>OZ010794.1:473270025-474741900 GCA_963932465.1 Maratus speciosus | reverse complement strand
ATTTTAAATATATATCATGGAAGACGGTAGTATTCCGAGTGACGCAGCCTTAAGCCTAAAATCGTATCGTAGAATTCGTAGATGGTGGAACTCATATATACGGCTAACTCGACATCAAAGAAAACGCGAAAAGCCGCCTTTTAATAACTCAGCAGATACAGCTCATATTGTTCTGATTTCTTTTAGAACAGTCTTACAGCTGCAGTCTAATCGTATACTGAAATTTTTACATTTCTACGTGCTGTATATTTTGAGATCTAAATAGCCATTTTTAAAGCGAAAGCGAAAGCGATGGCACGGTATGGAAGAAGTTCTTAATTTCAAAATCTCGAAAACGGTTCGGGTGATTTTCTTTAAATTGATATATAATATGAATTTGTTTAATATGAAGGGAATAACATATTGGTTGTTTTTGCGAAAACTCTCGTTCGTTATATAATTCGATTTTTTCTCTCTCGAAAATGACGCAGGCGATTTTTTAAAAATCAAATAAATATGTTTCAGATGAAGCAAATAACGATTTACTTGTTTCCAGCAAGACTCTTGTTCGTTTTATAATGCGCATGAAAAATCGGACTATATTTCTTCGCCATTCTATTTAAATTTCACCGAAAATGCATGACACTGTATTCATACACATGCTTTCTTTTTAACCACTTTTGGGGAGAAAAATTTGTCCTCCCACTGGCTGAGTGGTTAAGGGCCATTGTCTACTAATCTTTACTAATCTTATGATAGGCAGTTCGATACTTGCTGGTACTTGTTTTCACATGTGAATATGCTTTTTTTTAAGCCTGTTAGTTGACCATTATTCTCAGTTCCTTTGTAATTTTTTAATTGTTATTAAGTTAAATAAAATTACAATTATAATGACGCCAATTTGATGATGATTATTTCTTGGCAATTTTTCAACGATAAAAATATTACCATAAATTTTATAAATATATTTAATTTCAATCACTTTACAAAAAATATACATTAATAATTATTATTTGAATATAAATTACACGATCAGAAACTTAAAAAAATAATTCATTTCAGTTCTCCTTTTTATATCATTTTTTATTATTATGACGCTCAATCAATATATAATCACTGACATCCATAATATTTTTATTATTATTATTATTTTCCTAGCATAAAAACTATTGTGATGTAATAATTATTTTATAATAAATAATTTAGTTGAAATGTTTTATTGATAAATAACAATAAAATTTGATAATCCCAAGACAATTGTTGTGACATTATGTAAATGGTTTCTTTACGTCATTGTATCCAAACTACGTAAAATGTATGAAAAAGGATAGTTTGACGCAAATAAACCATTTACATAAATCTTACTTACAATTTTGAACAGCGTGACACAAAAGATAAATCAATTTATTGAAATAACTACATTTCAATGCATAGTATAGATTCAATGAAAGTGATATATTTAACAGTGAATTGGAAAATTAAAAGTATTGTGTAGATGTAAAAATATATTTTAACGAAGTCAAAAATAATTTAAATTGAATTTTAAAACAAACCTTTTAAAGTCACATCAAGGCGTCACTTAAATTTTATATCATATCTTTTAAAACTCATATTTTGAATTTATGAGAGATGTAAATGATAAAGCAACAGCGAATAAAATTTTATGCAGCTTTTCATGTTGAACATAACTTTTGCACATGCGATTATAAATAAAACAAAAATAAAATGATGAAATAAATACAAATATATTTTTTAAGAAATAGCATAACGTCACTCAAAATTTGATATCAGTATTTTTAAGTTCCATACTTAAAATTCTTAGAGCATAAGATAAAGTGCTGCGTCAGAAACTTTTAACCCGTCAAGGGTTTTTGCATTGATATATATATATGCATATATTAATTGAGAACTGGTGGTAAACAACACACAACTTCTAAATAATTCCATAAGATTACAATGCCCATTAATTTACAATATTTTATTATACAGAAATCTGTTTACAAAACAACTTTTTTTTTAAATGCTTGTTAAAAGTGAAACATTTAGCTATAGAATTTTTAAAGATTTATCTTGAACGTGTAGTATAAGAATAGTTTTGAAAGATATTTGTTTATTGATTTCCAGAAGAAATTACGTAGTGTTATAGGGATTCTTCCCAGACTTGAAAATACACGTTCCGTAATGTTAATCCTATGGGCAGGTTATTTTCGACTTTCTCGTTTCAATTTGAATATTTGTAAACGATTTTTTTTTGCATAGGATAGCACCTACCCATAGGATTAACATAATGGAGCATGTGTTTTCAAGTGCGCGAAGAATCCCCTTAACCCCTTCGGGACGGGAGCCTTTTACGAAATTTTTAATCTTTTGTCACCGTTTTTTAAAAACAGAAATTTGTGTTTTCTTGAATCGAGAAAATGCGTTGATTAAATAAGGCAAATTTTACAGAAAAATTTTACTGGTGAGGAAAAACAAGTATTCTGAGCGCTTCATGCGGCACGTATACGTGTCGCTCGTCCCAAGGGGTTAAGTTTATCAGCTACAAAAAAAAAAAAAAAATGAAAGAAAGAAATTCCTCTTGCCTTTTCTAAATGTATTTCCAGAAAAAAAAATATTTTGAAAAGTAAAAATGTTTACCCATTAAGAAAATATGACATTTTAAGTAATAACACATTAATTATTGAAGCGTAATGTAATTACAAAACAAACAAAAAGAGATTTAACATTTCAAAAAGTTAAACCTACAATCATTCCTCTGATTTTTTAAATAAATTTTAAATGTTTTGCGACATTATAAAATAATCCAATAAATATATAGAAGTGGCAAAGTACGCCATTAATGCTCAATATGTCGTATCATTAAACTAGTCTAGTCAATCTAGGATTCTGCCTGAAAAGTTAGGAGAAGTTTTTTCTCTTTCTTCGATTATGTTTTTGGGGATGCTGAACACGATTTTCAACCTTGTCACCTCGTATCTGGACAGCTTAAAAAGTTATAAGCGAGAAACCCTGAAAAAATCGGGTTTTCCATTGTAGTCGCTAGAGAGTTAAACTGTTTTGAAAAAACTGCTGCACGAAATTAAACTAGAGAAAATTTCCTACATTTTTCATATACAATGTTTTTTCTAAGATCAATACAATTTTGATCAATCACACCCTACTTAACAACTCCCAACGATTCGGATTTTGAGCTCAAAATTTAAGTTTAAATCTAAGCTTTTGAAAGCATTTAATGAGATACAAAAAATAACGGTAAAAAATAGTTGTTCGTTACTCCAAAGTCTAAAGCGCCCTCTATCGGCATTTTCGAACTTTTCTAATATATATTTTCAAGAAAATACTGACATAAAGTATAGTTTTAGCGAAAACCGAAAAGGAATCGATCAATCTTTCAGTTTTTTATATTCATTTGAAATTTGACCCTAAACTTTAATGGCGCCTATCCCCTTTGGAAGACGTTTGGGACCCTTAGTTTCCTATTTAATATTGTTTGCCTTGATGTGTACTATCGCTCCTTAAAGTTTTGCCCAAGAGTTTAGATTCACCCTGTATGTAAAAAAAAAATACCCAAGAGTTTGTATATACTTTAATTCATGTGTTTGATAAAACTGTACAAGAACTTCACACAAGTTAGAAGTGTCTAAGTTTTTTAGCTCTCCGAAAAATTGTACTTTTCAGCTAAAAACCCCACTAAATCCTTAAGAACTCGAGCGATTTCTATAAAAAAAAATTTGGCGGTAGAGTATAAATATAAGATCACATGTGGCAGACAGTTTAAAATTTTTTTAATTAGCTTCAGAAAAAAAAAAACATTTCTCAAAATAGAAAATTTCTCAAAAATTGCCATTGCTCTAAAATAGAAAATTTTAGTCGAAGAAAAAAACTGACTGCCATACGTATTGAGCATAATCCAGTGAATATGGATTCCAAATTTCATCAAAATCGGCCGGGTAGTTTCCGAGGAAACTGGTCTTAAAGCTTGCAAACTTCCTATAGGATTGTGCCAGTCTTGTCTTCCCTTAAGAACCAAGCAAAAAAAAGCATTTATTTTTTATTTTATTTATTTATATTTATTTTTGTTTAAATTCATTAAAAAGAATACGTAGGTAGGTAACTTTGCTTTTGCGCGTGTCCAAATGAAGTGTTGCCAGATTGGGGACTGTTTTAATTCAGAGTATTTCACTGTCACCACTTTTTTTAAATAGTATAATTCGCCTTATTTTCCAGAATTTTTAAATGTATTTTTAAATAGGGCGAATGTCCCCAGTCTGGCAACACTGCCCGAATGATTCATTCCAATATAAAAATAATTCATTATACCTAGCCCATCACTAAATAAATGCCGGCAAATATTTATCGATGTGCATAAAATACCAAATCAGCAATTTCTTTAATATGACTGGATCGGAGTTCATACTTGGCTTACTTATTTCAGTCCAGGAGCCGGTGACATTGAAAGCCCCGTGATCGCGGAATTGAAAAATATTTATGTAAATCGGTAGTAAAAATTCACACGAACAAAATGAGCTAGGTATGACTAGGTTTGACAATGGAGTTATGAATAAAGAGGAGAGAACATATAATGTACTGTCTACCAGTTGAGAGTGAAGTAACTGAGGAGGTTGTCACAATATGGTAGCTGCTTATTTCAAATCGGATGTGCAGTTTCCGAATAGCGCAGGGGAATATTTCCCACCAGTAAAATTGAATACAACATGTTGTCATATTATTGCGTATTATTCATGGAAATATTTTCTCACAATAAAGGTAAAAACTTCTATTTGTTTTTACTGGTGTCAGTTTGCCTGTTAAAACATTCAGTTTGTCTCACAGTTTGTCACAATATGGCGGAAACGCACGGCCTGACTACCGCAAAAGTAAACTTCCACCAGTAAAAATGAAAATCTATTTCTACCATTATTTATGACTGAAATTTCGCTTTAACAAGGGCCTTAAACGCGGAAAAAAATTCTGTATAAATTTACTGGTGGTAGTTTCTCCTGGAGGCAATCAGCCCAGGGTTGCCAGTTTGGCCTCCAATTTTATTCAGAAATTAGGAGTTCATACCACATATAAGGAATTGTATTTTATGCTTTATTTAATGAGAGATATTTAGCGATCACATAAAGTAAAAATTCTTCTTTCGAAATATACGATATGAATTTGAAATTTCAGATTAAAATTGAAGGCCAAACTGGCAACCCTGAATCAGACGAGCCGTTAATTCCCAAATTGGCTCAGCCGAACTCAGCAATCTGATTGTTCGTTAATATTAATATTTTGGATTACTTTACTGTGATTTTGATCAAATTTAACAAAATAAATCAACTTAAGTCATTATAATTGCATTCTATTTTACATTACACTACTTCATAAGAAAATAAATATAATTTTCTACTATATAAATATCAGTTTTAGCCAATCAGATTGATGAGCTCGGCTGAGCCAATTTGGGAATTAACGGCTCGTCTGAATCAGCCCTTGCGAAAGCGGTTACAGTTGAAGCTTCACTATTTTAACCCCTTGGGGACGAGCGACCGGTCGGTATTCGTGCCGCGTAAGGTGCTCAGAATCGGGAATTATTCTCACCAGTAAATTTTTATTGTAAATTTTGCCTTATTTAATCCGAGCACTTTCTCGATTCGATTAGGGAAAAATTTCTGTTTTAAAAAACCGATGCTCAAAGATTAAAAATTCTGTAAAAGACGCTCGTCCCAAAGGGGTTAAAGATATGTCAGTTCAACTTTATTAATAGTTCCATGGGTTTGACAAGCCGAAACCATGTTTAATTACTTATTATTAAAAAGCTATAATGTTTTTCCGCCATCGAGCATTTTATAGAAAATTTTGTGCTCTTTCAGAAAAAAATTGTACGACAAACTTTATCCTGCCGGAATAGTCTGTCATACCCGTTTTAAAGAAATAGCCGGTGATAAATGTCGCATTTATTTTGCTCTGAATTTTTATCCGTGGCTCCTCCTTTATCTTGCGTTCTGTCGGCTTTCCGCGAAAACGTTAAATCATAACAGCATTTTAATAATAATTAATTTAATTAAACTTATTTTCGGCTTGTCGAACCTTGTTTGTTTGTATGACTTTTTACTATCGATTTACACAAATTCTTTTCAATTCCGCAATTGCAAGGCTTTCCATGTCACCGCCTCCCGGACGTACGAGCCTTATCCACAAGTTGATCCGTCAGAAAATAGCCCGGTAATAACTTGGTTTCAATGATTCTAGACGTTAAACTTTTCTATTTTTTATAAGTATTAGAGCTGTTAAGGGGGTACGGGGCTAAAAATTCTCAAAAAAAAAATGCAATTTTATTATTATTATTATTGGTTTAAAAAAATACTGAGTTTTTAGTATTAAATACCGCAAACCGCATGCTTTTATCTCCATTAGATCCAGATATATAGCCCCCTTTGCCTTGAGAAGCGATGCATCAGCTACCCGCTGACGAGAACTTTAACTCCATTTATCTCAGAATGAATTTTTTCGATTTGTCAACTTTAAAAGAATATATCTGAAGTCCCTTGCAAGATATATGTATGAAATTTTTAACAGAGATTTTATGCTATATTTCTAACAAATTGTCTACAGGATTTTTAATTTTGAGTGACAATTGTGAAAATATGCTAATCAATGCAAAACTCACTCATATAAAAACTTCATTTTTTTACTTAAAATTTTTTTATAAAATTCCTAATCAATATTTTAAGAAATCCTGAAGTCAAATTAAAATGACACATTTTCTGTACACAAAAATGTAAAAATTTTGTAAATCGAGTAAGTACTTTCAGAGTTATATCAAAAATTAAATATGTTTAAAATTTTACAATTTAATTTTTTTAAACATTTAAAAATTTTCAGATTTTTTTACATGCAATATTCTTATTATATTGAAAAATATTTCAGAAAAAAATTTCATAAAAAAATTTCATAAAAAAATTCATAAAAAATCTCTATAACTAAAAAAAAAAAATAGAATTTTCAGCCCCGGGCCAACCAACGTTTAACAATGCTCAAATAATATATGTGCATTGGTAAACGTTGGTTTTCTGCTTTTTAATATTATTGCACACAAGATTTATTTGCTATTTTATATATATTAGAGCTGTGTTTAATGCAACACAGTTTCTAGATTTTTATTCCCTTAACTTTCATACTAAACTACGGAAATCGTGCATTTTAAATTAAAAATAATAGATTTTAAATATTTCTGATTTGAGTTTTATATTTTATGAGTAGGCATTTTTAATTCATTATGTTGTTCATTATGCTGGTATAGCTTTGTTAGTAGTGTATATGTATATGTATCGATATTATATTTTATGTGTAGACTTTTTAAATTCATTATGTTGGTCATTATGCTGTTACAATTTTTGACAATATCAAAATCAAAATATTGGCCACCATTAAATGCTCCCCCCCCCCCCTCTTCCCTAAAAAGACATTCCAAGAATATTATTTATTGATATTTGGCAATGTTAACCAATATTTCCCAAAATCTCTGAATATCAATTTTTAATACAAAGCGATTTTTTTTCTGTCATTGCTGAATATCATTATTTGACATTGAACGATATATTTTTCTAATACTCCAGAATATAATTTTTAAATGACACCGTTTTCCATTCGTGAATAACTTTTTTAGGTATCAAATAATTTAATTTTGCACCCCAGGCAACTCCAATTTGCAGTTGTGAAGATAAACCTCTACCCAGCTAGAAGTTTATGCTCAAGGGAATTCTAACTTATGTAATTTGACCAAAAATCTGGTTCTCTTCAAATACGATAAGTAGGAGCTATGGATAATATGGTAACAAAAAAAATTTTAGTCAAAAGTGGTGATTTTTCTGTTAACGACGAAAAAATGTCGGAGAAAATTAAAATTTAATTCTCGCATACTCCTTCATTCACAATGGACTTTTTTTCTTTTTTTTTTTTTTTTTTTAACGTTTTTCTGACAAAGATTTATTTAAATATTTATCTCTAAATTCGTTAAAAAAAATATTTTGAAGTTGGTAAGAAATTTACAGCACGTAAGAAATTTTAGTGTTTGCCGCCTTAAAAATTATATCTTCCACTTGCACAAAACTCTGAGAAAAGTTTTGAAAACTCGGTAAGTTTGAAATTTTCGAGAAATTAAACACACACACACACACACACACACACATATATATATTAATTTTGCTTTACTTCAAAAATTGATAGACTACACACAAGTCACGCGCACATAAATTAGCCATATAAGCTTATTATCCTTACTGTATATATAGGGGAAGGTGGGTCAAAATCGGGTACCATAAATATGTGTTGTTCTCAAATGCAATCGAATGGGAAAACAAACTCTGTACACCATTTTTACTATTAAATGAATCTTTGACTATATTAAAACATACTCTTTTTGATAAAAAATATAATTTATTATATAAAAAAATAGCTCTTTTCAGACATATGCAAAAATCCGGTTCTACCCCACCGGTTGGGTAAAACTGCGTATCGATTTAAAACGCCTGGAGAAATCATTTTGTAAAAAAAAAATCTTGTTTAATATAGTAAAAATACATTTTTGTGATATTTAACAAAACGAAAATTGCACATGTGTTCTTCCATGTGTCAAAAATTAATTTGTAGCAAATTTTCTAACTTGTACATGCCTTCCTATTTTATACTGGAAGTATTAGTTATTTTAACAGAAAAATCATAAATTTTTATCATTCTTCTTCATACTACGTTTTTTGTGTGCCTATCCGTGGAATTTCAAATATTGCATCTAACCTTCTTTGGATTTGGAATTGAAGTAAAGTTCATTGCAAAACATTCAGGGTTCCTTATCTTCTTCATCTTCTGAGGATGTCTCATCAACCTTTTTGGGTTTCTTTTTCTATTGATTCTTAATTTCTTTTTTCTTTTTAACCCCTTCGGGAGGGAGCCTTTTACGAAATTTTTAATCTTTTGTCACCGTTTTTTAAAAGAAGAAATTTGAGTTTTCTTGAATCGAGAAAATGCGCCGATTAAATAAGGCAAATTTTACAGTAAAATTTTACTGGTGAGGAAAAACAAGGATTCTCAGCGCTTCAAGCGGCACGTATACATGTCGCTCGTCCCCAAGGGGTTAAGAATCTTACTTTTTCATTTTGCTGGCTGTTTGGCTTCTTTCGCCTTAATATATGTTTCCAGCTCTAATTTATAGGGCGAAGTAGTTAAAATAAGTTTCCCACTTCTTTTGCCAGCTCTTTTCTCAATCTTAAAGTCTTCCTGGGGAGGGGGTAATAACATTTTAGGTAAAATTGGAAATTCAGATTGTTGGCTACACAATCTGTGATCTCGATGGAAGAGGCTGGATGTTGTCAACTGCTGGATGTGTGATGCCAACACTTTTAGATGTGGAAGGATGAGCCTCATATCCGGTGATGTTTCAGAAATATTTATTGCTGCGCCTATTCCAACCTATGACTGCGTAGATCTAGATGTGTTATCACCGATTTTTATGGGTTCCTCTGTCATTTCCAAAAGACCAAATAGATGGCCAAGAAAAAAATCGTTGTTGTCGGGGAAAATGCCCGTTTTTTCAAACTGTCTGATTGTCGTATTTGCAACTACTGCTCTAAAAATGCAACTTTAAATAATTTTCCGATTTTGTAAATTGTTACAAATCGCCCAGGATTGGAAAGTAAACACTTCCTCACCTCTGGTTTGTAGTATGAGTTTACAGGTACCATGAATGACACATCAAAGGATTAACAATACTTAAGAGCATTAAATTGCAATTTAAAGCTATATATGCTAAATTATTAATTATCCTAAAAAAAAAATTGTTCCATGAGTGTAGGAAAAACAAGGTATACCCGGTTTTGATCCACACTTAAGTACCCGGTTTTACCCCAACATGATACAGATTTTAAATCATGGTGTCACTACTCTGAATCATATAGTAAAGGATTAGTAAAACTGCTAAAATACTAGCAGGAAAGCAAAGAATTAGATACAGTACTTATCAATATTTAATATGCTGACAAACAGTTAATTTATGCGTAAAACCTGGAATCAAGCAAAACAATTTTTAAGAGCAATTCAAACGCAAACCTTCACACAAAAAATAACCGCACACAGTAGAGTTTCGTTTAGCTGCAAATGCCGTAATGCCTTTCGACAAACAATTCCTCGTGTTCGCGGATAGATAAAAGTTCAAATCAAGGAGGAATCAACGCTACCCGGTTTTGTACAACTCTCCTTTATACATATAAAATTATTATCCAATTAAAAAGCAGTGACCTACTTTTGCAACTAAACTTGTATTCTTTCAATAATAAAAAATAAACTTCGTTTAAAAGTATGAAATTCGAAAGAATTTTAAAAAGATAAACTATTATAAAGTTAAAAAATACATAAATTGATTTCTTATTTTTAATGTAAAAACATTATTAGTTATAAAAGCATCTTTCGTTTTTTTTAAAAAACTAACAATAGTTAGTTTTATAAAAATTGTTATATTTTAACATCGTTATAGGCTCTAAATTACTTTTTTAAATACAAATCATTCTAGAGTAATAATTGCAGATTTCCTTATAAGTTTTTGTTTAGCACTACCAAAAGATTTTAATATGAAATGCTTCTTCAGAATTTTTTCTATTGGAAACTCTATAAATTTCTATATAAACTGTACTAAACACAGTTCTCTATAGCAATCTCTATAGATTTCTATGTAAAGTAGATTCCTAAAGAAAATTTTTATATAAAGCAAATTTCATGGCAGATAATCCCATAAAATACTCTTCGACGAAAACTATAGAAATGGGCGGTCCTTCAGAACTTTCCATTCACTTTGGTTGGGCCTTAACTTTGGTCAAGATTACAAAAACTCGTCAGACATTCTGAATATCGACAGACATCTTAAAACGTTTGAAAAATGATATTATTTTTACGTATGTTGGTAGATATCTATGAATGTTGGAATAGTAATATAATTTTTACAACATTGGACAATGTAAATCAAATGTCAAAAATAAGGCATTAAAAATCAAGTTTTCTAAAATCGACAAATATATTAAATTTTATTGTTTAGAATACTATTTCTGCCATTATAATGCTATATGTAATACAAAAAACTCGTTTGAAAGATTTTCTTAAAAAAATTAATTTTAACTTATAACTGTGAATATCGCAGATAATGTAAATTTGACGTACGACATTCAGCGACTTTCGAAATATTGGCCGGGACATTGGCCGATACTTTGTGTTACTTGGGGTATTCACAGAATAATATCAGAAGAGCAGCGGTCAAAAACCCAAAGTTGTGAACTCCATTTGTGTTGAGAGACCCTGAAAGACAACGCTACGCAGTTCAATGCCCGCAGAGACTTATCGATATGAATAAAAATGCAAAATCAGAAATTTTCTTACATCTGACAGGGAGGGTGGAAGTATTTGATGGATTAGTGACTTAGCATTTACAGGCAGTGGTGTTGTTGTAAAAAAAACAGAGGTTATACCCTAGTGTATATATACTACAGCTTTCTTCAGAAACAGAGGGTATACGGTGTTCCTTAAAAAATTCCACAGGGTATACACATCCCTGTTTACAGGATCACATGTAGCAGTAAACAAGTCACTGGGATATACACTTATGCATAAGGTGGGATTATTGCACCTCAGAAATACTCACAGCTGTCTGGCACTGTGAAAAAAAGGATAAATTTCTATGCGAAATATGCCATTATAACATCTGCGTTGAATTGTATATCTAACGCAGATTTATGAAATTCAGACATCTCAATTTTCAGTAAATGACAGGATCAGTTTCTGTTAAATATAAAACATAACTGTTAGATAGGTTTGTTGCGAGTTTTATATTTTATGCGTATATCACTTTACTGTAGTATATTTTAATATATTTAAATGTTGTTCAAGCTTTTGACGTCGTGTCTACGAATAATGTTGAGAATAACACAAATATAAATAAAAACCTAAACAGAAATTGCAACCACAAGGTAAGATGCTTATAAACTATAGACAAAATTTACTTAAACTATTAATATTGGAGCATAAATGTACAAACTTTTACATAAAAATAAATTAAGGATAAAAGAAAAAGTAATTGAAACAGTAGTAACCCCTTGAGGACGAGCGACCGGTATACGGCCGCGTAATGTGCTCATGATCCGTGATTATTCTCACAAGTAAATTTTTATTGTAAATTTTGCCTTATTTAATCCGAGCATTTTCCCCTATTCGATTAGGCAAAAATTTCTGTTTTTAAAAACCGATGATAAAAGATTAAAAATTCTGCAAAAAAATCTGCTCGTTCCGAAGGGGTTAACCCTTTGAGGGGCGGTGGGATACATTTTACACCACCTACGGTTAAAGAAGAATAGCACCAGAAAAAATTTATTAAATTTTACTTTTCTAACTTTCGTGGGAACGACTTGCAAAATTGATTTTCATTATGTGGTTATAAAATTTTCTGAAGATTCCGGTGTGAATTCGACATCACAGAAACACAATTATTTGCCCCTCAAGGAGTTAAAGGAGATATTCATATATTTTTTAAAAGCTAAGATATGCATTTTAATCAAATTTGTTTATTTGTAAAGATAAAAAAAAAGTTTCCAAGCACATTTAAAAGAATAATTGCCCCGCCCCTGAAAGGGGGGGGGGGAGTTATGTACTCTGAAGCACTATTCTATCAATAATTCAAGTTTGAAATAAAATCGTTATTTATTGCGTGTAAAAATATTTTGTATTGAGTACTAATAACTCTGTAGTTTTCTAAATTGTTTCTATATTATTCAATATTACTTATTTCTATACATATATAAATATGTTGTTTGTATATTTTCGGTATAAGCATTTTTAATTCATTACTTTGTTCATTAATACTAGAACGGCGGCGAGGGGTCATTTTGACCTTGCCGAATGAAAACATTTCTATTCGAACCAGAATTATTTTTATAATATAAGATTGATATATACTGCACAAAAAATAACTTAAATAAATAAGTTAAATAGTTCTAAATAAAAATTCTGATGTGAAATATTTTTCTAAAACTTGAGCAAAATTTCCCGCCGTTCTAGTGTTAATCTGTTATAGTTTTTGTCGTAATGTACAAGCATTATGTAGGTGGAAAACAGAAATTTAAATACCATTTAAAGCCTACAAGATAAGTGAAACTTCAGGTGCCAGTGAACAGTAGAGAAGTTCTATTTAAACTATTCATATTGAAAAATCCTTTTCGAATTTATAAGTAAACATACATTGAGGAAGAAACAAAAATGTGATATATTCAGCCTATTATTATCATCAATATTTGTATGTAAACACACACACACACACACACATATTCCACCTCTACTCTGATGGTTAAATAAAAGCTAGATTTTTGAGGTAGATCTTTTAATTTTTTCAATTGACAGTAATAATTAAGAAAAACGGTTCAAATTCTTCATATACGATCACGAACTTTAAATGATGATATCACACTTACACGTCTATACATTATAGTCTAAATCAAAAAACACGTCATTTTATCAAGGCTCATTTTTTTATATGTTCTTTCCTTTTATGGTGTAGTACGTTTGCTACCGGTCTGGCAGTCGGGAGACGTTGCGTTTACCTGTGGCAGAAGGGGTTATGCAGGTCAAAAAAATTCAAAATTACGTCATTTTATCAAGGCTCATTTTTTTTTATATGTTCTTCCCTTTTATGGTGTAGAACGTTTGCAACCGGTCTGGCAGTCGGGAGACGTTGCGTTTAACTGTGGCAGAAGGGGTTATGCAGGTCAAAAAATTTCAAAATTACGTCATTTTAGCAGGATTTTTGTTTGTAACATTTTTTTATACTAACTATTTGTGATATTAATCCATCATTGCCATACGTTACCAATGTCTCTAAGATCCTACCAGATCCACATTTATAGATAACATATTACACTTTGGCTATCAGACGATCTATAATTAATTTACAAGACATAATTTGGGTTGCAAAGTTAATGCCAGACGGCATTAAATATGGCAACCGAAATGCCTGTTTCAAGAGTGGTTTATTGTTTAAAATTAAGCGTTCACTGTCATTAAATGAAGCCAAATCCCTTCAGAAGATGCAATTTCTTGAAACAGGCACTTTCGTTGCCAAATTTAAAGCCGTCTGGCATTAACTTTGCAACCGCATTTGTGTCTGGCAAATTAATTATAGGTTGTCTGCTAGCCAAAGAGTAATATCTTGTAAATTTTAATCTTGATAAAATGACGTAACGATGACTTATATTTTTTAAACTATAAACCACTCTTGAAACAGGCACTTCGGTTGCCATATTTAATGCCGTCTGGCATTAACTTTGCAACCGAAATTATGTCTTGCAAATTAATTATAGATCGTCTGATAGCCAAAGAGTAATAAGTTATCTATAAATGTGTATCTGGCAGCGTCTTAGCGACATTGGTAACGTCTGTCAATAATGGATTAATATCACAAATAGTTAGTATAAACAAATGTTACGTCATTGTAGCAGGATTTTTGTTTGTAATTTTGAAGTTCTTTGACCTGCATAACCCCTTCTGCCACTGGTAAACGCAACGTCTCCGGACAGCCAGACCGGTAGAAAACGTACTACATCATAAAAGGGAAGAACATATAAAAAAATGAGCCGTGATAAAATGACGTAATTTTGAAGTTTTTCGACCTGCATAACCCCTTCTGCCACTGGTAAACGCAACGTCTCCGGACTGCCAGACCGGTTGAAAACGTACTACACCGTAAAAGGGAAGAACATATAAAAAATGAGCCTTGATAAAATGACGGAATTTTGAAGTTTTTTGACCTGCATAACCCCTTCTGCCACTGGTAAACGCAACGTCTCCGGACTGCCAGACCGGTTGCAAACGTACTACATCATAAAAGGGAAGAACATATAAAAGAAATGAGCCTTTATAAAATGACCTAGTTTTGAAGTTTTTTGACCTGCATAACCTCTTCTGCCACTGGTAAACGCAACGTCTACGGACTGGCAGACAGGTCGCAAACGTACTACATCATAAAAGGGAAGAACATATAAAAAAATGAGTTTTGATAAAATGACGTAATTTTGAAGTTTTTTGACCTGCATAACCCCTTCTGCCACTGGTAAACGCAACGTCTCCGGACTGCCTGACCGGTTGCAAACGTACTACATCATAAAAGGGAAGAACATATAAAAAATGAGCCATGATAAAATCAGGTGACGAAAACGTTGCTAGCTCTTAGACTATTATGTTACCAACGAAAACAATTAACCGTTCGGTAAAAGAAACCTCTTGTTTTACAGTGAATTCTCGATAAGTCGAATTCGAAGGGACCGGCAAAAATATCCGAGTTATCGTAAGTTCGACTTATCGAAAATCCTTAAATACATACAGAAAAAATATAAAAAATAATTCAATCTTATAGATAGGAATTGAAATTATACTGTAATAACGGAATCTGGCAAAATGAGCACTAAAGAAAAATACAATTTAATAGGACATAATATAAGGTACTTACAAACTCAAATTTTTTGAAAAAAACTTGTTAATGATGACTGCTTGAAGGAAATTTTTTGTCTTTCATTGGTTAGAAAATCGCTCACATTTTGTAAAGAAAGGAAAGAGAATCGTCCACACCGTCTCTACTTTCGAGATATTGCTGTAATGTGGTCATTGCCGCATGTACTTCTTGATTATTTGGTGGTGAAACCCAATTTACTTCCTCGTCATCTTCTTCAGATTCAGAATCGTTCTCCACCTTTTTTATTGCTTCAACTATATCTGAATCACTAAGTTCTCCGCAAACTGCAACATTTTCGTCAATATTCAAAAACTCAGTATCGTCATCTTCAGAACTAACTTGATCTTGTAGATTTTCATTCACGACACATGAGTCCGCATTGCTTGCAAAGAAGCCACATCTACTGAAGCAATTTTTGATAGTGATTTGTTTCACATCGTTGTTCCAAGCAATCGAAATTAGTCTAATTGCCTCTAACACATCACACTTTTGATTTATTCCATTTTCGTCATCCTCGATTGCCTTCCGCACTAGACGTTTTCTGTAGGAATGCTTTAAACATTTAATTATTCCCTGGTCTGCAGGTTGTAGCTTAGATGTTGTGTTAGAAGGGAGAAATTCTAACTTGATAGATTTCAAGTTCAAAAGTTGACTGTGAGCTTTACATTGATCAACGTAGATCAACACTGTACGCTTTTTTGCATGAAACACTACATCGAAATTTCTGATGTATTCCTCGAACAATATTAGCGTCATCCAAGCTTTGTGATTAGATCTGTACTGTACGGGAAGTGACTTTTTATGTTTGAAACAGCGAGGATTTTTGTATTTACCGATGACCAGTAAAGGTAAATTTTCTGTTCCAGAAGCATTTGCCTTGACAAGGACAGTTAAATGTTCTTTACTTAGCTTACCACCGGAACATGTTTCCCCCTTAAACATCATCGTCTTGTTAGGAAAACATTTGTAAAAAAGCCCCATATCATCCATATTGAAAACGTCGTCCGCACTATAACCTGCAAGAAGTTTGGGTAATGAAACTGTCTTCCATTCATCACACAGGGCATCAGATACATCTTTTGCTTCAACGTGTAATGTCCGAAACACGATGTTGTGTCTGGCTTTAAACTTTTCAAGCCACCCCGTGCTTGCAGTGAAACCTTCCACATTCAATAATTTAGTGAAATCCAAAGCTTTCTCACGTAACATCGTACCACTTAAAGGAATTACACTCTTCTGTGTCCTGTAATATGTAAACCATTTTACGAGGGCTGTTTCGATATCTGGGGAGGCACACGTCTTCATCCTTTTGCATTTTGGGTTGACACTTGACTTATGCCTTTTGAAAATGCTTTCCTTATCTTTCAGTATGGTAGATAGCGTGTTGGGAGGGATACCATATTTCAGGGCTATATCTTTTTTCTTTAAATTAGGATTGTCTTCAATATCTATTATCAAATTTACTTTTTGTTCTAAAGTAAGAATGTGTAATTTCCGCTTCGACATTTTGAAAGCCCAAATGAAAACGTATCACGATGTGAAAGCAATAAACACTAAAATGACAAGACTCAACATTAAGGTAATGAACTTCAATGAAATCTCGATAGAATCGAAAAAAAAATCCTTGCATAAAAGTGTGGGAAATTTGACCAATTAGAATTCACTTATCCACCTGCTCTGTTTCCAAAGTATAGATGTTGAGAAAAGGGAATGCGTAAAAGAGAAATGAATGGGGGTGGGGGGATGGGACGATTTCAGCTGAAATTCCAAACTCGCAGAGGCTCCACACTGACTGATGTAGAAAACAAAAATAGCGCCCTTTAAAGCCGGCGAAGGAGTGCAGAAAAGTTTTAACTAACAGAAAGTGTCAGTATTTTTTGTGTCAGTCGATTGCTACCATTAAATTTTATCAGTATTTCTCGGTGTATTTAATGACAGAACTTCTGAGACTTAATAAAGCAAGGAATACTATTAAAATTTAATGGTGAAAAAGAACCATTTGGGTCGGAGCGCTCTCATCTCTGTTATATCTAACAAAGGCATAGGTAGTTCTCTGTATTTTTTCCAAGTAAAAAAACATACAAAAAACAAATTTTGTATCAGCAAATTTATTTAATTAATTGTGTAAAAAACAAATTTTGTATCAGCAAATTTATTTAATTAATTGTGTCTTTGGAGCTATGTACTATTTATTTGGCTTTACTTATTAAATTCATTTTCGGGTTGAAATTATGTTTATTTGACTTGAAAAATAAAAAATGTTTTTAGCTACGAAAATATCTCACATAGAAATTTTAGTTTGCAGAAAATTTGCAGCAGTCTTGCTTTGCAAACCTGCAAAGTTGCAGGAAGTTCAGTATGACAAGACTGAATGTTCATAACAAGACTGCCGCAAGATAACGCAAACGCCGAAGTCACCACTCTTTGAACTTGCAGCTAATTTGTCGTGCAAGTTAAATTCTTGCTGTATCAAATTCATTGCAAATTAACGGCAAACAAGTAGAAAAGTTTGTTCTTTCATGACTAAGGTACTGCAAATTCTTTGAAAGCTAGTAGAAAATTTAGCTTTGTCTTGCAAAAATAAAATACTACAAACTTATTGCAAAGTAGCAATCTTGTCACGCCACACTATCTGTTCACAACTGTTACACTATAGTGTAACAGACCTGCGAACCGAATAAAATTTGCTTAAGGGATGCAGTCCAGAAAGTGTTAAAAATCATAGACTCGAATGGGTTTGAAGGCAATAATAAATAAATCAATAAATAAATCTATATCAATTAAAACGAAATTTTAGAAAAATCCAATAATATTGAGAAAAATTGATTTAAAAATTTAAATTTTCAATATAAATTTAAAAGGGCCGAAGATGTAAACATAACTTAGTAAACTAACATAACTTTTTATATTATAAGAATTTTTATATGAAATAAGTTGTAGATTATAGATAAAATGTTACTTTACAAAAAACAACTACATTTGAAGAGTTAAAATAATAAATACGTTTTTCTGGGTTCCTTAACTTAACCAGTAAACGAAAATGAGATTCCGTAACAGTAACAAAGATGTGTGTGTCTTGCCTTTGACTAGCACCCAATTTCTGCGCATGTGCTGATTGTCTATTCTCTCAACACAGGGATTTTTTGCTTTCGTCACTTTCGTGAATTAAAAGGTAGTCTTGCATTAGTTTCACAACAAACTACTCATGAAAGTGAGTGATGGTATACCTTGCGGGAGATTTGCTGCGAATTTGTCAAGTCAAATTTGTCACGGTAAGATAATATCAGAAAAAAAAAATCAAACTTGCTACTAATGTGCATGCTATCTGGGATGCCGTACAAAAGTGCGTTACTGAACACAACTAAAATATTCCTGATTGCACACTTACTTTAAGAAATCGGTTCATTAATAAATAATTACAGAATTTTGAAAGCTCCATATACATATATTTTCGCTGTAATATGGTATCGAAGTGAATTTTGATTAATTGCAGTAATAAATACTAAGCAACAATATTAACATCAATAATTAAACAACAATTTTAACATCAATCATTAAAGGTAAAGTAAACAAATTAAACTGATTTTCACATTTCTTGAAATTTGAAAATATTCTTTTTATTTAATTGTAGTATGTAAAAATGATTAGCATCGTTTAAAATGGAATACATTTTTTTAAAATTATTTTGCCAAAGTAATAAATTCTAATTGAAAAAGCCAACACTATTAAATAACGTGATAACATTATGACATTTCCATTAAGGATGAAGTTTACTAATATGCTTTGTAATTTCAAATGAAAATTCCAAGTACTTTGTCTATTGGTAGTCTTTAAATAATCCACATTTATAATTACCCTATTTAAAATGAAAAGATAAACCTTCTTTAACAGTTCGAAATTAACATTTAAAATTTAAAGCTTTATGATGGAAAACGGTAAAATTTCTGTATAAAAAGGTAGATCTGTTTATCTTTACTACCTATATTTCCAAGATATTTTCTACATTGATGATAGTTGAGCAATGTGCGTACGAATAATTTTATATTTTGATTTTTTAAATTGTAACTGTTCTTAATTAGCTCCAAATGTTATTAATTTTACAATACATTTCTTTTTATTTAATAAACATAGTATATGTAAAATCGAAAAAAGTAGTAAACCCAGTTTCGACATAAAACCCATAAAAATTATATCTGTACAAATTTTACGAATCTTTTAATTTTCAGACTCAAGAATTTAATTTTCAGACTTTTTCCTTTGTATCCACAATTTCTTGGATCTAAAATTTAGAATTGAATTGTGTATACCTATATATAATGCAGCGTTGCCAGATGAGTGGGATTTTTTTTATTCAGAATGCTACCACATTCTGGTGAAAGATATTCCTCTTATTTAATGATGAAATAAATAAGACAAAAATTACGATTCGAAAATAGTGGTAGCATTTTAAATATAGGAGAAAGACCTTTCTAACAGGCAATACTGATATACACATGTTTCCGATGTTTACCATTTCTAAAACGGTGGTTGGTGTGTGTATTCGTGCAAAATATATTTTGAGCATACGACTGCGAATAATGAACTAAACACAGGCAAAATGCCAAAGGCTTGGTGGTCCACAAAGAAGTTGTCGGCGGGCCACGTGTTTGACATGCCTGCTTTAGAAACACGAGCATACTCGTGGCCGGTTAACAAGGCGTTACACAATTCATAAATCCATAGTATATATACAGGGTGTCTATAATTAAACGACCCTATTTTAAAGTTGTCTACAGACAAAACTATTGTTCATAAAGTTGTAAAATTTTGTAAAAGACATAATAAAGGAATGGGAATTTGTTTAAGCAAAAAAGGAATGTAAAAAAATTAGTTCAAAATGTCGCCACCAGAGGGCTATTTTTAACAAATTACACATTTAGCATTATGATAGTTTTGAAATTTTATTTACAGGATGTTGCTAATTAAACGACTCTATTTTAAAGTTGTCTACAGACAAAACTATTGTTCAGAATGTTGTGGAGGAAATAACAAAGGTATGGGAATTTGTTTGAGCAAAAAAAAAAAAAAAAAAAAAAAAAAAAGGAGGCTATTTTTTAACGAATGACGCATTTAGAATACATTTACAATACAAGCGTTGTTATAACCAAACGTGTTCCGCATAACAGTCATCATTTTCAGATACCATCTGGTATCGTCAGATAACGTGTTCCACAGTTTACCGCAGTGTTTTCTGGGGGCTAGGAACATGTCGTGAAATGCTGTCTTTAGAATCAGGTTAAGTTAATAAATAAAATTTCTAAACTATCGTAATGCTAAATGTGTAATTTATTAAAAATAGCAATCTGGTGGCGAAATTTTGAACTATTTTTCTTAGATTTCTGTTTTGTTAGCCCCTTGGGGACGAGCGGCACGTATACGTGCCGCATGAAGCGCTCAGAATTCTTGTTTTTCCTCACCAGTAAAATTTTACTGTAAAATTTGTGTTATTTAATCAGTGCATTTTCTCGATTCAAGAAGACACAAATTTCTGTTTTTAAAAAACGGTGACAAAAGATTAAAAATTTCGTAAAAGGTTCCCGTCGCGAAGGGGGTTAAACAAAATTCCCATCCCTTTATTATGTCTTTCAGAAAATTTCACAACTTTATGAACAATAGTTTTGTCTGTAAACAATTTTAAAAAAGGGTCGTTTAACACCCTGTACATAGGAAAAATTGCTATTTACAGCAAATATGTTAACTTTTGGACGCTTTACTGTTAAAGCAAAGGGGCCTCCATGCTGAAAACCTCCTTTTCATGACATTTTCTTTCGAATGTTTACATTGTTAAAACGTATCTGCGGTTTTTATATAAATGCATATTCCGCTATTTTATTGATGGTGTGAACTGTATAAAAATTTACGTTACTTGTTTGCTGTTGCTACGCAATAATTTTCCCGTTTTGGAGGCTCCTGCGGTGATAACTTAAAATTAATGAATGAAAAAAGACCACACTTCATGTTTAGACCTTTGAATTCGTATTGAGTTCAGATATCGGGAGGAATTTTTTAAGCTTTGAAAGGGACAATAAGGGCTGTCTGAGAGAAATTGAAGTTCTAATCCAATAAAAGGCAGAAATCATAAAATTGCAGTGGGTGGTTATCTTATGCTCTGAAGGGAATGCCCTCCCAACCCAGTATTATAGGTTAATTTCATCACTGCTATTTGATTCTTTAAAGAATTCAGTACCGTCAGAAAAGTTGCACACGGTTTAGTACAAAAGTTGCTGACAACGATAATTTTGACCATTGTCAGAGTTTATGACAATGATACATTTCCTTTAATAAAGAATAAAACGAATTATGCAACCGTTTTGTCTACACGTGTGACGCATCACTAATTTTAATCGAAAATGCATTGGCAACATTCAGGTGGTTATCACATTCGAATTACTAACGAAATGCGCTAGTATATTACTGTATCACACACAGCATGCATAGATGCCAACTTACTGACAATTTCCGTAAAACTGTTTTAACCCTAGATCTACCGGGAATTTTATTCAAGTTTTAATAAAACGTTCTACACCAGAATTTTTATTTAAAACTATTTAACTTATTTATTTACCTTATTTTTGTCTGGTTTATATACTTAGTTTATTTTAAAGAAATTTCTGGTTTGAATGAATATTTCGTATGTACCTGTCGGGTTCAATGGACCCGTCTGGTAGACGGAGGGTTAACGTTACCGAGCCTAGGCGACCTAGGTCAAATAAGCGACTTTTACACCAGAAAAAAATTGTAACAAATAAATTTGTATGAGGAACATAATAAAGCAAGACGCATCTGAATAAATAATTTTTCTGTTTCGATATGTATTTATTTACTACAGGAGATATCGCTACAGTTTTACGAAAATTACCCGTAAGTTGACAAGTATGCAGAACGGAGTTATGAATAAATAGGAGGAGACATATAGTCTATTGTCTACCAGTTGCGAGTGAAGTAACTGAGGAGGTTGTCACAATGTGGCAGGCGATTTTTTTGCATCGGTTAAACAGTTTCTGATAACCGATGAAGCAAATGTCCACCATAAAATTATGAATAGAAAATTTTGCCTTATTTCAGTGGGGTTTTCAGGAAAAATTTCCCTCACAAATATGATTAAAATTTCTATGTATTTTTCTGGTGTGAGTTTGACCATGTATTATAATAATTTTCATTGACACAGACAGGAGGTTGCATAGGTTGTCACAATATGGCGAAAAAGCAGGGTCTGACAATCGCCGACGTAAACTTCCAACCAGTAAAAATAAATAGTTGTTTTTCCCATTATTTTGGACCGAAATTTTGCATTAAAAATGCATTTTATTAAGGAGAAAATTTCTATTTAAACATACTGGTGGAAGTTTGACTCTGCGGAAATCAACACCTGAGAAAGCGGTAGCAGTGGTGGAAAATTGGCGCAGAGGAGGAGCCTATTGATACCACTGAATTTTAGTAGTATTTTTCGGTTTATCTAATGACAGCATTTCTGAGTTTTTATTAGCGTGAAGAATACTTCAAAATTTTAGTGGTGTCAACAGGCTCCTCCTCTGCGCCAATTTTCCACCACTGCGGTAGATTTAGCACAGGCATCAAAAACAACTCTTAATTTTGTCGTCGTACTTGATTCACGAATTACCGCATGATGAGGTAAATTAAAAACAAATGCAGGGACCCTTACCGATTTCGATATACGTTCCATATGACCCAAATCCAAATATTCCTTCATAAACTCTCAATAGTTTTCGTTAATAGACTGTTGTTTTGAAAGTCTGCGTTCCAAAGAATGCTGCATGGCCAGTTTTTTAGTATCACCTAATTGCGATGGAGAATATTTAAATGGAAGTTTCACAACAAATCTTCCAGAACTATTTCAAAAATAATTGCTCTTAAAATGATCTTCACATTCTTGTTCTTCCTTAGAAATTCGAACTAGCTCAGGAATGGAATCTGAAGACCAAAACCTTTCAACTAAATCATCTAGTTGTAATTGAATATTATTAACAGAAAATGTACGTTGACTTGTATCAAAAGAGGTAGTTTCCGTAATTATCCAACCAAGTTTAGAACGTACAGCGAAGGGTAGAGTTTCCCCTCTTTTCACCACTTCCCCTTTAACCCTTTCAGGGGCAAGGCATTTTTGATCTAAAAATGTTCAAATAATTAATTCGCACCGCAATTAACAAACAAATTTATTTAAAAATAATCAACAGCTTATTTTCACGTATATTATGAAATCGAAATTGTACTAAAAATTTACTGGTGCCATTTGGCAATTTAGGCATTAAAATTAACCGTTTGCAGACTGCAAATGGCGTCCCTCAAAGGGTTAAGCAATGTAAAGAAAACATTAACTCCTAATAAGGTATCTACTGGTCTTCATTCAAAGAATAATCGGTCTGCTAGAACTAAATCATTAAAATGATTCAGAATGTTTGAAGTAATTGAACTATACGGCACATTTGATGTGATTCTTTTTATCATAAATGCTCTAGTGGCAAATCTCACTTCAGAATTAAAATGGGGAGTAAAATTTAAATTTACCTCTTCATTAGATTCAGCATTATAAGAACCTAAACATGTAATCTGTACTTTAGTAGACTGCCTTGCCAAACATGATACAATATTCACTTATGAAACATACAATTTTCACTTATGAAAGAGGCTTCACTGCCACTATCCAGCAAAGTGCGACAGTTTACAAGATTACCCAGTGAGTCACGAACCTTAATCATTGCTGTACAAAGTAGAGCTTGCTTATTTTGCAATGAATGTAATCCCGACACAGAGTTGTTTGGAAATTCAGCGATGCTAGTACAAGAAGTTTGATTTAATGACTCAGTTGGTCTCCGCTGAAATTCTGGTGCATTCGGAGAAAGAGAGCCAGTCGGTGTTTCAATTACACTATCTGAGCAAGATTTAGGGTCTCTCGGAAGATGTAAAATTATATGATGAGGCTTATGGCACACTTTACATTTACTTAAACTCTTACAGATTTTTTCATGGTGTTTATCTAAAAGACAATTGTAACATAAGTTGTTTCTTCTAATCAATTCTATTCTTTTATGTACACTTAACTGCAAGAACTTAGGACAGGGTATACAACGGATGTGATTCCTTGCATACACAACAACTATTACTATCAGACAACAATGTCGTTACTTTACCTTTCTTTATTTCCTTTACTGAGGATTTGCTGTTTTGAAGGGTTCTAGCGTGATCCTTCAAGAAAGATAATAAATTATCGAGAGTTCCCACCTCCTCCTTTTTTAATCTTCTTTCCCACCAATATCTCGTACTTTATCTAATTTATCAGTAATTACATAAACTATCATTACTTCTGAAAATCCACTAACGTCTTGTTTAAGTACACTTAACGAACGCACACATTCCTTTATAACATCTACACTCTCTAAAATAGACTGTGCATTATCCGAAATACAAGGCATTCCAATTAACTTCTTAATTAATGCATTAAATAACTCACGTTTATTTGAATATCGCTCCTTCAATAATTCTAAAGCTGTCTTATAGTTTGAATCAGATATTGGAAGACTCTGAATAATTTTAAGTGCACTGTTTTTACCTGCCGATTTCAAATACTGCAATTTTTGCAGTCTGATAGATCCTCTTTGCTATCCACGCTAGCTTTAAAGAAATCATGAAATGATAACCATTCTTCTAAATTACCACTGGACGTAGGAAGTGTCAGTTTTGGGAGCTTTACTTCTGGTATTAGGGATTTAGAAAGACTATTATTTGGATTCGATTCGTTTAAAGTAAATTTTGAGTTTTTCCGGTTAACACTTAACCAAAGATTATCAAGTTTATCCTGTACGGTTGTTACTCATCAACAAAATTATCGACGTCTTCTTCTTTACTTTGAGAAAAAATTGCATTTAAAATTTCATGTAATTCCTCATTTAATTTTTCGATTTTATTTTCAAATAAAGCAAGCTGGCTCGAATCAGCCTCATCTATTGAACTAATAATGTTGTTTTTTAGTTTAGTAACAGCAGCTTTTAACACTCTTTTTCTAACTAAAATATCTTTAAATTCCGTCATAATGAGTAAAACTAGGACTTCCCTCAGAGGGATTAGTCTGAGCGATATTACTGAGAACATAGATTTAATAATAACATGTGGAAGCAAAGAAAATGAGATGTTATCTTTAATTGTCCATATACTTCGATAATCTGAAATGATGAAAATAAACGAATCGTAGAATTACAAAATCTTATATATAAATTCGTATACACTGTTTAAAAAAATGGGAAATCAAACCATTCAAGACAGCCATGCATGGATATAAAATTGAAAGTACGCAATATATTAAAAGTAAAATAGAAAATGAAACACTAAATTACTTATATCGGAATTTTAACTGTATTAAATGATGTCAAGAGCATAATCAGACGCTCCGCACCAATTTGAGTAACTTTAAATGACAAATATATGATGTTTATAAAGAATGGACTATATTTTATATGGTGTGTTCTCCCCCAGAATAGTTAATATTGTACAATATCTGTTTTCCACAGATGCAATGAGGTTGTCAATAACATTTAAGGAATTCTCTCCTCAAAATCTAATATAGTATCAAAGTACCGAATACATCAACAGTGGCATGCAATGCTTCGTTAGAGTGTGTTTTAGATATGCTCGATCGGATTTAAATGATGAGTGTATGCTGGCCACTACATAAGCTGTATTGTTTTGTTTTCAAACATATTCTGCACAAGTTGAGCTGTATTTAGCATGTATTAAATAAAAGAAATCGGCAATGATTACAACATAAAGTATGACACAAGATCTGAATATATCGTCTGCATAACTTTTGAGCTGTCAAAGTGTCATTTGAAGTAATTTACAAATCCATACATATTTATTCAGGAAATCATGCAAGCTAACATACGCCAATATGATCCCGATTATAAAATTTCACCAGAATAAGTTAATATATAAAAAAGCTACTAATGATAATTGAGAATATGACCTTATGATAAAATGTCTAGAAAAATGAATCGGATAAAAAATTCATATCACATTTAAAACGGCACTTCCCTCTGTTAGTGGCCTTGGCGAGAGAGAGAAAAGCCTAGAGAAGGAACACTTTATCAAGTACTTTCGGGCAACCTACTCACTGTTTCATACAGGTCTTTATTTAATATTTACACAATTTATTTAATGCTAGGTGGGTATTATATCTGTTTTGTTGCATTTAAATTGCATGTTTTGCGGAGGAAATGCAGCATTATGAAATATTTAAATTTGCTATACCTAATAACTCCAAATTAATGGTAATTGAGATCGCTTTCCGTTAATTTCATCTTTTTAAATTTTAAATTTTTTAGAAACCATTCATAGAGACAATTGTATATTTTAAAACTAACCCGAAGCAAAATTTCAAGATTTTGGGCTCAGCAGTAACACAGAAATAGAAAATTTTTGAAAGTTTTTTGTTTTTGCACTGTTTTATATAGCGACATTTTTAGAAATTGTTCTATTGCGAGAATTTACGTCTTGATAAATACAGCCATGTCAATTTTCGTGTTTATATTCCTAACAATTCCATGTACTTCGTTACTTAGATCATCTTTAGATCTTTTTCCTCTTTGTTTAGTCTTTCTATTTTTTAGAATTCGTTCTACAACGAGCATTTACATCTTATTAATTACTACCATGCTAAAGTTCTAGTTTCTAACCCCAACAGTATCCCAAAAATTTCAGTATTCCAAATAAATCATAGTTTAGAAACTTTCTAGAATTTTTTACGTTTATCCGTCAAATTGAATCTTTTAGAGAGCGTTCATTACGAGTATTTACATCTTAAAAGTAACTACCGCACCAAATTTAAAGTTTCTAACTCAATCAATATCACAGAAATCGCAATTTTTGATTTTTTTTGCTCCTGCAGCGATGTAGGTTCTTGCACTGACATTAAATAGTCTTTTTTTCGGAGCAGAGATGGCCACCAACAGTTTTTTAAGTTGTCTATGTAGTTTCAGAGATAACACCTCACAAACGTACAAGCATTAATAATATTATATACTTTATAATATTATAACGCTTTATAATATTAGCATTAGATGTACAGATACAAAAGCCATTTATCTGTTACAAACTAAAGTGCCGGCGTTGCCCAGAATTGGAAGGATGTTTGTTCTGAAAAATCAATTTCAAAATTTAACATACAACACAAAACAAACATTAAAAAAAGCAGTCGAAATGTTGTATGAATGAATCATATGAAAACGCTATATAAAAATGTATAAATGTATATAACAGACGCAAAAGAATACAGCTATAAATGAACTTACTTCAATTTATAATTGGAGCAATAATGTTAAAATAGGCCAATATTTCCCTAATCGGGTTTTTATCATGCTTCAATACATTTTTCACACTCATATGACGTTATACTATATCCACCACGTCCTTTATATTTCCAATACGACGTAATATTTTCCTCTTTCACGTGGAAACCTTGAAATAGAAAAATTATGAAGTTATATTCACTTTCATTTAAATTCGTCAACATTTATTTCATGTTCATATTTCACGTGAATATCTTGCAATAGAAAAATTATGACGTAATATTCACCTTTTTTAAAAATTCGCCCAACTATTTTTTTCATTTTCATTTTTCACGTGGAAACCTTGCAGTAGAATATTAATTGTTGTAGTAATAATTTTATTGTGTTTTTTAATTGTTGGCAACTGCTATAACAAAAAATGTTTAAATTTGATAAGAAATTGCTGTTAAATTGGTGGTTTTTTATTAATTAAAAATTAACTATAAATTATTTCGATTCCGAATTACTTTAGTTGCCTCTGCCATGTTTTAATACACATGTACATATCTTTTCACAATTTTGGCTTCCAAATTGTGGATTTTTATAGAATTACAAACAGACAGATAGACAAGTTTTCATTTTTATATATCTCTCTATTCTAAAAAAAATAACTAACGCTGTCACTGCCGCCGCCGCCACCGGTTTTGAATTTTTTGTGACCGGAGGTCTTTCTTCGTTAATATTTAGAAAACTATTGCATACAAAAAATGCGAAAATCGGTGGTATTATAGCGAAATGTTTGATCAACACGCTAATGCATACAGTTTTCAAATCGAAGAATTATTTTAAGAGATATTTAATGCTAAAGTTGGACAAAATCGTTCCATTAAAAAAAATTTTATAGGAGCAAAAACTATACACGTGAATTTAATCATTTTTAGATCATTTTATTCAACAGAAAATCCCGGTGTGCAGATTTCATTAATTTTTTTAATTTGACTCATTTTTTGAGGTTTTATTTCTATTTTAAATTCAAATATTCAGCATTTTGACAGATATTTTTTACATATTTTAGAAAATGGTATTAATTTAAACTGTTGCCAACTGTATAAACAGCGCAAACAATAATGTTTGATTCAAATAAAAAAAATATTTACACGTTACTATTATAAACAGAAAAAAACCTTCATATTAGAATTAAATAATTAAGTATAAAAAGCAGGCACTTATTGGAAATTACGCCATTAAAACTATATTTACATGTGAATTTTGAAAGTGAAAGGATATTGTAAAATAAATTCATTAACATGCGTTAGAAGTCTGAAATAGAAGAAATTGCGTCACATTACACTTATTATGCAAAATGAACAAAAAATAGTATTGCAAAACAGTTTAAATTTAAAAATTGCGCGAGACAAAATATTAGAGGTTAAATATTAGATTTGTTCAAAATTTTATTATTTGTCGTTTGATGTGAGGTGTTCAGCTATAAGTATGCAAATTTTCATATCTCCAACATAATTAGGGGATGAGTTAGAAAAATTGCTTAAAATACACATGTTAGATGCCAGAGGGTTAAATATTAGACTTTTTCAAAATTTGATTATTTGCGGTTTGATGTGAGGAGTTCAGCTATAAGTATGCAAAATTTCATGTCTCCAACTTAATTAGGGGCTGAGTTAGAAAAATTTCTTAAAATACACAAGTTAGAGCCCAGAGGGTTAAATATGACATTTTCAAAATTTTATGATTTATCGTGTTATCGCAAGTGTTCAGCTATAAGTATGCAAACTTTCATGTCTCCAACTTAATTAGTGGCTGAGTTAGAAAAATTGCTTAAAATACACAAGTTAGAGCCCAGAGGGTTAAATATTAGACCTTTTCAAAATTTTATTATTTGTCGTTTGATGTGAGGATTTCAGCTATAAGTATGCAAAATTTCATCTCTCCAACTTAATTAGGTGCTGAGTTAGAAAAATTGTTTAAAATACACAAGTTAGAGCCCAGAGGGTTAAATATTAGACATTTTCAAAATTTTATTATTTGTCGTTTGATGTGAGGTGTTCAGCTATAAGTATGCAAACTTTCATGTCTCCAACTTAATTAGGGGCTGAGTTAGAAAAATTGCTTTAAATACACAAGTTAGAGCGCAGAGGGTTAAATATTAAAACTTTTTTAAAATTTTATCATTTGTCGTTTGATGTGAGATGTTCAGCTATAATTATGCAAAATTTCATGTCTCCAACCTAATTAAATTAGGGGCTGAGTTAGAAAAATTGCTTAAAATACACACGAGATAAGTATGCAAAAGTTCATCTCTCCAACTTAATTAGGTGCTGAGTTAGAAAAATTGTTTAAAATACACAAGTTAGAGCCCAGAGGGTTAAATATTAGACTTTTTCAAAATTTTATTATTTAGCCGTTTGATGTGTGGTGTTCAGCTATAAGTATGCAAATTTTCAAGTCTCCGACATGTATAGTTTCTGAGAACGGGCTCTGTGACAGACGGACAGACAGACAGACAAAGGAGTGAGACAGGTAGGGTTTCGTTAGATGAACAAAACTCTAAAAACATGCTGCGGATGACTGTAACAACATCCTAAAATTACATTACCATCAGCGATCTACCAATCACGAATTTAGTTTATGTTCATTTCATATATTCTTATTCTTTTGTGTGGCCCTGTAAAATAACTATCAATATTATATACAGTAAAACCTCTGAATAGCGGACACCCCGAGAATGCAGAATTTGTCCTCTATTTAGAGGTGACCGCTACTGAAAGTAAAACATGTACAGTTATTTAAGAGTTCGTAATCGAAAAAATGTCCGCTAAATAGAGGTATCCGCTAATCGGGTGTGCCCGCTATGGAGGTTTTATCAGTAAAACCTCTGAATAGCGAACACCTCGGGAGGGCAGAATTTGTCCTCTATTTGGAGGTGTCCACTACTGAGAGTAAAAAATGTACAGTTATTTAAGGGTTGGTAATCGAAAAAATGCCCCCTAAATAGAGGTGTCCACTAATCGGGTGTGTCCGTTATGGAGGTTTTACTGCATAATAATATCATCCTTTACAAGAAAATTGCATGCTGTATGATAGACGGACAGACATCCAGAGAAAGATAACCTCCCTGAGCAATAAACACTCATGTCTTTTGTTTTAATCATCCACAATTGTATGTCATACAACAGGCTAAAAACGGTCACCGTGGTACGGAGTGCTGTATTATTATTTGTTTGCCCACCAAAACTGGTTGCCACGGGTTGTTGCAAGGTTTGTGATCACGTGGTTGAAACTGATCTATTCAATATTAATGCGTTCGTTTTTTTTTTTTTTTTTTTTTTTATTTGCTCCATGTGTTCAAACCAGTTGTCTACGAAAACATCAACCGGTGAAAGTGACGCACACCAAATTTCTGTGACGTATGCAGATAAATTGTGCTTTTTTATCAGTTTTTTTCTATATAATTTTTAAACGGTTTGGAACTTATTTTTCCTTGTAGGTGCATTCAGTAGGCGACCCTCATAGATACCTCCTGGTGCAATCAGAAACGAAATCCGACAAATAATTTTTGAGTTATGCTTGACGGAAGGTTTTTATTAGGCTTTTCTTTTAGTAGGACATGGCGTTAATATTCATCGTAGTAGTAATGTGTCCGGACAGTAATATTTCGCTGAGTATTAGCCTTCGCTTCGCTCAGACAATTATTCAGAAAAAGACTCACCAAATAGTGTAGATGTTTAAATGATGCCGCTTTTCTATTTATTTATTGAATCACAACTTCGGAACGATGACATGATTACGCTTGAAAACGAAACGCATGTTAAAGTTCGTTCTATCACTCAATTCTACAAGTATATATATATATCAAAGCTCCGGTAGACGTAACCAAAAAATTATGATAGCGCTGGTTGAAATTAAATAAACACGAACAGTAGCGGATAGGGACAGCTTAATGCAACAATGTTAAAACTTCGACTGCATAACGATGTGGGGGAAAAATCCAAAAATCCCTAACCGGCTTTGACACGTTGTTTTGATTGTGTTGGTGCTCGTTTGTACTTGGTACTTTAATTATCCATGTGTTTTATATTTTATTGTGCGTTTACATTTTATTTTTCTCATATTTTTATTATAATTTAAGATGTTAATATTTGAAGAGAATGCATTATAATGATTAATATTCTAATGTTAAAAAGTTTATGAGATGCTCTCTTTATACATTTGCTATAAAATAGGAACTGAAAGAATAATAAAATTAAATTATGTTTAGTTCAACGTAATAATTAAAAAAAAAAAATTGAACTGTGCGCTCTCAATTGGGATTTTTTTTTTTTTTTTTTTTTTTTTTTTTTTTTTTTTTTTTAATAAAGAAACATGTTAAATTAGGAACAAAGAGAAAACAAATAGTAATGGCTTTTAAATCTTTCAAAAGTAAGAAAAAAAAATTAAGCCACATTGACGTATTATATATAATAATAGTTTCATATACACAATTATACTTAGGGAACAAGTATTAAATTATGTATACTTTAATTATAGAAGCGTATGTTACTTAAATCATATTTACTGTTTTTCAAAGCCTTGACTGACAGTGAAGTCAAAAGGTTTAGCTTAATATAAGAAATAATAATTTTATTGTATCGCTTGGAAACTAATTTTCTTAAAGCTGTTAGAACGCCACATACACATCCCTATCAATTTATTTATATGAAATGAGTTAATTACTAAATAACATTATTATGACATAAAAGATGGACGGCTTTTAAATTTTAAACGTAAAAGTTGTAGATATTTATTTACTTATTTAAACATTTCTTACTAGAATGTTGGAAAGATTATGTTCTAAAGATTGTGTTTTTAATATTATTTTCAAATATTTTTGGTAGGTGGCGCCAGTAAAAATGCAAAAGATTATTAGTATTTTCCCTGTGCTTCGAACCAGGTTTGAAGAAATCCCTACGAGATTTCCTTCTCCCTTCTTCTATTATGCACCTCGATGCAACCGCTTTTTTAACATTGCTGCATTAAGCTGTCCCCATCCGCTACTAACACGAACTCGTCAATAACTCAAAAACACATTAAATAAACAAAAAGTGAGCTGTATCACGCTTTTAATTTTAAACCCTCTTTGTTTCACAACTCTCTCAGAATAGAATAAATTACATGTGAACAAAAAAGAACGTTGCCATTTTTTAGAAATTAAACTTACACAACAAATGCTCGCACTGAGCCTGGGCAGACGATAAATTAATTTTGAACAATGAATACTAGTCCAATGTTAGTAAAACAGAATCCAAATGATTTTTTTTTTTGCTTTATTTATTTTAATATATTAATTTAACCCCTTAACGGTCGCATGAAATTACAGTTTAAAAATTCAAATTGCTCATTGGCACCACTTTTCTGAAAAAGAAACATTCATCCTTTTTTAATGACAGGTAAAATGGTACCATGGTAAATACAATTACACTGCTCTATAAAACTGGTGGGAATCAAACAATCTGTGTTAAAGACACAGCCTGTGAATATCCCGAGAGCGAGAATTAAGGGGTTAAAAGAATAATTTCCCCGCCCCTAAAAGGTGGAGTAAGTAAACAAGGTGTGTCTCACTGGACCAAAAAATCGACTTGTTCGAACGCGGCAAAATGCTTTTTAAATACTATTTATAACAGCCAGAATTAGGGGGTTAATCTATTTAATAAATATTTACAACGTGACGAATTTAAATGGTTTTAGCAACATCCTTTTTCGACCAAGATGTGGAAAGCATTTAAATTAATAATAATAACAATAAAAGTTCCGAATTTATTCCATACCCAGTACAAATAAAATTCAGCAGTGTTTGAAATATGCTACGTTTTCGTGCAACGTTTTTGAAATGAATTAGATTTAATTAAGGGAAAAGCTTTGAAATTTTCGAAACATTGAAGAATACTTTATGTTAAGTAGTACCCCAACCTACGGTCCAAGTTACCTCAAATTATTATATTTAAAAGAACAGTCCATGCAGAATATTCTGAAACTCTCACAGCGTGATAAAAGAAAAAAGATATCGCCTTTTACATGCACTATAAATTCCATTTCATATGTTATGAAACAATATTCCAATTTTAACTGCAAACATTTACATGATTAATACATTACTACGGAACAAATAAATGTTGCGCGAATAAAAAAAAAATTAATAATTACGTGCGTAAAAATGTTTTTTGGCCAAAATACATTTGTAAAACCGTTTAATATTAATCTAAATACAAATATTTTGATATATATTTTTTTTTAATTTAGAAATTAGCAAAATTAAAAAAAAAATTTAAATATCTCAAAAAATTGCATATTTTTAAGAGTTTTTTAATCAAAAGCAATATTTAGTTTTGTTTTTAGTACTCGGACTAACTAAAAATGGATATGTAATTTAAAAAACTTAACTCCTTTGCGGCGAAAGTTGTGCACACGTGACGTATAAGGTGCTCAGAATGCTTGATTATTTCTACCAGTAATTTTGAATAATTTAAAATGTATATCACTATTTTAGAATAAGTGCCGTAATTTCCGGCGTATAATCCGCGGATCAAACAATCCTTTTTCGACCCAGAAATTTCTTAAAATAAAATGTAACTCTTTAGATCGCGGTAAATATGTGGCTTCAATTACTAAATAAAATTTCTGGGTCCAAACAGAATTGTTTGATCCGCGGATTATACGTCTGAAATTACTGTACTAATAATAGCTTTATTTAATGACGGACATTAACATTAGAACCGCCCTAGCGGTCATTTTGACCGGTACCAAATAAAAAAAGTTTCGATTCGAGCCAGGAATTTCTTTCTAAAATAAGATGGATATGTACCACTGGAACAATGGAACAATGTGAGCAGCTGAATTTATTACCTAGTTGCGTTGCAACTTTACATCCAGTGGATAGGTGATTGTGTTGCAAGGGCATTAGGGAGCCTTAAAAAAAATAATGTTTAGAGGTGGCTGGTAGCCACGAAAGTTAAATTTACTTTTAAGAAAAAGAAAAGACTAACAAAAAATAACAAAGTACATAAGTACTAGTATAACATATGTGAAAAAGAAAAAAAACAAAGAAAAGAAAAAAATAATTAAAAAAGAAAGAAAATTCCATTAGTTCCAAAAAAAGAAGGAAATGACGAAAAAGCTACCGGGGAGTGCCCCATAAAAAAAAGACTCTTTTCAGAGACCATACCTTAGTTTAAAAATATATAATGCTAAAGAACTAGCAGAAAAACATTTTTTTTTATAGTCTAGACAGGACAGAACAAACAGAAAGGTTAAGTATAGCAGAAGGGGAGGGAAACTCAGTCTTCATCGTTAAGCAAAAGCGAGTATGTAGGGCGTTTTCTGTTAGTGGGGTCGGATACCTCGTAGTCGGGTAGTTCCGCTATAATTTGGTTAGGTAGGTTGTATACAGATTTATAAAAATTTTTAGCAAGTTTATTAATGCGCTGTTTTAAGGAAGTGGTTTTCAAATCCCTGCGGATAGTGGTGTTACGAAGAAAATGGTGACCATTACGGATATAGCGTAAGTTTTTGTCATGAGCACCGTAAAGATACTCCATACTGGTATTGCAAGCGAATCCCCAGATCGGACAAGCATAAGTTAAGATTGATCTAATACATCCATTATACAAGATTAGTTTATTATGAATAGAAAGAGTATTGCTTTTGAGAAGATGTACCACAGGGAAATAAGTTAAATAAATAACTTCAATTGTTTTAAATAAAAATTCTGGTGTAAAATATTTTTAAAACACTTCAGTAAAATTTCCGGCGGTTCTAGAGTTAAGGGATTGAATAAGCGAGTTGATTACTAGTCAGAAATAAGTGGTAAAACATCTTTTATAAGTAACTCCCTAATTTTGAAACATTAAATGAAGCCCTACTTGATATTAAATCTAGTAAGGTCAAAAAGTTCTTCTTAAAACACCATAAAATTTAGAAATGCACATTGCTCTTTTGAAAGGCTTGCGCTTTTCATAACTTATGGTGTTTTAAGAAGTACTTTTGAACTTATCGTATAACACCACCAGCTGTTTAGGGTTCCGTACTTTAAAAGTAATAACAAAATCTAATCATTGTAAGATCACTCCTGTGCCTGTCTGACACAACCAATTTACTCAAAAACTATGGAACGTGGAAAGTTTAAATTGTGGGAACTAATAAAGACTATCGACAACTATATTTGCAGATTATCAAACATTCATAAATATATTTAGTAAACATGTAGAGGGGCTCTTTCGTAACGCTGAACTCAAAAATACATTTCTTTTAATTTTAGGTATCATATTTTCAAAGATGTCGTCAAAAATGTAGCACAAAAATATGTTCCCTACCATCTAATTACGAATCTACTGAAACTAAAATTATGAAAAAATTAGAGCTAGTAGACGTTAATTTAAACCTTGCAGGAAAATTATAGCGATTACCCTAGGTCACATATTTTTTGAGAAAATCGCATTTTCCCGTTAAACACAAATTTCGATTTGCGGGTATTCAGCAAAAGTGTTGAGCAGCTGTGGAGGTACCTATAGCCGAAGTATAAAAGCATTGCGTGTAATAATTTTTGAAAAAAATCGTCAGTAATTAGTCGAGATATTAACCCTTAAATATACGCACGTTTGGACATACATAACGACAGGGGCGGCGTACTATATGTACAGTCGGCTTTTAAAGCCTAGTTAACAACTTTTAACGATATATATGTGCAATGCAATTCCCAATAGCAGTATAAAAGCAATAAACGTCAAATTGTTAAAAATAGACTAATTTAATTAGAATTAATCACATAAATACTATGGGATTCGCGAGTAGTATGCATTGAGTGGATCTCTCAATACGCCTCTAGTGACTTTAAAAGTTAATTAACCCTCCGTCTACCAGACGGGTCCATTGGACCCGACAGGTACATACAAAATATTCATTCAAACCAGAAATTTCTTTAAAATAAACTAAGTATATAAACCAGACAAAAATAAGGTAAATAAATAAGTTAAATAGTTTTAAATAAAAATTCTGGTGTAGAACGTTTTATTAAAACTTGAATAAAATTCCCGGTAGATCTAGGGTTAAAAATCTATCTGGAAAAGCCTGGCACATAACAAGGTGACGTTGCAACTTTGCGACCTCCTTTCGAGGCGCGATTTGCACAATGCCAAATTTAAACTTTGAACAAAAGTTTTGTTTTAGGTGCACTGTAGAAAGAAAGGTTATTACTACACTGAATTAATTTTATGAAATGCCAAGTGAAGTTTAAATATGCACTGCATAAGTATGCATAAGTATGCTTTATTTAATGACGGACATTAACGCTCGTATTCATGAATAACTTCGACCGAGGGTTAAACCGCGGGTTCAGTAACCCCAGGTTGGTATTTTCAACCGGGAGTTGAAAACTCGTATTCACCGTTTACTTCGGATGAAAAGTTACCCAACTCGGGGTTTCTCGACCTAGGTTGAACGAAATGTGTTTATTGGTTAAAAAAATCACATGCCTTGTTCGGTTTCGCATCGAGACTTCGTTTGTTTATGTTTTGAAAGAAAAACGCCGATTAAAAAAAGAAAAAAGAAAGAAATGGACGATTCAATGTAGTTTTTTTTTTTTTTTTTTTTTTTTTTTTTTAATCCCCGCAAAATGTATGGACAAAATAAAAACCTCTAATTACTAAATATGGATCAACTTAATTTAATTTCTTGAAAGTTTTAATATTTTTTAAACAATTATTTTTTTTAAATTTATTAATGAGTTAGGTTAATGATATGAAACGTGTCAACTGCTAAAATAAATGTTAAAAGGTTCTTTTTCAAAATAAATTTTCGCATAGTTGCTAAAAAATGGAACTTGATTTGGGCCAAAGCTAATGAAACTTGATTTGAATAAAAACTAAAATTTTATTTCAACAGCAATTATGATGATTTCTATTATTGATAGCTCTAGTTAGCAATTAAACAATTTCTGATAATGAAAATATTAAAATGGAGAAAAAGGGAAAAAAATTAAGAAAGTAGTCTGTTGTACTTTATATATACTATTTCTTTTATTAGTATAGATGGTATCCCAGATGTATTAATTTTATTGTTTGGATTTTCAGCGAGCTAATTAAAATGTTTAATTCTAATTAAATTAGATAGTAATTAATATTCCAGGTTGACAGGAAAAAGTAGTGAAATAATATTAACAGAACTGCAGAAAAAGCGGAACAGGTGATCCTAGTGGTGCCCTGGCACCAGCTACCAAGCCGCAGAGGCGCATATATTTTTCACTTCCGAGCGATTGATAAACATTTTTCATTTAACTAGTCGCTAAATAAAACTCTGTAATTCCTTTAAGTTTAAACTGTGTGCAGTGGCGATATTTTATAAGATATTATTTTAAGGAACACAAATATTTTAAACTTTTTAAGACTACTAGTGTATAGTGTATGAATTTCCATTCAACACATATAATCGAATGAGGCCTTTCCTAAATCATGATAAATGTATTCTGAATACTATCTGGACAAATAAATGTGATATATTACAGAAAGTTGAATTTTTATCGACCAGCTTTTAGGACCTATCCCCACCTCTTCCCCTCCAGCCATTTGTATGAGAATTTTTCTATTATCACATTTACAAGATCAAAGCTATTCACTTGATTATCTTTGACTATTTTTTGATAAATTAGCCTAATAATTACGATATATTATTACATGCACGAAGACACTTGTTTTTGGTTGCAGTGTTGCATTTGAAAAAATGTATTTATTTAGAAAATGTTATTTTATTTTCTATATTTTTCCCAGCTTCTTGATTTCTTATTTTTAACTCATTTAGATATCACTTCATTAGATGTAATAAGAATCTCATTTAGAATAGAAATTAAAAGTGGGATTTTTTTTTTGTTTTTTTTTTTTGATGATGATGACTGATTAATGATAGATTTCTAGACTAAATAGGCAGAATAATGATAGTTTGTAATCTAACAAAACAACTCAAATTAATTATTAATAATTTCATATAATTTTACATTAGCTAATAAATAAAATAGCTGTCTGTTGTTTGTGAATCAGTGGAGAAAAACAAGTTCCCATTTGTACCACCCTACCCATTCCCTCTATATTTTTCTCTTTTTTGGTGTCATTCTTTAATTTAAGTAAATTAAACATTTCTGAAGATGCTGTGTAAGATTTAGAAATAAAAAGAAAGTTTAAAGTACATATTACCAAAAATACAAGAATATATGTAATCTTATACATACACATACATATATATTATCTATACATTTTTTGACTGGTTTGTTTATATTTATACATTATATCTCCTTCATTACATCTTGAATTGTTTGCTTTCATAAATACTCATGATCACGAAGAATTTATTTACCTTAAAAATAGTCATCATAATAGTCATAATGCAAGGGTTGATAAAAATATTTTTGGTGTGGGGTTATTTTTTTTAAAAAAAAAAGGATTTTTTTTTTTTTTCTTTTTTTTACCAGCGTATTTTAACCCTTTAGTAATTTATTTTAATTTAGCTGTCAATTAAGAAGCAAAAATTATAAGTGATCTCTAAAAAAATCACAATTTCAGGAGGTAACATTGAAAAGTTATTCATTTTAGGATTTATTATTACTATTATTATTTTCGTATAAAATAGTACTAATGCAATATTTTATATTATGTATAATTTTGAAATTAAAATACAGTTGAAAAATAAATGCAATAAAAATAAATATTTCAAATTCCACAAAAATTGAGAAACATACGTAGAAGCTTACAAACAATCGTAAAAAAATCAATAAAGAAATAAAACTCAAATTGTTTAAATTTTAAGTCAAAATATCTAATTTATAGATCTGATTTATATTTATTTCAGTTTGTACATAAACAATAATATATCTTTTACACAATAGACCCACAATTTATTTTTAAAACATTCTATAAGTACTGATCAAAAATCTACAGAAAATCTGTGGATATTCTAAGATAATCTGTGTATTTCTTTACTTAAACAAAAATGCAAATTAGCCTGAGTCTCACATTTTAATTAGAACTTATGCAAGTATGGCGTTTATTTCGGTCCTGTTAAAATACATTTGTGGATTTTTTAACATCAAAATTGCAAAAAATGAATGACCTTAAACGCGACAATTGTTACTTTAGAAGCAATTATTCGGCTGTTTAAGTAATATTGGCTATTTTTAAGGCAAATAAATTTTTCGCGACCACGCGTATTTATGTAAACAAACAATTCAACATATATTCAATATATAAGAGGCTATATACATAAATATAAACAAATCAGATAAAAATATTGAAGATAATTACATATATATGAGATTACATACCTTTGCATAATGTTATTCCGTTTTATTTAATAGTAGAACTTCTATATTTTACACAGCGCATTCTATCAGCGGTCCTCTCCCTCTCCTTCCTCATTCTCACCGCTTGTTTTTCTTTAAATACGCATGCTCGGTTGAAAAATCCTGGGTTGAACCACCTGTAGACCAAGGTTGGGTTACTGAACCCGGCGTTAGATTTCAACCTCGAACCGGTTCAGTGGGGTTGGCGGTGAATGCCATTTGAGTTTTCATCCCGGGTTTTCTGCATAACTCCGGGTCGAAGTTATTCGTGAATACGAGCGTAAGTGATTAAAAAAGGGAGTTGAATACTAGCTAGAAATAGATGGTACATTATTTTTAATAAATAGTTCCTTAATCTTGTATCATTAAATGTAGCCCTACTTGATATGAAATCTTGTAAGGGCAAAAATAGTTTATTAAAACACCATAAAATATAGAGATGCGCAAAGCCATTCAAAAGAACTTAGTCTTCCTTCATCAGCAGGGCTGCCACAGGCGACTATTTTTCTATTCTATTCAAACCACCATTAAAAAAAAAAATGTAATATATTTGTCTTTTAAATGTTCTCGCACAGTATGTCAGTAATTTTTGTTTTGAGGAAATGGTGTGAGGTAAAATTAAAAAAATAGTCACCCGTGGCAGACCTGCATCAGGCACAAAAAATACGTGCTTCAACTTTGAAAGCAGGAGCAACACTAAGTTCCTTTGAAAGGATTTGAGCATCTTCAGCTTTTTAGGTGCGTTCTTAATTATATAAATAGGTAGCACTTATAGTCGTCGTCTGGTCCGTCTTTCTGTCTGTTTGACCATCATCCGCATATAACAGCGCAAAAACTACTCAACCGAATGGTTTTTAATTTATATATATAATCATTGCAGACTTTTGCCGAGTCATTTCAAATTTTAGGAAAATCGAATAAAAAAATATTAGTATAAGTTTTCTTGATTCTATTGAATCCTATCATAGGTAATTAATTCAATGATACCCCCTGATAGGTAATGATTCTAGACTGCCATGGTGTTTACGTCTTATTTAAGATGGAGTTATATTATTTTCTTATTACTGAATTTATTTTACAGGATGGTTATAATTAAAGTTCCACTTTGAAAAGGACATAAAAGGAAAACTACTGGACAAAATGTTATAAAACTTGGTAATAGGTTGAAGGAGGTCATGGGAATTTATTTCCCGCTAAAAAAAAGAAGTTCAAATACTCACCACCAGGGGGGGGAAAGACGCTGTATGCAATATTGTTAAACGAAATCAGGATCGGAATCTAACTTAACCTTTTGTTACACGGGTTTGACATTTTTTGTAACCTTAAGAATTATTGATCTAAACAAAATTACCATTTAAAAACGTTCAAGGCGATAATAGTCGAGTGCGCCATACGTGTAATAAAATCCGTTCGAGTTCTTAAAAGTTCAAACCACAAATTAGCGATCACAAAATTTGAGATCGCAAATCACTCGCAAATGTGTGCGCATTCCGGAAATCGTTTCCTTACAGATTGCTAATTTGTGATTTTTGAAGCCTGAATTTGGCCTTAAGACACGAAAATATCGGTTTAAAATGTTTTTAATCTTTTCTAAAATGTTACTGTTTGTGGGGTTATGCAAAACCGCAATGGCTTGTAATTGGCTTACAGCATGAAGAAGAAAATTAGATTTATGCAAATGCGCTTTACGCGTTATTTAATTTGTCAGATAAAAGTGAGCCTGTTTGTCAGCAGTGCTTGATTACCAACGGGGCACCATCCCACCAGTAAAAAAAAACAGAAAATTTTGCCATATTCATGAAGGATATGTTACACGAATACGGCGTTTAGATAAAGCGAACATTTCTGTTAAAATTTATTGGTGTGAGTGTGCTCCGTTGGTAATCAGGCTCTGTTTGTCAGAGTTCTCACTGTTACGAATCGACAATGTCTCTAACCATGCAAGACCCTGCTTTTTTCGTTAAATGTTATTATGAATGCGATAGCAATGAACGGCTTGCTTTGCAAAGTTATCGTTCCGTAACGCCGAGGGCCAATCACATCGTAGGGTTTGAGGAAAATGATGGCAAAGTCTGAAGCCATGGGTTTGTTATCTGTTGCACCTGGGAGGAGAAGGAAGCCTGCTTCTGTGGAAACCGAGGAGGTTGTTGCATTAGCAGTAAAGGAAGAAACAATGGAAAGCACACACGATACGTGCTGTCGCACGTTGAATGGACGTACCTTGGAGTACGGTGTACAAAATTGTCCGTAAAGTTCTGCAGTTCTACCCATAGAAAGTCAAACATGTTCAGGAACTTCAATGTAATGATCCTGCTGCATGAGACTCTTGCGCTTTGGAATTCCTGGCATGGATGGAAGTGGACGAACATTGGCCATGGAACATTTTGTTGACAGATGAGGCCCATTTTTACCTAAATGGTGACATCAACAACCATAACTGCAGGATTTGGGCCAAACAAATTCCTGATGTTGTGTACCCAGTTTCATTGCATTCTCCTACAGTCACCGTTTGGTGTGGTATGACAACAAGTTTCATAATTGAACCATTTTTCTTTGAAGAGAAGTCAATAGCTGGGCCTGTTACATGCTATGACTGCAGCTCGCTTAGCGTCTATGTTAAGATGTTTCGTCATTCCTGAACTCGAGCAACGTGGTATTTTAGACTCCACGACTTTTATGCAGGACGGGGCCCCACCTCACATTGGTACATGTGCCACACAGTTACTTAAGCAACATTTCACGAATGAACGGATTATAGCCCGAAATTTCCCCACTTCTTGGCCACCCCGGTCACCAGACCTCAACCCCTATGACTTTTGGCTATGGGTAGTCTCAAAAGCACTATTTATGGTGATATTTTAAACAATTTGGCGTAATTGAAAGATGTGATACACCGACATGTCCGTAACATTTCTCCTGATATGCTAAGAGCTACTGTTGGGAATGCAGTTGAGAATGAATGTTGAGAATGAATTATTTCGTTTAACGCTATTGCATACAGCGTCATTTTCCCCCTGGTGGCAAGTATTTGAACTTATTTTTTGACTGAAAATAAAGTCCCATGACCTCCTTTTATCTACAACCAAGTTTGATAACCTTTGGTCCAATAGTTTTCCTTTTATGACCATTTCAAATTGAAACTTTAATTATAACCACCCTGTATATAATCGTAATAAATTTTGTATTCATGTATTTTTTCACAAACCTACAACAGCTATTGCACCAAGATATAAATATTTATAAAACTAGTTATAGTACGAACGCACTTTATTTGCCACATTTGACGCACAATTTCCGACTCTTTTTCATAATTATGAAATCTTGCCTCATAAAGTTAACCCTTTAATGCCCAGCTTTGCATATATGCAAACAACAGTGTTTTGGATTGGATTTTTTTTTATTCGTATATACCTAATTCACACCAGAATATTAAAATAGCAATATTTGCTTTAATTAATAACAGACATTTTGTTTTTTAAAAAAGCAAAATTAACCATTGAAACTTTCTGGTGTAAAGTCAGATTCTCTGAACTACGTAATTTCTAGAACGTACTATATCACGGGAATTAAATGGATAAAGGTTAAGTTTTATAAAATAAATAATAATATAAAATAAGGTATTTGAAGTCATACTTATTAAAATATTTACTAATGTGCATTATTTTAGCGTGAAACAGCCACACGACAGTAGTTTTCACTTATATTGCAGATGTGCAACAGCAGAAAAGAGTGACGAATTATATGAAAAATGTATCTGATTTTTTTCCTTACTTTTCCTGTGTAATAAACCTTTCAGAGAATCATACATAATTTTTTCGAAACAAAATAAAAAATCGCGCATTTAAGGGTTAAACTAAATGAGATTTTTATGACAAAAATTACGCAAATCACTTTTTTCCTCAATTTTCTTCCAAAATCAGGATTTCGTAAAATATTCGGTGTAGAAAATTATGTGAGGCATTATCATATATTTTTTACTGTTTATTTATTTATTTATTTATTTATTTATTTATTTACAGTAATTTGAATTCTTGCTGAATTATTCCATTAAAACATACGAAGGAAATTGAAGTAAAATGTTTTAAAGTCTTTTGTCTAAAAAATTTTTATTCTACTTTCGATTCCTTGTGCTATTGAATAAACTCTATCCCTGCCTTAAACCAGAAATTCTCTTATACTTCATTTTTACGTGATTACGATATTAACTATGCATCAAAATAAAACAGAATATGAATATAATTCTTAGAAAATTTACAGAATTTCCTTTTTGTAATTTAATTTGTCCAACAGATGGCACTAAAAGTCCATTCTTACCAAAATTTCTCTCTGATTATTTCAAGATATTCCTGTATAATGTTGAGTTTGTCCAATAGATGGCACAAGTGTCTGAAATATTGATATTTTCCATTCTGATTTATTTCTAAATGGAAATGCGGTAGACGATTTTATTAAAAGTTACATAGATTAGGAAACTCGCTTAAAATTCATTGTGAGAAAAGGTTTTATTATCTTTTTATTTATTTAATTTTGTTTTTAGCATTTACTTCAAATATTTCGCTTGAAAAGAAAATTATAAAAAATACATACACGCTTTATTGTAAAATTTTATTTAAACGTCAAAAAATTAAATTACTAGAAAACAGGAATTGTCCTTTTTCTAAATTTAGTGTCACCCCCGATGAAAAAAATATAAATGCATATAAATATAGATAGCTCAGTTTTAAGGTTAAAATACGCGCTTTTATTTTTTATAAAATGACGTCTTCCGCATCCGCTGAAGAATTCTACATTTACGATCAAGTTTTAAACAAACTCTACAATAAAATATGCATCGGACATGACTATCGCAGAATAATACATAGGTTAAAAAAAAAGAGATATCGTCATTCAAGAAAATGGACAAAAAAAAAAAAAAAAAAAAAAAAAAAAAAAAAAACGGCTATCTCATCATAGGCCTTCATTTGTTTGCAATATTAATATAGATACTTAAAATTAAATTTAGTTTATAATAGCTCCATGTTTTATTATAAATCATTCATTTATATTTTTTCAAAATCGCACGTATTTTAAGTACAATTTTTTCAGTTTTTATGAGAAAATGGCAACAAAAAGACGTAATTGCTATTTTCCAACTATTTTCCCTTTACTTTCTACCGAAATGGAGTACTTGAGTTGCCAAAATTAAACAAATGGTGATAAAAACTACAAAAAGAAAAAAAAAATGAATATCTCAAAAATAAATGGAGGTGCAATTTTCAAACAAATTGCATTTAAAAGATTTTTTTTCTCCCAATACGATGGAATATAAATTAAAAATATGCGATGCTTAGAAGTTTAAAAAATTGCAGTAGATATTATTCCGTACAATGATACATCTGCTTTGTTTTACAGATGGCTTATACAACGTAACGTTATCTTTTGGAGACGACACATCAATAGGTGGAAGAAAGAAGTAGCATACTGGGGGCTAAAAAATATTTAAAATGTTTCTATTTTTTTTTCAACTTTACATCGTAAACAAAATCTGCAGATGAGACATTTTGTTTAATTTTTTCTTTTTTAATTGGCAATATATTAAATAAAAATTGATTCAAAACAGCCAACACCGATCACAAGATTAAAAAAAATTACGTAACAATAAGAGGTCTATAAATTTAGATAACAATTCTTTGAGCGCTGCATTAACCCATTTATGCCTGAATTTTGGTTTTCTCAAATTTTTTGGTAAAATCACTTTAAAATGTTTCGAAATGAACTGGAAAAATACTAAAAAAAATTAAGCTAAAATGTTGTTGCATTTGAGGAAATAAGAACGTACTGAATATGGGAATATCCATATGTAGAAAATGCATATTTACATGTTTTGTCTAAATTTATATAAATTAAGCTTTTAAATTGTATATTATATACTATAATTAATATTTTTATAAAATATTTAAAAAATATATTTATTTCTTTGCAGATAATAATAACACTATAAGTATCATTAATAGTAACTTGAGAATTGGTATTTGGGACTAGAAAACAAATTATTTCAAAATCATCTTGAAAAAGACTTTTCATTAATAACTATCCCCTAACTGGCTAATAGAAATATGTACCCATTTGCACCTAGCGCCCTATATTTTGTACGTCACAAACAGGCATAAAAAAACAGGCTTGAACATATAATTTCGCAAAAAAAAAAAAAAAAAAAAAAAAAAAAAAAAAAAAAAAAAAAAAATACATGTTTCAAAGAAGTCTACAAGCTAAGATTATGACTTATTTATTTGGATCCTTAAAACAAAAAATACAAATAAACTTACTTTTACATTTCGATATCTTGAAAAATGAAAAACCTATAAACACCGAAAAAAGAATTTCATTTAAGCAAATAAATATTCATCTTATGCTGTCACCTCTCGGTAATAGATAAAGAAATTTAAAGACAATTACTTCATACAATTTTTATGTTGTAAAGAAGAAGAAAATTATAAAAATTTGTTAAAATTCGAAACGTCCCAAAAATGGGACGCTAGGCATAAATGGGTTAAAGATATAGCTACCAAGCACACTCTCCAATCGTACCAATAAGACCAATCGTTGTTTATAGATCCAGATCAGTATATTATATGCAGGGCTACTCAAAGAATTCTGATAATTTTCCGATTGTATATGAGAATTGCTGAAATTCAGTTTTCAAATGTGTTAATGCGTTACCAAATGGTTCAATTAGGCATCCTATTTTAACTTATTAGACGATGAAGTTTTGTTACATTATTCTGAATGTGTTGAAAAGTGTTTCATAATCTAGGCTTTACGCGTGATTTTTCTTTCTTGTTAGGAATTATAAAGGATGTAGTTACAATTTAAAATAAAAAGGCTTTAAATTTTTTCGCGAGTTATGGGATACTGTTTATTTTTAAAATAAAGTTTTTCAGTGATATGGCATATGTTTGTGGTGGCTATTTTCGTATATTTATCTCACATTCTATTGTAGCCGTCTGCTATTTCTCTCTCTCTCGCACGCGAGGAGCAATTATAATTTTTAGCCAATAGCAATGAGGCGCATTTCCTCCCCCCGCGTTTTCTGCGGAGAGCTTTTGAAGTCACGTGACGCAGTAACATTCGAACTCTGCAGAGAGCGGCAGATTATTCTGTCAGTGACGATGGCGAATATTTGACTATGTGTTGTTATGTTAATAAAGTTTATTTTTCTACAAAACCTTCTGATTATTTGAGTCACCGAGATATTTTTATCATCTCCCTTCAATCCACTCTCTAAAATGGTGACCGCGGATTTTTGAACCTTCAACTATTTCATAGACCGTCGAACTATTCAACTGTTTCATGGAACGTTTTGTTTAACTAGTAAAATGGCAACTGCTGAAACATCTGCCGTAGTCATTCCACCCTATATCCCTGTGGACACTACATTATGGTTTCATATGCTGGAAAGCACATTCGAATTAGCTACTCCTAAAGCTATTACTGAGTCGAAAACAAAATATAATTATGTTGTAGCGCATCTACCGCCTGCTACTGCTACTATGGTTCGGGATTTAATTATGAGTCCTGATCCTACTGACCCTTATCAGATTTTGAAGGCAAAAGTTATCGAACGTTGCGGAGAAAGTCGTACTTTAGAAATACGGAAACTGCTAGCTGGAGAAAGCCTGGGTGACAGAAAACCAACTGAATTACTTCGATTAATGAAAAGACGGGCTGAAAGCCATAATATTAGTAACGATCTTCTTTTAGAACTGTTTACTCAACAAATGCCAACCACTGTACAAACAATTCTAGCTTCCATTGAAAAAATTACTCCAGATAAAGCGGCGGATATTGCTGATAGAATAATTGAATTAACGCCTTCCAACATTAGTTCTGTTTCGATTCGAACACCAACAACTGAATCTCAGACACCACCAGCCATTGATATGCTCGTAAAAGAAATCCAAGCATTACGCCAAGAGGTCGCTCATCTTCGTCGTTCAAGAGGTGTATCTAGAAGTGATAACCATCAGCGAAATCGTTCTCAGTCCCGCCATAGGGATGCAACATTGTGTTGGTATCACCAAAAATATCAAGAAAAAGAAAAAAAGTGCCTAGCGCCGTGTTCTAATTCGGAAAACCAGAAGCGGGAAGAGTAGCGGCGACGGACTTCTCCCCAGCACCTTCTCGTCGCCTTTTCGTTAGAGACAGAAATACAGGTATGTGTTTTCTAGTCGATTCTGGATCTGATGCCTCACTTGTGGCCGCGAATAAAAATGACAAAACTAAGCCTGTTCTCCAAACCTTTCGTGCTGCTAATGGCACAAAAATTAATGTGTATGGTCGTAAATGTATTAATATCAACTTAGGCCTACGCCGAAATTTTACATATTCTTTTTATATTTGTGATGTTTCATGTGCTATTTTAGGAGCTGATTTTTTGCATAATTTTAATTTAAAACTTGATTTACGGAATCGTCGTCTTATTGATTCCACTACTAATTTAAAAGCTCCTGCTATATTAAGTACTTGTAATATATTTTCTGTGAAACCCAATGTTGTAAATGATATATATGGTAAATTATTATTTAAATTTCCTGAAATCACGAAATTACCGGATCCTAACCAACCAGTTAAGCATAATACTGTGCATTATATAAACACTAAGGGGCCTCCAGTCGCTGCTAAGCCTAGACGGCTAGCTCCAGATCGGTTAAAAATTGCCAAAGCTGAATTTCAGCACATCCTACAACTCGGTCATATGAGACCTTCTAAAAGTAATTACTCTTCGCCTTTGCACCTGGTGCCGAAGAAAGGATCTGTCGATTGGAGACCTGTTGGTGATTATCGTGCTCTAAATGCACAAACTGTTAAAGAAAACTATCCTATCCCTTGTATCGCAGATTTCACTGCTGAATTACATGGTAAACAAATCTTCAGTCACATTGATCTTGTAAAAGCCTACCATCAAATTCCCATAAATCCTGATGATGTACATAAAACTGCGATTTGCACTCCATTCGGACTTTTCGAAAGCACTCGTATGCAATTCGGCCTTTGTAACGCTTCCTCAACTTTTCAACGATTTATTGATGACGTAATTCGTGACTTAGGATTTGTTTACGCATTTCTTGATGATTTTCTAATTGCATCAAATAATGAAACTGAACATTTAGAACACCTTGAGTTGTTGTTTTCTAGACTTAAAGAGTATGGTCTGTGTATTAATGTTGATAAATGTAAATTTGGCCAATCGACTATCGATTTTCTAGGATTCAAACTTTCAGCTGAAGGAATTGAACCCTTACCTGATCGTGTAAAATGCATCCTAGATTTCCCCCAGCCCTCTACCTTAACTCAACTAAGACGTTACTTAGGTCTTTTCAATTTTTATCGACGGTGCATTCCCAAAGCTGCCGATATTTTAGCTCCACTCGTTAAATTCTTAGAAGGACACAAAAATAAGAAAAAACATCCCAGTTCCAATGCTAACAAAACTGAGCAATTACAATGGAACGATGAAGCCATTCTTTCCTTCACTGCTTCAGAAGAAGCTATAGCTCGAGCTACATTATTACGACATCCAATTCCTGGCGCCCAGCTAAGCTTATGGGTCGATGCCAGCAATGTCGCAATTGGTGGATCTTTAATGCAACTCTCCGAAAACCAATGGGAACCAATAGCATTTTATTCCTGTAAATTGAATAAATCTCAAAGAAATTGGTCTACTTATGATCGTGAATTATTTGCTATTTATTGTTCTATAAAAAAATTCAGACACATGCTAGAAGGTCGGAATTTCATTATTTATACAGACCAAAAACCCCTTACATTCGCATTTCAACAAAACCCTGATAAATGTAGCCCACGCCAATTGAGACATTTAGACTATATTTCACAGTTTTCTACTGATATTAGATATACTAAAGGCTCTGACAACATTGTGGCCGATGCATTATCTCGAATTGAGATAGATTCAATTTCTCCTAATGTGTTAGATTTTAAAGAGTTTGCCACTGCTCAGACAAATGGTGAAGAGCTAAAACAACTTCTCGAATTTGACACCACTTCATTAAAATTAGAAAAACATTATTTTCCACTCGAAGATGTACATTTATATTGCGATATGTCACAAAAACATCCTCGACCATTTGTTCCTAAAGATATGCGACAATCAGTTTTTTCAACCTTACATTATTTCTCACATCCAGGTATCTCAGCTTCATTAGATTTAATTTCTAAACAATTTGTATGGCCTGGCATGCGTAAGGATATAAAATCTATGGTTCGCAGCTGTACGAAATGTCAAAAAGCTAAAATTTTCAACACACCAAATCACCAATTGGTACATTCTCTGAACCTGATGCTCGTTTTGCCCACATTCATATTGATTTTATCGGACCTTTACCATCATCCGATGGCAATCAGTATTGCATGACCATCATTGATAGGTTCACGAGATGGCCCGAAGTTATACCCACATCTGATATGACTGCAGAAACAACTGCTCGTACATTGATACACAGTTGGATCTCCAGATTTGGAACCCCTGTTACCATCACTACTGATCAGGGTAGAAACTTTGAGTCCACTCTTTTGAAAGAGCTTACAGATAGATTAGGATGTAAACGCATCAGAACTACAGCATACCATCCACAGTCTAACGGTTTTATTGAAAGATTCCATCGCCATCTTAAGAGCTCTCTTAAAGCTCACAATCAAATTCAATGGACTGAAATCCTCCCCATTGTCTTACTTGGTTTACGCACTGCTCTTAAAAATGATATCCAAGCGACCTGTGCTCAACTTGTTTATGGCACAAATATCAGACTACCCTCTGATCTCATAAACGCTGAAACTATTAATCAACCACTTACTCTTACATACGTGACTGAGTTAACTGAAAAAATGAGAAAGTTAAATCCCATTGCCACTGCAATGCACGGCAATCCTAAAATTCATGTCAATCCCTCATTAAAAACCTGTTCACACGTGTTTCTTAGATCAGATAAAGTCAATCCTCCCTTATCACCCCCTTATACAGGACCTCATCGAGTGATTGACAGGTCTGAGAAAACGTTTGACTTGGAATTAAACTGGAAGCGCTGTACTGTATCTATTGATCGCATTAAACCTGTATATCAATTAGCAGATTCTATTTCACCTTCCCAGCCTCAAAAACAAAATGAGCCCATAAATTTTCCAACTACTCCTGTTGAACACCCTACCACCAAATCTGGTCGTAAAGTTCGTTTTCCGAAACATCTCGTTACGGATTATATTGTTTAAAACATTTGATGTATATAGTGTGCATACTATTTCCTTCTCAAAAGTATTGTTTTTCATGTAATGCATAATATATTTTCTATTTTTTTTGCATCATATGTACTTTAATTTTACTCAAGACCTTTCTTATGTATCTTATTAATTGCTACCTTTTTGTAATCGCGACTTCGTCACTGGGGGCATACTCTGTAGCCGTCTGCTATTTCTCTCTCTCTCGCACGCGAGGAGCAATTATAATTTTTAGCCAATAGCAATGAGGCGCATTTCCTCCCCCCGCGTTTTCTGCGGAGAGCTTTTGAAGTCACGTGACGCAGTAACATTCGAACTCTGCAGAGAGCGGCAGATTATTCTGTCAGTGACGATGGCGAATATTTGACTATGTGTTGTTATGTTAATAAAGTTTATTTTTCTACAAAACCTTCTGATTATTTGAGTCACCGAGATATTTTTATCATCTCCCTTCAATCCACTCTCTAAACTATCAAAACCTGAGAGCTAATGTTCCCGCAGGTTCTGTATGTACGTACGTGCGTACGTAACGCGATAACTCTTGATAGAAATATCCCATTTGCTTCAAATTTATTTCCACGTTCATTCTCATAACGTGCTTCCCTGATTAGTTTAGGGGATTTATTGGTTAAGTATAAATTGGGTTATGGGGGCTAATCCCCCCCCCCCCTTAGCTTAGATAAATGGGTTTTTCATGAAGAATTAGCAGATTTGCTTCAATTTTGGTATACCGGTTAATTCTCATAAAGCACTTCCCTGATTAGATTTGGAGGTTCATTGTTTAAGTATGAAGGGGGAGGGGGTAATATCCCCTTAATTCAGATAAATGGGTTTTCTTATCGGATTTGCTTCAAATTTGGCATATCGGTTTATTATGATAAGACGCTTCCCTGATTAGATTTAGAGGTTCATTGATTAAGTATAAAGGGGGGGTTACGGGGGGGGGGGCTAGTCCCCCCTTAACTTAGATAAATGGGTTTTCTTATCCGATTTGCTTCAAATTTGGTATACCGGTTTATGGTAAGGCTCTTCTCTGATTAGATTTGGAGGTTCATTGTTTAAGTATAAAGGGGGTTCGGGGGGGGGGGAATACCCCTTAATTTAGATAAATGGGTTTTCTTATCCGATTTGCTTCAAATTTGGTATATCGGTTTATTATGATAAGACGCTTCCCTGATTAGATTTGGAGGTTCATTGGTTAAGTATAAAGGGGGGGGGGACGGGCGGCTACTACCCCATTAATTTAGATAAATGGGTTTTTCTATCCGATTTGCTTCAAATTTGGTATGCCGGCTTATTCTGATAAGGCACTGCTCTGATGAGATTTGGAGGCTCATTAGTTAAGTATAGAGATGTGAAACAGGGGGAGGGGTAATCCCACCTTAATTTATTTTTGCGAAAGGCATTATTCTTTGAAGCAAGAGTATATTAATAATATTACTGTGAATAGACCGTGAGCTCAATGCCATGAGTTTTTCTGGGCACTTTTCTTTTTTATTAACACTTTCCAACATACTTGAAAAGTGTTTATGAATTTGGTAGTTCTGTTTGTTCATGCTCTAACTTGCGTAAATACAGTCGAATTGATATGTAATTTATATATGTTATTGAAGATTACCATGGCATATTCTGTTTTGAAAATGAAGTGTGTTGCATTTATAGTTCGTTTACAGCGGCATTCAAAAGAAAACCATTACATAATGATCTACCGGGGAAATCATATGCAGCATATTTTAATGATATTGCACTTTTTAAAACAGAAGCTTACTATAGAATAGGGTGTGCACAATATTTATCGTTCATTTAACAAGGATACGCAAAATAATTGAGTTATAGTATTGTCCATAAAAAAAAAAATGCTGGAAGTGAGTTTTAAATTGTAGTATGCTTTTCAAAATTTAACTAATTTTTAGCATACACAGTAAAACCTCCATTGCAGACACCCAAACAGCGGATATCTCTATTTAGCGGACACTTTTTTGATTTCCAACACCTATGCATGTGTAATTTTTTACCTCTAAATAGCGGACAAATTTCTTCATCCTAAGGTGTCCGTTATTCAGAGGGTTTACTGTAACTTGGTGTGTATAAATTCTAAAGGTCATATACAGGGCTGAACAAAAGAGTTTGAGTACATTTCTGCTTATCGAAAAAAATTGCTGAAGAGGAATTTTCAACTTTATTATGCGTTTCTTAACTGAACTAAATTTTGCCATACTACAATTTAATATATATGCAAATCTATAGGTCATATACAGAGCTGCACAAAAGGATAGTTTTCCTCTATAGATGGTAATTGTGGAAATTGGGCTTTCAAATGTCTTATACCTTTCCGAAATGTTTACTTTTATATCATCTTTCAACTTATTAACCGGTTAGTTTCATTTAAAAACTTCATAGTACTTTCGGGCTTTTCCAAGCCCTTTATCAGAGAATATTATAATGACTAATTGCTGTTTATTTAAACAAATACGTCACTTCGTTTTGAAAATGAGAGAAACAATAATTATTAGGGTTGAAAGTAGAAGTAGCAGTTTCTTGGATTGAACTTAATTAGAGAAAATATATATTATTATTAACTGCAGCTGCATTTATTTTATTACGTCACTCTGGTCTCATACGTCACTTTCTTTTAAATGTGTAGCTGGAAAGTTTTTAAATAAAATGTATATTTTTTACTTGTAACATCTCTTTTATTAGGTTGAGCAAAAAGTTCTGGAATTTTTTTATCTAATAGTTACCAGAATTTGTATCGCATACAGGGATACTAGTGGTACATTCCAGATGTGGCTCCATCCCATTATGGCCTCTTTCGATCAATGCAACACCTTTTTCAAGGGCCATCGATTTGAATCTTTTAATGAAGTTGAAGAAGCATGTCAAGAGTTTTTCGATTCCAAGGAGCCGCCGTGGTACTTCCAGCAAATCCGGAACCTGGCAGAACGATGGCAGAAATTCGTGGACTATGATGGTCTGTACTTTGAAGAATAGTCCTTGTTGCTTTTGTTGTTAATTTGCGCATAACAACGCAACTTTTTACAAATTTCCCAAAACTTTTTGCTCGACCTAGTATTATTTTAGTCGCTTTTTAAGTAAAACAGTGAACTTTTTAAAGTTCATCTACTATTTCTATATTATAAAGGACAAACATATCTGTGCGTCACGCATACGTCATTTTGCGAATGGCAACACTTTGAAATTTGAAATAAAATTTTGGTCTTGCAATTTTCTCTATTGCAAATTTTTAAACTTCTAAACATCGCACATTTTAAATTTTTACACCGTCGTATAAGGAAAAAAATGCTCTTTTAAATGCAATTTCTTTGAAAGCTGTATCTTAATTTATTTTTGAGATATTAATTTTTTTGTAGTTTTTAATACCATTTTTCTTATTGTGGCAACAAAGGTACCCCATTTCTATTGAAAGTCATTGAAAGTAAATGGAAAATAACCGAAAATAGGAGATACTGTATCTTTTTGTTGCCATTTTCTCATAAAACCTGAAAAAAAAGTTGAAATTAAAATATTGTCTATGTCAAGAATATTGTCTGTTATCCCGTGACAATGACATCAGATGCATACTTTTCTATAGACGAAGTTTAAGATTGGATTGTAAAAGTGGATTGCTTTAGTGGATGCAAATGATGTCGTTGTATAAAAAAGCGTGTATTTTAATTCTTAAACCTGAATTATGTTTTGTAGAAGTGCGTCATTTTCACAGCCAAACTGCTTTGAAACTCTTCACAGGTGAGAATGCTTCACTTTTGAAAATAATATAATCGAAATAACACACTGATAAAACGCAATGTTTTACAAAAATTTAGAGTGTCTTAAACAAATAATTCGTGGTTTAAAATATCATGTTCCTGAAGTTTTTGTTCAAAATTCTCTCGAATAATAAAATTTTAATGCTATTCTTTAGGACATTCTACTATAATTTTATCAAAATAACATAATTTGCTTAATTTAATTTTTCATAATTTTATATAATCTATATATTTAAAACACAAGTGTGATTTTTAGTCATCAGCCCTGATCTTTCACTGAACCAATTTTATTAATATTTTTTTTTAAACTAAAAGCTCTTCATTTGCAGATGTGATCGCACTATCTGTTTTTTTTTTTTTTTAATATTCCCCACTTTTATATTTTAATTTTAAAAGCATTTATGAAATTTCTTCAAAATGGTGAGAATTAGATAGCTTTCATTATTGCAGACGAGAGAGAAATATTGAGGTATTTTTATCTTTATTCATGCTATTTTCTGATAAAAATTCAAAATTATTGCATAGGGTTTTGTGTCGCAAAATCCCATTAGGAGCAGAATATTATATTAGGGGCATAATAACGGAAAATGACATACTGCTTTTGAAAACACGCATTTTTCCTCTTAAATTTTCTATATTGTTTTTCCTTCTGCATGTGTACTGATACTAAGTTTCAGACACTAGCGAAATGCTTATTTAAGTGAAAATGAAGTTATATTTAAAAGAAAACGATCATTTTCTTTGATAAAACTAAACATTTTAACACAAATGCGTCTAAAAATCATAAATTACGGAAAATTTTACTCTCCGGAATTGAGATTAGAATTTCAAGTAAAGAGTGCGTCTGTTCACATAAAAGATGTTGCTGACAATCGTGACTTCAAGTTTTGAGTTAAAATTATTTTTAAATGCTCAAACAAAATACAATTTTTTAAAATGATTAATGTGGATATGAGAAGTGCGTATGCAAATTTTTAGAAAGTGAAAATTGCTGTTTTTCATTCGGGAATACCGAGCATAAGAGCCTCGATTGATAACCACATCCTAATAACTGATCTTTATTATATTTTACTGATTAGGTATCTATATTATAAAGAACAAACGTATCTGTGCGTAACACTGACGTCATTTTGCGAATGGCAACACTTTACGATCAAATTTCGGCGTTCAAATTTTCGCTACTGCAATTTTTTAATCTTCTGACCATCGTACATTTTCAATTTTCGTCGCATAAGGAAAAAAAAATTACTTTCAAATGCAATTTGTTTAAAAGCTGTATCTTAATTGACTGAATAATTGATATTTTCTAAAATAATTTTTATGCATGATTTTTTAAATTTTATCTTGTTATCACGTGCCGGTTTCAAAACATAATAATAATAAACATTTTACACATAAAGCAACAAATATTTTTCAGCAATTGTTTCTGACTATTTTTGCATAACGAAATTATTACTCCCTTTATAAACAAATAAAAGAATAATTAAACAAAAAACTAATTTGCAGAACAAATAAATAAAACACAATTTATTTCCTAAATTGTTAAAGCCCGAGAAGGGGCAGATATTAAAATATTTCATTCAATTCGTTCTACATTTAATGTTAAATTTTTGTAACAAATAAATTTTTGTAACCAATTGAACATTAAAAAATAAAAATGAAATTCATACAATACAATGCTTTAAGCACCATAAATACTTAGATTCCGTTCAAATGATATCGAAATAAACCTTAGACTTTTTTAAAAGTTTTGTATCATCATATTATGTACAATTGTCATAAAAAAGATTTAAAATCTGCAGTACAAATATTTACAACTTAAAAATAGAAAAAGTGTAAGATTTATTTCGATATCATTTGAACGGATTCTAAGCATATAGGTGTTTAAAGTATTATATTGTATGAATTTCATTTTTATTTTTTAGTGTTCAATTGGTTTAACTTATTTGTTACAAATTTTAACATTAAATGCAGGGCGAATTGAATGAAATATTTTAATATCTGCCCCTTCTCGGGCTTTAACAATTTAGGAAATAAATTTTGTTTTTTTAATTTGTTCTGCAAATTAGTTTTTTGTGTAATATGTCAATTTTTTTAATAACTTCTGCGTTCAGACGAACACATTTCAAAATTAATGGAGGGTATCATCATCACGCTTTGATTTATGCGATGTCGCATCACAATTTGTGATGCAATTTACCTATGTATAATTCAAAATGTTTCACTTGCGCAGTAATGCAGGTTGCTGTAGTTTGGTCAAAAAATTACAATCTGAGCTAAAAAAAACTGCTTGAAAATGTCATTTTTTTCAAAAACTATTTCAGTTTCTCCAGTTTCATGTTTCACGCGATAATCATTCAACTAAAAATAGACAAATTATTATTACGGCTTTTCAATTATTTACAACAATGAAGGAAAAATGTTACATTTTATTAGAAAATGTCCGTTGATTCTCAATGAAGAAAGCGAAATTTGGAATTATTAAGAAAAATATTTGAATAATGTAAATAAAAATTAGCCAATGTTTCTTTCTAAGATTATAATCCACCTATATGCAAAGGCATTTTATGATCCGTTTTGACCCTGACGTCAGGCAAATGTTTTTACACTTTGAATTTATAATATTATTAGAATTATCAAAGAATTAAAAATTTGTGGCATCAGGGACAAAAAGGTGGGCAAAAAAAATGAAAAAGTTATGAACTCCATAGGCTTTTCTATGTTAAATTAACATTGAGAAGTGACACTGGAAATAAATAAGTATTGCGCGGACGCGCAATACTTAAGTACTAGGACTTCCCTCAGAGGGATTAGTCTGAGCGATATTGCTGGGAACATAGATTTAATAATAACATGTGGAAGCAAAGAAAATGAGATGTTATCTTTAATTGTCCATATATTGCGATAAATTGAAATGATGAAAGTAAACGAATCGTAGAATTACAAAATTTTATACATAAATTCGTATACACTGTTTAAAAAATGGGAAATCAAACCATGCAAGACAGCCATGCATGGATATAAAATTGAAAGTACGCAATATATTAAAAGTAAAATAAAAAATGAAACACTAAATTATCTTATATCGAAATATTAACTGTATAAAATGATGTCAAGAGCATAATCAGACGCTCCGCACCAATTTGAGTAACTTTAAATGACAAATATATGATGTTTATAAAGAATGGACTATATTTTATATGGTGTGTGCTCCCCCAGAATAGTTAATATTGTACAATATCTGTTTTCCACGGATCAAATGAGGTTGTCGATAACAGTTAAGGAATTCTCTCCTCAAAATCTGATATAGTATCAAAGTACCGAATACATCAACAGTGGCATGCAATGCTTCGTTAGAGTGTGTTTTAGATATGCTCGATCGAATTTAAATGATGAGTGTATGCTGGCCACTACATACGCTGTATTGTTTTGTTTTCAAACGTATTCTGCAGAAGTTGAGCTGTATTTAGCATGTAATAAATAAAAGAAATCGGCAATGATTGCAACATAAAGTATGACACAAGATCTGAATATATCGTCTGCATAACTTTTGAGCTGTCAATGTGTCATTTGAAGTAATTTACAAATCCATACATATTTATTCAGTAAATCATGCAAGCTAATATACGCCAATATGAACCCGAATATGAAATTTCCCCAGAATAAGTTAATATATAAAAAATCTACTAATGATAATTGAGAATATGACCTTATGATAAAATGTCTAGAAAAATGAATTCGATAAAAAATTCATATCACATTTAAAACGGCACTTCCCTCTGTTAGTGGCCGTGGCGAGAAAGAGAAAAGCCTAGAGAAGGAACATTTTAACAAGTACTTTCAGACAACCTTACTCACTGTTTCATACAGGTCTTTATTCAATATTTACACAATTTATTTAATGCTAGGTGGGTATCTATCAGTTTTGTTGTATTTAAATTGCATGTTTTGCGGAGGAAATGCAACATTATGAAATATTTAAAGTTGGTATATCTAATAATTCCAAATTAATGGTAATTGAGATCGCTTTCCATTAATTTCATCTTTTTAAATTTTAAATTTTTTAGAAACCATTCATAGAGACAATTGTATATTTTAAAACTAATACGAAGCAAAATTTCAAGATGTTGGGCTCAGCACTAACACAGAAATAGAAAATTTTCGAAAGTTATTTGTTTCTGCACAGTTTTATATAGCGACATTTTTAGAAATTGTTCTATTGCGAGAATTTATGTCAAGATAAATAGAGCCATGTCAATTTTCATGTTTATATTCCTAACAATTCCATGTACTTCGTTACTTAGATCATCTTTAGATCTTTTTCCGCTTTGTATAGTCTTTCGATTTTTTAGAATTCGTTTTACAACGAGCATTTACATCTTATTAATTACTACCATGCCAAAGTTCTGGTATCTAACCCCAACAATATCCCAAAAATTTCAGTATTCCAAATAAATCATAGTTTAGAACGTTTCTAGAAATTTTTACCTTTATCCGTCAAATTGAACCTTTTAGAGAGCGTTCATTACGAGTATTTACATCTTAAAAGCAACCACCACACCAAATTTAAAGTTTCTAACCCAATCAATATCGCAGAAATCGCAATTTTAGAACTTTTTTGCTCCTGCTGCGATGTAGGTTCTTGCACTGACATAAAATACAGTCTTTTTTCGGAGCAGAGATGGCCACCAACATTTTTTTAAGTTGGCTATGTAGTTTCAGAGATAACACCTCACATGCCTACAAGCATTAATAATATTATACACTTTATAATATTAGAACGCTCTATAATATTAGCATTAGATGTACAGATACAAAAGCCATTTATCTGTTGCAAACTAAAATGCCCGACGTTGCCCAGAATTTGAAGGATGTTTGGTCTAAAAAATCAATTTCAAAATTTAACATACAACACAAAACAAACTTTAAAAAGAGCAGTCGAAATGTTGTATGAATGAATCATATGAAAACGCTATATAAAAATGTATAAATATATATAACAGACGCAAAAGAATACAGCTATAAATGAACTTATTTCAATTTATAATTGGAGCAATAATGTTAAAATACGCCAATATTTCCCTAATCGGGTTTTTATCACGCTTGAATATATTTTTCACACTCATATGACGTTATACTATATCCACCCACCGCCCCCTGAATACTAGGCCTGAGCGCTGGACCAAAAATGGCGACTGCCGAAGGCGGATTTATTTCAGCGTGTGTACGGTCCCTTAAATATTCCTACCAATACTTTTTTGAAGTTTTTTCCGCTTCAGTTTTCTGAGAATAAACAAGGTAGAGAAATCTTTTATAAAATACTGGTGTCTACATTTAAGGGACCGTACCTACGCTAAAAAAAATCCGCCTTCGGCAGCCGCCATTTTTGTGGCATTTTTGTGTGAGCGCTCAGGCCTAGAATTCAAGGGGCGGTGATCCACCACGTCCCTCATATTTACCATATGACGTAATATTTTCCTCTTTTACGTGGAAACCTTGAAATAGAAAAGTTATGAAGTTATATTCACTTTCATTTAAATTCGTCAAACTATTTATTTCATTTTCATTTTTCACGTGAATATCTTGCAATAGAAAAGTTATAATGTAATATTCACTTTTTTTTAAATTTGGCAAACTATTTATTTCATTTTCATTTTTCCCGTGGCAATCTTTCAATAGAAAATTAATTGTTGTAGTAATAATATTATTGTGTATTTTAATTGTTGGCAACTGCTATAATGAAAAATGTTTAAATTTGATAAGAAATTGCTGTTAAATTGGTGCTTTTTTATTAATTAAAAATTAACTACAAATTATTTCGATTCCGGATTACTTTAGTTGCCTCGGCTATGTTTTAATACACATGTACGTATCTTTTCACAATTTTGGCTTCCAAATTGTGAATTTTTATAGAATTACAAACAGACAAATAGACAAGTTTTCATTTTTATATATCTCTCTATTCTAAAAAAAGTAACTAACGCTGTCACCGCCGCCGCCGCCGGTTTTGAATTTTTTGTGACCGGGGATCTTTCTTCGTTATTATTAAGAAAGCTATTGCATACAAAAATATGAAAATCGGTGGTATTATAGATTAATGTTTGATCAACACGCTGATTCACACAGTTTTCAAATAGAAGAATTATTTTAAGAGATATTTAATGCTAAAGTTGGACAAAATCGTTTCATTAAAAAGTTTTATAGGAGCAAAAACTATACATGGGAATTTAATCATTTTTATATCATTTTATTCAATAGTAGATCCCGGTGTGCAGATTCTATCAATTTTTTTTAATTTGACTCATTTTTTGAGGTTTTATTTCTATTTTAAATTAAAATATTCAGCATTTCGACAGATATTTTTTACATATTTTAGAAAATGGTATTAATTTAAACTGTTGCCAACTGTATAAACAGCGCAAACAATAATGTTTGCTTCAAATAAAAAAAAAATATTTACACGTTACTATTATAAACAGAAAAAAAAAACCTTCAAATTATAATTAAATAATTAGGTATAAAAAGCAGGCACTTATTGGAAAATTACGCCATAAAAACTATATTTACATGTTAATTTTAAAAGAGAAAGGATATTGTAAAATAAATTCATTAGCATGCGTTAGAAGTCTTAAATAGAAGAAATTACGCCACATTACACTTATTATGCAAAATGGACAAAAAATAATATTGCAAAACAGTTTAAATTTAAAAATTGCGCGAGACAAAATATTAGAGGTTAAATATTAGACTTTTTCAAAATTTTTTATTTGTTGTTTGATGTCAGGTGTTCAGCTATATGTATGCAAAATTTCATGTCTCCAACTTAATTAGGGGCTGAGTTAGAAAAATTGTTTAAGATACACAAGTTAGAGCCCAGAGGGTTAAATATTAGCCCTTTTTCAAAATTTTATTGTTTGTCGTTTGATGTGAGGTGCTCAGCTATAAGTATGCAACATTTCATGTCTCCAAGTTAATTAGGGGCTGAGTTAGAAAAATTGCTTAAAATACACAAGTTAGACACCGGAGGGTTGAATATGACTTTTTAAAAATTTTATGATTTACCGTGTTATCGCAAGTGTTCAACTATAAATATGCAAACTTTCATGTCTCCAACTTAATTAGGGGCTGAGTTAGAAAAATTGTTTAAGATACACAAGTTAGAAACCAGAGGGTTAAATATTAGACCTTTTTCAAAATTTTATTATTTGTCGTTTGATGTCAGGTGTTCAGCTATAAGTATGCAAAATTTCATGTCTCCAACTTAATTAGGGGTTGAGTTAAAAAATTTGCTTAAATTACACAAGTTAGAGTCCAGAGGGTTAAATAATAGACTTTTTCAAAATTTTATTATTTGTCGTTTGATGTGAGGTGCTCAGCTATAAGTAAGCAAAATTTCATGTCTCCAACTTAATTAGGGGCTGAATTAGAAAAATTGTTTAAATTACATAAGTTAGAGCCCAGAGGGTTAAATATTAGACTTTTTCAAAATTTATCGTTTGTCGTTTAATGTGAGGTGTTCAGCTATAAGTATGCAAAATTTCATGTCTCGCTCTTAATTAGGGGCTGAGTTAGAATAAATTGCTTAAAATACACAAGTTAGAGCCCAGAGGGTTAAACGTTAGACTTTTTAAAAATTTTATTATTTGTCGTTTGATGTGAGGTGTTCAGCTATAAGTATGCAAATTTTCATGTCTCCAACTTAATTAGGGGCTGAGTTAGAAAAATTTCTTAAAATACAGAAGTTAGAGACTGGAGGGTTAAATATGACTTTTTCAAAATTTTATAATTTATCGTGTTATCGCAAGTGTTCAACTATAAATATGCAAACTTTCATGTCTCCAACTTAATTAGGGCTGAGTTAGAAAAATTGTTTAAAATACACAAGTTAGAGCGCAGAGGGTTAAATATTAGACCTTTTTCAAAATTTTATTATTTGTCGTTTGATGTTAGATTTTCAGCTATAAGTATGCAAAATTTTATGTCTCCAACTTAATTAGGGGCTGAGTTAGAAAAATTGTTTAAAATACACAAGTTGGAGCCCAGAGGGTTAAATATTAGACTTTTTCAAAATTTTATTATTTGTCGTTTGATGTGAGGTGTTCAGCTATAAGTATGCAAAATTTCATGTCTCCAACTTAATTTGGGGCTGAGTTAGAAAAATTGCTTAAAATACACAAGTTAGACACAGGAGGGTTAAATATGACTTTTTAAAAATTTTATGTTTTACCGTGTTATCGCAAGTGTTCAACTATAAATATGCAAACTTTCATGTCTCCAACTTAATTAGGGGCTGAGTTAGAAAAATTGTTTAAAATACACAAGTTAGAGCATAGAGGGTTAAATATTAGACCTTTTTCAAAATTTTATTATTTGTCGTTTGATGTGAGGTGTTCAGCTATAAGTATGCAATTTTTCAAGTCTCCGACATATATAGTTTCTGAGAACGGGATCTGTGACAGACGGACAGACAGACAAAGGAGTGAGACAGGTAGTGTTTCGTTAAGTGAACGAAACTCTGAAAACGTGCTGCGGATGACTATAATAACATCCTAAAATTACATTACCATCAGCGATCTACCAATCCCGAATTTAGTTTATATTCGTTTCATATATTCTTATTCTTTTGTGCGGCCCTGTAAAATAACTATCAATAATATATACGTACAGTAAAACTTCTAAATAGCGGACACCTCGAGAATGCAGAATTTGTGCTCTATTTGGAGGTGTCCGCTACTGAGAGTAAAACATGTACAGTTATTTAAGTGTTTGTAATCGAAAAAAATGTCCGCTAAATAGAGGTATGCGCTAATCGGGTGTGTCCGTTATGGAGGTTTTACCAGTAAAACATCTGAATAGCGAACACCTCGGAAGGGCAGAATTTGTCCTCTATTTGGAGGTGTCCGCTACTGAGAGTAAAACATATACAGTTATTTAATTGCTGGTAATCGAAAAAAATGTTCGCTAAATAGAGGTAACTGCTAATCGGGTGTGTCCGCTATAGAGGTTTTACCAGTAAAACTTCTGAATAGCGAACACCTCGGGGGGGGGGGGGGGGCAGAATTTGTCTTCTATTTGGAGGTGTCCGCTACTGAGAGTAAAAAATGTACAGTTATTTAAGGGTTGGTAATCGAAAAATTGCCCGCTAAATATGGGTGTCCACTAATCGGGTGTGTCCGTTATGGAGGTTTTACTGCATAATAATATCATCCTTTACAAGAAAATTGCATGCTGTATGATAGACAAACAGACATCCAGAGAAAGATAACCTCCCGGAGCAATAAACACTCATGTATTTTGTTTTAATCATCTACAATCGTTTCTAAATTTCGTTATACGAGTATTAAAAAAATCTGTTAATTTTCAATCGATAGACTGACAACTATCTTTTAGCCTGAGTTTTTAGCCGGATTTAGCCTGTTGTATGTCATACAACTGGCCAGATTTTATACAACAGGCTAAAACCGGTCACCGTGGTACGGAGAACTGTATTATTATTTGTTTGCCCAACAAAACTGGTTGCCACGGGTTGTTGCAAGGTTTGTGATCACGTGGTTGAAACTGATCTATTCAATATTACTGCGTGCGTATTTTTTTTTATTTGTTCCATGTGCATAGTTGCCAACCTCCCGATTTTTTTCATACCAATATTTTTATGCAAAAATACTTGCTTTATGCAATCGCACAATTTACGCAATTAAATAAAGCGAACATTTTTGTAAGATTTTACTGGTATCCAAAAAAGCGGGAGGTTAGCATCTATGCATGTGTTCAAACCAGTTGTCTACGAAAACATCCATCGGTGAAAGTGACGCACACCAAATTTCTGTGACATATGCAGATAAATTGGGCTTTTTTATCAGTTTTTTTAATATAATTTTTAAACGGTTTGCAACTTATTTTTCATAGTAGGTGCATTCAGTAGGTAGCCCTCATAGGTACCTTCTGGTGCAATCAGAAAAGAAACCCGACAAATATTTTTTGAGTTATGCTTGACGAAAGGTTTTTATTAGGCTTTTTTTTTAAGTAGGACATGGCATTAATATCCATCGTAGCTGTAATGTGTCCGGACAGTAATATTTCGCTGAGTATTAGCCTTCGCTTCGCTCAGACAATTAAAAAAACCCACCAATCTAACATATTTGTGAAAGACAAATTAACGAAATTAATACTTCTTTTATAAAGAAATAAAAGAGTAATATTGAAAAACCACAAATCTAACATATTTGTAATCGTACAATTTAAATTTTTAGATCTCCATATAGGATTAGGATTTTTTTTAAATGCAATTTGTTTGCAAAGTTCATATTAGTTTACTACTGATTGTCTATGTTTTTAAAAACAATTTTAAAACATGAAATATTTTTTAATTTATCTATATCACGCGGAGCTCGATTACGAAAATTAATCCGTTTCCCCTTAAAACAAAGAGTTCATCATTTTCTTACGGCTAATTTCCATTAAAAAAAACTTCCCTATGAATAAATAAATAAAATAATATAAATAAAATAAATTTTACAGACATGTATAAACTCTGAAATTATCAGAACATAAAAAAATGCCATAAGTAGCAAAATCTTGGTCAAATAACTCTTAGCATGCGGCTAATAAGAAAATATCGCTTTTGATAAATTTCAAAAATTTATTTGATTGTATAATTCGTATTTCCCGTATGAAAATTCTTTTTTAATGTAAGTTCGCAATCTAAAAAAATTATTCCATATAAGAAAATTATTAGTTTTCAATTTTAAAAAAATGTTTTCACATATATTCTTTAACCCGGGAAGCCCGGGTACGATCCCCTGGTATATATAAAATACATATGAAAATTTTGCTCTGGCTGCTTATAACTTCAGTTCTGCTGAATGGATTCTGATGAGACTTACTTCGTTAGTTAGAAAATTCTTCAGGGAAGTTTTTTGTATATTGCATATCGTCCTACGTTGTTTAGTTATATATTTATGGGAAAAAGTTCTATAATCAGGTGAATCCTATTATGAAAGATTAGCCGTTTGAAAAAGATTTGACTTAATGGATTTCGATGAAATTTGCACTATTAGTTGGATAATTTTTCAGGAAAGGTTTTTTATATGTATAACATATCTTTCTACGTTGCTTAGTCATAGAATTATAGAAAAAGTTGTATCATCAGGTGAATCCTATTATGAAAGTTTAACATATTAAAAAAATATGTACTGTAAGGATTTTGATGAGACTTGCATTGTTAGTTAGATAATTTTTCCTCTTTGCTTTTAATATATATCTTGTCATTCTATCTTTCTGTACCAAATCGTACTGTAAATTATCATCTGAAAGGGTTTGTTCGCAATAGTCCAAAATTCTGTCAAATACTTTAGAAAATATAATAGCGCAATGATCAACTGAAAGGGTTTATCCGCAATAGTCCGAAATTCTGTCAAACACATTAGAAAATATAATAGCACAATGCTGACAGCATCGTTTTTGGAAATGCAGAAGGACACTCCAGCTAAAGGTCCATATTGATTTAAAACACAAGGTCAAATGCACCAATATATTGGGTCGATCGGAAAGTCGTGTCGGGAAAATCAATTTGTACCGGGAAATTCTGCTCGGTAAATATTACACATTAGATATCGGAATCGATGTCTAATAATTAAATGATAGAATTTTCCGGTACAAATTGATTTTCCCAACATGACACGACTTTCCGATCGACCCAGTATTTCGTTTGATTCAATGTTCGTTTGGAGAAACCGTCCAACGTAGCGCACAAAGTCTGCTAGTACAGTAGAACCCCGTTTATCCGAATCCCGGTTATCCGAAAATCGGCTTAACCGAAAGACCTCAAAATTCCTCAAAGTCCTTTTTAAATGTGAAAAAATTTATCTTCAATACTATTTTGGCCGATGCCAAATGACACCTTTTAACATATTTTGATTTATGATTACTATTTTATTTGTAAGTTTTAGATCAAATCAATTCCGAATCATTTTTAGTCCAATGATGAAGAGTTGTTTTAAGACTTATTATCTTTAAAAATTAAAAGGAAAATAAGTCAAAATCAAAACATTGAAAGGTGTTTTTGGACACTGGTAGAAATGGTGTTAAAAAAGAATGTTCTTTATGAAAATAATAAACAGAGTCAACTTACTTATTTTGTCCATTGAGTAATTTCGGCCACTTTATTAGATAGATACGTAAGACACTTCATTTTTTTACAATATACAGTGATTTTATTTTGTTTTTCAACTTTCAGCGTTTCAATGCTGCTTTATCACGCCACCTTTTATATAACAACACATTTGATGCTGTTGCATCTTCTTGTACTTCAACATATCGATCACAGCTTTTAATCAAACAAGTTTTCACCATAAGCTTTCCGGTTATTCGATCATTCTCATGGAACCCCGGTTATCCGAAAATTTATATGGAGCCCCGGTTAACCGAAAATGCTTTGGTCCCATTCTTTTCGGATAACCGGGGTTTTACTGTATTACATATTTTATGTTTGAATCGAGGTGAAATATTGCGTTTCCTCTTATGATTTCATTAATTCGGTTAGTTTTATTAAAGTGTTTTGGAAATGTTGGAAAGTGTTTCATAATCTATGCTTGATGCACAATTTTTATTTATTTTTATATTAAATCTTTTAAAGCTAAAAAGCACTTACTTTGTATACGATTTTTTTTTATCGTTTATCTATATGCCTGTCTGTAACAGAACTGCAATTCTCAGTTCTGATATCACTTTAAAAAATACAATATTCAAATATTCTCGCACATTTTATGCTGATACAAAATAACCTAAACTTATATTTTTATGTAACATGCAGCATTTCAAATGTATATTTTTAGAAACTTTAAAATCGAAATAGCTAAAAATATTCTAAATGGATTTGCAAAAAGATAAAAATGTGTAGAATATTATTTAAATCTTCAAATACACCTGTGGGTAATGTCCTGTGACAATATGTTAAAACTTAGTAATAAAAGTACTGCATTCAACAAAATAGAAAATACTGTTATCAATAGAAATAAAATTTTTAGTGCGTGTTGTTTTCAAAATAAAACATCCTGTAGGCTTTTCAGATATTAAGGGGACAGTTTACCTTTTCAACAATTTTGTTTATTTTTAAACATATGATTAAAATGCTGAACCCAACGTATTTCAATGTTCAATTAAAGGTAAATTTTGGTTAAAGAAAAAATAAACTGCATATTTAATTAAATTTTTAAAAAGTTAAAAAAATTGCATTTCTTAAAATCCCGAGAACGTTTTTAACCCCTTAACAGTGTGGCCCGAACTGGATTCGGGCAAGAACACTTTGCTTGCTTCGTTATTAAAAGCATTTTGATACCACTAATTTGTAACTGTAAATTTATCTTTATTGATTGTCAGATATTTTTCGATTAAGTAAGGTAAATATTTTAGTATGGAAAAAGTGGTGTCCAGGCCCATTTTTATTTTTTTTGTAAGAAAACAAATGTCACTGTTAAGGGGTTAAATATTGATATTTTTGCTCAATGTTTTTTTTTTTTTTTAATTTTCAAACGTGTATTACACAAGACTGCGCATGGATTTTTAGATACATCTAATATTGCATTTAATATATATATATTTTTTACTGATATACATATAGTAAAAAAAAAACGATAAAATTTAACATCTTCATATACTTTTATATTTAAAGAAATGACAAAACACCCGAAGGCTAATTCCATGTTCATATTTATCACATATATAATACAGAACATACACAAAAGAGTTAAAAAAACAAGCATTAGCATTTTGAAAACAGGGAAGTGTCGAAAATAGGAACATGGAGAAAAAGCCATAAATTTCAATTTGTATGGGTAATCACGCTGGGTGTATTAACAAAATTTACAGTATATTGCGATATAATATCCGTAAGTATAAAAAAAGAAGGGTCAAAATATTGAGAATTAAACAAGATTTCATTTAATATTTAAAAAAGACAATCGATGTTTTGACCAATTTTGAGGTAAACTGTTTTTATAATAAGCCAAACAAGTTTTATAGAAAACAAGTTGGAAATTGCACGTCAAACGTGGCAAATGAGGTGCGTTTGTACTGTAACTAGGTTTATAAATATTTTTCGCACCGCATATTGTACTGAATGTATATTTTAGTAGACTTCATAAGTGCATATCAATTTCATTCTTTTCGAAAAGCCGTAACATCATTAAGGTACACTTGAAATATTTTTTTCCCATTGGCTGTAATGTAACGAAAAACTTTCGTCTGTCCCCGTAATTAAACCATACAACCGATTTTTAGAAAATTTTAAATGACTCGACAAAATTACGCAACAATTATATATTTTAAATTCCAAACTATTCGGTTGGGTAGTTTTGTCGCTGCTATATGCAGACGGACGGACAGACAGACTGACTGATTGACCGACGATTATACGTTCTACGTATTTATATAATTACGAACGTACCGAAAAAATGTGTCGTTAACAGATTTGAGAGATAATGGGGATTATACAACTCAGCAGTATACAAGGGCATTATAGAATGTTTTCAAAAAGTAAAGAATAAAGAAGGAATAATAGTAAAGTACTGAGCCAGGGGTACAGAACCTATGGAATGCGTTCCCGGGACGACACGTGAGATAATTCTCTGGCACGCGAATAACTTAAATTTGATAATCAGTAGAATTCCTTTTTCGTTTGCTATCTGTACTAATAAAAGAAAAATATTTGGTCATGTGTGTGTGTGCGTGTCTGTGTGTGTCTGATGGCAATGAAAATCTACCGTAATCCCCTGAAAATTCTTATGGGGATAGACCAATGTAGGTCCTAATGCACCGCAGATTCAGATTTAAATTTTTTGTTAATTAACCGAAATATTAATTGAAAACCAAAATGAACTTCGCAAAATGGCATAAAAATTCGCAGCTGTGCAATCGAAAGATTCCACAGCATGGAAGAACCGAGGGTCCAAAACTAATATATTTTTTTGTCTTATTGACTATGTGGCTCGCATTGGTTAGGCACATCAAAATCCGAATGAGCAAAATAACTCAGCCATGTTATCGTACTTTTACCATTTTAACGAAGCAATCCGTTTAAAAAACATTAATATCAACCTTTTTCAAATAAATTAGATGAGAAACTTCGTTTTCATGTTTTTTCTCCTTCATATTTAGCAGCCTGCATCGGCTCAACTGTTCGAAATAAACGAAGTCTAAAAATATCAGTCTATAGTTCCGTACTTTTACCTTTCTAAAGGTGCAATCCGTTAAAAAATGTTAATATTTATCTTTTGGAAAAAAATTGTTTTCTAAAAGCCATTTTGGGGTGTTTGCTTTTTTTCCCTACAATGTTTAAAAATCTGCATCGGCTTCGGAAATTGTAATATGGAAACAAAAGATAAATGCTAAACTACACCTACGTTCATTTTTTTTTTTTGAATGGTGCAATACGTTTTAAGGTACATATAAGCCCTTTAAAGAAATCGTTCGATTAGAACATTTTCATAGGGTTTTCGTTCCTGCGCATGCACTGAGTCTCTATAACTAGTCACTATAACTAGTTTTATAAATATTTAGATTTTGATGCAATAGCTGGTGCAGTCTTATGTGAAAATGCATGAATACAAAATGTATTACGATTATATATATTAAATTCAGTAATACGGAAATAAAATGACTTCATCTTAAATAGGACGTAACCATCATGACAACCAAGAATCATTACCTATCATGGGTTATCACTGAATTAATTATGTATGATAGGATTTAACAGAATGAAGAAAACTTTTATAAATTAAGTTTTGATTCGATTTTCATAAAATTTTAAATGACTCGACAACATTTTGCAGTAATTAGATTTATTAAATTTCAAACCATTCGGTTGAGTAATTTTTGTGCTGTTATATGCGGGCTGACGGACGGACCAGCAGATGACTAGGTGCTACGTATTTATATAATTACGAACGCGCCTAAAAAGTGGTAAAAAAGCTTAAAAACTTGACAGCTGTGTGATTATTAAGCTTCATATCACTAATTATTCTTTGTAAATCTTGTTCCAACCTGCCGTTAAATGAAATATTTGAGAATTAAAACATTTTACGAGTATATTGATTTAAAGATATAAAAGTCTTTCCTCTCCAGTAAATTTTCGTATATTTTCTTCTCGTACAATTTAGGAAAATGATTAAAATGAAAAATCATTTTAAAGCGATTGCTCTATTATGCTCAGATTTAAAAAGATATATATTTTTTCTTTTTATAGCTTTAAAATGAAATTTATAAAAGAAAGTTTCTGCCTACTGTTCTTCAAATTGTGAAAAATGGAAAACAAGCGCGAGCTATAAATCAATCTAAAGGCTAATATATCCTCATTTTCTTGTAAACTGTGCCATTTTACTGTGAAATGAAAATTTATTACTCAAAGAGAAATAAAATTACGATAAAGTTATGAAAATCTCTGATGAATTGAAGTCTAAACGTTAACTGTGAATCAAATTGAGAGAAAGAAATATGGCTTACAGGATTAACCCTTTGAGTGGCAATTGCGTTCGTGTAATGCTGAATTCCCGTAGGAAACTGGAAAATTTTTATTTCAAAATAAGGAAAAGCGATTTTGCAACTCTTTTTCCCCAAAATTATAAAAGTAAAACTTTATGAAAAGTTTCTGGTGCAAATCTTAATTTAACTTAGGTGGGATATAATATATCCCACCGCCCCTCAAGGAGTTAAAAAGGTTTTACAGGTAATAATTCAGAATTAACCCCTTAATTCTCGCTCCCGTCATATTCTCGGGCTGTGTCTTTTACTCAAATTGTTTGATTCCCACCAGTTTTATAAAATAGTGAAATTGGCTATATCTAAGTATCGTTTTTCCTGTCATTAAATAAGGTGAGAATATTTCTTTTTCATAAAAGTGGTGCCAATAAGCAATTTGGATTTTTCAAACGTAATTTAATTCGAGCGTTAAGGGGATAAAGAAGAAGGATTTATTTGGAAGTCTATCTATCTTTCTATATATACACATGTATATATAAGGATCATGTCCCGCTCTCTTCTTTGCATGGCGATTTTTGGATTTTAGGTTTGTGTATAAATGTTCGTGGCCAATTGAAGACACAGTAAATACGAAGTAGAGTTCTTGGGACCTGGTTTATTATTCTTTTTGTACACGACTCCTGTTTGAAACCTGGTCCAGCAGAACGGAATAGTAGTCACAAATGCTCTTGAAAAACGCTCACCTTAGTGACGTATGTTCGTTTAACCATGCATGATGGTAAAAAGCCAGGAGGAAACTCTGCTCCCGAGTATAAAAAGGAGGGTAGTTCACATTATTGCTGACAGAGAGCAGACCTGTAAAACAGAGAGGAAACTTTAATTTTATTGGTTAAAACTATTTTTAATGATGGGTTTTCTGAGATTACATGCGTCTTGCATCATGTTGATTGCACCACTAAAATGTAATTACCACCCTTGACATTAATGATTATTTATATTTTAATAAATGTCAGCTAGTGAGACTTTAATTAAGATTTATGTCATTTCAAATATTCCACATAACCATTATTGTTTATTTTAATCTTATTTATATGTTCTACATCTAATAACAAATATGGAGAAAGGCGATTAAATTTATTGCTAAAATATAATCTGTTTACTTGAAGTAATCAACTGAATCTAATAGCTGTCACATTGGGAAAAGATAATTGATATTTATGGGAGATTTTAACAATCATATAATGTTTATATTAACTGAAACGTATTATGATTTTAAGTATTCATTGCATCAGTCAATGTCAAATATGAAACTTAGCTTTACTGTTAAATTTCACATTAGGAAAAGAAGCTAGAAATCTTGAATATTAAATTTAAAAAAGAATAGGATTTAATCTTTCTCCTTTCTCCTGTATGTATATATATATATATATACACACAGTGTGTTGCCAAATTCGACGTACAAATTCAGAGGGGTGATAGTAGACATCAAGAAGGTGAAAAGGTACCATAGAACACGGGGTCGCAAACCACGTATTAATCAAATACGGATGGTGTTCTACCCTAAACTTGATTTTTGTTGACGATTCAGAAAACTGAAATATAGTACAATAAAACTTTTAATAGACATTATCACATTTGTTGTAAATGTGATAACATAAAAAAAGTGGTAGAAGTTTCAAATATACGAGCTAGCAGTATGCACGTGATGCTCCACATTTTGGACTATGATTACCAGTTCATACGGTATCATCGATTGCTTGAGCACTCTGTTTTTCCAGAACTTTTCGTGATTTTATAACACTTTACACAAAATAATGTACATATCGTTGTATTTTTATTGTAATGATTTATTTTTCTCAAAATTATTACCGTCAATTCAAATTGAATTAGCAGGAAACAACCTGTATTTGCGACTAAAAAAATAGTTTGCGACCCCATGTTTTACGGTAATTTTACATCCTCTTAATGCCTACTATCACTTCCCTGAATTTGTTGGTCGAATTCGGCAACACCCTGTATATATATATATATATATATGTATATAATGTACAGTAGAGTCTCGAAAATCCGAGGTAATTGGGACTGACACGGCCTCGGATTACTGAAAACTCGGATTTTCCGAAAAAGTAGAAAATCCTTACCAATTATAATTTTACTCATTTAGGATGAATGTACAGTCGTGGGAAAAAAAAAAGTAAACACCCCTTACTAACTCCTCAACAAATCATCGTAGAAGAAAGTTACTGGTACCGAACGATTGGAAATAAAGTTTACTTTTAAATGATGTATATAAAATTTTCTTAGGGGGTCATCTACATATTAAAACGAATCCAAACTTCATTTTTTTCAATGACAATACCCAATTTTAACGAGATATTTCAAATCTTCGGTTCAAACTATGCCCAGACACCAAATTTCAAGTCATTTGAATGATAAGTTTTTGAATTATAAACATTCAAAATTTAGTGCTTCTAATGTTAAATTACATTTTCATATTTTTATTTATATCTCCCGAAATTATGCTCCTAATGTGCTAATTTTTTTTTTTTTTTTTTTTTTTTTTTTTTTTTTTTATTTTGTAGTAATAATACTAATATACCCAAACATAAATAAGCTGAATTTGCAATTTTTATAATTTTATGTTATGAATTATGAATTATTAAATTAATATTCGAAAAAATTATGAATTGCAACCTACAATTTTTTTGATGGATTTAGATTTATTAAGTCCTGCTTTATGGAAATTCAAAAATTTCACATTTTTCTTCCAAGTAGTTTTCAAATTATGCTTAAAAAACGGCAAAATGATGGTTTAAGGGGCCGTCTATGATGGAAGTGAGTAGACATTTTGAAATGTATTCTGCTGTACTGTAATCTAACACGCTTCATTGACTCCTTGAGTGGCGCTTAAGGTGCCTTGATCAAAGAAGGGGCTCTCTCGGTTAACAATCCAGTACGGAATTTCAATTTGGATACAGCCCTTAAAATACGCTCGTTTTAAAATAATTAATTTCTCGGAAACTTATGGCACGAATTGCATAAAAATTCGTTTTTAGGCTAATTGAAGGATGTAGAGTTCATTTATGCTGTCAGAATTGTGTACTGCTATTGAAATAAACAAAGTTATGGTTCGTTTTAATATGTAGATGGCCCCCTAAGCAAATTTTATATACATCATTTAAAAGTAGACTTTATTTCCAATCGTTCGGTACCAGTAACTTTCTTCTATGATAATTTGTTGAGGAGTTAGTAGGGGGTGTTTACTTTTTTTTTTCCACGACTGTACATACCTTTACTCCTGTTGTAATGATATACAGGATACTTTACAATTTAAAAAAAAAAAATTCAATTTTTTGCAGCGTTAACACATTACTTCTCTTTTTAGATGCGATATCTGGCCAACGCTTAAAATGTATAACTTTAGCAGGAGTGGCTTCATTTTTCTGTTCTACATATTTTAAAGCCAGTTCTAAAGATGCAAAACCTTCACTGTGAGAGAGTATTTTTGAAATGGCAGAGAGTCATTTCCTCCTGTATCATTTCATTCCTCCTCATCTTCTATCATTTCTACAATAGTCGATTCAGTTATTTCCAGCATTTCATCTTTGTTTAGCCATCTTTTAACGTCATCTGCATTACAATTTTCACTGCCAGGCACTTCCTTTACAAAATCTTTCTAAACAATGTTTTCACCATCGCCATCATTAAAATTCTCAGTGGATGTTACCACTTTAGGAAAAAAATTCAACCACGATATATTCAGTGTTGTAGATTGAATTTCTTCCCAAGAATCAGCTATATAATAAACAATATCTCTCATGGATTCTTTCAGGCAAAGAAAAAAAAAATAGAAATTTTTATTTTTATTTTTGACTTCTCGAATTAAGCGGAACTTCGAACTTCTGAGACTCGGACTTTCGAGACTCCACTATACATGTGTGTGTGTGTATCATATTTCTTGTTGATATTTAGCATTTCACATATCTAAATATGTTCGATGAATCTTTAATTTTAATTTCACTTATGGACATTGAAGGATGTCGTCTTTACATATTTTCTGATAATACCATAACCAAAGATCAGAATAGGGCAAAAATTGGTTTTGGGGATTCGATAAAGTGTGTAAGCACATTTCTTATGTATTTTAATATATCTTAGGAAAGAGCTTGCCTTGTTTCGTATTATTCCCGCTGAATTTTCTGAAAATGAATGTTGCCACCATTACTAGTAAAACGTCATTAGCATTTAAGCTTGAATATACTCACAGATTTAACCCTTAACGGTCGAAAGTACTCCTCCCAGGCATAAACATCTCTTACACGAATTTATTCGTTTGCCACCATTTTTCAAAGAAACATTTTTACTTGCAGTGTGACAACATGTGCAAGAGAAATTTACTAAAAAGTGTACTTTTAAAATATGGTGGTGCGTTTAGAAAATCGAACTATTATTACGATTCTACATAAGAAACCCTCAAATAGACGCAGATATCAGTAGGTATAGAAAACCTCATGTGTTTCCAAAAAAGGCCTGCGATTTCTTCTAAGTTCGAGCTTTGGTTGGTAAGATCAGAAGAAATCGATCAATCCAAATTCATTTTCGGATGTAGCACTTTTTAGACAGCGAGTATAATACAGAGACAACCTGGTATTCCTTTCATGCACCGCCAAAGCGAAAGTCGTCGGAATTTTCCCACGAACAGCTGACAGAGGAGGAATAACGTTTGAAAAAAAGTGGGCAATCCACTTTTTTGCACACGTAATCACAGGATCTTCAAATCTAATCACAGGATCTGAGAGATTCTTGATTATATTTGAAGTTAGTTAAGTTTGAACTGTGGTGAGTGTAAGTTGCATGTCTTTACCTGGGTTGTGAGCATTAGCCTCTCGGTAGTGTGCTCATTTCTCGGAGGCAGACTCCGAGGGTAAAAGAGATTTCATTCACGCGGCGGATAAAGCCGTACGGTCAAATTCAGAAACAAGCTGTCAGACAGTGGAGAAAGTTCTTTACTCTTTAGAAATGACTTTTCGAAATCGGAGCTGATAAAATCTTGCAGACTAAAAATTCTGAACTACATAATCGTTTCATTAGGACTTTGATATAACTGCTACACTATATGGCCAAAGGTGACCGATCACTTGCGATTATAGACGTTTTGTTAAATATCAAGAAAAATACCCGAGGAATTAGCCTGAAACTGCAGGTGCGTAAACAGTATAGTATATGTCATATATTTCCGCGAAGATTTTTTCCCGAAACCCCAAAGGGAACTGTCAACAAATTGAAAAAGAAAGAATATCTTTTGGATAACTCTGTAAAAACTAATGTAGCAAAAGCGTTCAAGCTCAAGATCATTAATAAGTGGCTTATTATAATATACTATTCGTTTTTATGAGGATAGCATGTATATTTGTAAAGAAATTAAGGTTTCCCAAATTTCGCCAAGTTTTTTGCATATAATTTGCAGAGTTCTTAATATAAAAAGAAGTTCTTTTCAGAAAATATGACAAACAACACTGTACACAATACTCTGAAACCAGAATTAAAAAATAATAAAAATTGTATGAAAAATTAGCAAGTTTGCTAAAAAAATGTTTCACTGCGCATGTTTCACTGGCTATATAGTATACATCTAACGAACTGTATTTAGCATCAAAGCCATACTCTAACTCATTATTTGTTGTGTATGTATGCCTATATTTAGTCAAGAAACCATTTTAGTGTTTTATATTAAATAAAAATTTTGTTCTTTAACTAAATGTCGTCATATGCCTCTGAAGAGATACCTACCACGCTGCCAATCCTCGTCTGAGGCTCCACATGCGAATAGAATATTAAAATCGAATCATGTATTTGAAGCTTGGGCGACTATATGCTGAAACTCGACCGCAAAGGGTTAAAAACTAAATCATGATCTAAGAATATGATATAATAAATATTTTTTATATGATCCTCATGAACTTTTTATCAATAAATAAAATATTTAATTTGATTATAAGACGTGAAAATTCTGAAATTGACAACAGATATGGGCATAATTCTGACATTTAATCTTTTTCTTTGTACTGCATAAAAAAATAATTGGATGGATTGAATTGTTTTATATTTTTAATCGTTTAATAAAAATATGTTATAATCCATGCACAACATATTTTAAACGCACTTTTTTATGATCCTTATAAGTATAACATAGGCCTTTAAAACCCTTTCAGGGGCGCCGTTTGCAGTCTGCAAACACTTAATTTTAATGCCCAAACTGCCAAGTGCCACCAGTAATTTTTTAGAGCAATTTCGATTACATAATATACGTGAAGAAAAGCTTTTGATTATTTTCAAATAAATTTGTTCGTAAATAGCGGTGTGAATTAATTATTTGAACATTTTTGAAACAGAAATGCCTTGCCTCTGATAGGGTTAACGCAGTGGTGGAAAATTGGCGCAGAGGAGGAGCCTATTGACACCACTAAATTTGAGTAGTACTTTTCAGCATATTTAATGATAGAATTTCTGAGTTTTTATTAAGGTGAAGCATACTATAAAATATTAGTGGTGTCAATAGGCTCCTCCTCTGCGCCAATTTTCCACCACTGGGTTAACGCTAAAGGAACGGCTTCATTCATTTATAAGATATAAAAAGATATGAAATGGAAAAAACGTTACCTACAAGATTAAATCCTGTCATTTTCATCTGTATTATTTTATTGAATTAAACACATGGCTGAGTTTGTATTGTATTTTCAAGATGAATTTTTGTCAAACGAAATACAATTCTCTAAACAGTGATATAAATGGGATAAATGGAAAAATCTAGAAAATAGTAGATATATCTCTATTTTGAAGGTATAAGACTTGTTCTTTTTTTCTTAATCCATCTGAAAAATATAACTGCGTTTGATATTAAACTTAAGACGAGAAAAGAAATATCTGAAGTGCATTTAATGATATTATAGACATAAGAACATTAATATCTACGCTTGAATAAAATATTATTCAGATTAAATTCTTCAATTTTCAGAAATTACTTTGTTTATTTTCTACTTTTTTACAGATTTAGATATATGAAGCAATCTCTGTTTTAGAGATATTCGGACACAGGATAGACAATAAATATTACACGAAAGAATAAATAGTACATGCAATGAACATAATAAGAATTCTTTCTTATTCATAATTGTAACGTCTTGTTACAGATAGACTATTCTATAAAGTTTATAATTTCAATTCATTGTTTTATAAAATTCATTGTTTAATAACTATGTAATGTGAATTTTATCAAAATTTCTCAAAAGTAAGTTATAATCTATGCGCAGAATATTTTAAACGTGCTATTTTATGATCCTTCGAGGTATATAAGCCTTTAACTCTAAATGAAATGCTTGAATTATTCATAAGATATAAAAATAAATAATAATGAAATGGAAGCAATGTTACCTTTAAGATCTAATTCAATCATTTCAATCAAATTCTGTCATTTTTCATTGTAATAAACACATGACTGAGTTTGTAATGTATTTTTAATATGAATTTGTGAAACAAAATACAATCCTCAAAACAGAGATATAAAAGAGATAAATGGAAAAATCAAGAAAATAGAACATCTCTATTTTAATATTAAGAATCGGCGTTTTTCGGAAAACTACGTTTGATATCAAACTTATGACGTCAAAAGAAATATGTGAAGTGCAATGAATAGTGTTATAGATCTAAGAACATTAGTATTTACACTTGAATAAAACATTATTCTGCTTGAATTGTTCCATTTTAAATAATTGCTTTGTTTATATTCTACTTTTTTATAGCTTTACATAAATAAAGCAATCTGTTTTTAAAGACATTCTGTCACAAAATTGTCCATAAATATTAAACGAAAGAATAAATAGTACATGCAATGAACATAATAAGTATTTTCTTTCATTTATCATTGCAACGCCTTTTTATAGATAAACTAAGCTACAAAGTTTATAATTTCAATTAATTTTCTAATAAGAAATAATGTATTGTGATTTTTTTTTCGAAATTTCTCAAAAATAAGTTATAATCCATGATCAGCATATTTTAACGTACATTTTTATGATCCTTCTAGGTACATAATATGCCTTTAATGCTAAATGAAATTCTTGATTTATTTTTAAGATATAAAAAATAAATAATAATGAAATAGAAGAAACTGTACGTATAAGATTAAATTCTGTCATTTTCATCTGTCGTTTTTTATTGAATTAAACACATGACGAAGTTTGTATTGTATTTTCAAGAAGAATTTTTGTCAATAGAAATACCAATGTTCTAAACAAAGGTATAAAATAAGCATAAATAAAACTTTGTGCGAATTGTAATAAAAAGCTAAAATATTTAACTACGATTTTTACGCACAAATAACGTACAGAACGACAAAAAAATCGCATGCGATCGTTACGAGGATTCCTGGATCCCCTTCCTCAGTGAGAGAGAAAAAAAAGAATTAAAATGGTTTCGAAGAACCCCTCGATTATAGCACCGAGTACTGGCTTATTGACTGATTGAAATTTACCTTGTTTCCGCCATTTCAATCAGTCCACAAGCCAGTACTAGGGGCTATAACCGAGGGGTTCTTCAAACACATTTTAATTCTTTTTTTTTCCTCGCTGAGGAAGGGGATCCAGGAATCCTCGTAACGATCATATGGGATTTTTTTTGTCGTTCTGTACGTTATTTGTGCGTAAAAATCGTTGTTAAAGATTTTAGCTTTTTATTAAAGGTATAAAATTATAAATGAAAAAATCAAGAAAATACAATATCTCTATTTCGAATATATAAGAATCGGCTTTTATCGGAAATCTTCTGAAAAGTATAAGTACGCTTAACATTAAACTTATGACGAGAAAAAAAAGTGTACGAATACATTGAATGATATTATAGACTTAAGAACATAAGGATTTGCGACTGAAAAAAACTTTATTCTGCTTGAATTGTTCCATTCTAAAGACTAACTTTGTGTATTCCATTTTTTTTATTATTATTATAGCTTTACATAAAGGAAGAAATCTGTTTTTAAAGATATTCGGTCACAATATTGACAATAAATATTACACGAAAGAAGAAACACATGCACTGAGCGTAATAAGTATTATCTTTCATTGATCAATGTAACTCTCTTTGTAAATAGACTAAGCTATTAATTTTGTATAGAAATATAAGAATAAAATATTTTTTTTAAATCGAATATGAGAATAGATCAAGGCATTTCATTTTTAATTTTCCTCGTAATTAAACAGATAGGAAGATTTATATTATGTCTTAAAAATGAATTTTTGTCAATAAAAATTCATATCGCTCGTAAAATGTCCACTGTAGTTGATTTTATTATTTATGCAATATTAATGCGTTGTTTTTTAGTTTTATTAAATGTCATATTTTACTGGCGTTTTTAATTTTTAAATTCTTATTGCGACGTAATATGATTGGTTATTTAAAACATTTTACGTTATATTTTAAAGATAAATATTTGTCAAGCGAAATGCAATGTTTCTATAAAAATGAATGGGAAATATGGGCATTCAGGTATAAATCTATTTTGAATATGATTCTAACTTTTCTGAATCCTAAAACATATAATGGTATATGTAAAATAATCCATAGTCTGTGTATAGTACATTAATCGTTTAATAAGCAAATTTATGTAATGTTAATTTTTTTTTAAATTGTCAAAAACGCGTTATAATTCATGCACAGCAAATTTTAAATATCTTATTTTCATGATCCTTTTAGATATATAGGCCTTAAAAAATCTCAATAATAAGTTTGATTTATAAATAAAATATAAAAAGTAAATAATAACGAAATGGAAGAAACGTTGCATATAAGGTTGAATTAGATCATTTTTCATTTTTCATTGAATTAAACACACGGCTGTGTATCAAACTTTCAGAATGCATTTTTGTCAAACGTAATACAATTCTCTAAACAGCCATATAAATGGGATAAATGGAAAAATCAAGAAAATAGTATATCTCTATCTGGAATATAATGGAATCGGCTTTTTTCGGAATCCTTCTGAAAAATATAAATACGTTTGACATTAAACTTATGACGAGAAAAAAATATGTGAAGTGCATTGAGTGATATTATGGACCGAAGAATTACGCTTGAATAAAATATTACTCTGCTTGAATTGTTCAATTTTAAAGAAGTACTTTGTTTATTTTCTACTTTTTTATAGCTTTACACAAATGAAACATTCTGTTTTTTAAGATATTCTGTCACAAAATTGACAATGATTATTATTACACGAAAGAATAAATAGCACATGCAATGAACATATTAAATATTCTATTTCGTTGATCATTGCAACAACGTCTTGTTGTATATAAATTTAACTACCAAGTTTGTAATTTCTATTAATTGTTTAAGGGGGCTCAGTGCTTGATCGATAACGAAAAACATGTAAACAGAGCTCTCGCTTCGAGTCCATATATATATCCATAAGGTATGTTTTTAGTCTTATAAAATTATAAAATGGAGTACTTCAATGTTATAAAACAAAACATATAGCAAAATTTATGTAACACAATTTTCGAAAAAAAAATTAAGTGTCATATCACCATCCGTAAGATATCTTAACGTTAAATTGACGTACGAACCTAATTTTTGATTTACAATGATCAGGAAAGTTCGCTCTATAGAATGAATCAAGGATATAACTATCACTCAAAGGAAACCTTATTGAAAAAACCTCTCAAATATGAAAATGTAAAAAACCCTAAAAAATACAACTTTTTTTTCATTAAAAATACTCAAAATATTAAACTATGTAAAATATATTAATTCATTCTATAGATAATGATGTTATATGCATACAAAAAAAATAAATAAATAAATAAAAAAAAATTAAGCCATTCCATGAAATAGTTTTTTTTTTTTAAATCTTACGGATAGTCGTCAAAAATCAAGTTTTGAGAAAACGCGACTTAAAGTTGCAATTAAGTGGGTGCGGCTTCGTAACGATTGTTACATAAATGCTCATAACTCCGTTAAAAATACAAATATTCTTATGCGGTTTTTTGCAATGTGTTCAGAATTAATTAAATAATCAAAATATATATACTAAAAGAAAAATCGGTTTTTAAAATTTTTTCAAGCGCTGAGCCCCCTTAATAAAAAATCTATGCAATGTGATTTTTATGAAAATTTCTCAAAAGTAAGTTATAATTCGTGCACAGCATACTTTAAATATACTTTTTTATGATTCTTCTAGATATACAAACCATTAACTTTAAATGAAATGCTTCATTTATTTATAAGATATCAAAAGTAAATAATAATGAAACGGAAGAAACGTTACGTATAAGATTAAATTCGATCATTTTAATCTGTCATTTTTCATTGGATTAAGCACATTGCTGAGTTTGTATCAAATTTTCAAGATGAAGTTTTGTCAAACGTAATACAATTCTCTAAACAGAGATATGAATGAGATAAATGGAAAAATGAAGAAAATTGTATATCTCTATTTGGAATAAATAACAATCGGCTTTTTTTCTTAATCCTTCTGAAAAATATACGTATATTTGACATTAAACTTAAGACCAAAAACAGAAATGAGTGAAGTGCATTGAATAATTTTATACACCTAAGAACATTAGTATTTATGCTTGATTAAAACTTTATTCTGCTTGAATTGTTCCATTCTAAAGACTAACTTTGTATTTTTTATATATTTTTATAGCTTTACATATACGAAACAATCTGTTTTTAAAGATATTCGGTCACAATATTGACAATAAATATTACACGAAAGAATAAATATATGTATTGAACATAATAAGTATTTTCAGTCATTGATCACTGTAACGTCTCTATGTAGATAGACTGAGCTATTAATTTTGTATAGAAATATAAGAGTAAAACTTTCTTTTCTTTTAATCGAATATGAGAATTTAAATCATGTTATTTCATTTTTAATTTTCCATGTAATTAAGCAGATGGATAGATTTATATTGGGTTTTAAAAATGAATTTTTGTCAAGCAAAATACATATCGCTCGTAAAATGTCCACTGTACATTATTTTATTATGTGATATTAATGTGTTGTTTTTTAGTTTTATTAAATGTCACATTTTACAGGTGTTTTTAATTTTAAAATTCTGATTACGACTTAATATGATTAGTTATTTCAAACATTTTGCGTTATATTTTGAAGTTAAATATTTGTCAAGCAAAATGGAATGTTTCTATTTGTTTATTTAAAACTGAATGGGATACATGGCCATTCAGGTATAAATCTATTTTGAATATGATTCTAACTTTCCTGAATCCAAAAACATATAATGGTATATGTAAAATAAGCTCTAGTCTGTGTATTGAAGATTAATCGTTTGATAAGAAAATTTATGTAATGTAAATTTTATCAAAATTTGTCAAAAGCAAGTTATAATTCATGCACAGCACATTTTAAATGTTTTTTTCCATGATTCTTTTAGGTATATAGGCATTAAAAGCTCAATAAAAGGCTTGATTTATTCATAAAATATAAAATGTAAATACTAATGAAACGGAAGAAATATTACTTAAAAAAGATTAAATTAGATCATTTTCATCTGTCATTTTTCATTGAATTAAACACATGGCTGAATTCGAAATCATCAAGAAAATAATATATCTATACATGGAATATATAAGAATCGTCTTTTTCCGGAATGCTTCTGAAAAATACAAGTACGTTTGACATTAAACTTATGACGAGAAAAGAAATATGTGAAGTGTATTGAATGATATTATAGACCTAAGAATTATCCTTGAATAAAATATTACTCTGCTTGAATTGTTCAATTTTTAAATAATTACTTTGTTTATTTTCTACTTTTTTATAGCTTTACATAAATAAAACATTCTGTTTTTTATATGTGAAATATGTGAAGTGTATTGAATGATATTATAGACCTACATAGGCGTAACCAGCCTTTTGAACGGGGGGGGTGCCCAGATTTCTTAACCTGAACATGTTGGATACAAGCAATATTTTATATGGTAAAACCTGCTAAAACGAAACCTCATAAAACCGGCCGAATTTTCGCTTTAGACAGGTTTTTATCTTAGAAGGTATAGTTGTGTGATATTTCTTTTAAAAAGGGCTCAAACATCAAAACTAAATCTAATAGTAAAAAAAAAAAAAAAAAAAAAAAAGATATGTAAATCTCCTTGCTGCAGTGACATAAGACAGCGAGTAAGAGTGGTGTGTAAGTGTGAAATCTTTTGGCACCCTACCTTCTTATAAAGATTAAAAAAAGGCCTTTAATCATGCTGGAAACTTCTATAGGCACAGGGGAACACTGCATAAGTTCTAAAATTATCTCAATCAAATCGACAGGGAGCCGGCAGCACAGACACATGGTTCGTACGGATACCGTTATTTCTCCAGGAAAACTATCAGTATCTTTTTATAGAAAAGGAAATCTAGGTTAAACGCGCAAAATTTCGCCTTCTTTTAAGAAGAGAATTTCTATAAGATAATACTGGTGCCGAAAAATTTTCTGGTCTGCAAAATTCAAGGAGGCGTACGAACCATGAGACAACCACGTCATCGAGTTCGAGGCTAAAATTACAGAATTAGCTAAAACTCGATTCCCATATTAAAACGCAATCGGTCTGCCAAGTCCTATCTTGGTGGAAAACATCTAAAAACCGATTTTACCGGTTGACTCGTAGGTTAACCGTTGTTTTCCTGCTCCCAGTCCGCCATGTTTTCATACCTTTGGGTGCAGGAAAACGCAATGGTAAACCTACGAGCCGACCGCTAAAATCGGGTTTTTAGGTGTTTTCTACCAAGATATGATTTGGCAGACCGAATGCGTTTTAATATGGAAATCGAGTTTTAGCTAATTCTAGAATTTCAGCCTCCAATTCGATGAGGTGGTTGTCTGTGCTGCCGACTCCCGGTCTAAAGGTCTCGTAGATGAAATTTTGCGGGATCATAAATTTCAGATAATGCATGTGGTCTACACCAGTACATACGTACGGAAGTTTTTCCGAATGTGACTCCATGACTTCTTAGGGATCACCGGAGGAACCCAAGAAATTTTGGAGGAAAGTCTATATAAATAATTATTTTAGTATTATAAATAATTATAATATTCATTAATACCATAATTTCCTGCCTATAATCCGCGGATCAAACAATCATGTTTCGATCCAGAAATTTTATTTCATTATTGAAGTTAAATATTTGTCGCGACTTAACAAGTTACATTTTATGAAACAAGGTTTCTGGGTCCGAACATAGTTGTTTGATCCGCGAGTTATAGGCCGGAAATTATGGTAATTCATGTTTTTACCTCAGAATGTGTCGAATATATTAAGTAAAGCAAGTCATGATAATATACACTAAATTTTATCAAGCTGATAAAAATTATACTATCATGATGCGACTGTAATAATAAAGATAGGTGCTTGTCTGTCTCTGTGTGTGTGTACGCGGGCGCGCTAAACTCTGTAAAAACAATGCAGCCCGCACAGCCGTAAGATTTGACAGGACCTGTAGGCCTGAAGTCATGCATATCGAAGACAATTTCTGGAATTTTTCAATTAATGTTTTATGCGATTTTTTTCGCATTTAGCGGCATTTTTTTTTCTACTTAGTAAAAAAGAATCAGATTTCAATATTTTATCCAGTATAAACTTTGTCTTATTTTCAGTAAAGTGTTTTCGAGATTCTTACAGCGATTTTTTAATTTTTAACAATTTTTTAATCTTATTTTTAGAGGGTTTTTTTCCCTCATTTCATAGTGATTTTTTTTATATTCTTAAAAGGAATACGGTTTAAATCTTTTACCCAATTAGTTAATTTCGTTCCCTGTGGTTTTTTAATCTTTTCCGAATTTTTAATGCAATTTTTAGTGGTGGTTTTCGTGCTTTGAGGCGATTTTTTGACACAGAAAAACTCTCCGGTAATTTTTGCAATTGCCTTGATTAAATTCGAATTGGAAGAATGTCAAATCAGTTCTTATAAGGAAGCTGAAAATTTAATTTTTCTCGAAATAAAAAACGCAATAATTCAAGATTCGCTTCTTTCGAAACAAAATAGGTCGTAGCTTGTTCGGGAGTACTTTGCCGAGAGCAGTCCCCACCTCAATCCTAGAATTGTTTAATTCTACGTTCGTTAAAAAAAAGCCCAACCAACGAAACTCCACTAGTAATGAAGTTTTCTTTGAGGGACAGGTTTAGAAATAACGTGCGGTATCGCACGATTTGCCCATAGAAAAGGAAAGTCCCGCATAATAAAAAATACTGTGCAGTATTTCCCCCCTCCAAATTCTTTCACAGAACTGTGATTCTTCAGTGACTATTTTATTTTATTTTTTTATTTAAATCCACGATTTTTATTTCTTTTTTGGAATTTTTCAAAGTCAATTCGTGAAGCGCTCTCGGGAAAATTTGAGAATTTCTTCAAACGATTGTAGAAAAATATCGGAAATCTCGATAAAGAGTGCAGAAAATAATCGCGAATTTCGTCAAAAGATTGCGCAAAAAATTACGAATTTCGATAAACGATTGACGAAAAAATTTTCCAAATTTCATCAAAATGTCGCGGAAAAAAGTAGAGAATTTTGTTAATTGGTACGGAAAGATATCGAGAATTTTCCCGATCGGTCGCGCAAAACTATCGCGAATTTCGACAAATTACCCTTGTAAAAAAATCAGTTTCGTCAATCGGCCGCAACAGAAAATAAATTTCACCAAAGTATCGCAGTAAAAACGAGAATTTCGTCAAATGATCGCAGAATGAAAAAAAGCGAATTCTGTCAAAAGATCGTAGAAAGAAAATGCTAATTTCATCGAAGGATCATGCTAAAGAAATGCCAATTTCATCAAAATATCACGGTAAAAAATGCTAATTTCGTCAAAAGATCGCGGTAAAAAACACGAATTCTGTCAAAGGTTAGTGGTGAAAAGTGCGGATTTCGACAAAAAGCAAGTAAAAAGACGTGAATTTCGTCAAACAATTTTGGAAAAAATTGTAAATATCATAAAATGATCGCAGAATAAAATCGCGAATTTGGTCAAAATTTACTGCACTGGGCTAAAAGGTTGAAACCGGTTCATTTTCCTACTTTCAAAATAACGCCGCGAAACGAGAAGAAACTTTAAAAATCGTATAAAAATTTTCAGAGGAAAAAAATTACTGTATTGACTTGAAAGACTGCAACCATATTCCCTTTACGAATGTCAAAAAATGATCATGAAACACGAAATTCAACCAACCAACCAACCTACAGATTAATTTGAATTTTCTGTGCTATTACTTTTCATTTTCAAAGGAGGCAGGGGGTCTGTGCACTCCCTCCTCTTTCCCTTGGCTAATCGCATTTTTGAATTACCGTTTCACATCTGCATTCCCTTTCAAATTTTTTTGCTTCTTTCTAGATTTTAAATTACGAAAGCAAAGAGACAAATAGTTTCTATCCTCGTCAAGAACTTGCGTTAATTTCTCATGAAATTGCAGGAACATGAAAGAACGACGTTAAAAAAAAAATAAATCTCGCCCAAACAAAAGATGTCAAAGTGAGATTATAAAGCTATCTTTTTGACTTACTATGACTAATACAGACTTTTGTAAATATTTTAGTTTTAAAAAAGATAAACAACATAATTTTCTTAAAAAAAGAAAGAAGGAAAAAAAAGAACGTTGGTTTCTTTTTTATTACATTTCAAAACTTAGGCTGTAAGTTTTCCGAACTAAACTAATTTGCTCAACTAATTGATCTCTGCTTTCACTTCTTCTTTTTTCTTTTGTAAATTTCGATTTTTTTTAAGTAATTGTGCTCGAGTCTCCGCAAGCGGGGAGGGGGGGGAGTGCCCGGGCACCCAGGGCACACCCCCTGGTTACGCCTATGACCTAAGAATTACGCTTGAATAAAATATTACTCTGCTTGAATTGTTCAATTTTTAAATAATTACTTCGTTTATTTTCTTCTTTTTTTATAGCTTTACATAAATAAAACATTCTGTTTTTTATATGTGAAATATGTGAAGTGTATTGAATGATATTATAGACCTAAGAATTACGCTTGAATAAAATATTACTCTAATTGAATTGTTCAATTTTTAAATAATTACTTTGTTTATTTTCTACTTTTTTATAGCTTTACATAAATAAAACATTATGTTTTTTAAGATATTCTGTCACAAAATTGACAGTGAATATTACACGAAAGAATAAATAGTACATGCAATGAACATACTAAGTATTATCTTTCATCTATCATTTCAACGTCTAGTTATAGATAAATTTAACTGCCAAGTTTTTAATTCCTATTAATTGTTTAATAAAAAATCTATGTAATGTGATTTTTATGAAAAGGGCGTAGCCAGATAAGCATTGGAAACATGCCTTTCAATCAAATTTCCTGATTTTTTTCCAAGATGTGGCTACATATCTGACAGTATATTTCCCCTATTATCACCCTATAAATATTCATATTTATTGAGATAAAAATGTGTTTTCGATTTTTTAGAAAACGGATTTTCTCAAAAACTGCTGCACGGAATTTCATGCTATTAACAGGGATACCAAAGATGCATAACTGGTAATTTTTGTATAATTTTCTGTTTATAAAAACTGTGTGAAATAGCGAAATAAAAATTCAAAAAAAATAAAAATCATACCTTATGGTTATCCGAAAATTACCATTTTCTTGTAAAAAATACCCCATATGTGCCCGTATATTCTGTATAAATGCCGAAAGTCCGCGTTTGGTACTACATATAAATATTTACAAAAATGTATAGTAAAATTATTGAAATTCATTTTAAGGCGTTATTTGGGACGGAGCTAATCAACTTCGACATCCGAAGAATTTTTGGAACAAAGTCAGCAGACAATATGTCAACTGATGTATTTTATATTCCATTAAGCATATAAGCCATGTTTTTCGACTCCATGTTCATTTTGATATCGACAGCGTTGAGAATGTTGCTCATGTGTTCATTAAAATTTAAAATACAGCAATTCTGTAACTGTTTATTCCAAAAATTCTTCGGGTGTCGAATTTGAGTAGCTCCGCCCCAAATAACGCCTTAAAATGAATTTCAATAATTTTAATATACATATTCGTAAATATTTATATGTAGTACCCAACGCAAACTTTCGGCATTTATATAGAATATACGGGTACATATGGGGAATTTTTTACAAGAAAATGGTAATTTTCGGATTACCATAAGATATGATTTTTATTTTTTTTAAATTTTCATTTCGCTGTTTCACACAGTTTTTATAAACAGAAAATTATACAAAAATTACCAGTTATGCATCGTTGGTATCCATATATCCTCAGTTAATGGCATGGAATTCCGTGCAGCAGTTTTTGAGAAAATCCGTTTTCTAAAAAATCGAAAAAACCTTTTTATCTCATTAAATATCAATACTTATAGGGTGATAGGGGAAATATATTTTCAGATATGTAGCCACAGCTGGGCAAAAAATCAGGAAATTTGATTGAAAGGCATGTTTCCAATGCTTATCCGGCTATGCCCTTTCTCATAAGTAAGTTATAATTCGTGCACAGCATATTTTAAATGTACATTTTTATGATTCTTCTAGATATACAAGCCATTAATGCTAAAAGAAATGCTTGATTTATTCATAATATATAAAAAGTAAATAATAATGAAACAGAAGAAACGTTGCGTATAAGATTAAATTCGATCATTCTCATCTGTCATTTTTCATTGAATTAAACACATGGCTGAGTTTGTATCAAATTTTCAAGATGAAGTTTTGTCAAACGTTATACAATCCTCTAAACAGAGATATAAATGGGATGAATGGAAAAATCAAGAAAATTGTATATCTCTATTTGGAATAAATAACAATCGGCTTTTTTTCTGAGTCCCTCTGAAAAATATACGTACAGTCGTGGAAAAAAAAAAAGTAAACGCCCCCTACTAATTCCTCAACATATTATCGTAAACGAAAATTACTGGTGCCGAACGCTTGGAAATAAAGTCTACTTTTAAATGATGTATATAAAATTTGATTAGGGGGGCTATCTACATATTAATACGAATCGAAATTTCATTTTTTTCAATAGCAATACCCAATTTTAACGCGATATTTAAAATCTTCCGTTTAAACTATGCCTAGGCACCAAATTTCTAGTCATTTGAATAATAAGTTTTTGAATTATAAACATTCAAAATTTAGTGCTTCTAATGTTAAATTACATTTTCATATTTTTATTTATATCTCCTGAAATTATGCTCCTAATGTGCTATTTTTTTGTGTAGCAATAATACTAATATACCCAAACATAAACACGTTGAATTTGCAATTTTTTATAATTTTCTGATATGAGTTATGAATTATGAAATTAATATTCGAAAAAATTATGAATTGTAACCTACAATTTTTCTGGTGGATTTAGATTTATTAAGTCCCGTTTTATAGAATTCCAAAATTTCACATTTTTCTTACAAGTAGTTTTCAAATTATGCCTAAAAAACAGCAAAATGATGGTTTAAGGGCCCGTCTATGATAGAAGTGACTAGATATTTTGAAATTTTTTACGCTGTCCTGTAATCTATCAGACTTCATTGACTACTTGAGTGAAGCTTAAGGTGCCTTGATCAAGAAGGGGGCTCTCTCGGTTAACAATCGCAGTGTTGGAAAATTGGCGCAGAGGAGGGGCCTATTGACACCACTAAATTTTAGTAGTATTTTTCGACTTATACAATGACATAATTTCTGACTTTTTGTTAAGGTGAAGAATACTATAAAATATTTGTAGTGTCAATAGGCCCCTCCTCTGCGCCAATTTTTCCACCACTGCAATCGAGTACCGAACTTCAATTTGGATACAGCCCGTAAAATACGCTCGTTTTATAAAATAATCAATTTCTCGGAAACTTATAGTACGAATTGCATAAAAATTTGTTTTTAGGCTAATTAAATGGTGTAGAATTCCTTTATGCTGTCAGAATTGTGTACTGCTATTGAAAAAAAAACAAAGTTATGGTTCGTTTTAATATGTAGATGCCCCCCCCCCCCCCTAAGCAAATTTTATATACATCATTTAAATGTAGCATTTAATTCCAATCGTTCGGTACCCGTACCAGTAATTTTCTTCTACGGTAATTTTTTGAGGAGTTAGTAGGGGGTGTTTACTTTTTTTTTCCACGACTGTACATTTGACATTAAACTTATGACCAAACACAGAAATAAGTGAAATGCATTGAATGATTTTATAGACCTAAGTATTTATGCTTGAATAAAATTTTATTCTGCTTGAATTGTTCCATTCTAAAGACTAACTTTGTGTATTTTATATATTTTTATAGCTTTACATAAAAGAAGCAATCAATCTGTTTTCAAACATATTCGGTCATAATATTGACAATAAATATTACACCAAAGAATAAATACATGTATTGAACATAATAACTATTTTCAGTCATTGATCACTGTAACGTCTCTTTGTAGATAGACTGAGCTATTAATTTTGTATAGAAATATAAGAGTAAAACATTCTTTTTTTTTTTATCGAATATGAGACTAAATCATGTTATTTCATTTTTAACTTTCCATGTAATTAAACAGATGGGTAGATTTATATTGTGTTTTAAAAATGAATTTTTGCTGGCAAAATACATATCGCTCGTAAAATGTCCACTGTAAATGATTTTATTATGTGATATTATGTGATGTTTTTTAGTTTTATTAAATGTCATATTTTACAAGTGTTTTTAATTTTAAAATTCTGATTACGATGTAATATGATTACCTATTTTAAACATTTTACATTATATTTTGAAGATAAATATTTGTCCAGTGAAATGCAATGTTTCTATTTGTTTCTATAAAAAAAAAAGGGATACATGGATATTCAGGTATAAATCTATTTTGAATATGATTCTAACTTTTCTGAATTCGAAAACATATAATGAAACATGTAAAATTATCTCTAGTCTGTGTATAGAAGATTATTCACTTGATAAGAAAATTTATGCAATGTAAATTTTATCAGAATTTGTCAAGAACAAGTTATAATTCATGCACAGCACAATGTCTTTTTTTTATGATTCTTTTAGATATATAGGCCTTAAAGGCTCAATAAAAGGCTTAATTTATTCATAAAACATAAAAATTAAATAATAATGAAACGGAAGAAACGTTACGTATAAGATTAAATTCAAGCATTTTCATCTTTCATTTTTCATTGAAATAAACACATGACTGAGTTTATATTGTATTTTCAATTGAATCTTTGTCAAACGAAATGCAATCGTCTAAACAGAGATTTAAATGGGTTAAATTGAAAAATCAAGAAAAAAGTATATCTGTATGTGAAATATATAAGAATCGGCTGTTTTCGGAATCCTTCTGAAAAATATATGTACGTTTGACATTAAACTTATAAGAAAAAAGAGAAATATGTGAAGTGCATTGAATGATATTATAGACATAAGAACATTGGTATTTTCTCTTGAATAAAACTTTATTCTGCTTGAGATGTTTAATTTTAAAAACTCACTTTGTGTATTTTCTATTTTTTATGACAACTTTAATCAATCGTTTTTAAAGATATTCGGTCACAATATTGGCAATATATATTTCGCGAAAGAATAAATACATGCTCTGAACCTAATAAGTATTTTCTTCCATTGATCATTACAATGTGTCTTTATTGGTAAACTAATCGTTTGATTTAGTATAGAAATATAAGAATGAAATATGAAAGGGTAAATCGAATATGAGATAAATCATGTTGGGCCATCCCATGGGAAACGGACGAAACGTCCTGCACGTGACACTTATTATAAATACCTATATTTATTAACTTATAAGTTGCTAAATTATAAACTGTACATTAAAAATAGCAAAAAACAATTCATTTTTATATTAGCAGAGTCGTTTTACTTTGAGGCTACAATACCATTGTTAAAACAGCAATTATATGGAGAAAATCTATCCCACACGTGATATGGAATGACTTTTTAATAGGTTTCAAAATCTCCACATTTTTACTCTAGACCTATTAAGTAACTTCCCTTTTTTTAATAGGTTTAAAAATCTTCACATATTAGGTAGATTTCGTATGAACAACTACCTATTACGATCTTCCCTATGTTGGAATTTCTGACAAATTTTTGCAGATCTACACCGATCACGAGGCCTAGAAACCAGAACCACCCTCAGTAAAAAAACTATCTATCTATCTATCTATCTATCCATCTATCTATCGATATACAGGGTGTTTCTAAACTCATGGTACAAACTTTAAGGGTAGGTAGAGCCCACAGTAACAATCATTTATTGTATAGGAATGTATGGGACTAAGTGACGCATTAAGATAAAAACATCAGGGGGGCAATTAGGCCCCTTTCTTAATTTTCAAAATTTCTCGTTCATACCAGAAAATTTTTATGCTATCCTTTTCTTGACATTTTATAATTACTTAATAATAAAAATAATAATTCTTCTTTGAAAATTTTTGGTATGAAATCGAAATTTTTTAAATTGAAAATAGAAATAGAAATAGAAATATTTTGAAATAGAAATGGAGTTTTTGATTGATTCCACTGGCGGTAGAGGGCAGTGAGTGACTGATCGCCGTTCAATACGATGCATTCAAGTAGAAGAAATCGCCTTTTTTAATTGTGCTATCGTTCGTCATGAAAGATTTTACATATGCCGAAAAAGCCGACATGCATGTATGGCCGTGCAAATGGCAACGACAGAGCTGCCCTACGAATGTATCAGGAGCAGTTTCATCGCAGAAGAATGCCTGATCATAGAATGTTTCAGCGTTACACCATCAGCTTTCTGAAAAAAGTTATTTCCACGTCACCAGACAGGAAACTGGGCGAGGAAGAGCTGTACGCAATGCAAGCCTGGAAGAAATTATTTTGAATTTTGTGAGTGAATGCCCGAATCAAGTACAAGAGCTGTTGCACAGAATTTAGGTGTGAGTCATCCGACCGTTTGGAGAGTGTTAAATGAAAATTGATTTCATCCCTTCCGTTTCCAACGTGTATAAACTTTGAATCCGGAAGACTATCTTCTGCGGCTGAACTTTTGCCAGTGGGTTTTGCAGCAACATGTATTGCAGTCAGACTTTACTGCTCATATTCTATTTACAGATGAGGCAGTATTTACACGCGAGAGTATATTTAATGCGCACAATTTCCATCTTTGGGTAACCAATAATCCACATGCAATGCGGCCACATGCTTATCAACAACGATTTTCTGCGGATTTGTGGGCGAGTATTGTTAATAATTATTTGATTGGCCCATACCTACTACCAAAGAGGGTGGATGGTCGCTGTTGCCTAATTTTTTTGCAACAGGTTTTACCAGAACTGCTGCAAGATGTTTCGGTCGCCATTCGTAACCGGATGTGGTTTCAACATGATGGAGCGCCCGCGCACTTCACCACTGATGTGCGCAGTTACCTGAATGCCACATTTGGGACGCGATGGATTGGGCGTGGTGGACCAGTTCATTGGCTACCGCGATCTCCCGATTTATCGAGCCTTGATTTCTTTTTATGGGTGCATCTGAAGTGTCTTGTTTATGAGACTCCAGTTTCTTCTCATAGACTGTATCAATACAGGTCTGATATACACTTATACTGCTATCAGCAGAGGAACTGTAAATGTGCTGTGGAAGATACCTGTTACAAAACTGTATGTTGAATCCATAGAAAAGTCAGATATTGTTGACGACAGTTCTTTATTTGAATTCTATTTCATTCAATTACTTTATAAAAATACAGATTTAAGTTGAAAAATATTCAGAGCCAACTTTGTTTAAAATAGCTAAGTGAATCATTAAAAATAACTTTGGTTAAAACCGGATTAACTTCAATACACCTGGAGCTTTTCAAAACAGCTTAAATTTAAATCATAGCTAAAACCGTTTTCTAAAAACATCGTAAAACTCAAACTAAATATCTTACTGTAACTTAAACTCAAACATATTAAAATCATAATGATAACTTTAAAGAAATGAACAGAAAAGAGAGAGCGCCGCAATTGATTAGGGAAACGCAATTTATACCTTTGAACTGGACGATTCCATTTTACAAAAAGTTTAGATCCGAGAATAGTCAACTACGGAACGGCTAACGCCATCTATGAAACACTTTAAATTTAATGTCAGTTCCTTTAAATTAATTTACGTTATACGAAACAATTAACATTATATTCCAGGTGATGAAGGTATTGCTTTTAAAATAAAGAAGTTCTATAAGCATTAAAATGTAAAAAGGAAAGCTATTAAGTCAATATAAGTTTACGTAAAGTTTTACACCCATATTAGCCATAAGTGACAAGTAAAAACGGTTGAATAGATAACACAGTTGACTCAGACAATAATCTAGTAGCTCGCATATCCGAAGCTGCTGCACGTGTGCGAGAAATGCCTGACATCTTTAGAAGTGTACGCCAATCGTTCCACCGACGCTGCCAAGCATGTATCGCAGTTGGTGGGCGCAATTTTGAACACTTATTGTAATATTATTGTATGCATTATTATTTACTTGTATATTACATTGTAAATAAACACTTTATCTTTTTTATTCATGTATTTCGTTTGATAAGTTTTCCAGTTTTGCGCTTTTTTTTTAATTCAAAAATTTCGATTTCATACCAAAAATTTTCAAAGAGGAATTTTTTTGTTGAGTAATTATGAAATCTCAAGAAAAGGATAACATAAAAATTTTCTGGTATGAATGAGAAATTTTGAAAAATAAAAAAGGGGCCCTAATTGCCCCCCTGTTGTTTTTACCTTAATGCGTTACTTGGTCCCATGCATTCTTATACAATGAATGATTGTTACTGTGTGCTCTACCTACCCTTAAAGTTTGTACCATGAGTTTAGAAACACCCCGTATATATATCACTTTTTCATGGGCACGATAACTTCCATCATTCTGCACGAATATCTTGCAAACTTATACATAAAATCAAGGGGCATAAAATCTCGGACAAGTTCGTTAATGGGCAAAATCGGACCAAGGGGGTGGAAATAGGGAAGGGTTTTGTGAAAACAGAAAAAAACCCGTAACTTCTTAATTATAATACATATCAAATCAGTTTGAAATTATTATTACTTCTAAAAAAAAGGGCCAAAAATTTATGTATGACAGATTCTTGATAAAATAAAAAGTAGGCTCAAGGGGCGAAAAAAATAGGGTTTTGGGGAGAAAAAAATTTATAACGTCGTCAATTGACAAGATATAAAATCAGCGTGAATTTATTATATACCTTCTTAATATTATCTACAACTTTTATATTGACAAGTTTTCATATGAGCAATTCTTACAACAAAAACAAATTAAACATACATAGCGGTTGAAGAAAAAATCATGATATTAAGGGTATACTCAAATCCAAACTGATTTTATTCTGACTCATTTTTAAATTCATTTTTGCTCTCAAACGCATCCAATTGGTAGGTTTTCTTATTCAGAAACTATATAATGTACCGTAATGGTCGATTTTTTTTATATAGGCAGAATAAAATTTATGTCAAAGTGGGCATTTTGAACCGAATTTCTCGAAGTGATTGTGTTGGAAACGAAAAATATTGTCCTACTGGGAAAATAATTGTTTATAAATCATGCTGTAATTTATTGAACGAAAAAAAACCCAGGTCGCTTAAAAATCTCTTCAAAAATCACGTCAGAAAGTTTCAGGTTTTTTCTTTTAAAAACAAATAATATAAAAATTTTGTTTTTAAAGTCAATTCCTACTTGGGTCATCAAAGAAAAATTTAATATAATCCCTTAAGCTAATATAGTGATGGGCGATTTCGATTTTTTTAATCGATTTAATCGATACTATGGCCAACTCGATTTAATCGATACTATGAATTTTTTAATCGATGTCTCTAAGACAAAATAAGGTAATATTTTTATTTTCCTTCAAAAATTGAAGATAAAATAGTTGGATGTGCCAATCCCAAAACTTTCAACTGCCTCATAAATGTTAAAACTTCAAAATTCGCTATCACGGTGTCAAATTTAAATGATAACATATGCGCATCATGAGGATTCAAAAAGCATACGTTCGTTGAAGTATGTGCCTTTTAAAAGAAAATATAAGCATTGCATTTTCCTAACAAGTCATTGAATTTCGGCTCACACCCTCTTAGGCTAATGTCAGACGAACATCTTTTTGCACGCTTTTTTCGCTCTTACGCCATCCCTACACCTTCGCTAGCATGTGTAGGGACGGTGTAAGAGCGAAAAAAAAAGCGTGCAAAAAGACGTTCGTCTGATATTAGCCTAGATGTCCGCAACGGAAAATCCCAATTCAAAGAGCATAAAAGTGACAGCTGTTGGGCAGTATACACCCAAGCCTAATAAGGATCTATTTTTTCTGAAAGTGTAACAGAATATGAAGTTTGATTAAATTCCGTGCATTAGTTTTGAGATATGGCTATCACGAATGTCATGCAAAAAAACAGTATAGCAGCGCAGCCTGTTACATGATTAACACGAAAAACTCAGGAACAACTTATGTCAATGACACATAATATTAAGTTTGATGAAATTCCGGTCATTACTTCTTGAGATACTATCGCTAATATCTTGTAAATTCTGAAAAACAGTGTTAAATTCAGGGGCTGGTACTGGTGGACAACCCCCCCCCCCCCCCAAAAAAAAAAAAAAAAAAAAAAAAAAAAAAAAAAAAAAAAAAAAACCTCTAGAATATACCTCGCCAGAACCATAGAAATCCCTCCCGGAGAAAAATGTCTGAATTCAACACTGCTAAAAAAAAGCAGCATGGCAGCACAACCTGTTATATCATTTACCCCAAAAACTTAATCATGAACAACTTATGACCGAATATTAAGTTTGATGACATTCCGTTCATTAGTTCTTGAGATATGATCCCTAAAATCGTTTAAATCCAGAAAAACGTGTTCAATTCCGGGGGTAGTCCGGAGGGACATGCGCCCCCCCCCCCCTGTGCAACATTCAAATGTCCCCCCAGAAGGTTTGAGATCTTATGCTTAATGTACAAAAGTCCAATCCCCTTTTTCTCTGAACTGTCCCGCTTAAATCCACAGAAATCCCTCCCGGAGAAAATTGTCTGAATTCAACACTGCTGATAAAATCTGCATAACAACGCCCCCTGTTGGGCGATTTACACCGAAATATAATATGCAACAATTTATGCCAACGTCTAACTGAATGTGAAGTTTGATGAAAACCCGTGCATTAGTTCTTGAGATAGAGCTATTGCGAAAATCGGAAAAATTCAGCATAGCAGCACCACCTGTCGGTAGATTTACATCAAAAAGTAATCAGCACCAATTTATATGAAAGTCTAATTGAATCTAAAGTTTCAACAGATTCCATGCATTAGTTCTTGAAATAGACCGCCACAATTTTTTTGTCTGAGACAAACAGACAGACTGACAGACAGACAATGTATAAAAATAGTTAAATCGTATTCCAGACAAGATCTTCTAAAACTATAAATCCTTCGAAAACCGAAAGTCGAAATTTTTCACGAATCCAACGCTTTCTTTTTCTAAAGACAAAAGAAAGCAAGAAAAAATGACCGCATCGATTCTGCCCGTAAATTAAGATCAGAAATGGCGAATCGATTCAGTTCAGATTCGATGCCGATGTCGATCTTTAGATGCGGGCAGAATCGCTATATTTTGATTTACTTCAATTTTTTAGATTCGGGCGAATCGATTCAGTTCAGATTCGATGCCGATTTTTAGATGCGGCTGAAATCGTTATATTTTGATTTACTTCAATTCAAATCGCATCGCGCATGATCCACGATTCGGGTTGAATAAATTCCTCCAATTTTACTGTTTTAGTGGCAGAATTGCTGTAAAATTTTGTATAAGAGCCTTTTTTTTTCTTTTTCTTTCTAGGTTCAGTGTTGAATGGCGGGTTGATTTCTTGACTGCTCCGGTCAGAATGAGGGGGGGGGGAGGAGATTTTAGAGTTCCGTAAGGGGGGATGCACATTTTTCCATTAAAAAGCATAAAATCTCAAAACTTTCGGGAGGGACATTCCAATGTTCCCCCGGGTCACCCCCTGAATTCAATACTAGGTTAAATCGTTATACTTTTGTTTCGAAGCCTAGTTATTCGGTTTACTAGTTTGTTATGTTGTATTTTTCAAGTTTGTCCCTTCTAATCCTTTCCGCCCCCCTCCCGCCCTTTCTCGCCAATTTTAATTTACAGGGCCGTTCAAAATATGCATGCTATTTTTTAAATGCCCAATTCTCGTTCTATTTTATTATAAATCCACATTTTGAAACCTTGACCAAAGATACATTTGAGGTCGCTCCTCCCACCGTTTGAGACTTACCTGCCCCCCCGGGGGGGCATATTTATTGTTTCTTCCAAACCATCTCGTGTAACATATTGTTGGAAAGCTTTTAACGTCCTCTTTTATTTTCTGTCCTTCCTCCCCCCTCCCTAGTTACACGCTCTTGGCACTTTTTAGCTCACAGGCTATCAAAGCCTGAGATTTAATGCTCCCGTCGGTATTGTATGTATGTATGTATGTACGTAACGCGATAACTCTTGATAGAAATATCCGATTTGCTTCAATTTTTTTTCTATGTTCATTCTGCTAAAGCGCTTACCTGATTAGTTTTGGGGGTTCATTGGTTAAGTATAAAGGGGGGGAACGGGGCTAGTCCCCCCCCCTTAACTTAAATAAATGGGTTTTTCAAGCAGAATTATCAGATTTTCTTCAAATTTTGGTATACCGTTTAAATTTGATAACGAGTTTCTCTGATTATATTTGAAGGTTCATTGTTATAGTCTAAAGGGGGAGGGGGAACGAGAGGATAATACTCTCCTTAATTTAGATAGATGGGTTTTGCTATCCGATTTACTTCAAATTTGGTATACCAGTTTATTCTGATAAGGCGCTTCCCTAATTAGATTTGGAAGTTCATTGGTTAAATATAAAAGGGAAAACGGGGGCTAATACCCCCTTAATTTAGATGAATGCGTTTTTATATCCGATTTGCTTCAAATTTGGTATACCGATTTATTTCGATAAGGCGCTTCCCTGATGACATTTGGAGGGTCATTGGTTAAATATAAAGAGGGGAAATGGGGAGGGGCAATTCCCCCCCTCCCCTTAGTTTATTTTTCGAGGGGCATTATTCTTTGAAATAAGAGCATAATATACAGTTAGTGTGAATAGCCTGTGAGCTCAATGCCATCAGTTTAACTGGGCACTTTTCTTTTTAGCTCACAGGCTATCAAAGTCTGAGAGATAATGTGCCCGCAGTTTCTGTATGTATGTATGTACGTACATACGTAACGCGATAACTCTCGATAGAAATATCCGATTTGCTTCAATTTTTTTTTTCTAGGTTCATTCTCATAAGGCACGGTAACTAGTTTATTCTGATAACGCGCTTCCCTGATGAGATTTGGAGGCTTATTGTTTAAGTATAGAGATGTGACGGGGGGGGGGAGGGGGGCGATTTCCCCTTAATTTATTTATCGAAAGGCATTCTTTGAAGTAATATAAAATACAATTAGTATGAATAGACTGTGAGCTCAATGCCATCAGTTTAACTCGATACTTTTCTTTTTTATTTATTATTGTTTCAGTGAGTGCACTCTGCATGTCAGCGAATGAGTCAATAACTGTTTATGGTTTTTAGATTACTGCTGGGAAAAAAAAACATATAATCAAGGAATGTACTTTTATTTATTTGTTAACCAGAGAAAAGTATGTTATTTCATTCTTAATGACTCTAGGATGAGAACTTTTTTTTCTTTTTTTCTTAACAGCTAAATATTTGATAAACTTTAAAAAGAAAGATATTTATAAACTGTAATTGAGATAAGAAGATATATATCTTAAAAAGGGAAAGAAATTTTAGTTAAATATATTATTAAAAGGAGAATTTTGATTATTAATTGGGGGATAATTAGTATGTGATACTTGGTTAATTACATTCATCCCAGCTATTTTAAAAGAAGATTTGCAATATTTGCATTTCCCCCACACTTATAGAAGACCCTAAGAAGGCTGAAAAACCATTTAAGTTTTAAAATAAATTTAGAGCCTTCAAAATTTCGCTCATCTGCGCATTTTTAAGAATGACGTTTATAGGAAGAAAGTCCCCATCTGTTTGGTTGAAGGAAATAAGAGTTAGAGTAGAAAGTACATCTTTTCCGGATGAAAAAAAAAATCATTTTTTTTTTTTTTTTTTTTTTTTTTTTTTTTTTTATCTGACCGAGATCTTTTTTTAAAGATATATTTAAATATAATATAAATTATTATCAAAATTACATCTTAAAAATAATAATTTTAAAAGTTAAAAACCTTATTTTTTGACTCAAAGGTCTGTAGTAGCTTACTTCTGGGCCGCTAACATTAATGGAGGTGAAGGATAGTCGTTACGGCTCTGTTGATTCGCTACGTTTTGGAATTACAGTAAATTCTGCCTAAGGCAGACTCTGTATAAGCCGGAAATCTGTCTACCGCGGAAATTTTTTCAAGTCCCGGCGAACCCATAGAAAATTACATTAATTCATGCTGCATAAGGCGGAATCTGTCTGACGCGGAAACGGAAAGGATTTTAAGGTCCCACCGAAACCAAAATTTTGCATAAGGCGGAAAAAGGATAATTTAAAAATGAAAAGCGTTTTGTTTATTAAACTTTAAAACTGATAAGTCAAATAACTCAATGTCGAGCATGTTAGCTAAAATTCCGTAAGCTTTTAAAAAAGTTAATTTAAAAGAACAGAAACTTTAAATTTTAAGGAATTTATGCTTATGCCATTTTTTCATATGCAAAATTGCATCTAAAAGTTAATATTTCTAGTAAAATGAACATTTATGAAAATGATTACGTATTTTCGAAAGTACAATATATTATACTTTAAGATTGTACTCAAATTCAAAATTATAGCGTTCTTTCTCCTTCTTGAAGTTTTTTTTTTTTTTTTTTTTTTTTGTGTGTGTGTATAAACTTCCAATATGAATGTATTACAGCAGTACTAAGAAATTGAATAAAGTTTCTCGTTTATCTTTAAAAAGACAAAGGATCTTTCAGAATTTCAGTTTTCAACCGATTTTCTAGTCAGGAGAATCAATAAAAGATCGTCATCTTCCAGGGATTTTTTTTTTTTTTGGGGGGGGGGGGGGGGGAGCTTTTTTGCATAAGCCGGAATATTGTCTACCACGGAAATTTTTCTCAGTCCCGACCGATTCCGCCTTAGACAGAGTTTACTGTACTATTTTTCAGCTTATCTGTGTGAATCTGTGAACATCGAAATATCGATTCAAGTATCGATTCTAGAATTTGGGAATCGATTCTTATTGCGATCGATTCTGTTTTATACGATGTCGATTTTAATCGATTCTCAAATTTTCCAGAATCGCCAATCACTAAGCTAATATTAGTTTTTGTTGCATTAAAATATCTCAATTTGTTGATTTTCTATAAGCAAGTATTTTTACAATGGAACTCTATGGGAATTTGGCGAAATATTAGAGATATCTCCAAGTTGGCGTCACTTTTGGCGACTCATTTTGGCCGCCAAATTTGGCGATATATCGCCAAGTTGGCGACAAACTTGGCGGTATTTGGCGAGAGAACAGGGTCCGCCCTATGGTAACCCCTTATTGAAAATACTTTCATTGATCTTCAATAACCAATGACCGCCATTTTGTTTCCCTTGCAAAACTAAAATTAATTAATTAAAATTTAATTAATTAATTAATATTTGAAAAAACTGTATTAACATCAATTGTCATCCCGTACAACAGTGGTGGAAAATTGGCGCAGAGGAGGAGCCTATTGACACCACTAATATTTTATGGTATTCTTCATCTTAATAAAAACTGTCATTAGGTAAGACGAAAAATTCTACTAAAATTTAGTGGTGTCAATAGGCTCCTCCTCTGCGCCAATTTTCCACCACTGCGTACAAGTTTAAAAAAATTTAATTCAACTTGATAGGATGAATAATGAGTATTTTATTAATGATTGAAAATTTGAACAAGATAAATATATAAATAAATATAGGGAGAGTGTGAACTAATAGTAGGAATTGAAAAAATGAATCTGAAAATGCGTCAGAAACCTCCTTAACATGATTTTGATAAAACCAGCTCTTATATAAAAATGAAATTAAAAACTCGTCGAAAGCGACCAGATAAAATTGTTATAATGAGATTATCTCTAATCATGATTTAGTGTTCGTTGTTAAAATTAGTACTTAACTTCGAAATCTACCTGCGCCTGTAGGCCGGGCCGGCAGGTGACTTTAAACTCTAGACCTAAGAAATCTGCCCATTTTCAGAGCCATTCCATGAAAACCTAAAAAAATGTTCTGTGCGTGACACTTACATAAATACCTATATCTATTAACTTATAAGTTGTTAAAATATAAACTATACATTAAAAGTAACAAAAACCCCTTAGATTTTCATGTTGTTGTTTTAATCTGAGGATATAATAGCATTGTTAAAAATTCAGTAATATGTAGAAGAGCTGCCTCACACGTGACATGGAATGGCCCTGTTATTTCATTTTTGATTTTCCATGTCATTAAAGAGATAAGTAGATTTATATTGTATTTTAAAAATGAATTTTTGTCAAGCAAAATACATATCTCTCGTAAAATGTCCACTGTAATTGATTTTTTTACGTGATATTATTATGTTGTTTTTAATTTTCTTGAAAGCCTGATTTGACATCTGTTTTTAATGTAAAATCTGATTCAGACGTAATATGTTAAGCTATTTTGAACATTTTACGTTATAATTTGAAGATGAATATTTGTCAAATGAAATGCAATGTTATTACTTTGGGCCACTTTTCCTGGTTCCACTCATATTTCCATTATTAAAAAATATTATATGTGATTTTTCAACGTCGAAATGGAGTTGTATACAATTAACATGAAACAATGAAGCAAACTGTATGGTTTTAAAGAGGAAATTTTTTAATTTTTAAGTATTTTTAAAGTTTTGGAACAAAGTAGCTCTTGCTGGAGGCTTCTTTGGTCCACTGACTTAGTTCCATATAAAATTAATACATTTCATATGTAAATGAATACATTTTTATTGAAACTCCCTTGCGATAGCATTTGCTAATAAATTAACACTGCAAACTCGATAAACAAATGTGTTTTTTTTTTTTTTTTTTTTTTTTTTTTTTTTTTTTTTTTTTAGCATTTAATCACAATAAACCAATTGTTAACATTAAAGAAACGAGAAACAGTTTTCGTCATGTTATCCTCAGCAACTGAAGCAAAAACAATTAATGTAACATTTTGCTACAGTAACATTTCAAAACAAAGTTAAAACATGTTTTAAGCGATTTGGTTGTATAAAAGTCATTTCTAAGTAATTGGAGCTATTTTCGGACCACAAAAGGCCTGGCACAAAGTACCCCCGAAATACTAGTTTTTATGTTAGCTTTATGAAAATGCAACCGTTTTCTCTCAAAATAAAAAAATAAAGGAAAAACTATGATCACACTTGTGTTACAGGGTTCTAAAGGTAATATTTTGACACTTACCTTATTTGTAGCTCTTATCCAGCTTGTTTCACTATAGAAAGTTTGAAGAGTTAAAATTTACACAAGAAGACAGTTGTTTACAAACACATCCAGTGTTGCCACTAAAATAATTTAAATTACCCCCAAACTATTCAAATATCCTATAGTAGGGTATAATTTATTTCTCAAGGGCAAAAACTCTAAATTATCTTGTATTGTTTGTTCAATACAAATAATAAAACCTTTTTTTTATGGGAAGGACCAAAGTAGCCGTTGACAGTATTTGTTTCGATAAAAACGATTGGGATAAATGGACATTCGGGAAAATGTTTTAAAGGGACTGTCGACCTTTATTTGAGCAAAAATCGACACAAAAAAACGAAATTTTTTGTTGTGTGTATTATTATTCTCCACTTTGTACTGATTGTCCAGGCAATATGTAATTTTACCTAGCAAAATTAATGGTAGTTCTGGAAATCGGCGTACTTTATGTTTTTTGGGTCGTTGGATCCGAATTTGTAACTTCCCACCAAAATTTTCCCCGGCAACCCCCCCCCCCCCCCCAAATTTTGGTAAAAAGCCCCCCCCCCCAAAAAAAAAGGTTTTTATTAAAAACATGAATTTTTTATTGTTTTAGGGGAAAAGTATCTAGAAATTCATAAAATAGACAAAATTTGCAACAAATTAGATATATGACATTATGACTTAGGATGAAGGGGAAGGGGGGATCTGCCTCGGAACAAGCGCCGCAGTACTGCGTGGACTAAGTTGCGCAATTCCACTTAACCACTCACATGTTTACATTCGCCCTTCCATCTCCCCTCCGAACTTTCCTTATAAGGTTTACTTTTAAGTTTTTTTGGATCGCTGAATCCTAATTTTTAACTTGCCCCCAAAATAGTTGTTATTAACTTAAATTTCTTATTGTTTTAGGGGAAAAGCATTTTGAAATTCAGAAACTAGACAAAATTTGCAACAAAAAGATATATGACATTATGCCGTAGGATAAACGGGAGAGAGGGGGCTACGAAGGAACTTTTCCCGCGCGCTTTTCCCAAAAACCAAAATTTTTCAAATTGAATATTTGGTGGGAAGTTACAAATTCGGATTCAGCGACCCAAAAAACATAAAGTGAGTCGAAATCCAGAACTAGTATTAATTTTTCCAGGTAAAATCCCCTATTGCCTGGATTTCATAACTAGCGCCGCAGTGCATGTTCAGAGGCAGCCCTCCCCCTCCCCGTTCATCCTATGTCATAATGTCACATATCCTATTTGTTGCAAATTTTGTCTAGTTTCTGAATTTCGTAATGTTTTTCCCCTAAAACAATAAGAAATTTAACTTATAAACAACTATTTTGGGGAGTTTGGGGGTAAGTTAAAAATTCAGATTCAGCGACCAAAAAAATTAAAGTAAACCTTATAGAGAAAGTTCGGAGGGGAGATGGGAGGGCGAATGTAAACGTGTGAGTGGTTAAGTGGAATTGTGCAACTTAGTTCACACAGCATCGCGCGCATGTTCCGAGGCAGATCCCCCTTCCCCTTCATCCTAAGTCATAATGTCATATATCTAATTTGTTGCAAATTTTGCCTACTTTCTGAATTTCTAGATACTTTTTCCCTAAAACAATAAAAAAATTGATTTTTTTAATAAAAACCTATTTGGGGGGTGGGGGGGGGGCATTTTACCAAAATTTGGGGGGGTTGCCGGAGGAAATTTTGGTGGAAAGTTAAAAATTCGGATTCAGCGACCCAAAAAACATATACAAAGCCTTTTTCCAGAACTACCTTGAATTTTGCTAGGTAGAGCCCCTATACGGTCTCCTATACGGTCTCCTGGACTATGAGTCATTTGTAAAAAACCGCATGCAGTTGCGATGATGTTTGGTTAAGTTACAAGAGTTTTAATTTTTTTCACAAACAAGTTTTTGCCCTTTAATATACTTTAATTCTGTTTTTCTCAAAATTGATTTTGCAACGGTTTTAGATTTTTAAAATGCTCCCTGTGTCGTAAATGTTTATAAAAATTCATGAAATTGATAAGGAAGAATCCTGATATTACTTGCAAAGAAACTCATTTTAAAATTCGACTTCATTAAGATAATTAAATTTGATTTCTAACAAATTTTGATAACAATTGATATGGAATTCAGAAGAAAAAAATCTCTAAAAAATTAACTATTCAAGAGATTAAAAAATCGAAACACGGGTTTGTTTGTAATACCGTTTTAAGTGATTAAAATCTAAAATAGAGGATATAGCTCAAAAATTAAAACGCAAGGAGCATTTTAAAATTTCATTTAAAAATTTTAATTAAAAAAAATCCTAATTATAATAAGATTAGAATTTATTTTTAAAGGTGTTCTATATACTTATGGTGAAGCGTACATTTGCACAAAATTTCATATCTCTATGATGAAAAAAAAAAAAATTAGCGTTTACCATCCCCTTAACCCTTTCCGGTGCGGAGTAATTCTATTCGTAAAATGATGAAATGATGGACTGACACCAGAATTTAAAAATGAATTTATTAAAAATATAAACTTACTATTTTCCCGCACTTTATAAACCGAAAATTTTAATTAAATATTCTTGGTGTCGTTTTCCAGTTTTGGAATTAAAAATTAGGTGTTCTTTTTTGTGGATACCGCCCTCTAAAGGTTTAAACCTGTTTTCAATATATATGACACTAACTTCTCTGAATACTAAAGTATATAAAAAAAAATAATCCATAGTATGTGCATAGGGCATTTAATAGTTCAATAAAAAAATCTATGCAATGTAAATTCTATCAAAATTTCTCAGAAATACATTATAATTGATGCACAACATATCGCCCACCCGCAAAAAAAAAAAAAAAAAAAAAAAAAAAAAAATGACACATCTCAGAAAAATTCATTTTGCATTTTATTCCACTAATAAGTCTGTCATAAGCGCGTCTTACTAGACAAACAGTTTCGTAAGTGTAGCTACGCGGAAAATCGCTTTATTTCGCAATATGTCCATTTGTGACCACAGAAGAGGGTGGATTGTGTGGGGAGGAAAATTTAACCAACACTTTAAACCTCATTATTTCCTCCAGTCTTCATTTTTAATGTTTTTATGTATTTATGCAAGTTTCCATTCCTGCATATAGAGCTAAGTGCTATAATTTCATGTTACAGTAAAATCCTGCAAATTTCCTTTTGCCTCTCCTGTGCAATTTTTTTGTCGAGATGTGTCACTTCTTAGGTGCGTTCGTAATTATATAAATGCGTAGCACCGTCGAGCCATTTCAAATTTTATGAAAATCGGATGTATAGCTTAATTACAGGGACAGTCAAAAGTTTTTCTTTACATTACGGCCAATGGGAAAAATTATTGCAAGTGCATTTTAATGATGTTGCAGCCTTCCGAATGGTCTGAAATTTTAAATACACAATTGTTGCAATATTTTGTCGAGCCATTTTAAATTTTATGAATATCGGATGTATAGTTTAATTACAGGGACAGTCAAAAGTTTTCCGTTACATTACGGCTAATGGGGATAAAATATTGCAAGTGCATTTTAATGATGTTGCAGCCTTCCGAATGGTCTGAAATTTTAAATACATAATTTTTGCAATATTTTGTCGAGCCATTTCAAATTTTATGAAAATCGGATATATAGTTTAATTACAGGGACAGTCAAAAGTTTTTCTTTACATTACGGCCAATGGGAAAAATGATTGCAAATGCATTTTAATGATGTTGCAGCCTTCCGAATGGTCTGAAATTTTAAATACATAATTGTTACAATATTTGTCGAGCCAATTCAAATTTTATGAAAATCGGATGTATAGTGTAATTACAGGGGCAGTCAAAAGGTTTTCGCTACATTACGACCAATGGGAAAAATTATTGCAAGTGCATTTTAATGATGTTGCAGCCTTCCGAATGGTCTGAAATTTTAAATATATAATTGTTGCAAAATTTTGTCGAGCCATTTTAAATTGTATGAAAATTGGATCTATAGTTTAATTACAGGGACAGTCAAAAGTGTTCCGCTACATTACGGGGAATAGAAAAAGAATTAATGCAAGTGCATTTTAAAGATGTTACAGACTATGCACTTATGAAGTGCAAAAAAATATACATTCAGTACAATATGGGGTGCAAAAAGTAATTATGAAACTAGTTATAGTACGAACGCACCTCATTTGCCACGTTTGACGAGCAATTTCCAACTTGTTTTATGGGTGAGCTATATATTGACCGTCCTTTTACTTTCTTCTATCTTTACAAGAAGAAAGTATTGTATTCGTAAAAATTTGCGACTTCCGGTTTTCGACGGATTTACACGTTTTAAGGGGTCAGAGATTACAAAACACATGTTTTTACAAAATGTCTGTCTGTGAGTCTGTCTGTCTGTCTGTCTGTCTGTCCGTCTTCCTGTCTGTCTGTATGTGAAACAAATTTTGTGGGCGCTCTATCTCAAGAACTAAAGCACGGAATTTAATAAAAATTTATATTTAGGTAGTCCCTGATATAAATTGGTGCTCATTAGTTTTTGGTGTAAATCGCCCAACAGGTGGCGCTGCTATGCTGCATTTCGCGGGATTTCCGCAATAACTCTATCTCGAGAACTAATGCACGGATTTTTATAAAACTTGAGATTCAGTTAGTCCTTGATATGAGTTGGTGGTTTTTACGTTTTGGTGTAAATCGCCCTACAGATGGCGCTGCTATACTGCATTTTGTAGCATTTACACTATTTTCGTAATAGCTCTCTTTCAAGAAATAATGCACGGATTTTCATCAAACTTCAGATTCATTTAGTCCTTGACATGAATTGACGTTTTGTACCTTTTGATGTAAATCGCTCAACAGGTGGCGCTTCTATGCTGCATTTTTTATTCCTGCAAAGCTCAATCTCCAGAACTAATGCACAGATTTTCATCAAACTTCAGATTCAGTTAGTCCTTGACATGAATTGACGTTTTATACATTTTGGTGTAAATCGCTCAACAGGTGGCGCTGCTATGGTACATTTTTTGTGATTTTCGCAATAGCTCTATCTCAAGAACTAATGCTTGGATTTTGGACAAACTTTCGATTCCGGTATACCTTAATATGAATTAGTGCTGTTTATGTTTTCTTGCAAATCGCTCAACAGGTGGCGCTGCTATGCTGCATTTTTCAGAATTTCCCCTATCTCAATAACTAATGCACGAATTTTCATCCAACTTCAAAATCAGATCACTTTGATATGAATGGGTGCTAAATTGATGTAATTTCTTGTACTATTTAAATGATTTAATTGACGTGATTTATATAGAAGGAAGTTTTGTGATAGCCACAACATACTAGTTTCATGATTCTTATAGGTATATAGGGTTTAAACGGTAAATAAAATGCTTTATTTATTTATGAGATAAAAAAGTAAATAATAACGAAATGATCAGATTAAATTCTGTCATTTTTCATAGCATTAAACACATGGTTGAGTTTGTATTGTATTTTCAAGATGAATTCTTGTCAAACGAAATACAATCCTCTGACTAGAGCTATAAATTGGATAAATGGAAAAATCAAGAAAATAGCATATATCTCTATCTGAAATATATAAGAATCGGCTTTTTTCGGAATCCTTCTGAAAAATATAACTACGTTTGACATTAAACTTATGACGAGACAAGAAATATGTGAAGTGCATTGAATGATATTATAGGCCTAAGAACATTAGTATTTACGCTTGAATAAAACATTATTCTGCTTGAATTGTTTCATTTTGAAGACTATGCTGTGCAGTTTCTATTTTTTATTATAGTATTACATAAACGAAGTAGTCAGTTTTTAAAGATATTTAGTCACAATATCAAATATAACTATTAAATAAAATAATAAATAAATTTATTGAACATAAAAAGAATTTTCTTTCATTGATCGTTACAATATCTCTTTATTGGTAAACTGGTAGATTAATTTTGAATAGAAATATAAGAGTCAGATATTAAAAAAGAAAATAGAAAATTAGAATAAATCCTCTCATTTCATTTTTAACACTTACAAACATCGTTGAAAAGTGTTTATGAATTTGGTTTGTCTGTCTGTCCGCGCTCTAACCCTGTTAAATATATTCGGGATGTCATGAAATTATAGTATGATATTTATGTTTACTATGGAATGATCTGTATTGAAAATGATGTGTGTAGCATTTATAGTTCGCTTACATGGACGCACAAAATAATTCCGTTACATTATGATATATTGGGAAAAATCGTTTGCGTTGCATTTTAATGATGTTACGATACTTCAAAGACAACGAAATCACTGAAGTGCACAGCATGTTTTCTGTAGATTGTACATAGAATTTATATTAATTTACAGAGAAATACAAAAGCATTGGGTTAACCGCTTCCCTTACTAATGTTTTTGAAAAAAAAAAAAAAACTTCAAAAAATCATCATGTATTTTTATTCCATTTTTAAATATAAGGAAATGAAACAAAAATAATATACATGCTTTAAGTAGAATTTTAAATTTTTTACAGGTGTTAAAGCGTTTAATTTTATTATCAGTTTACTTTCCCGACTGGCAATTTTTTTTTTAATTCTTACCCGCACGACTTTCTTAAAACAGAAATCTTTCACATATACCTTGACAGCAGGTACAACAGAAATATTCTACAAAACTTAATTTTTAGAAATAGTGGTGCGAATACAATATATAAATAGTAGCCAGTCGCATTCGTGTATGCCCGCGTTTACTCGGGTAATAATTAATTGCAATATATACGACCCGAGATAACTCGGGATAGTCAGGGAAAGGGTTGATAACTGCTAGAATTACGTTTTCCTTGTGGTATTCATTTTTAAACTGATATAATTTTGAGGTGATATATACAGGGTGTCCAGCTAAGATGTTACAAACTTCGAGGAGTGGTAGGGTACCCCTAGACGACTCGGAATTACATAGGAATGCCGAATCGGAAACGCCTTCCTGAGGGAATTTGTAGTGTTGCCAGTGGGCTACTTTTTTAAAATTCAGATTTCTTGATTGGCACCACTTTCCTCAAATGATAAAATCCCTCTTCTTTTCGCCTTAATTAATGTGTCATTAAATAAGGCGAATTTTACTATTTCAAAAAACTAGTGCCATCAAGAAAACTGAATTAAAAAAAAAGTAGTCCGCTGGCAACACTGGGCATTGACAAGGCTTTATCACACACAGCTGATCTTTGGCCCTGGCAGAGTTGCCAGTGGGCTACCTTTTTTCAATTGAGATTTCTTGATTGGCACCACTTTTTTTGAAATGATAAAATTCCCCTTGTTTAATGACATATTAATTAAGTTGAAAACAAAGGGAATTTTACCATTTCAAAAAAGTGGTGCCAATCAAGAAATCGGAATAAAAAAAAGTGGCCCACTGGCAACACTGATTCATTGCCCTCTACCGCGTCTGGAAGGCGTTTAGGACCCGGCATTCCTATGTGATTCCAAGTCGTCCAGGTGTACCGTACCTCCCCTCGAAGTTTGTTACATCTTAGCTGGGACATCCTGTATTTGGTAAGGTACATATGAGGTGAAGTATATATTAGATGATGTGTATAGTTTCTGTAGATTGTATACAGGGATACATGAAAACCTCCATGCACATGGACCAGACATGGACAGCAATTGCTGAAAATGGATTTTTACAGGGTTAAGGATTTAATTCTTAATAACATCTTGTTAATGTTGGAAAGTTCCTCATAATCTATGCCTAATGCATGGTTTTTAAGTTCTTGTTAATTTTTTATCTAAATAAATACGTAGGTGGATTTTAATTGTATTTTAAAGATGAATTTTTGTCATGTGAAATATGCATCCCATTCGTTTTTATATAAACGTATTGGATAAATAGAAAATCAAGAAAATGATATACATCTACTTAAGATATATATCATTTTAACCTTTCTGAATCCTTAAACATATAAATGTACATGTAAAATAATCCATATTCTGTGTATAGTACAAGGTAATATTTAAAAAAAAAGAAAAATATTTCCTAATTTACGAAAATACAATGTAACCACTCACCAACATATACAATAAACTCTTCCGAATTACCCCTGATTCCTAAAAGCATTCTTTTTTTTCAGAAACCTCAGAAATATTTTATATTTACTTTACATATACAGGGTGACGCATAAATACTGTGACGCAGATAAAAGACCATAACTTTTCATTGAACGAACAAAACAACTAGTTTTCTTCACCATTCGAAAGAGGAGAAAATTCTGTACAAGAAACAATCAAGGTAATTGGAGATGGTTTTCTTCAGCAGTGATACAGGCGTCTAGAGGCTTCTGTAAATTCTTCAAGATGGCCGAGGCTATTTCCAGCGTGGTTTCAGCCTAGTCTTTTTAAAAAGCGCTTTTCAAGGAATCCAGGGACTTCTTGATTGGGCAGACTTTTTGCTCCAGGATCCCCCAAACAGCAAAGTCCATAGTGCTCAAGTAAGGGCAGTTTAAGGGCCAAAAGCACTTCGTCCAGAATCACGAGAGATTGGCCTCGCACCCCGCCAGCGTCTTCTTCGCTCCATGGGTAGTCGTAGCCGGCCAGTCCTCCTGAAACCTCCAGTGGATGTTCTTTGCTTGCTTTTCGGCCCAGGCAATCACGTCACCTTCCGAAGTTAGCTCCTGATACGTCTCTGCGTTGATCTTAACGCCATTAGGAACGAAGACGAGTTCTGCCTTTTCCAATCCGGAAATCCCCGCCCACACCATCACAGACTTCAGGAAAAGAATCTTTTTCACTTTCACGATACGCGGAGACCCTTTGTGTAGCAACTCGCGTTACATCTGCGAGTTCCGGAAAGGTTGGACCACAAAACTTTTGTCATTGATGAAGAAAATACGACTCAGAGCATCGCCGCGGCATAGAGACTTCATCTTCTTGTCCTTTTTGAGTCTTAACGCCTTCATTTGGTCCGTGAGATGGCGTCCTTTCGCCAGTTTGTACGAGGTGAGTTGCAGATCTTTGACATGTCTTCGCATGAATTTGCGGTCGGCGTCGCGCTCCTTGGCCAATTGTTGGATGTTTCTGTGGGGATTTCAGTGGATCTTCTTCTTGACCATGTTAAGGGCACTGAGGTACTTGTTTTTCGCGTTCTTCCACTTCGTTGACAGCCTTTGATCCCAAGGGTCTCTTTAAAACGTTTGACGGTGTGATGGACTTGTTCCCGGTGCAATTTGGCGATCGCAGGAATTGGCATCCCTCTCTTTTGGTGGGGTACGATGGCTGGCCTGCCGTCTTTGAACAATAAATTTTCCTTCAAAACAGAGAAATAATATCAGTTGAAACAGCAATTACACAACAAAAAAGCACGAGGATCACGAATAAAACAATAGTATAGTTCAAAAATGGGTAAAAACATTAAAATAAATTGACATTTTCATCACGTCACAGTATTTATGTGTCACCCTGTACTTTAAAGATTTAGAGAATTATTTTGAAAAACTAAGTTTCTTTTCATGCCGCCGATTTTCGAAAAGGTTTCCGAATAATTATAATAGTGCATAAATCTGTTTTCTCAAATCGATGAATTCTTAATTACACATATTCAGCCGCGTAAGTGTCTTTACACATGCAAGAGTAACAAAATAATATTAATTTTAATCTATTTTATTATGTTTCTCTGGGAAACTTGTTGTTGAACAAGAAAATGTTTGCTTGAAAGGAACCAAAAAACTTATATTCCGTGTTCAGAAAACTGGTTACCCTCAACTGGGGTACTTTGGCCCATTAAGGGTAACTTTGGCCCAAAAGAGAAAAATATTAATTCTGCTACATCACTTGAGTTATCGACAAAGTTTTGGTCTCAAAATATAAGTAGCAGCACTAACATGAGGCAGCCAACTCATTGTAAATAATTCGCAAAGGTTCCACCGTGGTAGCATGGGCCAAAGTTACGCCAATTGACGGTACTTTGTTATAAATTGTCAGTGTTGTAGTCGTAAAAAAAGCAGAGAGTATACGCTACAGACAGAGGGTATACGCTAGGGTCATAAACGTGCATGGTTAGGGTATACGATATAGCTTTATTTGAGAAACTGAGGGTATACGGAACTTCTTTAAAAAATCCAGAAGGTATACGGTGTATACCTGCGTATGCCCTCCACTACACCACTGGGTACAAAACGTTTCCGAAAATCAGTGGTAGCAATAGAAACATTGTTTTTATAATTGCTTCTTTAAATCACAAAAATATATTTGTTTTTGAGATTTGTAACATAAGGAACGATTTTCGGAATACTTGGTTACACAGAACAGGTTATTGTATAGTTTTGTTTGTGGTTACATTATATTTTCGTAGATTAAAAAATATCTGCGTTCTTTTATGGTCTATTTTTATCCTTATAGGTTTTCGTATATTTAGATGACAAAAAGTAAATTATAATGAAATGAATAAACGTTATGTATAAGACTGAATAGTGCAATTTTATCTTTCACTTTTCGTTAAACTTACTAAACTTTATAGCTGAATTTACATTACCCGGATGATTTTGTCAAACGTAATACAATTTTCTAGAGAAAGAAATACGATAAATGAAATATCAGAAAAAAAGTAAATAATTCCATTTTGAATATATAAGACTCAGTCTTGTCTCAATCTTTCTGAAAAAATTAATACGTTTGATATTAAACCTATGAGGAGAAAATAAATATATGAAGTGCATTGAATGATATTATTAGACTACGAACATTAGTTTCTATGCTTAAATAAAACTTTAGCCTTTTAGAATTTATCATTTTGAAGGAAAACATCTCAGATTTTGGATAGTTGTTATATTGTAACAAAAATGAAGCAGTCTGTATTTAAAGATATTCGGTCACATATTTGCCTTCCATCAAGTAATAAATACATGAACTGAAAAGAGTAAGAATCTGTTTCATCGATATTTAGATACATTTATTGGTAAATGAAACACTCAATTTTGTTTGGAAACAAAGGTTCAAATATTAAATATGAAAATTGAATATGTGAATAAATCCTATAATCTAGTCTTCACTTTTCACATAATTAAAGATTATAGAAAAAAGTGATTAAACACTTAAATTAATCATTTTATAATTTCAAAAATACTTAAAATCAGACATTTAATAAAATTAGCAAGAAAGAAAAAATCATGCTTCAAGCACAGATAACGAAACACTTAACAACACATTTAGAATAATGTAACAAAACTGCACCGTTTAATAAGTTAAAATATTATGTCTCATTCAACCATACGGAAACGCATAACACACTTTAAAACCCAATTTCAGCTGTCCCCATCTACAATCGGAAAATAATCCGAATTCTTTGAGCAGCCCTGTATATGATATATAGATTTGTATCTATTAACTACATGCATGCCAAAATTTAGTTCACTTAAGAAATGCATATATACTTTAGTTGAAATTTCTCTTTCAGTAATTTCCGCTAACACGAAAAGGATGCACGTGAATTCTTTTGTGCAGCCCTGTATATGAGGTATATAATTTATATACAACTAGTAAATGCAAAGAAATAGTTAAATTAAAATAGCTAAATTTAAAAGCGCATGCCGAAATTGAAAATGCACTTCAAGCAGTTATTGCTCAAAGACAGTAGTGTAATCGATTTCTTTTGTGTGTCCCTGTAAATGAACGACAAATGCTATGAATGCCCTATTCTATCGAAATCATCTATTAGTGAAATATTCAGTGATTTATATCAGTTTTATTACATTTGAAATGGCGTAATGTCGTTAAAATACTCTGCAAACGAGTTTTCGCCATATACAATAATGTAATGGAATTCTTTTGGGTGCCCCTGTAAATGAACTATTTATCCCACATACTCCATATACAATACCAAACATGCCTAGGTGACCCTGAATAACGTTTATCAGTTGTATGAAAATCCGATTAGGGTAAATCCGGGAGAGTCGCCGCATACGGGATAGATGCCGCACCCCTTCTATTTCTTGTAATTATCGATAGATGGTCGTCAAACGCGCAGTATAGGTGCGCAATGAGATTATTTCAACCAGTGTGTAGTGTGAATCCCATTTCGATGTTTACTTGTAGAAGTACAATCCTTAATTTGACGTAAGTGCATGATTTCACTGTCCAAACTTTTAAATACATTATGTTTAAATACTTTTCATACACTATTTTCTAAATGCATGCATGATTTCGAAGTCAAAACTAAGTGTAGGGTTTGTATAGAGTACTGTATGTATGATTACACCACTCCCCTTAGCGATGGCAGTTAACTGTGACAGTCGAAGTCTGCACCATGCGAGTGGGATACATGTCGCACTGCTATTCCGGTATACATGCCGCAGTTTCTTTTGTACGGGATGATTAAATGTTATTAACTTTTCCTTTTCTTTTTGCAGAGACTAACCATGTTAGACATGTTATCAAGTTTACTTAAACCAATGGAGAAAAAGGGGGAAATAAAAAGTAAGAAGGGCAAGAAAGATGAAAGTCAAGATGATAATAATGAAAAATTGGATTACGCGTAACGCAGACGTTCTTTGCAAATTACTCCAAAAAAGAGGAAGTGCAATTGGCTTCGTTGCATCATGTGTTTAAATGTAGTTACATAAAGACTGCACTTTTTCGACACTTTTTCTGTAGATTGAAGTCGATCTCTTAACCCATTCGGGACCATAAGTGCATATAAGCACCTTCATAAAGAGCTTACAAAGTTTGGTTCTGGTACCAGTAAAAAAGAAAAGTAATATATTGCTTTGTTTAAGTAGAGCATTTTTATGATTATTTAAGTAAAGGTAATTTCTTTTAAAAAAATGGTACCGACCAAATAAAATTTGTGTAAAAGCCACCGGTCCCGAAAGGGTTAACAAATAAATTATGTAAACTTAATTTTACTTTTTTTCTTTTCCCTTTCTAATACATTGATGTTACGTTGTTGCTGAAATAACAACTAATATTTAATGTAAAAAAATAAGTCGATAATTTCAATAGTGAAAGTAGGCAACAATTATTAATTTGAATCTACTAATACGTTTCATTGTACTCATTTAGTTTCATTTTGTTATTACATCCATAATTATAGTTCAGATATGAATACTTTTTTTTTAATATTTTTATTTTTAACTTCACTCTGTTCTTATTACAAGCGCAGCATAACTACCGCACAAGTGCGGCGTCTCAGCCTGAAGGTACGGGTGACGCGCCGCAGTGTAATGTTTTAGAAAAAAAAAATGTTAAAAAATATTAATAATTCGTCTTAAATTTTTTGTCGCAGTACACGCGTTGTATATTTAACATTAAATAGCACAGCATGATTTATTTCATTTTATGTCCACCATGGGACTCTATACACAAATTCAAAAAATGTGCGCATAAATACCGGAATTACCCTATATTTACGAGAGTTAGAGCATGGACAGACGTTCCAGACGGATAGACAAACCGAATGCATAAACACTTTTCAACTTTGTCGGAAAGTGTTAAAAAACGGTAAATTAATATCCCATAATAAAATCAATTACAGTATACCGATTCCAGCTGTGTACAAGTTCCACATTAGTACAAACTGCAATCTTCTAGAAATATTCTACGAAATGATATTTTATAGTGATTGGTGATTAATATTGTAAATGCATAATTTTGAAGGCGAATATGTGTAAACAATAACTCTGGTTTACGACTGTCATTTGCACTGACATATTCTATTAAGCGTGACATATACTCTCCCTAATGATGATGTTTTATAGTGATTGGCGTTTACTGTTTTAAATGCATAATTTTGAACGTGAATATGTGTAAACAACAACATTGGGTGTCGATTGTCATTTATACTGACATATTCTACCTATCGTTATAGGTATTCTCTGGTGATGATATTTATAGTGATTGGAGATTAATATTTTAAATGCATAATTTTGAACGTGAATATCTCTAAACAACACTATTGACTACTCGCATAATGAAATCAATTACAGTATACCGTTTCCAGCTGTATACAAGTTCCACATTAGTACAAATGACAATCTTCTAGAAATAGTCTACGAAATGATACTTTATAGTGATTGGTGATTAATATTGTAAATGCATAATTTTGAAGGCGAATATATATAAACAATACTGTGGTTTTCAATTGTCATTTGCAGTGACATATTCAACCTACCGTGACATATGTTCCCTGGTGATAATATTTTATTGTGAATGGTGATTACTACTTTAAATGCATAATTTTGAAGGTGAATATGTGTAAACAACAGCTCTGGTTTTTATTGTCATTTGTACGGAAATATTATACCAAGCGTGACATATACTCCCTGGTGATAATATTTTATAGTAATTGATCATTAATATTTTAAATGCATAATTTTGAACGTGAATATGTGTAAACAACAGCTTTAGTTTTCGATTGTCATTTGCGCTGATGAGGATCTTGTAAAAAGCTTGACACGTAACTGATTTTATTATGTGATTTTATTAATGTGTTTCTTTTTACTTTTATTAAATTTCTTATTTTAACATTTTTTGTTATATTTTGAAGATGAATATTTGCCCAGCGAAATGTAATATTGACAGTGAAGAAAGGGGAGGTATAAATGGAATAATAATAAAAAAAAAAACTTTTTGAGCGCATATGACTCAGTTTTTGCTGAATTCTTCTAAACTTTAAAGCATATAAGTTTATATATAAAGTAAGCTATATTTATCCACAGCACATGATAAATATTTTTTTCCCATAATTCTAGGTTTTTGTGAATAAATAATAATTTCAGAAGACATACAAAGCAAATAATAATAAAATGAAATAAAAGTTACGTAAAGGATTGAATTCTGCAATTTCATCATAGAAGAAATCCCAGAAATATGTTTAAAAGACCTAAAAAGTAAACACAATGAAATGAAGAAAACATCAAGTATAAGATTAGATTCTGTCATTCTATATGTCACTTTTCATTAAGTTAAACGCATAGCTGAGTTAATATCGTATAGTCAAGAGAAAGTTTTGTCAGATGAAATCCAGGTCACTCAGCAAAGGAAGAAATGGGATAAATGAACAATCAAGAAAAATGTAATTATACAGGGTAAGTCAAAATGAATATAGCGATTACAAACGGCTATAACTATTTAATGGAAAAGAATTTATCGATAATATTAACACAGAATGTAGACGGAACTTCAAAATTTTGTATACATATGTCATAGATGTTCTCTGCGACATCTCTTGGTCACACAGACAACATCTAGGCGGTAGTCCATTTCACGCCATACATTGTGAAGCATTTGTTCAGTCCCCGACACAAGCGCATTACTTGTGTACTTTGAGTTCTTCAATTGTTTTGGGCATGGGAAGCACAAAATCGCAGGGTGTCAAGTTCGGTGATCTTGGTGGCCAAGAGCCGAAAACATCGTCGGCATCTCCACTTCGACCGATCCAACGCTTTGGAAGATGTTGGTTTAAAAGTGTGCGAACCTCCATACTCCATTTTGCTGCACTGTGTTAACAGAATGAGTTTTGTTAAATTCTAACGCGCAGAATGCTTTCTGCACGGGACTCGCCATTTTTACTAATGAGACACCTGCAATGAACAGATTTCTTGTCGTTGCGAAGTTTCAACTCGCGCATGCGTAGGCTTCCGCTTCACTGCACCTGCGCCTTACGTAAAGAAATTTTGAAGTTCCGTCTACATTATGTGTTAATCTTATCGATAAATTCTTTTCCATTAAATAGTTATATTCAGTGTAATCGTTATATTCATTTTGACTTACCCTGTATTTTAAATATATCGAACTCAGTCTTTTCCGAATTGTTTGAAAAACATAAATGCATTTGACAATAAATTTATGGGGGAAATGTAAAGCACAATTGAAGATATTGTTAGTTTAATAACATTAGTATTTATGCTTGAATAAAATTTTATTCTACTTGAATTGATCTATTTTAAAGCTAACTTCGCATATTTTTGATACGGTATTATAGCTGTACAAAAATATGTAATCTGTTTATAAAGATATTCGGTCACATTATAGACTATAAATATGATATCAAAGAAAAAATGCATATATATATATATATTTCATTGATCTTTAGATAAATTTATTGGTAAATAAATAGTTCAATTTTGTTAAGAATCTTTAGAACCAAATATTAAGTTAAAGAAAAAGTCCTGTCATTTCATTTTAATTTTCTTTGCAATAAATTTTGCTACTCGATCTTTTATTTCTCATGTAACTGAATATATAGATGGATTCATGTTGCATTTTAACGATTAATATTAGTTAAGAGAAATACAATTGTCTAAGTAGAGAAGTCGGAGAGATTAAGATAAAATAAGAAAAATGATATAAAATTATCTTGAATGTAATATTACTCAGACGTTTCGGAATCATAAAACATAAAAATATATATCTATGCAGGGCTTATGGTAAATATTTTCCCCCTTTTATCCTTATGAGTTTTTTTAATACATAATGTGCTTAAAGACGTGAAACGGAATTAATAATAATTGAAAAAACGTTACATATAAGATCAGATTCTGTCATTTTATCTGAAACTTTTAGCTATGGCTTTTCTCAATTCCAAACTGGCTACTTTATGGCACATTTTTTTATTCATTTTATTCGCAAGCGAATCAGATTTGCAGGTGTTCTTATTTAGAAACTATGTAATTAAACTTTTTTCCCGTTTTTCGGTGAAGACAGAGATCTTTCAGAAAATACTGTCAAAGTTAGCGTTTTGAACTGAATTACCGCACAACAGTGCAGAAAGAAACAAAATGTCGTCCTGGGACAACAAACAATCGTGATAATTCAAGATTTAATATATTTATCGGAAAATGAAAAAAGTTGTTTGATTACAAAGCACTTCAATAATCTTGCCTGTAAGCATCATGCTTTATGTTTAAAAATGACTCAGAAAATGTTTCAGAGAATTTCGTGTTGTTGAGCGGGGAATTAAACACATAGCAGAATTTATGTTATATTTACAAGATATGTTTTGGAAAACGAAATTCTGTCAATGAGGAAGAATTTAGGATAAGTTGAAAATTTAATTAATAATATAATCCCATTTAAATGTGGGTAAATGAAAATTTTTTTTCTGAATCCTTCTGAAAAATAAGGGAAACTGGGGCACAGTGTTCCACTTTTGCAGCTTACATTTTTTTTTCTTTAACGGAAAGTCGAATCTGCCTGAAAATATTCTTGAATATTCCTTAAACATTTTTACATGCTTTAGAATTTTATCAGAACATAGCGTCCAACACATTTTTTGAAAAAAAAAAATTATGCATCCGTAAAGTGGGTCAGTGTGCACCGCTTCCGAGGCTCACTGGTCCACCCTTTGGAGCACAGTGGTCCGGTATTAAGTACTATTTGAAATACAATATAATTCTATGAGGTACGATCAAAAAATTCCCGGAATAGGTCAATTACAAATTATTAAAAAGTAAAACAATAATTTTACCTTACTGACCGTCAAAGTACTTTCCTCTTGCATCCACACATTTCTTCCAGCGTTCGAATAACTGTTCAAAACACTCCTTGAATCCATTTTTTGAGACGTCCTTCAGAAGCTTCGTCGCATTTTTCGATCATCTCACATCTGAATCCATAAAACGGTGTCCCTTCAATTTCATTTTCAGCCGTGGACACAGGTCAAAATCCGATGGTGCTAGGTCGAGGGAGGTGGGAGAGGAATAAGGTGAGGAATAAGGAGGGTGTTCCAGAGTGGTAACACTGTGTCTGGCAAGGTAATTTCTCACAATCAGAGCGCGATGTGGTGGAGCATTGTCGTGCAAATGAAACCAATCGTTTGTTGCCCATTTTTCAGGTCGTTTCCGTCTGTTTTCATCTCGTAGTAGTTTAACACGTTGAATGCCTAGTCTATTTTGTCTGTCTTTCCGTTTGGGCCATGAAATCAGACTCCCGTTATACAATCTACAAGTGTCAGTCACTGATGACTGACGCGACCCAAACGAAAAGTTCAGTGTCAGTCACTGTGACTGACGTGGCACTCAGCGTGTTAAGGATCTCCAGGTAAAGTTCTTTATTGACAGTTTGGCTTATAGGAATTAATTCGTAGCGAATAATGCCCTCGTACACGCTCGACGCCCTCGAAAATGCTCAACATTTTCATGTGCGGTGGAAGAGAAGGGGTGCCCAGTCCATCGATGTTTGCGCGACCTTCACGAAAACGCGTATGCCACTTGCACACAGCCGTTTTTTTCATGGCATCGTTTCCATATGCTATCTTCAGCATCTCGAGCGTCTCAAGTAGGTGATTTCTCGAGCAAAACGCAGAATTTGATGTTTGCACGCTTCTCTAAAGACGACTTTCCAAAATCCGACGAATGAAAAATTCGTTTTCTCAAAAATGATCCGCAGCTAACGCCGACAGTACCGTAAATAAATTTCACATGGATGTGTGTTTTCCTTATCAGTGTTGCTAACCTCCAAAAAATATATTTCCCTTCCAACGAACACCTGTGTGAATGTAGGCGACCATTCCGGGAATTTATTGACTGTACTTCGCATTTTTCGTAGCTCTAATACCTCTTTATTTCCTCTTTACCTCCAAAATTACATAATAATGCAAATTCACAAGTAACACTTTGAAACAAAATTCATTCAAAAAAAAAAACCAAAAAAAAAAAACAGAAAAAAATTATTATATATTTTAAATAATAACAAATTAAGATAGAGGAACAATTGCAAATAAAGTGAAGTTGTTAAGTAAAAAAAAAAATCAAACCACATTCAAATTTGCAAATGAAATTCCGAAATACTTTTGAGCCTGAAATTTTCCTGAGATACTTTTGGAATGAAAGGCAACATTGCGATAACACTGATATAAACAACAGATTAATAACCATAAAGTTTTGATTCCAAATTTCTTTTATGCTACTTCTAAAATGAGTAATAAAATTCTAGAACCTAGCAGAAATTCTTTTAGTAATAACAGGCTACAGTCAATGGGTTTACTTTTATATTTTTCAAAAGCAGTAAGTTCAAACAAAAATATTTCTTACTGTTTTAAATACATTGTCATTATTCTTTGTTTACTTTATTTTACATTTAAATAACGCCTTTTAAACAAGAATTTCTTAATGGAAAATAAGTAATTATTAAATATTTTGAAAATTTTACATTACAGCAGCAGAATAGCTTGTGAACCACTGTACCTCAGCAGTGGGTGGTGCACTGTGCCCTCTGATCAAGTTTAATATACTTTCTGATAAAAATATTATTTAACCCCTAATTCTCGCTCCCGTGATAGTCACGGGCTGTGTCTTTTATTCAGATCGTTTGATTCCCACAAGTTTTATAAAATAGTGTAATTGGCTTTATTCTGGTAAAATTTTACCTGTCATTAAATAAGACGAATATTTCTTTTTCAAAAAAGTGGTGCCAATAAGCACATTGAATTTTTAAACCGTAATTTAATGCGACCGTTAAGGGGTTAAAGCTTTCTTTTAAGGAAAATGACTTTGAATTTAAATGAAAACTAGTATCTTACCTTTGAATAAAAGCTGTTATTGCTTATTTATCTATAATATTTAATTACTAAATAGGATGAGGAAAATTTTTACTTTTATAAGCTCAAAATAACCTATCAGGATGAAATGGTTCATTTTGAGCTAACCATGTGCTCTGAATTCTATAAATAATCCATTTAGTGCTGAAATCAATTAGCCTAAAAGAAAAGCTTTAAAAATTAAAAATTAAATAAAATATTAGGAGATGGTCCACTGTGTCCTTAGGTCCACTGTACCCCGCTCTCCCCTAAAGCATTTAATGTCTGTGCTTGAACCTATAAAGATAAAATAAATATATGAAGCACATTGATTGATATTATGCATTTAAGATGGTTAGTACTTACGCTTGAATAAAATTTTATTCTGCTTGAATTAAACTTTATTGTTCTTAAATTGCTCTATTCTTCTTAAATTTAAAACTTAGGTATGGTACTAAAACAACACCTTTTTTGCCACTGTAGATATTTTAATAAGTAATGAAAATAAATGAACATATTTAACAAATTTAAAAATAAACATATTTAACAAACCTAAGAGGCCTTTTAGTGATTAACAATGGTTACTTTCAGGAATCTCCGCTTGCCATTACAATTTAAATATATATATATATGGAAAATGGAAAAATATCTATAAAGTCTATCTATTAAAAAATAAGAGTAAATTATAAATTTTTCCGAAAAAAGTAGGCAAAATTATTACTTATCAAATTATATTTTTTTCAAGATTGCAGAAAAACATGATTTTTAATTTTTTATAAATATACATTTATTACACAAATTTTCAAGATTGCAGAAAAACATGATTTTTAATTATTTATTAATTATTTATAAACATACATTTATCAAAAAAAATAAATAACAAAAATAGCATGAAATATAGGCTGAAAAATAAAGCATTTAAAGTCTATACATTGTACCTATAAAGATAAAAAAAAAAATACATATGTAGCGAATTGATTGATATTATGCATCTAAGATGATCAGTATTTATGCTAGAATAAAAGAAAAAATTCTGCTTGAATTAAATTTTATTCTTCTTAAATTGCTCCACTTAGAAGACGAACAGAGAACATTTTCGAAATTTTATTTTAGCTTTACAAAAACAAAGCAATCTGTTTTTAAAGATATTCGGTTCCATTACAGACCATAAATGTTATATCAAAGTATAAAAGCATGCATTGAATATAATAAGAATTTTTTTCATTGATCTTTAGTTTGATATATTGGTAAATAAATAGTTCAATTTTATTTTGAAACTTAAGATCCAAATATTAAATAAGAAAAATCGAATATTCAAATAAATCCTGTCATTCGATCGTTCACTTTTCATGTAACTAAACAGATAGATGGATTTATGTTGTAATTTAAGGATGGATATTTATCAAGAGAAATACAAATCTCTCAGTAAAGCGATAAATGGAAAATAAAAGAAAATAATATAAAAATTAAATTTAAAAAAATCAAAAAACCCGACTGCGTAAGAAGCGAACTAATTAATTATTACTCATCCATGTGAAACTATTTTTAATATTACTTACCTATTTTTTTTATTTACTTGTATTGATAACATTCAAGTTGTGTTTAATTGTTAGTTCCTATCTATAAATACTGTTTTGATGAGGCCTATAGATGTATATGAAGGTTAGAGTTGCAGTAAAGCTAGAGATCCTACCTACACAACTTCCAGGTTGTGTAATAAGTAAACTGAGCTTCTGACTGTAAAAGAGTCTAGGAAACATCATTTTGAAAGACCTATCCAATGATATGCCACTCAATATGGCGCGTAAAAATCTTTTTTCGTCTGTACCACCATTTTGTATTTTATGGCCGCCATTTTGAATTTATAAAAACAAAATCTAGCCTATAACCATCGGATGGTTAAGACGAATCTATAGAGACCTCATTCATTAAAATCCATCCAGACGTTGGGAAGTTTCGAGGGTATAAAAAAATCCACATACCCAGATACGCGTGAAACACATAACCCTTCTTGGCAGTCGGGTAAAAAATAAAATCATAAAACGAATTGCAATATTCCACCTTGATTCTATCCCAAAATACGCAATATGAACTTTAAAAAGCTCGCCGTTTGACTTAAAAGAAAACAAAGATAATCATGATATAGATTTTGAAAGTTTAAAATATACATTTTATAGTCAGGGACTATTTTTATTAATTGCTGTTCCATTCATTCAAATACGTCATTTCGTTTGAAATGGGAGAGTCTATAATTATTAGGGTAGCTGGAAGTAGAAGTAGCAGTGTCTTGGATTGAACTTATGATCTACTTCTAACTAGCTCCGCATTTGACGCAAGTATCGTATGTGAACAAAGTGACGTATTAAAAAATGGAACGGCAGTTAAATATTTCCCTCTACATAACTTCAATAAAAGGCACTGTTACTTCTACTTCCAGCTATCCAAATAATTATAGACTCTCCCATTTCAAAGGAAGTGGAGTTTTTGAATGAATGGAACAACAATTAATCAAGATATCCCCTGACGATGATTGCGGGATTGCAAGCCGAAAGTACTAAGAAAATTAAATAAAATGCGTATTTTTTAACTTGTAACATCTGTATTATTTTTATCTTTGTCGCCTTTTAACCCTTTCCGGCGCAGTGTGTCCAGTCTGGACACACCTAATTTTAATTCCAACCTTGCAAATGGCACCAAGAATATTTAACAAAATTTTGATTTTACAATGAAAGCTTAATTTAAGGAGTTTTTATTTTCTAAAAGAAATCGTTTGCAATTTCCGGTGTCAGTCAATATTTTCTCATTTTGCGAATAGAATTTGTCTGCGCCGGAAAGGGTTAAGTAAAACGGTGAGCTTTTTAAAGTACATATTGAGTATTTTGTAACATAAAACTATTTTGAATATAATATTACTCACATCTTTTTTCATCCCAAAGCATAAAAAAAAAATATATAAAATAAGCTATAGTCTATACACAGCTTATAGTAAATATTATTTACCTTTAATTCTCATAATTTTTTTAAAATACATAACGCTCTTAATCTGCGTAGAAGACGTGAAAGTAAATAGCAATAATAGCTTTAAGTATAAGGTTGAATTCCGTCGTTTCATCTGTCACTTTTCATTAAGTTAAACATACAGCTGAATTTGTGTTTTATTTACAAGATATTTTTGGGGAAACAAAGTTCTATCAATACTGAAAAATTTGGATTAAACTGAAAATCAGCAAAATAGCATAGTTCTATTTTGAATATTCTGAATCATTCTGAAAAATAAATTGAACTTATAAAGAGAACAGAAACATCTGAAGCACATTGAATGACATTATGTCTAATATGTTTAGTATTTACGCTTGAATGAAACTTTATTCTGCTTGAATGGCTCTATTTTGAAGGTGAATAGAGCACATTCTAGATAATATATTATAGCTTTTTAAAAACGAAGCAGCCTGTTTTTAAAGATATATTCGGCCATATTATTGAATATAAACATTATACCGAAGATTAAATACAAGCATTGTGATGGATGGATGTATAAAAGTATAAAAATACTTTTTAAAAAAGAAGCACATTCTTTTATAAGAGACCAATGTTCATCTTGAAATTTACGCTAACTCTTTTGCTGCAATTTATGTTTTTACCCCAAAATTTCCGTTATAACACAGTTATTTGACGTGAGCACCAAGCACAGTTATGAAAAATTCACTGCTTTTTTTAACGTTTGGTAGAAAGCACAAGCAAGTGAATTTATTAAAAAGTATATAAATTCTGCTTTGTTTCGTTTCATTAGAAAAGAAAAAAAGGAAACAATATTTAGACTAACTTTTGAGGATTTCTAAATTCATTTCTCAACGTATGATCATAAATTTATTAATACTAAACTTTTAATTGATAAAAGTGTTTTTTTTTTTAATATCACTCTTTTCATTTTTTATTTATAATTCATTTTTTGCTTTTTATCTTTAAAATATTGTTGCAATTTCCCACCCTTTTGTCATATTTTGGCGAACATTTATTAAAGCCATTATTTTTTCAACTCAACTAGTTATAAAGAAAATTTAGCTATACAGGGTGATTAAAAAAAACGTTGACAAAATGACATGGCAAACCAGGCATACAACAAGGATAAAAAATCACATAGGAACATACGGTCGCAAACCACTTATTGAGTCACAAATACAAGGTGTTTCATTCTAACTGAACACGGGTCGACGGTCATAATTTCGAGAAAAATTAAAACATTGCAATGAAAATGCAACCATATGGACCTTGTTTTGTGTGAAATGTTATTTACATCACGAAAAGTTCTGGAAAAACACGTTGCTCAAGCAATCGATGATACCGTATGAATGGTCCAAAATGTGGGGCATCCAGTGCATACTGGTGGCGCGTATATTGCAAACTTCTACCAATTTTGATTGGTGTTATCACATTTACAACAAAGGTGAGAATGTCTGTTAAATGTTTTATTATAATATACTTCCGTTCTATGAAAGTTATGACAAATTGAGTTAAAATGAAACACCCTGTATTTGTGACTCAATAAGTGATTTCCGATCCTATGCTCCTATGTGATTTTTTATTCTTGTTGTATGCCTGATTTGCAAGGTCATTTTGTCAACGTTTTTTTGAATCACCTTTTATATCACACGTGGCGGCCAGATTGAAAAATACCTTAAAATAAATGTATTACTTTATAATTAAGTTGTAAAAATATTAAAACTTTGTATTGTCATCGGAAATATACCTTTGTACATAATTTTATCATTCTAGCCTATCACAGGGTTCGTACACATAAAGGGATTCGGGGATTTTTAATTGTTTTAGTACCAGAAATTTCGTAAAATACAGGTCGCTATATAACATAGATTTTTTTTTTCATTAAATAAAGCAAATATTACTTTACGAAGATTCTGGTAAAATGTGCTTGAAAGTACTTGAAGCGTACGAACCCTATATGAGAACCGAGTTAAAAATCGATTGCAAAATTCCATCTTTACACACAAAACTAGGTCCAGTTAAATAAATAACTATAAATAATTATCTTTAATTATAATACAAAATATTAAAACTTTCTATTGTCATCGGAAATATACCTTTGTACATAATTTTATCATTCTAGCCTATCACAGGGTTCGTACACATAAAGGGATTCGGGGATTTTTAATTGTTTTAGTACCAGAAATTTCGTAAAATACAGGTCGCTATATAAGATAGATTTTTTTTTTCATTAAATAAAGCAAATATTTCTTTACGAAGATTCTGGTAAAAGGTGCTTGAAAGTACTTGAAGCGTACGAACCCTATATGAGAAGCGAGTTAAAAATCGATTGCAAAATTCCATCTTTACACACAAAACTAGGTTGAGTTAAATAAATAACTATAAATAATTATCTTTAATTATAATACAAAATATTAAAACTTTGTATTGTCATCGGAAATATACCTTTGTACATAATTTTATCATTCTAGCCTATCACCAGGTTCGTACACATAAAGGGATTCGGGGATTTTTAATTGTTTTAGTACCAGAAATTTCGTAAACTATAGGTCGCTATATCAGATAGATTTTTTTCATTAAATAAAGCAAATATTACTTTACGAAGATTCTGGTAAAAGGTGCTTGAAAGTACTTGAAGCGTACGAACCCTATATGAGAAGCGAGTTAAAAATCGATTGCAAAATTCCATTTTTTCACACAAAACTAGGTCGAGTTAAATAAATAACTATAAATAATTATCTTTAATTATAATACAAAATATTAAAAATTTGTATTGTCATCGGTTGGTTGTAGGTTGGTTGTATTTATGTCGGCCAATTATCTGCACGTGGGATATAGGCCTTGTATTGTCATCGGAAATATACCTTTGAACATAATTTTATCATTCTAGCCTATCACAGGGTTCGTACACATAAAGGGATTCGGGGATTTTTAATTGTTTTAGTACCAGAAATTTCGTAAAATACAGGTCGCTATATAAGATAGATTTTTTTTTCATTAAATAAAGCAAATATTTCTTTACGAAGACTCTGGTAAAAGGTCCTTGAAAGTACTTGAAGCTTACAAACCCTATATGAGAAGCGAGTTAAAAATCGATTGCAAAATTCCATCTTTACACACAAAACTAGGTCGAGTTAAATAAATAACTATAAATAATTATCTTTAATTATAATACAAAATATTAAAACTTTGTATTGTCGTCGGAAATATACCTTTGTACATAATTTTATCATTCTAGCATCACAGGGTTCGTACACATAAAGGGATTCCGCGATTTTTAATTGTTTTAGTACCAGAAATTTCGTAAAATACAGGTCGCTATATAAGATAGATTTTTTTTCATTAAATAAAGCAAATATTTCTTTACGAAGACTCTGGTAAAAGGTGCTTGAAAGTACTTGAAGCGTACAAACCCTATATGAGAAGCGAGTTAAAAATCGATTGCAAAATTCCATCTTTACACACAAAACTAGGTCGAGTTAAATAAATAACTATAAATAATTATCTTTAATTATAATACAAAATATTAAATTTGTATTGTCATCGGAAATATACCTTTGTACATAATTTTATCATTCTAGCCTATCACAGGGTTCGCACACATAAAGGGATTCGGGGATTTTTAATTGTTTTAGTACCAGAAATTTCGCAAAATACAGGTCGCTATATAAGATAGATTTTTTTTCATTAAATAAAGCAAATATTTCTTTACGAAGATTCTGGTAAAAGGTGCTTGAAAGTACTTGAACCGTACGAACCCTATATGAGAAGCGAGTTAAAAATCGATTGCAAAATTCCATCTTTACACACAAAACTAGGGCAAGTTAAATAAATAACTATAAATAATTATCTTTAATTATAATACAAAATATTAAAACTTTGTATTGTCGTCGGAAATATACCTTTGTACATAATTTTATCAATCTAGTCTATCACAGGTTTCGTACACATAAAGGGATTCGGGGATTTTTAATTGTTTTAGTACCAGAAATTTCGTAAAATACAGGTCGCTATATAAGATAGATTTTTTTTTTATTAAATAAAGCAAATATTTCTTTACGAAGATTCTGGTAAAAAGGTGCTTGAAAGTACTTGAAGCGTACGAACCCTATATGAGAAGCGAGTTAAAAATCGATTGCAAAATTCCATCTTTACACACAAAACTAGGTCGAGTTAAATAAATAACTATAAATAATTATCTTTAATTATAATACAAAATATTAAAACTTTGTATTGTCGTCGGAAATATACCTTTGTACATAATTTTATAATTCTAGCCTATCACAGGGTTCGTACACATAAGGGGATTCGGGGATTTTTAATTGTTTTAGTACCAGAAATTTCGTAAAATACAGGTCGCTATATAAGATAGATTTTTTTTTCATTAAATAAAGCAAATATTACTTTACGAAGATTCTGGTAAAAGGTGCTTGAAAGTACGTGAAGCGTACGAACCCTATATGAGAAGCGAGTTAAAAATCGATTGCAAAATACCATCTTTACAGACAAAACTAGGTCGAGTTAAATAAATAACTATAAATAATTATCTTTAATTATAATACAAAATATTAAAACTTTGTATTGTCATCGGAAATATACCTTTGTACATAATTTTATCATTCTAGCCTATCACCAGGTTCGTACACATAAAGGGATTCGGGGATTTTTAATTGTTTTAGTACCAGAAATTTCGTAAACTATAGGTCGCTATATCAGATAGATTTTTTTCATTAAATAAAGCAAATATTACTTTACGAAGATTCTGGTAAAAGGTGCTTGAAAGTACTTGAAGCGTACGAACCCTATATGAGAAGCGAGTTAAAAATCGATTGCAAAATTCCATTTTTTCACACAAAACTAGGTCGAGTTAAATAAATAACTATAAATAATTATCTTTAATTATAATACAAAATATTAAAAATTTGTATTGTCATCGGTTGGTTGTAGGTTGGTTGTATTTATGTCGGCCAATTATCTGCACGTGGGATATAGGCCTTGTATTGTCATCGGAAATATACCTTTGAACATAATTTTATCATTCTAGCCTATCACAGGGTTCGTACACATAAAGGGATTCGGGGATTTTTAATTGTTTTAGTACCAGAAATTTCGTAAAATACAGGTCGCTATATAAGATAGATTTTTTTTTCATTAAATAAAGCAAATATTTCTTTACGAAGACTCTGGTAAAAGGTCCTTGAAAGTACTTGAAGCTTACAAACCCTATATGAGAAGCGAGTTAAAAATCGATTGCAAAATTCCATCTTTACACACAAAACTAGGTCGAGTTAAATAAATAACTATAAATAATTATCTTTAATTATAATACAAAATATTAAAACTTTGTATTGTCGTCGGAAATATACCTTTGTACATAATTTTATCATTCTAGCATCACAGGGTTCGTACACATAAAGGGATTCCGCGATTTTTAATTGTTTTAGTACCAGAAATTTCGTAAAATACAGGTCGCTATATAAGATAGATTTTTTTTCATTAAATAAAGCAAATATTTCTTTACGAAGACTCTGGTAAAAGGTGCTTGAAAGTACTTGAAGCGTACAAACCCTATATGAGAAGCGAGTTAAAAATCGATTGCAAAATTCCATCTTTACACACAAAACTAGGTCGAGTTAAATAAATAACTATAAATAATTATCTTTAATTATAATACAAAATATTAAATTTGTATTGTCATCGGAAATATACCTTTGTACATAATTTTATCATTCTAGCCTATCACAGGGTTCGTACACATAAAGGGATTCGGGGATTTTTAATTGTTTTAGTACCAGAAATTTCGCAAAATACAGGTCGCTATATAAGATAGATTTTTTTTCATTAAATAAAGTAAATATTTCTTTACGAAGATTCTGGTAAAAGGTGCTTGAAAGTACTTGAACCGTACGAACCCTATATGAGAAGCGAGTTAAAAATCGATTGCAAAATTCCATCTTTACACACAAAACTAGGGCGAGTTAAATAAATAACTATAAATAATTATCTTTAATTATAATACAAAATATTAAAACTTTGTATTGTCGTCGGAAATATACCTTTGTACATAATTTTATCATTCTAGTCTATCACAGGGTTCGTACACATAAAGGGATTCGGGGATTTTTAATTGTTTTAGTACCAGAAATTTCGTAAAATACAGGTCGCTATATAAGATAGATTTTTTTTTTATTAAATAAAGCAAATATTTCTTTACGAAGATTCTGGTAAAAGGTGCTTGAAAGTACTTGAAGCGTACGAACCCTATATGAGAAGCGAGTTAAAAATCGATTGCAAAATTCCATCTTTACACACAAAACTAGGTCGAGTTAAATAAATAACTATAAATAATTATCTTTAATTATAATACAAAATATTAAAACTTTGTATTGTCGTTGGAAATATACCTTTGTACATAATTTTATAATTCTAGCCTATCACAGGGTTCGTACACATAAGGGGATTCGGGGATTTTTAATTGTTTTAGTACCAGAAATTTCGTAAAATACAGGTCGCTATATAAGATAGATTTTTTTTTTCATTAAATAAAGCAAATATTACTTTACGAAGATTCTGGTAAAAGGTGCTTGAAAGTACGTGAAGCGTACGAACCCTATATGAGAAGCGAGTTAAAAATCGATTGCAAAATACCATCTTTACAGACAAAACTAGGTCGAGTTAAATAAATAACTATAAATAATTATCTTTAATTATAATACAAAATATTAAAACTTTGTATTGTCGTCGAAAATATTCCTTTGTACATAATTTCATAATTCTAGCCTATCACAGGGTTCGTACACATAAAGGGATTCGGGGATTTTTAATTGTTTTAGTACCAGAAATTTCGTAAAGTACAGGTCGCTATATAAGATAGATTTTTTTTTTCATTAAATAAAGCAAATATTACTTTACGAAGATTCTGGTAAAATGTGCTTGAAAGTACTTGAAGCGTACGAACCCTATATGAGAACCGAGTTAAAAATCGATTGCAAAATTCCATCTTTACACACAAAACTAGGTCCAGTTAAATAAATAACTATAAATAATTATCTTTAATTATAATACAAAATATTAAAACTTTCTATTGTCATCGGAAATATACCTTTGTACATAATTTTATCATTCTAGCCTATCACAGGGTTCGTACACATAAAGGGATTCGGGGATTTTTAATTGTTTTAGTACCAGAAATTTCGTAAAATACAGGTCGCTATATAAGATAGATTTTTTTTTTTCATTAAATAAAGCAAATATTTCTTTACGAAGATTCTGGTAAAAGGTGCTTGAAAGTACTTGAAGCGTACGAACCCTATATGAGAAGCGAGTTAAAAATCGATTGCAAAATTCCATCTTTACACACAAAACTAGGTCGAGTTAAATAAATAACTATAAATAATTATCTTTAATTATAATACAAAATATTAAAACTTTGTATTGTTATCGGAAATATACCTTTGTACATAATTTTATCATTCTAGCCTATCACCAGGTTCGTACACATAAAGGGATTCGGGGATTTTTAATTGTTTTAGTACCAGAAATTTCGTAAACTATAGGTCGCTATATCAGATAGATTTTTTTCATTAAATAAAGCAAATATTACTTTACGAAGATTCTGGTAAAAGGTGCTTGAAAGTACTTGAAGCGTACGAACCCTATATGAGAAGCGAGTTAAAAATCGATTGCAAAATTCCATCTTTACACACAAAACTAGGTCGAGTTAAATAAATAACTATAAATAATTATCTTTAATTATAATACAAAATATTAAAACTTTGTATTGTCGTCGGAAATATACCTTTGTACATAATTTTATCATTCTAGCATCACAGGGTTCGTACACATAAAGGGATTCCGCGATTTTTAATTGTTTTAGTACCAGAAATTTCGTAAAATACAGGTCGCTATATAAGATAGATTTTTTTTCATTAAATAAAGCAAATATTACTTTACGAAGATTCTGGTAAAATGTGCTTGAAAGTACTTGAAGCGTACGAACCCTATATGAGAACCGAGTTAAAAATCGATTGCAAAATTCCATCTTTACACACAAAACTAGGTCCAGTTAAATAAATAACTATAAATAATTATCTTTAATTATAATACGAAATATTAAAACTTTCTATTGTCATCGGAAATATACCTTTGTACATAATTTTATCATTCTAGCCTATCACAGGGTTCGTACACATAAAGGGATTCGGGGATTTTTAATTGTTTTAGTACCAGAAATTTCGTAAAATACAGGTCGCTATATAAGATAGATTTTTTTTTTCATTAAATAAAGCAAATATTTCTTTACGAAGATTCTGGTAAAATGTGCTTGAAAGTACTTGAAGCGTACGAACCCTATATGAGAACCGAGTTAAAAATCGATTGCAAAATTCCATCTTTACACACAAAACTAGGTCGAGTTAAATAAATAACTATAAATAATTATCTTTAATTATAATACAAAATATTAAAACTTTGTATTGTCATCGGAAATATACCTTTGTACATAATTTTATCATTCTAGCCTATCACCAGGTTCGTACACATAAAGGGATTCGGGGATTTTTAATTGTTTTAGTACCAGAAATTTCGTAAACTATAGGTCGCTATATCAGATAGATTTTTTTCATGAAATAAAGCAAATATTACTTTACGAAGATTCTGGTAAAAGGTGCTTGAAAGTACTTGAAGCGTACGAACCCTATATGAGAAGCGAGTTAAAAATCGATTGCAAAATTCCATTTTTTCACACAAAACTAGGTCGAGTTAAATAAATAACTATAAATAATTATCTTTAATTATAATACAAAATATTAAAAATTTGTATTGTCATCGGTTGGTTGTAGGTTGGTTGTATTTATGTCGGCCAATTATCTGCACGTGGGATATAGGCCTTGTATTGTCATCGGAAATATACCTTTGAACATAATTTTATCATTCTAGCCTATCACAGGGTTCGTACACATAAAGGGATTCGGGGATTTTTAATTGTTTTAGTACCAGAAATTTCGTAAAATACAGGTCGCTATATAAGATAGATTTTTTTTTCATTAAATAAAGCAAATATTTCTTTACGAAGACTCTGGTAAAAGGTCCTTGAAAGTACTTGAAGCTTACAAACCCTATATGAGAAGCGAGTTAAAAATCGATTGCAAAATTCCATCTTTACACACAAAACTAGGTCGAGTTAAATAAATAACTATAAATAATTATCTTTAATTATAATACAAAATATTAAAACTTTGTATTGTCGTCGGAAATATACCTTTGTACATAATTTTATCATTCTAGCATCACAGGGTTCGTACACATAAAGGGATTCCGCGATTTTTAATTGTTTTAGTACCAGAAATTTCGTAAAATACAGGTCGCTATATAAGATAGATTTTTTTTCATTAAATAAAGCAAATATTTCTTTACGAAGACTCTGGTAAAAGGTGCTTGAAAGTACTTGAAGCGTACAAACCCTATATGAGAAGCGAGTTAAAAATCGATTGCAAAATTCCATCTTTACACACAAAACTAGGTCGAGTTAAATAAATAACTATAAATAATTATCTTTAATTATAATACAAAATATTAAATTTGTATTGTCATCGGAAATATACCTTTGTACATAATTTTATCATTCTAGCCTATCACAGGGTTCGTACACATAAAGGGATTCGGGGATTTTTAATTGTTTTAGTACCAGAAATTTCGTAAAATACAGGTCGCTATATAAGATAGATTTTTTTTTTTATTAAATAAAGCAAATATTTCTTTACGAAGATTCTGGTAAAAGGTGCTTGAAAGTACTTGAAGCGTACGAACCCTATATGAGAAGCGAGTTAAAAATCGATTGCAAAATTCCATCTTTACACACAAAACTAGGTCGAGTTAAATAAATAACTATAAATAATTATCTTTAATTATAATACAAAATATTAAAACTTTGTATTGTCGTCGGAAATATACCTTTGTACATAATTTTATAATTCTAGCCTATCACAGGGTTCGTACACATAAGGGGATTCGGGGATTTTTAATTGTTTTAGTACCAGAAATTTCGTAAAATACAGGTCGCTATATAAGATAGATTTTTTTTTCATTAAATAAAGCAAATATTACTTTACGAAGATTCTGGTAAAAGGTGCTTGAAAGTACGTGAAGCGTACGAACCCTATATGAGAAGCGAGTTAAAAATCGATTGCAAAATACCATCTTTACAGACAAAACTAGGTCGAGTTAAATAAATAACTATAAATAATTATCTTTAATTATAATACAAAATATTAAAACTTTGTATTGTCGTCGGAAATATACCTTTGTACATAATTTTATAATTCTAGCCTATCACAGGGTTCGTACACATAAGGGGATTCGGGGATTTTTAATTGTTTTAGTACCAGAAATTTCGTAAAATACAGGTCGCTATATAAGATAGATTTTTTTTTCATTAAATAAAGCAAATATTACTTTACGAAGATTCTGGTAAAAGGTGCTTGAAAGTACGTGAAGCGTACGAACCCTATATGAGAAGCGAGTTAAAAATCGATTGCAAAATACCATCTTTACAGACAAAACTAGGTCGAGTTAAATAAATAACTATAAATAATTATCTTTAATTATAATACAAAATATTAAAACTTTGTATTGTCGTCGAAAATATTCCTTTGTACATAATTTCATAATTCTAGCCTATCACAGGGTTCGTACACATAAAGGGATTCGGGGATTTTTAATTGTTTTAGTACCAGAAATTTCGTAAAGTACAGGTCGCTATATAAGATAGAATTTTTTTTTATTAAATAAAGCAAATATTTCTTTACGAAGATTCTGGTAAAAGGTGCTTGAAAGTACTTGAAGCGTACGAACCCTATATGAGAAGCGAGTTAAAAATCGATTGCAAAATTCCATCTTTACACACAAAACTAGGTCGAGTTAAATAAATAACTATAAATAATTATCTTTAATTATAATACAAAATATTAAAACTTTGTATTGTCGTCGGAAATATACCTTTGTACATAATTTTATAATTCTAGCCTATCACAGGGTTCGTACACATAAGGGGATTCGGGGATTTTTAATTGTTTTAGTACCAGAAATTTCGTAAAATACAGGTCGCTATATAAGATAGATTTTTTTTTCATTAAATAAAGCAAATATTACTTTACGAAGATTCTGGTAAAAGGTGCTTGAAAGTACGTGAAGCGTACGAACCCTATATGAGAAGCGAGTTAAAAATCGATTGCAAAATACCATCTTTACAGACAAAACTAGGTCGAGTTAAATAAATAACTATAAATAATTATCTTTAATTATAATACAAAATATTAAAACTTTGTATTGTCGTCGAAAATATTCCTTTGTACATAATTTCATAATTCTAGCCTATCACAGGGTTCGTACACATAAAGGGATTCGGGGATTTTTAATTGTTTTAGTACCAGAAATTTCGTAAAATACAGGTTGCTATATAAGATAGATTTTTTTTTCATTAAATAAAGCAAATATTTCTTTACGAAGATTCTGGTAAAAGGTGCTTGAAAGTACGTGAAGCGTATGAACCCTATATGCGAAGCGAGTTAAAAATCGATTGCAAAATTCCATCTTTACACACAAAACTAGGTCGAGTTAAATAAATAACTATAAATAATTATCTTTAATTATAATACAAAATATTAAAACTTTGTATTGTCGTCGGAAATATACCTTTGTACATAATTTTATAATTCTAGCCTATCACAGGGTTCGTACACATAAAGGGATTCGGGGATTTTTAATTGTTTTAGTACCAGAAATTTCGTAAAATACAGGTCGCTATATAAGATAGATTTTTTTTCATTAAATAAAGCAAATATTACTTTACGAAGATTCTGGTAAAAGGTGCTTGAAAGTACTTGAAGCGCACGAACCCTATATGAGAAACGAGTTAAAAATCGATTGCAAAATTCCATCTTTACACACAAAACTAGATCGAGTTAAATAAATAACTATAAATAATTATCTTTAATTATAATACAGTAGACGCTCGATTTTACGAACTCGAGTGGACTCATATAATGCGTCATATAAAATCAAAAGTTCGTAAATGGTAATAACATTAGTTCAATGGGATGCTGGTCGGGACCATTACATCAGTTCGTAAAAACGAAGAATTCGTAAAGAAGAGGTTCGTAAAATCGAGTGTCAACTGTATCTTTCTTCTTTAAAAAGACACTATAAAACTTTCAACACACACTTCAAAGACAATAAATAATTAACGAAACAAATATTTATTGGCGTTATTCGCATTTTTCATATAATTGGAAATCCATAAATATAATAGTAGAAATGTAACATGTTTTGTCTTTTACTCTTTTATACAGCAATTTTCTAATAAACAGGATGGCTATAAATGAATGTGATGTATATTTTTGACGTATTCTGTATTGTTTGGCTGTGGGGTGTAGCTTTCAATGTGTGGACTGTGATAAAATCTGAAAAACATTTAAAGTACAGTGGGCTCTCTCTATCTGAACACTCTCTAATGTGAACACCCCAGTATTATGAGCCCATTCCGATGGTCCCGGCGAAATTCCATAGACTTTACAAAAGATGAACTCTCCGTATTCTGAACACTCTCTAATCTGAACAACCCGCTATTATGAACGCAACTTTCGGTCCCCATTCTACCCCACCTCTCTGTAAACTGAACGTATGTTTGCAATCGAAATGTGGGTAATTGCCCCATCATGGAATTTCAGAGAAAATTATGCAGAAGAATAAAAAGGTTCAACGAATTCGATTTAAATATAAACGGACAAAATCACTGCTAGATTTACAGCATCTACCCAATGCTGCAATTTGTTTGAATAATTCAAATAAAATCTTCAGCTAACAAAACAAACAAAAAATTTATTGTAAGGGAAAAAAATGGAAAGAATATTTTTCAAACAGGTACGTCTTTACCGTACGTGTTCTACATCTCAACTAACTATAACATTGTTATATTTTTAATAAACAAAAAATTTGAGATATAAAACTCTTGCCATTTCAGAAAAAGTAGCAAATTATAATAAACAAAATTAACAAAACAATAAATTTTTATGCAAAGAGATACAAAAAAAGTAATGTAAAAACCATGTCACGTGGTTCCCCCTCTCCCGAGCTGAGATAAAAATAGAAAGATTTCGCAGTAGAAATGCCCTGTCCCCAGTGACAGATAACAGACAACAGATGTTAGAAAGAGTGGTCAAAAAAGGATTATGATTGGCCTTTTGCAAAACAAGTTGGACAGCATTATCACTTTTGTTCCTCTCTTCTTTATTGCTCGGCAAAGGTAAAATGTTTTCACCGTTTCGCTATCGTTGCAGGGAAAGAAGCACAGCACTTACGCAGATATGTTAGAAATAAGTATAAAAACAAGGAAAAAAGGACTGAAGCCTCAGAAAAAATACAAAGTTGTTCAAAAATTACAATTAAAAGTAAATCAAAGGAAAAATTGCATTTGAGTTTGAAATTTCAGTAGACCAAGTCAACGCCAACAGCAAGAAAGAGGAAAAAAATAATAGCTATTTTTGAAGCAAATGAACCTTCCACAAAGTGTAGAACTTTCAAAAAGAAAACGGGAAACGAAAGCATAAAAAATCACATCTTGAAGTTTTTTAGCCAAATGATAACGTAGAATGTTTTTGTTACTAAATCCCTGCTAAAGCAGAGTGCTCTGGGTTTTGCAGAGAAAAAGAAAATCACACAATTCAAGGCATTGGAAGGATAGTTGATCTGCTTCAAAAGTCAGCATAACATCAATTTCAAATTAATCAATGGTGAAGCTGCAGACATAAATATCAACACTGTGGAGGAATGGAAAAGAAAATTTCAGGACATAAGGATTTCGACGACACTGACATTTTCAATGCCGACGTAACCGGTCTCTTTTTTAGAGATCTTCCAAATAAAACCCTAGCAAAAAGAAGCGAGAAAATATCAAAAGAATGACTTGCCGTCATGCTCTGCGCCAGTTTTACGGGTGAGAAGCTCAAACCATTTGTGAATGGAAATGAATAACCACAATGCTTCAAAAATGTGAATATCATATTATCGTTTGTGTACAATAAATCAAATCGAAAAGCCTGCATGACATTCACAATTTTCTCACAATGTTTGGAGGGCATTAACGAGATGATGAAGAGAGAAGGGATAAAAGTAGTTCTTTTTTTTTTTGGATAATGACAGATCACATACAAACACGCATCTGAGCAATGTAAGCTTAAAGTTCCTGCCACCAAACTGTACTTCTATAATCCATCCACTTGATCAAGGAGTAATCAAGACCTTTAAAGCTCACTACCGAATCAATTTTCTGAAGAAAATGCCTCTGGTGATGGAGAAGGCAAAATTCGGCAATCGAACTAATGAAGAAGTTCAACGTCATGGATGCTGTCTGTTGGATATAAACGGCTTAGAATGAAGTAACCTCCAGCACCATCCAAAGATGCTTCTTCAAAATTGGATTCCCGTGTGAGAATGAGCAATCAAGAATAGAGGACCAAGAAGTAGTAGCTGTCAGTGACTTCGGGTCAGTTCTTCAGGAGTTTCACACTAAAATTGAACCTGGAGCTTATCTCGAAACCGACGAAAGCCTTCCGATTTGCGACAATAACATCGTTGAAGAGGATGATGAAGAAGAAACAGAACCAGAAGAGACGGATGAAACAAAAAGTACGATTGCCTTCAAGCAAAGTGCCAAGAGATTCAAGACCTGTTGAATTATGCGGCAGAACATCATTTCCACTCCTTGTCCTTAAGCAACTAGATAACATGTATACTGCACGAGCATACACAATGCAAAAACAGACTAAAATTACTTACTTTTTAAAGTAATATACGGATTATCTTTTCAAGTAATGTATTATATATATGTAATTCTATATTTTGTAAAACTTTTTTAATAAAAAAAAATCAAATGAGATAGTAGAAGGTCCGGCTGAATTTAGTTTGACATTACACAAGCTGCCAAATCTAAATTCAGCATCTCCATCTCGGTAACAGGCATGACTAACCAGGCTATTATTCTATATAGTCTATAAACTCGATACATAGTGGTAGTAGTAATGCATTTCCGAATCTCCCTCTATAATGAACACCCCATAATCTGAACATTTTTGGTCGGTCCCATGAGTGTTCAGAATAGAGAGAGTCTACTGTATATATAATATACGAGGTCTGTCTGATAATTACCCGACCTGGTTGTTTCCCGCGCGCAGTAGTGATTCTAAGGCTGTGCACATTGTAAGGAGACAGCTTAATGCGCATGCTTGAATTCCCCCCCCCCCCATTCTAATGTTGAGCAAAGATACTGCATCAAATTTTGTCAAAGCTTGGTGATTCTTAAAGCGAAACAATTCGTAAGATTCATCAGTGCTCCAGCTTATTCATTGCACCTGATTCAGACTTTCTTGGCGAAACATGGAATTCCAGCCATTTGCTAACTTCCCTATTCCCAGACACGGCTCTTTTAGACTTCTGGTTGTTTCCAAAATTGAAGACGCCATTCAAAGGATCCGTTTTGAGAGTACAGATGAGGTACGCAGAACGCGATGACAGAGTCGAACACTCATTCCAAAACAAACCTTCCACAAGTGTTTTCGGCCGTGGAAGGAAAGGTGGACTAACATGGAGAGGGCCAACCTTGTTAATCACAGATTTTGATTATTTTAATATATGTTGTAGGGTAGATACCCCTTAGTCTCAGATTCAACGGATTTTAATCAACGCTCCTTAGCTCTTGAGAAATCGGGGGGGGGGGGGTCTAATAGTAGTACACAACTTAAATACTTACTTTGTAACTAAAAGGATAGGTTGGTCGTAGCGGAGTTGGTATGGCGTTTGCCGGCTGATCCGCGGGCCCGGGTTCCATACCGGGAAGCGCTACATTGGTTTTTCTCATTTTTTGTTTTATAAATATATTTGTAAGTATAACTTAATAATCGCATTGTCAATTAAAATTTATAATATTGTATATCAATTATAATTTTAAACTATTTAATTTTTTACTTTTAACTAAATAGTTGCATAAAACATCATAACTGTTAATTTTTTTAAAATCCCTTTTCAAATGTATTTCATATATTCTTTATCGATGCAATGATATTGAGCAATTGTGTCAATTCGTGATTTTAAAGAAACATCATTTACGCATTGCTTTAACAAAGGAAGTCAATGCGATAATACTATTATTCTATTTTTAAAGTAACAAGCATAATTATATTAAAAATGAGCATCAGAATTAAATTACAACCGATTTTTTCCATATTAAAGATTTTTAATTTTGTAATACATATGCTTGCTCTTTCAATTATTTTGCTTTTCCCTTTATCTTCTTTCTGCTTTTATTTTTATTTTATTTGAATATTCTTTTATTTTATCATAACTAGATGGCACCACAACAGGTTTTGTCACGATTTTGGAATTTTCATCAGTCAATAATAGATCCAATTTCTTTTTAAACCTTTTTAAAGGATGAGAAATAATAGTTTAAAAATAAAAAATGATAAATTTAAGTTTGTTAACATTATAATTAATGTATGATATTAAAATTTTTAATTAAAATTATTAAATTATAATTACAAGTATATTTATAAAACAAAAAATGAGAAAAACAAATGTGGCGCGTTCGGGTACCGAACCCGGGGCGGGAGATCAGCCAGCAAACAATGTACCAACTGAGCTACGACCAACCTATCGTTTTTGTTACAAAGTAAGTATTTAAGTTGTGTACTACTATTAGACCCCCCACCCCTTCAGGTTTTTCTAGAACTAAGGAGCGTTGGATAAAATTCGTTGAATCTGAGACTAAGGGGTATCCTACAACATATATTAAAATAATCAAAATCTGTGATTAACAAGGTTGGCCCTCTCCTTGGAAGTGCTAGAGGTGTGCAAAGGCCGATATTTATAGGCCCGGGTCAGGTCAGACTCGTACAAAAGATTTTTTTACCCGACCCGGCCCGATACAGAAATTAAAAGTTCAGCCCGAGCCCGGCCCGGCCTGTAGAAAAAAATATTGTTCCGGCCCGGTAAAAAACTTAAAAGTTCGGCCCGAGTCCGGCCCGGCTCGAGTGAATTTCTACAAAACATTGATTTTTACGTCGATTTGGTTAAAAATTTGTCTCGTACGACGATTTCTGACCAAAAATATTTGTCTTAACTTTTTTTTTTCATGTTCACAGAAGTTCCGCAGGCTGCGATATTTATTCTTTTAATGAATCTCTATTTCCTGTATGTAAATGCTTCAGTTATCATTAATATTGTTAATCCATATTCCATGTATTGAAGTGTTAAAAATCTGTAAAATGCTATACAGTAAAATCTCCTAAGACGGAATTTCATAGAAAAGAAAAAAAAAATACGCTATAGACAAGTTCCCTTCTTAGCAAGTATAACTTTATTATTCTTTTCTTAAGTATTAGTATATTAATTTTACAGGATCAACACTTTTTCAGTTTAAAACAGAGTTCCGTCATAGGCAGATTCTTTTTAACACGTTTTACTATATTTTAATTTACCTATATTTTAATAAGGGTAGAAATCTACTATTCTTTAAAAAGAATAAATTTTAATGTTTAAGTGTAGAATAATGGCGATTTGAAAATGTATGTATTTTTTACAAAAATTTTTCAGCCAGGCCTAATTTTACTGACTTTTGAATGGACCAGGCCACGCTGAGACAATGATTTTCATACGGGCTGGGTCAAAACTAGGACTGAAAATTTTGGACCATGAAGACTAGGAATGAAATCACTCTCGGCTCTGTACAGAAAAAAAAGTTAGGCCCGCCCCGAGTTCCGCGAATGAAAATTGACTCGAGCCCGGCCCTCGGGCCAGGCCGGGCTCAGGCTTCGGGTCACGGGCCGGTCCGTGCAGATCTCTAGGAGGTTCTGGGGGATTACTTTGAAAGGGATTAGGGTCCCAATCCCATCAGGTAACTTATATATATATATTTTTTTAAGGCCAAAGTCGTATACTTTTCAGACAGGCCACGTATTTGGTGATGTGCTAGAGCAATAAAATATCTGGTTTCAATTTCTAAACAATTAAATTGGTACCAAAAGTTGCCTCCAGTAGAAATTATTGCGCTAAAATTGGAATTTTTTTTTATAAATTCACAGAATTTTCTTTCAAACATCAGTTTCCAAAAGATATAGATGGATTTATTTAGAAAAAATCAAAATCTCCCATATTTTCCTAGCAATTTTTTCCTTTACTTTTTTGTTTAGGTTACATCCATACTAATATTTAAAGAAGAAACCTTTGCTTCGCTATTTGTTTGTTTGTGAGAGGAAATCTTAAGAACTAGTGAACCAATTTAAACATAATAGTGGCAAAATGATGATGACAGTCTCTGCTCCAACACAGCTGTATGCAGAGGTGTTCTGAGCCGCTTAGCGAGAAATCTTTTGAAAAACGTGCAACAAATGGGATGTATGTGAGAATGTAATATGTGGTTTCAATTTTTAAACAACACAGATTAGTAACAAAAGTTACCTCAGGAGAAACTGTGGCGCTAAAAGAGCAATATTTGTTATAAATAAATGCGTATTTTCAAAATGAAATATAAACACAAAATTTCATACGAGAATATGACAACGTTTATTGTTAATTAGAAAAATTGTTCAAAATACCACAGTTCTGATGTTCCAATAGATGCATGGAATACACAGCATTTTCTACATAAGCTGGCAACATATAAGAATTTGATTTGCTTGACATGTATTGATTTTTTAAAATTGTGATATTAGGAATATATCCTCGATGCAAAAGGCTTCTTAAGATATACACAGTCCGAAAGTTCCAAGAGTTGAAATCAAATGATGAGGCAAGAACCATTCTCGTTCATCAAATAACATGGTTGAATTCAGACGTTTTTTTCCGGGAGGGATATCTGCGGCTTAGGAAGGGGGGGGGGATATTTTACAGATCCAGTGAGAAAAATGCACTCTTGTCTATTAAAAAGGATAAAACCTCAAACCTTCCGAGAGGGGGCATTTCAATGTTCTGGGGGATTTCCCTCCAGGGTCATCCCTGAATTCAACACTGGCTGATAATACAGCTTTACTAATATAGTACTTTGATGTAAATCCATAAACTACGTAGATATAAAAAGTTAAAACCCGAATAAAATTACTTAAAAGGTGCCAAGACTTACAAAGATGTTATTATATCCCTTAACGTAAAAAGTTAAAACCCACATAAAATTACTTAAAAGGGGATATAATAACATCTTTGTAAGTGTTGGCACCTTTTAAGCAATTTTAAGCGGGTTTTAACTTTTTATATTGAGGGATATAATAACATCTTTGTAAGGGTTGGCACCTTTTAAGTAATTTTATGCGGGTTTTAACATTTATATTGAGGGATATAATAACATCTTTGTAAGACTTGGCACATTTTAAGTAATTGTATGTGGGTTTTAACTTTTTATATTGATAACAAGGTGAAAATTCCTTCACGGCACTAATTAATTTAGTGTTTTGATTTTATTGAAGTACGTAGATGTCACTTAAAAGTAGTTCGTCTGTAAAAGATAGGAATTCTCGAAGTCTTTCGTTTTATCTTCATAAACACTCTGGTACAAAAGAAGCTATGCAAATCTATTCATTTTTCTTTGAAAGCATCTCCAAATTTTTAAATTTTGCCCTATAGTTTTCCTGCTAGACGACTCACCTCGCGTTATCAAAAAAGTATAATGCAGAAAGTAAAATTCCTGCTGATATTTTCTGTTTTGGTATAAACGAGATCTGCAATACTGGGCCTTAAAAACAAAATAGTATGTTAGCATATCATATATTTTATAACACGTATTAAGTATATTTTCATATTATTTTTAAAGTTTCGATCTTCCTATGTTAATAACTCTATTTCAAACTGTATTGGGTGTAGCTTTTAACCTTCCGAAGATAAATTTAATATGTATGTATATACAGGGTGTCCACTCTCAACGGTGTCCAATGACTAATTACTAAACCGTTTGTCATAGACATATAGTTCCAATTACAAAAATGTTCTAAAAGAGGCAAAGAAATATTTTAAAAGAAATTTGGGTCAATAAAAACATTTCTTAAAAAATTACGAAAGTTAAAATTTTATACGGTCCCCGTTCCTATAAGTTATATTTAGTAAAATTTTCCTGTTACACTGACAAGTAAGACAAAAAAGTTCCGTTATTCTACGATTAAAATTGACCGAGTAATAACTGTTTAAATTTGGAGCATATTTTTTGCTGCAAATTAGGGGTCATTCACAAAAAGTAGAAACCTAATTTCGTCAGTTATATTAAAAAATGGTTGAGAGTAAAATTAACATTGCAATATAAATTTGAAATCTTTAATCATTCTGCAGTCATTTAATGCAAAATATACAATTTGTAATAAACATATAAAAAGAAAAGAAAACAGAATTTTTGTTAAATAAAATGATAAAAATTAACAGTTTTAGCTTTTGATAATAGATTCCTATGTATACTGAATCCGAAATTTACCTTCATTTTTTACCATCACGTAAAGACTTTTTGCAAATCGTAAATTTTCAAGATAAAAAATGAAAAAATAGCAAAAATTTTATATTATAAAATGAATGTCATTGTTGTGTTTTAAACTTTTCATAATTGATTTTTATGTATTTTGTTGCCGCTGAATCCGTAAATGACCTTCATTTTTAACCATCACGACAGGATTTTTCGCAAATTGTAAATTTCAAAGTTAAAAAATTCGAATCTCCTCCCTTACCTCATTGGACCCCTCAGCTGTTTATCTGTAAGAATCCCAGTATAAGCCAAAAAATTGAATTAAATTAAAAAAGTTTTACATCTGTTTTATAGTATCAGATTTTCGCTATATTTTAACTTTGACATTTACGACTTGCAAAAAGATTCTATTGTGATGGTTAAAATGAAGGTAATTTTCAGATTTAGTACTAAAAAGTGCATAAAAATAAATTATCAAAAGTTAAAAAATACAGCCATCTCCTCTATTTTATAGTTTCCGATTTTTGTTATTTTTTAACTTTGACAATTTATGATTTGCGTAAAATCCTGACATGATGGTTAAAAATTAAGGTAATTTTCGGATTCAGTGCTAAAAAATACATAAAAGTTAAAAAAGCCAACAATCGCAGTCTTGTGTTATCTAATCTAAAACTTTTTCTTAAACTTCTTGGCGATATTCTATCCGAAATTTTTTGTGTTATTCTGTAAAATAAGTATAAATGGTAACCACCGAAAATCATAATATTAGATTGTCATCGGATTTACGTCAATATGTAAAATTTAATCTTGATCGGATATTTGAAAGTGAATTAAAGTTTGAGTTCAAATTTTGAACTGGAAAAACATACATACGATCGTTGAAGTTAAATAAAAACTTACAAAAATAACATAATTTTTGTTAAAAGAAATCATGAAACGGATCAGTCTCAAATCCTTACAAAATAAAACATGTGTTAAAATACAATTATTTAGTCAATCTGAAACTTAATAGAAGTTAACTCAATCGTAATGCTTGTACGATTTTTTTTAAAGAGCAGATACAGATGAAATAAGTTATTCGAATACTTTAAGCACTTGATATATGACCCCTCAAAGATTGGCGGAACTCATCTGTGTTCAGATGCAGAAAAGTGGTATAAGTCATGAATTTTTAAAGTTTCATAACTCTATCAATTTTAGAATTATATGAAGAGGACCTTTTTTTTTTGTCTAACTTTTCAGAGTAATAGGAAAATTTTATTAAATATAACTTATAGGACCGGGGAACCGCATAAAAATTTTAATTTTGTATTTTTTTAAAGAAATGTTTTTATTGATTCGCATCGCTTTTAAAATATTTCTTTGCATTATTTAAAACATTTTTTTGTAATTGGAACTATATGTCTATGACTAACAGTTTAGGAATTAGCTATTGGACACCTTTGAGAGTGGACACCCTGTATATATATAAAGACGCATATTTTTAAAACTCTTGTCACATTCAGAGACTCTTAAGTTTTAAACAAATTCTTCTGGTAGAAGCCGTTATATAAAATCTTTTCCCTTTTCCTAAAGTCGAAAAACTCAGTAAATCTAGTTTTATACGGAATTTTGTTTTTGTGAAGGACATTTTATACAGATTATTATTATTATTATTATTATTATTATTATTATTATTATTATTATTATTATCATTTATTTATTTATTTATTTTGTGTGTGTGTGTGTAATTGGGCATCGGTTTTCGAAAGAGATGCTTTTATTAAAAAAGAGAAAAAAAATCTTGCATGTGTTTCTAACATTTCTGTTTCGTTTCTTTTTTATGTTAAATATTACATAGATACGCATTCAAAATAAGCTTTCCAAGGTATATTTGTGGCATTAATGGAAAACTAACTGTTTTACACTTATAATAAAAGCGAAACAATAAAAATGAAAAATCACAGATAATTAAATGATAATACACCTCATCATTTGTTGACGAGTTAAAAGTAATTTTCGGAAAATATATCAATATAAACAGTATTATATTTTTTCCACTATTTTACTGTTTAAAAGGTGTGATATAATTTTTCGTGCAAAGTAGATAAAGCAAAAAATTTCGACGTTACACTGTATACAATGTTCATATGATGATTGAATTATCGTTCGACAATTTCAGAATTCGAATCTTTGCATAATTCAATCGAAGAAATTATTATAAAACATAATACAATATTACTATTTGATTGGTTGTATATGGTTTAAATGGTCCAAAATCCCTTTTAGGATATGCTGCGCCAAATTACTGTTCGGATTGTTTACTGAAATTCTAAGACTGTATGGTCCGTGAAACAATATAAAAAAGTAAGTAAATGGTGATCTTAATTAGTCGAATTATCATAAGTTTATCCATTTTTACAATTTCCAAATAATATGCCTTGATTATATTTTTTCCATTTCTTTTTCTTTATTAAATGTGTATAATATATATATATATATATACAATGTTAATTCAAAGCTTATCTGGCATAATTTTCTTAATGATAAATACTTAAAAAGGGAAATGTATATAAAAAATGACATATTTATAAAAATCCTGTTACTTGCTCAAATTTTATTTAAGATTTCCTGAACGTTTGCCGATGAAAACCGTCATAGGAAATCCTTTCATGTGTTTTCTTTCTTCTCTTTTACGTATCAAAGAATCTGTGAATCTAATATTATACGGAATTTCATACTTTGTCGCGAGTTTTTTTTTTATTAGATTCAACGAATTTTCCTTTTTTGAACATCGATTTTCAAAATCGAATTCTTTTATTCAAAAAAAAAAAAAAAAAAAAAAAAAGTTACCACAAATGTTCCTTTATTTTGAGCTTTTTGGAAAGATAACTAAATTATTAAGTTAACCCTTACCGGCGCGGAGTAATTTTGTTTATAAATTGATGAAATAATGAACTGACACCGCAATTTATAAATGAATTTATTAGAAAATACGAAATTGCTTATTTTCACGTACATTATAATAGGAAAATTTTATTTAAATATTCTTGGTGCCGTTTGTCAGTTTTGGAATTAAAATTAGGTGTCCTTTTTTAAGGACACCGCGCCGGAAAGGGTTATAGGAGCCCTACTTCTACTTAGGTGCAAAAAGAGTATGGGCGAGCGGCGGTGCTCTTATGTCCGGAATGCATGTTAATCCCTTAACGGTCGCTTAATATTTGGAAAAACCATAAAAAAGTAGCTATTTATTTTATTACAGAAATTGAATAATTATAAGGCTTCTGATTAAAATATGCAATTAGTTTTTTTTTTTTTTTTTTTTTTTTTTTTTTTTAGGCGAAAAAAATATGTTATAGAACAAATTCACATTTGTAGAAAAGCCACCATGCGAGAATTCTGTGTCTTAATGTTTGTTTTACACCATATAAATTAATGCGAATAAGACCTTTATTTTTCACGCCTTAGATCTTTATTTATCATCATCACACTAATTTATACAAATGATATTTGAAATAATATATATACATTAAATTTTGATTATTAATATTTTTTTGAGTGTGATATATTTTGAAACATGCAATACGAAGTCCACCATCACAATCAGCGCCAAAAACCAAACCCGAACAGGAATATTCAAAGACTTCACACGGAAATGCCAGTTAAATTTTTCTGGTTTCAGAAGTTTTTTCCAGCAATTAAATCTCCAGGCCGGAAATATGACGGGCACGAGAAATAACGAACGACACCTCAGCCCGTGATATTGACGGGAGCGATAATTAAGGGGTTAAAGAGCGGTATCGGCGGAAACTTGGCCCGCACTGAAGCATGTGAAAAGTGTTCCGTGAACCTAGGACCAGAAGTTGGTCACTGAGCTCTACAATATACGGAGAGCCAACTCACCGATCCACTTTCTGCCGCGACCACATCACACTTTCAATGCGCGCAAGTAATGAGTCCTGCACTTTTCTTAATATTAGAAGCATTTTTTCAAACTTTTTCGCATGCTTTTTATCAATTTTGTTGTTTTCTACATCTTTTTGACATTTTTATGAGCAATACTTAATTTATTTTTCCATTTTTTTCGTTGAGCTTACATAAAATTTCATTTTTAACTAATATCAAACTAAAAAATTGCGATTAATTTAAATAAAATCTATAGTTTTTTCAATAAAAAGTATATATCAGTGAAAATTGTAGCAACTTCGTCAAATTTTTAAAAGAAAATCCAATTTGAAAATATCTACCCCTTACTACTCTATGGGAGGAAATCTATGTTTTGCCAAAAATTTTCAGCGGAAAATCTTTGGCATTGTATTCATGGGCGGACCGCTGGATTCAATGTAGCAGAATAGGGAGTTAGCCCCCTGTTCTATTGTCGAGCTCAGTGGAGTTGGTGTCCCCCATATCGTATATAAACAGGGATGAAAGCGCTGCGCATAAAATGGCTGATTTTCACTAGTAAACTTCGCCTTATTAAATCTAGGAAAATCTGCTATTAGTGCTAAGTCAAGAAATATTATTAAAATTTAGTGATCAGAATCGGTCATTTGGAGCGCAGCATTTTCATCCCTGCATATAAATGTTTTTTTATATACGTGTAAAAATACAAAAAAAAAAAAAAAAGCAGAAGAAGTCTGAAACAGAGAATAAGGCTGAGTTTATGAGTGAGCAATTTCAAGCAATAAAATACGTAGCTGTATATCTGTGCCTTTTAAATCACATTACTTATAGGTTGACTTCAGAAATCAAAATTCATTCACTTTAAGTTAGAAATATTGGAATTTCCAAATAATCAAAAATCTTTTTTTTCATCTTCTCAATGATAATTATAAATAAATATTGATTATCTAATAAAACAACTGCGCTTATTCCACTCTAAAATTCGGAGGAGTGAAAAGTTCACTCTTTGAAAGAGTGACAGACATTTTTACTCTTTTCGGAGTGAATTTTATAAAAATACACTCCTTAAAGAGTGGAATTTTCTACTCCCTAGAAAGAGTGAGATATTTCACTCCATTGTCGAGAGTGAAAATGTAACTCCGTTGTCGAGAGTAAAATATCTCATTCCACTGCCGAGATTGAAAGCCTGGCATTACATACTTAAAAAAATTTCCGTTCCACTTTTAACGAATATATGGAGTAAAGTAATAAAAAAGCACCAAAATATGTCGCTTCTTAATTTTCAAAAACTCCATTTCATAATGTAACCTTGGAAATTACACACTAAAGCGCACTCCTTTTCAAGAGTGGATAGTCATTCCTCTGAAAGAGTGACTATTCACTCTCTGCAGGAGTGAGTATTGTATGGGTATTAATAATCAGCCAATCAGAACAGTCTTGTCTACGACGCTTTGTTAAGATAAAAGAAAGACGTTCGCTATTGTAGAATTAAAATATGTGGATGTTATTAAAGCGATTATTTAGGGAACTTTTTATCTTCATATAAAATTAAATGTAATTATTTCATAAAGGATACAGAAGAACACTATCAAAGAGCATTCGAAACATTTTTTGAGAAACAAACAATTATCAGCAGTTTTTTTAGTTGAAAAATTAAAAATATTTTAGAGCAATATGGTTCTGCAAAATAGTGCTATAAAGATAAGATTTTATATTTAAAACAAAAATTTAAATGAAATGACACGTTGTTAATCATTTAACATCCACCTATTATACAGCTATTAATAAAACTTAAAAAAAACTAAAATTCAATTAAATATAATGTTTGATTAGATTTAAATTTATTATCAATGAATTCTCAGAACAAAATATTACAAATTTGAGTTACACATGAAAAAAAGAACATAATTAACTTACATCACGGAAATTATTAAAATACTAAATGGGTATCTGAAAAGACAAAAATAACATTAACTGATTAAGATTTCGATTAATTACTTGCCCTTATGGGCATTTTAAAATTATCATATACAGTAAAACTTCTAAATAACGGACACTTCGGGAGCGCGGAAGCTGTCCGCTATTGGGAAAACCTCAGTGATTCAAAAATTGCTACGAAATGCTTAATGTTTCATTAATTGACTTTTAAATGTTCTTAAACATCTATAATGTGATTAATCAGACATTAAATTTTTTTTTAAACAATAAAATTGTGCGTTTCTATATCCACTGTTTATTACATTCTTACAAAAAAAATCTGTTACGAAAGTTTGCTTTTACATGTGTAATTTGTTTTTCAATGGGAAGTTTTAACTCTGTCAGTAGTTTTAAACCTTCTGATTCATCTTTTTTTTAAAAAAAAAATTGTGCAACTGCTCACTGTATTTTGCCGCTACTTGGAAATTCTCGATATTGCAGGAAGCGACTCCAGTTTCATATCTGAACGATCTGAAGTAAACAAATTCAGAATTATCGAATCAATTTCAATGGAATTAGTCTTCCTCAATTTCAGATTTTTGGTGCTCTCGTTAGAGTTAGTAATCCACAAATTTCTTATTTCTTCTTTATTACGTTCAGCAAATATCTGTAAATTCAATTTCTCTTTCCCAAATACATTTACAATTTCAAATTTTCTTTTAAAGTTAATTGTTTTCTTTTTGAGGCCATTCTAGAAATATTAATCATAAACAAGAATCAAACGATAATCGATATTGAGAAATATATTTTTCTCTGCTATCGTGCCATTATTGGTGCCTTTAATTGTCACTGCCAAAGCATCAGAACGCAATTCCCCCCCCCCCCCCCCCAAAAAAAAAAAAAAATAAAAAAAATAGAATAACTATTTTCTTTGTTTTATTTAAAGACTAAAAATAAATAAATAAAATCGTACGTTAGGTTTTCAGTGATTATTTTTCTTTTGCCCAGATTATATGACACCATGTCTCTGATTTCTCTCTTCTATGTTATGCAATGATTCAATCCATTTAATTACTTTTTGCATTTTACGAACGGACCTACTAAAATGAATTTTTTGTTTTTTCTTTGTTTCTTGACACTGTATAAGATTATCCAAAAAATCGTTTGAGCTTTGGTATAATGAAACAAAAATACTAGTCAGCGTATTATCTGTCCTAAAGTTGCATGCCAATTGTAAACGAAGTTATCTTACGCGCATTTAAACAGAAAGAGGAAATGATGTAAGTAATGAAATTCAGCGGAGGAAGAAAATTATACTTCTAGACATGCAGCAGACCATCAGCAGAAAATACAAAATTCTTCAAGGAGGAACGTTTTCTTTCCCGAACGTGGGTGGGAGGAGGATTTTCCTCAGCCCACCCCCTACATTTATCTGTGATCACAAAATTTGTGACACATTCTCCTAATAAATTTAGAGGATTTTTCCTTTTTCTTTTTTTTCTCGTTAACCCTTTGAGCTCTGGTGGGTAAATTTCTGCAAAATTCCAACTGTCACATTTGCACCAGTATCTTGAAAAGAAAAAAAAATCTGTTTAAGATATACATGAAAAAAATGTTCTAAAACTTTTTCAAATAAATTTGGTCGAATATATCCGGTGCGATTTTGAAATTTCGGAATTAAAATTAAGTGGTAGAAAATTCAACCATCAGAGCTCAAAGGTTTAAAAAATATTTTTTCATTCTTTATCGCCAACATTACTGTCCGCTATTAGGAATGTCCGTTATTCAGAGGTTAAACATACAAAAATTAAATTTTGGGAGTGGGGATTAAAAAACTGTCCGTTAAATTGAGGTGTCCGCTATTCGGGAGTGTCCGTTATGGATGTTTTACTGTATTTATATGGCATGAAAGCAAACACAAGGGATAAGATTGTAATTTTTTTTTTTTTTTTTTTTGTCAGTAATCAAATTTAAGTCATACGTAACTTTAACTGAATTTTTCCTTATTTTTTTCCTTTTATTCCAATCTTTACCATGCTTGTATCTATTTTCCTTGCATACTGTAAAAGATGTGATTCTTTTAAAATGCCCATAAAAACAAAATAAAAAAAGAATTGACTTCATAAAAAATGAACATTCACTCCTGTGAAAAAGTGACTATTCACTCCTACCAGGAGTGAAAAAACACACTCCTTTAGCAAGAGTGAATATTCGCTCCTCCGAAAGAGTGATTATCCACCCTGTTTAGGGTGAATATTAACTTCCCAGGAGTGACTATTCACTCTTTCAGAGAGTCAAAAATTTCACTTTTGCTCAGAGTGAATAGTCAGTCTAAAGAGGTTGGGCATATTTTGACTCTACTTTAGAGTGAATATGCGTATTTAGATTTTTTTACTCACTGAATCTTCAAGCGTATTTGGGGCCAAAAATCATACCAAAAATAAGTGTTGAATTCAGACATTTTTCTTCGGGAGGTATTTAGTGTTGGAGTTTCCATGTCGTTCGTCAGCGTACACGTTCAATTTTATATGATTTTATATTTTAAATGAAAATTCACCCAAACGAAACGAAATTAGGGGGTTCCACTAGCTTCGGCAGCGCACATCCAGCCGTGCTACGCACTCTCCAGACTCTCTGTACAAACGAACCCCGAATTTGTATGATTTTATAATTTTAAACGAATATAATTTTCGAACGAGTCTAGCATTGGGTATCATCTTTGAACTTACTAATGACAAGCCATCGGCAGTCTACACCAGACGTGCTATACACGCTCTGATCTATTTTTGCAAACGAACATCATATTTGTGTAATTATATATTTTAAACGACTTTTTTTCAAAAGTCGAACCTTATCTTATGTAGTTTACAAATGTTTTAATAATAATTAGGCAAGGTTAGGGTGAAACGAAAGAGAAATTAGAACAAATATTGTTGAATGTTATTGTGGATATTATTGTTTTTCACAAAAACACTTGATTGCATCAAATTAAATTGATTAGCTAAAATACGCCAATTGACAGTGGATCCAATTTCGAAAGATTACGTATTATGTTTTAAAATCTCCGCATTAGCCTGCGTGTCAACACTGATAGGCAAACGGATATGAACTAACCGGCATTTGTCAAAAAAGATTAAATACACATAACAACAAAAAATATATGAAATGCTGCCATGATCGAAAGAGTTCTTGATTTCTTCATCAGAATCTTCAATTTAGCGAAGATTTGGGCAAGTAAATTAAATTATTAAAAAAAGTAACATGATCGAATGCTTAGCATTTATTTAACACTAGAACCGCCGGAAATTTTGCTGAAGTGTTATAAAAATATTTTGCACCGGAAATTTTAATTGAAACTACTTAACTTCTTTATTCAACTTATTTCTCCGTGGTACATTTTAAACTTATTTTAAAAAGAAATTTCTGGTGATAATCGAAATATTTTTATTTGGTAGCGGTCAAAATGACCGCTACGGCGGTTCTAGTGTTAAAGGAGACCAACGTTGTCGCCGGAAGCTGCTAATTTTACCAAACTAGTGTCCATAAATATCTCATTACATTTTTTCTTCTTCTTGTTATTATTAAATCCTGTAGGTTTGCAAGGATGCATTTTGCCATAAACAGAAACATCTTAAATACACAAAATAAAAGATTAGCGCTATGCATTTCAAAATATTTGACTTTTCGCATACAAAAACAAAAAGACGTTTTACCACTATGAACGCAAAATGAAGACTGGCATGTGTAGATCAAATAGTAGTAACATTTAAAAAAAATAGCGCTTTCTTTAACAATACAATAACTAGCAAAAGCCATGCTTTGTTTGGATTCGTGAAGTATATATACCCTATACATATATATTTATACCCTATATATATAATATCCTAATGCAGGGGCTCCCAAATTATTAGACCGAAGTACCTCTAAATAGAAGTTCATACTTCCGCGTACCACCAAGCCACAAACTCAAAGCTAATACAGAAAAACCTGTGTAAACGAAATATGTCTAAAACGAAATATTTTTTCAGTTTTTTGTGCTTACGTCTGAGGAGATTTTACTGATTTACATGATTACATTATTAAATTGGTGCTTATATTGACTTTCATATTCTTTAGTGTATATAAAGTGTATCATTTTTGGGTGACAAATAAAGATATACAGTGTAACCTCTGAATAACGGTTACCCGTGGGACCGGTGAAAAGTAACCGCTCTTCAGAGGTTGGTGTTATTCAGAGGTTTAATTTTCTTGAAATCAAAATTACATAAACAGAAATAGAAATACACAGTCATTTTAATTAATCCTCAATGTTTTAATACAGTAAAGAAATCAGTGATTTGCAGTCGCTTTGTTTTTTGGTGCAAATATCTTTCTCCAAAGAAATAACAACATGAGTTGTTTCACTATACAACTTGTCATCATTGTGATTTAATGAGATATTTTGGATTTCACGAAGTTCCATCAAATCTTCGGTATATGTGGTAATAGTAGAAATTTTGGGTGATTCTATAATCCGTTTTCTCTTCATCTCTCCTATCTTCCACCATTTGCTGTATGGAATCAAATGTGGCAGTAACTACTTAGCTGCCAACTTTTACGCTTTTTTGTTGTAGCTAAAATTTAACAGAAATTTTTGCCTTATTTAATCGGCAGATTTCATTGATTAAGTAAGAAAATATTTACTATTAAATTTTAATGGTGACAAAGTGTAAAAGTTGGCGGCTATACACCTGCAAAATGTTTGTCCTGACATACAAACTCGCTTTCCTTTATGTTAGTTATGCCTGCCGTTCTAAGAATATTGTCTAAATTTTCCCCATCATTATTAATGTCTTCACTTTCTGTTTTTTACATATCAAGTAAATTTTGTTCGATCTGCTTCACATTTCGGTTTGCCAAATAAATATGAAATTGTATCAGGAGCTGTAAAACTTTTTTCTCATGGCTTTTGATTGGCCGTTGTTCAGAATTTCTTATTTAGAGGTTCATACTAATGTTAATGCTATGGAACGTGTTTGGTTTCATCAACATGTGGCCGGTATTTGGAGGTTGTCGTTGTTTAGAGATGGCCGTTCTAGGAGGTTTCACTGTATTTAAATATAAAACTACTGCATAGCTTTGTTAAACATGGAACAAAATACAAAATTTGAAGTCGTCTTGATCGCCATTTTTTTTGTTATATGAATACAATGTTTATATCAGTAGTAAAATACACATAAGAAAATTTAATAAATGAATAAGAAATTTACTTACCTTCTTTAAATAAACTGCTTATTAGTGAGAGATCGAAGTTCGTTGAAATAAGTAATGTACACACATACAGTATAGTAATAGAAGAAAACTTTTTTTTTTCGGAGTGTATAAAAGGTCAACTTAACATCTACTGAATATTAGTTCCATTTATCTAAAATTTCTAATCCGAATTATATGCAAAACGCTGTCAAAGCAGTAACAGAGAGGAAACGCCACGGAGCCGCTGAACTGACACATCAAGAAAGAGGAGGGAGGGAGGTGGGAGTGAACTGCTTTCTAGTTTGAGAACCCCTGTCCTAATGAAACGATTTTATGAAACGACTGATTACACAACTGATTTTGTTTCACGGCGATTTTTCCTAAAATAGGGAAATATTATGCGATGAAATTAACACCAAAAATCCGTATTCATCCAAAGATCTCAAAACTGATATTAGAATTTTTAGATTAGAATTAGTTTTCGAGATATTTATTTTTTCTAATTAATACTTTTCTCTAATGATGGCAACTCAAATTTTAATCATAACTATTATTTAAAACTAATTTGCGACCAGTTTCGCCTCCCTTAAATGTATGCTAAGAAATGTATCATATTACTTTTATTCATAATTCAATTTTCTTGAACAATCTTTCGCCAAATCGGAAGATTCTGATAGAGGAATCAAGAACTCGGTATTTTTATGTTAGCGGGACGCAGGTGATAAATCGCCAAACATTTCTCCCGTCGGATTTTTTTCTTTTTTGCATTTCATTATCATTTTATTTAAAATACAAAACTTTCATTTAAAACTGAAACATTTAAAATTAATGGCTTTCACTTCTTTCTTTTTCTGAAACGAAACGAAAAGAAAAAAATTAGGCATAGATGTCATATACGCACCGGGGCACATAATTGGCACCAAAATGGCGTTATTTTGTCTGATATGGTAAAGCGGCTATTATTGCTTATTTATTAATAAATGCTTATAAGGCTTGTTAATAATGCTTTCTTTTTATTAAAAAATGTTATAAATTGTTTTCTTCTATAGTTATTAATTAAACTTTTTTTTATTTATTGTTATTTCCTTTTAAAAGTAATAGAAAATAATTTAAAATTACATATGTAACAGGTATTTGAAAACGAGGTTTTCTCCAAATTGTCGTAAAAAAAAAACAAAAATCACGCCAGACACATATATGACATCTGTGCCAAATCACTATAATAATAGCCTAAATCATGTGACTGTCATCAACAGTTCCGGGTTCACTGCTTCGCTTTTTATATGCCAGGTGGCCACTTTGGTACTTTGATATTAGCCGAGCGCGGGTGATAAATCGACAAATATTGTCCCATCGCCGTCATTTCATCTATATTATAATAGTCCGAGTCATGTGACTGTCATAAACAATTACGGGCTGACCCCTTCGCTTTGCATATGCAAAGTGGCCATTTTTAATAAAAATTATTTTTTCGAGTAAAACTACATAAAATTTGCCGTGATCGCAAAGAATTATCGGTACGTTTATGTTAGCCGACAGCAAATTTCGTCAAAATAATTTTTTAAGACCCCAGTTAGCCTTTTTTTTATTTCTCGCGTGGTAAATTAAAACAATGCTTTGATGTTGAAATTAAATGTCATGGTTTATGATATCATGTTTCTTTTTTTGTTATTTTTCTCTTTTTATTTTTTTATTTTTTAAGAAATAAGGAAAAGTCATGAAATTTAATTGTTTCAGTTGAAAATTAAAGTTAAGTGTTTAAATAAAATAAGTGAAAGGTTTATATTTTTAATGAAATACGAAAAAAATGCGACGAGAGTAATGTTTATCTATTTATCATCTGCGCTCAGCTAAAATAAAAATACCGAGTTCTTGATTCCTCTATCAGGATCTCCCGATTTGGTAAAGGATTGAGACAGTAAAATATAATATGAATAAAAGCAACATAATAGAAAGCTTAGCATACATTTAACGGAGACCAAATTGGTCGCCAAAGGCGGCTAGCATTAAATAATGCAACAAATTATGACATTTAATTTCAACTTCAAAGCAATGTTATTACTTAGTTATCCCGTCAACCAATCTCGCCAAATTATATAAATCGCCAAATCACTCACCAAGTTATACAAATTGACATGATTTTTATTTTAAATAACGAAAGGACAAATAAATCAGTATAATACTAATAAAAATACAAATAAAATGTCGAAATAAAAATCACTTGATGGTGTAAACACATGTAACTTCCTTAAAGTCAAGTGAATGTGACATTTACAATCAACCGTTATTTTCATTTAATCTTATAGTTTGGCGATCGATTTTTGGTCGACGGGATAACCAAGTAGTACCGTTTTAATTTAGCACTCAAAAAATAAAAAAATGCTAACTGGCGAGTTTAAAAAAAAAAAAAAAAAAAGGTATTGGCGAGATTTGCACCCGGTTAACCCAGGAGAACTCGCTGCATGAGATTTTCTCTCACAGCCGTACATTTTTAAGACTCTTATTTAAATCATTTTTCATTTTAATTAAAATTTCAAAATGTTTTACAATTATTTTACCTATTTTGTGAATAAAAGTACTAAGCCAACCAAAAAAAGTTGATATTATATTAATGTAAAGTAAAAGAAAAGCAATTGGGCATTCTCACTAGCGAGTTCTCCCGGGTTAACATAAAAGTACCAAGAATTCTTTGCGATCAAGGTAACTTTTATGTAGTCTTATTCGAAAAAATAATTTTGATTCTTTAATCAAAATGGAAACCTTTCATATGAAAAGCGAAGGGATCAGCCCGTAATTGTTTATGGCAGTTACATGACTTGGACTATTATAATATAAGGATTGGACTATTACAATTACTGCTATAGCTCTATCTTAAGAGCTAATGCACGAATTTTTATGAAATTTCAGATTCAGTTAGACCTTGATATGAATTGGTGCTGTTTACGTTGTATTGTAAATCGCCCAACAGATGGCGCTGCTATGCTGCATTTTGCAGGATTTACACATTTTCGCAATAGCTCTATCTCAAGAACTAATGCACAGATTTTCAAAAAACTTCAGATTCAGTTAGTCCTTGATAAGAATTGATGCTGATTAGGTGCTGGTGTAAATAGCCTAATAGGTGGCGCTGCTGTGCTTTTTCACGATTTTCTCAATAGCTCTATCTCAAGAATTAATGCACGAATTTTCATAAAACTTCAGATTCAAGTATGCCTAGATTAATATTGCTGCTGATTATGTTTTGGTGTAAATCGCTTACTAGATGACGCTGCTATGCTAGATTTTTCACGATCTTCGCAGTAGCTGTTTCTTAAAAAATAATGCACGAATTTTCCCCAAACTTCAGATTCAACTAGACGTTGACATAAGTTGTTTCTGGTTAGGTTTTGGTGCAAATTACTCAACAGACAGCGCTTCTATGCTCCATTTTGATGGATTTACACGATTTCAGCGATAGTTATATCTCAAGAACTAATGCACGGAAGTTCATATCTCTAGAATCCTCATTATAAGCGTAGATTGCCATTTAATGTTTCACCATGATAGTTATTCTTAAGTATTTACATGTTTGACATAAAAGAAAGTTTTGGGATTGGTACATCCGACTAGTTTTAAGATGAGTAGATGCATGTTTAGGTAATAAAATTAAAGTACGCTAAAACCTGAGAAAAATAACCTGCCTATGGCGAAATGCCGTGTTTAACGAAAAAAAAATTGTTGATCTATGTAAAATGAGGATATTAGTACTTGTACAAAGAATATAATGCATTTACAACAAACGATGAACCTTCTAATAAGGGAACCTGCATATAACGGATTTTTCTTCTTTCCTATGCAATTCCGTCTTAGAAGATTTTATTGTATAGGATTTAAAAAAATTTTAAATCTCCAAACCATAGAACGTTGGATTAACGATATTAATGATTCTATTGTAAACTGTATTGATTTTTTTAATAAATCTCTATTTGTATGTACTATTCTTTAATGAGAAAATTATTTGTGGAATAATGGTAGCATAAAATTATATGTATTTTAGGCCAAACTGGGACCGGGACTTCGCCGGATTTTTGAAAGTTCCACATTTCTAAAAGAATATCAGACGTACTTCTGATGTTCTTAATCGTGCATTTATTCATAAATAATTCAAAGACAACTGATATTTATATGAGAAAAAAAAAATAAATTTCTCTAAATTCTTCCTCTCCTAAATTTTATGATAACCTCTCATCCCATTCTTTGGTCCTCCAGCACACAATTTGTTATATAGAACATATTTTGTAACTACCGATGGCGGTAAAATGGGGCAGATAGGGGGACATTATCCACTCCCCATCGAATAAAATGTATTATACAGGATTGACGACAATACTACTTTGCACAAGGTTGGCGCTGGAGCGTTAGTTAGGATGAATAAAAGCACAATAAATTGCATTGGCCTAGGATAAACTAGACCTGCCTAGGATAAAATAGAAGGGAATCGCCGGGGCGGTCTTTGGGATCAATAAATTGACGCCAAATTTTATTGTCCTAGGATAAACTGAATTGGCCTAGAATAAAGTAGTTAGGACCAATCAATAGCAGGCTAAACTAGTTTATCCTATGAGCGTTAGGATAAACTAGTTTTGCCTAAAATTGGATTTGTCCGGTAACATATATATATTTCATGCTGAAAACAAATTTGATTGTTCCTGTTATAGTATTTGTTATCGCATATAAAATATCATTTGCGATCATTAGTTTAGTTTCAAGGGATCTTTTTTAAAATCTTACTAGGGGGCTCGGCCCCGTACGAGCTACGCTCGCCAACCCCCGTCCAGACAAATCAGACTCTAAATGCACGCTAATTTGATCGGCTTTAAAAAGATTTCGAAAGATTGAATTATAATTTAAAAAACAGTGGAGATCTCCCTATAAACGAATTTCTGCTCATTTCTCCTTGATTGGGGAATTTTAACGCCAAATCCGCTGCGGTACTACTTGATTATCCCGTCGACCAATTTCGCCAAATTATATAAATCGCCAAACCACTCGCCAAATTATACAAATTGACATAATTTTTATTCTAAATAACGAAAGAGCAAATAAATTAGTACAACATTAATAAAAATACAAATAAAACGTCTAAATAAAAATAACTTGATGACGTAGACACGTGTAACAACATTTCAAAATAAGCTAATATAAAAGGAATTAAGTAAACAGAGTCTTTGTCTCCTGGTATTTTTTAACAAAGCGAAAAGAAAGTACTTTTAAATGAGACATTTTAAATTAGTCGTTTTTAATCTGACGAAATTTTTACCAAGCTATTCTTTCTCTATTGAATATTCACGTGAAAATACTTTTGTTAGAAATGAAATATTATTTGCGCTTTCCTAACAAAAATAGTTGAAAAGATCCTCTCAAAATATCAAATAAATGTCTAGCGCAATTTCTAAATTTAAACTGTTTTGCAATATTATTTTGTGTTCATTTTATGTAATAACTATAATGTGACGTAAATATGACGTAATTTCTCCTATTTAAGACTTCTAACGCATGTTAATGAATTTATTGTTTAACAAAAATAGTTGAAAAGATCCTCTCAAAATATCAAATAAATGTCTAGAGCAATTTCTAAATTTAAACTGTTTTGCAATATTATTTTGTGTTCATTTTATGTAATAACTATAATGTGACGTAAATATGACGTAAATTCTCCTTTCTCTTTTAAAATTCACGTGTATACTTTTTATGACGTAAATTTTAATAAGTTCCTGCTTTTTGTACATAATTATTTAATTCTAATTCCAAATTATTTTTTCTGTTTATAATAGTCACGTGTAAATAAATTTTTAATTTGAAGCAAACATTATTGTTTGCGCTGTGTATACATTTGGCAACAGTATAAATTAATACCATTTTCTAAAATAATGTAAAAAATATCTCTATAAATGCTGAAAATTTGAATTTAAAATAGAAATAAAACCTCAAAAAATGAGTCAAAATAAAAAAAATTAATGCAATCTGCACTCCGACAAATTCTAACGCATAAAATGATCTAAAAATGAATACACTGCCATGTATAGTTTTTGCTGCTATAAAACTTTTTAATGGAACGATTTTGTCCAACTTTAGCATTAAATAACTCTTAAAATAATTCTTCGATTTGAAAACTGTCTGCATCAGCGTCTTTATCAAACATTTCTGTATAAAACCACCAATTTTCATAATTTTGTATGCATTATTTTTCTTAATATTAACGAAGAAACACCTCCGGTCACAAAAAATTCAAAACCGGCGGCGGCGACGGCGGTGACAGCGGTAGTTACTTTTTTTTAGAATAGAGAGATTATTCGCATATTTTCATTCATGTAATTACGACGGAACAGCTGATTGTCATGCGCTATATAATTAAATAATAAATTTCATGATACAAATTAATTACATAGTTTATTCGATATGTAGTTAATATTATTTAATGAAACTAGGGGGCTCTGCCCCCTACGAGCTACGCTCGTCAACCCCCGTTCAGACACCGCAGACTCTAAAAGTACGCTAATTTGATCGGCTTTAAAAAGATTTCGGAAGATTGAATTATAATTTAAAAAACAATGGCGATCTCCCTATAAACGGATTTCTATTCATTTCTCTTTGACTGGGGAATTTTAAGGCCAAATCCGCTGCGGTACTACTTGATTAACTACTTGATATCAAATAAATGTCTAGCGCAATTTCTAAATTTAAACCGTTTTGCAATATTATTTGGTGTTCATTTTATGTAATAACTGTAATGTAACGTAAATATGACGTAATTTCTTCTATTTAAGACTTCTAACGCATGTTAATAAATTTATTATTTTACAAATTCCTTTCTCTCTTAAAATTCACGTGTAATTATAGTTTTTATGACGTAATTTTTAATAAGTTCCTGCTTTTTGTACATAATTATTTAATTCTAATTCCAAATGTTTTTTTCTGTTTATAATAGTCACGTGTAAATAAATTTTCAATTTATTACACGTATAAATATTTTTTTTGGAAGCAAACATTATTGTTTCCGCTGTTTATACAGTTGGCAACAGTTTAAATTAATATCAATTTCTAAAATCTGTAAAAAATATCTCTAGAAATCCTGAAAATTTGAATTTAAAATAGAAATAAAACCTCAAAAAATTAGGCAAAATAAAAAAAAGAAAACAGTCTGCACACCGGGAACTTCAAACGTATAAAATGATCTAAAAATGATTAAATTCCTATGTACAGTTTTTGCTCCTATAAAACTTTTTTAATGGAACGATTTTGTCCAACTTTGGCATTAAATATCTCTTAAAATAATTCTTCGATTTGAAAACTGTCTGCATCAGCGTGCTTATCAAACATTTCTGTATAATACTATCGATTTTTGTATGCAACAGTTTTTTTAATATTAACGAAGAAAGACCTCCGGTCACAAAAAATTCAAAACCGGCGGCGGCTGCGGCGGCGGCGGTGACAGCGCAGTGGTGGAAAATTGGCGCAGAGGCGGAGCCTATTGATACCACTAAATTTTTATGGTATTAATCAGTTTAATAAAAACTCAGAAATTTGATCATTAGATAAGAGGCAAAATACTACTATAATTTAGTGGTGTCAATACGCTCCACCCCTGCGCCAATTTTCCACCACTGCAGCGGTAGTTACTTTTTTTTAGAATAGAGAGATACTAGCGCTTGTGAGTTAATAGTAAAATTACACCTATTCATACATAAAACGAAAGTGGAATTTCTGTAATATTTTACCATTTTTTTCTATTTAAAAGTGTTAAAGTAACATTTATTTGCTGTGAACCGCTCATCCCAATTCAACTATATCATGTCTCTTATAATATAAGATTTTAATGATGTTTGTCATGTTTTATATGGAGGGGAGATGGGGGCACATGTGTATAGTTCACATAAATATAGCTTTTTCTCATAACTGGGTTAATTTCTATAACCAAAAACTACTCAATATAGTAAACAGAACTTTTTTACACGTGGTAATTTTTTTTTTAAATCACCGCTACAGTTCTTCTTACTTTTTTAAATAGTTTTATGAATTCAAAAAATTGTTCACATGTGCCCCACCGGCGGGGTAGTTGTGAACACAAGGAAAAAATATCCTTTGACATGCTTTTTATTCTGTTATTCATTTTACATCATAATCATTAGTTATATTATCTGTTAAATTCACCAGAAAGAAAAATATATATAATATATTTCTCAAGTTTCTGGGTGATATGCTTAAGCAAAAGATTATATAATGAAAATAACTTGATTTGGGGGGGGGGGGGGGCTGGGTCAGGCTTAGATGATTTGTTAAATATTGTTTCAATGAAATTAAAAATAAAGAAGTAAATTTGAAAAGAAATTAAAGCTTTTATATTTTGCTTATGGTTTTTTGTTTAGGGAGATTTCAGGGAGGTGACATTTAGATAATATTTACTGGAAATTTGCCGAAATACGAAAGATTTTCAGTCCTGTATATGCTTTATTTACTTCTAAATTAATGATAAAGCAAGGTTTTGTAATGATTTTTTTTAATCTCAATTATAAGCCGCCCCCAAAAATTAAAACAAATTAACTTCTTTTGCTTTTGAAAGAGGGGGGGGGGGGGTGTTGACTTACAATCTGGAATTTACGGTAGTGACCAGTTTAAAAATCTTACTTTCTTAACACTAGAACGTCCGCAAATTTTACCGAATTTTAATAAAAACATTTTAACACCAGAATTTTTATTTAAAACAATTTACACTTATTTATTCAACAAAGTTTTCTCCAGTTACAATTTAATTAAATTTACGAAAAAAATTCTGTTTCGAATCGACATTTTGTCATTGGATCTGTGTCGAATTGACACCAGGTAGACGTTCTGGTGTTAAAATATTACTGATATCCATCTCCATTCAAAGCATCATATACATAGCTGCTTTAGAGATGGAAGTAAGCCATCATTGCAAGTTTAGAACAAATGAAATAGAACAGTTTACAGCCTTGTTTAAAGTAATACTCTTTGAATCAACAACACATAAGAAAATGTTGTAAATCGTTTAGTAAAATAATATGTAACACTTATTGCATTTTAGAAAACATTTAATTTATTTAAATTACAATTGAACGTAAACGAGCTTGTTGCATTTTATGTACTTGCTGACAGATGTGTTTGTGGAATTTTCAATTAAAAATCAACTTATGTGACGGAAATGTCTTCTATTGCGTGAAAATTATAGATATTGGTGCTGACATTATTTCTTATGAAGTTAACTCAAAGGAGCAGAATCAAGGAACGATCATGGGGTACTTATGAACTGTTCATATCTGCCCCAATTAGCTTGTTCACAAGTGCCCCACTTGGCTGCTAGAAAAATAATTGATAAATCGGATGCTAGAAAAATAATTGATAAATCATGAACATTTTTAAATTTTAGAAGAAAAGAATCTTTATAAAAAAATATTTATTAGTATTCATAGTATGTGTTAAAACATAAAAATTCAAATAAATGAACAACTAAATAAAGTTATTCGCTTATCAAGTATAGACTTTTTTTTTTTTTTTTTTTTTGAAATCTATAAACAGTATTTTGGCTACTGAGGACAAACAATATCTCATACAGGTCAAAACATTTTTACCATATGTCTACAGGTGCTGCTATTTTTTTTTTAATAAAAAATAATAATAATTATTCAAAAATTGTGATTTTCACATCTGTCCCATGTTCACATATCCCCCCTTCTCTCCTCATCTCATATACAGTTGTACCAACTTATATGGGTCCACGGGGCGCGAGTCCACCCAATATTTTGATCTCTCAGCCCACCCAATTTCAATTGAGTTAATGCGTTATGTATTTATTTGATCGCTGAAAAGAAATTTGGTTTTATTAACGTTCTCAAAATAATTTTCTTTTAAAAATAGTAAGGGCATCCATTAGACTTACAGGAGCATTTAAAACCCCTTCAGCGGATGTTTAGTTAAATTTCTCACGAAAACAAATTTCCTGCCTATTTTGCCATCTGTTTTGATGTCTTCCTGCATATGTTGCCAACTGTTTTGATGTCTTGAATTGATAAAGCACTTAGGTGACTAAAATGTATGTTTTTCCTGACATTTAGTTTTTGAACTTTCAATAGTTAGCAATTCCAATGTTATTTAAAATAAATATTAATGTATTTATAAAGAAGAATTTATAAGAATATAATTTAATAAAATTGTTTACAAAATTATAATTAAATTATAATTATTTAAAAATTTGCATAGAAAAAACATGATTTAATTTCGAATTATCATCTTTAGTCATTCGCTCCCCCCCCCCCCTCTCTCTCCACACACGTTCATACTAAGGGCGAAAAATTATATGTGTTATTTTACTCAATTTTTTTTTAGCCCACCCAATATTTTTGAAAAGTTGGCGCTACCGCTCTTTATGTAACTCTTTTATGAGCAAAATATTACTCTTAGTGGAAAACTCAGTATACAACTAGGAAAAGGTTTCTGCATCATTTCAAATGTTTGGTCCCTCGAAAGTTTAAATTCACTATTCGTATGAGATTTTTTATATTGGCAATTGCAGACTAAGAATTTTATAAAATGAATGAGTAATTGAGGACTAAAAATGATTTTTTTTTTTTTTTTTTCTTTTTACTAGGGGGCTCGGCCCCCTACGAGCTACGCTCGCCAACCCCCGTCCAGACACCGCAGACTCTAAATGCACGCTAATTTGATCGGCTTTAAGAAGATTTCGAAAGATTGAATTATAATTTAAAAAAACAGTGGCGATCTCCCTATAAACGAATTTCTATTCATTTCTCTTTGATAGGGGAATTTTAACGCCAAATCCGCTGCGGTACTACTTGATTATCCTTTCGACCAATTTCGCCAAATTATATAAATCGCCAAACCACTCGCCAAATTATACAAATTCATGTAATTTTTATTTTAAATAACGAAAGAACAAATAAATTCGTACAACATTAATAAAAACACAAATAAAACGTCGAAATAAAAATAACTTGATGACGTAGACACATGTAACAACATTTCAAAATAAGCTAATATAAAAGGAATTAAGTAAAGAGAGTCTTTGTCTCCTGGTATTTTTTAACAAAGCGAAAAGAAAGTTCTTTTAAATGAGACATTTTAAATTAATTCTCAAAATATCAAATAAATGTCTAGCGCAATTTCTAAATTTAAACTTTTTTGCAATATTATTTTGTGTTCATTTTATGTAATAACTATAATGTGACGTAAATATGACGTAATTTCTTCTAAGACTTCTAACGCATGTTAATGAATTTCTTATTTTACAATATCCTTTCTCTTTTAAAATTCGCGTGTATACTTCTTATGACGTAATTTTTAATAAGTTCCTGCTTTTTATACGTAATTATTTAATTCTAATTTGAAAGTTTTTTTCCTGTTTATAATAGTCACTTGTAAATAATTTTTTAATTTGAAGCAAACATTATTGCTTGCGCTTTTTATACAGTTGGCAACAGTTTAAATTAGTACAATTTTCTGAAATCTGTAAAATATATCTCTAGAAATGCTGAAAATTTGAATTTAAAATAGAAATAAAACCTGAAAAAATGAGTCAAAATAAAAAAAATTAATGCAATCTGCACTCCGGCAAATTCTAACGCATAAAATGATCTAAAAATGATTACACTGCCATGTATAGTTTTTGCTGCTATAAAACTTTTTTAGTGGACCGATTTTGTCCAACTTTAGCATTAAATAACTCTTAAAATAATTCTTCGATTTGAAAACTGTCTACATCAGCGTGTTTATCAAACATTTCTGTATAAAACCATCGATTTTTATATTTTTGTATGCATTATTTTTGTTAATATTAACGAAGAAAGGCCTCCGGTCACAAAAAAATCAAAACCGGCGGCGGCGGCGGTGACAGCGGTAGTTACTTTTTTATAGAATAGAGAGACGATAAAGTGTCTTAACCCTCTCGCTGCGTAATTGTTCATTCAAAATAGCTTCAAAAATTGCGTATTTAACTTCTTCGCGATGAGCATCTTTTAAGATTTTTATTATTTTGTCACCGGTTTTTCAAAACAAAAATTTTTGTCTAATTTAATCGGGAAAATGCACCAATTAAATAAGGCAAAATTTACACTAAAAAAAATAAGTGGTGGGAATAATCAAGGAGGGTTAATTAGATGGAAAAAATGTATCCCCGAGGAAATCTCCGGTTGCGCAAATTTTGCCAAGCAAACAGGAGAACGCTTGAAGTGCTTACCCTAGTAGAAATAATTCAAACAAATCGGAAATTGTACATCAAACGTGGCAAGCGAGGTACTTTCGCCCAGGGACGAATTTACAAATTTGGGGGCCCTGGGCACAGATGCTTTAGGGGGTTCCCTTGCACTGATACTAACAGGGGGATTGAGTAAAAAAAAATGAAAAAAGGTACATACTAAAATAACCATTATTGACTTTAATATTTACTTTAAAATATCCATTAACCACTTCAGGCGCAAAGTACTTCTGTTGCAAAAATGTTAAAATGATTGAATGACACCGATATTTATAAACAAACTTATAAGAAAGTAAGTAAAAGCTTTTCTTTGCGTGCATTATATAAAGAAAGTATTAATTCATAAATTCTTACGCTAATGTGGCATTTGGGAATTAAAATTAACTAGTATATATATTAAACTGGTGCCCTTCAAGGGGTTAAAAAGCTAAATATTATAATCATTAATTTATTCTTAAATAATTATTTCACAATTATGAAATTTAAATGAGTAGACGTTTTAAGATAAATCGTGTGGTGTTGATTATTTTTTCTTATACAAATCTATATATCTGGAATGATAAAGTATGCAACAACCAATAATAAATTTTCAACAACACCAAGCTTCAATTATTTACAATATTAGGGGTTCTACTGCCTGCAAGCTACACTCACCAACCCCCCAAATAATCTGACGAGAACAGGAAAAATATTAAATAAGAATTAAAAATACAATATATTTTTAAAGTGATAAAGATAAAAGAAAATATTCACTATAATAAAATAATTATAAATGGATGTTTGAGACAAAATATACAACGTTATAAAAATACAATATGGGCACAATAAAATGAGAAATGAAATATAAAATTCCTTTATATATTAAAACTACATCATATTTTGGACAATAACTGAAAAATCTTCAGCAGCATCTGGAGGCCCATGATTTTCAGGGTCCTTGGGCCCGTGCCCGGTATGCCTTGCCGTAAACCAGGAACTGCTTTAGCCTTCTTTTTTTCGCTCTCTTGAAAAATTTCCTCTTGTGGATGTGCAGCGTTTTCACTTTTTAGTCCTAAATTTATAAAATGTGAAATATTTCATTAGTTCTGAAGAACTTTGAATGTCAGTTTTTTTAACCCCTTAATTCTCACTCCCGTCATATTCACGGGCTGTGTCTTTTACTCAATTTGTTTGATTCCCACCAGTTTTATAAAATAGTGGAATTGGCTTTATTTAGTATCGTCTTTACTGTCATTAAATAAGGAGAATATTTCTTTTTCATAAAAGTGGTACCAATAAGCAATTTTAATTATTCAACCGTAATTTAATTCGAGCGTGAAGGGGTTAAGTGCTGATTCAAATCTGGTCATGTGAAACAGTATATCTTTGACTCCTAATCCATTTGATTCGTATACAAATTTCATTTTTTTAATTGCCAATTCAAAACTGCTGACGTGAAATGCTTGACCTCTAATCCATTTTTTTCATACCAAATTTGATGCAGGGTGGATGGAAAATTATAATGTGTAAATTTCCTATAAAAATATCTTGGCGTAACCAATTTTAATCAAATGAATCAAATTGGGTTTTAAGCAGACGTTATTTTAAATTATTGATTAAAGTCACAAATTAATTTAAGTAATATCTCTTAGTTTCTAAAATGCTGTGAAACTATTAATATAAATAAGTCGGCAAATGGGATCGAAGATCGCACGGAGGGTTTCGTTTAATATTCCTTTCAAAACACTCTCTATCCTTTAAATAAAAAATCCAAATCATTAATTTATCATTCTGAAATCGTTACAAAGATGGCAGCACCACTAAATTTAATTTAAAAATGATAATAAAAGGATGCTATTTTTTTAATCAAATAAAAAATATCCCTCTAAATTATATACATAAAATTCAAATTCGGAATTTTTAAAAATATAGCGGAGATTTAAATAAATTTAAAATGTCTAAAAACAAAAAAATTGTATAAACGAAATTTAAAATGCTGAAATTTCTCAAGAATTTAGTTGATATTCAAGAAGAATTTAAACTTTCGGATTTTCTCAAAACGAAACAAATTGTTTAAACGAAATATAAAATTCCGAAATTTCAAAAAATTTAGCGGAATGTTAAATCTACCCTATATATATAAAATCCTAATGAAACAAATTTATGAAACGGATATATGAAGCGACTGAAATGTAACGAATTTATGAAATGATTCTATGAAACGACTGATTAAACAACTGATTATGTTTCACGGCGATTTCTTCTAAAATATGGAATACTTTGCGATGAAATTAACACCAAAAATCGGTATTGATCCGCAGATCTCAAAACTGGAATTAGAATTTTTAAATTCGAATTAGTTTTCGAAATATTATTTTTTTTTCTAATTTTAAATACTTTTCGCTAATGATGGCAACTCATATTTTAATTATAACAGATATTTTGTTTTTCATATTTTAGAAAAGGTTATTATTTTAAACTAATTTGGCGACCAGTTTGGCCTCCCTTAAATGTATGCTAAGAACAGTGCTTTTTTTAAAAATTTCATTATCATTTTATTTAATACAAAACTTTCATTTAAAACTGAAACATTTAAAATTAATGACTTTCACTTCGTTCTTTTTTTTTTTTTTTTTTTTTTTTTAACGAAACGAAAAGAAAAATATTAGGCGCAAATGTCATATACGCACCGGGGTACCTAATTGGTGCCAAAATGGCGTTATTTCGCCTGACATGGTAACCCGGCTATTGTTGCTTATTTATAAATAAATGTTTATTTACATTTATTTTCTTTTTATTTAAAAAAAGTGTTATAAATTGTTTTGTTCTATAGTTATTAATTAATTATTTTTTTGTTTATTGTTATTTCATTTTAAAAATAATAGAAAATAATTTAAAAATACATATGTAACTGGTATTCGAAAACGAGGTTTTCGCCAAATTGTCGTAAAAAAAAAATCACGCCAAATCCGATGCGTAAATGACAGCTGTGTTAAATATTAAATAATGCAACAAATCATGACATTTAATTTCAAAACACGACTGATTAAACAACTGGTTATGTTTCGCGGCGATTTCTCCTAAAATATGTAATATTTTGTGATGAAATTAACACCAAAAATCGGTATTGATCCGCAGATCTCAAAACTGGTATTAGAATTTTTAAATTCGGTATAGTTTTTGAAATATTAATTTTTTTCTAATTTTAAATACTTTTTTCTAATGATGGCAACTCAAATTTTAATCATAACAGATATTTTTTTTTTCATATTTTAGTAAAGGTTATTATTTTAAACTAATTTGGCGACCAGTTTGGCCTCCCTTAAATGTATACTAAGAACAATGCTTTTATTATTTTTTTTTTCATTATCATTTTAATTAATACAAAACTTTCATTTAAAACTGAAAAGTTTAAAATTAATGGCTTTCACTTCTTTGTTTTTTTTTTAAACGAAAGGAAAAGAAATATATTAGGCGCAGATGTCATATACGCAACGGGATACCTGAATGGCTCCAAAATGGCGTTATTTTGCCTGACATGGTAACCCGGCTATTGTTGCTTATTTATTAATAAATGTTTATTTTCATTTATTTCCTTTTTATTTAAAAAAAATGTTATAAATTGCTTTGTTCTATAGTTATTAGTTAATTTTTTTTATTTATTATTATTTCATTTTTAAAATAATAGAAAATAATTTAAAAATACATATGTAACTGGTATTCGAAAACGAGGTTTTTCGCTAAATTGTCTTAAAAAAATCACGCAAAACCCGATTTAATAATGCATCAAATCCCGTCATTTAATTTCAAATTCAAAGCAATGTTTTAATGGTACTACTTAGTTATCCTGTCGACCAATTTCGTCAAATTATATAAATCGCCAAACCACTCACCAAATTATACAAATTGACATAATTTTTATTTTAAATAACGAAAGAACAAATAAATTAGTTATAACATTAATAAAAACAAAAATAAAACGACGAAATAAAAATCATTTGATGGCGTAAACACGTGTAACTTCCTCACAGTCAAGTGAATGTGACATTTACGATCAACCATTATTGGCATTTAATCTTATAGTCTGGCGATAGATTTTTGGTCGATGGGATAACCCAGTAGTACCGTTTTAATTTACCACTCGAAAAATAAAAAAATGCTAACTGGCGAGTTAAAAAAAAAAAATGCTATTGGCGAGATTTGCACCCGGCTAACATAAAAGTGCCAAGAATTCTTTGCGATCATGGCAACTTTTATGTAGTCTTATTCGAAAAAATAGCATTGATTCTGTAATCAAAATGGAAACCTTTCTTATGAAAAGCGAAGGGTTGTAATCGTTTGTGGCAGTTACATGATTTGTACTATTATAATATATGTGAAATGGTGGCGATAGAATAATATTTGGCAACTTATCACCTGTGGCGATAAGTTGCCAACATTAAAGTACGCTTACATTAAGCAAGTAAGTTGCTAACATTAAAGTACCTAAGTGGCCTCCTGGAATATAAAAAGCGAAGGGATTTTCTCGGAACTGTTGATAATAGTCACATGACTCAGGCTATTGTTATAGAGATAGTTTTCAATTCTAAAAACAGCGCAAAGAATAATATTTCCTAACGATTGAAAATTTATTTACACATGACTATTAAAAACAGAAAAAAAACCTTTAAAATTACTATTAAATGAGTAAGTGTTAAAAGCAGGAAAATATTGAAAATTATGTCTTGAAAATTGTATTTACACGTGAATATTAAAAGGGAAAGGAAACTTTAAAATAATAAATATATTAATATGCGTTTAACCCTTTCAGGGGCAAGGCCTTTCAGGTTTAGGGGCAAGGGTCCCTATTCGAAAATGTTGAAATTTGTGAATGGCACCAGAATTTACAAACAAATTTCGAAATACGAAAATGCTTTTGTTCACTTACTTAATAAAAGGAAAATTTTCATTCCAATATTCCGGTGACAATGTGGCATTTAAGAATTAAAATTAAGTGTTCCAAAAATGAACCACGGACCTTGAAGGGCTTAAAACAGTAAATTGTAGTAAATTGTATTATGTCAATCGTTTTATAACGCTGTTTAAAAATACCGGGAGGCAAAGACTCTTTTTACTTAATTAATTTTATTTTAGCTTCTTTGAAGTGTTTAACTGGTCTTCTTTAATCAAACACGAAAAGAACCATTGGATGTCTTAACAGCAACTGATTCGGCCTAAAATTTTCGCAATCAAAATGAATTGAATGGAAACCCGTTTACAGGGAGATCGTGATAGGTTTTTTCGTTATAATACAATCTTCTATAATCTTTTTAATACCGATCAAATTAGCGTGCTTTTAGATTCTGCGGCGTCTGAACTGCGGTTGGCCAGCGTAGCTTGCAGGGGCAAAGGGTACTATATATTTTCACATATTATATAGGTACACTATAAATTTTCGCAACTTCCCCCCCCAAAAAAAAAATTTTAATTAAAAAATTAATTGATAAAATATTTTACAACATCTTTTGGCCTTAAAATGGCAATAAAAAAATAGAAATGCTGTAAAATCGAATCTAATAAATAGTAAAATCTATTCCGTAGTAAAAACTTTCAAATTCCAGCTCTGAGTTTTGAACCGAGGACCTTTAAATCAGCAGGTAAGCTCGTTACCGCGGAACGTCATGTCATAGCGTGCGTAAAACAGGCTAAAATTAAGATTATGTTTTATTTAAAATATAAATCGTAGAACTGCTAGTAGAAACATTTAATTTTATTTTTGAAAGAATAGATTTTATTTTTTAATATTCTTTTTGACAAAAAGATTCACTCTAGGTTCGTTCTTATAAGGCGCTTCTCTGATTAGTTTTGGGGGTTCGATAGTTAAGTAAAAGGGGGTGAACATGTGCCAATCCTCCCTTAATTTAGATAAAAGGGTTTTTCACGCAGAACTATCCGATTTGCTTCAAATTTGGTATACCGTTTCCTTCTGATAAGGCGCTTCTCTGATAAGATTTGGAGGTTTATTGGTTAAGTATAAAGGGGAGAAATTTGAGAGCTAATGCCCTCCCCCTAATTTAGTTAAATGGTTTTTTCATGCAGAATTATCCGATTTGCTTCAAATTTGGTATACACGTTTATTCTGATAAGGCGCTTTCCTGATTAGATTTGGAGTTTCACTGGTTAAGTATAAAGCAGACAAGATAAAGTAAAAAAACTAAAACCCAACTACGACAAAAAACTACGCTGAAAAAGTATAAAAGTACCCCATGAATACAGGTAAAGTCACAAGCAAATGCTAGTAATATATAGATATATTCAAAATGTACAAGTAAAGCGCTTTTGAATGATACCAAACACGGCATATTTATCTTAACTTTATTTTTTGACGTATGACGCTTCCAGTATTTGGTAGTAGTGACGCACATATCCGTCGATGGCAGCAAATGGGTAATGGACCGATTAGTGGATGAGGTCGTTAGTGTAATGTGTAAATGTGTAATGTAGATTGAAGGTTTCATGTATTAAGATGACCTAGGAAGATTTCTTAATCTATCTAATTCTGCTAACGATTGACTGTCATGTGGATTTTTAAGCAACTTATTATGATCCAAGGCACTTATAAACAAACCCTCTATGGTTTTGACTCTACTGAGAGCGACATAGGCCTGTCCTTTAGCAAACAATGACTTTCCTAGATCGATAACTGCTTTATCCAGAGTACAACCTTGTAATTTATGTACAGTACAACCCCAAGAAAGAATCAGCGGGAGCATTTTACGCTGAATTTTCCCAGACCCCCTCAAGCCGTCAAATTCAGTGAGGCAAGGCTCGATTCTGACAAGTCCGTTAATATCGGCTTTTATGGATGCGTCGTCAAATTGTATGAGAACAGCGCTTGGCTGTTCTCCCTGTTCCAACTGATCGCGCCGAAGAGCAGGCCATTCAAAGGCCTTCACCACTCCCATCGCTCCGTTTACTAAACCCTGGTTTACATTCAAATTTCTACGAAGCATTACTCTGGAGCCGATTCCCAGTTCGATACTGTTTATTATACCCCCAGTCTTATTGGGGTCACTAGGTAAATGCTCAGGTTTCGGGGTCTGTCCGTATGTCTTCGATTCAGTAGATGTATCTATTGCTGTGATGGTGTACATTTTAGTAAGTAATGTTAAACGTTCCGACATCTTGGTGTTATATGCCTCTACCTGTTTCAAAGTGGGATATATATGTACTATTTCATCATAATCGTTTGTTTCATTAGTTATTTTTCTTGTGTCTAACGTGGCCAGTTGTTCTAAGGTCAGTTTGCCTACTCTGATATTGTTCAAAAGATCAACGAAAGTGTTATCGTTGGCTTGGCGCATATTTTGGCTCAATTCACAGAAATCAAACATCCTCCACAAGTGTGGTTCATGTACATGATGTTCCGGCTGCTTGAAGCAATACGCGCCCCCAAGTGTAGCAGCAACCGGGGGTAGCTGCATGAGATCGCCAAAAGCTAGAACGTTGACACCTCCGAAGACTCGGTCGTTCTGTTTAAGCTCTTGTAGCCTCAGGTGAATATTTCTTAGTGTAGAATAGGGCACCATTGAGACCTCGTCTATTATAACCCACTTGATATTTCTCCATTTATTTCTTTCCCTTTGCAGACGATCTCCGGTCAGCGGCCTCAAGGTAACTGTTCGGCCCTTTTCAATAGGCAATACAAAAGTACTGTGTAAAGTGCATCCTCCGACTAGTCGGGCAGCAACACCAGTTGGTGCCGTGACTATGACACTTGTATTTGAGGATAGTCTTCGAATTTGTTCAACCAGCAGTTTTAGAGTGAAACTTTTGCCGCTTCCAGCTCCGCCAGTAATGAACATTAGGAGTGATCTTTGTTGGTCATCAGTATTTGTTCGTAATTTGTCACATACTTTGGTGAACAACTGTTTTTGATCGTAGTTTAAGGAATTGACTCCCCTCAAAAAATCCTCATCAGACATAATGTTTACTACCATATTGTCTTCAAAATCATCTTCTTGAATATTAATGTGATGAAATGGATTTTGTAATATTGAAGTCTGATTCGTGGCGCTATTATTGGCACACATGTCGACTGCTTGTTCAGCAGCTAGTCGTCGAAGGGCATCTTGTATTTCGTTTTCCCAACGAGATAATAGCTCATTATCATACCCAGAATGAAGTGGTCTTAAAAGACCACGTTTCGCCAAGAAAGCATCTTTAGCATTGTCGTACCCCTCTAACAGCTCACATTCACTACGGAAGGGACAATGCGTAACTAGCAAACTGTAATAGTACGCTTCAGGGTCGGAGTCAGCGGTGTAATATCGAGTTCGTAGAACTGCTGGCCGTGATCGTTTCTTCATTCTACCCATTCTATTCAGCAAATTTATTATTGGCTCTTGGTTTTCAGTTTCTTGCTCATAGGCATCAGCATCTCCATCGTCATCGTCTTGATAAGTAATAGAACTTATCGGCTCATAATTGACAGCGAACTCACCGAGACTCAATTCTTCTAAGTTCCGTGGTCGACTTTCATATCGTTCGAATATATTTTTGCAAGGCTCAACTGTATCCGAATCAAAACGTAACATCCTGTACCTGAGCTCAGGCTTGCATGTGTTAACGAATGTTGACTTCCTGGAGCTGTCGCGTAACTTCAGGTGGCACAGCCTGTATGCACACTCCGGCGCTGACACTTGACGATGATTCATCAAACAATTCTGAACGGCAAATATCTGCTGGCCAAAATTTCCTCCTCTTTCTCTAACTCTATAAAGCGCTTCTGCTATTGCGGTTTGCAGGTTCGCTGGTTCCGATTTCGCGATATATTTAGCGATATAATACGCAACGCCAAGAGCTGAAACCACAGGCTGTATGTCAATATTAGCACCCCACAATCGTAGTAGTGTTGCATTGTAATTATTAATCATAGATTCTTCCGAGCGTCTCTTTAATATATAAAATTTTCCACCATTTGAAGTAGCTTGGTTGTCATCCAATATTACTGTTCTTTCTGAGCTTCGTTTTGGAAACCCAAATCTACATGAATTTGGACTTCTATAACTGTAACATGTATGTGTGTGTCTGTGAGTTTGAAGTCTGGTGACAAGATCTTTTAATTCTGAATCGTTTTCAGGTATTTCGCAGGTAATTATATTTTCAAGCAGATTAATTCCTTCTGGCGAATTGAAATCGGGCATATCTTTACACCAAACAATCATATGTATATGTGGAGATCCCCTTAATTGAAATTCAACCCGCCACCAGAAATCAACCAGTTCATGACCCAATATATAATTCGATTTGCTTTTTAATACTCGCATAAGAGCATTAAACCTGAACATAAACTGGCGCGACAGGGTTACTGGATACGATTCCACTAATCTTAGCTTTTCATCATAAGTCAGATCGTCGATAGGAAAATCAGGCCTACCATCTGCCACCAAGAGAGCTTTTAACATGTCCCGCCAATTCAAATCATTACAGGATAATGTAAGATAGAAATGGGGTGGCCCTAAGTTTCTGACCATGGCCATTAGCTCTGTAAAAGCCCTGTGCCAGTAGGAAGAAGTCCCTCGTATGTTTCTCATACATAAATGTATATTTTGTATAAGATCCTCCGGCTGTATCCCATCTTGTCGAAGTCTTCCACAAACAGATACATTCTGGCGTGCTCTTAACAATTCTACTGCAGACAGAGCATAAAATAGGTATTCTATTTTTTGAAATCGTTTGTCGCTTCCCATAACTCTAGTCTGAAAGTAGTCCAATGGGGTTATTTTGTGTTGCCTTTCTTCATGTAATCCATTATTTCCATCAGGGAAGAGTCTAACCCATGCTAATTCCTCAGCTCTTTTTTCTACAAGGAGGCTTATAGGAGGAGCTGTCTTTCTCCGAATATCGTATACTGGGAGGGGTGTATCGTTACCTACAGGATTATTTATGACATCAATTAAATTAGGTATCTGGTACTCGTTAGCCATCAACATTGTGACGTTTATTTGGCCATTATTAGTTAAGGATCTGGCAGTGATGTCATCGTTGCAATGACCATTAACGGAGTCATGTTCGCTATCGGTGGTTTCATGTGGACATACGTTTGATGGTGTCATGTTGTTGACAGATACGTTTACAGACGTTATGCAATACTGGAGGTTTCTGCGTCCTCTTGTCATAAGGACAACAGGTAGGTGCTCAGCGAGAGATTCAATAGTACTGAACATCATTAACATTGCACAACCTCTAGTTGATGCGACAAATCCTTTAGGTCCCCTTGAATGGGAATCAAACAGGTAATACGACGTATCATGTTTAATTACAGAGATTGATATCTCTGTTTCTGCGGTGATTATGCCTGCATTCTTCTCAATAGTCAGGAAAAAGTGCCGTAGACCTTCTAATAAGCTCGAAAAATATCCTTCTAGCACATCTACTGTTGGGTTAATTAGTCCTGTTATACAATCTATGTCAAAATCAAGTGTATAAGACATATTTGCGATGACTAACTCCGGGAGCAATTCTTCGGTGTTTAAATAATTTGGTTGTATTGGCAAGCTCCTTAGACACTGGGAGTAATATGCATCACCAAATATTAACACCCGATCAATGTCCGAAGCGTCCCATTGCGACAGATCTTTGGTGGAAGAATAAGCTATAGCAACTGCTGCATTTGCAGTGCATTGTTTCCCCCTACTGTCGGAAGAAAACATGTCACTTCCTTGATTAAAAGAACCTCTAAGAATTTTTCGGTCTGAATTAATAACTTTAAAATGTTGATGTGGCTCTCGGTTATGATTAACTGTTGTTGGCGGTATTTCAATTATATGCTCATCATTCATTGAATTTTGTAGGTGTTCAAAGTTAAGAGTAACGCCTCTATAGAGATGATTGTTGTTTACAAGCCAATTTAAAGCTGCACGTAGGTTGTCTAAATTCACTCTATATTCCCTGACCCTATCAACATTTTCTAATGTTTCGATGACAACAGTGAGACCGCACTGTTCAATCGCCAGTGGTAGTTGTTCCGTGATTTCTTCAACTTGTTGAGCAAACAACACAGCCTGCCCTTTAAACCCTTTTTGTCCGAAATGTCCTCCCAGTTTTATTATTTTAACAAACGGTATAATCCTTGATACAAGCCTTATTTCAACTTCAGATAAAGCTACTAATTGTTGAGGAGGTTCCGGAACTGTCATTTTATTCCAAAAAGCCGTTGACGGAACTTTATTACGACTTATAGAATTGGCACATCGATTACAGGCTGTTATTCTTTGTGGAGTGTTAGGCGGGAAAAGATTATTAGATGTTATATTTTTTACTTGATTTTTGTATAGTGTTTTTTTACAAATATAACATGTTTTGTCCGATACCTCCGAAATTGCCCTATCAAACTCGTCCTTGTCTGTTTCGAACAAAATTCTTCGAGCTCGGTAGGTTCTAGATGTATTTATCTGCATGGATTGAAGTCGTATCTCTCTTGATGTTGGAGTTTCGTTAGCACGAATTTCTGAAGCATGATTGCTCATCGACTCAAGTCGTGATTGCCTAGTAGACGGGGATTCTAGATCACGCATTTCAGAGGCATGATTACGCATGTTTTCCAAACGTGATTGTCTAGTCGACGGAGACTCTTGATCACGCATTTGAGAGGCATGATTACACATATTTTCCAAACGTGATTGTCTAGTCGACGGAGACTCTTGAGCACGCATTTGAGAGGCATGATTACACATATTTTCCAATCGTGATTGTCTAGTCGACGGAGACTCTTGAGCACGCATTTGAGAGGCATGATTACACATATTTTCCAAACGTGATTGTCTAGTCGACGGAGACTCTTGATCACGCATTTGAGAGGCATGATTACACATATTTTCCAAACGTGTTTGTCTAGTCGACGGAGACTCTTGAGCACGCATTTGAGAGGCATGATTACACATATTTTCCAAACGTGATTGTCTAGTCGACGGAGACTCTTGATCACGCATTTGAGAGGCATGATTACACATATTTTCCAAACGTGTTTGTCGAGTCGACGGAGATTCTAGATTACGTACTTGAGAAGCATGATCTTTCATTGACTTGAGTCGAAGTATTTTTGAAGTGGGAGTTTCTAAGCTTCGGGTTTCGGAAGCATGTGTCTTTAACGAATAAAGTCGCTGTGATCGAGAATTTTGAGATTCTTGCGATCTTATCTGAGCAATGTAGTTTTTTGCTTTATGTAAACGTATGATTTTTTTTTGAGAAGTTTCTTTCTCACGAAGATTATCAGCCCGTTTTTTAGCATTCCAACGATTTTCCACTTTAGAATGTTCGGACTGCGTTTTCCTACGATTTTTCTGATAATCTTTGTCTTTTATTCTTCTAAATTCAGTAATATCTGGGGATTCATTTTTTCTTGTCTCAGAAATGCGTGAAGCTTTTTTTGTTTTCCTTGATAAAGCCATTTTTTAAAAGCTTTTATTTTATACCTAAAATAATGAAACTAAATGTTAATATTTATAGCTCTATTTATTTACACTAGATTTACTAACCTAACTCAAACTAAATTGTTTTTGTTTATAGACCTATACTTATTATACTACTTCTTATTTCTATACTTACTAACTATACTATACTACTAACTTTTACTGCTATTTCGTAGACTATATAAACCTGGTACTTTTGGTGCAATACCAGCAAAATTATTTTTATTTATTTAATCCGACAAAATTTAAACAGTGTATCGAAGTAGGATGGCTGTGGTTGCTTCCCTGCGTTACCGGGTACACAACGTGACAACGAATAGGCAAATAGATACACACGCACATATAACAACATAAGCCCGAAGGCATATAATGCAGAGGACATTTTTATGGGAGTTTTAGCCAGTTATCAAACTGTTTCCGCCTTCACCGCGTGGAGGTACTCCCAGCTTATGTCGTTTACATTAGTGCATTAAATTATTCTATTAACGTTCACGCTGCTCTACATTACAGTTCCCGTGATCCGCGCTTTACTCTTATCGCTCATTTTTTTTAAACATCTTCAAAGCAGTCTTGTAATTATGTATAAGCATATAAATACTGGTGAAGCTCTTTCAAGTAATACCAAACACATTACATATATTTTTATTTTATACTTTTTGTCCGCTAGAGGGCATAATAGTAAATTTGGTGACAAACTTTATAGCTCACAACCAACAGAATATCAAGATCAAGACCCTTCTAATGGCACTGCAGTGGTCTTATTCTGATTACTAAGTACCAAAGAAATTAAGAACGAAAAGATGTGAATTATATGCAATTAGCCCATAAATGCAAGTAAAGTCACAAGCAAATGCTAGTAATATATATATATTCGAAATGTACAAGTGAAGCGCTTTAAAATGATACCAAACACGGCATATCTAGCTTAACTTTATTTTTTTACTCTGTATATTTTGTCCGCTAGAAGGCGCCACATTGAATTTGGTGAAAATCTATATAGCCTATAACCAGCGGACAATTAAGACGCTTCTAATGATATGTCATTTGTCGAATTCTGATTAGTGGTTTAGAAGTTACGAGGGAACAGATGAACATACATACATACATACATACATACATACATACATACATACATACATACATACATAGCCTGTCAAAATCATAACCCTCCTTTGGCTTTGCCGTAGTCGGGTAAAAAACGGGCACCCCCCCTTAATTTGTTTTTCGAGAGTCATTATTCTTTGGAAAAATAGTTTAACCCTTTATCTAATGACGGTACTTGTAAGTACCACTCACTTTAAACTTTCATCCCATAGTGAATATTTCTAATATTCTAACGGTACTTTGCAAAAACACTCTTTTAACTCCACTTTATCCGGATACATGGCAGCAGTAGTTCTAGGTTTGTTTGCCCCACCAGCGGCCGAGAGGTTCTGCTCTCAAAGCTGGTAGACGGGAGGTGCTGGGTTCGAACCGAATTCGCCCATTGGTCTAATCGTTCGGAGTTTTCCGTGGTTTTCTTCGAACCTTGGATTTCCTTGCGTAAATGCGGGTTAGGTCCCCTTAGAAGGACCCTCACGGAGGGCACCCTCCCTCCCCCCCCCCTCTCCGGTCCCATATCCCAAAGGTAGGTAATTGGCCGTCATAAAACAACACCAACACGAACACATTTCTAGGTTTGTTATTTTAGCGAGGAAGGAGGCAATTTTTGAAAGAACCGATGTGTTTTGTATCGAGATTTTGTACAGATTGTCACGCCCGTCTTTTTATTGCTTCAAACACAGTAAAAGATGTAAGATAAGTGTGGGATTTTTTTTTTTTGTGTATTCATTATGATCTTTTAATACAATTTGACTAGCTATTTTAGGTGAACGGTGTATGTATTTGATTTAACAGTTGAATTACTCTGTGGTACTTATACGTACCGCCAGTACACTGGGTGTTGGAGAAAACTTCTTGTTTACTTTTCGTCTGTGTAGTTATCCATCGTTTTAAGCTGCTTTAAAATGTAATTACGAAAATGTAGTGTAGTAATAGTTTTCTTAGAATTTCTTTTCTGTTTCATTATTATTTTTTATAGGAAATCGAAAAAGTTGTGTCACCGGCTCTTTTTTCTTATGCTAGAAATGGCATATCTAAATTCATATATTGCATATGTGGAGATGCGGGAGAACATGTTGTCCCTGGAATATAGACGTCGCATAACTAAAAGCCTGCTAACAAGATCGAAATCTAAAAAAAAAAAAAAAAAAAAAAAAAAATTAGCCCTTTTAGGTGCAAAGCCTTTTCAATGCTAAAGCGTTGAAATAAATGATTGGCACCGAAATTTGCAAAAAAAATGTATTTGTAAATAAGAAAAAGGCTATATTTCACATACTTATTAAATCGAAAATATTTTACCACAATTCTGGTTTCATTTGAAATAACTTGTGGGTTTTCTGTCACGGCATTTTAGTCATAGTGTACTGACGGTACTTTAAAGCAAGGTTCTTCTACATAAGGTTGTTCCATTTGAAGGATAGCCAATCAGAGTAGAGCAGGACTGAAACGTCACGTGGCGGACAAGTTCGGAGATCGACCGGCCGTGAGAAAGTAAATAGATGAGTGAAAGAACGGAATATGAAGTAAATAATTTTTTTAAAAGCAGACCCTCGAAAGTAAATTAAACGAAAATAAAAATAAAAAATTACTATAAATAATTTCTTCAAACACTGATTGGAGTTAATTAAATATAAATTATATAATGATTAAATAATACAGCAATACATTTGTTTACATTCAAATTCGCGAAAAAAATTAAATTTTTAATGCATAAAAGTACAAATGAAAACTTTTAAACAATTGTAAAATAAAAAGAATGGGTGAATTATATGAATATGATGACACAGTAGTAATAATAAAAAGACTAGAATTATCAAACAGAATAAATTAAACAAAACTCACACATCAAAACTTTTAACAATAATCCATTGTCCGATTACTACATGTAAGATTTCGAATGTCACCATGGTTATTCAGGATCAAAATCAATATGGTTCAAATATCTGTAACAATATATATACACAGGGCTTAGTTTCTAGCAAAAAAAAAAGTACCGGAGCTCTAATATTCTGCAGTAATAACAACAAAGTGTATAACACCCCCTCCCCCCGCCACACACACGCATATTTATATTTCATACACTATTTGCAAATTTTAAGGCAATTTCGTCTTCCTCAAAAAGAAATTTTATATTTTAGACACATCTTTAGGCATTAATATATAATAAATTCTAATAAATGAATAGAGCAAAAACATTAAAATCAGGAGTGGGGAATTTTCAGAAAATCCTACTCGTATCCGCGTATAAATCCTACTCGGACTTCTTTGTATGGATAAGCAGTATTTATAAACTCTGGTCTGTTCTGACTAATATTTAAATATTCACTAAAAATAAAGAAGTACTGGAGCTGCGCTCCTGTGATTTTCGGAGCAAATTAAGCACCGCGCGAAGCTAGAAAGTTAATCAGAGAGAATATTTTAAAAGCACGAACAAAAAGCAGCGAGTAAATACGACAGAAACAGTTGTGACTAATTCTGACATTCCTCATCGCCGTTCTGAAACCATTGAAAAAAAAACCCTACACAGGACACACTATGTCGCATACGTAAGCGCCTTGGTAGGAAAAAACGCAAAAGATTTGCGATGAGGGGTAAAGAAATAAAAATTTAGGCTTTGATTTTTTAGAAACACTATTTCCACTGAACTCCGGAGTGAGCGCCGGTGAATTCAGACCAATATTTAAATTTCCACTAAAAACAAAGAAGTAGCGAAGCTGAGAATCAAAGAGAATATATTAACGACAATATCCAACACAAATTAAGCACTGCTTATAGGCTAATACTTCAACCCTACATTTATTTTCATCTTAAATTTCTGCTTCATTTTATTAATCAGAGTAAGAAGAACATAATATTTAATAAAATAAATATTATCGTTATTCTGTTTGCGAATCGCCGAGTTAGCTAGATACGAAGTGAATGTCGCTACATCAGCAACCGATGTACAACAGAACTACGAAAAATCGAGAAAATCGCACAGCGCCCCCTTTCAGGGTTACATATCTATTTTCAACTGGGATCTGGAGTCAATAGTCAAAAATATACGTAGGAAGTTTGGTTCAAATCTATGCCTAACTTTCTATGCCTTCCGGTGAAACAATAATGAAAATGGCACAAAAATCGCTATTACACCGCCCCCTTCCGGCGGAATATTCCTAAATTTAACCTGGATCTGCTGGCCATAATCAAAAATATTTACATAACTTCGTATACTTTCCGATGGTATAATGAGACATACATATATACGGAGAGACAGATATTTTTTAAAAACATGTTTTACGGGATCTCTGACCTTTAAAACGTGTAAATCCGTCGAAAACTGGAAGTCGAATAAAAATTCGATTAGAATGCTTTCTTCTGTTATAGATAAAAGAAAGTAAAAAAAAAAAAAGGATAATGCTAAAGCAACTCTTTTAATAGAGGATTTTTTTAAGGTAAAAAAAAATCCCAATAACAAAAGAAAATTTTTAAAATTTTTATGCAATTTTTCTTTTTCAATTTTGCGACGATTTTTCATATGTATAAAAGGAATCCGGCCTTTTTTTTTTTTTTTTTTTTTTTTTTTTTAACACACTATAGTATTAAATCTTGTCATTTTTTTTCAATAAAGTTTATTTGGAGTTCGTGCAGAGATTTTCGCATTTTTCTCGAACTTTTAATGCGATTTTTAGAATTTTGAGATTTGTAAAAGGAACTCGGTTGCCAACTTTTAGCGAAATATAATAAATTTTCTCCTCTGCGAGTTTTGAACAGAATTCTAACGAGCGAAGCAAGGCGAATCTGTCCGCCACATGACGTAATGCGCGAGCAGTTAAGAAATCTTTACAGTTGGCGCAACGCATGGTACCCCCCTGCTTTAAAGTACCACTTTAATTAATGACCTCTAAGGAATTAAATTGCTCACTGATGAGTATTTTTTTTATGTTTATCCTTTAATTTTTATTCCAGTAACTGAAAAAAAAAAGTTACTTGAAAAAAATTGCATTAGATCATAATGCAGTAGATAAAGGGTTAATATACAATTAGTGTGATAGCCTGTGAGCTAAATGCTTTCAATTTAACTGGACACTTTTCAGTGTTGACAGATAGTCAAAAGTGAATTTCCCCCAGATTTCTGAAATTTTCCCCAAATCAGTGTTTTTTTCCTCAAAAGTCCCCAACTCAGTTTTTACTCAAAAAAGGAATTTTTAAATTTTCAATTTACCACTATAAAAAATATTTAAGTAATTTAAGCTCAAAAATTCTCCCCAAATCAAGCCTTTTTTTTTTTTTTTTTTTTTTTTTGAAAAAATTCCTCATTTACAAAAAAAAAACCAACTTTTAAACTGGGCTGAATGCACATTCTGTAGCTACATTAAGAGAATGAGAGAGATATTTTGCAGTGACAAGTTATTTTACGTTTGTTTTTAAAAGTATTTTCTAACAATGTTGGACTAATGTTACATTAACTCCATAGCTTTAGACAATCTCTGTCAGTTAAGATTTGAATGAATCCGATATGGTAAGCTGTTTTAATTTTTTTGTCATCCCTATACTGAAGTACTTACTCATAATGCAAAGTATTTTCTCTGTATCAATCGATGTGCTTTTGTATATCATAAAAGAAAAATATCTGCTTTCCACATATTTAAATTAATTTTTTTTTTAAAGTACGGCGAAGGAATTTTTCGTTAAAGTCCTGCAGATTTAGTCATGTGCAGGTTTAAACTGCTTAAGATTTTAGAGTCTCATACATTTGTAATATGTGTAAACTGTCAACAACGAACACGACCACATCCAAGAGAATAATGATTGATATTTCCGATTTCAGGATTGTATTTTCGTTTTTCAAATCAAAATTGAGTTCGAGACAGATCCAGTTTTTCTACAGGACTAAAAGAAATCTTTACGGTAAATAGTAAAAAAAATCTCCAAGTTTATCCCCAAAAAATTCCCCTAGTAGAGGTTCAAAATTTCCCAAAATGGTGACAAAATCCCCAATCGGGCAACAGTGACGCTTTTCGCTTTTTATCACTGTGTTGAAACGGATATCCAACACACTTTCTTGATTATCTGAAAAATCAAGTAATCATCTCGTGCAATAAATATGGTTTCTTTAATAGATAAAAATAGTTTTTAAATTTTTCTGATATGAGTTTGATATTTAGTTCATAAATATTTTTGACTTCTTTTGTTTAGATGCTATTGCAGTTTTTGTCGTCGTGTACATGGATGATGTAAGAAAAAAAAAACATAAATTAAACAGCGTATTTAAGCCGGACGACTACTAAAGCATCAGATAATTGTGATCTGTAGAGAAGCTCTACTTAAAATATTAATATTCGAATATATAACATGGTTAATAAAAACGAGAAAATTTTGTGTGCCAGACGACCTCAAAGAAAATATACTTGAAGGCGGTTAACTCATGTTAAACAAATTATCAAAAATTATTTTAATTTACAAAGCAAATGTCGAAAAGAAGAAAATCTCAGAGCGAGAGTAGTGTGGAAAGAGTGATCTTTTTTAACCTTTGCTATAAGCTATAAATGCAATACGTATTAGTACGTTCATAATATTATTAACATATTGCCGACCTGCAATTTGTATCAAATCTGAAGTTTAAGACAGTAGAAGCTCCTCCCTGTTCTGAAAGTCTTTTGTAAATTGGTATTCTAGATAGTTTTCCCAAGTTCATGCATCGGTAAATATCTTTCAATGTACGAATGTAATATAAAATGTCTTACAATCTAAACAAATATGGGCTACATTATATAAATGCATTTTCTGTAACGCAGAAGCCAAGTCCTTAGTCAATCATGTTTTTTCAATGAAAACGAGAATTCTAGTTTCCCGTCGTGAATGAGTAAAGTTAAAAATTAATTTCCAAATAAACTAGTAAACTCTTTAAAAAATAATGATAATAAATAAATAAATAAAGATAAAATAAAGAGAAGAAAAGAAAAGAAAGAAAAATCTATAAAAGCAGCCCAGGGCTTGAGTCCTATTAACCCTTTAATTCTCGGTCCCGTGATATTCACGTAGTGTTGCCAGATAGTCAAAAGTGAATTTCCCCAAATCAGTGTTTTTTTCCGCAAAAGTCCCCAACTCAGTTGTTACTCAAAAAGGAAATTTTTAAATTTTCAATTTGCCACTAAAATATATATTTAAGCTCAAAAATTTCCCCCCAATCAAACCTTTTTTGAAAAAATTCCCCATTTACAAAAAACAAACTTTTAAACTGGGCTGAATGCATATTCTGTAGCTGCATTAAGAGAATGAGAGATACATTTTGCAGTGACAAGTTATTTTTCGGATTTTTTTTTTTTTTTAAGGATTTTAAGGATTTTTTTTAAGGACAATAAGAACAAAAAATCTTCTTAAAACACCATCAAAAAATTTTAAATGCGCAACTATGCGCATTTAAAATTTTTTGATGGTGTTTTAAGAAGATTTTTTGTTCTTATTCATTCACACCAGTTTTAACTTATTTTCTTTGTCTAACAATGTTGGAATATTGTTACATTAGCTCCATACATTAGCTCCCATCAGTTGGGATTTCAATGAATCAGGGTTGGTACGCTGTTTAAATTTTTTTGTCATCCCTATACTGAAGTACATAATGATAATGCAAAGTATTTTCGCTGTATCAATCGATGTGCTTTTGTATATCATAAAAGAGAAAAATACTGCTTTCCACATATTTAAATTAAATTTTTTTAAAAGTACGGTGAAGGAATTTTTCGTTAAAGTCGTGCAGATTTAGTCACGCGCAGGTTTAATCTGATTAAGACTTTAGACTCTCATGCATCTGTAATATGTGTAAACTATAATGTAGTAAACAACGAACACGACCACATCCAAGGGAATAATGATTGATATTTCCGATTTCTGGATTGTATTTTCGTTTTTCAAATCAAAATTGAGTTCGAGGCAGATCCAGTTTTTCTACAGGACTAAAAGAAATCTTTACGGAAAATAGTAAAAAAAAAAAGAAAAGTCCCCAAGTTTTTCCCCAAAATTTTTGTAGTTCTCAAAACTTTCCCCACGAGCTACTTGTCCCCCAAAAATTCCCCAAAATGGGGACAAAATCCCCAATCTGGCAACACTGTACTCACGGACTGTGTCTTTTATTCAGATTGCTTGATTCCCACCAGTTATATAAAATAGTGAAATTGGCTTTATTATGGTACCATTTTACCTGTCATTAAATAAGGTGAATATTTCTTTTTCAAAAAAGTGGTGCCAATAAGCAATTTGAATTTTTAAGCCGTAATTTAATACGGCCTGTAACCGATTCAGGGGCAATGCAATTCGATTGCTAAAGTGTTGAAATTAATGAATGTCACCGAAATTTGAAGACAAACTTATTTGTAAATATGAAAAAGCTATATTTCGCATATATCATAAATCGAAAAATTTTTTACCAAAATTCTGGTGCCATTATGGCATTTGGGAATTAAAATTAAGTAGTTTCGTAAAAATACCACAGCCCCTCAAGAGGTTAAGTGATTAACCAGTGATTGAAATATAATACGGCCCTGCTGAGATCTATTTCTAGAACTGTAGGCAACCCCTTTGCCACGACATCTTACAGACATAAAATTATCAAAGAATTTTTTATTATTTCAATTTAATCAGGTATTATTTTCACTTTTCTGGTACATGAAAAACATCAATTATTGCTATGCTGCCTTATAAGTTTATAAAACATTTGCAATCACCAACCAATCTCAAGAAGTAGGAGGAAAACGCGTTTACATTTGCTTTGGTTATAAAAGAAATTTTGCTTAAAAAAAAAAAAAAAAAAAAAAAAAAAAAAAAAAAAAAAAAACACCTCTTTTTTTGGCGAAAAGAATTTTTTTTTTCGTTTTTCTCGCAGAGCTGTTGCAGTGTTGCCAGATTGGGGACTCTTTTAATTCAGATTATTTGACTGTCACCACTTTTTTAAAATTGTATAATTCGCTTTATTTTTCAGAATTTTTAATCCGTTTCTAAATAAGCCGAAAATCTCTATTTCAAAAAAGCGATGACAATCAACAATCTGAGAACAAAAAAAGTCCCCTATCTGGCAACACTGAGCTGTTGCAAGAAACTTGTCCGTTTTTTAGACCATTCCTATAAGAGTCATTCTCCAGAAAGTGTACCTTTTCAACAAAAATATTTTTCAATTTCAAAACCTTGCGTTTCCCTTTTTTCTATATATATATATATCGAACTTTTACTTACTAGAAACAACCATGAACAATGGTCCTACTTAATTTTTATTGGTTTACTCATAAATAAAATATATATATATATATAACCTTATTCAGGGAGATGAGCTTTAATTCACGGAGGTGAGACTCACGGAGGTAAAGAATCTTCCATAAAAATAGGTTTCATGTATGCTTTTTTTCAAGAAAAGACATTTATTTTTTTGGTATTATAATTTGCACATTTTAAACATATTAAAACAGGTAAATTTGTATTTTTTACATTGTTTTACATACCTGAAATTCAAGTTCACGGAGGTGAGAATTCTCAATAACCACACATGATTCTTAAAACAAAATCTATCTTCTTGTTTCTCAACTAAAAACTCAGAACTTCTTTATAGCTGTAAGTAAACAAGATGGATGACTTGTATCATGGGAAATAAAATGTGATGCCAGTACTGCTACTTATCAGTGAAAAATGGAATTTTATGTTTGGGTAATGGAGGTGAGAATTTATTGTGTGACAGAAGTAATTGTTCAACTAAAACAAACTAAATCACAATATAAAAATTTAAATATGCTTAAATATTTACGCTTATATTTATGCTTAATTATTTGAGACATTTGTGGAAGGAATAATAAATATGTGAATATATTTTTTAAATTAAACAAGTTATTAAAGAACATTAACAGCCACACCAGGTGAGAATTCACATACTGTGCACCAAAAAAAGAATAAATTAAAAATTATTATAAAAAAAGTGTATCCCAACAAAAAGTTTTCGGTAAAAAAAAAAAAAAAAGCGCCAAGTTCTCTTTAATGTTTCGGCCAGAAAAAGTAGTGATATCTGAAGTTCGCACAAGTTAAAAGCCAAACATCCCAAATCTTTCATTGAAAATGGCTTCCTGCGACTTGGCCGTTAATGCCTTCTACAGCATTTCAAAATTAATGACTGAAAATTACGCATTTATGAATTATTTAAATATTAAAAGTAATATTAGAATGCGAAGAGGCAAATTCTCATAAAGACAATATAAGTAAAAGATTTCTGATAAATACCATTCAGTTTCAACAAACATTAGTTTTAATTACAGATCATTTAGTCCACTTGTGGTTTAATTGCCATTTTGTACGGTCTAAAGCTAAAGTCATTAACGTAAAACCCAAGAAATAAAACAAAATTTACTGACTTCAAATCTCACAATATGTTACATTATATTTTATTGTATAATATTGAAATCTTGTGTATTGACGAAAGAGATTTTTTATCGTTTGAACATTTATTATACCCTGTTCACACTAGAAACTTAAGATATCTTAGATTGCCAATTTTGAAGTGGTACCCTCCCGGAATTGGGTGCCTGTTCACATCGAGAAACTTACCTCAAGATATCTCAGTAGCGTCACTGTGTCTGTGATCTGATCAAAAGTAAAGTATGCGCATGCGCTTAAAATAAAAACGGCCGCAACAGCCAATCAGTAAAAGCGAAGCTTCATAGCCAACGAGAGTGAGTGGTCGTTCCTGTATCTAGCCAAAGTAAGTTGAAACTTACTGAGAGAGTTTGTGGAACTCTCTCAGAGAGTTCGGCGCCTAAGATATCTTAAGTATCGTAGTGTGAACATAGTATTATAGTTTGTTTGCATACATGAAGAAGTATTCGATTTATAAACTGTTAAAAGCTGTAACTAATTATGTTTTAGCAGTTAGGGATATTATCTCCTGAATACAAGTATTTTGTTATTTTTAACTTCTAAACATTTAAATAGACTGAAGTTGTTTAAATGCTTTTTTCAAATGTGTATTTTATTTCTGTAGTCTGTGCCACAAAATGCCTAAAATAATTTAAAAAAAAATGTAGTTTGCATGTAGCTCATTTGTACATATTTTAAAATTTGAAAAACTCTCTCGAAGGCATTAACGGCCAAGTCGCAGGAAGTCATTTTCAATGAAAGATTTAGGATGTTTGGCTTTTAACTTGTGCGAACTTCAGATATCACTACTTTTTCTGGCCGAAACATTAAAGAGAACTTGGCGCTTTTTTTTTTTTTACCGAAAACTTTTTGTTGGGATATCACTACTTTTTGTATGTTTTTTTTTTCAAGTTTGTTATTCTAAACTATATTAATATGAAAAACTTAAATTTCGGTACTTTTATGTTAGCCGAGAGCAAATCTCCTCATTAGCCTTTTGTTTTTTCGCCAAGCAGTTTTCATTATTCAGATGTGTAAATTAGAAACAATGCTTTGATTTTCAAATAAAACATTTTGGTTTATGTTATTATTTCTTATTTATTTATTTATTTATTTCTATGTCAAATATTCTATTAAATAAAATGAGGGAAATGCATCTATTTTAATTGAGATGACTGAAAAGTTTATATCTTTGAATGAAATGAATGCAATATGAACAATGGAGTTGGGAACAGTATTTGGCGAATTGCCACTTGCGCCCGGCTAACATAAAAATACCTAAATTTATTTTACTGAGCTTTACAAATTTATACTTTATTTCTTTTTATATTAAAGTACTATCCGCCTCTAGCAAGCAGTATTTACCGTATTAATTCCATGTTAATCGTGGCATCATGTTACTGTTATTCATAATTTAATTTGCTTGCCCATTCTTTCGCCTAGTTGGAAGCTTTTGATAGAGAAATCAAGAACACTTTACGACCATGGAAGCACATCATATATTTTGTGTTGTGATGTATTTCATCTTTCGTGACAAATATCTCTTAACTCACTTACGCATGTTTCCTTAGCAGTTACGATTCGTTCTCTAAAGCGGAAATTTTTAATCCTATTAAGTAACCTTTTCTCATTGGGCTCACTGCCAGTTGTTGTATTTTAACTGATACGACTGGATACAAGTGAAATGGTTCTTATGAAATCCTTTGACAATATCTGCATTTGCATTAAACCATATTGATACTAATATATTTTTGTTTCACGTTAACCTTTTCAATAGACTCGATTACGGAAGAATAGAAGGTCTACCGGCTCACTGCCATGATCCATTTGAAAATCTATCATTCTTCTCATCTGATCGTGTTGAAGAATTAGTCAATGTGCCATGGTTTTAAGATTTTAGCTAATTTTATTCGAAACCTTAAAACTAAAATGCGAGGAACCGGATTATAGAAGATTCATTCTAACGTACATATCGATTAACAGGTTACATATTATAGAATTATAATAACCATAAGGAGAACTGGCAGTTTCAATGCTTTAATAGTTTCCGCAAATTATCTTTATATAATACAGAAGTTTTAATGGTGTAAAGATAGTCACAGAGGTAACATAAAGTTAAAGAGGTAACATAGTCACAGTAAATATAATAACAGTACAATGTAATAACAATAGCAGAGGTTTTGGGCAGTGACGAAACTATTAGCACTTTGGAAATATTAGTAAGTTATATCATTTAACTATTCAGATGATATGCGGAAAAATAAAAATAGATGGCTCGAATTAATAATTAACTCATTGAAAAATAGCCGCTAGCGTCAAATATTCGCCAAGCTTGGCGACATTTAGCAAAGTTTTGCCAAATTTGGTAATATATCATGTCAATTCTCAAATTTGGCAACAAGAAATGTTTTGTTTATTCTGACGTCATAATGATGCATATGTATTATCATGGAAGACGGTAGTATTTCGAGTGACGCAGCCTTAAGCCTAGAATCGTATCGTATCGTATCGTTAAAATCGTATCGTATCGTATCATAGAATTCGTAGATGGCGGAACTCATATATACAGCTAACTCGACATCAAAGAAAATGCGAAAAGCCGCCTTTTAATAACTCAGCAGATATACGTCTTATTGTTCTGAATTTTCTAGAACAGTCTTATATCTGCAGTCTAATCGTATACTGAAATTTTTACATTTCTACGTGCAGTATATTTTGAGATCTAAATAGTCATTTTTAAAGTGAAAACGTTGGTATAATATCGAGGAAGTTCCTAATTTGAAAATCTCGAAAACGGTTCTAACGATTATTTTTAAATTGATACATAATATAAATGTGATTAAGGCGAGGTGAATAACACTTTTCTTTTTTCTGGGAAAACTCTCGTTCGTTAAATAATTCGATTTTTTTTTCTCTCGAAAATGACACGGGCGATTTTTTAAAAATCAAATAAATATGTTTCAGATGAACCAAATAACAATTTACTTGTTTCCAGCAAGACTCTTGTTCGCTTTATAATGCGCATGAAAAATCGGACTATATTTCTTCGCCATTCTATGGAAATTTCACCGAAAATGCATGACACTGTATTCATACACATGCTTTCTTTTTAACCACTTTTGGGGAGAAAAATTTTGTCTTCCCACGGCTGAGTGGTTGAGGGCCATCGTCTACTGATCGTAACATAGGCAGTTCGATACTCTTGGTGCATGTGAAGTTTTTTTTTTTTTTTTTTAAGTCTGCTAGTTGACCATTATTCTCAGTTCCTTTGTAATTTTTTAATTGCTATTAAGTTAAATAAAATTACAATTATAATGACGCCAATTTGATGATGATTATTTCTTGGCAATTTTTCAACAATAAAAATATTACCATAAATTTTATAAATATATTTAATTTCAATCACTTTACAAAAAATATACATTAATTATTATTTGAATATAAATCACACGATCAGAAACGTAAACAAGATAAAGTAAAAAAACTAAAACCCAACTACGACAAAAAACTACGCTGAAAAAGTATAAAAGTACCCCATGAATACAGGTAAAGTCACAAGCAAATGCTAGTAATATATAGATATATTCAAAATGTACAAGTAAAGCGCTTTTGAATGATACCAAACACGGCATATTTATCTTAACTTTATTTTTTGACGTATGACGCTTCCAGTATTTGGTAGTAGTGACGCACATATCCGTCGATGGCAGCAAATGGGTAATGGACCGATTAGTGGATGAGGTCGTTAGTGTAATGTGTAAATGTGTAATGTAGATTGAAGGTTTCATGTATTAAGATGACCTAGGAAGATTTCTTAATCTATCTAATTCTGCTAACGATTGACTGTCATGTGGATTTTTAAGCAACTTATTATGATCCAAGGCACTTATAAACAAACCCTCTATGGTTTTGACTCTACTGAGAGCGACATAGGCCTGTCCTTTAGCAAACAATGACTTTCCTAGATCGATAACTGCTTTATCCAGAGTACAACCTTGTAATTTATGTACAGTACAACCCCAAGAAAGAATCAGCGGGAGCATTTTACGCTGAATTTTCCCAGACCCCCTCAAGCCGTCAAATTCAGTGAGGCAAGGCTCGATTCTGACAAGTCCGTTAATATCGGCTTTTATGGATGCGTCGTCAAATTGTATGAGAACAGCGCTTGGCTGTTCTCCCTGTTCCAACTGATCGCGCCGAAGAGCAGGCCATTAAAAGGCCTTCACCACTCCCATCGCTCCGTTTACTAAACCCTGGTTTACATTCAAATTTCTACGAAGCATTACTCTGGAGCCGATTCCCAGTTCGATACTGTTTATTATACCCCCAGTCTTATTGGGGTCACTAGGTAAATGCTCAGGTTTCGGGGTCTGTCCGTATGTCTTCGATTCAGTAGATGTATCTATTGCTGTGATGGTGTACATTTTAGTAAGTAATGTTAAACGTTCCGACATCTTGGTGTTATATGCCTCTACCTGTTTCAAAGTGGGATATATATGTACTATTTCATCATAATCGTTTGTTTCATTAGTTATTTTTCTTGTGTCTAACGTGGCCAGTTGTTCTAAGGTCAGTTTGCCTACTCTGATATTGTTCAAAAGATCAACGAAAGTGTTATCGTTGGCTTGGCGCATATTTTGGCTCAATTCACAGAAATCAAACATCCTCCACAAGTGTGGTTCATGTACATGATGTTCCGGCTGCTTGAAGCAATACGCGCCCCCAAGTGTAGCAGCAACCGGGGGTAGCTGCATGAGATCGCCAAAAGCTAGAACGTTGACACCTCCGAAGACTCGGTCGTTCTGTTTAAGCTCTTGTAGCCTCAGGTGAATATTTCTTAGTGTAGAATAGGGCACCATTGAGACCTCGTCTATTATAACCCACTTGATATTTCTCCATTTATTTCTTTCCCTTTGCAGACGATCTCCGGTCAGCGGCCTCAAGGTAACTGTTCGGCCCTTTTCAATAGGCAATACAAAAGTACTGTGTAAAGTGCATCCTCCGACTAGTCGGGCAGCAACACCAGTTGGTGCCGTGACTATGACACTTGTATTTGAGGATAGTCTTCGAATTTGTTCAACCAGCAGTTTTAGAGTGAAACTTTTGCCGCTTCCAGCTCCGCCAGTAATGAACATTAGGAGTGATCTTTGTTGGTCATCAGTATTTGTTCGTAATTTGTCACATACTTTGGTGAACAACTGTTTTTGATCGTAGTTTAAGGAATTGACTCCCCTCAAAAAATCCTCATCAGACATAATGTTTACTACCATATTGTCTTCAAAATCATCTTCTTGAATATTAATGTGATGAAATGGATTTTGTAATATTGAAGTCTGATTCGTGGCGCTATTATTGGCACACATGTCGACTGCTTGTTCAGCAGCTAGTCGTCGAAGGGCATCTTGTATTTCGTTTTCCCAACGAGATAATAGCTCATTATCATACCCAGAATGAAGTGGTCTTAAAAGACCACGTTTCGCCAAGAAAGCATCTTTAGCATTGTCGTACCCCTCTAACAGCTCACATGCACTACGGAAGGGACAATGCGTAACTAGCAAACTGTAATAGTACGCTTCAGGGTCGGAGTCAGCGGTGTAATATCGAGTTCGTAGAACTGCTGGCCGTGATCGTTTCTTCATTCTACCCATTCTATTCAGCAAATTTATTATTGGCTCTTGGTTTTCAGTTTCTTGCTCATAGGCATCAGCATCTCCATCGTCATCGTCTTGATAAGTAATAGAACTTATCGGCTCATAATTGACAGCGAACTCACCGAGACTCAATTCTTCTAAGTTCCGTGGTCGACTTTCATATCGTTCGAATATATTTTTGCAAGGCTCAACTGTATCCGAATCAAAACGTAACATCCTGTACCTGAGCTCAGGCTTGCATGTGTTAACGAATGTTGACTTCCTGGAGCTGTCGCGTAACTTCAGGTGGCACAGCCTGTATGCACACTCCGGCGCTGACACTTGACGATGATTCATCAAACAATTCTGAACGGCAAATATCTGCTGGCCAAAATTTCCTCCTCTTTCTCTAACTCTATAAAGCGCTTCTGCTATTGCGGTTTGCAGGTTCGCTGGTTCCGATTTCGCGATATATTTAGCGATATAATACGCAACGCCAAGAGCTGAAACCACAGGCTGTATGTCAATATTAGCACCCCACAATCGTAGTAGTGTTGCATTGTAATTATTAATCATAGATTCTTCCGAGCGTCTCTTTAATATATAAAATTTTCCACCATTTGAAGTAGCTTGGTTGTCATCCAATATTACTGTTCTTTCTGAGCTTCGTTTTGGAAACCCAAATCTACATGAATTTGGACTTCTATAACTGTAACATGTATGTGTGTGTCTGTGAGTTTGAAGTCTGGTGACAAGATCTTTTAATTCTGAATCGTTTTCAGGTATTTCGCAGGTAATTATATTTTCAAGCAGATTAATTCCTTCTGGCGAATTGAAATCGGGCATATCTTTACACCAAACAATCATATGTATATGTGGAGATCCCCTTAATTGAAATTCAACCCGCCACCAGAAATCAACCAGTTCATGACCCAATATATAATTCGATTTGCTTTTTAATACTCGCATAAGAGCATTAAACCTGAACATAAACTGGCGCGACAGGGTTACTGGATACGATTCCACTAATCTTAGCTTTTCATCATAAGTCAGATCGTCGATAGGAAAATCAGGCCTACCATCTGCCACCAAGAGAGCTTTTAACATGTCCCGCCAATTCAAATCATTACAGGATAATGTAAGATAGAAATGGGGTGGCCCTAAGTTTCTGACCATGGCCATTAGCTCTGTAAAAGCCCTGTGCCAGTAGGAAGAAGTCCCTCGTATGTTTCTCATACATAAATGTATATTTTGTATAAGATCCTCCGGCTGTATCCCATCTTGTCGAAGTCTTCCACAAACAGATACATTCTGGCGTGCTCTTAACAATTCTACTGCAGACAGAGCATAAAATAGGTATTCTATTTTTTGAAATCGTTTGTCGCTTCCCATAACTCTAGTCTGAAAGTAGTCCAATGGGGTTATTTTGTGTTGCCTTTCTTCATGTAATCCATTATTTCCATCAGGGAAGAGTCTAACCCATGCTAATTCCTCAGCTCTTTTTTCTACAAGGAGGCTTATAGGAGGAGCTGTCTTTCTCCGAATATCGTATACTGGGAGGGGTGTATCGTTACCTACAGGATTATTTATGACATCAATTAAATTAGGTATCTGGTACTCGTTAGCCATCAACATTGTGACGTTTATTTGGCCATTATTAGTTAAGGATCTGGCAGTGATGTCATCGTTGCAATGACCATTAACGGAGTCATGTTCGCTATCGGTGGTTTCATGTGGACATACGTTTGATGGTGTCATGTTGTTGACAGATACGTTTACAGACGTTATGCAATACTGGAGGTTTCTGCGTCCTCTTGTCATAAGGACAACAGGTAGGTGCTCAGCGAGAGATTCAATAGTACTGAACATCATTAACATTGCACAACCTCTAGTTGATGCGACAAATCCTTTAGGTCCCCTTGAATGGGAATCAAACAGGTAATACGACGTATCATGTTTAATTACAGAGATTGATATCTCTGTTTCTGCGGTGATTATGCCTGCATTCTTCTCAATAGTCAGGAAAAAGTGCCGTAGACCTTCTAATAAGCTCGAAAAATATCCTTCTAGCACATCTACTGTTGGGTTAATTAGTCCTGTTATACAATCTATGTCAAAATCAAGTGTATAAGACATATTTGCGATGACTAACTCCGGGAGCAATTCTTCGGTGTTTAAATAATTTGGTTGTATTGGCAAGCTCCTTAGACACTGGGAGTAATATGCATCACCAAATATTAACACCCGATCAATGTCCGAAGCGTCCCATTGCGACAGATCTTTGGTGGAAGAATAAGCTATAGCAACTGCTGCATTTGCAGTGCATTGTTTCCCCCTACTGTCGGAAGAAAACATGTCACTTCCTTGATTAAAAGAACCTCTAAGAATTTTTCGGTCTGAATTAATAACTTTAAAATGTTGATGTGGCTCTCGGTTATGATTAACTGTTGTTGGCGGTATTTCAATTATATGCTCATCATTCATTGAATTTTGTAGGTGTTCAAAGTTAAGAGTAACGCCTCTATAGAGATGATTGTTGTTTACAAGCCAATTTAAAGCTGCACGTAGGTTGTCTAAATTCACTCTATATTCCCTGACCCTATCAACATTTTCTAATGTTTCGATGACAACAGTGAGACCGCACTGTTCAATCGCCAGTGGTAGTTGTTCCGTGATTTCTTCAACTTGTTGAGCAAACAACACAGCCTGCCCTTTAAACCCTTTTTGTCCGAAATGTCCTCCCAGTTTTATTATTTTAACAAACGGTATAATCCTTGATACAAGCCTTATTTCAACTTCAGATAAAGCTACTAATTGTTGAGGAGGTTCCGGAACTGTCATTTTATTCCAAAAAGCCGTTGACGGAACTTTATTACGACTTATAGAATTGGCACATCGATTACAGGCTGTTATTCTTTGTGGAGTGTTAGGCGGGAAAAGATTATTAGATGTTATATTTTTTACTTGATTTTTGTATAGTGTTTTTTTACAAATATAACATGTTTTGTCCGATACCTCCGAAATTGCCCTATCAAACTCGTCCTTGTCTGTTTCGAACAAAATTCTTCGAGCTCGGTAGGTTCTAGATGTATTTATCTGCATGGATTGAAGTCGTATCTCTCTTGATGTTGGAGTTTCGTTAGCACGAATTTCTGAAGCATGATTGCTCATCGACTCAAGTCGTGATTGCCTAGTAGACGGGGATTCTAGATCACGCATTTCAGAGGCATGATTACGCATGTTTTCCAAACGTGATTGTCTAGTCGACGGAGACTCTTGATCACGCATTTGAGAGGCATGATTACACATATTTTCCAAACGTGATTGTCTAGTCGACGGAGACTCTTGAGCACGCATTTGAGAGGCATGATTACACATATTTTCCAATCGTGATTGTCTAGTCGACGGAGACTCTTGAGCACGCATTTGAGAGGCATGATTACACATATTTTCCAAACGTGATTGTCTAGTCGACGGAGACTCTTGATCACGCATTTGAGAGGCATGATTACACATATTTTCCAAACGTGTTTGTCTAGTCGACGGAGACTCTTGAGCACGCATTTGAGAGGCATGATTACACATATTTTCCAAACGTGATTGTCTAGTCGACGGAGACTCTTGATCACGCATTTGAGAGGCATGATTACACATATTTTCCAAACGTGTTTGTCGAGTCGACGGAGATTCTAGATTACGTACTTGAGAAGCATGATCTTTCATTGACTTGAGTCGAAGTATTTTTGAAGTGGGAGTTTCTAAGCTTCGGGTTTCGGAAGCATGTGTCTTTAACGAATAAAGTCGCTGTGATCGAGAATTTTGAGATTCTTGCGATCTTATCTGAGCAATGTAGTTTTTTGCTTTATGTAAACGTATGATTTTTTTTTGAGAAGTTTCTTTCTCACGAAGATTATCAGCCCGTTTTTTAGCATTCCAACGATTTTCCACTTTAGAATGTTCGGACTGCGTTTTCCTACGATTTTTCTGATAATCTTTGTCTTTTATTCTTCTAAATTCAGTAATATCTGGGGATTCATTTTTTCTTGTCTCAGAAATGCGTGAAGCTTTTTTTGTTTTCCTTGATAAAGCCATTTTTTAAAAGCTTTTATTTTATACCTAAAATAATGAAACTAAATGTTAATATTTATAGCTCTATTTATTTACACTAGATTTACTAACCTAACTCAAACTAAATTGTTTTTGTTTATAGACCTATACTTATTATACTACTTCTTATTTCTATACTTACTAACTATACTATACTACTAACTTTTACTGCTATTTCGTAGACTATATAAACCTGGTACTTTTGGTGCAATACCAGCAAAATTATTTTTATTTATTTAATCCGACAAAATTTAAACAGTGTATCGAAGTAGGATGGCTGTGGTTGCTTCCCTGCGTTACCGGGTACACAACGTGACAACGAATAGGCAAATAGATACACACGCACATATAACAACATAAGCCCGAAGGCATATAATGCAGAGGACATTTTTATGGGAGTTTTAGCCAGTTATCAAACTGTTTCCGCCTTCACCGCGTGGAGGTACTCCCAGCTTATGTCGTTTACATTAGTGCATTAAATTATTCTATTAACGTTCACGCTGCTCTACATTACAGTTCCCGTGATCCGCGCTTTACTCTTATCGCTCATTTTTTTTAAACATCTTCAAAGCAGTCTTGTAATTATGTATAAGCATATAAATACTGGTGAAGCTCTTTCAAGTAATACCAAACACATTACATATATTTTTATTTTATACTTTTTGTCCGCTAGAGGGCATAATAGTAAATTTGGTGACAAACTTTATAGCTCACAACCAACAGAATATCAAGATCAAGACCCTTCTAATGGCACTGCAGTGGTCTTATTCTGATTACTAAGTACCAAAGAAATTAAGAACGAAAAGATGTGAATTATATGCAATTAGCCCATAAATGCAAGTAAAGTCACAAGCAAATGCTAGTAATATATATATATTCGAAATGTACAAGTGAAGCGCTTTAAAATGATACCAAACACGGCATATCTAGCTTAACTTTATTTTTTTACTCTGTATATTTTGTCCGCTAGAAGGCGCCACATTGAATTTGGTGAAAATCTATATAGCCTATAACCAGCGGACAATTAAGACGCTTCTAATGATATGTCATTTGTCGAATTCTGATTAGTGGTTTAGAAGTTACGAGGGAACAGATGAACATACATACATACATACATACATACATACATACATACATACATACATAGCCTGTCAAAATCATAACCCTCCTTTGGCTTTGCCGTAGTCGGGTAAAAAATAATTCATTTCAGCTCTTCTTTTTATAATATCATTTTTTATTATTATGACGGTCAATCAATATATAATCACTGACATCCATAATATTATTATTATTATAATTATTATTTTCCTTGCATAAAAACTATTGTGATGTAATAATTATTTTATAATAAATAATTTAGTTGAAATGTTTTATTTATAAATAACAATGAAGTTTTACATAATAAGCATACCAGAATTTTGGTGTCGCCATCTTTTGACGCAATGAGGAATTTGCACACATGGGGGATTTGATCATTTATATATTTTTCGGATAGTTCCACATCCTCAGTTTTCAAAAATGTTCTCGAAAACGCGAAAAAAATATCTATACTATTAAATAATTAGTCCTAAAAGTAAGCTAAAATCACGTCGCTTCAAATCGGGGCGTGACTTACTATGACGTCACAGTTCACGACAGGCAAGCGGAACGGAAAGAAAAGAGTTACTAAGCTTTGGAAATAAAGGTTCGAAATTTTTAAACTACTGATTTTACAAATTTGGTTCTTTCGCATCTGGATGTTATTTTGTACGTTGATTTATAAAATGACTATTTGAAAAAAAAATGAACTCTAAGTTTATGAAAAAATCGATTTTTAAACTCATTAAAAGTCTTTTCACATAGAGAAAGTTGACGGGATATTGTTAAAATTAGGAAAAATAAAGAACTGATCGCTTTTAAACTTTGACGTTGTTTTAACGCATAATAAAGATTTTATAAATTTAAGATGAGTTGATTTTTGGTGGTGGTGGTGTGTGTGTGTGTGTGTGGGGGGGGGGGGGGGGGCGTTTTCTCTTTTTTCCTTCAGATCAACTATTTATTGCGTTTTAAATGCGATTTTTCATTTAACACTCAAATAAATATTTTTTAACATTAGATATTTGAAAGAGTGGGAAATGCAGAGGGAGGGAAGGGTCATCCGGGGAGGAGCTATTTTCTAAATTTTGAGTACGCGCCTCATGTGACATATCGTTAGAAAGGTGTATGAAAACTTATTCAAATTATGCACATCCGGTGCCCCCCCCCCTACACTTCGTCCCCTGGGGGCACTTTTGTAAATTTTTAGGTTTTTTACAAGAATTTGCAGTGCGTGCGCAGCACGTGGTGCTATACGATGCCGCAGACAGCGGGGATGTGGTTCGCGGTTTTTTTTCCAGATGATTTTTTTTTTTTTTTAAGATTATGCAGTACTGTGGAAGCACGCCTGCTACACGGTGTCATAGGCAGCGGGACCTAAAGTATTTTTATGTTGAAAAGTAAAAATTTAATATTAAAATTTTTTTGAGTAGTTTCAATATTTTTACGTTTTATAATATCTATTAAGACATGACAAAATATTGTTTCGAAATAAATCCTTTATTTTTTAAACCTAGTCCCTAACTTAATAAAAATGTACACTTACGCAATAAAATTTTTATTTACTTCCTAAATAAAAACTAACATATTTGTGTGTGTCATATCTTAGACGTTTCTACGTTTTACCTATTTAATCATCAATAAAATAGGGTTATTGCTTATTAATCTTTACAGATACAATATACGTATGAAATCTACTACAGAGTGTTTTGTTTGTTTTTAAATACGAATGAGTACATCATAAATATGAATGCTTTTTTTTTTCTCTTGAGTAACTATTTATCCAATCAATTAATGTTCTAAAATAGTAATATTTAAACAAAATCAAACATAAAGTTACTGAAAAATGATCTTCACAAGATCAAAGAGATGATGCATTAGATAAATTAGGATTTTTCTTGTCATCTCTCTTCATAGCTTTAGTCCATGATTTTCTAATGGCAGGGTCTTTTGGCACACTGAAAAACAACTTTTCGCTAGAGGTTACGGGTTGTATTAGTGCAGAGTGGTACAATACAGTACAGTAAAACCTCCTTAAAGCGACCATGTTTCATTCTAATAAAAATTGATCGTTTCAAGAGGTGGCGTCATAATGAAGGTCATGTTTAAATCTAGATTTTAATTGTTGAAAAAAGTAGATATAATGTTACTAGAATTTATTTTTCACATTAGGAAAAAATATAAAAAGGTAAGTATCAAAATAAAAGTTAATTATATAAGTTAATTACTGCAGTGTTTAAAAATGAATATATTGACGATTGCTTTGGTTTTACGGTTTTATCTTTCATAACATTTATTTCCAAGTCCTTTCAAAACTCAGTAAATAAATACAATTTTTTTTTTTTTTGGGGGGGGGGGGGGGGGACGGGAACAAATAAAGATATTTTCATTAATTTATCTATTTCTTTGAGAGTTTCCTAACTGAATAGGGTAGGGGAGTTTATTGATCGTCATTCTTAATTCGTCATCAGAGTTAACTTCATTGTCTAAAAAGGCATAAAGGGGTTTAAGCACTTAAAAGTTACCGGAATAAAAAAAAAAAAAAAAAAAATCTAAACTTATTTAGAAGTTTAAAGCCCCTCGGAATTATTTTTCTAATAAAACCTTCTTCAAGTGACAGGAAAAAACGGAATTTGTTTCCTTTTCTTCAAAGAAATTGGTCGCTCATGGAGAGAGGTCAGCTGGGATGGTCTCTGAACGGAAGTAAAATTAGTATTGAGCCTATGGGAATAAACTTCGTTCAATGAAAAACTGATCGTTCAGGGAGGTGGTCGCTTAATGGAGGTGATCGCTTAATGTAGGTGGTCGCACAGAGAGGTTTCACTGTATTTATAATATGACTTTGTGCTCTCAGTCATAATAATTTTAGAAACAACAATATTTAAAATGAACAAGTTGAAAAGCGACACACGTAAAGAATAACAGTCGTTTGTTGTAATGAACTGTGACGTCAGATGTATTAGTATTATGGAGCGTTTTCGGGATACGGTAAATAGTGCGATATTAAAACAATCATAAATCAGTAATAAAAGCTCAAAATAAAAAACATATGCAGGGTATCCTTCTTATTTTTTCATGTACTATTGTTTCGTGATAAAGTTAGAAAACGTGCAAATTCTCCATTGCGTACTACATTTTGTCTCTTATTCGGAAAAAAAAGAAAAAACTAACGCTTTTCACCGCTTTGAAAGAATCTCTTGTGACTAGAGGTCTATTTCGCAAATATTAAGAAAATTACTGCATACAAAAATATTAAAATTGGTAGTATTATAGAGAAATGTTTGATAAAAACGTTGAAGTAGACAGTTTTTAAATCGAAGAATTATTTTAAGAGATATTTAATGTTAAATCTGGATAAAATTGTCTCATTAAAAAAGTCTCATAGGAAAAAAAAATATACATGGGAATTTAATCATTTTCATTCAATTTAATCATTCAATAGAAACTCGAAGTTTGCGGAGTGCATTTATTATTTTTAACTTGCCTAATTTTTTGACGGTTTATTTCAATTTTAAATTAAAATTTTCAGAATTTCCAGAGATATTTTTTACATATTTTAGAAAAGGTTATTTTAAATTGTTGCCAATTCTTAAAACAGCGCAAAGAATAATATATCCTTTAAATTAAAAATTTATTCACACGTGACTATTATAAACAGAAAAAAATCCTTTTAAATTAGAATTAAATGATAGCGTGTTAAAAGCAGGAAAATATTAAACATTACGTCATAAAAATTGTTTTTACACATGCTTACTTAAAATGAAAGAAAATTATGAAATAATCAATTATTTTCAAATTAGAATTAAATGATTACGCATTAAAAGCAGGAAAACATTGAAAATTACGTCATAAAAATTATATTTACACGTGAATATTAAAAGAAAAAGAAAATTTTTAAATAATAAATTCATTGATATGTGTTAAAAGTCGTAAAAGGAGGAAATTACGTCATATTGGCCAAAGTGGCCAAATAATAATATTGCAAAACAGTTTAAATTAAAAAATATATTTATATGAGAGATTTATTTCAAATTTCGAGATGATATTTTTAACTATAGTTGCCAATTTTAAGGTAGCGCAAATAATAATATTATCTTTCTAATAATAAAAATATTTTCAGTTGAATGTTACAAAGAGAAAGGAAAGTTTGGTGAAAATTATGTCAGATTTAAAACGTTACACTTAAAATCTCTTATTTAAAATCATTTTCTTATAGCGTTGTTAAAAAATACCATAAAGCAAACACTCTGTTGACTTAGTTCCTTTTATATTTGGTAATTTTCAAATGTTTAACTAATCTTATTTAATCAAGCACGGAAACAGCAACTAACATCAGCTGATTCGGTCTTGAAATCCCTCAGTAAAAGGGAAACCCGTTTACAGTAAGATCGCCATTGATTTTTTAATTATACAGAGCAGCCTCGATTATCCGAGCTAATTGGGACTGTTAGTAAATCGGAATCGGAAATCTCGGTTAATAGAAACTGTGTGTAAAAACTCGCCGTGCTTGCGAATTTAACATCTCTTTAAAAAAATATATAGAACGTTTTTTAAATAATAAAAATAAATATATGTAAAGTTCTGTTTCACAGCTTAACAAATTTAAAAAGAAAATCAACTACCAGTAGTAAATTTTAAAATGCAAATTGAAAAATTTACGAAAGTTCACACAGTCACTGGAAACAAAGCATTGTTCGCTATTGACTTCTCAGGGTCCAGTGTTTCTTTGGAGTTGAGTGCTTTTGGGGGCAGAAGGGCCTGTATAGCACGGACAGTGAGCTAAAGAGTGTGGTTATTTTTAAGGCTCATTCAAAAGGGGGAAAAAATCAGACTTTGTTATCGGCTCGGTTAACAGAAACCTCGATTAATCGAAGCTCGGTTAATCCAGGTTCTACTATAATTCAATCTTCCGTAATCTTTTTAAAGCAGATCAAATTAATGGACTTTAGCACAAAGTCACATAGCTGATAACTGCCATGCTTGTTGGCCACCTTTTTTTCAAAAAGTTTGCTTCACCTTATTCAATTAATGAGATATCTCCGATAAAATAAGTCACATTTTCCCGTTCTAAAATACTGGTATCCAAAAATCGTAGCATGTAACTGACACTACAAGTACTCATGGAACTAGACTATTTTAAGTCTGATTTTTATTAGACTATATAAAATTATTAAAAATATATATTATGATAGGAACTACGGGCTTTGTCCGCTATTTACGTTACAGATATAAAAATCATGTTTTTTTTTTGTTTTTTTTAGGGAAAAAGAAATAAAAACCTATTTGACGATAGGTTTATAAAGACACATTTTGTATTTGTTATATTTCCGGGGATGAGGAGGGGGGGGGACTATTTTGATTAAATATCGCAATTAGTCCACATGGCAGATATAATTATGATAGACACTAGTTTGCTTCGCCCCTCTATGGCGCCTTATGGGTCCAGCTTCCATAACTCAGAAACCACCTTTCGGACATCAATGCAACAGATTCCAAACGTTATAATTAACTTAATAATCACCCTATATAGCATTAAAGTAAATTTATGAGTACTGCATACTATTTTTTTTATCGTAATTTCTGAAGAGAAAAAATTATTTCGGTTCCATTCTTAGGTACTGGTCTGAAAAATTTTGAAAAAGGGGGGAAGGAGGGGACATGAGACTGCTGTTTGTGAAACAACACAACGGGGTCTGGCTTATGCAACTTGGTTTTTGGTGACTTCAATTGGAAGGTGGTTTGTTTAAAAGAATGCGTTCCCTGCCCCATGAAAATTGGAACTATTGGTGCACCATCTATGTAAGGATTTAATAATTATAAATTAACATTTTGGATTTATTAATTTAAGGATAAAGTGTTTTTAAAGGAATATCAAATGAAACCCTCTGTGCGATCTGCAATTATACTTACCCACTTGTTTTTATATACAAACTGCTATAAGGAAAATTGTAATAAAACAGTAAAAATTAAATCTGCATTAAATTCCATAAGTATCTTTTTTTAAATAATTTTATCACTAACCTCAAAAAAGTAATGATATCAATGCAAAAACCCTTGACGGGTTAAAAGTTTCTGACGCAGCAATTTATCTTATGCTCTAAGAATTTTAAATATGGAACTTAAAAATACTGATATCAAATTTTGAGTGACGTTATGCTATTTCTTAAAAAATATATTTGTATTTATTTCATCATTTTATTTTTGTTTTATTTATAATCGCATGTGCAAAAGTTATGTTCAACATGAAAAGCTGCATAAAATTTTATTCGCTGTTGCTTTATCATTTACATCTCTCATAAATTCAAAATATGAGTTTTAAAAGATATGATATAAAATTTAAGTGACGCCTTGATGTGACTTTAAAAGGTTTGTTTTAAAATTCAATTTAAATTATTTTTGACTTGGTTAAAATATTTTTTTACATCTACACAATACTTTTAATTTTCCAATTCACTGTTAAATATATCACTTTCATTGAATCTATACTATGCATTGAATTGTATTTATTTCAATAAATTGATTTATCTTTTGTGTCACGCTATTCAAAATTGTGAGTAAGATTTATGTAAATGGTTTATTTGCGTCAAACTATCGTTTTTCATACATTTCATGTAGTTTGGACACAATGACGCAAAGAAACCATTTACATAAATCTTACTCACAATTTTGAATAGCGTGACACAAAAGATAAATCAATTTATGGAAATAAATACATTTCAATGCATAGTATAGATTCAATGAAAGTGATATATTTAACAGTGAATTGGAAAATTAAAAGTATTGTATAGATGTAAAAAAATATTTTAACCAAGTCAAAAATAATTTAAATTGAATTTTAAAACAAACCTTTTAAAGTCACATCAAGGCGTCACTTAAATTTTATATCATATCTTTTAAAACTCATATTTTGAATTTATGAGAGATGTAAATGATAAAGCAACAGCGAATAAAATTTTATGCAGCTTTTCATGTTGAACATAACTTTTGCACATGCGATTATAAATAAAACAAAAATAAAATGATGAAATAAATACAAATATATTTTTTAAGAAATAGCATAACGTCACTCAAAATTTGATATCAGTATTTTTACCCGACTACGGCAAAGCCAAAGGAGGGTTATGATTTTGACAGGCTATGTATGTATGTATGTATGTATGTATGTATGTATGTATGTATGTATGTTCATCTGTTCCCTCGTAACTTCTAAACCACTAATCAGAATTCGACAAATGACATATCATTAGAAGCGTCTTAATTGTCCGCTGGTTATAGGCTATATAGATTTTCACCAAATTCAATGTGGCGCCTTCTAGCGGACAAAATATACAGAGTAAAAAAATAAAGTTAAGCTAGATATGCCGTGTTTGGTATCATTTTAAAGCGCTTCACTTGTACATTTCGAATATATATATATTACTAGCATTTGCTTGTGACTTTACTTGCATTTATGGGCTAATTGCATATAATTCACATCTTTTCGTTCTTAATTTCTTTGGTACTTAGTAATCAGAATAAGACCACTGCAGTGCCATTAGAAGGGTCTTGATCTTGATATTCTGTTGGTTGTGAGCTATAAAGTTTGTCACCAAATTTACTATTATGCCCTCTAGCGGACAAAAAGTATAAAATAAAAATATATGTAATGTGTTTGGTATTACTTGAAAGAGCTTCACCAGTATTTATATGCTTATACATAATTACAAGACTGCTTTGAAGATGTTTAAAAAAAATGAGCGATAAGAGTAAAGCGCGGATCACGGGAACTGTAATGTAGAGCAGCGTGAACGTTAATAGAATAATTTAATGCACTAATGTAAACGACATAAGCTGGGAGTACCTCCACGCGGTGAAGGCGGAAACAGTTTGATAACTGGCTAAAACTCCCATAAAAATGTCCTCTGCATTATATGCCTTCGGGCTTATGTTGTTATATGTGCGTGTGTATCTATTTGCCTATTCGTTGTCACGTTGTGTACCCGGTAACGCAGGGAAGCAACCACAGCCATCCTACTTCGATACACTGTTTAAATTTTGTCGGATTAAATAAATAAAAATAATTTTGCTGGTATTGCACCAAAAGTACCAGGTTTATATAGTCTACGAAATAGCAGTAAAAGTTAGTAGTATAGTATAGTTAGTAAGTATAGAAATAAGAAGTAGTATAATAAGTATAGGTCTATAAACAAAAACAATTTAGTTTGAGTTAGGTTAGTAAATCTAGTGTAAATAAATAGAGCTATAAATATTAACATTTAGTTTCATTATTTTAGGTATAAAATAAAAGCTTTTAAAAAATGGCTTTATCAAGGAAAACAAAAAAAGCTTCACGCATTTCTGAGACAAGAAAAAATGAATCCCCAGATATTACTGAATTTAGAAGAATAAAAGACAAAGATTATCAGAAAAATCGTAGGAAAACGCAGTCCGAACATTCTAAAGTGGAAAATCGTTGGAATGCTAAAAAACGGGCTGATAATCTTCGTGAGAAAGAAACTTCTCAAAAAAAAATCATACGTTTACATAAAGCAAAAAACTACATTGCTCAGATAAGATCGCAAGAATCTCAAAATTCTCGATCACAGCGACTTTATTCGTTAAAGACACATGCTTCCGAAACCCGAAGCTTAGAAACTCCCACTTCAAAAATACTTCGACTCAAGTCAATGAAAGATCATGCTTCTCAAGTACGTAATCTAGAATCTCCGTCGACTCGACAAACACGTTTGGAAAATATGTGTAATCATGCCTCTCAAATGCGTGATCAAGAGTCTCCGTCGACTAGACAATCACGTTTGGAAAATATGTGTAATCATGCCTCTCAAATGCGTGCTCAAGAGTCTCCGTCGACTAGACAAACACGTTTGGAAAATATGTGTAATCATGCCTCTCAAATGCGTGATCAAGAGTCTCCGTCGACTAGACAATCACGTTTGGAAAATATGTGTAATCATGCCTCTCAAATGCGTGCTCAAGAGTCTCCGTCGACTAGACAATCACGATTGGAAAATATGTGTAATCATGCCTCTCAAATGCGTGCTCAAGAGTCTCCGTCGACTAGACAATCACGTTTGGAAAATATGTGTAATCATGCCTCTCAAATGCGTGATCAAGAGTCTCCGTCGACTAGACAATCACGTTTGGAAAACATGCGTAATCATGCCTCTGAAATGCGTGATCTAGAATCCCCGTCTACTAGGCAATCACGACTTGAGTCGATGAGCAATCATGCTTCAGAAATTCGTGCTAACGAAACTCCAACATCAAGAGAGATACGACTTCAATCCATGCAGATAAATACATCTAGAACCTACCGAGCTCGAAGAATTTTGTTCGAAACAGACAAGGACGAGTTTGATAGGGCAATTTCGGAGGTATCGGACAAAACATGTTATATTTGTAAAAAAACACTATACAAAAATCAAGTAAAAAATATAACATCTAATAATCTTTTCCCGCCTAACACTCCACAAAGAATAACAGCCTGTAATCGATGTGCCAATTCTATAAGTCGTAATAAAGTTCCGTCAACGGCTTTTTGGAATAAAATGACAGTTCCGGAACCTCCTCAACAATTAGTAGCTTTATCTGAAGTTGAAATAAGGCTTGTATCAAGGATTATACCGTTTGTTAAAATAATAAAACTGGGAGGACATTTCGGACAAAAAGGGTTTAAAGGGCAGGCTGTGTTGTTTGCTCAACAAGTTGAAGAAATCACGGAACAACTACCACTGGCGATTGAACAGTGCGGTCTCACTGTTGTCATCGAAACATTAGAAAATGTTGATAGGGTCAGGGAATATAGAGTGAATTTAGACAACCTACGTGCAGCTTTAAATTGGCTTGTAAACAACAATCATCTCTATAGAGGCGTTACTCTTAACTTTGAACACCTACAAAATTCAATGAATGATGAGCATATAATTGAAATACCGCCAACAACAGTTAATCATAACCGAGAGCCACATCAACATTTTAAAGTTATTAATTCAGACCGAAAAATTCTTAGAGGTTCTTTTAATCAAGGAAGTGACATGTTTTCTTCCGACAGTAGGGGGAAACAATGCACTGCAAATGCAGCAGTTGCTATAGCTTATTCTTCCACCAAAGATCTGTCGCAATGGGACGCTTCGGACATTGATCGGGTGTTAATATTTGGTGATGCATATTACTCCCAGTGTCTAAGGAGCTTGCCAATACAACCAAATTATTTAAACACCGAAGAATTGCTCCCGGAGTTAGTCATCGCAAATATGTCTTATACACTTGATTTTGACATAGATTGTATAACAGGACTAATTAACCCAACAGTAGATGTGCTAGAAGGATATTTTTCGAGCTTATTAGAAGGTCTACGGCACTTTTTCCTGACTATTGAGAAGAATGCAGGCATAATCACCGCAGAAACAGAGATATCAATCTCTGTAATTAAACATGATACGTCGTATTACCTGTTTGATTCCCATTCAAGGGGACCTAAAGGATTTGTCGCATCAACTAGAGGTTGTGCAATGTTAATGATGTTCAGTACTATTGAATCTCTCGCTGAGCACCTACCTGTTGTCCTTATGACAAGAGGACGCAGAAACCTCCAGTATTGCATAACGTCTGTAAACGTATCTGTCAACAACATGACACCATCAAACGTATGTCCACATGAAACCACCGATAGCGAACATGACTCCGTTAATGGTCATTGCAACGATGACATCACTGCCAGATCCTTAACTAATAATGGCCAAATAAACGTCACAATGTTGATGGCTAACGAGTACCAGATACCTAATTTAATTGATGTCATAAATAATCCTGTAGGTAACGATACACCCCTCCCAGTATACGATATTCGGAGAAAGACAGCTCCTCCTATAAGCCTCCTTGTAGAAAAAAGAGCTGAGGAATTAGCATGGGTTAGACTCTTCCCTGATGGAAATAATGGATTACATGAAGAAAGGCAACACAAAATAACCCCATTGGACTACTTTCAGACTAGAGTTATGGGAAGCGACAAACGATTTCAAAAAATAGAATACCTATTTTATGCTCTGTCTGCAGTAGAATTGTTAAGAGCACGCCAGAATGTATCTGTTTGTGGAAGACTTCGACAAGATGGGATACAGCCGGAGGATCTTATACAAAATATACATTTATGTATGAGAAACATACGAGGGACTTCTTCCTACTGGCACAGGGCTTTTACAGAGCTAATGGCCATGGTCAGAAACTTAGGGCCACCCCATTTCTATCTTACATTATCCTGTAATGATTTGAATTGGCGGGACATGTTAAAAGCTCTCTTGGTGGCAGATGGTAGGCCTGATTTTCCTATCGACGATCTGACTTATGATGAAAAGCTAAGATTAGTGGAATCGTATCCAGTAACCCTGTCGCGCCAGTTTATGTTCAGGTTTAATGCTCTTATGCGAGTATTAAAAAGCAAATCGAATTATATATTGGGTCATGAACTGGTTGATTTCTGGTGGCGGGTTGAATTTCAATTAAGGGGATCTCCACATATACATATGATTGTTTGGTGTAAAGATATGCCCGATTTCAATTCGCCAGAAGGAATTAATCTGCTTGAAAATATAATTACCTGCGAAATACCTGAAAACGATTCAGAATTAAAAGATCTTGTCACCAGACTTCAAACTCACAGACACACACATACATGTTACAGTTATAGAAGTCCAAATTCATGTAGATTTGGGTTTCCAAAACGAAGCTCAGAAAGAACAGTAATATTGGATGACAACCAAGCTACTTCAAATGGTGGAAAATTTTATATATTAAAGAGACGCTCGGAAGAATCTATGATTAATAATTACAATGCAACACTACTACGATTGTGGGGTGCTAATATTGACATACAGCCTGTGGTTTCAGCTCTTGGCGTTGCGTATTATATCGCTAAATATATCGCGAAATCGGAACCAGCGAACCTGCAAACCGCAATAGCAGAAGCGCTTTATAGAGTTAGAGAAAGAGGAGGAAATTTTGGCCAGCAGATATTTGCCGTTCAGAATTGTTTGATGAATCATCGTCAAGTGTCAGCGCCGGAGTGTGCATACAGGCTGTGCCACCTGAAGTTACGCGACAGCTCCAGGAAGTCAACATTCGTTAACACATGCAAGCCTGAGCTCAGGTACAGGATGTTACGTTTTGATTCGGATACAGTTGAGCCTTGCAAAAATATATTCGAACGATATGAAAGTCGACCACGGAACTTAGAAGAATTGAGTCTCGGTGAGTTCGCTGTCAATTATGAGCCGATAAGTTCTATTACTTATCAAGACGATGACGATGGAGATGCTGATGCCTATGAGCAAGAAACTGAAAACCAAGAGCCAATAATAAATTTGCTGAATAGAATGGGTAGAATGAAGAAACGATCACGGCCAGCAGTTCTACGAACTCGATATTACACCGCTGACTCCGACCCTGAAGCGTACTATTACAGTTTGCTAGTTACGCATTGTCCCTTCCGTAGTGAATGTGAGCTGTTAGAGGGGTACGACAATGCTAAAGATGCTTTCTTGGCGAAACGTGGTCTTTTAAGACCACTTCATTCTGGGTATGATAATGAGCTATTATCTCGTTGGGAAAACGAAATACAAGATGCCCTTCGACGACTAGCTGCTGAACAAGCAGTCGACATGTGTGCCAATAATAGCGCCACGAATCAGACTTCAATATTACAAAATCCATTTCATCACATTAATATTCAAGAAGATGATTTTGAAGACAATATGGTAGTAAACATTATGTCTGATGAGGATTTTTTGAGGGGAGTCAATTCCTTAAACTACGATCAAAAACAGTTGTTCACCAAAGTATGTGACAAATTACGAACAAATACTGATGACCAACAAAGATCACTCCTAATGTTCATTACTGGCGGAGCTGGAAGCGGCAAAAGTTTCACTCTAAAACTGCTGGTTGAACAAATTCGAAGACTATCCTCAAATACAAGTGTCATAGTCACGGCACCAACTGGTGTTGCTGCCCGACTAGTCGGAGGATGCACTTTACACAGTACTTTTGTATTGCCTATTGAAAAGGGCCGAACAGTTACCTTGAGGCCGCTGACCGGAGATCGTCTGCAAAGGGAAAGAAATAAATGGAGAAATATCAAGTGGGTTATAATAGACGAGGTCTCAATGGTGCCCTATTCTACACTAAGAAATATTCACCTGAGGCTACAAGAGCTTAAACAGAACGACCGAGTCTTCGGAGGTGTCAACGTTCTAGCTTTTGGCGATCTCATGCAGCTACCCCCGGTTGCTGCTACACTTGGGGGCGCGTATTGCTTCAAGCAGCCGGAACATCATGTACATGAACCACACTTGTGGAGGATGTTTGATTTCTGTGAATTGAGCCAAAATATGCGCCAAGCCAACGATAACACTTTCGTTGATCTTTTGAACAATATCAGAGTAGGCAAACTGACCTTAGAACAACTGGCCACGTTAGACACAAGAAAAATAACTAATGAAACAAACGATTATGATGAAATAGTACATATATATCCCACTTTGAAACAGGTAGAGGCATATAACACCAAGATGTCGGAACGTTTAACATTACTTACTAAAATGTACACCATCACAGCAATAGATACATCTACTGAATCGAAGACATACGGACAGACCCCGAAACCTGAGCATTTACCTAGTGACCCCAATAAGACTGGGGGTATAATAAACAGTATCGAACTGGGAATCGGCTCCAGAGTAATGCTTCGTAGAAATTTGAATGTAAACCAGGGTTTAGTAAACGGAGCGATGGGAGTGGTGAAGGCCTTTGAATGGCCTGCTCTTCGGCGCGATCAGTTGGAACAGGGAGAACAGCCAAGCGCTGTTCTCATACAATTTGACGACGCATCCATAAAAGCCGATATTAACGGACTTGTCAGAATCGAGCCTTGCCTCACTGAATTTGACGGCTTGAGGGGGTCTGGGAAAATTCAGCGTAAAATGCTCCCGCTGATTCTTTCTTGGGGTTGTACTGTACATAAATTACAAGGTTGTACTCTGGATAAAGCAGTTATCGATCTAGGAAAGTCATTGTTTGCTAAAGGACAGGCCTATGTCGCTCTCAGTAGAGTCAAAACCATAGAGGGTTTGTTTATAAGTGCCTTGGATCATAATAAGTTGCTTAAAAATCCACATGACAGTCAATCGTTAGCAGAATTAGATAGATTAAGAAATCTTCCTAGGTCATCTTAATACATGAAACCTTCAATCTACATTACACATTTACACATTACACTAACGACCTCATCCACTAATCGGTCCATTACCCATTTGCTGCCATCGACGGATATGTGCGTCACTACTACCAAATACTGGAAGCGTCATACGTCAAAAAATAAAGTTAAGATAAATATGCCGTGTTTGGTATCATTCAAAAGCGCTTTACTTGTACATTTTGAATATATCTATATATTACTAGCATTTGCTTGTGACTTTACCTGTATTCATGGGGTACTTTTATACTTTTTCAGCGTAGTTTTTTGTCGTAGTTGGGTTTTAGTTTTTTTACTTTATCTTGTTAAGTTCCATATTTAAAATTCTTAGAGCATAAGATAAATTGCTGCGTCAGAAACTTTTAACCCGTCAAGGGTTTTTGCATTGATGTATTATACACATACCTATAATATGTATGATGAAAATGTATTACGTATTATATGCATATGTATAATATGTATGATGCATATGCATAAGTTCATTAACATCACTAAAACGCACTTAAAAGAATAGTGTTCCATAAATAGTAGGGATAATTGCCAGATTGACCAGAGTGCTATTGAGATTAGAATTCCGACATTTATAATAGACCGGGAAGCGCCTGTACACACCATCACCTCATCGAGTTTACAGCTGAAATTTTAGGATTACTTAAAACTAGATTATCATATTTAAATGCAACTGGTCTGTTAAGTCATATCTTGGTGGAAACCACCTGAAGACCTAATTTTCGTGGTTAACTGATAGGTTTACTATTGTATTTTCCTGCATCCAAAAGTTTGGAAACATGGAGGAATGAGTGCAGGAAAACACAATCGAAAATCCACCAATTTTTCGTAAAATCGGGTCTGTAGGTGGTTTCAACAACGATATGACTTGGCAGACCAGTTACATTTGAATACGCTAATCGATATTTAATTAATCCTAAAATTTCAGCCGTCAACTCGATGAGGGGATGATCTGTGCAGACGCCTCCCGGTCTTTAATAAAATTTGTTTTAAGGAAGTAAAAGATAGAAAGATGGGGAGATAAACAGAAAGATTTGCCTTATTAAGATTTTTGCAAAAGCATATAAAAATTCATTCAGCTTGAAATGATGTAACACCTTTATAACTCAGGCTAATTTTCTGTAATCGGGTTTTGGCGAACAACATAGCTATAATTATAATCTTTCTTTTACAGATTTAAAATTAACAATAAATTAACAGTAAGTAGGCTAATAATACAATATAATAACATTAGCAGCGGACTTCGGACGCTGCATCTGTCGCACATCGTTAAAGACAGTTTATTAGTTACACATTTCATTTAATTAAAAGGAGATTTTTAAACTTTCATATGGAATTAGGATATTTTCTCACTATAGGGACCTTGGCATTTTTTTTTAAATCTTGGCGCAATTCGGACTTCAGAAACTGAGACATGTTTCCAAATGATATAAACAACTATGAAAACATGTTTATTAGTTACACATTTCATTTAATTAAAAGGAGATTTTAAAACTTTCATATGGAATTAGGATATTTTTCCACTGCAGGGACCTTGGCATTTTTTTTTAAATCTTGGCGCAATTCGGACTTCAGAAACTGAGATATGTTTCCAAATGATATAAACAACTATGAAAACAAACCTGATGAACTTTTATGTTATTTATATACGTGTTAGATACATATAAACATTTTATTTATACATGTATAAAATATTATTTTTTATATACAAATTATTTATGTTGGTATATAAAAATAAATAAACGGGTTCCTTACATTAAATAAATTGTATACATATGGAAAAAATTGCTTGTGTATATGACATAGTAAATAGGTTGCCAGAAAATGCGTTATTATCAAATTTCTTTTCTCGTCAAGGCTATTTTCTGTATTTCGACAAGGCTACTATATCGGAAACGTACGGAATTGCGGTTATATTTTGTTAAATGTTTTATTGTTTTAATATCGTAAATATATCATAACCTATACTGATTAAAATTTTTAGGTATATTCATTTTTCCTAATTAACAAACATCTTTGGAAAAGCATATATATAAAATTTTATTCTGCTTGAAATCACGTGACCTCCTTCAAAACTCTGTAATCGAGTTTTGGCGACCAACATTGGCACAATTGAATGTGTTAAGGAACTGTTTACGGCCAAATGAACACCCCCTGTTTGAAGGGTTTAGAGGCGTAAATTCTGCGTTTTCAGATTTTTCTGGTTAATTGTGCAACAAACCCGACTTACTTGTGAAATTTCATGATTCTACGACTTTTAGTTATTTGATGATGCGAAGTGAGTCAGTGACAAAAAAGCGCTTTTTCGAAATTTAATATTTCGAAAACTACTCAATATAGAAACATGAAATTGTGAAACCTTAGTTCAGTTTGACAATACGAACATGTGTATAAAAGAAAAATTTCTATATCTCTTCCTAAAACGACGTTATGAGGGGGTGAAAAGTATACCGAAATGGTTCAGGAAAAGGTAGCTTACGGCTTGTGCGAACTTGGCGGACGCACTGCCGTGCTCCCAGATACCGATTTAAATGGACAATATTTTATTGCAATTGAAAAATATAGTTAAATGAATAATTCTTTAAAATTTTTACCGTAAAATGCATGTGACGGAAAGGTTACACTTTTTGAAGAATGACCTATAATCGAGTGATTATAACAACCGAATGATTTGTATTCTCGAAGGATTTTGGGTAATCCATTTTAAATATACTATTCTTCATTAGTAATTATTGGTTTTAATTTTTTCATGAAATTAAAACGTTTTTCTACTTTTATTTAGTTTATCTCATCTGAAGCCAGTAATTTAGAATATAATAATACTATTGGTTAAACTTTAAATGTTTAACAAGAAAAATAAATTGTAATGTAGTTTTAAAGTATCACAAATGTTTGTAAAATTAGATGCACAATTTCATGAAATATTGCGATGGATTTAGTTCTTTCTTTAACACTTTCCAACAGAGTTGAAAAATGTTTATGAATTCGGTTTGTCTGTCCGTTTGTACTTATGTAAATATAGTCTGATTGCAATGAAATTTATGTATGTTATTGGAGTTTACTATAGCATGTTCCGTATTGAAAAGGAAATGTGTAGCACGTACGGCTCATTTACAGGAACACTCAAAAGAATTCCATTAAATTACCGCCTATGGGGAAAAATCGTTTGCGATGTATTTTAAACATATTACACTATTTTAAACATATTGAAAATGACATACATCACTGGGGTGTACTACAATAGGTTACTGTAGATTCTAGTTTGCATAGAATTTATCAATCATTTCAGTGGCGTAGGAACTTTGTACAAACAGGGGGGGGGGGGCGGGGCATATTGCGGAAAGCTAGTGGCGCGGATCATTTCGTTCATTTTCGAGGGTTCCTTCAAAGTTGCACGTTTCACAAACAGAAGTAAAATATAGAAGCATATCAAAAGATCACCAACTCTTTAATCCAGTTAAAATAATTTTTACGATATACTTGATTCATAGAAACTTAATTTATATCCGTCCCGAATACAATATTCAAATTTAAGGCTTCTCCCACTTCCATTTACCAAAAATTAAAGTGCTTTCTGTTGTTTTGCTTACAAATTCTTTACAAATCTCTTCCAAATATATTTTAAAGGCCTCCTCTTTATAAATATGTTATCGGTGCAGGTAATTTATAGTAGACCTATATAAGCCCCCCCCCCTTTTTTTTTGGAAATCGGGAGGGCTGTAAATATTGAGAAAAGGGATAAAGGCACAAACAAGTGTGCTCACCACCTCCTCTCTCTCTTCTTTTTGTTGTTTATTGTGTGAATTTCCTAGAAAAAGTATACTTTATTTTTTAATTCATCAATGTATCGTAAACAGATATGGTGCGAGAATTTCTCCCGGGGGAGCTGAGCCCGTCTGAAATATTCCAGGGGGAGCCACAGCTCTCCCAGCTCCCCCGGTTCCTACGCCCTTGATTCATTTACAGTGACGCAGAAAAGCATTTTTCTGCAATAGTGCCTATGAAGAATAACTGCTCACATTGCTTTTCAGTTGTGGTACGCGCTTTTAGAGATAGCCATTCTTTTGCATATTATTTGGTGTGTAAAGGTTTATGGATCATATACAGGGATACACAAAGGATATAGAGGACATTTCCGTTTATTGACGGAAATCGTTAAATGGGAATTTTAAACTTTGCTATACGTTTAATTGAACTAACTTTTAGCATGCGATGTCGTATAAATAGAAATCTATAGATCATATAGAAAAATGAACTATGAATGAATGATATTCTAAATGTATTGGAAACTGGAAAGTGTTTCATAATCTATCTTGGACTCATGATTTTTCATTCTTGTTTATAATACCAAAATTTATCAGTATTCCTATCTAAAAAAGATTAAGGATTTACCTTTTGCATCACCTTGTGACATATCTTCCACATACCCAAAAGTCAACGTTATTTATAAGGTGGTCTTTAAAAACAATTTTATTCTCTACTATTACCTGCCAACACATCCGATAATATAAATCGCCCGAAAAATTCTCAGCAGACGGCGACAGTGAGTTACTTTTTCGTACCAAAGGTTTATTTGTCATTTGCGCAGTTTCACATCTTTATTGATAAAACAAATAATATAAATTTTTTGAATAAAAAGTCAATTCCGACTTAGGTCATCAAAGAAAAATTTAATGTAATCCCTTAAGCTAATATTAGTTTTTGTAGCATTAAAATATCTCAGTTTGTTGATTTTCTATAAGCAAGTAAACCTTATTGGTTTACAATGTAAATCTATGGGAATTTGGCGAAATATTAGAGATATCGCCAAGTTGGCGGTATTTGGCGACAGAACAGGGTGCCCCCCCTATGGTACCCCCCCTTATACGTATGGAGATGCATTAAATGCTGTTCAATAACCAATAGCCGCCATTTTTCTCCATACAAAACTAAAATTAATTAATTAAATTTAATTAAATAATTAATATTTGAAAAAACTGTATTAACATCAAGTGTCATCCGCTACAAGTTTAAAAAAAATGTATTCGAACTTGATTGGATGAATAATAAGTATTTTAAAGTTAAACTTACACTAAGTGCAAAATTACTTAAAAGATGACACAGTATTTAAAATGTTAAATTATTTTAATACCTTAGTATACTTTTAACTATAAAACATAGTCTTCTTCGGAGGAATATAAGAAATACAACAGTTATTGATTGAACGCCTAATTTTCAAAATCCTCCGAATTTTATATTCCTCCGAAGAAGACTATGTTTTATAGTTGAAAGTATACTAAGGTATTAAAATAATTTAACATTTTAAATACTGTCATCTTTTAAGTAATTTTGCACTTAGTGTAAGTTTAACTTTTAAAGATGAATTAAGCATTTCTATTTATTTATTTACTAATAAGTATTTTATTTACGATTAAAAATTTGAACAAGATATATATAGGTAGAGTGTGAACTAATAGTAGGAATTGAATGAATGAACTGCGTATTTTTTTTATTATTAAAAAGGCTGGAGATATCAAAAAATATATTTTTTACAAAGGTAAGTTCGTATATCTTACAATTTTGTGTTAGAAAATTGACAATATTTATGATAAAGGTATAATTTTCTGCTTGCAGATATAAAAAAAAAACCTTTCAGTCATTACTTTTTTATTTTTATGTTCTAATTTTTACATACTTTAAATTATGTTTCCTAACATCGGAGTGAATGATTTTGAAATCGGAGTTGTTGCGTCACAAATCTCTCTATTCTAAACAAGATAAAGTAAAAAAACTAAAACCCAACTACGACAAAAAACTACGCTGAAAAAGTATAAAAGTACCCCATGAATACAGGTAAAGTCACAAGCAAATGCTAGTAATATATAGATATATTCAAAATGTACAAGTAAAGCGCTTTTGAATGATACCAAACACGGCATATTTATCTTAACTTTATTTTTTGACGTATGACGCTTCCAGTATTTGGTAGTAGTGACGCACATATCCGTCGATGGCAGCAAATGGGTAATGGACCGATTAGTGGATGAGGTCGTTAGTGTAATGTGTAAATGTGTAATGTAGATTGAAGGTTTCATGTATTAAGATGACCTAGGAAGATTTCTTAATCTATCTAATTCTGCTAACGATTGACTGTCATGTGGATTTTTAAGCAACTTATTATGATCCAAGGCACTTATAAACAAACCCTCTATGGTTTTGACTCTACTGAGAGCGACATAGGCCTGTCCTTTAGCAAACAATGACTTTCCTAGATCGATAACTGCTTTATCCAGAGTACAACCTTGTAATTTATGTACAGTACAACCCCAAGAAAGAATCAGCGGGAGCATTTTACGCTGAATTTTCCCAGACCCCCTCAAGCCGTCAAATTCAGTGAGGCAAGGCTCGATTCTGACAAGTCCGTTAATATCGGCTTTTATGGATGCGTCGTCAAATTGTATGAGAACAGCGCTTGGCTGTTCTCCCTGTTCCAACTGATCGCGCCGAAGAGCAGGCCATTCAAAGGCCTTCACCACTCCCATCGCTCCGTTTACTAAACCCTGGTTTACATTCAAATTTCTACGAAGCATTACTCTGGAGCCGATTCCCAGTTCGATACTGTTTATTATACCCCCAGTCTTATTGGGGTCACTAGGTAAATGCTCAGGTTTCGGGGTCTGTCCGTATGTCTTCGATTCAGTAGATGTATCTATTGCTGTGATGGTGTACATTTTAGTAAGTAATGTTAAACGTTCCGACATCTTGGTGTTATATGCCTCTACCTGTTTCAAAGTGGGATATATATGTACTATTTCATCATAATCGTTTGTTTCATTAGTTATTTTTCTTGTGTCTAACGTGGCCAGTTGTTCTAAGGTCAGTTTGCCTACTCTGATATTGTTCAAAAGATCAACGAAAGTGTTATCGTTGGCTTGGCGCATATTTTGGCTCAATTCACAGAAATCAAACATCCTCCACAAGTGTGGTTCATGTACATGATGTTCCGGCTGCTTGAAGCAATACGCGCCCCCAAGTGTAGCAGCAACCGGGGGTAGCTGCATGAGATCGCCAAAAGCTAGAACGTTGACACCTCCGAAGACTCGGTCGTTCTGTTTAAGCTCTTGTAGCCTCAGGTGAATATTTCTTAGTGTAGAATAGGGCACCATTGAGACCTCGTCTATTATAACCCACTTGATATTTCTCCATTTATTTCTTTCCCTTTGCAGACGATCTCCGGTCAGCGGCCTCAAGGTAACTGTTCGGCCCTTTTCAATAGGCAATACAAAAGTACTGTGTAAAGTGCATCCTCCGACTAGTCGGGCAGCAACACCAGTTGGTGCCGTGACTATGACACTTGTATTTGAGGATAGTCTTCGAATTTGTTCAACCAGCAGTTTTAGAGTGAAACTTTTGCCGCTTCCAGCTCCGCCAGTAATGAACATTAGGAGTGATCTTTGTTGGTCATCAGTATTTGTTCGTAATTTGTCACATACTTTGGTGAACAACTGTTTTTGATCGTAGTTTAAGGAATTGACTCCCCTCAAAAAATCCTCATCAGACATAATGTTTACTACCATATTGTCTTCAAAATCATCTTCTTGAATATTAATGTGATGAAATGGATTTTGTAATATTGAAGTCTGATTCGTGGCGCTATTATTGGCACACATGTCGACTGCTTGTTCAGCAGCTAGTCGTCGAAGGGCATCTTGTATTTCGTTTTCCCAACGAGATAATAGCTCATTATCATACCCAGAATGAAGTGGTCTTAAAAGACCACGTTTCGCCAAGAAAGCATCTTTAGCATTGTCGTACCCCTCTAACAGCTCACATTCACTACGGAAGGGACAATGCGTAACTAGCAAACTGTAATAGTACGCTTCAGGGTCGGAGTCAGCGGTGTAATATCGAGTTCGTAGAACTGCTGGCCGTGATCGTTTCTTCATTCTACCCATTCTATTCAGCAAATTTATTATTGGCTCTTGGTTTTCAGTTTCTTGCTCATAGGCATCAGCATCTCCATCGTCATCGTCTTGATAAGTAATAGAACTTATCGGCTCATAATTGACAGCGAACTCACCGAGACTCAATTCTTCTAAGTTCCGTGGTCGACTTTCATATCGTTCGAATATATTTTTGCAAGGCTCAACTGTATCCGAATCAAAACGTAACATCCTGTACCTGAGCTCAGGCTTGCATGTGTTAACGAATGTTGACTTCCTGGAGCTGTCGCGTAACTTCAGGTGGCACAGCCTGTATGCACACTCCGGCGCTGACACTTGACGATGATTCATCAAACAATTCTGAACGGCAAATATCTGCTGGCCAAAATTTCCTCCTCTTTCTCTAACTCTATAAAGCGCTTCTGCTATTGCGGTTTGCAGGTTCGCTGGTTCCGATTTCGCGATATATTTAGCGATATAATACGCAACGCCAAGAGCTGAAACCACAGGCTGTATGTCAATATTAGCACCCCACAATCGTAGTAGTGTTGCATTGTAATTATTAATCATAGATTCTTCCGAGCGTCTCTTTAATATATAAAATTTTCCACCATTTGAAGTAGCTTGGTTGTCATCCAATATTACTGTTCTTTCTGAGCTTCGTTTTGGAAACCCAAATCTACATGAATTTGGACTTCTATAACTGTAACATGTATGTGTGTGTCTGTGAGTTTGAAGTCTGGTGACAAGATCTTTTAATTCTGAATCGTTTTCAGGTATTTCGCAGGTAATTATATTTTCAAGCAGATTAATTCCTTCTGGCGAATTGAAATCGGGCATATCTTTACACCAAACAATCATATGTATATGTGGAGATCCCCTTAATTGAAATTCAACCCGCCACCAGAAATCAACCAGTTCATGACCCAATATATAATTCGATTTGCTTTTTAATACTCGCATAAGAGCATTAAACCTGAACATAAACTGGCGCGACAGGGTTACTGGATACGATTCCACTAATCTTAGCTTTTCATCATAAGTCAGATCGTCGATAGGAAAATCAGGCCTACCATCTGCCACCAAGAGAGCTTTTAACATGTCCCGCCAATTCAAATCATTACAGGATAATGTAAGATAGAAATGGGGTGGCCCTAAGTTTCTGACCATGGCCATTAGCTCTGTAAAAGCCCTGTGCCAGTAGGAAGAAGTCCCTCGTATGTTTCTCATACATAAATGTATATTTTGTATAAGATCCTCCGGCTGTATCCCATCTTGTCGAAGTCTTCCACAAACAGATACATTCTGGCGTGCTCTTAACAATTCTACTGCAGACAGAGCATAAAATAGGTATTCTATTTTTTGAAATCGTTTGTCGCTTCCCATAACTCTAGTCTGAAAGTAGTCCAATGGGGTTATTTTGTGTTGCCTTTCTTCATGTAATCCATTATTTCCATCAGGGAAGAGTCTAACCCATGCTAATTCCTCAGCTCTTTTTTCTACAAGGAGGCTTATAGGAGGAGCTGTCTTTCTCCGAATATCGTATACTGGGAGGGGTGTATCGTTACCTACAGGATTATTTATGACATCAATTAAATTAGGTATCTGGTACTCGTTAGCCATCAACATTGTGACGTTTATTTGGCCATTATTAGTTAAGGATCTGGCAGTGATGTCATCGTTGCAATGACCATTAACGGAGTCATGTTCGCTATCGGTGGTTTCATGTGGACATACGTTTGATGGTGTCATGTTGTTGACAGATACGTTTACAGACGTTATGCAATACTGGAGGTTTCTGCGTCCTCTTGTCATAAGGACAACAGGTAGGTGCTCAGCGAGAGATTCAATAGTACTGAACATCATTAACATTGCACAACCTCTAGTTGATGCGACAAATCCTTTAGGTCCCCTTGAATGGGAATCAAACAGGTAATACGACGTATCATGTTTAATTACAGAGATTGATATCTCTGTTTCTGCGGTGATTATGCCTGCATTCTTCTCAATAGTCAGGAAAAAGTGCCGTAGACCTTCTAATAAGCTCGAAAAATATCCTTCTAGCACATCTACTGTTGGGTTAATTAGTCCTGTTATACAATCTATGTCAAAATCAAGTGTATAAGACATATTTGCGATGACTAACTCCGGGAGCAATTCTTCGGTGTTTAAATAATTTGGTTGTATTGGCAAGCTCCTTAGACACTGGGAGTAATATGCATCACCAAATATTAACACCCGATCAATGTCCGAAGCGTCCCATTGCGACAGATCTTTGGTGGAAGAATAAGCTATAGCAACTGCTGCATTTGCAGTGCATTGTTTCCCCCTACTGTCGGAAGAAAACATGTCACTTCCTTGATTAAAAGAACCTCTAAGAATTTTTCGGTCTGAATTAATAACTTTAAAATGTTGATGTGGCTCTCGGTTATGATTAACTGTTGTTGGCGGTATTTCAATTATATGCTCATCATTCATTGAATTTTGTAGGTGTTCAAAGTTAAGAGTAACGCCTCTATAGAGATGATTGTTGTTTACAAGCCAATTTAAAGCTGCACGTAGGTTGTCTAAATTCACTCTATATTCCCTGACCCTATCAACATTTTCTAATGTTTCGATGACAACAGTGAGACCGCACTGTTCAATCGCCAGTGGTAGTTGTTCCGTGATTTCTTCAACTTGTTGAGCAAACAACACAGCCTGCCCTTTAAACCCTTTTTGTCCGAAATGTCCTCCCAGTTTTATTATTTTAACAAACGGTATAATCCTTGATACAAGCCTTATTTCAACTTCAGATAAAGCTACTAATTGTTGAGGAGGTTCCGGAACTGTCATTTTATTCCAAAAAGCCGTTGACGGAACTTTATTACGACTTATAGAATTGGCACATCGATTACAGGCTGTTATTCTTTGTGGAGTGTTAGGCGGGAAAAGATTATTAGATGTTATATTTTTTACTTGATTTTTGTATAGTGTTTTTTTACAAATATAACATGTTTTGTCCGATACCTCCGAAATTGCCCTATCAAACTCGTCCTTGTCTGTTTCGAACAAAATTCTTCGAGCTCGGTAGGTTCTAGATGTATTTATCTGCATGGATTGAAGTCGTATCTCTCTTGATGTTGGAGTTTCGTTAGCACGAATTTCTGAAGCATGATTGCTCATCGACTCAAGTCGTGATTGCCTAGTAGACGGGGATTCTAGATCACGCATTTCAGAGGCATGATTACGCATGTTTTCCAAACGTGATTGTCTAGTCGACGGAGACTCTTGATCACGCATTTGAGAGGCATGATTACACATATTTTCCAAACGTGATTGTCTAGTCGACGGAGACTCTTGAGCACGCATTTGAGAGGCATGATTACACATATTTTCCAATCGTGATTGTCTAGTCGACGGAGACTCTTGAGCACGCATTTGAGAGGCATGATTACACATATTTTCCAAACGTGATTGTCTAGTCGACGGAGACTCTTGATCACGCATTTGAGAGGCATGATTACACATATTTTCCAAACGTGTTTGTCTAGTCGACGGAGACTCTTGAGCACGCATTTGAGAGGCATGATTACACATATTTTCCAAACGTGATTGTCTAGTCGACGGAGACTCTTGATCACGCATTTGAGAGGCATGATTACACATATTTTCCAAACGTGTTTGTCGAGTCGACGGAGATTCTAGATTACGTACTTGAGAAGCATGATCTTTCATTGACTTGAGTCGAAGTATTTTTGAAGTGGGAGTTTCTAAGCTTCGGGTTTCGGAAGCATGTGTCTTTAACGAATAAAGTCGCTGTGATCGAGAATTTTGAGATTCTTGCGATCTTATCTGAGCAATGTAGTTTTTTGCTTTATGTAAACGTATGATTTTTTTTTGAGAAGTTTCTTTCTCACGAAGATTATCAGCCCGTTTTTTAGCATTCCAACGATTTTCCACTTTAGAATGTTCGGACTGCGTTTTCCTACGATTTTTCTGATAATCTTTGTCTTTTATTCTTCTAAATTCAGTAATATCTGGGGATTCATTTTTTCTTGTCTCAGAAATGCGTGAAGCTTTTTTTGTTTTCCTTGATAAAGCCATTTTTTAAAAGCTTTTATTTTATACCTAAAATAATGAAACTAAATGTTAATATTTATAGCTCTATTTATTTACACTAGATTTACTAACCTAACTCAAACTAAATTGTTTTTGTTTATAGACCTATACTTATTATACTACTTCTTATTTCTATACTTACTAACTATACTATACTACTAACTTTTACTGCTATTTCGTAGACTATATAAACCTGGTACTTTTGGTGCAATACCAGCAAAATTATTTTTATTTATTTAATCCGACAAAATTTAAACAGTGTATCGAAGTAGGATGGCTGTGGTTGCTTCCCTGCGTTACCGGGTACACAACGTGACAACGAATAGGCAAATAGATACACACGCACATATAACAACATAAGCCCGAAGGCATATAATGCAGAGGACATTTTTATGGGAGTTTTAGCCAGTTATCAAACTGTTTCCGCCTTCACCGCGTGGAGGTACTCCCAGCTTATGTCGTTTACATTAGTGCATTAAATTATTCTATTAACGTTCACGCTGCTCTACATTACAGTTCCCGTGATCCGCGCTTTACTCTTATCGCTCATTTTTTTTAAACATCTTCAAAGCAGTCTTGTAATTATGTATAAGCATATAAATACTGGTGAAGCTCTTTCAAGTAATACCAAACACATTACATATATTTTTATTTTATACTTTTTGTCCGCTAGAGGGCATAATAGTAAATTTGGTGACAAACTTTATAGCTCACAACCAACAGAATATCAAGATCAAGACCCTTCTAATGGCACTGCAGTGGTCTTATTCTGATTACTAAGTACCAAAGAAATTAAGAACGAAAAGATGTGAATTATATGCAATTAGCCCATAAATGCAAGTAAAGTCACAAGCAAATGCTAGTAATATATATATATTCGAAATGTACAAGTGAAGCGCTTTAAAATGATACCAAACACGGCATATCTAGCTTAACTTTATTTTTTTACTCTGTATATTTTGTCCGCTAGAAGGCGCCACATTGAATTTGGTGAAAATCTATATAGCCTATAACCAGCGGACAATTAAGACGCTTCTAATGATATGTCATTTGTCGAATTCTGATTAGTGGTTTAGAAGTTACGAGGGAACAGATGAACATACATACATACATACATACATACATACATACATACATACATACATAGCCTGTCAAAATCATAACCCTCCTTTGGCTTTGCCGTAGTCGGGTAAAAAAAGTAACTACCGCTGTCACCGCCGCAACCGGTTTTGAATTTTTTGTGACCGGAGGTCTTTCTTCGTTAATATTAAGAAAAATAATGCATACAAAAATATGAAAATCGGTAGTATTATACAGAAATGTTTGATAAACACGCTGATGCAGACAGTTTTCAAATCGAAGAATTATTTTAAGAGATATTTAATGCCAAAGTTGGACAAAATCGTTCCATTAAAAAAGTTTTATAGGAGCAAAAACTGTACATAGTAATTTAATCATTTTTAGATCATTTTATACGTTTGAAGTTCCCGGTGTGCAGACTGCTTTCTTTTTTTAATTTGGCTAATTTTATGAAATTTTATTTCTATTTTAAATTCAAATTTTCAGGATTTCTAGAGATATTTATAAATATATATTATGTACGTTCAGGATTGAAATAAATGGCGCAATAGCATACATTTTAGTATACAGTAGGTATAACATAAAAGTAGCGAAAGGTCTCCAAAAAACTTTCTTCCAAATTATGCCAATTCTCTGTAAATTAGAATGTTAAATAGGTTCGCTTTAAAAACACAGAATCAATATATACTTTTTTTAACTCGTAAGTACACGCGCTGGGGTAAATCTCACCCCACTCATATATTTTCTTCCAAAAAGAAATGATAAATTTCTTTAGGTCGCTTCTGATCTTCCTTGAATCTTTCAAGGTCAAGGTTGAGAAAGGTTGTGTGAAGGAATGTCTTTTCTTTGTTGGCTAGAAGGGGTGAAATATGTCTTTTGGGATTAAATAATCCCGCGTGTACGAACGTTTCATTTCGATATGTTCATTCGTTACGGGATAGCACACACTAAAATAATTTTACTGAAAGCGTGAGATAAAAGCTACCTGTATACGTTGATAAAAGTATATTAAATGTAATTAAGGTAAACTTTATAAAATAATTCAAGTTTTAAGAGGTAAAACAAATCGTTGCATATGTTATATATATACAAAACGCGATTTTTACAGAAACTATTGCAAAATTGAAAATAAATATGAAACCCTTCATTTTTCACTAAAAAAAGTAGTACTGGTGCATTTTATAATATAGAGTAGTAGATTTGCTTTTAAACCGCATTTAGCCATAAATATAATGGGGACAAAATGAGGTGAGATTTACCACCACGCCTGTGGTAACGTTAAAAAATAGGTTCGTGTGCTTACGGTTAAGTTAATTATGCGCTAAACAACGTCCGGTCGTATGCGCCAATTGTCTGTAAACTCAATTATGTAATTTATCCATACCAAATAAGTCAATTGTCTGTAGACTCGATTGCGTAATTTATCTCCTTAATTAATGCATATTTTACAAAGAATACCTACTTTCCAATTTTCCTGATTTTTTTTTATCAATGATTACAGATAGGCGTAAATAGGTTAGTCACTATCGCTGTATTTTAGTTTGACCTACGCAATATTATTATAATTATCTGAAATTAGAAATATTTCTGATATTATTTACAGATGTTTTGTATAATATTTTCAATCACTTTTGATCCTTTTTCTGCATTCAGTCGTTTTCAGACTTTTTAATTTAAAATTCCTATTAAGTCGAAAGCAGAAATTTCCCCCTTTTTATAGTTTTTTCGCAGTTTTAATTCATTTCTTATAACTGTTTCTTACCCTAGCTTTTTGTGTGTTTGAGGGGTTCACCTAGGTTACTGCATATTCCCTTAAACCAGAGGAGCGTAGTTAAATAGCAGAAAAATTCAAGAGATCACCAGATAGATATAAAACTTAAAGTTGTATCATACGGCAATCGTTCTCCAAACATTTTCCCCAACAGAACAGTTTAGTCAGCAAAAGTTGCTTGACCTTGATGGAGGAGAGACTTTTGCCGGCTATTCTTACTCGTCGAATTGTTCCGGCATTTCACGGGAAAAGTTGGATATTCACTCACCGGTGGATCAACTGAGCCAATAGGAACAAAACTAGGAAGACAGGATTTATATGAATTGATAGCAGGAAGATATGTAAACGTATCAGGTAATCCTTCCAGATCAACACATAATAGACGATAACGATATAACCCTACAAAATGCTTGAAGAACCAGTTTACCGAGCATACAACAAGCTGGATGAACATGTTTCGTAAAATGTTGGGGGAAATGTCTGTTGTTCGTCGTTCTCCGTCTGATACGGCCATAGTCTAAGGACTAGTCTGGCGGCCAGTTCTAAGTAAAGTATAGGTCAATATCCCCATATCAGGGTTAGCAATAAGTATGGGGTCATCAGTGCTCTGAAAATACAGTGGTAAACCAATGTTTCTGTTAGTTTTTGATTGGGAAAATTGGTTGAGCTAGTTGATTGATGTCATTGGTTGTTTAGTTGGGGCGGTTGTTTGGTTAGTTGAGGTTGGTTGATTAAGTTCCTGAAAGGATTTGAAAAAGGTGTGAAATGATATAAAAAACTGGTGGAACCAGAGAGAAAAGTAAAGCTCGATCTAAAAAAGTTACAGTAAAAAAATGGCAAATAATTTCAGTCTAAGAAAGTAAGTAGTGCGTAGAAAAGTAATGGAACCAGATTATCTGTAAGGCTCATGAAATTAACCAAATTATTGTTGATAGCTTAAAATGTGGACTGAGCTATACTGGTGTCTTATATTCAGAATCATATTATCCAATCAAAATGAGTACTGGGTATAGTAAACAGAATGTGTAGTTATGTACTATAAAATTTCTGTCAGGCCCAGAATTGTGGAAATGATTGCATCAAGTCAAGCTAAACTCCTCAAGCAAAAAAAACTAAAAAAAGGGGGGGGGGGTAAAAAAGGCGAAATATTCTTGTAAAAATATATGTACCTTGTGATTTCGAATTTTTCCATTAACCCCTTAACGGTCGCATTAAATTACGGTTTAAAAATTCAAATTGCTTATTGTCACCACTTTTTAAAAAAAGAAATATTCAGCTTATTTAAAGACAGGTAAAATGATACCATAATGAAGCCAATTACACTATTTTATAAAATTGGTAGGAATCAAACAATATGAATAAAAGACACAGCCCGTGAATATCACGGGAGCGAGAATTAAGGGATCAATAGGCAAAGCGAACAGAAAATCTAAAGTGCATTTGAAAACTGAAAAAATAATACGCAGAATTTTCAAAAATATTTTTGTTTTTAACCCTTTCTGGGGCAAAACAATTTCATACCTAATGTGTTGAAATTAATGAATGACACCTGAATTTGAAAATAAATTTATTTGTAAATAGGAATAAGCTATATTTCACACACATAATAAACAGACTTTTTTTAAACCAAAATTCTGGTGCTAATGTGGCATTTGGGAATTAAAAATAAGTGGTTTCATAAACGTGCCGAGTCCCCTTAAATAATCTTTATATACATAAACAAACACTTTAATGTACTGTTTATTACATTTATTTAAGGATAAAAGAGATAGATAATAATGAAATGTGAACTTTCTCTGCATTTGAAGTTAGTTGTGTTCAAACAAAATGGATTGGGATTTTTTTGTCTAGTCGACGGAGACTCTTGATCACGCATTTGAGAGGCATGATTACACATATTTTCCAAACGTGTTTGTCGAGTCGACGGAGATTCTAGATTACGTACTTGAGAAGCATGATCTTTCATTGACTTGAGTCGAAGTATTTTTGAAGTGGGAGTTTCTAAGCTTCGGGTTTCGGAAGCATGTGTCTTTAACGAATAAAGTCGCTGTGATCGAGAATTTTGAGATTCTTGCGATCTTATCTGAGCAATGTAGTTTTTTGCTTTATGTAAACGTATGATTTTTTTTTGAGAAGTTTCTTTCTCACGAAGATTATCAGCCCGTTTTTTAGCATTCCAACGATTTTCCACTTTAGAATGTTCGGACTGCGTTTTCCTACGATTTTTCTGATAATCTTTGTCTTTTATTCTTCTAAATTCAGTAATATCTGGGGATTCATTTTTTCTTGTCTCAGAAATGCGTGAAGCTTTTTTTGTTTTCCTTGATAAAGCCATTTTTTAAAAGCTTTTATTTTATACCTAAAATAATGAAACTAAATGTTAATATTTATAGCTCTATTTATTTACACTAGATTTACTAACCTAACTCAAACTAAATTGTTTTTGTTTATAGACCTATACTTATTATACTACTTCTTATTTCTATACTTACTAACTATACTATACTACTAACTTTTACTGCTATTTCGTAGACTATATAAACCTGGTACTTTTGGTGCAATACCAGCAAAATTATTTTTATTTATTTAATCCGACAAAATTTAAACAGTGTATCGAAGTAGGATGGCTGTGGTTGCTTCCCTGCGTTACCGGGTACACAACGTGACAACGAATAGGCAAATAGATACACACGCACATATAACAACATAAGCCCGAAGGCATATAATGCAGAGGACATTTTTATGGGAGTTTTAGCCAGTTATCAAACTGTTTCCGCCTTCACCGCGTGGAGGTACTCCCAGCTTATGTCGTTTACATTAGTGCATTAAATTATTCTATTAACGTTCACGCTGCTCTACATTACAGTTCCCGTGATCCGCGCTTTACTCTTATCGCTCATTTTTTTTAAACATCTTCAAAGCAGTCTTGTAATTATGTATAAGCATATAAATACTGGTGAAGCTCTTTCAAGTAATACCAAACACATTACATATATTTTTATTTTATACTTTTTGTCCGCTAGAGGGCATAATAGTAAATTTGGTGACAAACTTTATAGCTCACAACCAACAGAATATCAAGATCAAGACCCTTCTAATGGCACTGCAGTGGTCTTATTCTGATTACTAAGTACCAAAGAAATTAAGAACGAAAAGATGTGAATTATATGCAATTAGCCCATAAATGCAAGTAAAGTCACAAGCAAATGCTAGTAATATATATATATTCGAAATGTACAAGTGAAGCGCTTTAAAATGATACCAAACACGGCATATCTAGCTTAACTTTATTTTTTTACTCTGTATATTTTGTCCGCTAGAAGGCGCCACATTGAATTTGGTGAAAATCTATATAGCCTATAACCAGCGGACAATTAAGACGCTTCTAATGATATGTCATTTGTCGAATTCTGATTAGTGGTTTAGAAGTTACGAGGGAACAGATGAACATACATACATACATACATACATACATACATACATACATACATACATAGCCTGTCAAAATCATAACCCTCCTTTGGCTTTGCCGTAGTCGGGTAAAAAAAGTAACTACCGCTGTCACCGCCGCAACCGGTTTTGAATTTTTTGTGACCGGAGGTCTTTCTTCGTTAATATTAAGAAAAATAATGCATACAAAAATATGAAAATCGGTAGTATTATACAGAAATGTTTGATAAACACGCTGATGCAGACAGTTTTCAAATCGAAGAATTATTTTAAGAGATATTTAATGCCAAAGTTGGACAAAATCGTTCCATTAAAAAAGTTTTATAGGAGCAAAAACTGTACATAGTAATTTAATCATTTTTAGATCATTTTATACGTTTGAAGTTCCCGGTGTGCAGACTGCTTTCTTTTTTTAATTTGGCTAATTTTATGAAATTTTATTTCTATTTTAAATTCAAATTTTCAGGATTTCTAGAGATATTTTTTACAGATTTTAGAAAGTGATATTAATTTAAACTCTTGCCAACTGTATAAACAGCGGAAACAATAATGTTTGCTTCAAAAAAAAAAAAAAATAATATTTATACGTGTAATAAATTAAAAATTTATTTACACGTGACTATTATAAACAGAAAAAAAAACATTTGGAATTAGAATTAAATAATTATGTACAAAAAGCAGGAACTTATTAAAAATTACGTCATAAAAACTATAATTACACGTGAATTTTAACAGAGAAAGGAATTTGTGAAATAATAAATTTATTAACATGCGTTAGAAGTCTTAAATAGGAGAAATTACGTCATATTTACGTTACATTACAGTTATTACATAAAATGAACACCAAATAATGTTGCAAAACGGTTTAAATTTAGAAATTGCGCTAGACATTTATTTGATATTTTGAGAGGATACTTTTCAACTATTTTTGTTAGGAAAGCGCAAATAATATTTCATTTCTAACACACGTATTTTCACGTGAATATCAAAAAGAGAAAGAATAGTTTGGTCAAAATTACGTCAGATTAAAAACGATTAATTTAAAACGTCTTATTTAAAAGAACTTTCTTTTCGCTTTGTTAAAAAATACCTGGAGACAAAGATCCTGTTTACTTAATTCCTTTTATATTAGCTTATTTTGAAATGTTTATCTTATTTTACTTAATCAAAGACGAAAACAGCGATTGACATATGTATTTTTGGTACTACTTAGTTATCCCGTCGACCAAAAATCTATCATTCGCCAAACTATAAGATTAAATGTCAATAATGGCTGATCGTAAATGTCCCATTAACTTGACTTTAAGCAAGTTACACGTGTCTACGTCATCAAGTTATTTTTATTTCGACGTTTTATTTGTATTTTTATTAATGTTGCACTAATTTATTTGTTCTTTCGTTATTTAAAATAAAAATGATGTCAATTTGTATAATTTGGCGAGTGCTTTGGCGATTTATATAATTTGGCGAAATTGGTCGACGGGTTAATCAAGTTGTACCGCAGCGGATTTGGCCTTAAAATTCCCCAGTCAAAGAGAAATGAATAGAAATCCGTTTATAGGGAGATCGCCATTGTTTTTTAAATTATAATTCAATCTTCCGAAATATTTTTAAAGCCGATCAAATTAGCGTACTTTTAGAGTCTGCGGTGTCTGAACGGGGGTTGACGAGCGTAGCTCGTAGGGGGTAGAGCCCCCTATTAATGTAAAAAATATCTCTAGAAATGCTGAAAATTTGAATTTAAAATAGAAATAAAACCTCAAAAAATAAGTCAAAAAAAAAATGCAATCTGCACTCCGGCAAATTCTAACGCATAAAATGATCTAAAAATGATTACACTGCCATGTATAGTTTTTGCTGTTCTAAAACGTTTTTAGTGGAACGATTTTGCCCAAGTTTAGCATTAAATATCTCTTAAAATAATTTTTCGATTTGAAAACTGTCTGCATCAGCGTGTTTATCAAACATTTCTGTGTAAAACCACCTATTTTCATATTTTTGTATGCATTATTTTTCTTAATATTAACGAAGAAATACCTCCGGTCACAAAAAATTCAAAACCGGCGGCGGCGGTGACAGCGGTAGTTACCTTTTTTTAGAATAGAGAGATATTTAAGGCTAAATTTAGACAAAGTCGTTCCATTAAAAAAGTTTTATAGGAGCAAAAACTATACATCGGAATTTAATCATTTTTAGATCATTTTATACGTTATAATTTCCCGGTGTGCAGATTGCATTTAGTTTTTAAATATTACTCATCTTTTGAGCTTTTATTTCTATTTTAAATTCAAATTTTCGGCATTTCGAGAGATATATTTTTATTTATTTTAGAAAATTGTACTAATTTAACCTGTTCCCAACTTCATAAATAGCGCAAACAATAATGTTTACTTCAAATTAAAAATTTATTTACACGTGACTATTATAAACAGAAAAAAAAACTTTCAAATTAGAAATAAATAATTACGTATAAAAAGCAGGAACTTATTGAAAATTACTTCATTTATAATTACACGTGAATTTTAACAGAGAAAGGATCTCTCTATTCTAAAAAAAAGTAACTATCGCTGTCACCGCCGCCGCCGCCGCCGGTTTTGAATTTTTTGTGACCGGAGGTCTTTCTCCATTAATATTAAGAAAAATACTGCATACAAAAATATGAAAATCGGCGGTGTTATAGAGAAGTGTTTGATAAACACGCTGATGCAGACAGTTTTCAAATCGAATAATTATTTTAAGAGATATTTAATGCTAAAGTTGGACAAAATCGTTCCATTAAAAAAGTTTTATAGGAGCAAAAACTATATATGGGAATTAATTCATTTTTAGATCATTTTATACGTTAGAATTTCCCGGTGTGCAGATTGCATTCACTTTTTTAATTTGACTCATTTTTTTAGGTTTTATTTCGATTTTAAATTCAAATTTTCAGCATTTCTAGAGATATTTTTTACTTATTTTAGAAAGTGGTATTAATTTAAACTGTTGCCAACTGTATAAACAGCGCAAATAATAATGTATGCTTCAAATTAAAAATTTATTTACACGTGACTATTATTAACAGAAAAATAAACTTTCAAATAAGAATTAAATAATTACGTATGAAAAGCAGGAACTCATTGAACATTACTTCATAAAAATTATTACACGTGAATTTTAAAAGAGAAAGGATATTGTAAAATAATAAATGAGCCCCCTAGTATTGTAAAATAATAAATTCATTAACATGCGTTAGAAGTCTTAAATAGGAGAAATTACATTACATTTACCTCACATTACACTTATTACGTAAAATGATCAAAATAAATATTGCAAAACAGTTTAAATTTAAAAACTGCGCGAGACATTTATTTGATATCTCGAGACGATCTTTTCAACTATTTTTGTTGGGACAGCGCAAATAATGTTTCATTTCTAACAAAAGTATTTTCACGTGAATATTAAAAAGAGAAAGAAAAGTTTGGTGCAAATTACGTGAGATTAAAAACAATACATTTAAAATGTATTTTATTTATTTATTTATTTATTGACCAACAAACATACGACTTGTGTGCTTGACATGAGAGCCCGCTTAAAATGTCTTATTTAAAAGAACTTTCTTTTCGCTTTGTTAAAAAATACCGGGAAACAAAGACTCTGTTTACTTAATTCATTTTATATGAGCTTATTTTGAAATGTTTAACTGATTTAATGTAATCAAAGAGGAAAATAGCCATTGTAACTTTTAACAGCAGCTGATTTTTCCTTAAAATTCCTCAATCAAAGAGAAATGAATAGAATCCCTTTTTTAGGGAGATCGCCACTGTTTTTTAAATTATAATTAAATTCTTTCAAAATATTTTTAAAGCCGATCAAATTAGCGTGCTTTTAGAAACTGCGGTGTCTGAACGGGGGTTGGCGAGCGTAGCTCGTAGGGGGCCGAGCCCCCTAGTTGTTAAAAAGGATTTATCGCCGAACGAAGCTACGGAAAATGTTCTTGCAGCAAAGATGCAGTGCATTCTCCGCATTTTTCACAGCATTTCAGTTTTGGTATTTCCTGTTTTCAAGACAGACATTTTCCGTTAATAGAGACGGAAATTCATGTTTTTAGAAGTAAATGCAAGCATTAACGAAATATTTAAACTAAAAAAATCGGTACGCGGATCAGGTAATGGTATCGGTTTGGTCATAAACCAAAACATCAATTACGAAAGTTTAACTAGAATTTTACCGTTTTCTTTCAATTGAAAAGAACATTTCCGTTAGTCTGTGCAGAAAAGAGCATTCCCGTTTTCTAAATCCAGCAAGTAAGGATAAAAAGATAAATTTTCCGCTTATTCCTGGAAAATTTACGCCTTGAATTCAAAACAGAATGTTTCCGTTAAAAGACAGAAAATTCACATAAATTCTACAATATAACGGAGGGCTAACTTCCTTTTCTGATACATTTAATCCAGCTTTCCAATGCCAAAGATTTTCCTATGAAAATTTTCTGCAAAACATAGATTTCCTCTCAAAGGATAGATATTTTCAAATTAGATTTTATTTTAGAAATATGACGAAATTGCTACAAGTTTTACTAATACATATAACATTTGTAAAAAAAAAAAAAAAAAAAAAAAAAAAAAAAAAAAAAAAAAAGTGGAGATTTTATTTACAATCACAATTTTTTTATTTGATTTTAGTTTAAAATGAAATTTTAGGTAAGCTGAAGAAAATAAAATGAGAACTCATAAAAATATCAACAAAGTGTAGAAATGACCAAAATTGATAAAAAGTATGCGGAAAAGTTTGATGTGGGATGAAGAAAATCCAGGACTCATTACTTGCGCGCATTGAAAGTGTGATGCAGTCTCGGCAGAAATTGGATCGGTGAGTTGAATCTTCTTATCATACAGCACGATAGTGCTGTTTAGCAGAGCTCAGCCGCATCTTTTACGTTTTGAAACATGATGAAAAGACAACAATTCAATTGCAATCTAAACCAGAAAACATTCAGTGATGAATAATTGCTTTTTGGAAAGGTCTTAATTTAGCGATGTGCCTTTCGAAAGTCGGGTCAAAAAGTATCCAATATTAACGGAATGACACCTATTTAAACTTTACATAGCACTATACCTTCCCGAATTTAACATTATACAAATATCTCCTTTTTAATTTTCTATCGAATTAAATCTTTTCTTTTGTGTTGCCACACCCTAAAAAATAGCCCAATAATTAAAAAAAATATATTTATATATACTGTTAACTATTGAATGCATGCGTTATTTGTGTGTGTTATATTATATATTGTAGTATGTGTTTTTTATTGTATATCGTAGATCGATGTAATAGCAAAATCTATTCACCGTTGTCCGGTCATCCAAGGCTGTCGTATTGATGGCTGGTGACATCCCCAACATGGTTTATTAATGAAAAATTGCAAACCCAGGTATCATTCTAAACAGAAAATGCTCATATTTCATAAATATATTAAAATTGTATCTAAATGTGTCTTATAATAGTTTTTGAAGTCAAAACAGCTACTATAATATAGGTATTTCAATTACAGAAGGCTAATTTTGGAAAAATATAAAAAAAAAATAGTTTGCTAGATATGACGTCATTTTACTGTCCCTTTCTAATGATGTTTCATTCTGAGTGGAAACTCTTGATCATCTGAAATTAATCCTTATTACTATCATCCATAAAATGGAAGTTTTATTTTTAAGTCATACGAAAGAAATTTTCGGTAAACAATAGGTCATTTGGTTTAAATTTCTAAAATTCGCATATTTTCAATTTTTTCACAATAGTGTGGGGGAAAAGATGTAATTTAAAATGCAATTTTTTGAAAACTGTATCTCAATTTGCTCATTTTTTATGGTTTTTAATTTAATTTTTAAACATGATTTTTTAAAAATGTATCTCTATTGCATGCAGGCTCTATTATAGAAGAATAATGATCCATTATCACTTAAAGCAATATAAATAGTTTCAATAATAAAAATGTCTCTAGCTAATATTCCGTAACAAACTTATAAAATGAACAATGAAATAAAATAAATAAAACAATAATTTAACATATATGCATAGTTGCCAACATTTACGATTTTTTATTTTACCACTAAAATTTAACCGAAATTTTCGACTTGTTTAATCATGAGAATTCGATAATTAAACAAGACAATATTTACAAAACAATTTTAGTAGTGAGAAAAAAGCGTAAAATTCGGCAGCTACGATATATGTAATCGCAAATATTTCAAATTTTACACCGTCCAATACCAGGGAAGATGTACTTCCAAATATAATTTGTTTGAAAACTGCCTACCATTTGACGTATTAGGAGTCTTAAGCGCTTTTAAAATTAGTGCTAAAATTTCTTAAAGGCTATAAGCAAAATCAAAAGAGAAAAAAAAAAGAGAAAGCCATTTTTTCGTGAAATAAAGAAGAAATAAATAAAAATGGGAATTACAGGAGAAACATGAATAAATGGGGGGGGGGGGGGTGATGTTTAGTGTATTTTTAAAGTAATTCTCCGTTTTACAACTTTAAATTTTCGACATTTTCTATCTTGCTTTCGCTCATTTTTACCCTCTGTAATTTTTATAGTATCAGATAGAAAGAAGGCCTAAGAACTAAATCCGAGGAATAAAACATAATTTTACACATTCATCTTCACGAAGCAACTTAATCTAAACTAGAAAAAATAGTCTGCTTACAAATTGTCATCTACAAATATTAGATCAAAGATTATTTTTATTACTAATATTTAACCAAGGAGTCTGGGCAAAATCAAACTTAAGTTTTTTGCACGCATCGATGGAATTATTGACTTATATTTAGAGCAAGTAAATTTAAACAAGAAAAACCGATTTTCATATAACATTTCCTTAAAATTAACGCGCTTAAAATTTTTCACAAAGCCACTATAGGCAGAAAAGCAAGAAAAATGTCATTTGATAAACATTTACTTTAATTCACAAATCTGAAATGTTTCTTCTAGATTTGCCAAATGACATCATTTTTATTCAATTTCGTCAAAATGATTTCATGTGTTTTATCAGCAGTTTCTAAATAAAAAGTCAAATCTTAAAAGAACGCAATGCTTTTTAAAAATGAATTTTGGAAATGTGTATTTCAATTTAATAAACTTTAACCTACATTATAATATTGTTTATTACTTGAAATTCAGTATTGAATTAAATTTATGTTATAGTTTTGTCGAAATGTGTAATAAAACTAGATTTACACTTCCAAAAAAAAAAAAAAAATCGTAAGATCTCATGCAATTTAAATGCAACGCAGCGGGTTGCTATGCCAAATAGTTTTATTAAAAGATGAACACTCGGACAATAAAAATTTTTCATAACGCCATGTATTAATTTTATTTTTTATTGAAACAATTATAAAATGATAAGCGTGACATATTTTACGATGAAATTGATGTATGATATTTTTTTAAATGTTGATATTCGAGATGATGCTATAGTCTAAATAAATATTTTTTTGTTGTGCATAAAGAAATAGTATTGTGAAACATTATTATGAATTATATTCAAAATTACAGAGTTTTGAGAACTATTTTATGAAATCAATACAAATATGTTAAAAATAAAAGCGCAAATAAATATTACACAAAAAAATATTTTTTCAAAACCGCATTTTAAACTACATACATGAAATTGTAAGGGTCTCTTAGCACTGCACTAAACATTGCCATTTTTGAATCAGCGAAAAGGGAAGTTAAAACTTAATTTTTCGTAATAACAAAAAATATTTTCAAATCAAAAAACAGTAGATTAGAATTTTTTGCATTTTTACGATTAAATAATAAGTAAAGACAAAAGAGATTCGCGTTTATTTTTTTATTTTTTATTTTTTTTTTTTTTACATTTTAGTAATAGCATGTCACAATGTTTGGCACGGTTTGTAAAAAAAATTGGTAATTTTCCATCATAGGGGCCTTGCGTTTTTTTAAAAAGCATGGTACAATTCGGGCGTCAGAAATTGCGATTTGTTGCCAAATGAATGAAAAAATGCCAAATGAATGAAATGTTATGAAAACAAAATTGATGGACTTTTTTGCTTAGTTATATATGTATTTTAAATATACGTCTATTATTAATGTTTTTTATATACAAATTACTTCTATTTCTATATAAAATTAGATAAAGGGCATCTTTATGTTAAATAAATTGTATAAACCTTGAAAAAAAATGCTTGTGTATATGAAATGAAACTGTGAATAGATTGCTAGAAAATATGTTGCCAAATTTCCATCTCTGCCAGGGCTATTTTCTCTATTTCGCTAAGATCCCTATACTGGAAAATTACCAAAAAAATCTTTGCACGTTCGGGATTGAAATAAATGGCGCAATAGCATACATTTTAGTATACAGTAGGTATAACATAAAAGTAGCGAAAGGTCTCCAAAAAACTTTCTTCCAAATTATGCCAATTCTCTGTAAATTAGAATGTTAAATAGGTTCGCTTTAAAAACACAGAATCAATATATACTTTTTTTAACTCGTAAGTACACGCGCTGGGGTAAATCTCACCCCACTCATATATTTTCTTCCAAAAAGAAATGATAAATTTCTTTAGGTCGCTTCTGATCTTCCTTGAATCTTTCAAGGTCAAGGTTGAGAAAGGTTGTGTGAAGGAATGTCTTTTCTTTGTTGGCTAGAAGGGGTGAAATATGTCTTTTGGGATTAAATAATCCCGCGTGTACGAACGTTTCATTTCGATATGTTCATTCGTTACGGGATAGCACACACTAAAATAATTTTACTGAAAGCGTGAGATAAAAGCTACCTGTATACGTTGATAAAAGTATATTAAATGTAATTAAGGTAAACTTTATAAAATAATTCAAGTTTTAAGAGGTAAAACAAATCGTTGCATATGTTATATATATACAAAACGCGATTTTTACAGAAACTATTGCAAAATTGAAAATAAATATGAAACCCTTCATTTTTCACTAAAAAAAGTAGTACTGGTGCATTTTATAATATAGAGTAGTAGATTTGCTTTTAAACCGCATTTAGCCATAAATATAATGGGGACAAAATGAGGTGAGATTTACCACCACGCCTGTGGTAACGTTAAAAAATAGGTTCGTGTGCTTACGGTTAAGTTAATTATGCGCTAAACAACGTCCGGTCGTATGCGCCAATTGTCTGTAAACTCAATTATGTAATTTATCCATACCAAATAAGTCAATTGTCTGTAGACTCGATTGCGTAATTTATCTCCTTAATTAATGCATATTTTACAAAGAATACCTACTTTCCAATTTTCCTGATTTTTTTTTATCAATGATTACAGATAGGCGTAAATAGGTTAGTCACTATCGCTGTATTTTAGTTTGACCTACGCAATATTATTATAATTATCTGAAATTAGAAATATTTCTGATATTATTTACAGATGTTTTGTATAATATTTTCAATCACTTTTGATCCTTTTTCTGCATTCAGTCGTTTTCAGACTTTTTAATTTAAAATTCCTATTAAGTCGAAAGCAGAAATTTCCCCCTTTTTATAGTTTTTTCGCAGTTTTAATTCATTTCTTATAACTGTTTCTTACCCTAGCTTTTTGTGTGTTTGAGGGGTTCACCTAGGTTACTGCATATTCCCTTAAACCAGAGGAGCGTAGTTAAATAGCAGAAAAATTCAAGAGATCACCAGATAGATATAAAACTTAAAGTTGTATCATACGGCAATCGTTCTCCAAACATTTTCCCCAACAGAACAGTTTAGTCAGCAAAAGTTGCTTGACCTTGATGGAGGAGAGACTTTTGCCGGCTATTCTTACTCGTCGAATTGTTCCGGCATTTCACGGGAAAAGTTGGATATTCACTCACCGGTGGATCAACTGAGCCAATAGGAACAAAACTAGGAAGACAGGATTTATATGAATTGATAGCAGGAAGATATGTAAACGTATCAGGTAATCCTTCCAGATCAACACATAATAGACGATAACGATATAACCCTACAAAATGCTTGAAGAACCAGTTTACCGAGCATACAACAAGCTGGATGAACATGTTTCGTAAAATGTTGGGGGAAATGTCTGTTGTTCGTCGTTCTCCGTCTGATACGGCCATAGTCTAAGGACTAGTCTGGCGGCCAGTTCTAAGTAAAGTATAGGTCAATATCCCCATATCAGGGTTAGCAATAAGTATGGGGTCATCAGTGCTCTGAAAATACAGTGGTAAACCAATGTTTCTGTTAGTTTTTGATTGGGAAAATTGGTTGAGCTAGTTGATTGATGTCATTGGTTGTTTAGTTGGGGCGGTTGTTTGGTTAGTTGAGGTTGGTTGATTAAGTTCCTGAAAGGATTTGAAAAAGGTGTGAAATGATATAAAAAACTGGTGGAACCAGAGAGAAAAGTAAAGCTCGATCTAAAAAAGTTACAGTAAAAAAATGGCAAATAATTTCAGTCTAAGAAAGTAAGTAGTGCGTAGAAAAGTAATGGAACCAGATTATCTGTAAGGCTCATGAAATTAACCAAATTATTGTTGATAGCTTAAAATGTGGACTGAGCTATACTGGTGTCTTATATTCAGAATCATATTATCCAATCAAAATGAGTACTGGGTATAGTAAACAGAATGTGTAGTTATGTACTATAAAATTTCTGTCAGGCCCAGAATTGTGGAAATGATTGCATCAAGTCAAGCTAAACTCCTCAAGCAAAAAAAACTAAAAAAAGGGGGGGGGGGGGTAAAAAAGGCGAAATATTCTTGTAAAAATATATGTACCTTGTGATTTCGAATTTTTCCATTAACCCCTTAACGGTCGCATTAAATTACGGTTTAAAAATTCAAATTGCTTATTGTCACCACTTTTTAAAAAAAGAAATATTCAGCTTATTTAAAGACAGGTAAAATGATACCATAATGAAGCCAATTACACTATTTTATAAAATTGGTAGGAATCAAACAATATGAATAAAAGACACAGCCCGTGAATATCACGGGAGCGAGAATTAAGGGATCAATAGGCAAAGCGAACAGAAAATCTAAAGTGCATTTGAAAACTGAAAAAATAATACGCAGAATTTTCAAAAATATTTTTGTTTTTAACCCTTTCTGGGGCAAAACAATTTCATACCTAATGTGTTGAAATTAATGAATGACACCTGAATTTGAAAATAAATTTATTTGTAAATAGGAATAAGCTATATTTCACACACATAATAAACAGACTTTTTTTAAACCAAAATTCTGGTGCTAATGTGGCATTTGGGAATTAAAAATAAGTGGTTTCATAAACGTGCCGAGTCCCCTTAAATAATCTTTATATACATAAACAAACACTTTAATGTACTGTTTATTACATTTATTTAACATTTATTTAAGGATAAAAGAGATAGATAATAATGAAATGTGAACTTTCTCTGCATTTGAAGTTAGTTGTGTTCAAACAAAATGGATTGGGTTTTTTTTTTTTTTTTTACCGCCATATTTTAAAGTTTAATCGCCTACTGTCGACCGACGACGAGTAGTCATTTTCAGCTTTAAGCATAAACCTAAAAACATTTATTGATTCTTTACACTTTACTTCTGGTTTTTTATATTTTATTGATTTTTTTATTTTTTTTTTCCTTTCTTAGATTATCAGAATTTAAAGAATATTTTTTTACAGAAAAAAATTCATTAAATACTGAACTTTTTACCTTTAAAATAACGAATCAAAATATTTAACCTTTTAGTTTCAAGCATTTGAAATAATGTTTGCTAATATATCAAACTTTGTAAAAGATTTTAGCTGTTTTGAAGAAATGAAAAGATGGAACTGACTAGAAAAATACTTAAATAAAAAAGATATTTTTAAAAGAAATCATTCATTCTCTTTTTACAAAACTTTTATGTTTTCTTTCTCCTTTTTATTTTTTTCTGTCATTGATAAAGATAAATGGACACTTAAACATACTGTTATTTCCTTTGAAAAAATAATAAATGAGTAGACTTGGTCATAAATCAAGTTAAAGGCCAAATACGTGTTTCTTTATTATAAACGGCGTTTTTATTTAAAATAAATTAAATTTTATTTTTTGTATTGCACAATATTTTTCTTCATAAAATACTCATAAATATGTATATAACATATGTACCGTTATTACATTCATAAAAACTAATCTTAGCCTATACCTGTTAATGGACTGTTGCCGTAATAAGTCCCACTGATATCCAAGTCAAAGAAATTTTAGATTTTTCTTGTTTATATATTGGGTCGTTCGGAAAGTCGTGTCCGTTTGGGAAAATCAATTCGTACCGGAAAATACTATCATTTAATTATTAGATATTGATTCCAATATCTAATGTCTAATAAATACCGGCGATAATTTTCCGGTATAAATTGATTTTCCTAAATGGACGCGAATTTCCAAACGACCCAATGATAAATGATGCTGACGTCATTTTGTGAATGGCAACATCAGATGATCAACTTTCGCTTTTACTGCAATTTTTAAATTTTTTTAAACTTCTAAGCATCGTAGACTTTCAATTTTTAGACCGTCGAATTGGGAAAAAAAATGTACTTTCAAATGCCATTTGTTTGAAAACTATTTTGCAATTTGTTTGAAAACTGTATCGCCATTTACTCAATTTTTATTATTTTAAAAATAACTTTCAAGCATGAATTTTCTTTAATCTATATCTACCTTGTGAATTCTCAATTGTGAAATATAAATTGGTTTGCACTTAATTTATTATAAATAGCTCATAATTTGTTTCCAGTTTATATTCTATAACGAAATTAAAACATCCATTAATCAATAAGTCAAACAATGAAATAGAAGTAAAACACAAATTTAAGACATGTAATCGAATTTCGCGCTTAAGCCACTGAAATCCACCAAATCAAAACGGCTGATTGTAAACAGCGATCTTTGGTGTGATTTCTTCGGTTGTTTAATCCTTACGCGAGACCAACAGGAAAATATGGTTTTTAATACATTTCAAAATTTTAAACGAACTCATTATTGCTGTTTTTCATATAAATATGATTTATATTATTCTTAATGGGCATTCTGAAAATTATATTATATGTAAAAAATCTATTATAGTTACCAATAAAAAAGAAAAAGTTGTAGATCCGTGAGAGGCTTTCTCACCGAAAATATTGAGATTATTTGTTGATACAGTTTTCATTAGCCGCAATTTTATTTTATCAAGCAATACGTTTTAACGATATATAAATGTACTACATTTAAAACTTCTTGCAGAACCTTACGAAAAATACCTCATTCATCGCTGTGTTTTTAGTATGTGCAGAGATAAAAGGATATTGATATCAGAAATAATATATATATCACGGTTTTCACCTATATTCTGTTACCCGGGGATCCCCGGTTTACCTTTTAGCTTTACCTTAACCCTTTCCGACACAGTGTGCCCGGGTCGGGGTACCTAATTTTAATTCCAAACTTACGAACGGCACCAAGAATATTTTAGTAAAATTTTGCTTTTAAAATGAATAGTTAAGATAACACGTTTTTAATTTCTAAAAAAGTCGTTTTAAAATTCCGGTGTCAGTCAATCATTTCATCATTTTACAACAAAAATTGCCCGTGCCGGAAAGGGTTAACCCCTTAACGTTCGAATTAAATTGCGGTTTAAAAATTCAAATTGCTTATTGGCACTTTTTTGAAAAAGAAATATTCACCTTATTTAATGACAGGTAAAATAATACTATATAAAAGCCAATTACACTATTTTATAAAACTGGTGGGAATCAAACAATCTGAATAAAAGACACAGCCCGTGAATATCACGGGAGCGAGAATTAATGGATTAAATAAGGCAATTTTTCTGTTAGAAAATACTAATATTAACCCCTTCAAGACCGGTGGTTCATTTTTGGACCACTTAATTTTAAACTCTAAATTCCACGTTGGCACTAGAATATTGAAATGAAAAATTTCCTTTTATTAAATGAGCAAAAGCTTTTGCTTATTCTGGAATAAATTTGTAAATTCTAGTAACATTTACTCATTTCAGTACTTTGCGAATGTAAATACCTTGTCCCTGAAAGGGTTAACCTTTTATTTTTACCTTTTTTCTCTAATCTGTCCCAATCTTGAGTAAACAGTAACCATAATTATAAAAATTATTAGATGTGCCCTTGTAAAAAAAAAAAAAAAAAAAAAAAAAAAAAAAAAAAAAAAAAAACACGGAACAACAATTCAACCTTAAAACCTTTTCTGCTGTACTAAAATTTAGCATAGAAAGGCATTCAAGTCCGTTCTATGGTTGTTAAGAAAATTGTGGACATAGTTACGTAACAGTCAAAAACAAAAATTTCCTTTTTTAAATCGCTAAAAAGTTTCCCAAATTCCCAAGAAATTTGAGTAATTTGTGAATGTAAGCAAATTATATTCCATTTGGTATGGCGATCGTATCATGCATACGCTTTTTGCAAGGATGCATGGGAAATTCGAATGATAATCGACTTTGATATCCATGAAGATACTGAAATTGCTATGTAAACAGGGTATGTTGTTCAAATAAATTACAGTAAAACCTCCTTAAAGCGACCATGTTCCGTTCCATTAAAAATTGGTCGCTCCGAGAGGTGGTCTCTTAATGGAGGTGATGTTTAAATCTAGATTTTAATTATTGAAAGAAGGTAACAATTAATGTCAATAAAATTTATTTTTCACATTAGGAAAATATATGAAAATTTAAGCCTCAAAACAAAAGTTAATTACATAAGTTAATTATTGCAGAGTTTAAAAAATGAATACATTGACGTTTGCTTTGATTTTACGGTTTTATCTTTTACTTACAAGTCCTTTCGAAGTTCATTAAATAAATACAATTTTTTTTAGACGGGAACAAATAATGACGATTTAATTAATTTATCTATTTCTTTGAGAGTTTTTTGACAGAATAGGGCAAGGGAGTTTATTGACCATCATTCGTAATTTGTCATCAGAGTTAAATTCAATGCTTAAAAAGGCGCGAAGGGGTTTAAACACTTAAAAGTTACCGGAATAATAAAAAATAAATCTAAACTTACAAGGGAACCACTTTTGGTGTCGCTCGCACCTAGCTTTGAGACCTGGTGCATTTTAAAGTACTATATTATGAAGTTTGAAAATCGATAAAATTTTTCTGTTAAAATAATATTTCTTGATTTTACAGCAGCATAACTTTCTGAAAATGCAATTTTCGAAACCACTTATCGGACTATTAACATTGAATTTTTTTAAAGAAAAGAATTTAAAAATAAAAATTAGTTAATAATAAGAATAAAATATCGAAAAAAGTACGAAAATTCCTTCAAAAACCCTCGAATTTGATTTTGAAAAATTGCAACATTATAATTCATATTTTTGGCAGGGAAACAGTTAGCGTTTATTTTCAAAAGTGGAGCTTTCCGGCAACCCTAGCCAAATGTCATAGCTGAATTTGTAATAGCTAGAAATTGCATGTCCGATATTATTCAGCCACAGTAATTTTTCTAAATTGTGTAAAAATATTAATTTACTTTATGATTACTTTTACCAAAGGACCATTTAATACAGCAACATTTCATTTTAAACATTCGAAACTTTATTCCATTCGATTTCAAAAGAAAATAGCTTGCTTCATTTCTGTTTCATTAAAAAATAGTTTTCAATGATCTTCGAAGCTTTTATAGAATTATATTTATTACTTATATATTTATCGTCTGCATAGAAAAAGAAATAAAAACCTAATATTTGTTTCTTATGCTATCAATTCTAAAAAAAAAAAAAAAAAAAAAAAAAAAAAAAAAAAAAAAAAAAAAAAATTGCAATCTGATATACTAGTAATGTGTATTGTATATTTACTCTTTGGATAAAGCGGGCGGAAAAATTGTAGCGCCCTATTTGGCGACTTAACTCACTTTTGGCGTGAAATAAACAAATAGAAATATAATAATAAAAAATTAAAAGTATAAAAATGTATATAAATTATGATTTTAACAGAGAAATTTTATCGGTTCTCTAACATTTATGTATAGTGCTACAAAATGCACCAGGTCTCGATGCTAGGTGCGAGCAACACCAAAAGTGGTTCCTTTGTTAGTTTAGAAGTTCGATGAATAATGCGCTCCCCGGAATTATTTTTCTAATAAAACCTTCTTCAAGCGACCAGGAAAAAACGTAATTTGTTTCTTCATTTTCTTCATAGAAATGGGTCGTTCATGGAGGGAGTTCAACTGAGATTGTCTCTGAATGGCGGTAAGATTAGTATTGAGCCTATTGGAGTAAATTTCGTTCCATGAAAAAATGGCCATTCAGGGAGGTGGTCGCACAGGGAGGTTTCACTGTACGTTATTTTCTCCTTTGAAATTGTTTATATCACCAAATCATACATAAGGTATTTACAAATATCAATCGAAAGTTTGAAAATAACCTGAAATGATTATTGTATGAATAACTAAAAACAAGTAATATCAAAATTTTGTTTTTAAAGTCAATTCCTACTTAGGCCATCAAAGAAAAATTTAATATAATCAAGCTAATATTAGTTTTTGTTGCATTAAAATATCTCAATTTGTTGATTTTCTATAAGCAAGTAGGTTTACAATGGAACTCTATGGGAATTTGGCGAAATATTACAGATATCGCCAAGTTGGCGTCACTTTTGACAACTCATTTTGGCCGCCAAATTTGGCGATATATCGCCAAGTTGGCGACAAACTTGGCGGTATTTGGCGACAGAACAGGGTCCTCCTATGGTAACCCCTTATTGAAAATACTTTCATTGACCTTCAATAACCAATGGCCGCCATTTTGTTTCCCATGCAAAACTAAAATTAATTAATTAAAATTTAATTAATTAATTTATATTTGAAAAAACTGTATTAACCCTCTGTCTACCAGAAGGGTCCAATGGACCCGACATGTACATTCAAAATATTTATTCAAACCAGAAATTTCTTCAAAACAAACTAAATGTATAAATCAGACAATAATAAGTTAAATAAACAAATTAAATAGTTTTAAGTAAAAATTCTGGTGTAGAATGTTTTTATAAAACTTGAGTAAAATTTCCGGTAGTTCTAGGGTTAACATCAATTGTCATCCAGTACAAGTTTAAAAAAATTTATTTCAACTTGGTAGGATGAATAATGAGTATCTATATTATAAAGGACAAACATATCTGTGCGTAACGCATACGTCATTTTGCGAATGGCAACACTTTGAAATTTGAAATGAAATTTCGGTTTTGCAATTTTCGCTACTGCAAATTTTTAAACTTCTAAACATCGCACAGTTTCAATTTTTACACCTTCGTACAGAGAAAAAAATGTGCTTTTAAATGCAATTTGTTTGAAAGCTGTATCTCAATTCATTTTTGAGATATTAATTTTTTTGTAGTTTTTAATACAAATTTTGTAATCGTGGCAACTGAAGTACTCCATTTATATTGAAAGTAAAGGGAAAATAGTCATGGTTTATTATTTTTATTGATTATATCCTTATTGATGCCATTTTCTCATTACAAATAAAAGTAACTTTTTTATAATTTTTGAACAGAAAATGACGTCAGACATTAACCAAAACACGCATTCTTCTTCATAAGTCAGTTACATTTCAATATTTTTACATTACGCTGATACCGAGTTTGACACGCCAGGCAAAATGATTTAGTGAGTAAAAATGATGTCATATTTAAAACAAAACGATCATTCTTTTTTATAAAACTAAACATTTGAACAATACCAAATGGCCAGTGTACTACGGCAACTGAAGGCAAATTTCTGAATGGTAAATTTTCGCGGGTACTGAGATTAGAATTTAAATTTTATGCGAATGTTCACATGAAAAGTTGTATCGGACAAACGTGGCATTAAGTTTGGAAATACATTCATTAATAATGTATTGCGCGTTAAAATACTTTCAAATTGTGAATTTGAGTGGTGCATATGTAAATTATGAGAATTTGAAAATAACGTACAGTTTAGATTTTATGAGGTAAAATTTTATTATGTGACAAAGCGAAATCTTTTTTACTGATTTTTCAGGCCGTAAAAACAACGTAAGAGTCTCAGTCGATAACTTCATCATAATTAATCATCTTGATTACGTATTCTAATACAGTTTAATTTTTCTATAATTTCAGCAGTTGAAGTTTCTGGAAATAATATTTTGGTAATTTTAGGTTACTAATATTATTTGTTTTAAGAGTTAGACAACCAATGTAAGAAGAATTTTTTATTGTAATTATTTTTTGTAGGCTTATTATAAATTCGATCTGACAGTTCCTTTTACTTTACATTTTAGTTCGGCGAATTTCGACGGGTTCCAACTCGTTTTATTAACGATTGAAAATTTGAACAAGATAAATATATAAATATATAAATAAATATAGGGAGAGTGTGAGCTAATAGTAGGAATTGAATAATATAAAATTATAACTATATTTGAATGGACCGATTCAATTGATCTTTAGTAGTATCGCATTGTCTTACATATATGTGTATTGTGTAAGGCTATGAAGCACGGTTCCCAGTTTAACCTCTTTTCCTATACAGAAATTCCTAATTCATAAAGGAAATTCTGAAAGAAGCACTTTTACTTAATATGATCTCGAAGTACGTGTCATTTAAAAAAAATCCTGTTCAAAATTTCTGGTATAAATCGAGATTTTCTAAATGAAAAAGAAGGATAAACTGACAATCCTGCTATGAAGTATAAGAAGTAGAAAAGTACTTAAAAATGAAATAAGAGAATAGTGGATTTTCAAATAAGCAAACTTCTTTCTTTTTTTTTTTTTTTTTTTTGTTCCAAATGTAATTGATAGATGATACTTCACTATCTCAAAATTGTTAGAGCGCTCAAAGTAACGTATAAAATTATGTCAAATTGTATCCATCTTTTATCTTTCATTCTGTATAACTGATGTAAAACTAAAAAAAGTTTTGTATTCTGAAACTGCAAGGTGATTTTCAGCACTATTACAATTTGAGACAGTAAACCGCCATCCATCTGTGATATTTGTAATTAATTGAAAAAAGCATATTAAAGAAATTCCTAGTTTCCCTCATTAATCTCTTTTATGAACAGCCTTTTTTATAGATTTTTTATTTACTATTTAAATTAGGAGACAATTGAACGCCATCTTTCAATGGTGTTTGGAACTAAATCAATGAAGCGCATTACAGGCATTCCCGGTTTTAACTCATTAATCTCTTGCATTAATAACTACAATATCTGTAAATGTGGGTGTTATTAAGAATTAAGATAATTCTTCGACTGAAACGTTGAAAAGATTTACTGCCACCGGAATCTACAGACAAATCCTTCTACATATAAAAAAAGGTAACGTTTTGGATATGGGCAATGAAAATCTGCATAGATACCGCGAAAGGCATCCGATTGCTCAGAGCTTTCTGACGCTATAACGGGCCTTACCATGGAGGGGGAGGCCCTGTCGCTAACTTATATCACCAAATTAGGCGGCCAAAAGTAACGCCAATCCTGCGCTATTTCCAGTATTTCGCCAAATTTCCATCGACTCCCATTGAAACAGTGTTGCCAGTGGGCTACTTTTTATTAATTTAGATTTCTTGATTGACACCACTTTTTTGAAACGGTAAAATTCACTTTGTTTTTGCCTTATTTAATATGTCATTAAATAAGGCACATTTTACCATTTCAAAAAAGTGGTGCCAATCAGGAATCTGGTTTTTAAAAAAGTAGCCCATCTGGCAACACTGCATTGAAATCCTATAGAGTTTACTTGCTTTCAAAAAATCAACAAATTGAGATATTTCAGTACAACAAAAACTCATATTAGCTTATGAATAGAGCTTAATTGAACTATTTACAGTATTTTTAAGAACAAACACTAACCATTTACAATATTCGTAACGCTATATATATAATTTTATATTTAATAATTCTTATAATTATGAAACTCTGTAAGTTCTAATGATTATATGCTTGGAGGTAAGGAAATAAAATTGTCAGGAATTGGGGAGGAGCCCGTTTTTACCAAGTGGAATCTAAAAATTGAATGCATAGAAAATAAGGGATCGCGAAGCGATCCAGAATGGAAACGCGAAACAATTACGTCTGGGGTTGGCTAGAAAATAGGGATTGCTTCGTCATTCCGCGGAGGGTTGGTGAGCGTAGTGAGCAGGGGGGCGGAGCCCCCCTAGATGATTTGAAAATAAAAAGCGACTTCATTTTATCGCGTGCTTAACTAAACATTACGGTGCTAATTGATCACTTTTCAATCAATAAAGATTAACCCCTTCGGGACGGGAGCTTTTTACGAAATTTTTAATCTTTTGTCACCGTTTTTTTAAAACAGAAATTTGTGTCTTCTTGAATCGAGATAATGCGCTGATTGAATAAGGCAAATTTTACAGTAAAATTTTACTGGTGAGAAAAAACAAGGATTCTGAGCGCTTCATGCGGCAAGTATACGTGTCGCTCGTCCCCAAGGGGTTAAGTAGGAAGTGTATGCCCATTGCCCGATAAAGGGTTAACAAGATATACTTTTATTGGAATTTTCGAGGTATTTGCTACCGCTATTTAAAATAAGAATTTTTTTGTTTGATATTTGATTTGAAAAATTTCGGTCACTTTCATTATTCGCAGATTTTGTGTCTATAAGTATGCTTTGGAAAAAATACACATCCTGGTATTAGCTACGATAAATAAAGGAAATTACTAATTGAAAAAATGTGCTTTACAACGAATGTTTCGGTTTTACTTAATACTTTTATAAAGTACAAACTCAACAGAAAATTAAATTAAGTCAGTATTAACTTATGCAAAACTAATCGATATTTATCCAAATATCATCTACTTTTAAAACTAATACCCGATTAAATCAAAAGTTGGAGGTTTAGAATCAACATAAGTTACAGCAACGACCTTATACTAATTGGATTTTGTGCAGCGATAAACTTTATCTACCACGTATTTAGAGTAATTAGGTTAAATTAAATTTTGCAGGAGGCGTTCATTTCGAAACGGAATAAATATATTACATGCAGTAAATTAAGAATTTTCAGATTATTTCGCTTCCATTTCTGAATTTAAAATAATAGTAAATCAATATTAACTTGATATTTATTTTTTTTTTTTCATTGTGCCAAAATAATTACTTCCAAATAAAGTAACTTTGGGTAAAAATACAGGAATTAAATTTTTTCAATTTGAAATAATTTAATAAATTTAATAATTAATAGTAAGAATAATTATTTAATTTTAAAAGCTTAATCAGTTCAAACAATTGAAAAAATACGCTAAAAACGTATTAAAAATTATACATTTTATGTCATTCTGTAAATGTGTTATTCTCTTCATTATGCATGATTTTATTTGCTGGTTAGCCAATTTGCATTATTAGAGTGAATTTCAAGATTTTCTTTGTTTCTTAGAAATTCGGAAAAAAAGAATCTTTACTTAACTAACCCTTAACGGTCGAAATATTCCTCCCAGGCACAGGCAAAATTTTGTTTTTTTTAATCCTCAAATATCCCAATGGGGCCGGAATTTACGATAAAATTTACTTGTAAATAAGTAAATGCATTTATATGTGTACTTACAAAAAATTTCGTTTAAAAATACTGGTGTCAATATGACATTTGTTGTTTAAACTTAAATGCAGCCACTCTAGCGGCATCGACCGTAAACGGTTGAACCAATGATTCAATGCAGTAAACTATGAAATGCCTATAAGAGTTTTTATGCTCTTGTTAACTTTCAATCGACGGTGATCAGTCGATTAATTCTTCATGCATAACCATGAAACGCCTATCATTAAATAAATCAAAAATTACTGTTTAGAATTTGTGTTGTGAATTCGGAATTATTCAATAAAAAAGAAATTAATGAATTGACGCATATATGCTCTAATTATGCATATAGTTTAATGAATTTATTAACTTTTTAATACAAATTTTACTGTTTTTAGAGATTAATCAAAGTTAAATCTTTCATTAAAGTAAGGTGTTTCAAAGATCTAAGAATAGACTTTAAGAGGAGGTAGATAACATCTATATGAAACATTTTGAAAAAAACAAAGTATGGACAACAACTCATAGGTGATATAGTGTGCGTCATCACCACATTTGAATTCGTTAATGATCCCCGCTTTAGCTTGTTTAAGTAATATCGACTTAATAAAATTATTTATTATTTCATTCATATTAAAAAAATGGTAATGTTTATAATTTAAATATATATATGAGGACGAGAGTTTCAAAACTAGCCATATCCAGAAAATCAAATTTTGGGAAATTGCGAAAAACGTTTGATTGCGTTCATTGGTTTTCATTGTAATTCAAAATTTTACAACGCCAGAAATGCATGATAAAACTAGTTTTATTGCAGATTGTAGTGTGTTTTCGATGCATGTTCACCAATAGAATAGTTTGATAGAGAAAACTCATTTTTTTTTAAAGTTTGGATAAGGCGAATTTTGAAACTTACGTCCTCATATTTTGAATCAAGACATTCAAAATTCTAAATGTAAACTGCTAAACTGTAATGTAATTGAAAAACAATATATATATATTTAAACCTTTGATGAAGTAACAGAATTTAAATATTTAGGGTCTATGATCACCTGTGATAATATGGTAGAAGCAGAGATTAAAACTCGACTTCCAACAGGAAATAGATGCTATTTTTATCTTCGAAACATTTTAAAATCATCTCTAATATCCCGAACAACTAAACTTAAAATTTATAAAACTGTTATAAAACCAATAGTAATTTATGGTAGTGAGACATGGATCACTACATAAAAAGGTGAAAAGCTATATTACTTGGGAAAGGAAGATCCTAAGACAAATTTTTGGACCTATTAAGGAAGGCAATGCATGGCGTATCAGGACAAATATGGAGATAGAACAGTTATATAACGAAAAAGATATAATAAATACTATAAAAATAAGAAGAATGCAATGGTTAGGCCATCTAATCAGAATGAGGGATGAGAGAAGCACAAAGAAGATATATAATAGTAATTTAATAGGGAAAAGAAGTATTGGTAGACCCAGGAAGAGATGGATGGAAGAGGTAGAGAAAGATCTTGCACAAAACCAAATTATAAATTATAAATTAAAGGCCAGAGGTCGGAAGGTTTGGAGAGGTATATTGAGGGAGGTAAAAATCCTACATGGATTGTAGTACCATTGTGTATGTGTATGTATGTATGTATGTATGTATATTTTTAAAGCTTCTAGAAATCAGGATTCTTTCCTAACCCTCATCGAATGAGTTGGGAATAGTTAGATCTTTCTTCCTGAACTCTAGGGATAGGGTAACTCCAGGAGAGTCGCCGCATACGGGATAGATGCCGCACCCCTTGTATTTCTTGCAATCGATAGATGATCGTCAAACGCACAGTATAGGTGCGCAATGAGATTATTTTAACCAGTGTATAGCGTGAATCCCATTTCGATGTTTACTTGTAGAAGTAGAATCCTTTCACTGTCCAAACTTTTAAACACGTCATGTTTAAAAAATTTTCATACACTAATTACTAAATGCATGCATGATTTCGAAGTCAAAACTAAGTGTAGCGTTTGTATAGAGTACTGTGTGTATGATTACGCCATTTTCCTTATTATTAACTTTTCCTTTTCTTTTGCACAGACTAACCATGTTAGGCATGTTATCAAATTTACTAAAACCAAAGGATAAAAAGGGGAAAATAAAAAGTAAGAATGGCAAGAAAGATGCAAGTCAAGATAATAATAATGAAAAATTGGGATACGCGTAACGCAGACGTTCTTTGCAAACTACTTCAAAAAAGAGGAGGTGTAATTGGCTCCGTTGCATCATGAGTTTAAATGTAGTTACATAAAGACTGTACTTTTTCGACACTTTTCTGTAGATTGAAGTCGATCTCTTAACCATTCGGGACCATAGGTGCATATAAGCACCTTCATAAAGAGCTTACAAAATTTGTTTCTAGTACCAGCAAAAAAGAAAAGTAATATTTGCTTTGTTTAATTACAGCATTTTCATGATTATTTAAGTAAAGGTAACTTCTTTTAAAAAGTGGTTGTAAAAGCCATCGGTCTCGAAAGAATTAACAAGTAAATTATGTAAACACAATTTTACTTTTTTCTTTTCTCTTTCTAATACATTGATGCTACGTTGTTGCTGAAATAACAATTAAAATTTAATGTAAAAAATAAGTCGATAATTTTAATAGTGAAAGTAGTCAACAATTATTAATTTGAATCTACTAATACGTTTCATTGTACTCATTTAGTTTCATTTTGTTATTACATCCATAAATATAGTCCAGATATGAATGTTTTTATTTATAACTTCATTTTGTTCTTATTACAAGCGCGGCATAACTACCGCACAAGTGCGGCGTCTCAGCCTGAATGTACGGGTGACGCGCCGCAGTGTAATGTTTTAGAAAAAAATTGATAAAAAATATTAATAATTTGTTTTTAATTTTTTTTTCGCAGTACACGCGTTGTATATTTAACATTAAATAGCACAGCATGATTTTTTTTTATTTTATGTCTACCATGGGACTTTATACACACATTCAATAAAAATGTGCGGCATAAATCCCGGAATTACCCTATATTCCGGCCTTTAAACTCAATGGGATACCCCCCCCCCCCAGAAAGGTGTCACCTGTGTCCTGCAGCACCGACTACTTTCTATGGTAAGCCATCGAAGCTTTATGCATGAAAACCTGGTTGTTTCTCATATTGATCAGGTAATTTATCCTCACTGCTCGTATCTGTAAAGATACAGGTAGATTCTAAAATCTTCGATAATCCATTTTATGTTATGTTAGTGTTAGGCACCATGAATAGCCGAAAATCTGAAAACATTTTCTGAAACCGTAATCTGCTCAAGCAGTTGTTGTCCTGTTAATTATTTGGAATAGATTATTTCAGACTGCACTTTTGTATTGTATTATTTCTGTGTCTTTCATCGCTTCTGTAACTTGCGCATCCGGCCGTACTTTTCCAATGAAATATAGTTCATATCGATGTCCTCTGCCAAGTTCCCTTCATTCCATTTACTCATAAGTGGTGTTTCTAAACGCTCTTCATGTACATTTCTTAAATACTTTTTACAGAAGGAAATGCTCTAGTTGTGTGGTTAATTATAAAAATGGAATGTTCGAGATGTCTGCTTTTCCCTCTTTCGATTTCTTGCATTAGCAAGTGTCTCCATATTCAACAAGTGTCAATGAGTGGCTTTATTCTACCCATGTAGTCCATACTTATCAACTTCAGACTTAACTTCCGTAAAACGTGAGTTAATTTAAACCGGGTTAAACATGTTTCGAAACAGAATTTTTTAAAAAAAGAAATGTAATAGAAGAGTTTCACGTAGAAACAGGAAATTTAATAGTTAATGATACATCTAAAATACTTTCTGATTAGAAACCTGTTTAACCTGCTTTAAATTAACTCACCTTTTACGGAAGTTTAGTCGGAAGTTGGCAAGTATGGTAGTCAGTTGACTTTTTAAAAATGAAAATCACCTTAAGAATAACACCCACAACCGGGTTATCAATAACTGTGAAGAAAAAAGGTGTTTTAACAATGGAGTTATGAATAAAGAGGAGGAGACATATAGTGTATTGACTACCAGTTGAGAGTGAAGTAACTGAGGAGGTTGCTACAAGATGGCGGTTGATGTTTTACATTATATCAACAGTTTCTAATTGCCGGCAAAGCAACACTGCCACCAGTATATTTTGAATAGAAAAATTTGCCTTATTTAGCGGTTCTTTCACGAAAGATCTTTCTCATAAACATAATTAAATTTTCTATTTGTTTTTACTGGTAGCTCTTTGCACAGGTATTGTAATTTTTTACTCACACTAATAGGAGATTGTCTAGGTACTCACAATATGGCGGAAACACAGGGCCTGACTACCACCGAATTAAACTCCCACCAGTAAAAATGGATATCTGCTTTTGCCATTATTTATGACTGAAATTCTGCATTAATTAGGCGTCTAAATACGAAGGATATTTCTATTTATATTTACTGGTGGAAGTTTGCACCGGCGACATTCAACCCCAGCGAAAGCGGTTACAGTGGAATCTTCACTATTTTAAGGATATGTCAGTTCCTCTTTATTAATAGCTGCATGGTTTTAACCCCTTGACAGGCAGTTGGATATTATGCAGGGCTCGCAGTGTTCCTAAAATTTTCACACTTTGCTACCACTATTTTAAAACTAAAATCTTTATTATATTATTATAGATGTTAAAGGAATCTACCACGTAGAATTTTTATTTAAAATACTAGTAGCAAAGTGCGAAAATTTCAGGAACGCTGCGAGCCCTGATTATGTATCCCACTTAAATTTACTCTCCAAATGCCACAATGGCAACAGAATTTTTGAATAAAACTTTGCTTTTATAATACAGCTGAAAAATATTTTTAATTTATTTTCAAATAAATTTATTCATAAATCGTGGTGTTATTCAATCATTTCAACATTTTAGCAACAGAAGTACTTTGCATCGGAAAGGATTAAAGATATTTTTGACCATTTATGTCTTTTATTAACCCTTTCGAGCGCGGTTCCCTGAAAAAAGGACACCAAATTTTAATTCCAAAATTGATAAACGGCACTAAGAATATTTAATTAAAATTTTCCTGTTATAATGTACGTGAAAATAAGCAAGTTCGTCTTTTCTAATAAATTCGCTTATGAATCCCGGTGTCAGTCCATCATTTCATCAGTTTATGAACAGAATTACTTCGCGCCGGTAAGGGTTAACACTAGAACCATCATAGCGGTTATTTTGAGCGGTAGACAATGAAAGTGTTTCTATTCGAACCAGAAATTTTTTTTTCTAAAATAAGTTAAATATTTACCACGGAGAAGTAAATTAAATAAATGAGCTTAACAGTTTTAAATAAAAATTCTGGTGTGAAATATTTTTATGACACTTGAGTCATATTTTCAGCGGTTCTAGTGTTAAGGGATTGTCCTGGTCGATATGTCGGAAACACACCTTTTAAAACCGAACACCCCTTTAATTTCACAGAGCATTTGAAATTAAATAAATGAGTTTAACAGTTTCAAATAAAAATTCTAGTGTGAAATAGTTTTATGACACTTGAGTCAAATTTTCGGCGGTTCTAGTGTTAAAGGATTGTCCTGGTCGATATTTCGGCAACATCCCTTTAATTTTACGGAACATTTGAATACATAATTGCACTTTTTCGTACATAATCAGCAGCGCCAACTTTTGAAAAACATTGGGTGTGCTCAAATATATTTGAGTAAAATAACACATACAAATTCTCCCCTTAGTGCGCGTGTGTGGAGGCAGAGCCGGGTGATTAGCGAATGACTAAAGATGATAATTGGATGTTAAATTATGTTTTTGCTATGCAAAATATGAAATTATTATAATTATAATTTAATAAATAATTTTATTAAATCATATTCTCATAACTTTTTCCTCATAAATACATTGATATTTATTATAAAAAACATGAAACTTGCTAACTATTGAAAGAGCAAAAAAACTTAATATCAAGAAAAATATACAGTTTAGTCACCTAATTGATTTATAAAATTTTCAGACTTTGCTATCACTATTTTAAAACTATAATCTTTATTGTATAACTCTATTATAGATGTTAAAGGAATCTACCACGTAGAAGTTTTATTTAAAATACCGGTAGCAAAGTCTGAAAATTTTAGGAAAGCTGCAAACCCTGATTATGTATCCCACTTAAATTTAATCTCCAAATTGCCACAATGGCAACAGATTTTTTGAATAAAACTTTGAATTTTCAAATAAATTTATTCATAAATCGTGGTGTTATTCAATCATTTCAACATTTTAGCAACATAAGTACATTGCCCCTGAAAGGATTAAAGATATTTTGACAATTTATGTCTTTTATTAATTTGTCCCGGTCGATATTTCGGCAACACCCCTTTTAAAACCCAACACCCCTTTAATTTCACGGAACATTCAATGTTTAATTGCACTTTTGCATAGATAATAAGCAGAGCCAACTTTTGAAAAACATTGGGTGGACTCAAAAATATTTGAATAAAATAACACATACAAATTTTCCCCTTAGTGCGCGTGTGTGTGGAGACAGAGCCCGTTGATTAACGAATGACAAAAGTCGATAATTGGATGTTAAATTATGTTTTTGCTAAGCGAAATATGACATTATTATAATTATAATTTAATTATAATTTAATAAATAATTTTATTAAATTATATTTTCATAAGTTTTTCCTCATAAATACTTTGACATTTATCATAAAAAACATGAAACTTGCTAACTATTGAAAGTGCAAAAAGACTGAATGTCAAGAAAAATATACAGTTAAGTCACCTAATTGCTTTATCAATCTAAGACGTTAAAACTCATTGCAAAATATGCAGGAAATTTGTTTTTGACAGAAATTTAATTATACATCCGCTGAAGGGCTGAACGGATTTCCAGTTCTCCTATGTAAATCTAATTGATGTCCTGACTATTTTTCAAACAAAATTATTCTGAGAACCTCAATAAAATCAAATTTCATTTCAGCGATTAACCCTTAACCGGAAATATGAAAATCCCGTGAACAAACAGAACACTTAATAATTTACCAAATAGTGAACTTAAACATTTTAATCTTTAATACTAATGCATTAACAGGACCAATTTTTTAATATAACAGCATAAAAATAAGTTTGGAATGTCGGAGAGAGAAAATATTAAGGGCAGATATGCAGGCGCAAACATCTCACAGACGTACGTTTCTGGTTAAGGGTTAAATAAATAAATAACGAATTAAATCAAATGAATTTGGGTGGGCGGAGAGATCAAATTATTGGGTGAGCTCGCGTCCCACGGACCCATATGAGTTGACGCCACTGTACATAATTATACTTCCGCAGCGCACTTAACCCATTGACTATGGGTTGGGACATACACGTCCCTGTGTTTTTAATACTTTCCAACAAAGTTGAAAAGTGTTTATGACTTCGGTTTGTCTGTCCATCTGGCCGCCTGTCCATGCTCTAACTCTCGTAAATATGCTCGGATCGTTCTGAAATTTTTGGATGTTAGTGACCTCTACCATAGCACGTTCCCTATTTCAAATGAAGTTTGTAGCATGTTTAGTTCATTTACAGGGACAGTCAAAAGTTTTCCGTTACATTACGGCCAATGGGAAAAAATCGTTTCAAATGATTTTTAATGGCGTTACACTCTTTCAAACATAGTAAAATTGATATTCATTTATGAATTTCACTAAAATATGCATTCTGTTGAATATGCGGTGCAAAGAATAGTTATTGTTCATTTACAGGGCCACACAAAAGAATTCCGTGCATAATGGTATGGGGGACTTGTTTGCGGTGTATTTGAAAAGATTTCAGATACTAAATTCTATCCTAATTACTGTATATTAGTAATGATTGCTCGAAATGCATTTTTAATTATGATATGCGCTTTTTTTCACTATATTTATACATACTATAAAGTGCGTATAAATGCTATAGCTCATATACAGGGCTACAGAAATGAATTCGTAAAGGTTACTGAGTATGAGCATAAATTGCTTAAAGGTGGTTTTTAAAGAAGTTATGCATTTTTACGCTGAACTGAATTTAGTTTACTAAGAAATATTTGTAGAATATAGATAAAATGATATACAGAACCACGCAAAGAGTAGGACACATGGCCGTCTATGGGTGATAATTTCTGGAAATGTAATTTCAGTAGTTTTATGAGTGTTTTAGTTTGAATTAAATTTTAGCTAAATAGTAGCATGTAATAAAGGTAATTTGTAAACTACAGGGCTATACAAAAGTATTCAAGTATGTTTCCATCTATTAGTATAAATTGCTGAAAGATGAATTTCAACCAGTTATGCATTTTCTTTGCTAAACTAAATTTTCCCATTATATAGTATATATATCAACCTACAGATCAAATACAGGCTGTTCAAAAGAATTGGAATTCATATTTGGCTATGGACTGTAACTACTGAAATCAGTTTTTCAAATGTTTTATGCGTTTTATAAAATGTTTACTTATGTTATTTACCTTATTTCCCTAAATAACGAACTTTTGTTAATGCATTCGGGAAGTGTTGGAAAGTGTTTCATAATCTATGCTTAACGCATGATTTTTATTTCTTGTTTTATTATTATATTCGTATTACTTTTTGAAAAATAACCTCTGAACACGGATAAATGGAAAATAACTCTCAAATATAGTTTAAATGGTCGATGAAATCCACTTTTCACTAAGAAGGGCTCCTTAAAGCGAGTACTCAGAATATTTTTAAAAATATATATGCTAATGAACTCATGTGCATACTAAAAATTCAGTCAAATTCAGTTTAGGAATTTTTGTAAAAAATCTGTAAAAAATTAAATACTTTCAAATATTTGGCGTGAAAAGCAGAACACTACAAGCGATTTGACGAGCAGCACCTTTCCTCGTCAAATGCAAGCCATGTTAATAAATTTCAAAATTACTTGTTAAATGAGTGCATAAATGCTACGTGCTTTTTTAATTTAAACTTAAACGATTAAATTTTTTTATTTTTTATATAAACTTACATAAATTTCTATAAACTTACATAAATTTCTATAAACTTATTAATTATTTCTATAATAGTGTTTCCTACACTAACAATATCGATGTCAAATTGACACTTGACAGTACTCAGAATCCGACCTTAATTTTGAGTTTGAAGCAATTTTAATCAATTTAAATATTGTTCTAAACTGACATTAACCCTCTCGATGTAAACGTAAAAGTAGCAAAATTTGCGCAACCCGAGATTTCATCGGGGATGCATTTTTCCGTCTAATTACTCTCCTTGATCACTCCCACCTCTTATTTTTTTATTCCAAATTTTGCCTTATCTAATCGGAGAAATTTCCCGATTGAATCAGACGAAAATTTTTGTTTTGAAAAACCGGTGGCAAAAGAATAAAAATTTTTAAAAGACGCTCGCCGCGAAGGAGTTAGATGCGTAATTTTTGAAGCTATTTTGATAAAACAATTACGCAGCGAGAGGGTTAAACGATAATTACGTTTTATTCGATTTATTGGCATAAATGTATATGGCAAAACTGTAGTTATAAAATGCATTTATGTAAGTTAAACTTACTTAAACCAGTTCATTATAAAGAGTAGAAAAATTAATTATTTATTGTAAATAGACCAGGAGCCGGCAGCACAGACAATCACCTCATCGAGTTCACGGATGAAATTCTAGGATTAGTTAAATTTTGATTCGCATATTAAAACGCAATCGGTCTGCCAAGCCATATCTTGGTGGAAAACACATGAAAATCCGATTTTAGACGCTGACTCGTACGTTTAACATCGTGTTTTCTTGCACCAAAAGGTATGAAAACATGGAGGGCTGGGAGCAGGAAAACACAATCGTAAACCTACGAGTCAGCCGCTAAAATCGGGTTTTTAGGTGTTTTCCACCAGGATATGACTTAGCAGACCGACTGCGTTTTAATATGCGAATTAAGATTTAATTAATCCTAGAATTTCATCGGTTAACGCGATGAGGTGATTGTCTGTGCTGCGCGGCTCCCGGTCTAAAAAGCATATTAAAAAATATTCATTGTGTTGCCAACACGCGATAAATCGCTAAGAATCTAAAATTTCATTATTTTTCTACGAACATTATATTGAGGTTCCGCAGAAGTTTTTTTATAAACATTATATCCTCATGACAAGAACATTCTGTAATTTTTTTTTTCTGAGTATGCGCTTATGGAGACATTCCTTGTCTGCGGCAATTCCTAAGGATGATGATGATGATTATTTAATTAATTCAAAGCCTAAATTTAGAACTTTTTCAATAAAAAGATACGGTATTCAGGAAAATAATCTGCCACGTATAATTGATGCATTAAGTTTTATCTCTCTTATCTTCCTGGACCTAAAAATAATAAATATTAAACTTTTCTGATACTGTGCATTTAATTTGAAAACTGTCGTTCGTTTCAAGATTTAACAAACCTAATCATTAGAAAATACTCCCAAATTAAAATACTTATCGCTTTGCGACACCCAATTAGGCTATGACAGCTAATTAAAATATTGAATTGGATATAAATTGGTGGTGATATAAATAACACTAGCTTGCAAAATTCGGTCTGTGTCATGTTTTTAACATTTTGATAATTGATTCGTATGCATTTTGTAGCGATGAATTGAAAAATGATCTTCATTATTTACCATCAAATAAGAATTTTTTTCCGAATCGTAAATTCAACGTAAAAAATATTAAGAAATAGAAAAAACATGATAGAATAAAATAGATGTGATGGTTGTGTTTTTTAATTTTTGATAATTGATTTTTATGTACTTTTTAACTCTGACTAGGGAAGTTTCCTAACTGCCAGATGGGGATTTTGTCGAGAGTGGTGTCGTTGGAAAGCTCTTACCATGGGGATTAACCCTTTCAGGAGCAAGGTAATTGTATTTGTAAACTGTTGGAATAATTTAATAGCACCAGTATTTACAAGAAAATTTATTTGTAAAGAAGTAAAGGTATATTTTCGCTTATTTAATAAAAATGAAATTTTCATTCAAAAAATCTGGTGTCAATGTGGCAATTAGGGATTAGAATTATGTGATGCCGTGACGGCATCACTGCCCCTCAAGAGATTAAAACTTTAGTGCGCAACTTTGCATATATGCAAACACTGTTTTGAATTTAATAATTTTTTTTTATTCGCATATACCTAATTTACACCAGAAAATTAAAATCGCAATATTTACTTTAATTAAAAAACAGACATTCCGTATTTAAATAAGGTGTAATTAACCATTGAAACTTTCTGGTGTAAAGTCAGATTCTCTGATTTACGTAATTTCTAGAACGTATTCTATCATGTGAATTAAAGGGTTAAAGGTTAAATTTTATAACATAAATAATTATATAAAATAAGGTATTTGGAGGCATAATTATTAATTAAAGTATTTATTAATTTGCATTATTTTAGCGTTAAACAGCCACACGACAGTAGTTTTTAGTTGTAATGCAGATGTGCAACAGAAGAAAAGATTGACGTATTATATGGAAAATATATCTCTGAATTTTTTCATTATTTTCCCTGTGTAATAAGCCTTTCAGAGAATCATATATATTTTTTTCTTAAAAAATAAAAAATCGCGCATCTACGGGTTAAGGAACAAACTACGTTAAACAACTACGCGTCCGAATGCAACTGGTGAAGAGTTGTAGGCCGATGTATTTCTGTCATTTACTGATTTCTCCAGGTCGTTAGCTATACAGGAAATACACTCTGTGTAGTATAGCGGTGCACAACCTTTTTAAGAGAAGGGCCACTTACAAAAATTTCTGGGTTGTGGAGGGCCATATCAGTAACACGGGGAGAATTCTATTTCTGGGAAATGATCTGTGTCCTATAATCAGATAAAAAATATGGTTTCAGACGGGAGGGCGGGTGGTTTTACCCCTCTAGGTCCCCCTACCCGGTCAACATATCCAATTCAGTTGGCAAGGATATATCAACAGTTTACGTTTGTATATATAATAGAGATATAGCAAGTACTATTTAGATGGACTGATAATATTCCTTGACTTTATTAGGGGAAGTAATTTTTTTTATTTATAAGTGCTAAAAAACAAACATAGGCATGAAAGTGGCTAGAGACGAAAAAAAATGTGAACTTTATGAACGAAGGAGGGATGAGGAGCCGATCAACGAAATTTGCGATTTTTCCGCTCCCGATCAACGAAATTTTTTAATTTTTTTTTGCACCTGATTGACAAAATTCGCAATTTTCCCGAAGCCGGTCGATAAAATTCGCGTTTTTCCGCGCTTGATGGGCGTAATTCGCGATTTTTTGGAGCTCGATCGACAAAACTCGCGATTCTTAACCCACTCTAACGAAATTTGCAATTTTTTTTCCCGCGGCAAATTGACGAAATTCGCGCTTTTTTCTCAATAAACTGGCGAAACTCGTGATTTGTACGCAGCCGATCAACGAAATTTTCAATTTTCCGGGCATCATCGAGGAAATTCGCGATCGTTTCGTGCATGATCAACGAAATTTGCGATTTTTCCGTGCCTGATTGACAAAATTCGCGATTATTTTCGTGTCCGACCATTGAAATTCGCGATTATTTTCGTGCCCGACCAACGAAATTCGTGATTTTTCAAAGCCCGATCGACAACACTCGCGATTTTCCCATACCCGATCGACGAAATTTGCGATTTTTCCACACCTGATCGATAAAATTTGCGATTTTTCCACGCCCGATCAACGAAATTGGCGATTCTTGACTGAAAAATTTTGCATTTTTCCCATGGCAAATTGACGAAATTCGTGATAAACAGACGAAACGCGCAATTTTTCCGCAGCCCATCTAAGAAATTTGAGATTTTCATGCAGTCCATCAACGAAATTTGAGATTTTCCCGCTCCTAATAGAAAATACTTGCAATTTTTCCGCCCCCGTTCGACGAAATTCGCGATTCTTAAATTATTCACGAAATTCACGATTTTTTCTCGCAACTGACGAAACTGACGATTTTTACTCAGCCAATCAACAAAATTTACAATTTTTCCGCGCATCTTCAACAAAATTGACGATTTTTTCGTAACCGATCAATGAAGTTTGCGAATTTCAGCGCCTGATCGACAAAATTCGCGATTTTTTCGTGCTGGACTAACGAAATTCGCTATTTTTCCGATCTCGATCAACAAAACTTGCGATTTTTTCTTGGCTGATAGGTCAAATTTGCAATTTTTTTCGCGCCTCATCGACAAAATTCGCGATTTTTCCGTGCTTGATCACCGAAATTTGTGATTTTTCCGCGCCTGATCGACAAAATTCACGATTTTTCCGCGTCTGATCGACAAAATTCGCGATTTTTCCGTGCTTGATCACCGAAATTTGTGATTTTTCCGCGCCTGATCGACAAAATTCACGATTTTTCCGCGTCTGATCGACAAAATTCACGATTTTTCCGCGTCTGATCGACAAAATTCACGATTTTTCCGCACCTGATCAACGAAATTCTCGATTCTTAACTGACTGACGAATTTTTCAATTTTTCTCGTGGCAAATTGATGAAATTCACGATTTTTTTCTTGCGACCTATGTACAAAACTTTTTTTTAATCCATAATGACAATTAACAATTTTTGCAGTTATAAATTGACGAACTTCGCGGGCCACAAGTAAGCCCATCGCGGGCCACTTTTGGCCCGCGGGCCACAGGTTGTGCATCCCTAGTGTAGTATAAAAGAGAGTTTGCAGATTATAGAGATTACAGAGAACACAGTTTATGCTTGGTGGAAAAAGTAACTTCACGGATGGTAGTGCATTTCTGAATAGAAATGCCTGAAGCACGAGTGTTTCCAACACCAGGTAAAAAAATAAAAGGGATGTTTCGCAATTGTCACAGGTGTATTAGTTAATTTAAAGCATGGCTGTTTAACTGATCGAAAGACGGTATCCGTGTCTCTAATTAAAGCCTATTGAAAGTCATACTGACGCATGTCATCGAAAGTGGGTTAGGAGATAGTTCTTGATGTTCTTTAACCCTTTATCTACGGACGGTACTTATAAGTACCATTAAAGTAATATGTTATAAAATTCATTTAATACATCGATTAGTTATAATACAGTTTAGAATGAGTTCTAGATACATTACTTTATCTTGTTCTAAAAGCATTATTGGTTACATAAAATAAAAATATTTTTAAAAGGATAATTTCTTTTGCCTTTGCATCTTTTCAGCTTTCTTGGCTTTGGGATGAGGTGGGGGGGGGGGGATTTTTCAATTCGGAAATATTTTTTTATTTCTATTGTAAGAGCATTATATTGGTACATTTCCTAATTCCACAAAGTACTAAGAAAAATATTTAAAATAAAATATTTGAGTGGGGTTATAAATATTGCACGAAATCCCTATTAATTCAAATTTAATTAATCCTTCAACCCTTCTAAAATCCTTGCAAAATTTATTAAATGATTACCCAGGTCGAAATGCATGTAAGTACTTCTTTGCTAGGTATCCCAGTAAAGTAATCTAGCATAAACTACCATAACACATTCGCTGGTTCCACCATAATTACCAGCAAGTCATGGGGTGTATTGGAACACTTTTCTGCTTGACCAGCATGCATATTCCAGCTTGTGTTGCTTGAATAAGTTGCTGACATAGCAGCAATCAAGATCACCACTTGCTTGTAATTTCTGTTATTCTAGCAGTAATTCGCAAGCAACAGATACTTTTTTTTTTGTTGCTATTCTACCATTACATTTCTACCATCAGTTGCTTTTAATTTTTGCTTTTCTAGCATAATTTGCTTTTAAGTTTTGCTAGGCTGGCATTACATTTCTAGCTTCCCTTGCTTTTAATTTTTGCTATGCTAACATTACCTCTCTAGCATTGTCGTAATCACAACCTTGATCATCACTTGCTTTTATTTTTGCTATTCTCCCAGTTAGACAAAAAAAGAGGACGTTGGTGGCGCCATCTTTGGAGAATTACTCAGTACCTACATTTTTTAGAAGGGGAAACTTATATCGGATTTTCTTCTTCTCTGAGAAGGGCAGAACTCACTACCTCCGGTTTGAGAACTCGATGCTCTTCTAACTTCGCTACTGGGGTTGTGCTTGTAAACGATTTTAAAGGCGGGTAATGGGTGTAGAGCTGATTCTGCTGTGTGTTGATATTTTTATAAGATAAGGGTGAATTTATCGATGCTGTTATTCTCCAAGTTTCAATTAATAAGGCTAATTTATTATTAGGGTTTTTTCTATGTTTAATGGATAATTAGAATATGGCTTAATTATTGAAGCGAAGGATAATACTCAGCGAAATATTACTGTCCGGACACTTTACTACTACGATGGATATTAACGCCATGTCCTACTAAAAAAAAAGCCTAATAAAAACCTTTCGTCAAGCATAACTCAAAAAATATTTGTCGGATTTCGTTTCTGATGGCACCAGAAGGTACCTATGAGGGTCGCCTACTGAATGCACCTACTATGGAAAATAAGTTGCAAACCGTTTAAAAATTATATAGAAAAAACTCTTTAAAAAGCACAATTTATCTGCATACGTCACAGAAATTTGGTGTGCGTCACTTTCACCGGTTGATGTTTTCGTAGACAACTGCTTTGAACACATGGAGCAAATAAAAAAAAATACGCCGCAGTAATATTGAATAGATCAGTTTCTACCACGTGATCACAAACCTTGCAACAACCCGTGGCAACCAGTTTTGGTGGGCAAACAAATAATAATACAGTATTCCGTACCGCCGTGACCGTTTTTAGCCTGTTGTATAAAATCTGGCATGTTGTATGACATACAATTGGGGATGATTAAAACAAAAGACATGAGTGTTTATTGATCCGGTAGGTTATCTTCCTCTGGATGTCTGTCTGTCGAATCATACTGCATGCTATTTTCTTGTAAAGGATAATATTATTATGCAGTAAAACCTCCATAACGGACACACCCGATTAGTGGACACCTCTAGCGGGCATTTTTTCGATTACCAACCCTTAAATAACTGTACATTTTTTACTCTCAGTAGCGGACACCTCCAAATAGAGGACAAATTCTGCCCTCCCGAAGTGTTCGCTATTCAGAAGTTTTACTGGTAAAACCTCCATAGCGGATACCTCTATTTAGCGGACATTTTTTCGATTACGAACTCTTAAATAACTGTACATGTTTTACTCTCAGTAGCGGTCACCTCTAAATAGAGGACAAATTCTGCATTCTCGGGTGTCCGCTATTCAGAGGTTTTACTGTATATAATATTGATAATTATTTTACAGGGCCGCACAAAAGAATAAGAATATATGAAACGAATATAAACTAAATTCGGGATTGGTAGATCGCTGATGGTAATGTAATTTTAGGATGTTGTTACAGTCATCCGCAGCATGTTTTTAGAGTTTCGTTCATCTAACGAAACCCTACCTGTCTCACTCCTTTGAGTGTTTGTTTGTCCGTCTGTCACAGAGCCCGGTCTCAGAAACTATATATGTCGGAGACTTGAAAATTTGCATACTTATAGCTGAACACCTCACATAAAACGGCAAATAATAAAATTTTGAAAAAGTCTAATATTTAACCCTCTGGGCTCTAACTTGTGTATTTTAAGCAATTTTTCTAACTCAGCCCCTAATTTAATTAAGTTGGAGACATGAAATTTTGCATATTTATAGCTGAACATCTCACATCAAACGACAAATAATAAAATTTTGAAAAAGGCTAATATTTAACCCTCTGGGCTCTAACTTATGTATTTTAAACAATTTTTCTAACTCAGCCACTAATTAAGTTGGAGACATGAAATTTCGCATACTTATAGCTGAAATCCTCACATCAAACGACAAATAATAAAATTTTGAAAAATGTCTGATATTTAACACTCTGGGCTCTAACTTATGTGTTTTAAGCAATTTTTCTAACTCAGCCCCTAACTAAGTTGGAGACTTGAAAGTTTGCATACTTATAGCTGAACACTTGCGATAACACGATAAATCATAAAATTTTGAAAAAGTCATATTTAACCCTCCGGTCTCTAACTTCTGTATTTTAAGCAATTTTTCTAACTCAGCCCCTAATTAAGTTGGGGACATGACATTTGGCATACTTATAGCTGAACACCTCACATCAAACGACAAATAATAAAATTTTTAAAAAGTCTAATATTTAACCCTCTGGGCTCTAACTTATGTATTTTAAACAATTTTTCTAACTCAACCCCTAACTAAGTTGGAGACATGAAAGTTTGCATACTTATAGCTGAACACTTGCGATAACATGATAAATCATAAAATTTTGAAAAAGTCATATTTAACCCTCTGGGCTCTAACTTATGTATTTTAAACAATTTTTCTAACTCAGCCCCTAATTAAGTTGGAGACATGAACTTTTGCATACTTATAGGTGAACAAACACCTCACATCAAACAGCAAATAATAAAATTTTGAAAAAGTCTAATATTTTACCCTCTGGGTTCTAACTTGTGTATTTAAAGCAATTTTTCTAACTCAGCCCCTAATTATGTTGGAAACATAAAAATTTGCATACTTATATCTGAACACCTCACATCAAACGACAAATAATAAAATTTTGAAAAAATCTAATATTTAACCTCTAATATTTTGTCTCGCGCAATTTTTAAATTTAAAATGTTTTGCAATGCTATTTTTTGCGCATTTTGCATAATAAGTGTAATGTGACGTAATTTGTTCTATTTCAGATTTCTAACGCATGTTAATGAATTTATTTTACAATATCCTTTCTCTTTTAAAATTCACATGTAAATATAGTTTTATGGCGTAATTTCCAATAAGTGTCTGCTTTTTATACCTAATTATTTAATTCTAATTTGAAGGTTTTTTTCTGTTTATAATAGTAACGTGTAAATATTTTTTTTATTTGAAGCAAACATTATTGTTTGCGCTGTTTATACATTTGGCAACAGTTTAAATTAATACCATTTTCTAAAATATGTAAAAAATATCTGTCAAAATGCTGAATATTTGAATTTAAAATAGAAATAAAACCTCAAAAAATGAGTCAAATAAAAAAAATTAATGAAATCTGCAGACCGAGATCTTCTATTAAATAAAATGATCTAAAAATGATTAAATTCCCATGTATAGCTTTTGCTCTTATAATTTTTTTTTAATAGAACGATTTTGTTCAAATTTAGCATTAAATATCTCTTAAAATAATTCTTCGATTTAAAAACTGTATGCATTAGTGTGTTGATCAAACATTTCGCTATAATACCACCGATTTTCATATATTTGTATGCAATAGTTTTCTTAATATTAACGAAGAAAGACCCCCTGTCACAAAAAATTCAAAACCGGCGGCGGCGGAGGTGACAGCGTTAGTTACTTTTTATAGAATAGAGAAATATATAAAAATGAAAACTTGTCTATCTGTCTGTTTGTAATTCTATAAAAAATCCACAATTTGGAAGCCAAAATTGTGAAGAGATACGTACATGTGTATTAAAACATGGCCGAGACAACTAAAGTAATGCGGAATCGAAATAACTTATAGTTAATTTTTAATTAATAAAAAACCACCAATTTAACAGACATTTCTTATCAAATTGAAACATTTTTCGTTATAGCAGTTGCCAACAATTAAAAAACACAATAAAATTATTACTACAACAATTAATTTTCTACTGCAAGATTTCCACGTGAAAAATGAAAATGAAATAAATAGTTTGCCGAATTTAAAAAAAAAAGGTGAATATTACGTCATAACTTTTCTATTGCAAGATATTCACATGAAATATGAAAATGAAATAAATGGTTTGACGAATTTAAATGAAAGTGAATATAACTTCATAACTTTTCTATTTCAAGGTTTCCACGTGAAAGAGGAAAATATTACGTCATATTGGAAATATAAAGGGCATGGTGGATATAGTATAACGTCATATGAGTGTGAAAAAAGTATTGAAGCATGATAAAAACCCGATTAGGAAAATATTGGCGTATTTTAACATTATTGCTCCAATTATAAATTGAAATAAGTTTATTTATAGCTGTATTCTTTTGCGTCTGTTATATACATTTATACATTTTTATATAGCGTTTTCATATGATTCATTCAACAACATTTCGACTGCTTTTTTAATGTTTGTTTTGAGTTGTATGTTAAATTTTGAAATTGATTTTTCAGAACAAACATCCTTCAAATCCTGGGCAACGCCGGTACTTTAGTTTGTAACAGATAAATGGCTTTTGTATCTGTACATCTAATGCTAATATTATAAAGCGTTATAATATTATAAAGTATATAATATTATTAATGCTTGTACGTTTGTGAGGTGTTATCTCTGAAACTACATAGCCAACTTAAAAAAATGTTGGTGGCCATCTCTGCTCCGAAAAAAGACTTTTATGTCAGTGCAAGAACCTACATCGCTGCAGGAGCAAAAAAGTTCTAAAATTGTGATTTCTGCGATATTGATTGGGTTAGAAACTTTAAATTTGGTGCGGTAGTTACTTTTAAGATGTAAATACTCGTAATTAACGCTCTCTAAAAGGTTCAATTTGACGGATAAACGTAAAAATTTCTAGAAAGGTTCTAAACTATGATTTATTTGGAATACTGATATTTTTGGGATACTGTTTGTGTTAGAAACTAGAACTTTGTTATGGTAGTAATTAATAAGATGTAAATGCTCGTTGTAGAACGAATTCTAAAAAATAGAAGGACTAAACAAAGCGGAAAAAGATCTAAAGATGATCTAAGTATCGAAGAACATGGAACTGTTAGGAATATAAACATGAAAATTGACATGGCTGTATTTATCATGACGTAAATTCTCGCAATAGAACAATTTCTAAAAATGTCGCTATATAAAACAGTGCAGAAACAAAAAAAATTCAAAAAATTTCTATTTCTCTGTTACTGCTGAGCCCAAAATCTTGAAATTTTGCTTCGGGTTAGTTTTAAAATATACAATTTTCTCTATGAATGGTTTCTAAAAAATTTTAAATTTAAAAAGATGAAATTAACGGAAAGCGATCTCAATTACCATTAATTTGGAATTATTAGGTACAGCAACTTGAAATATTTCATAATGCCGCATTTCCTCCGCAAGACATGCGATTTAAATGCAACAAAACTGATAGATACCCACCTAGCATTAAATAAATTGTGTAAATATTGAATAAAGACCTGTATGAAACAATGAGTAGGTTGCCCGAAAGTACTTGTTAAAGTATTCCCTCTGTAGTATTCCCCCTCTTTTCTCTCTCTCGCCAAGGCCACTAACAGAGGGAAGTGCCGTTTTAAATGTGATATGAATTTTTTATCCGATTCATTTTTCTAGACATTTTATCATAAGGTCATATTCTCAATTATCATTAGTAGATGTTTTATATATTAACTTATTCTGGTGAAATTTTGTAATCGGGTTCATATTGGCGTATATTAGCTGGCATGATTTGCTGAATAAATATGTCTGGATTTGTAAATTACTTCAAATGACACTTTGACAGCTCAAAAGTTATGCAGACGATATATTCAGATCTTGTGTCATACTTTATGTTGTAATCATTGCCGATTTCTTTTATTTAATGCATGCTAAATACAGCTCAACTTGTGCAGAATATGTTTGAAAACAAAACAATACAGCGTATGTAGTGGCCAGCATACACTCATCATTTAAATCCGATCGAGCATATCTAAAACACACTCTAACGAAGCATTGCATGCCACTTTTGATGTATTCGGTACTTTGATACTATATTAGATTTTGAGAAGAGAATTCCTTAAATGTTATAGACAACCTCATTGCATGCGTGGAAAACAGATATTGTGCAATATTAACTATTCCGGGGGAGCACACACCATATAAAGTATAGTCCATTCTTTTTAAACATCATATATTTGCCATTTAAAGTTACTCAAATTGGTGCGGAGCGTCTGATTATGCTCTTGACATAATTTTATACAGTTAAAATTCCGATATAAGTAAATTAGTGTTTCATTTTCTATTTTACTTTTAATATATTGCGTACTTTCAATTTTATATCCATGCATGGCTGTCTTGAATGGTTTGATTTCCCATTTTTTTAAACAGTGTATACGAATTTATATATAAGATTTTGTAATTCTACAATTCGTTTATTTTCATCATTTCAATTTTTCGCAGTATATGGCCAATTAAAGATAACATCTCATTTTCTTTGCTTCCACATGTTATTATTAAATCTATGTTCTCAGTAATATCGCTCAGACTAATCCCTCTGAGGGAAGTCCTAGTTTATTAGTGGAATTTTCTTTGCTTAATGAATGGTTTGAATATGGTCATAATTATTTGTTGAAGAAAAATAAAAGATTTTGAAGTGTATTTAGGATAGAATTTATCAATTTCAGGTGGAGGTTAAGATTTTCAAAATTTAGTCCTTATTGGAGGGGGGGGGGGGGATCAAATGTACATAATTTCAATTCGATTGTTATGAACATATTTCTTAAATGAAACAGTGCTCCTTGAATTTTGAAATTTAACTGACTAAATTCTGTTTTTGAAAAACACGGATTTTATTTTATTTCATTTTATTTTATTTTATTTTTGTATAATAAAAATAATTAAACACTAAGAGAATAAACAGCTAAGAATTTTACGATAGGGAAGTGGAGGCGAGGCGCTTTTTCCCAAAAATCCTTCATGGAAATAATTTTTCTGTTTTTTTTTTTTTTTTTTTTTTTTTATGTGTTAAAATTTTATTTCAACAGGGGAGGGGGGCACTTTTTCCCAATAAATCCTTTATAGAAATTTATTTTCAGTTGTTTTTTAGATTTATCTGTTTTGATTTTATCTAAAACGGGAGGACGAAGGCAGTATTCAATTTACGTTGTAGTGGTTCCAAAAGGAAATCTACCGCTCCTGGATTTTTAAATTTAACAAACTAATATTTTTTTTATCTGATTTTAATAAACACAGTAAATTTAATCTTTTCGAGAAACTTTAAAGAATTAAATACTAAGAGAAAGTGCAGCTATGAATTTTCTTCCGATTCGAGGGTGGGGGAGGGGTCTTTTTACCTTTAAGTCTACCATGGAAGTTATTTGTTAATAATTTTAAGTTTATGTGTTAAAAAATTATCTCAAACGTGTTCGGTGACATAGCCCTCCCCCCCTCCCAGCTTTTGAAATTTAATAAACAAAATTTTATTTTCTCCCATTTTTAAAGATATAGAAAATTTATAATTTACAGGTAACCTAAAATAATTTAAGAGGAAGAGGAAAATCAGTTTAAAATTTTCCGTTGGTGGGGAAGGGGAGGGTGTTACTCTTCTATGTCCGCTTTGGAAATTAATTTTTAGTTCTGTTTCTTTTGATATTTCGATGTTAAAAATTAATCTCAAATGGGTGGTTTAAGACAGTATTGAATTCAGGAGAGCTCCAGCCCGGATTTAAAATTTTAATGAACAAAGTTTCTTTTTCTCCTTTTTTTAAAGACATACTGCATTTTTTTTCGAGTAAGTTAGAATATTTAAATTGTAAAAACAGAAGAAAATAAATTCCATTATAGGCGGCGGGAGGGGGGGAGGGGAGGGCTGCTCTAGAAGACTCTCATAGAAGTTAAATCCCTCACAGAATTTAACCCATCCCCATAGAAGTTAATTTAAAAAACAGAAGTTATATTTTACATGTTGCAAATTTGTAATGTACAGTGAAACCTCCACACCGCAAACTCCTGAATATTCCGTTAAGGGAAGAGGACTTAGGTCATCCATTAAGCCTCCCTCGAGTTGTAAATTTAACTAATTTTTTTCTCCGATTTTGAAAAACAAATTGAAATTTAATCTTTTCTCTTAGCTTAAAATAAAAGAGAAAGCAAGAATTTTCTGTTGGGTGGGGGGACGGAGATGGAAGAGAGCTATTGTGTCTCCCCGGACTTGAAAAATTAATTTAATTTATAAGTAAAATTTCCATTTCTTCTATTTTCAGAAAACATAGTCAAATATATATTTTTCGAGTAACTAAAAAAATAATAAATAAATAAACATTTGATGCTGCCAAACATTAACAAGCACACAATGCTTCATTTAAGCACCTACCTCATCATTACAGGGAAGAGACTTGTGTAGCAAATTAGCATATGTTACTGGCACATAGTACGTCATGCTGTTTTCTATCAAATCTAGTTGCATAGCATATTATGCTGGCAAGCATAAAAAAGCTTATAATAGCATGTAAAAGTACCTAACTCTCCATGCTTTGACAGAAGCATAAACCGCAAATAAGCACATAAAATGCTTGTACATTGCTTGTCATGCTATTTCTTCCTGGGCTGGCTGCATAGCATATTATGCGGGCAAGCATGAAAAAGCATATAATAGCACGTTAAGGTACCTACATCCCCATGCTTTGAAAGAAGCTTAAACAGCAAATAAGCATAGCATGCTTATACATAGCTTGTCTTGCTATTTCTCAAAAAGCTGGCTGCATAGCATATTATACTGCCAAGCATAAGAAAGCATATAATAGCATTTTACACAAAGAAAAGTTTTTTGCACAATTACCTAACATTTTGCAATTTTATATTGGATGTGGGATTATTCTTTCCAATTTTAATATTTTTCTTCAAATTGTGACATTTCTCACGATAGTCTAATCATTTTTTATGATTTATGCATCAGAAACTGTTGGAATTGAAGTTCTCAGTAATACACTTTTAATTGTATCAGCAACAGCTTTAGCTATTTCAGAAACAGTGCGTTCCAGATTCCAGATGACAGATTTTAAGTTAAATTGAACCCATAAACAATGTTTCATGACATCTTCATATATTCGCAAAAGATGACAGTCTAATGTTAATTGTTTTGGTTCGCTAAAATACAAGACACTTCAACAATTTTCTAGATTTAGGTACGTTAGCAGACATTGTCACATTTGACACCGACTGTTTAATCGAAGAAACTGTAATAAAAAATAATCTAAGAAACTGTTAACACACGCTAAATCGGACTAACTCGTTATGAGTCGCAGCCAAATAAATCAGAGACAACGAAAGCCGACGCCCACTACATTGGCTTCTACAAAAGTCCAATAACGTGGGGCCATGTTTTCCATGGCACACAAACTAATTTATTCTCTTTATTATAGGACATCGACACTTCATTAATTTAATTTTGCAAAATATAAATTTAATAATAAGCTTTAGACACTTTTCATGGAATTATTGCATTTTATTAATTTTTTATGGAAAATCAGATGCTTTGAGGAACCGGAAAATATCATTTTAAGATTAAAAGAAAAATATTTTCTTTTTATGGAGTTAGAAAGGAAAAAATTAATCTCTATTAGAATATAAAATTCGAAACTTCGTTTTTTAGTTTCACCCTAGCGTACGTGCTACTTAGCAAAAGTACATAAAAATCAATTAGCAAAAGTTAAAAATACAACAACCACATCTATTTTTTAGTATCAGATTTTCGCCCTTTTTTGACATTTTAACTTTGCAATTTACGGTTTTCAAAAGATATTGACATGATGTTTAAAAATGAAGTCATTTTCGGAATCAGTACTAAAAAATACGTAAACATCAATTATAAATAAAAAACAAAAAAAAAAAACCAACCATCACATCTATTTTTTAGTATCAGATTTTCGCTTTTTTTTTTGCTTTTTTTTTGCTTTTTAGGTTTGAAAGTTACTATTTGCGAAAATTCCTGAAGTGATGGTTAAAAATAAAGGCAATTTTCGGATTCAGTGCAAAAAAATACTTAAAACTCCATTATCAAAAGTTACACAACCATCGCATGCTTATGTAAATATTCTAGCTATTTAAACCCTCTACCTTATCGAATCATAGATATTTATATATATATTTTTTACATTTTCAGTTTTATTTATTTCTTGTCAGTTTTAATGTTTTATCGCTCGCTACGTTCTTTGTGCCTAAGTATCGGTAATATTTCACAAAATTTTTAAAAAAGCCAACGCAATATTTCATTCTTTTTTAAAAATTTTCAATATAGTTGAATAGTGTAAATGAATTCTGTTTGTCTGCTGTCTGTCTGTCTATCCGCGCTCTAACGCGAGTAAATATACTCGGATTGCCAAGCAATTGATGTATGTTAATGGTACTACGACACGTTCGATATTGAAAGCAAAGTCTGTAGAGTTTATCGTTAATTTACTAGGACACTCAAAAGTATTCCATTACATTACGGTCTATGGGGGGAAAGATCGTTTGCGGTGCATTTTAATGATGTTACACTATTTCAAACATATTTAAATTAATATTTATTACCGAGTTTCACTACAAGAACACAGAACATATTGTGCATAGTATTCATAGTTTATTTACAGGCACACACAAAAGAATTCGATTTCAGTAGTACTGTCTATTAACATTAATTTCTGGAAGTACGTTTTAAGTTGTATTACGCGTTTTTAAGCTAAACTTTTTTGCTATTATCTGATGTGCATAAATTCTATAGATGATATACAGGGCAGTACAAAAGATATGGAGTACATTTCCGTTTATTGGCGGAAATTGCTGAGGGGAATTTTGAACTGTGCCAAGAGTTCCCTTACTGAACTAAATTTTACCATACTATATAGCATATATGTTACCGTGAAAGACTGAAATTGGAGAATGTCGACTTTCACCTGTAAAATGTCAACACATACCAAATACGTCGGTGAAAGACCGAATATTTGATTATATGCATGCACATTTGGACCATCACCGGTGTATGTCAACAAGCACAGGTATGCTCTGCTGGAGGTCAAAAACAGAAGCCGAGGTCAACAGACAGGCGACTGTCAGTCAGCTTTGTCAGTCTAATCAAGGTTTGATGGTGTGCGCAACGTTTTCTTAAATTTTATTTTTTTATTCAATACCCTAATCTATATTAAATGGACACTGCAGTGATTCGTGATCTTTTTTTTTTAGTTATATGCATTAAGTGCGAGTAAACGAGAAGACAATTTTTTTTTTCTCAAGAAAAGTACTCTAAAATACTTTCGGAAGTGAATTCTGCTAAAACTAAGTACAGCACACATTTGGATTACAGACGATTAAAACGATTTGACGTTTTAAAATTAATGATGAAAAGAAGTTAATAGTACCATTAAAACCAAGAGAAACGAATATACAGTATTATGTTAGCAATTTGGAATTATTCAGTATAGTATTTGAAACTCACACCAGAGTAAGCCACCGAGGAAGATCACGTATGCTTAAAAAATTGCAATTTAAATACAAAAATATTACATATGAAGTTGTAATTGTGTAATTAAGGCTGTTTTTAACTGCTCTGGTCAACAAGTGCAAAACGGTTTGACATATTTACAAATTCATTTTTTAACGGAAAGATATCAATTTGGGAAGCCTGCCCATGGAAGAGTTTTGGAATTGAACTGTTTTTTCCATTTTTTGATCCATCAATTACCTATTGAGTTATAAGCTAATTCGATCACGTGACAAACACGTTTTTCACCCGCTCTTGAGTGCTCTTTCTCCCTTCGCGCAGAAATTCGGTTCAAAACGTCCACTTTGACTCTATTTTCTGAAAGATCTATTGCGTTTGCAAAAAAAAAAAAAAAAAAAAAAATGGAAAAAACAGCTCAATTACATAGTTTCTGAACAACAACACCAGCTAGTTTCATGCATTTTCGAACAAAAATAAATTAAAGCTTATGTCAGATAGTTGCCCTTTTGGATTTGAGAACACCCTTAAATGTATGCAAACAATGTCAAATGAAACATAGTGCACCTAAGAAAGGTATTATTGTGAAACAAATGGTCAGTTTTGAGTAAAACTCAAGATATCAAATTGACCTGATAGACCTGCAGCCACACGGGGATGGCGAATATAAGTTCATAATGGTGTATAAAGATCATTTAACTGAGTTTGTCCATCTACGACCTTTGAAAACTAATAAAGCTGAAAAGTAGCGTATTACGTTCTTCCAATATTTTTAAACGTTTGGTGCTCCAGCTATATTGCAATCAGATAATGGTAGGGAATTAAGTAATCAAGTCATATCCGACCTACTATTTGCTATGTGGAAAGATTATAAGATAGTCTGTGGAAAACCTCGTCATAGTCAAACACAAGGCTCGGTTGAAAGGGCTAATCAAGATATACAGAATATGTTAACTGCATGGATGAACGAGAGACAAATAAATGATCAGATGGTTTGCCCTTTGATCAGTTTGCCAAGAAAACTACATACCACGAAGTCCTTATGAAGTTCCATTTGTTGGTATCTTTAAGTGTAGGAGAGCATGGGCACTTAACATATACTAAAATTAAAGCCAATTATCCAAGATTTACTCTTGAGCATCTCTCTAACATAATAAATTCTATAACGATATATATTGCAATAAAGTACTATCTCAAGTGGTTCTCGTATAAAACTCTTGAGATTTACGCAGCCTCCTACTATCCGCCGTTGTGACAGTCTCCGGTGTCGAAACTGCTGTGAAATTATCAAGGAGTACCACATCGGACTATTGCGGTATCCGCTCTAGATATTCCTATCTGCTCAATAATAAATTTTAAGCACTCATTGTGAGTGTTTTAAGTAAGAAGTACTCTAGCCACGATTCTAAAACTTAGTTTGTTTAATATATACAGTAAAATCTCGTTACAACGAAGAGAGCACTGATTTTATTCGCTATACTGAAAACTTCGTTAAAGTGCATATTTTTATAATGAAATAGGATAATAGTTTTTTTTAACAATCCAACTTTTATTCCATAAATTGAAAAATTCGTTAAACCGACATTCGTTGTAACGAGATCCAACTGTATATTATTTATTGCCTGAAATAATTACATACACACACACTCACATATACATATACATATATATATATATATATATATATATATATATATATATACCGGGTGTCCTAAAAAGGACAGACTGATTTTAAAATTCAATACCTTGCAAACGCTGACACATATAAAAAAAAATTCTTGCAGGAGGGTTATGCATAAGGTCAAAAGTTTTATTACAGTGATTTTCGATTTTAGTTCGAATTACAAACAATAGATGGCGCTGTAAGCAATAGTCGCTAAATACAGGCTCGATTTTTGGTCCTTTCCCTTTTCTATGCAGAAAAAGGAGATGGAAATGTATTAAGCGGGCCACGAAGTTCCAAAAATCGAGCCTCGCAGCACCATCTATTGTGTGTAATTCGAACTAAAATTGAAAATCACTGTAAAAAAACTTTTGACCTTATGCATAACCCTCCTGCAAGAATTTTTTAAATATCTGTCACCGTTTACAAGTTATTGAATTTTAAAATCAGTCAGTCCTTTTTAGGACACCCGGTATATATCATTTAATTGTAATTTATATATACATACGTACTATATACTATTAAATGAAAAATATATATTTCACTCAAACACCAGGAGATAAAAATATCCGAAAGTTCCAATTAATTACTTTTAAAGATGGGGATTTGTTTTTTTTTTTTTTTTTAGTAATTATTCTTTTGCTTGATGAAAAGAAAGGAAAAGAAACTTTTTTAATTAAAACACACAAAAATATTTTCTGGCTTTCAAACTCTGGGAAAATTAATCTTATGTTTCAATAAAATACGATTCACTGCATAAAAAAGAAGCCTATGCAAAAAATGTATTAAGTAAAATTAATTATTGGGAAAACTTTCCCTGTAAGAGATTAGCATAAAAAATATCCTTTATGACTATATGAACAGTCTGCAATGTGAAAAAAATTATATATGTAATCAACCTAAAAAAATTAAGTTTCTCAAATTCTTAGTTTATTTCTTTTTATTTTGTTTATGGAAAGACAGTTTACGAATGCATAAATGAGTTTTTATTTATATTTTATTCAAAAATACAAGTTAACTTATTTGTATCGTTTAAATTTACAATTCAAACAAGAACGAAAAATCATGCCTCAAAAATACATTATGAAACACTTTACCACTAGGGATGTACCGAATATTCGGTATCTATTTGGTATTCGGCCTATTCAGCCATGCTACCGAATATTCGGTTTGGCAGAATATCAAACTATTCGATATGCCAAATATTTGGCTTGGCCGAATAGAAAACTATTGGGCCTGCCGAATATTCGGTTTGGCCGGCCGAACCGATTACTTAAAAAAAACTTTTAAAACATAAGTTTAGAAACCTTATACAACTTCTACATGTAACAGTCAACTTATAATGATATTTCAGAATAATGAGAAACAGAATCATATTTAAATAAAAGAGAATGTTTTTACATAATTTATTTGCTGTTTGTTAAGTATTATTTAAGAAAATTAACCAATCACGATGATTTTTATAGGATTTAATTATGTACAAATGCAAATTTATGAACATTGTTCAGTAAATAATCTGTTTCTTGCTACGATTTTAAGAACAACGTTTACAATCTCAGAAAATTAACGCCCACTCCAGACACCGATTACATTAAAAAACTTCCTTTCTTAATAAAGGGAGTAGAACAGTTACTCTTGCTGAGTTGGTACCCTATAAAATTTGAATAGATTTTATTATTTATTTACTTTTACGTTAGTCTCTTCCTGACAAACAAATAATATATTATCCTGTACAATTTTTCTTCCAATTGTTTCACAATTTCTCCTTGATTTGAGAATGTTTGTTTTGGAATTCAACAACATTTTATTCATTTGTTTTAATTCACAGCAGAAGACATGAAATTTAAAATTTTATTAATTAAAATGTTTTATAACTGTCCTCTTCTTAAATAACTCAAATCAGATTTTTTTCAGTACAAAGTTCACTTGAAAGAAGCTCTTGTTTATCAAACTGGAAGTTTCTGTTTTAAATAGTATGAAAATTGTTTTAAAATTTAACATTTTAATGCCTTTAAACTTTGAAAGTATTCGACAAGCCGAATATTTGGTATTCGGCCTAACAGATACTATTCGGCTAGCCGAATATTCGGTATTCGGTTTTCCTGTAGGCCGATTTTTCGGTATTCGACCAAAATCCCTATTCAGTGCATGCCTATTTACAACAGTAAAGAATATTATTAAGAATTTTCATTATTTCCTATTTAACAATGAGATATAACAAGGTTCGTATGCATCAAGAAATTAAGGGGATTTTAGTTGTTTTAGTTTCAGAAATTTCGTAAAATACAGGTCGTTATATCTGAAGATTTTTTCATTTTTTTCATTAAATAAGGCGAATATTACCTTATATAAACCTGGTAAAAGGTTCTTGAAAGTCCTTGCGGCGTACGAACACTGTCTAAGTAACTTTAAAACACATATACCTCAAGAAAAATTCATTTTCAGCAAGTGCTGCCCATATCGGGTACTATGGGCGAAGTCTTTTAGCAGTGTTACAGCATCTGGCTGTTTTATTATTCAGAAATTCCGAATTCTCATCAGAAAGCTGTAATAGCTATTTTTAATTTATACGATGATATATATTTCATAAATAAAATAAAATGAATTTAGTATTCAAAATTTTCTAGTATGAATTTGGAATTTATGAATAAAAAACCCGCCAGATCGGCAACACTGGTCTTTAGTACTGCGATATATAGAATGTATACACCCCACATTATACAATCAAAATTAAATCAGTTTAAAAATCGCATACCAATACGACAGAAGAAAATACACTTCAAGAAATTATCGATTTTAGTCAGTACTTTAACCAAATTATTTTGTGTGTCTCTGCAAATGAACAATAAATGCTATTCATTCTACAATCTATAGAGAACATTCAGTGCACTTCAGAGATTTCTTAATGTTTGAAGTATCATAACATCATTAAAATGCACCGAAAACGATGTTTCCACAAGAGTCCTATTGTAATGAAATCCTTTTTGACTGTCCGGCTAAAGAAACTATAAATGCTACTTATGCTATACAGGGTCTCGCCCTGAATATAGTAATTCATTACAAATTAACCATTTGTATAATAATGTAACTTGTTGTATCATTAGATAGGTCAGTTTTAGTAGTTTTTAAACGAAACAATTTCCGGATCGGGGAATTATAAGGAATGGACCAACACCCTGACGTCCGCGGTCTCCAGATATAAATCCTCTGGGTTTTTTTTTCTTTTGGGACTATATCAAGGACAGAGTCTTGTCACACCAATTGCTGACGTCGAAGAACTTAAGACAAGAATACAAGCTGTTGTATGTACTGTAACAGAAGAAAGAACTGAAGACAAGAATACAAGCTGTTGTGTGTACTGTAACAGAAGACATGTTAAAGAACACATATCGAGAACTAGAATACCGCTTAGACATTCTCCGAGCTACTAAGGGGTCCATGTTGAAATTTACTGAAGTACGTGGTCTTATAAAAAAATTATAACATAACTTACAATGCATCCAAACAAACATCTGTCTAATTATACTAGTTTGAGCACAATAAATATTTATAATCAAGGCAAGACTTTTGGTTCACCCTCTACTTCTCGGAAAGCATGTTCTCACCATCTCAATGATGTATAGCAATCTCATTAGGTTTTAAATATCGTAACACCAATAAAATCCACCGCTAACGAATTTCTCCTATAGACCATAATGTAACGGAACTCTTTTGCGTGTCCCTGTAAAAAACTATACCTGCTACCTATTTTATTTTAAATACCGAGCATTCTATACTATACCTCAATAACATATAAAAAAAGTCACTGCAATCCGAGTATATTTTCGACAGTTAAAACACGGACAGACAGACGGAAGACAAACTGATGTCATAAACATTTTTCAACTATGTTGGAAAGTGTTAAAAATTGATTTTTTTTTCTTTGAAAGCTCGTCATGATCTAAATTTTCTACGAATGTTACAATTTCCATGAAAATTTAATATGTTGTTAAGACAGGCAGTAGCCTTTTGATATTTTAAAATAGTTATCGTATTACTGCTCTGTATACACAAGAATACCCTAGGTACGTTTTTAGGTGCGTTCGTAATTATATAAATACGTAGCACCTATAGTCGTCGTTCAGTCCGTCCGTCCGTCCGTCTGTCCGTCCGTCTGTCCGTCCGTCTGTCCGTCCGTCTGTCCGCATGTAACAGAGCAAAAACTACCCAACCGAATAGTCTGAAATTTCAAATATGTGATTGTTGCAAAATTTTGTCGAGCCATTTCAAATTTTATGAAAATCGGATGTATAGTTTAATTACAGGGACAGTCAAAAGTTTTTCTTTACATTACGGCCAATGGGAAAAATTATTGCAAGTGGATTTTAATGATATTAGAGCCTTCCGAATGATCTGAAATTTTAAAGATATAATTGTTGCAAAATTTTGTCGAGCCATTTCAAATTTTAGGAAAATCGGACGTATAGTTTAATTACAGGGACAGTCAAAAGTTTTTCTTTACATTACGGCCAATGGGAAAAATTATTGCAAGTGGATTTTAATGGTATTAGAGCCTTCCGAATGATCTGAAATTTTAAAGATATAATTGTTGCAAAATTTTGTCGAGCCATTTCAAATTTTAGGAAAATCGGATGTATAGTTTAATTACAAGGACAGCCAAAAGTTTTTCTTTACATTACGGCCAATGGGAAAAATTATTGCAAGTGCATTTTAATGATATTACAGCCTTCCGAATGGTCTGAAATTTTAAAGATATAATTGTTGCAAAATTTTGTTGAGCTATTTCAAATTTTAGGAAAATCGGATGTATAGTTTAATTACAGGGACAGTCAAAGGTGTTCCGAAAAAATTATTGGAAGTGCATTTTAATGATGTATCAGAATATGCACGTTATGAAGTGCAAAAAATTATACATTCAGTACAATATGGGGTGCAAAAAATAATTTTAAAACTAGTTATAGTACGAACGTACCTCATTTGCCACGTTTGACGAGCAATTTCCAACTTGTTTTAAAAGGAGGAAAGAAAATAACTAATACCATAAACCACATCTTTTTATTTCAACATCAAGCCATTGTATAAAATTTTCTGAAGTACATGGACTTATAAAAACAATTATAACAATACTTACAATGCATCTAAACAAACATATGTGGGTATTTTCACGAGCGCCTGTCGTGTAAGTCACATACTATGCTTGTTGGCAACCGTTAATTTATAAAAGCTTGCTTCCCCTTTTGCAATTAAGGAGATATCTCCCATAAAATAAGTCACATTTTTCCGTTCTAAAACTCTGGTAGTCAAAAATCATAGTATGTGACTTACACGACAAGTGCCCGTGGAAATGCCCATGTCTAATTATGCTAGTTTGAGCACAATAAATATTTATAATCAGGGCAAGACTCAATAATACGTAAAAATTTCATTGCAATACGAGTATATTTACGATAGTTAGAACACGGACAGAGAGATGGCAGACAAACTGAAGGCATAAACACTTTTCAACTATGTTGGAAAGTGGCAAAAATCGAATGTTTTTCTGCTTGCAAGCTTTATATAATCTAATCTTTCTGCGAATTCTACTATTTCCATGAAAATTTAACATGTTGTAACATAATCAGCAGCATTTTGATAGTTTAAAGCAGTTACCGTACGACTACACTGTATACACAGGACAAAAATCCAAATTAGGATTGGAGAGAGATGTCCCTAATAATTGGACCCTAATAATAACTCCCTAAATAATCGGACTGTGGCTTAGGTTTCATATACAAGAGTATTCTCTTTGAATATGATCACTACTCTTTTTTGTTGAAAATACTTTACGAGCAACTTGTGTATGTTTGGTATATGCTTTCAGATTTCATAATCTGCTCAAATGTATCTTTTGTTTGTTAAAATATTGCAGATTGAAAGGTTTAACCCTTTAGTGCGCAAATTTGCAAATATGCAAACAACAGTTTTTTGAATTTAATAGATCTTTTTATTCGTATGTACCTAATTCACACCAGAAAATTAAAATAGCAATATCTGCTTTAATTAATAGCAGACATTCCGTGTTTAAATAAAGCGAAATTAATCATTGAAACCTTCTGGTGTAAAGTCAGATTATCTGAACTACGTAATTTCTATAACGTATTCTATCATGGAAATTAAAGGGTTAAATGTTAAGCTTTATAAAATAAAAAATTATTAAAATAAGGTATTTGGAGACATACTTATTAAAATATTTACTAATTTGAAATATTTTAGCGTAAAACAGCCACACGACAGTAGTTTTTACTTATATTGCAGATGTGAAACAGAAGAAACGATTGACCTTTTATATGAAAAATGCATCTCTGATTTTTTTTTCATTATTTTTCTTGTGTAATAAACCTTTTAGAGAATCATAAATATTTTTTTCGAAACAAAACAAAAAATCGCGCTTTTAAATATTAATTTAGCGAGCTTAGATAATTTTAAGTGTTAGTAAGAAAGGAGTACATTTATATTTTAACCGGGCTCTGGCGAAAAATCGCCAAATATTGTTCTTTTCGGCTCAATCGAATTAGATTCATTTCACTTAAATATGAAGCCTTTCACTTGTTTCATTTAAAAATACTTATATTTCACTCAATGTATTTAAAATGAAAAAGAAAAAAGAAAAAAGGGAAAGAAATAAAGAAAAGAACTAATTTCATAAAACACACATTTTTATCTCAACATCAAACCATTGTTTCAAATTTATACAAGCGAAACATAAAAGCTGCTATTGGCAAGAAATAATACTATTGACGAGACCACAAAAGTACCAAAAAAAGTGTGTTATGATACTGAATAATCAAACTTCGTGCCTTTTATTAAAATTAATCATGACTAAAAGGTTATTCCAATTATTGAGTTCTACTATATGTCATATAAAACGTTAAACAATTGAAATTCCCTTTCAGTGCTATTCAAATTTAGAATATCTTTGTGGCTATTATTATGCTAATATTGATTAATTATGGTGCGTACTTTCCACAAAAGTTACTCCAAATATTTGGCATACAAATTCATTTCATTCATTCATTGTTACAATGAATGAATTTCGTTTGATGATAACTACAGTGGATTTACAAATATGATGGGTACTTTCGTTATCATACATTTAAAGTGCAGATGCTATGTTTTTGATTAGCAATTACTATAATATATTTCTATAAGATTATTTTGTGATTAAAATTTGATTTTCTAAACTTGATAATATTAATTTCTAATAACAGTAATTCCTATACATAACAAAATGGGTGTTGCTATCCAACGTACTATTTATTCACAAATTAAAAATGGTGTAAAATTAACATATGAATAAAATAAATCTCTACGTTTCGGTTTAATCTTTAAAACCTTCTTCAGGAGCAAAATTTTCTAAAATATAAATCGACAAAAACAATTTATATGCTACATCTTTAAAAATCTGATTCAAATTGGTAAACAGTCCAACGGAAACTTCTTAAATCCCCCCCCCCAAAAAAAATCTCAGTGGCGCCATCTGTTATCCAATGTAAACAACGAAGAAGGATGGGCTGAAAAAAACCACAGAAGTTTAAGACTTTTCTGTTGGACTGTTTACCAATTTGAATTAGATTTTTTAAGATGTAGCATATAAAGTGTTTTTGTCGATTTATATTTTAGAAAATTTTACTCCTGAAGAAAGTTTTAAAGATTAAACCGAAACGTAGAGATTTATTTTATTCATATGTTTATTTTACATCTTTTAATTTGTGAATAAATAGTACGTTGGATAGCAACACGTATTTTGTTACGTATTAGATATTACAACGTAAAATCCTTAATTACTTTAACAGTAATTCAACTCAGTTTTAAAGTACTATAATATACAGGCTGTCCCAATAAGACCCGTACAATATCGAAATTTTATTAAAAAAAAAAAAAAAAAAAAAAAAAAAAAAAAAAAAAAAAAAAAGAATTGGTCTACTGCAAAACTAGTTACAACAACAAATAGAATCACTCAAAAAAAATTTTTTCTACCACCTTAGTAAACTTCAACATGAGATCCTTTCGCAGCACGAAGAATATTAAGATCATATTCCAATTTAATCCACGAACGCTTTAGCATGCTAACATCAACCGTTCAATTTCGATCGACATCAATCGTTCGATAATGTATTTGCGTTTGAGTGCCGGATTTTGTTTCAATAAACCACTCGACACATTGAGCTTTCTTCACGGGATCCGCCATTTTGAATAATTGGTTTCTTTAGCCCTTAAATGCGGGTTTTTTTACTTTGTTTCAAAAAAATTATATATGATTCTCTAAAAGGTTTATTACACAGGAAAAATAATGAAAAAGAATCAGAGATATATTTTTCATATAATACGTCAATCGTTTCTTCTGTTGTACATCTGCAATATAAGTAAAAACTACTGTCGTGTGGCTGTTTTACGCTAAAATAATGCTAATTAGTAAATATTTTAATAAGTATGTCTAGAAATACCTTATTTTATATAATTATTTATTTTATAAAACTTAACTCTTAACTCTTTAATTCCCATAATAGAATACGTTCTAGAAATTACGTCAGAGAATCTGACTTTACACCAGAAAGTTTCAATGATTAATTTCGCTTTATTTAAATACGGAATGTCTATTTTTCAATGAAAGCAAATATTGCTATTTTAATTTTCTGGTGTGAATTAGGTACATGCGAATAATAATTTGAAAAAAAAAAAAGTTCAAAACAGTGTTGTTTGCATATATACAAAGCTGCGCACTAAAGGGTTAACCCTTTCCGGTGCAGTGTCCTTAAAAAAAGACACCTAATTTTAATTCCAAAACTGAGTAACGGCACCAAGAATATTTAACTAAAATTTTCCTGTTATAATCTACATGAAAATAAGCAAGTTCATGTTTGAGGTGTGCGGCTTTGACGCCAAATGTGTCAAATGTGGGGAATTACACTTAAGCACTGATTGTGTGCACAAAGGTAGAATTAAACCTACATGCGCTAATTGTGGCCTTGGACATCTCGCGAATTTCCGCGGGTGCCCTTAAAACCCGTACAGACTTGAAAATAAACTTAACAGAAAAACTACACGTAATAGCGTCAGCAATCTCTCCTCGGAAACACAAATTCTTGCCGAAATCTTTAAAGATTATAACTACACCAAAAAACCTTCGACTAATGATCCCTCAACCAGTACTAACATGATAAATTCCGAAACTAATGTTAATGATACCTCAAATACCCTTTCCTCTCCTACTACTGAAAATACTAATAATACTCAAAATTTGAAAATTCCAGTAAATTACTCTAATGATATTAAAGATATACTTACCACCTTCAATGAAATAAAGGAAGTTTTTCAATTTACAAAATTCTTAAGCTGCATCAAAAACATTTCAACTCAAACCAAAAAAATTGATAACCCTATGCAAAAAGTAATGGTGATCATCAATGAATTCGATAAACTTGCTACCCTTCTCAACTTAAATGAAGAATAACTTCATTCCCTGCTAAACTATTTCTTTTTTTTCCCTGTCTTTCTGTCTTTTGTGTGCTTAAAAAAAAAAAAAAAAAAAAAACCTTTTAAGCTGTTTTTCTTATGCTTTTCAAATTCTTTATTAGTTTTACCTTTTGTGCTTTAATTACACTATCTTGGTCTCCTCATATAACCTTTTATCATCGAGTTACCAGACTGGGCGGGCGCCGTCCTTCTTTCCCCTTGTTCCCCTATACATTTTGTGCTTTTTTTAGTCCTGTTAGTCTGAACTCTCCTCAATGTTGTTTTTTACTATTGTATTTTCCTATCTTTTGTGCATTTTCTTATAAACTTTAATCTCTCTTTTTTCTGTAAATATGTAAATACTTCATTTTGTTATAAACTTTTGTATCTTACTTTGTTTTTAATTGTGTTAAACTTATGTATGGTCTCTGAATTGAGTCTTTTTTTTTTACGGGGCTTCCTTTGGTAGCTTTTTCGCCTGTCCTGGACATTTTTGGATCATATGGAACTTTTTTTTTTTTTTTTTTCCCTACTAGTTATACTAACAATTTTTTCTTTAAAAATTGTCTATCCTTTTTAGTTTTCTCTCTATTTCTTCGTGGCTACTAGCCGCGTTTAAACGCTCTTTCTCTAAGGCTCCCATTGCATTGTAAAACGAACTATTCTTAGCCTGGATGTAAAGTTACCACGCAACTAGGGAATCCATACACCAGCTCTATTGTTCCATTGTTCCAGCAAGTTCATGTTTTCTAATAAATGCGTTTATAAATTGCGGTGTCAGTCCATTATTTCATCAGTGTATAAACAGATTTACTCAGCGCCTGTAAGGGTTAACTCATAAAAGCCGGTTGGCTAGGAAACTTGCCAATTTAAGTACTACGAAACTTTTAAATGTGAAAACCAGTATTTTAGTAAGAAAATTTTCATGTTACCTAATCTCAAACGTTGAGCGATTAAATGATTTAAAATTAACGTTTGGTAAAACTGGTGTCAACAGGTATCAAGATATAAAGAAAAGATATAAGAAAAGAATAAAAGAAACTCGTCGTTAATGGGTTAATAATCATTTACGTGGTGTACACCCATGGAACTATTAATAAAGAGGAACTGACATATACTTAAATTAGTGAAGCTTCAACTGTAACCGCTTCGCAAGGGCTGATTACCTCCTGTGAAAAAATCCACCAGTAAATTTATATAAAAATTTTCTCCGTATTTAATACCTTATAAATGCAACACTTCAGTCATAAATAATGCCAGAAACAGATTTTCATTTTTACTGATGGGAGTTTACTTTTGCGGTAGTCAGGCCCTGCGTTTCCGCCATATTGTGACAACTGGGGGAAAAAATTGACTGTTTTTCAAGGCAAACTGACACCAGTAACAATAAATAGCAGTTTTTACCATATTTGTGAGAAAATATTTCAATGAATAAGACTCTTAAATAAGACAAAGTTCAACTAGGTGAGGAGGCCTACCCAAGGGCCAAAGCTCTACCAGCCCCTTAAATAAGACGAATTTTACTCTTCAATTTTGCGGGTGGGAAGTTTGCCCCGGTGGTATTCAGAAACAGTGAGACCGATAAAAAATAATAATAATAATAAAAAAACAGCCGCCACCTTGTGACTCAGTTACTTCACTCACAATTGGTACGACAGTATACTATGTGTCTCCTCCTCCTTATTCATAACTCCATTTATGCACCGCCATCTATGACCAGAAACATACTATAGAAAAAACTTTTTCAGTTATTCTATCTATTGGTTAACCCTTTATCTACTGAAGGTACTTAGAAGTACCACTCACTTTAAACTTTCATCCCATAATGAATATTACTAATATTCTGATGGTACTTTACAAAAAAACTCTTTTAACTCCACGTTTCAGGATGCATGGCAGCAGTAGTTCTAGGTTTGTTATTTTAGCGAGGAAGGAGGTTATCTTTGAAACAGTCGATGTGTTTTATCCCGACATTTTGAACAGATTGTCACGTAGTCCAGTCAAATTGTCAAAAATAGATGCAAAAATTCTGCTAGAAGATTTTATGTTTTTAAAGTGTTTATGGGGATGCTAATAACAGAAATTAACTGCTTTCCAACAAAATATCTCGAGGCTAAACTTTTTGGAGCCAAAAAAAAAACGCGAAATTTTCGGACTTTTTTCAGTGTGTTGCCTATAACTTTAAAATTATAAACTTTTTGTGTCTCATACTTACTTACAATAAGAAAGAGCATTAAATTCTCTACAAATTTCATAATAAAAATGTTTTTCTAAACTTATTACTAAGCGCGCTACGGCTTTCTGAAAAATACACTTTTTTTCTAATTTGTGGAAAATCTCAAAAACCGACATTTGACATAATTTTTTATTCATTTTACACTCTTTAATGTAACTTGTTTATATTACACGTTTTTGCATGATAGCAATAACGGTTAATTACAACGGTAACGTTGTAAAAAAAAATCACTACATCGTATTTATTTATTTATTTTATTTATTTTTTTTTTTTTTTTGTATTTAAAACTTAAGTGGAGAACATTAATAGTAGGTATTTACGGTAAAATTTTTAATGTATTTAGTAACTTCTGTATATAGTGCTTGTGGATTGATGGGTTTGGTCCGTCAACCTCAGTTTGGGGAGAAAACGAGCAGTTTGCTTGTTTTTGAACAGCATTGATCTCTTTGAGCTTGTTGCGGCATCATCAACCTGGTTGTCAAAGTCATCGTCGTTGCTGGTTTGGTCAATAGTTTCCGAGTCATCAGCTTCATCATCCTCTTCTTCTAGGTAAATAATGTCGTCCACATTTTCGCAGTTGACCCCGTTACAGTTTTTGCAAATTGCTGAATATTTGAGTCCTGATTTTTGGCAAGAACATGCCTTGCTGCATCCTTTTATACAGGTACATGATGCAACATGCTGCAAGGATTCGGGTGCTGTGTTTTGACACATTTAAACTGGCTGAAAGAGACCGTCAGACCTGCGAACCCAACCCCATTTTTCAGGGGGATGTTGTTCCCAAGACAAGCTTGTATCTGATAATAACATCGGAGGAAATGATGCTGCTCAGAATCTTGCGTTGGTGTATCAGAATCTTGCCTTGCAAGATTAAGTTTGCTTTTAGTGGCAGATTTAGCAAAAAACGGGAACATCAAGGTGTTCAATGCCTGTGTGGTGTCTATGTATCCGCTGTATAGTGTAGTATTGAATTTTTCTTCAGTATTGACGATTTTTTGACGGGTTGTCTCCGGTTTATTAGACACACAGGCTATTTCCTTAAGCTGATCATGTTTTTTCAAAGTGTGATAAAACTTTGAATTTCCTGGCCCAAAAAGAGCATATGTTGTCATCCTCTGATTGAATGAGTGAAAAGAACATTTTTTTAATTGTATTTGTATGACATGGTTGAAAACCACTTGGTTTCGATGTTACCTCTGCCTGGATTTTGGAAAAAGAGATTTTTTTGTGTTGATATCCCAAGCTCGTCATGCGATCACGAGAAAACCAATGTCTTCTCCGACAACACTACACTTCCAAAGGCTTCGGTTCTTGAAATGGCTGAGGTAACAATCATGACATCAGCATCTTCTTCTGCCAGGTCAGCTCGAATTCTGTTATTTTGAAACTCTGTTTTAAGAAGTGAAATGAAGCAATTCCTGTTTCTTTCTTTGGCTAGAAATTTGTCGTGATGGAAGATTCTGATTGACACTAGGTTTTTTTTATTATTATTATTATTATTGTGCTATCGTTCTTTTTCGCACTATGCTAAACTATGTTGAATATGTCATGTTTTCGTTAACGATTTTTTAGAAAATGTGGTTACTATTAATTAATCGATTTAATCATTGTTATCCAACTATATTTGTATTACATTATTCTGTTAATATTTTTTAACTAATTTTGCAGTCATATCCCATTATGAATGCAAAATTAATTGAATTGTAAGAATAAAGATAAATCAGACCATCCTACAATTCAATGATGATCATGAAATTTTTAGCAATGGACACCCTACAAAAATAAATATTTTTATCTAACCCTGTGATCGTCGCGCCCGATGCACAGAGAAATTGCCCTGTGCTCGACGATTAGAGGTTAAGCATAAAGGGTGATAATACATCAAATAAAATATCTAAACTTAAGATACAATTATACTAAATTAAAAATTGTATAATGTGTATATTTATAATCTATAATAAGGTCAAGTTCATATGATCTAATTCTACAGTAAATGCGCCGTTAATATTACGCAACTTTCCCAAGATTTTTGTATCACCGATCTGAAACAAGCAGTTTTTACATTTGATGCGCATGTGTATAACTTATTTTTGGCAAAAGGTGAAATTTAAAGCAAACTAGAAAAGATTTCTTTTTAAACTATCAAAAGTAAAATGTGGTAGAAAAACGGAAGAAATTATCATACGGACACATTTAAACGCACGCCTAATACCTAAAAAGCTCTATAGTCTTAAAAAGCACTAAAAATTGTACAACTTACGAGAAAAAAGTATAATTTGGTAACCCTACCTTCTACCCACACTTCTTGAAAATTTCTCTCCTTAATTATCTCGTCACTCCTTACTCGTCAATAGCTACAATTCATTTCCACAGTTAGTGATGAAAAGAAATTTTTTGGGGATGGGAGGCGAAAATTAAGTCACTTTCTGTGAAGTTGAAAAAAAAGTGTTGTTTTCAAAAAGCCGTAGCGCGCTTAGTATTGTGTATGGAAAAATATATTTATTATAAAATTTGTAGAGAATTTAATTTTCTTTCTTTTTGTAAATAAGTAAGGTACACAAAAATTTTATAATTTTCGAGTTATAGGCCAAAAACTGAAAAATATCCGAAGATTTCGTGGTTTTTTGGTGGTTTCGTGGCAATGTTTAGCCTCGAGATATTTTGTTGGAAGACAATTAATTCCTGTTATTAGCAACCCCATAAACACTTTAAAAACATAAAATCTTCTAGCAGAATTTTTGCGTCTATCGGCCCTATTTTCTGACAATTTGACTGGACTAACGCTCGTATTTTTATTGCTGCAAACACAGTAAAGGATATTAAGTTTTGGATTTTTTTTTATATGTTCATTATGATCTTAGAATAGAATTTGACTAGCTATTTTAGGTGGACGGTGTATGCATTTGATTTAACAGTTGAATTACTCGGTGGTACTTGTAAGTACCGTCAGTACACTGGGCGTTGGAGAAAAATTTCTTGTTTACTTTTTTCGTCTGCGTAGTTATCCATCGTTTTCATCAGCTTTAAAATGTAATTACTAAACTGTAGTGTAGTAATAATTTTCTTAATACTTCTTTTCTGTTTCATTATTATTTTTTATAGAAAATCGAAAAAGTTGTGGCACCGGCTCATTTTTGCTATGCTAGAAATGGCATATGTAAATTCATGTATTGCATATGTGGAGATGCGAGAGAAAATGTTGTGTCTGGAATATAGCCGTCGCATAACTAAAGGACTGCTAACAAAAAAAAAGCTAACAAAAAAATGTTTTTTAACCCTTTCAGGGGCAAATCATTTTCAATGCTAAAGTGTTGAAATAAATGATTGTTACCGGAATTTGCCAAAAAAATTATTTGTAAATAGGAGAAAAAAAGGGACTATGTTTTTACATACTTATTAATTCGAAAATATTTTACCACAATTCTGGTGTTATTTGAAATACCTTGTGGGTTTTCTGTTAAGATAATATTTTAGTCATTGTGTACTGACGGTACTTTAAAGTACCACTTTAATTAATTGCCTCTAAGGAATTAAATTTATCACGGATGAGTATTTTCTTTTATGTTTATCCTTTAATTTTCATTGTAGTAACTAAAAAAAAATTACATTGAAAAAAATGCAGCAGATAAAGTATTAACTAGTTTTGCCGTCGGCCGATTATTATTATTATTTTTTTTTAGATAAAAGTTGTACGGATTTTTTTGGGGACACTCTATATTTCTATAACATTATTTTGTGATTAAAATTTGATTCTATAAACTTCATAATATTAATCTGTAATAACAATAACTCATCTTAATTTTAAATTTTCCTTTTATCGTAGACGAGTAAAATTGGTAAAAATGCTGTAAAAAATAAAATAAATATTAATATTAGTAAGGGTTTCTTATTGAAAATTTATTCATTAACAGAAAAAAGACTTTTAACAGACTCAGTTATCTCCAAACTTTATTTTGTTAGACAAGTAAAAAAATGTTGAATAGCTTGTGTAATTTAAAAGAGGTGTGAAAGTAATAAATTTTTTTAACCCTTTATGCTCCGACGGTAATTTAAAGTACCATTAAAATAACTTGTTATAAAATTCCTATAATACATCGATTAGTATTAATACAGTTTAGAATGGGTTATAGATACTTTACTTTATATTGTTCCAAAATCATTATGGGTTGCACAAAACAAAAATATTTTTTAAAGTATGGTTTCTTTTTCATCTGTATCTTTTCAGCTTTCTTGATGTTGAAAGACTGTGGGAGAAAAGTTTCAATTCGGACATATTTGTATATTTCTATTGTAAGATGATTAAATTTGTACATTTCCTAATTCTATAGTATACTAAAAAAATATTTTAAATAAAAGATTTGAGTGGAATCATAAATATTACACAATATCCCTATAAATTCAAATTTAATTAACTAATTTTAATGGACAAAATCCTTCTAAAATTTATTAAATGATTTCTTCTAACATAGTTCCAAATTTTCACGACAAATGCTTTAGAAGGTGAAATTTTCATAAATTCATAATTTGGGACATAAAGGGTTAATGTATTTTTTTTTCCCCAAGAAATTAAAATTAAACAAGAAATAAAATCATGCTTTACGCAAACATTATTAAACATTTTTCAATGCTGTCAGAATATTTTTAGAAAGTTAAAACTATTTCATACGATGAAAAGAGATATCTAAATTAATAATTTAGAAAACACATAACACAGTTAAAATCCAATTTTCTGCCGTTTCTGCCAGTAGATGGTATTGTACCTGAAAAAAATTTCCAGCCCTGTGTATCATAACACGTCACACAGCTGAAAACTCACTTTCAGCATTTCCCGCCAATAGAGTTTATATATTCGAATCATTTTCTGCAGTTCTGTATATTATTAATAGAATTTATACTTAGGGGTCATCCATATATGATGTCACACTCTTTACTTTCTTCTATCTTTACAAGAAGAAAGTATTGGATTCGTAAAAATTTTCGACTTCCGGTTTTCGGGGGGATTTACACGTTTTAGAGGTCAGAGATTCCAAAAAACATGTTTTTACAAAATGTCTGTCTGTGAGTCTGTGAGTCTGTCTGTATGTGACACAAATTTTGTGGGCGCTCTATCTCAAGAACTAATGCACGGAATTTAATAAAAATTTATATTGAGGTAGTCCCTAATATAAATTGGTGCTGATTAGTTTTTGGCGCAAATCGCCCGACAGGTGGCGCTGCTATGCTGCATTTTTCGCGATTTCTGCACTAGCTCTACCTCACGAACTAATGCACGGATTTTTATAAAACTTCAGATTCCGTTAGTCCTTGACATGAATGGATGCTGTTTACGTTTTGGTGTAAATCGCCCAACAGGTGGCGCTGCTATGCTGCATTTTCAGAATTTACACTATTTTCGCAGTAGCTCTATCTCAAGAACTAATGCACATATTTTAATCAAACTTCGGATTTAGTTAGTTCTTCATATGAAATGATGCTGACTACGTGTTGTTGCAAATCGCTCAACAGGTGACGCTTCTATAATGCATTTGTCATGATTTGCGCAATACCTCTATCTCAAGAACTAATCCACGAATTTTCTTCAAACTTCATATTCAGTTAGACGTTGACATAAGTTGGTGATAATTAGGTTCTGGTGTAACTAACACAATAGGTGGCGCTGCTATGCTGTATTTTGCTGGATTTACACGATTTCAGCGACAGTCATACCTCGAGAACTAATGCACGGAATTTCGTATTTTTAGAATTCTCATGATGAGCACAGATTGCCATTTAATTTGGCACTGAGATAGTGAATTTTGAAGTATTGACATGTATGAGATAGAAGAAAGTTTTGTGATGGCCACAACATACTAGTTTTCAATATTTTTGACCCCCCCCCCTTTGTCACACTTCCCCATACCCCTCCCCCCTTGTCACATTTCACGCTATCTTACATAAAAATATACTTGCAGTTAAAAAACAAAGTACTATGTTATAGATCATATTTCAAATTTTATTTTGAAACTTTTAACTATGTGTTTTAATGACATTTGTGAGCATAATAATAAAAATGATTCGTGTACTTATTTTGTATGAAATAAGATTAAGATTTACAACAAAAACCATAATTAATATACAATAGTAATAAAATATTAACATGAAAAAACAATTAAAAACAGCAGTATTTTGGAATTTGAAATGGAATTTAATATATATGGCTTTAAATGTTATCTTTACTGTATGAACATAAAATACATTAATTTCAAAATAACTTTAAAATTTAATCTGCTGATTTTTAATGCTTTTATTTTAACCAAAATGTGTGATGTCACACTTCTTCTTATCCCCTCCCACCCCCTTGTCACAAATTGTCACAATCTCATGAACCCCTCCCCCCCCCCCCACCTCCAAGCGGACATCATTTGTGGATGCCCCCTCAACAGTTTATATACTAAGATTTAGTTACGTTTCAAAATTCATAAAACAACTGAAAACGTAATTCTAGCAATTACATGAGCCTGCGATGATTGTATTTTTTAAATTTTGATGATTAATTTTGATTTATTTTTTAGAGCTGAATCCGAAAATGATATTCATTTTTAACCATCAGGCCAGGATTTTTCGCAACTCGTACATTTCAAAGTTATAAGTCAAAAAATAGCGAAGAAATCTGATACTATAAAGAAGATGTAATGGATGCGTTTTTAACTTTTGATAATTTATTTATATGTATTTTTAGCGCTGTAACTGAAAATAATTCATTTTTAACCATCACGTCAGAATTTGTCACACATCGTAAATTTCAAAGCTAAAAAGACAAAAAATAGCGAAAATATGTCAACGCAGTTTCTCAAAGCCTTACCAAAAGAAGGAAAATATTTTAAATACATCTGCGACATATTTCTAGCCTTATAAATTACCAAAATAAAAGAGGACTCCGAGATGAACCCCATAGAGAATATAAAAGAAAAAGTGAGCAGTGCATGAGCGGTTCAAAGAAACCTCTTAATCTATACTAATACTAGGACTTCCCTCAGAGGGATTAGTCTGAGCGATATTGCTGAGAACATAGATTTAATAATAACATGTGGAAGCAAAGAAAATGAGATGGTTTAATTGTCCACATACTGCGATAAATTGAAAAGATGAAAATAAACGAATCGTAGAATTATAAAATCTTATATATAAATTCGTATACACTGTTTAAAAAATGGGAAATCAAATCATTCAAGACAGCCATGCACGGATATAAAATTGAAAGTACGCAATATATTAAAAGTAAAATAGAAAATGAAACACTAAATACTTATATCGGAATTTTAACTGTATAAAATGATGTCAAGAGCATAATCAGACGCTGAGCACCAATTTGAATAACTTTAAATGAAAAATATATTATGTTTAAAATGAATGGACTATACTTTATATGGTGTGTGCTCCCCCGGAATAGTTAATATTGTACAATATCTATTTTCCACGAATGCAATGAGGTTGTCGATAACATTTAAGGAATTCTCTCCTCAAAATCTGAGTATCAAAGTACCGAATACATCAACAGTGGCATGCAATGCTTCGTTAGAGTGTGTTTTAGATATGCTCGATCGGATTTAAATGATGAATGTATGCTGGCCACTACATACGCGGTATTGTTTTGTTTTCAAACATTCTGCACAAGTTGAGCTGTATTTAGCATGTATTAAATAAAAGAAATCGGCAATGATTACAACATAAAGTATGACACAAGAACTGAATATATCGTCTGCATAACTTTTGAGCTGTCAAAGTGTCATTTGAAGTAATTTACAAAGCCATACATATTTATTCAGCAAATCATGCAAGCTAACATACGGCATTATGAACCCGATTATAAAATTTCACCAGAATAAATTAATATATAAAAAATCTACTAATGATAATTGAGAATATAACCTTATGATAAAATGTCTAGAAAAATGAATCGGATAAAAAATTCATATCCCATTTAAAACGGCACTTCCCTCTGTTAGTGGCCTTAGCGAGAGAGAGAAAAGCCTAGAGAAGGAACACTTTAACAAGTACTTTCGGGCAACCAATTCACTGTTTCATACAGGTCTTTATTCAATGTTTACACAATTTATTTAATGCTAGGTGGGTATCTATCAGTTTTGTTGCATTTAAATTGTATGTTTTGCGGAGGAAATGCAGCATTATGAAATATTTAAAGTTGCTGTACCTAATAATTCCAAATTAATGGTAATTGAGATCGCTTTCCGTTAATTACATCTTTTTAAATTTTAAATTTTTTAGAAACCATTCATAGAGACAATTGTATATTTTAAAACTAACACGAAGCAAACTTTCAAGATTTTCGGCTCAGCAGTAACACAGAAATAGAAAAGTTTTTTGTTTTTGCACTGTTTTATATAGCGAAATTTTTAGAAATTGTTCTATTGTGAAAATTTACGTCATGATAAATACAGCCATGTCAATTTTCATGTTTATATTCCTAACAATTATTTGTCCTTCGTTACTTAGATCATCTTTAGATCTTTTTTCCGCTTTGTTTAGTCTTTCGATTTTTTAGGGAATTCGTCCTACAACGAGCATTTACATCTTATTAATTACTACCATGCCAAAGTTCTAGTTTTTAACCCCAACAGTATCCCAAAAATTTCAGTATTCTAAATAAATCATAGTTTAGAACCTTTCTAGAAATTTTTACGTTTATCCGTCAAATTGAACCTTTTAGAGAGCGTTCATTACGAGTATTTACATCTTAAAAGTAACTACCGCACCAAATTTAAAATTTCTAACCCAATCAATATCGCAGAAATCACAATTTTAGAACTTTTTTGCTCCTGCAGCGATGTAGGTTCTTGCACTGACATAAAATAGTCTTTTTTTCGGAGCATAGATGGCCACCAACATTTTTTTAAGTTGGCTTTGTAGTTTCAGAGATAACACCTCACAAACGTACAAGCATTACTAATATTATACACTTTATAATATTATAAAGCTTTATAATATTAGCATTAGATGTACAGATACAAAAGCTATTTATCTGTTACAAAATTAAGTGCCGGCGTTGCTCAGAATTTGAAGGATGTTTGTTCTGAAAAATCAATTTCAAAACTTAACATACAACAAAAAACAAACATTAAAAAAGCAGTCGTAATGTTGTATGAATGAATCATATGAAAATGCTGGATAAAAATGTATGAATGTATATAACAGACGCAAAAGAATGCAGCTATAAATGAACTTATTTCAATTTATAATTGGAGCAATAATGTTAAAACACGCCAATATTTCCCTAATCGGGTTTTTATCATGCTTCAATACATTTTTCACACTCATATGATGTTATACTATATCCACCACGCCCTTTATATTTCCAATATGACGTAATATTTTCCTCTTTCACGTGGAAACCTTGAAATAGAAAAGTTATGAAGTTATATTCACTTTCATTTAAATTCGTCAAACTATTTATTTCATTTTCCTTTTTCACGGGAATATCTTGTAGTAGAAAAGTTATGACGTAATATTCACCTTTTATTTTTAAATTAGGCAAACTATTTATTTCATTTTCATTTTTCACGTGGAAATCTTGTAGTAGAAAATTAATTGTTGTAGTAATATTTTTATTCTGTTTTTTAATTGTTGGCAACTGCTATAACGAAAAATGTTTAAATTTGATAAGAAATTTCTGTTAAATTGGTGGCTTTTTATTAATTAAAAATTAACTATAAATTATTTCGATTCAGGATTACTTTAGTTGCCTCGGTCATGTTTTAATACACATGTACGTATCTTTTCACAATTTTGTCTTCCAAATTGTGGATTTTTATAGAATTACAAACAGACAGATAGACAAGTTTTCTTTTTTATATATCTCTCCTTTCTAAAAAAAGTAACTAACGCTGTCACCGCAGCCGCCGGTTTTGAATTTTCTGTGACCGGAGGTCTTTCTTCGTTAATATTAAGAAAACTATTGCATACAAAAACATGAAAATCGGTGGTATTATAGCGAAATGTTTGATCAACATGTTAATACATACAGTTTTCAAATCTAAGAATTATTTTAAGAGATATTTAATGCTAAATTTGGAGAAAATCGTTCCATTAAAAAAGTTTTTTAGGAGCAAAAGCTATACATGGGAATTTAATCATTTTTAGATCATTTTATTCAATAGAAGATCCCGGTGTGCAGATTCCATTAATTTTTTTAATTTGACACATTTTTTGAGGTTTTATTTCTATTTTAAATTCAAATATTCAGCATTTCGACACATAATTTTTACATATTTTAGAAAATGGTATTAATTTAAACTGTTGCCAACTGTATAAACAGCGCAGAGAATAATGTTTGCTTCAAATAAAAAAAAAATATTTACACGTTACTATTATAACCAGAAAAAACCCTTCAAATTAGAATTAAACAATTAGGTATAAAAAGCAGGCACTTATTGGAAATTACGCCATAAAAACTATATTTACATGTGAATTTTAAAAGAGAAAGGATATTGTAAAATAAATTCATTAACATGCGTTAGAAGTCTGAAATAGAAGAAATTACGTCACATTACACTTATTATTCAAAATGAACAAAAAATAGTATAGCAAAACAGTTTAAATTTAAAAATTGCGCGAGACAAAATATTATAGGTTAAATATTAGATTTTTTCAAAATCTTATTATTTCTCGTTTGGTGTGAGGTGTTCAACTATAAGTATGCAAAATTTCATGTCTCCAACTTAATTAGGGGCTGAGTTAGAAAAATTGTTTAAGATACACACGTTAGAGACCAGAGGATTATATATTAGACCTTTTTGAAAATTTTATTTTTTGGCGTTAGATGTGAGGTGTTCAGCTATAAGTATGCAAATTTTCATGTCTCCAACTCAATTAGGGACTGAGTTAGAAAAATTGCTTAAAATACACAAGTTAGAGCCCAGAGGGTTAAATATTAGACTTTTTCAAAATTTTATTATTTGTCGTTTGGTGTGAGGTGTTCAGCTATAAGTATACAAAATTTAATGTCTCCAACTTAATTAGGGGCTGAGTTAGAAAAATTGCTTAAAATACACAAGTTAGAACCCAGAGAGTTAAATAATAGATTTTTTCAAAATTTTCTTATTTGTCGTTTATGTGAGTTGTTCAGCTATAAGTATGCAAAATTTCATGTCTCCAACTTAATTAGGGGCTGAGTTAGAAAAATTGTTTAAAGTACATAAGTTAGAGCCCAGAGGGTTAAACATTAGACTTTTTCAAAATTTTATTATTTGTCGTTTGATGTGAGGTGTTCAGCTATAAGTATGCAAAATGTCATGTCTCCAACTTAATTAGGGGTTGAGTTAGAAAATTGCTTAAAATACAGAAGTTAGAGACCGGAGGGTTAAATATGACTTTTTGAAAATTTTAGGATTTATCGTGTTATCGCAAGTGTTCAGCTATAAGTATGCAAACTTTCATGTCTCCAACTTAATTAGGGGCTGAGTTAGAAAAATTGCTTAAAATACATAAGTTAGAGCCCAGAGGGTTAAATATTAGACCTTTTTCAAAATTTTATTATTTGCCATCTGATGTGAGGTGTTCAGCTATAAGTATGCAAAATTTCATGTCTCCAACTTAATTAGGGGCTGAGTTAGAAAAATTGCTTAAAATACACAAGTTAGAGCCCAGAGGGTTAAATATTAGACTTTTTCAAAATTTTATTATTTGCCGTTTGATGTGAGGTGTTCAGCTATAAGTATGCAAATTTTCAAGTCTCCGACATATATAGTTTCTGAGAACAGGCTCTGTGACAGACGGACAGACAGACAGACAGACAAAGGAGTGAGACAGGTAGGGTTTTGTTAGATGATTGAAACTCTAAAAACATGCTGCGGATGACTGTAACAACATCCTAAAATTACATTACCATCAGCGATCTACCAATCCCGAATTTAGTTTATATTCGTTTCATATATTCTTATTCTTTTGTGCGGCCCTGTAAAATAACTATCAATATTATATACAGTAAAACCTCTGAATAGCGGACACCTCGAGAATGCTAAATTTGTCCTCTATTTAGAGGTGTCCGCTACTGAGAGTAAAACATGTACAGTTATTTAATTGCTGGTAATCCAAAAAAATGTTCGCTAAATAGAGGTAACTGCTAATCGGGTGTGTCCGCTATAGAGGTTTTACCAGTAAAACTTCTGAATAGCGAACACCTCGGGGGGGGCAGAATTTGTCCTCTATTTGGAGGTGTCCGCTACTGAGAGTAAAAATTTTACAGTTATTTAAGGGTTGGTAATCGAAAAAATGCCCGCTAAATAGAGGTGTCCACTATTCGGGTGTGTCCGTTATGGAGGTTTTACTGCATAATAATATCATCCTTTACAAGAAAATTGCTGATATGTATGATAGACAGGCAGACATCCAGAGAAAGGTAATCTCCCGGAGCAATAAACACTCATGTCTTTTGTTTTAATCATCCACAATTTTATGTCATACAACAGGCCAGATTTTATACAACAGTGTAAAATCGGTCACCGTGGTACGGAGTACTGTATTATTATTTGTTTGCCCACCAAAACTGGTTGCCACGGGTTGTTGCAAGGTTTGTGGTCACGTGGTTGAATCTGACCTATTCAATATTACTGCGTGCGTATTTTTTTTTATTTGCTGCCTGTGTTCAAACCAGTTGTCTATCCACCGGTGAAAGTGACGCACACCAAATTTCTGTGACGTATGCAAATAAATTGTGCTTTTTTATCAGTTTTTTTAATATAATTTTTAAACGGTTTGGAACTTATTTTTCATAGTAGGTGCATTCAGTAGGTGGCCCTCATAGGTACCTTCTGGTGCAATCAGAAACGAAATCCGACAAATATATTTTGAGTTATGCTTGACGAAAGGTTTTTATTAGGCTTTTTTTTTAGTAGGACATGGCGTTAATATCCATCGTAACTGTAATGTGTCCGGACAGTAATATTTCGCTGAGTATTAGCCTTCGCTTCGCTCAGACAATTATAAAGAGGTAAAAATTGTTTATTTGTAGGAAGTAAGCTCTGGAAATAGCGAACCGATTCCAAAAGTAATGGTATCAAAATGATGGTGTTAGTCCAACTTAGAACATAGGCTATATCTTATGTCCGTGCCACTGGCCAAAAGGGGGTGCAGGAGCAAAAAACGTTCTAGAAATGCAATTTTTGTGTTACTGCAGGGCCTAGAAACATGAAATTTGGAATGGTAATTACTTTTTAGACATAAATTATCTTTAAGAACATTTCTTTAAAAATTTGAAATTTAAAAGGGTTAAAAATGTGCAAAAAAGCGTTCTAAAAAACGTTCTAAATGGCGATTTTTACGCAATCTCAAAAAGTACCAAAACGATTTCAAAAATAATGATGTCTAAATGATGGTGATAACCCTTGCTACAACATAGGCTACATTTTATGTCGGTGCCACTATCCCTAAAAGGGGTGCAGGAGCAAAAAAACGTTCGAAATTGCGATTTTTGCATTACTGAAGGGCCTAGAAATACGAAATTTGAAATATTAGTTAATTATTAGATATAAAGGATTTCTAAGAACATTTCTTAAATAATTCAAAATTTAAAAGGGGTGAAAATGCGCAAAAGGGCGTTCTAAAAAACGTTCTAAATGGCGTTTTTTACGCAATCTCAAGAAGTACCAATCTGATTTCAAAAATAATGGTGAAAAATGATGGTAACAACCTTTGCTCCAACATAGGCTACATTTTATGTCGGTGCCATTACCCCCCAAAGGGGTTGCAGGAGCAAATAAAAGTTCGAAAATCCGATTTTTGTGTTACTGAAGGGCTTAGAAAAATGAAATTTGGAATGGAAATGAAATTTGGAATTAAAATTTGAAATTTAAAAGGGGTGAAAATGCGCGAAAAGGGTTCTAAAAAACGTTTTAAATGGCGATTTCTACGCAATCTCAGAAAGTACCCAACCGATTTCAAAAGTAATGGTTGGAAATTGAGGATGATAGCCCTTGCTCCAATATAGGATCTACTTCATGTCGGCGCCACTACCACTTTGCGATTGCATTTTAAAAAACGTTCTAAATTGTGATTTTTGTGATACGGTAGGGGCTAACAACTTGAAATTTGGCATGGTAATTACTTATGAGATGTAAATGCTCTCTGAGAAAAGTTCCTTAAAAATTTAAAATTTAATAACGATGAAAATAAGAGAAAAGCGTTCTAAATAGCGATTCCTACGCAATCTCAGGAAATATAAACCGATTTCAGAAGTAATAGTTTCAAATTGATGGTGACAGTCCTCGCTCCAACATAGCCTATATTTTATGTTTTTGTCACTACCACCTGGGGGGTACAGGAGCAAAAAAGGCTCTAAATTGCGTTTTTGTGTTAAAGACGGGGTCTAACATTTTAAATTTGGAATGGTAATTACTGCAAAGATGCAAATGCTTTCTAAGAATTGTCGAAAGAAAATTCCAAATTTAAAAGGATGAAGTGAGCAAAAAGCGTTCTATAAACATTCTAAATTATGATTTTTATGCAATCGTATGAAATATGAAACCGATTTCAAACATAATGGTTGCAAATTGATGGTGATAGAACCTGCTTAAATATAAGCTATATTTTATGTCGGTGCCACAACCCATAGCGGGTTGCAGGAGCAAAAAATTTACTAAATTGCGATTTCTGCGGTAGTGAAGAGGCTAGAAACTTTAAATATAGTACGGTAGTTGCTTATAAAATATAAATGTCCTCTAAGAACAGTCGAAAATAAATTCAAAATTAAAAAGAGGTGAAGCGAAGGGAAGGAGCGAAAAGCATTCTAAAAGTGTCCTAAATTACGAATTCTATGGAATCTCCGGAAATAATAAACCGATTACAGAAGTTATTGGTTGCAAATCAAAAGTGATAGTCCCTGTTCTTATACGGGCTATATTTTATGCCGGTGTCACTACCATGTGGTTGGCAGGAACAACAAGAAAGCCTTTAAAAACATCTAAATTCCGTTTTCTATAGAATAATAGGTAATACCAACCAATTTCAAGGTTGATGTTGGCAAATTAATGGTGACAGTCTTTGTTTCAACATTTTTCGAGACATTCATTTTCAACTCTGTTCGGCAATCTATGTTGGTGCCACTAACATCAGAGAGGTGGTAGACTGTTAGACAAGAAGCTTGGAATTTGACATGATGGTTAATTTTAAGATGTAAATATGTTAAAATGGTTTCTAAAAAATTCAGAATTTCAAATGAATACTGAAATGAGCATAATAGTCGCAAAATTCTTTCTAAATTATCATTTATTTGGTATTACTTTTAGTTCTTCCTATTAATTGAAGTCTCATTTCTGTCTATTGCACTTTTATAATGAAGTTTAGTTAAACTGTGGCTTAATTTGTATTTTTTGAATTATTCCAAAAAGTGTTCTAATAAAAATTAGTCATGCAAATATCACTTGGCATATTTCAACTATTGCGTGAGCAAAGCCGCGGGGTTTGCTAGTATATTATAAAGCAGTAAGCTCTAAAAGTTCCGCTCGAGTGTTTTCAAAAACTACCCGGTGGATTTTTTTCCAAATTGTATCATTCAATTGGAAATATTCCCGGGGTGGTTTATGAGAAAAAATACAGGGATAGCTATGATTTTTTATAATAAATTTCGTATTTTACTGCTATTTTGAACGAAAAGTTTGCCAGTGATTATCTTTTGGCGAAAGGTTTGTTGATTAAAGAATTAAGATGGCTATATCTGTTAGAAAATAATACAAATACCTCGCGAATAAATAAAAAAATACTGATATTTAATTTAAGAAACAACAACAAAAAAGTTTTAATAAGACATAATATTATAAAACAAAAATATTTAATTTAAACATTAAATAAATATTTGTAATGCTTAAAGTATAAATTATTGTGAAATTTTACAATTGGTACAATATTTGGCGAATTATCGCTTGCGATATGTTAAAAAAATGAATCTGAAAATTTGATTTGACAATTTTGAATGACATTTTTTTTCCTTTTTAGCTCTTTTATCGCTTGCGCTAGGTTAATAAAAACGTGTCTGAAAACTTGATGAAATAAAATCTAGGTTACATTCTTTAGTCTTTTTCTTTTCTTTTCTTTTCTTTTTTTTCTTTTTTTTTTTTTTTTTTTGTCTTTTAATTATTTTTATATAATTCTCCCATCATATGATTTACAGGAGAAACTAGAAGTATTTGTAAAAATGCTGTATTAGTGAGTTACATGCTGTTTATTCATTACCTTCGTCACCAAACAATGCAGTATTAAGCCAAATAAGACAAAAGAGTGAAATAAGCCGAGAGAAGAGCATTTCGGAGTACATTTTTATATTCAAGCGTAAATTATATAAAAAACAGTTAAAATTATAATTATGTAGTCAATCATTTAAATTTTAGTCTAAATGTCTTCCATATACACACATATTCTAAAATAATTTACTTTCAAAGATTTAAAATATTTTTTACCATACTATGGAATACCATTACTATGGAAACATGCGTTTTGTTTTCCTCAAGCATGTGATTTTTATATCCTCGAACTCAGATCATTACATATTAATTCAATATTGTGTATTATGTTATTTTTTTAACATGCCGAACATATTGTCGATTTCACTTATAGGAATGTTCACTGCTTTAAAAGTTAGGATATAAGAATATTGATAAGATTTCTGAAATTATGCGTTTTTACTATAAAAAGAAATAAACATTTTGCAATAAATGTTGCTTGCTAATTTGTCATTTCTTTTTAGCTTTTTCTGCATAACTTTTCTTTTGCTTAACCATTGTTTAAAAAATGTTTTATTGAACATATTGACTAATCTTACGGAATCGTGTCACCCGCCAATTAGCGTATCAGAATTCAAAAGATTAGACAGTTTTTGAAATTAGCGATTACTACATGGTGGCAAATGGAATAATGCACGAGGACTTATCATTTCAGCCTAGATATGATTAAATTACCTGGAATTTCTATCAGTGTAAAACGAATTTTCCTGACGCACACTCTAGCAGCTAAACACAGCAACAAATTAAGAGTTATTTTCATAATCTGGGTTATTTACACAACAGACGGAAGATTAATTTACTCTTAAATATAAAGAAAATAGCAGTCTTTTTTGTTTGTCCATGTTATTATGCTCTTTAGAAAAATGCAAAATAAATCTTCGGTTCAGGTATTCACTAAAATGCATATTGCTAAAATTTTTGTATAACTAACTTTATTTATCATTGTCGAATCTTAACCCTGGTACACGTGCAACAGTATTGTTGCATCAGTTTTAATGTTTGACGTGAACCCTCACAATGACGTCGATTACGGATGATTATAAAGATTTTATTGGATGCATGAGGTTTATTTTTCTACAAGATTAAGTAATAGAGTTTTTTCCCGGGTTAACGGCTACATGATTTCAGCTGGTCTACAAATTGAAAAGATAGTGAAAATGACGTCATTTTAGATTTATACAGGCAATTCATCTTTAAAAACACCCATTTTTATGTTTCGCTTTTCTTTTAAATATGAAAGTTAAGCCATCTTACTTGTCTGCAAATAATTTATTACTTTTTTGACAGTATTTACTCTGCTAGAATCCAAAGAGGGAAACAGTAGCAGCACAAGAGGATGTTTATTAAGAAATATAACTAACATCCAGTGAGATTGTATTTAAGCTACCAGAATCACATATTGCGCGAGTTGAGAGGCCAGGAGATCAAGGACAAACAAACGAAAATTAACCACCCGAGCATTATTCAAGTTCAATGGTAAATCTCTGCAATCATTGTAATGCATCTCTAATTTAATATTGTCAGATATAAGAACGTTTTAATTCCTTTTGTCATAACTGCCTCATTTCCCTACCAAAAGTGCACAGTGAAAAAACAACTAAAAGAACTGCTTCTTAATAGCTAAAATTTCTCCAACGCATAAGGTAATATAATATCGCAATGGTGTTCGCATCTTTTCAGCAACGCGGAAGGACATTAGAGCTAAAGGTCCATTTAAAAAAAAAATACAAGTTCGAATTCACCATTTCTCTTAATTCAAAGTTTATTTCGAAATACTGACCAGCGCAGCGGGCATAGCCTGCTAGTATGAAAATAAAGAAAAATAATATGAAAAAAAATATACAGCTTTACGTCTATTTCATAATATCAGATTTTCGCTATTTTTAATTTTTTTTTTTTTTTTTTTTTAATCAAAAGTTTAAAAACATGGTACAAAACAACCCAAATTTTGCAGGCCAGTGTTATCGCTCACAGATGATAATATACTTGTTTTTTTTTTCTTGTGTGGTCCTGTAAAAAAAATTAAATCTGCCAGGTCTTATTTTATGTACAGAAAATGTTAAAGCCAATTTCAATAACATTTATAAATTTCATAAATACAATAAATATCGAAAGAAAATAAATACAATTAGGTTACTTTATGTGTGTTTGTAAATGAATAAAAGATGCTACCACACTATATTCTATAGGAAGCATCATGTAGTGTACGTCAATAATGGGTTTAAATTGGGTAATAACTGATTATTGTGATGTACTTCAAACAATTTATCGTACATAGAACATACTTCTCTTCAATATCTCTGTAAACAAATTATAAGGGTTACACACCTAATTTTCCATTGTGAAGCTCAATAACATGTATTTCGTTTACGAACGGTAGACAGCGGACGTTTAAAAAGATAGGCAGATAGGAGGGCCAAAGTTAAAAGGTTGATAAGTGTTAAAAATTAAAACAGAAATATGAAATCGGCCTTACTTAATATTTTTTTATGCAGTGTACGGGAAAAAATAAATATATTTTTTCGTTTGTTTTTCATTTTGTTACCCTGGTTAAGTGAATCTGCGGGTTTGGGCAGATTTTTTAACCTGACGATTTTTCATTTCGATTTTTTTCAAATGGACCAGTGACCACCAGTGATGTAGAAAGGTAAATATCCAGCAGGTAGGTATATTCTTTTTGGTTATATACAAAGCCTGTGTCAAATCACCAAAATTTGGCATTTTCCCATTTCCCTCCAAAAACTCCTAATCCTGAAAAATTCATTGTAATCATAGGTCACAGTATTTCAAATATGACAGCAGCTTTCACATTAATTTAAATAAAATACCGACATATTGTCTCATTAAGTTGCCTTGTCCATATTTTACATGTATTATATTCTTATTTTTTAGGATGCAAGACAATTAAGAATTTTTTTAAGTATAATTGCCGAAACGTCATTGAAGGCTTACTGTGGAGACACGAAAAGTTTTGGTTTCTGTTAGTCGGTCTGTTAGTCTGTCTGTTAGTCTGTCTGTCTGTTCCGCGATAACTGCCGCAAAAAGCATCCGATCGGCTTGAAATTCACTGGGCATGTTGATGAGGTTCCCCGGACTTAGCTGTATAGTTTTTGGTTAAATTTGGTTCATTCGTTCGGGAAATATGGAACATTTTATTTTGCTCTATAATGCTTTTCTATGGCAAGTCAGACGATTTTCAGATTTTCATTTGTTGAAAGAAATGGCTCATATGAAAAATGGATTTAAATGGTAAATTTTTGATGCTGAAATTTTTAAATAAGATTATTAAATTATTCCAATTAGTTTGAAATTTTGTCAATATATTTGCGAGATTTTTTAAAATTAGGTTTATAATATTGGGGGGAATTTAATGCATGTTTTCCAATAATATAAAGGATTTTGTTTTATCAATTTGACATAATGCATATTTCATTTTTTCCTTTTCTTTCATCTGTTGCCTAGCAACGTATTTGGTCCTAATAATATGTGTATAATTGCGTGTATAATGTTTGAGCAAAGCCAACGTCAAAACGGATGAATTAACGCATTTGTATCTTTGCATATAGATTATATTCTGATTTTAGCCCAGAGATAGACTATAGACTTATTATTATATATAGAGATTATAGACTATATTCTGATTTTAGCCCAGAAATAAAAATAGGCAATATTTTATTTATTTTATTTATTTTATTCAAATATTTTGCTTAAAAATACAAAAGTTCATTATTTTCATAGAGAATAACGTAACATTTTTCCATAACATTTACTAAATATTTCTTTAATTGTTGCCAAGAAAATCAAAACCCGGAATAATATTTTCTTTTAAACAATTTTCAATTGAAATGTTTTGTCGTGAAACAGGAAAATGAAAAAATAAAATTAAGAATAGAAAAATTAATATGGCGGCATATTGGAAATAAAAAGAAAACTCTCGAGTATTTCTTAATATAACAAGGTGAAAAGGTTTGAGTAACTACGCATAGCAGGTGAATTAGACGTCATTTATCGAAAACAAAGATGCTGGAATAAAAAGATCTTGGGTAAAATAAAATTAACTATTATTCATGGAGGAAAGAGATAGATGGAGATGCAGTATGCCGTAAAAACAGTTTGCAATACGATGTGCGTTATCGCTCAGATTTAAATGCCCTCATTCGGTCCAAACAAAACAAGCACGTGGAAAATGGACCGAATTCTTTGACTTCATCCGTGCATTTTTTCTGTAAAATGAAAATGATCTGCTTATATTGAAGCAATAAGAATTCTAAAGAAGCATTTCATTGTATTATGAATTAAAAACTGTATTACTAAAAATATTATTCTGTTTTTTTTTTTTTAATTTTTTTTTTAAGCACGTCGTTGTGTTGTGTCGAATGTAGCGGATTTTAGGGTTACATTTTTGGAGTCACTTCAATATTTATTGTCTGTGCACGATTAACATGAATATTTTATTTTAAATTTAAATTTTATTAATTTATAAAAAAAACTTATGCTTATCCTTATAAATCACAGCGTAAAAAAAAGCTAAGATATACTATAATCATCCGCACAATCAATAAAAAATTACGAATGTAAATTTAAATAGACTACGGGGGGTTCAGGGGGGGTCTGCCCCCCGAAGAAATGCAATTTTTGATTTAAAAAGTTACCAGAATAAGTAGCTCATCAGAATTTCAGAACATCAATGCATAACTACTTGTTTAACACTTTTAATTTCTGAAACTTTACGAAGTATCTTGTATGCTTAAAAATATTTATGTAATTTGAAAACTTTAAAAAGCGATTTGTAGGAAGTTTAATATTACGCAATCAGTGTTGAAAAACAATGACTTGCAAAGATGACGTTGAGGCTCCTGATCTGCAGATTTACTAGTTTATATAATAAAGAGGATCAAGCAAAATAACTCCTTACAAGCAATGCTTAATAGAATTTTATATCTATAAGAGCAGAAAAAATATTCTTTGAAATTGCCATCTAAGTGTGGGCACTATGTGTGGAAAATATTTTATTGTCTTATGGTAAGATAATTAATTACCATAGCTGATAACTGCTATGATTGGAGAAAAATACCCAGGTAAATAGCAAAATTAGATATTTAACCGGGTATTTACCCTCTGATGTAAATACCCGAGTATTTTATATCACTGGTTACAATCTTTTCGCACACATACACGGATCTATTCCTGATGCAACTTCATTGCTTCGGTTTCACAAGAACAAACACTTTAAAAGTTATTCGCACACCTTCACGGGATTTGAAATTTCATAACTTGAAGGCATTACTTTAGCGACTACATGAATTAATTCTATTACAAACAAATTCTGTTTAAAATATTTTTGTCTACAGCAGATTTAACTTGTTTTGGGGAAACGGAAAAATACGTCCAAACCGCTCAGAGGGTTAAACTTATATTATATTATATTATATTACTTTTTTTTACTCCAATATACTTTTTTCATACTATCCTAATTTTTATTTAATTATCTGTAAAATTTATCTCAGAGTTACCAGACTATTCGGTCGCCGCCCTCATTTTCTCACTAAATATCCTTCGTATAATGTATTTTATTGTTAGTTTGAACTCTCCTCATTTAAATTTTTTATTACCTATTTTTGTTATTTTTTCATGTTTAAATAAAAAACTTTAAATTTGTAAATTTTTAAATTTTTAAAAATTTTTCTCGCTTCTATTTTGTTTTTGCGTATTTTTATAATTTGTTAAACTATAATGTATGGTCTCTGTAAAGAGGCTTTTTTTATGCTGCGGTATCCCTTCGGTAGCTTTTTCGCCTGTTTATGAACTGATTCAGGTCTGATTGAATTTAATGGACATTTTCTCTCTCTCTCTTTTTTTCTTGTTAATATTGTTAAACTAACATAGCATACATAAAAAGTGGGGAAGGATTGTACTTTGTGCCAATATATTAAGAAAAAGAAACAACGTATAAAGGCACAAATAAAATGTGTTTAAAAGCATACAGCTGTTTTAAAACCTCTAAGGTTTCCTCATCAGTGCTTAAAATAAAAGTTAAATTAAAACTAAAACATTGTGTAAGAAGAGGGGGGGGGGGTGGACAGAGAGTCAGAAAAGCGTACCTTTCAGTTCTACTGCCAATAGTGAAATCTTCGGAAACGGATTTCACCGTTAACAGTAGAGCTGAAAGGTACGCTTTTCTGACTCTCTGTCCACCTCCCCCCCCCCCTTTCTACACAATGTTTTAGTTTTAATTTAACTTTTATTTTAAGCACTGATGAGGAAATCTTAGAGGTTTTGAAACAGCTGTATGCTTTTAAACACATTTTATTTGTGCCTTTGTTTGTTTCTTACGTTGTTTCTTTTTCTTAACATAGCATATATTTGTTTGTTTTTCTACTTTTTCTCTGTTTTTTATTATATTTTTAAACTTTCTATTTTTTGTGGCCACCAGCCACGTCTAAACATTCTTCTATGGCTCTCATTGCATTGTAAAACGGCTGTACCTGTATACCGGATTTAAAGTTGCATGGCAACTAGGGAGTCCAGAAACTATCTACGCTGTTTCATTGTTCCGTTTGTGGATTTTATTTAAATAACTTTATGAAAAAATTTCTGATTTGAATCGATAGCAATAAATTATAGAATGCAGGTAGGCAGGTTAAAGAAAAATACTGTTTAAGTTTATGCCGGAATATGATACATTACTCACCACCTTACGTCTTTTCTATTTCTAAAAAAAAAAATGTTTAAAATTTAACTTTTATTTTCCACTATATCACAGAGTGAAATTACACGATTATTGGAGAATCGCCCATATATACAGTCATACCCATATCGCCCATATATTGTTATAAAAAAAAGATTATTGCAATATAATCTAACAAAAATATGCTTTTAAAAAGAATATAAAATAACTTTGTGCAAAATACGTTTCTACTTGAATTCTTAATTAATGTTTATGCTTAAATAGAGGATAAATTTAATGACACTGTTAAACACAATGACAGTTGAGAACGTGTGTGAAATTCCTTTCCTAATGCCGAGTTTTAAGAATGTTAATTAAAATAAGTTTCGAAGTTACACGCCTTCCTGAAAGATTAAATTTTGCTCGGTGAATATTCTACAATAAAATTTGTAATCATAGGTGTGGAATCATTTTAATTATACTTAAAATACTGAAATAAAAATTTACTCATATTTAGAAGTTTAACCCTTAAATGTATAGTGATGTCATATCTGATTCACTTTTTATTTAACTTTCTGCAACCACTATATTTATATAGAAATATTAATGCTATAAAAAGCATTTAAAAATATTTATTTGCTACCAAATAAACCTAAAAATCTATCTTAAAATTTCTGTTGTCTAATCTTTAATATAAGAATAAAAAACACAATTCTAAAAGAATAATTCGTGTATTTAAGGTTTAAGACAAAGCGATATAAGTAAGCGTACAATGTCAATACTGGAATCTGGAGTATATTGACACATCTGCGCCATCTAGTGGACGGAGTGAATAATGCAAATACGCGGGTTTTCAGAATGACGTCATATATGACAGAATATCTACTATCTGCGCATATTTTCTGATTCTTTACTCACTTATGGAAGATTAATCTTGTTTCCCAGCTTTATTGCAAAATATTTTTATTACAGTTTGTTTTGATAAAATTATGCACATAAAAAAAAATAATCCCAATATCATTTCAATTTCGGGAGAAAAGCACTAATGCCGCGAAAGCATTACTTCCTTTAGCCCTTAAACTAAAATGACACTGCGACTTTTTTTTAAAATACACATATTTTTATCAAAACAAGCTGTAACAAAAATATTTTGCAATATATCTGGCAAACAAGATTCATCTTCTGTGAGTAAGTAACAATCTGAAATTCGTTATAGAATTTTTAACAGTGATTCTCTAAATGGCTTTGTCTGCGCTTCAAGGAAAAAGAAATCTAATCTGGCGATTTTAGGAAAATTATTGCAGTTATTGTCTGGACTCGCAAAATATTTAAACAAATACTAAATTAACAATACTTGCTCGTTTAATAGTACAACATTTAATGCATGCATTTTAAATTAAAGTTATTCTGAATATAAAATAAAATGAATTTTAAATTAAATAAATAAACTATTTGTAATTTAAATAACATGAATACAATACGATCAAAAGAATATTGGAATAAGTTTTCGATGTATCGTCTGCGCTTGATAAACGAAGAAAAGGACTTAAAATTGAATATTTTATTTATTATTAAATTCTATACATATTGTAAACCTTGGTAAACATTCTATTTTCATCTGGAATAGAACCGTGTATACCATTTTTTATAACTTTAGCACATAAAGAATTGAGTAAAAAATAAGACTACAAAATTCAATCTTTACACATTAACTACTTACTAATTTTTATGCGTCATTTTTCATTTCATTAAAAGAAAATAATTAAAATCGAGCGTATTTAAATCAACATTTTATAATATATATCAAATAATATATATATATATATTTAATAAATTAAAGTTAAAATACGTAACTAACGTGTTTTGCTCTTTCGAAAAGGACATATGAATTCTATAAGAAAAAGAATTTTCTTACAATTTCGAAAACTACAGTTATTCGATTAACCAACATTTTGCCATTTTAACAAATAATATCAGTTCTTAAAAAGAGCTGTTTTTATTTAAATAATTAACTATAATAAATAAGTCAAAAAACACTAATAAAAATTAATAGAACGTTATATTACTGTCAGAATATAAATGCTACAAACAAATGAAAACACGATGTTGGCGCTTGCACAGTTATTTCATAGATGTGCAATTAACAGATTATCCATAAAGAAAAAAACAGTTAGGCATCTTTCTGTTGTTCACTCCGTCCGCTACGTGGCGTACGACCTTGATTGATGTGACCTCGTCTTTAATCTTGCGGTTACCTCTCCCATTTAAGATAAGACGCTTACCTATATCGCTTTGGTTTAAGATTTACAAAATAAAAGATTATATAAAATAATGTATTTAGATTCATACTTATTAAAATATTTACTAATTTGCAATATTTTAGTTTTTACTTTTATTGCAGATGTGCAACCTAAGAAAAGGTTTACTTATTTTAGGGAAAATGTATCTCTGATTTTTTTTTTCATTTTTTTTTTTCCTGTGTAACAAACTTTTCTGAGAATCATATATAATTTTTTCGAAAGAAAATAAAAAATCATGCATTTAAGGGTTAAGCAACTCTGCTATTTAGTAATTAACAAAGCGGTACAAAGAAAATAATTCTTCATTTTCTTCATCACGAGAGACTGACACATTAAGGATTTTTTCTTGTTCAAATCACTATTACAAAATTTTAAATCCATTTTATAATTTTTTAAAAGTATAGTAGAGATAAATTAAAAAATTACCGTTGGCAAAATTCTCAAAAAATATACATTGTATTATTAAACATTAATTTTTTCATAAATATGGTAAATAAATCCAGTAACTGACACCAATCCTATTTTGAAAAAACAAAATCTGGCACAAAGTGAAAAGTGAACCAGTGTCTGACACTTTACTTGCAAAGATAAAAAAAAAAAAAGTTATTTTATATTTCAAGGAATTTATGTTTTAAAAATACTTTAATCTCTATTATAAAAACAAAATTCTTAAACTTTATTTATATACGATATCATACTAAAGATGCATGTGTCTCTTTTTTCATAGTTTAATTATTAGTAATGCAAATACCCAATAACTGACATGTATGAACCTGTAACTGGCAAATGGTATCCGGCCCTGGTAGAACAGCTTAAATTATAATGGTATTGACTACAAGATGAATTTAATTTTTATTATGTTTTTTTAAACAGTTCAAACAGATTTCTAATAATGGATTTCAACTTTCTTTAAAATAATCAAGAATTAACACTTTTGTCGGAGACTGTTGAAATGAAATCACTGGAACCAATAACTGTTACCTCGAATAAAGCTAAATTAATTAACTATAAACTAGATCGCAGTCCTAAAGTATCATAACATATTTTCAGTAATTTTTTCAACTGAAAAAAAAGTTTAGGATGGTTGCATTACAAATAGATTAAAAAAACTCTGCCTTAATTTTAGAAATAAGATGGATTAAACAAAATGGTATTTTTTGTGTTCAAGCTTCTTCCTCATTAATCCATTAACGACTGACGTTGCGTTTTTGCAACGTTTTATTTGTTCATCGTTAAAATTTAAATTTTGGATTTCCCACCACTTTTAAACGAAGAGTAATTTTTTTCTCATTTTATCAAGGAAAAGAAAGCATATATTTACCTGGTGAAAGAAAGTATATATTTATCTTCATATTTACTTTTTTTAAATTAATTTTTCAACTACATTTCAGCAGTGAAATTACGCTTGAAATTATTGAATATTAATGATGTGAATTATCACATTGCTACAAAGCGTAAATCAACTTAGTGAAAAATCTGCTGAAATGTAGTTGAAAAATTAATTAAAAAATTGTATATTCACCGATGCTGGGTTTATTTGCGTCTCATTTTACGCCGCTAGAATGTGTGCTCATGAAGACTTCTCCATCTTGTGCTGCAGTAGCAGCCTTACCGACTTATATAAGTGAGAAATGCCAGGCTGGACATCGTCCTTTTGGTTTAGTGGTAGTTTACTGGAGATCTATTCCAGGGACCCGGGTTCGATTCCCGGCTTGGACATTTTTCACTAAGTTGGTTTACGCTTTGTAGCAATGTGATAATTCGCATCATTAATATTCATATTTACTGGTGTTAAAAGCACTATCTTGCCACTAAGTCTAGCGATCTGAAAATATGCCACTGAGCGTTAACCCTTTCAGGGGCAAATAATTGTGTTTCTGTAATGTCGAATTCACACCGGAATCTGCAAAAACTTTTATTTCAAAATAAGGTAAAGCAATTTTCCAACTTTTTCCCACCAAAGTTAGAAAAGTAAAATTTAATAAACTTTTTCTGGTGCAAATTCATCATTAATCTTAGGTGGGATATAATATATCTCGCCGCCCCTCAAAGGGTTAATGAGTTAAATATGTTCTTGGCCAACCACTGTTAAATAAATTGACTACAAAATAAAAATCAGTGTCTAAGTTACCACTAGATGGGTATTTTGCAGAAGTTTACAAGAAAATACTTATTTGAAGTAGACTTTTGCGAAGTGTCAGTTACTGGTTAAGCATTGCCCCTGAATACAAGACCTGAGTGCTGACAAAAAAATAGCAGCTGTTGTAGGCGGATGTAATTTAGCGTTTGTACTGATCCTTGAATGTAAATACCAATAATATTTTTAAAGATTTTTCCGCTTTATTTTTCTGAGATTAAATAAGTAAAGAAAACTTTTAAAAAGTCTAGTGTCTAAATACAGGAGACCATAAAAACACCTTAAAATATCCGTTTACCACAGCCGCCAGTTTTGTATCAACACTCAGGCCTAGTATTCAGGGGCTCACAGTGGGATGTTTTGACGATCTACTAGGTGGACAAAATTACTGCGTTGAAGTTTAATTAGGTTTAGCTGGTTTTTTGAATGTGTATCATTGATAAAATACTCAAACAGTGATAAATATTTGGTTCACATAACAACGCTGTTTCAAAATAAAAATATAATGCGTTGCAAAGAATGTGTGAAACATACAAAAGAATAAAAACGAAAGGACACCTTCAAATTTGCCTTCCTTTGGGTTAGCCACCCATAGGTCAACAACAGATTGACAAGAAATTTAGGTAGCCATCTGGAAAAATAAAAGTTTTAAAATAAAACTATATTTTAAAAAACAAGCTTTTATGTTTTGCGTGACCCTGTAAAAAATATGAATGCTACCCAAATTATTTTCAGTTGAAAAAATTCTATTATGTAAATCAATAACCTATACATATTTTATTGAATTTTAAATCAAATTTCTGCTTGTAGTCGGTAATGTATCCGAATAATTTGGTTAGCCCTGTAAAGGAAATATAATTGCTACGCACCTTATTTTCTGTTGAAAAGATGATATTGTGTATCTCAAAAACCTATAATAATTTTGTTGAAATTGAATTAAAATTTCTGCTTATAAGCAACAATCTTTCAGTAATATTTTGTGTGACCCTGTAAAAAAGGCGTAATTGCTATGTTCCTCAAATTATAATATAATTAAATTGTTATCGGAAATACACATGTAGGCAAAATTTCAACTCAATCAGATTATTGAAAGTGGTTTAAAAATGATTTGCAAGATTTGAACTAATCTGTTGTGTGGCCCTGTAGAAAAAAGTAACTGTTGCGCCCCACAAATTGTAATAATATTGCATTGTTGTTACAACTACACATATAAACAAAATTTCAGTTAAATCGGATAATTGGAAGTTGTTTAAAATTAACTCGCAAGATTTAAACTAAACGTTTGTGTAGCCCCGTAGAAACAATATAACGACTAAGTTCCTCACATTTTAATAGTAGTACTGTATTGGCATTGAAACTGCACATGTATGCAAAGTGTCATCTCAATCGGATAATTAAAAGGGGTTTAAAATTGACTTGTAACATTTGAACTAAACATACATACATACATTGCAAGTTAATGTAAAGTTTGTTTGTTAATCAAAAGTTAATGATTTGTAAACTTTTGCAGGAGTTTTCTTAAGTTTCCAATACTTTAGGAATGGTACTTTCTCTCTATTCTAAAAAAAAGTAACTACCGCTGTCACCGCCGCCGCCGGTTTTGAATTTTTTGTGACCGAAGGTTTTTCTTCGTTAATATTAAGAAAAATAATGCATACAAAAATATGAAAATCGGTAGTATTATACAGAAATGTTTGATAAACACGCTGATGCAGACAGTTTTCAAATCGAAGAATTATTTTAAGAGATATTTAATGCTAAAGTTGGACAAAATCGTTCTACTAAAAAAGTTTTGTAGGAGCAAAAACTATACATCGGAATTTAATAATTTTTAGATCATTTTATGCGTTATAATTTCCCGGTGTGCAGTATTCATTTCTTTTTTTTAATTTGACTCATTTTTCGAGGTTTTATTTCTATTTTAAATTCAAATTTTCAGCATTTCGAGAGATATTTTTTACTTATTTTAGAAAATTGTACTAATTTAACCTGTTGCCAACTGTATAAACAATGGAAACAATAATGTTTGCTTCAAATTAAAAATTTATTTACACGTGACTATTATAAATAGAAAAGATACTTTCAAATAAAAATTAATTAATTGCGTATAAAAAGCAGGAACTTATTGAAAATTACGTCATAAAAAGTATATACGTGAATTTTAAAAGAGAAAGGATATTGTAAAATAATAAATTCATTAACATGCGTTAGAAGTCTTAAATAGGAGAAATTACGACATATTTACGTCACATTACAGTTATTACATAAAATGAACACAAAATAATATTGCAAAACAGTTTAAATTTAGAAATTGTGCTAGACATTTATTTGATATTTTGAGAGGATCTTTTCAACTATTTTTGTTAGGAAAGCGCAAATAATATTTCTTTTCTAACAAAAGTATTTTCACATGAATATTTAAAAGAGAAAGAATAGCTTGGTCAAAATTACGTCAGATTAAAAACGATTAATTTAAAATGTCTCATTTAAAAGAACTTTCTTTTCACTTTGTTAAAAAATACCAGGAGACAAAGATTCTGTTTACTTAATTCCTTTTATGTTAGCTTATTTTGAATATTGTTACACAAGTCTACGCCATCAAGTTATTTTGATTTTGACGTTTTATTTGTATTTTTATTAATGTTGTACTAATTTATTTGTTCTTTCGTTATTTAAAATAATTATGTCAATTTGTATAATTTGGCGAAATTGGTCGACTGGATAATCAAGTAGTACCGCAGCGGATTTGGCGTTAAAATTCTCCAATCGAAGAGAAATGAATAGAAATCCGTTTATAGGGAGATCGCCACTGTTTTTTCAATTATAATTCAATCTTTCGAAATCTTTTTAAAGCCGATCAAATTAGCGTGCATTTAGAGTCTGTGGTGTCTGGACGTGGGTTGGCGAGCGTAGCTCGTAGGGGGCCGAGCCCCCTAGTGATTTAAAAAATGCTTATTGCTTCATAATGCTTAATACTATGTTAAAAGTCGAGATAGAGTTTGTAAACAACAAGATGAAACATATAGAGAATGCATGTCAAATACGTGACCCGCGGGTCATAACTGGCCAACCGACAATTTCTCTGTGGCACGTCAAACCTTTGGTATTTTACTTAAATTAAATTCAGTCGTTGCAACACACATGCTGAAAATACACTTTGCATGAACACACATACACCAACCATGGTCTCCCAGCTAGCAAGCATCGGAAACATGTGGTTTTGCCAGTTTCATTGTATTTAATTTTAAATGATGCCATTATTATTAGAAATGCCATGCATTAGAAATGATGCCATGCATTATTAGAAAAAAATCATCGGAGTGATTTTTTTTTAAATACTAGGGGGTTCTGCCCATTACTAGCTACGCTCGCCAACCCGCGTCAGACACCGCAGACTTCGAGTCTGCGGTGCAAATTTGACCGGCTTTATAAAGATTTCAGAAGATTGAATTATAATTTAAAAAACAGTGGCGATCTCCCTATAAACGGGTTTCTATTCATTTCTCTTTGATTGGGGGATTTTAAGGCCAAATCAGCTGCTATTAAAAAATACAATGGCTGTTTCCGTCTTTGATTAAATAAAATCAGTTTCACATTTCAAAATAAGCTAATATAAAATGAATTAAGTAAACAGAGTCTTTGTCTCCCGGTATTTTTTAACAAAGCGAAAAGAAAGTTTTTTTTTTTTTTTTTTTTTTTTTTTTTTTTTTTTTTTTAAATAAGACATTTTAAATGTATCGTTTTTAATCTGGCGTAATTTTCACCAAACTTTTTTCTCTCTCTTTTTAATATTCACGTAAAAATATTTTTGTTGGAAATGAAATATTATTAGCGCTGTCCTAACAAAAATAGTCGAAAAGACCATCTCAAAATATCAAATAAATGTCTCGCGCAATTTTTAAATTTAAACTGTTTTGCAATATTATTTTTTGTTCATTTTACGTAATAAGAGTAAAGTGACGTAAATGTGACATAATTTACCGTATTTAAGACTTCTAACGCATGTTAATGAATTTATTATTTTACAATGTTCTTTCTGTTTTAAAATTCACGGATAAATATAGTTTTTATGACATAATTTTCAATGAGTTCCTGCTTTTTATATTTTCTGTCTATAATAGTCACGTGTAAATAAATTTTTAATTTGAAGCAAACATTATTGTTTTTGCTGTTTATACAGTTGGCAACAGTTTAAATTAATACCATTTTCTAAAATATGCAAAAAATATCTCTCGAAATGCTGAAAATTTGAATTTAAAATAGAAATAAAACCTCAAAAATGAGTCAAATTAAAGAAATAAATGCAGTCTGCACACCGGGAAAGTTTAATGCATAATATGATTTAAAAATGATTAAATTCCGATGTATAGTTTTTGCTCCTATAAAACTCTTTTAATGGAACGATTTTGTCCAACTTTAGCATTTAATATCTCTTAAAATAATTCTTCCATTTGAAAAATGTCTGCATCAGCGTGTTTATCAAACATTTCTCTATAATACCACCGATTTTCATATTTTTGTATGCAATATTTTTCTTAATATTAACGAAGAAAGACTTCCAGTCACAAAAAATTCAAAACCGGCGGCGGTGACAGCGTTAGTTACTTTTTTTTTAGAATAGAGAGATATTAAAAACAATTTTAAAAATGAATTCAAATGAAATTTTTCGAATTTCAAGAAATATGAAAATCTGTTTAACGTATTCACTTCACATTTAGATTTTAAGATTGTTGCTTAGAATTTATTACTGCAGTTTATCAAAATTCAGTGCGATTCCATATTAGAGCGAAAATATACTTACATATATGCAGAGCTGCCAAGTCTCCGGCTTTTTGGATACCAGTATTTTAATGCAGAAAATTCTCTCTGATTTAATTAGAACATTTGCGCCATTTGAAAGAACAACATTTTCTCTAAGGTAATAGTGGTGTGCAAAAAGCATGAGACTTGGCAACTCAGTAACATGGGTTTTCCAAGTTTCAGTAATTATTTATCAATCGACTGATTTTCTAAAGTGTGCAATTAGGCATATTTTAGCTATGTTCAGTAGCGCACTTTTGTACGACATCCTTTCTAGGGTTTCTACACATAAGGGAATTTCCTTGACTTTAGGCCAGAAAGATACCAGTATTTACTTAGGTCCATACTTGTGAATTTAAATTACTAGTCCATTAAAGGATCAATTTCAGAAAATTTCTTTTTTCTGTCATTTACGATGTCATTTTCTTTGTGAAAAATTGATGAATGAGTATTTGTAACATTATTTTAGCTTCGGTAGAGAAGGGGATAAAGCATTTTTGAAAATCTTTGATAATTACTCAATTTTGAAATAATATAATCAATACTTCTATGTTCGGAAAATTTCTTACCCTTCCTTCTTACACTATTCTAAAACATTTCAAAAACACAGCACTCCTTGCTGATTTTTATCTGTATATTTAAATATAAAAAATATACAATATTTTTACTTTCTTCTGTTTTTACAAGAAGAAAGTATTGGATTCATGAAAATTTTCGAATTCCGGTTTTCGACGGATTTACACATTTTAGGGGTCAGAGAACCCGAAAAACAGGTTTTTACAAAAGTCTGTCTATTTGTAACACAAATTTTGCGTGTGCTCTATCTCAATAACTAATGAACGAAATTTAATAAAACTTTAGATTCAGTTAGTTCCTGATATAAACTGGTGTTGATTACTTTTTGATGAAAATCGCCCGACAGGTGGCGCTGCTATGCTCCATTTTCAAGATATCTTCAATAGTTCATCTCAAGAACTAATGCCAGCATTTTTACAAAACTTTAGATTCCAGTAGTTTTTGATATTATTTGGTGCTAAATACTTCTTAGTGTAAATCGCCCATCAAGTGGCGCTGCCATGTGGCATTATTCATGATTATCGCAATAGCTCTATCTCAAGAACTAATGCACGAGTTTACACCAAACTTCAGATTCAGTTAGTCTCTGATATAAATTGGCCCTGATTAGTTTTTGGAGTAAATCAATCAACAGGTGGCACTGGTATGTAGATTTTTTTACGATTTCCGTAATAGTCGTACCTCAAAAACTAATGCATGGATTTTCATCAAACTTCAGATTCAGCTACAACTTGACATAAGTTGTTGCTGATTAGATTTTGGTGTAAATCACCTAATCGGTGGCACCGGTATGCTTTATTTTTCAGGAAATATTAACATGTATGAGATAGAAGAATGTTTTGAGATTGCCACGTGCGACTAGTTTTAATTGTTTTAAAAGCTTTTCATTTTTTAGTTTGACAATGATAAGGCTAAAACGATCTAAAACGTTTTCCTTATTAAATAAAGTTATTTGAGAGATTAAAATTAAAAATCGACCGGAATAGGTTTTTTAAGACCGAAACCGAATTTCGGTAACTTTCCTATTTTCGTCGGGAACGAAAATGTACAAAAAACTTTTTAAGTAATTATTACATACATAAATATACATTATTATTTGTTAGAGTGATGTAATCACACATTACATTTCATGAAATCATTTGGTTTCGGTTCTATCACGTCATTAACATAAATAAAACTGATTGGTTCTCTTATTAGCAATTTCTATTGGCTGTCTTATTAAAAGGCCCTATTGGCCTTCCTAGAATCCTTTCAAAATGTTATAAATATAGGTTACTTTTTTTGTGCCTCACTGTATTCTCCGATTTTCATGTGTGATTGACTCTCTGTAAATAAAACTTCTATGTACGATCAAACGGCCTTATCTTTCAACGCAGCAACATCTCAACACGGATTTTTAACAGCAGAGTGTGGTTTGCGAGAAAATTCTCTCTCTACTTCTTTTCTAAAATTTTCAATGCGTTGATCGCAAAAGTAGGTCAATCACACTAGGATTTATTGCTCGGGAGTTTTTTTTTTCTTCCGTGAGAAAATACGAGTAATGGCTTTAAACGGAAAAGAATATTCAGTCACAGCATTTGAAGGCAATAACTTTCCAATATGGAGCAGAAGGGTAAATGCAATATTTTCTGCAAAAGAATTGGATGAGTATTTAGAAAGAGAAGTAGATTTATCAAAAACTGAAGAAATAAGTAAATCAAAAAAGGCTTATGCGCTACTGCTAACGCTTCTAGATGATCGAATTTTAGTTTCGCTTCAAAGTGAAGATACGGCGTGCAAAGTATGGAAAAGTCTTCAAAGTACGTATGAAGCTAAAGGGGCTGTTAATCAAATGCTAACTCGAAAAAGACTAGCCACAATGAGAAAGAATAAAGTCCAACGAGACAACATATCGATGAAGTTATAAAATTAATTACGGACTTACGAATATCTGGGGCTGAGGTAGGTGATACAGATTCTATTGTGTACATTCTGATGTCATTACCGAAAGATTACGAAGCGGTTAAAGTTGCGTTAGAAAATCAACCCACTATCAATTTAACTTTAGAATTCATAACTCAAAGATTAATAGATGCTGAAGCATTAATGAATGACTCAAAGAATAGCGATAAAAATTATTGCGTTAAATCTTCGCTCGATAACATCAGTTTTACAGCTGCACATAAGAAAATGATTTGTGAATTTTGCAAAAAGAGAGGCCATACGACAAAATTTTGCGGAATGAAGACTTCTAAATCTTTTATGTGCGGGAAAAGTGGTCACTATAAGCGCAACTGCAGACATTCGAAATTTAGTCCTACAACAAAGTCGGACGAAAAACATTCCGCTTACGAAATACCTTTCGCAGCAGGAATTTTAGATATCGATAAATTCATCATTGATTCCCGTGCAACTTCCCATATGTGTTCGCGGAAGGAATGGTTCAGCTCACTGAAACCAGCAACAGGAACTATTAAATGTGTTTCAAAATCTGCAGTTCTGGAAATTCAAGGTATTGGTGGAATTCGCGGTGAAATATCTAATAACGTACAAATCATTTTAAAGGATGTACTTTTTATTCCAAATTTAAACGGACAGTTAATATCAGTGAAAAATATAGAGACTGCTGGATTTTGTGTTACCTTAAAAAATGAAGAAGTTTTCATTGAAAAAGAAAACAAAAGTTTATTGTTTGGCCGTCGGAAAAATTGCGCTCAATATATGAGTGATTTTTTACTGCAAAGTGAAACTGCTCTCAACTCAAATATTGATGTTAGCGATTTGTGGTATAGAAGATATGGGCGCTCGTGCAATCAAATCCTGAAACTGTTAGGATTGACGACTTCAACAAATTTTTGTGAAATATGTACGCGCTCAAAGTTATGTGCAACACCTATTGGAAAAGGCCCCAGAAAAAGAGAATCCGAACCAATGGTGATGATTCACACTGACATATGTGGAACGATAGTACCCAAGATTTTGCAGGTGAGCAATATTTCATGACTTTAAAAGATGACTATTTGCGTTTTGCTGAAGTTCACTTGCTTAACCCTAGATCTACCGGGAATTTTGTTCAAGTTTTAATAAAACGTTCTACACCAGAATTTTTATTTAAAACTATTTAACTTATTTATTTACCTTATTTTTGTCTGGTTTATATACTTAGTTTATTTTAAAGAAATTTCTGGTTTGTATGAATATTTTGCATGTACCTGTCGGGTCCAATGGACCCGTCTGGTAGACGGAGGGTTAAACGAAAGAGAGATGCAGCAACTGAACTTAAAAGTTTCTGTAAACTTCATCCTACAGTAAGAAAAATTCCGTGCGACAACGCGAAAGAATATGTTGATGGTGAATTTTTAAAATTTGCAAATGAATCTGGCATTCTTATTGATCCTTCACCACCGTATACTCCATGTTTGAATGGTGTGTCAGAACGCGCTAATAGAAGTCTCTTAGAAAAAGGGCGGGCGATGTTATTTGAAGCTAATTTGCCTAAAAGCTTTTGGGGTTTTGCAGTTCTCACTGCCGCCTACATAAACAACAGACCGCCTAATGCATCCATTAACAATTACACTCCATATTATTTAAAGCACAAAAATAATCCTGTACTAATAAATTGACTTAATAAAATAGTCCAATCTTAAACGCCAAATTCACCTTTGTTTATTATATAAAAACATGGAAACATCTAAAATGCTTCATTTAAAACACATTACTACATAGGTGTGACAAAATATATACAAATGTTTTTAAAAATTAAAAATACTAGATGTTAAAATGATAAAAAGCTACTCCGAGCGCTTTCGGCTAACCTTAAGCCTTTGTCAAGGAGAAAAGAATTGACTGATCAATCAATTCTCTTCTCCTTGACAAAGGCTTAAGGTTAGCCGAAAGCGCTCGGAGTAGCTTTTTATCATATAACATCTAGTGTTTTTAATTTTTAAAAACATTTGTATATATTTTGTCACACCTATGTAGTAATGTGTTTTAAATGAAGCATTTTAGATGTTTCCATGTTTTTATAAAATAATCCTGATTTGAAGAATCTTAGAGTATTTGGCTGTGATGCCTATACGCTGATACCTAATAATCAAAGGAAGAAAATAGATGAAAAATGCAAGAAAATGATTTTTATAGGCTATTCATCAATGGGTTATCCCTTACTACATCCCATAACAAAACGCGTCATTATATCCAAAAATGTTAAATTTAACGAAGAGAAGAAAACTTCCAATGATTTTGAACATATATACCGTAACATCAATGAAAATGAGCCTGATGAGGGAAGCCAATTTCAAGAAAGTGTAATCGATAGTTCCCTGCCATCTAGAGAAAAAACTGAAAGTCCAGCCGAAGAAAGTGTGAGAAAATTATCCAGAGAAAAGAAACATCCCGTTAGGTTTCCAGAACCTTAAATTTATGAAGCAATGCTTACTCAAGAAGGAATCTTAAATTTTGACGACATTTGTACCCTGCCTCACAACGAACAACTAAAGTGGAAAGAAAATATGGACGAAGAAATGGAGTCCAAGAGAAAAAATGAAGTGTGGAATTTAGAAGAGCTGCCAGTAGACAGAAATGCCATCTCCTGCAAGTGGGTGCTGCGGAAAAAGAGAGACGGTAAGTACAAAGCAAGGCTTGTAGCTCGCGGGTTCATGCAGAAAGAAGGAGTGGACTATACTGAGACATTTTCACCTGTTATAAGCATGCCTGATTTACGTTTAGTGTTAATTATTATGTTAAATGATAATTTCAATGATTTTATTTTGGATGTTAAAACTGCTTTTCTAAATGGGGAATTAAATGAGAATATTTATATGGATCAACCTAAGGGCTATGATGATAGTACTGGTAGAAAATGTAAACTAAAGAAAAGTTTATATGGTCTGAAGCCCCACGTCAGTGGTATCAAAAATTTCTCAATTTTGTGATTAAGTTAGGCTTCAAACAACTTAATTTGAATCTTGCATTTTTATAAGGCATGTAAATTCAAACAGAATATTTATGGCTCTTTACGTCGACGATCTGTTGATTGCAGGTTCAGAAGTTCGAGAAATTAATGTTATTATTGATATGCTATCTAAAGAATTTCAGATGTCAAAATCAGAAAAAGCATCCGAGTTTTTAGGTATCCGAATGGAATTTACATTGGGCGATTTATATTTAGACCAAGAGTCCTATATTTTAAGGTTATTAAAAAAATTTAAAATGCTGGACTGTAATCACAGTTCCATTCCCATTGAAACTAAACCGACTGCTGCTAATTTTGCAAAAGGTAATCGCTTTAATGGGCCATATAGGGAATTGGTTGGTTCTTTACTCTATTTAGCATACGTATCTAGAACTAATATTTTATTTTCAGTTAACTGCTTAAGTCAACTTCAGGAACAACCTACTGATGTTGTCTGGTGTGCTTTAAAGAAAATCTTGAGATATTTGAAAGGTACTTCTAAATTCAAAATTAATTATAAGAAAGGAAATTTAAGTGATTCGGATCTTTCTCTTTACGTTGATGCTGATTGGGGTTCAAACTCAAATGACAGAAAATCTGTCTCTGGTTATATTATTATGTTCTGTAATTGTCCTGTGTTATGGCGTGTAAATAAACAAAAGAGTATTGCACTGTCAAGTACAGAGGCAGAAATAAATGCCCTGAGCAAAGGAATTCAAGATCTTTTATGGATCAAGGGTATCGCCAATGAAATTGTGGGTGTTAAACATCTTACAGTATATGAAGATAACCAATCATGTATTAAGTGTATTTCAAATGAAAATAATTTTGGACGGTTGAAACACATCGATATTAAGTTGAAATTTGTTCGCGATGTTGTCAGTAGAAATGATATTAAAGTAGAATACATTTCTACTGAAGATCAAATTGCTGACATACTTACAAAAGCACTTCCTAAAACAAAATTTTATGAACTTTTAAAATTATGTAGTTTCAAAATTTAAATTTTAGAATTTAAGATTGGATGTGCGATTAAGGGCGGGTGTTAGAGTGATGTAATCGCACATTACATTTCATGAAATCATTTGGTTTCGGTTCTATCACGTCATTAACTTAAATAAAACTATTGGTTCTCTTATTAGCAATTTCTATTGGCTGTCTTATTAAAGGGCCCTGTTGGCCTTCCTAGAATCCTTTCAAAATGTTATAAATATAGGTTACTTTCTTTTGTGCCTCACTGTATTCTCTGATTTTCATGTGTGATTGACTCTCTGTAAATAAAACTTCTATGTCCGATCAAACGGCCTTATCTTTCAACGCAGCAACATTTCAATATGGATTTTTAACATTATTAATTAATTATACGTGTTTATTAAACATACATAAGTATTAATCAATTACACGTGTGGCACAAGTTGGCTCTCTGTGCCTCTGACGAAAACTTTTTATTTTCATATAAAATAAAATGCAATTACTTCACCAGCGACACAGAAAGATTTTCGAATTATACAAATTTAATTTCATTAAATAATGTTTTAGGTATACATGTGGGATTACAAATATTTTCAACAATGCAACTTGACAGACTCAAGGGTTTATTTAATAAATACGCAATATTATATGAAATAAAAAGTGCAACACGAGGAGAGGGGAAAAAAGCTAAAAGTATGTGGCAACGGCTTCATTGAAAAATAAATAATGCCAAGAGAGATGTTTTAGTTTAGAGTTGCATAGTTTGAAAAAAAGCTCTCCATAGCCGAATAAAAGGTTTGAGTGAGAAATCTAGGTGATTTCTTATATTTATATTTGCCAATGTGAAAATTGAGTTTTGTATATTATTGAGTTGAATATTATTAATGTTATTGGATTTCCATGACCTATATTTGTTTGTCGAAGTAATAAATGTTGTATATATTCGAAACACTAATGGGTGAATTCATTTATCGTTATAAGCTAAGTGAATATTTAAGAAGCAAAATAATAAATCCTACAAATTTTGGGGGCTCGGTGCCTGTATCTAAATAAAAATATTCCTCTAACTAATACAAGTAAAAATCGAAACGATTGCGGAAGAAATGGTTTTGAACAGATATGTGAATAAAAGTTATTTTGTATGGGGATAGCAGTTGAAGGAAAGCTGTAAATAATAAAATATCTGTAAGGTAGAAAAATCGCATCATTATGTCGATTTTGAATTGACGTCAAAATAAAGAATCTCACCAAAGAAGAAAACGCCAAGGGCGAAACCACTATGTATTGTAGAAATATTGGAGCTATAAGAAATACTGGTGAAAATGTAAAATGTGTGGGCCATGAAAAAATAGAAAAGTAATAATGAAAATTACGGAAAGGTTTCGTGAAAAAAATATAAATTTAATAAGTAAGAAAATTTTGAATGAAAGATATGAGGTATCACGAATAGTGCGAATGAGGGAGCTAAAAGTAAGACGCAAATTATATGCAAGTGCGAATAAAAATAACAAGTGGGCAAGTGTGATCACAGATCGCACACAGGGTTTCGTTTAATATTCCTTTCAAAACACTTTATAATTTTGCAAAATCTGTTAGTTCCACATTTCAAAACCAGGGGGCGCACTCTATTCTAAACAAACGCTTATCCGAACGAAACTCCGTTTTACAAACTATCCATAACTATATTAGTCGAGGGGATCGGGCCCATAGCACCCAAGATAGGTAGGTGCCCCCTGGCGGTAAAATTTGGAACTAAAATACGTACAGCTATGGTGCATATTATGACAGAGTGGTCAAAGGAGTGTCGACAAAAGCTAGAAAAGTGCACCCCGGATGAAAGGGGTGGAAGTTAGAAAAATTGCTAAAAATACAGAAGTTAGAGCCCGGAGGGTAAATAATGTAAGACTTTTTGAAAAGTTTATGATTTTTCGTGTGATCATAAGTGTTCTGCTATAAGTATGTAAAATTTCACATCTTCAACTTAATTATGGACTGAGTTAGAAAAATTGCTTAAAATACACAAGTTAGAGCCCAGAGAGGTAAATATAAGACTTTTTCAAAATTTTATGATTTGTCATTTATGTGAGGTGTTCGCTATAAGAATGCGAAATTCCAAGTCTCCAGCATATATAGTTTCTGAAAACGGGCTCTGTGACGGACAGACAGACTGAGGAGTGAGACGAATAGGGTTTCTCCAGATGAACGAAACCCTAAAAATGAAATGACGAAAGCTGAAAAATATTACGAACACAAAAACACGAGAGAAGAAAAAAAAAATTGAAGGAGTAAATATAGATTTTTTTTTAAAAAAATGCAATTTAACAAATTACAACGACTATTTGGAAAATGATTTTTTCAAAGAATAAAGTGTAAGACATAAAAAATAGCACGGAGTTGATCATACATTCCGAAAGCCATGAATTAAACATTAATAGTGTTATTACACGTAAAAGTTGCAAGCGACAGAAATCGCCTGCGACTCGTACATATTATTCACCTGAAACTTAAGTATTATCCAAGCATTTCATTGGCTGTTCGGGAAAAGGCTTTTCCATCGTCAGATTTCCAAGAAATCTGACGGCCAATTTTAAATGAAATTTCATTCTTAAACTTCTAAACATCCCACAATATTACTTTTCATATCGTCGTATAGAGAAAAAAAAATGTACTTTTAAATGCAATTTGTTTGAAAGCTATATCTCAATTTGTTTCTGAGTTATTAATTTTTTTTGTAGTTTTTATTACTTTTTTGTCATAGTGGCAACACTCTGTTGTCCATCTCTGTTGAAAGTAAAGGGAAATACATATTACTGTATAGACCAATCAGAAAACGAATAAACTGCAGATTAAACCAATAAAAACCTTCAGATATGCTTTTGATTTCCTACCCTGACGAGGACAATAACCATTTTTCCAAATGGTTTAAAAATATTTCGTGGAAATTACAAGAATCGTAATGGCAATGCCACAAATGAAGAAAGGAAACATTATCCGAGAGACAATTTTGTGAATAGATATCGTCGCATATATTGTAAACAACATACATTTCGAGACGATAGAAGATTTTTATACTGAAATCAAAAAGAAAAAATACGGGAAATTTTTGAAAGAAAAGGAATTGAATTGTGCAAAAGAAATCTATACTTTTAGAGTACTAGCAATCGTAGGCAACATGAACAGTCGTTACGCCATACTGATAAATCTGTTTATGGTGGATATGAAGCTAAATTTAAAAGAAGATATGATAGATTTCAAAATAGACCCAAACAGTATAATATTTCTCCCATTTTAAATGCATATGTGGAATAGAGAAGACAGATGTGAATACTTTTTTTATGCAGTAAGTAGAAATGATTTAAACGTGCAGAGAACTTGATGTGCTGTTCCAAAAGTCGGCCAACGAATGAAATAGTGTGTGTTCTGTTATTTATCATTTTATGTAGTGTCTTTTGTGCGAAATTATGCATGTAAATTGAAACCGTTTTACATGTAAAATTCAAATCATTAATATTCAACTATATGTGTAGAAAATTTGAAAATGCGTTCCGTTGGGTTACCGGACTGCCAGGATGACCGAAAGTTGGATTATAAATTTTCTCAACAACGCAACTTCACAGACTCAAGGGTTTATTTAATCAAAACGCAATATTATATGAAATAATAAGTACAACACGAGGAGCGTGGGAAAAAGCTAAAAGTATGTGGCAACGGCTTGATTGAAAAATAAATAATTCCAAAAGAGGTGTTTTAGAGTTCCATAGTTCGGATATTAACAAAATATTTAAAAAAGCTCTCCATGGCCGAATAAAAGGGTTGAGTGAGAAATCTAGGTGAGTTCTTATATTTATATTTGCAATGTGAAAATTGTGTACTATATTATTAATGTTATTGGATTTCCAAGATCTATATTTGTTCGTAGAAGTAATAAATGTTGTAAATATTCGAAAAACTAATAGGTGAATTAATTTTCCGCTGTAAGCTAAATCAATATTTAAGTAAGTAAAATAATAATAACTACATACATACCTCGATTTATTTTTTATAATGATTTTTGTAAGTGATCATCTGTTATTCTAATACTTTATTGAGTATTCGAAACACTTCTGCGGTTTCAAACTAAATATTTTCTATTACAATTTGTTCAGCAGCTTTCAATTAGCACGTGAAATGCGTCTTCAAAGTTTAGTTGTACATGCATTACTTACTTTATAATTTGGAACTTACGACTTGCGTCAGTCATGACTGATATAATTATTACACTGAAGTTCATAGCAATAAATAAAAAGTGTCTCATTCGAGTCGATACAGCTCAAATCAATGGGTAATGTTAAAAATTTACAAAAAGAGAAATGCGATTTTTGGAATACAAACAGTTACGGTTCGGCCGATTTCTTGAGAGCATTTTCGCCGAAAATTCGTTATCGGCTAAACTCTGATTTTGAGTCGAAACCGAATTTTCGGTCGAATTTGTTGTGCTTTCATTATCCGTACAAGAAGAAATTTATTTCGCCAAGGCTCGGCTGTAAATCAGGTCCATAACTACCGCCGGGGCACTGCCCCACGGCCCCCAAGCTCAGGGGACCCCAAACTGATGGTTAAAAAATTATTGTATTTCAATATCTAATCTAAGTTCCTAAAAAATACCCAGAACCTATCTAAAAGTTAATAAAAAAAAATGCATCAAAGTGCTAGAGTAAATGTTTTTGCGTGTCCGTTCATATACCCCATACGCTTCGTATGCAAAAGCAGTTCTAGAGCAGACAACAGAATGTCGAGTCGGATGTATCATGTCGCGCCATGTGCCTGCCGAGTGATGAGTCAAGTGCAGGCTGGGACGTGCAGTGAGCTAGTACTATTCATGATGATTCATTCGTTTGCTAACTGCTCATCAATATCGGACTGTCAGTGCAGTTGGGAGTCGCATAATAGTGATAGTACGCGTGTAGTTTATTTCTTCGTCTTAATTTGCTTGTGTTAAGATAATAGTTTATATTAAAACGAATTAGGCAGCAGCCAAGTGGAAATAAAAAAAAGACAGAACTAAATAAAAACAGAATATAAGAACAGAATAAAAAGAAGAAACTTTGAGGCTGCAATATGTTCGAAGAAGTTATGAACATGGCTGGACAGTGGAAACTACTTGACAGGGAATGGTGATAAGAAAGGTGTATATGGTTTGCTTTATTCCGTGTGGTGTGTAATTTATGTAAAAACAGTACAGTCAAATTTGAATAATGCGAACGGGTATCATTCGAAATCGTGGATAATTCAAATGTTTCTGTCGGTTGACATTCCTCTAAAACACAATCAGTGGTGGATTGAGCACTCAAGAGGCCACAGGTGCAATTAAATTTTGAGGTCCCTCCAAATATTTTCAGTACCACTATAGTGTTCATTTTTTCGTTTTACAATTAGAATTACTGAAAGTTCATGTTGTTAATTCCACACGATATTCTTTCTAATTGGAATATAAAGTTCAAATTATTTTCTAATGCAGGCTAATGAAATATTGAAAGTACTTCCCATTCATTACATTATCATAATCTTTAGAACTAAGAGATCACATTTTATTTAGCTTTTATTTTGAAAATCACTACATTCTGTTTACTAAACTATCACTTCATTCTATTATTCTAAACAAATGTGTTTTTCACAAATATAACTGTAGGATTTTCTGCTATGAATACATATATTTTTTTTCTCCAGTAAAGTTCTTGGTAAATCTTTTAAATAATTACTGAGTTATATCTAAGAAACATTTTAGGAACACAAAATCATAAATTTTATTTTTAAATTGATGGTTAAGCAGTTAAAATTAATTGTAAAAACTATTAATTAAGAAATAATGCAACAGATTGACTATTTTACATTAGTCGGATTTGAAATATTTTTGAGTCGGCCAATCTTGCCTTTTGTCCCCACCCCCCAAAAAAGAAATAATAATAATAATAATAATAATAATTCTTTCGCTACGGCCCCGGATATATCTTTGTATATTCCATATTTTCAAAAGAATTTTAAGTAAATATTTTATGTATTATATACATTTTTTCCTCTGTATTATATATATTTTTTTAATTGGAACATACAACTTATGCGTCAATAAGTATTTAAATAAGGTAGTAGTTGGAAAAAACAAAACTTGTCTAATTCGAGATCTTGAGTAATTCAATTTTTTTTAGCGGTCTCTTGAACTTCGAATTATTCAAGTTTGACTGTATATGCATATATCCCAAACAAATTACTTTCGATAACTCTACGCATGGCAATCGGCAAAAGTAGTTTTGAAGTTTATTATTAAAGCACTATTTCCACGCGCTACTTTCGAACGGAAGCACCATTCGAATGCGAATTGCTTTGTTTTGTAATTTCATCCCATAGTTGTCCCATACGAATATCTTTATGCTATCTTTTAGGCTTCTGCATTAAAAAAAGTAAAAATTTGAAGGAATGTTATGTTAAATCTTGTACTTGGTAAGCATTTTTAATATCTCGCAAAGTATCAAGAAAATGAATTTATGACTGGATATAAGAGCTTTAATTAAATTTCTTACAAAAATGTTTTTTTACGTAATAACAACATGTATAATCTATACTATATCTATATATATCTATCTATACTAATTTTATAAACAGGTAAAAATTGTTTATTTGCAGAAGGTAAGTTCTGTAACCACCGAACCGATTCCAAAAGTATTGGTATCAAAATGATGGTGTTAGTCCAACTTAGAACATAGGCTATATCTTATGCCCGTGCCACTGGCCAAAAGGGGGTGTAGGAGCAAAAATCTTTCTAAAAATGCGATATTTGTGTTACTGAGGGGCCTAGAAACATAAAATTTGGAATGGTAGTTATTTATAAGATTCTAATAATCTCTAAGGACATTTCTTAAAAAAATCGAATTTAGAAAGGGGTGAAAATGCGCGAAAAGCGTTCTAAAAGACGTTCTAAATGGCGATTTTTACGCAGTTTCAGGAAAGACCAAACCGATTTAAAAAAGAATGGTGTCAAAATGATGGTGACAATACTTGCTCCAACATTAGGCTGCATTTTATGTCGATGCCGCTACGCCTAAAGGGGGTGCAGGAGCAAACAAACGTTCAAAATTGCGATTTTTAAGTTACTGAAGGGTCCAGATGCATGGAATTTGGAATGGTAGTTACTTATAAGATATAAATTATCTCTAAGAACATTTCTTAAAAAATTCGAAATTTAAAAAGGGTGAAAATGTGCGAAAAGATTTCTAAAAAACGTTCTAAATAAAGTAAACAACCTATTAATGGTTTAAAATTGATGATGACAGCCCTTGCTCCAACATAGGCTCTATTTCATGTCGGTATCACTACCATCTAGGGGTTGCAGATGCAAAAAACGTTCTAAATTACGATTTTTGTGTTACTGAAGGCTTTGAATCCTGAAATAAGGCAGGGCAGTTATTTGTGAAATACAAATTATCTCTAAGAACATTTCCTAAAAAATCGAAAATTAAAAGGGGTGAAAATTAGGGAAAAGTGTTCAAAAAAACTTTCTAAATTGCTATTTCTACGCAATCTCAGAAAGTACCGAATCGATTTAAAAAATAATTGTGTGAAAACGAAGGTGACAGCCCTTGCTCCAACATAGGCTGTATTTCATGTCGGTGCCATTACCCCAAAGGGGATGAAGGAGCAAAAAATTATCTAAATTGCGTTTTTTGTAATACTGCAGGGGCTAGCAACTTGAAACTAGGCTTGGTAGTTACTTATAAGATATAAATTATCTCCAAGAACATTTCCTAAATAATTCGAAATTTAAAAAGGATGAAAATGGACGAAAAACGTTCTAAAAAACGTTCTAAATGGCGATTTCTACGCAATCTCAGAAAGTACCCAACCGATTTCAAAAGTAATGTTTGGAAATTGATGATGACAGCCCTTGTTCCAATATAGGATATCGGCGTCACTACCACCTTGCGTTTGCATTTTAAAAAACGTTCTAAATTGTGATACTGAAGGGGCTAGCGACATGAAATTTGGCATGGTAATTATTTATGAGATGTAAATACTGCCTGAGAAGAGTTCCTTAAAAATTTTTAATTTAAAAGGAGTGAAAATGAACTAAAAGCGTTCCAAAAACGTACTAAATAGCGATTTCTACGCAATCTCAGGAAATATATACCGATTTCAGAAGTAACGGTTTCAAATTGATGGTGACAGTCCTCGCTCCAACATAGCCTTAATTTTACGTTTATGTCACTATCACCTGGGGGTTACAGAAGCAAAAATTGTTCTAAATTGCGTTTTTTGTGTTAGTGAGGTGGTCTAACATTTTAAATTTGGAATAGTAATTACTTAAAGGATGCAAATGCTTTCTAAGAATTGTCGAAAGAAAATTCCAAATTTAAAAGGATGAAGTGAGCGAAAAGCGTTCTATAAGAGTTCTAAATTACGATTTTTATGCCATTGTATGAAATATGAAATCGATTTCAAACATAATGGTTGCAAATTGAAGGTGATAAAACCTGCTCAAACATAAGCTACATTTTATGTCGAGGGTTGCAGGAGCAAAAAACTTTCTAAATTGCGATTTCTGCGGTACTGAAGAAGCTAGAAATTTTAAATATAGCACGGTAGTTACTTATAAAATATAAATGTCATCTAAGAACATTCGAAAATAAATTCGAAATTAAAAATGGGTGAAGCGAAAAGACGGAGCGAAAAGCATTCTAAAAGAGTCCTAAATTACGATTTCTATGGAATCTCAGCAAATAATAAACCGATTTCAGAAGTTATTGGTTGCGAATCAAGAGTGATAGCCCCTAATCCTATATGGGCTATATTTTATGCCGATGTCACTACCACTTGGTTTGCAGGAACAACAAGAAAGCCTTTAAAAACATCTAAATTCCGTTTTCTATAGAATATTCCGATTTCAAGGTTAATGTTGGCAAATTAATGGTGACAGTCTCTGTTTCAACATTTTTCGAGACATTCTGTTTCAACTCTGTTTCGGCATTTTATGTTGGTGCCACTAACACCAGACAGGTGTTAGGCTGTTAGACAAGAAGCTTGGAATTTGACATGATGGTTAATTTTAAGATGTAAATGTGTTAAGATGGTTTTTAAAAAATTTATAACTTCAAATGAATACTGAAATGAGCGTATGAAATGAGCATAAAAGTCTCAAAATACTTTCTAAATTATCATTTAATTGTAATCAGTTTTAGTTCTTCTTATTAATTAAAATCTCATTTCTGTCTATTGCACTTTTATAATGAAGTTTAGTCAAACTGTGGCTTAATTTGTAATTTTTGAATTATTTCAAAAATTGTTGTTCTAATAAAAAATAATCATGCAAATATCACTTGGCATATTTCAACTATTACGCGAACAAAGCCGCGGGATTTGCTAGTAATATTATAAAGATATTTTATCACTTTTTATAGCATTATTTAACTTAATCTGTTTTCTTTTTAATTTTTTTGAAATTCTGCTTCGTTTTCGAGAAATTTCGTATTCACATAAAATATACATGTACCATATACTATACCCGAGACTATACCTGTATACGTATATATATTAAATGTATGTACCTATATACGTATAGCTCTAAAATATAAGAGGAAAAAAATTCTCTTTGACTCTGCCTGTATTTTGAACCTAAAATTTTACGGATTTCCTGACGCACATTTTCGTTTTAGGTTCGGAGAAAACAACGAACCAAGCTTTGGAAAGCACTTCGAAAAAAAATGAAATGGAAGTGGATTTTCCTGATATAGACATTTCACAGAACTTAAGTGCAGATAATGATATGTCGAAATTTAAACAAAAGACTACTTTACAATGACAGCAAATCGAACTAGCAAAATTCTGTAGGCGAAGAAATTGTGATAGACCAAACCAATGATACACCAAGTTGTTTGAAGATGAAGATTCTGCATACTACTGTACCTTTCCTACTTTAATAGAAAATCAAGATAAGAAACGTAGGCTGGTAGCAGGTAGTCCAATACAAACTGACGGACCATTTCCCAAAGATATCAATCAACAAGGCCGATATTTTTAAAGTAATAATATAGTACCAACAAAAAGTCAGGGTTGAAGCTTAAAAGAAGTTGGTTATGTTACTCAAAAAAATTAGAATGTGTCTACTGCCTGCCATGCTGGTTGTTCCCTCAGTTTCTGTCGGAAGCATTTGAATATAGCAACCGTATATTACCGTTTTCAACAACCGGAGTTCGAGACTGGAAGCATAGTTCAGAACGTATTTCAGTTCATGAAGCATCCAAAAGCCACACAAACTCTTGTGTAGTTTATAAGCAGTGCCGGAAACATGGTACTTTAGAAGACGTTTTCGACAAAAATTTGGAGAATGAAAGAAGCTTCTGTAGAAAAGTTCTTGAAAGAATCCTAAATGTAACCTTAACACTTGTAACATGTAATCTCGCATTTCGTGGATCTAGTGAAAAGTTAGAATGTAGCAACGAAGGAAACTTTTTCTCGATAGTTCAGCTCTTGTCAAAATATGACCTAATACTGCAAGAATTGATTCAGTGTCCGCAAGAAAGTATAAAATGCCTCAGTCCTAAAATTCAGAATGAAATTAAAAACCTGTTAGCCCTAGAAATCAAAAATGAAGTTACCATTGAGCTTCAAAACTGCTTGTTTTTTTTTCATTGATTTTAGATACCACTCAGGATATTGCTAAAGTTGATCAGTTAAGTGAAGTTTACATTTATGTCAAAATAGTTAATGATGAAGAAAGGGCACCTATTGATATCAAAATATGTGAAACTTTTGTTTCCTTTACACAAGTAAAAAATCAGTCTACCCAAGGTCTTATAGAAGAAATACTTACTTCATTGGAAGAGAAAAAGTTGGATTTGACCAACTGTCGTGGACAAGGCTACGACGGGGCTTCAGTCATGAGTGGGGCATACAGTGGAGTACAACAGCGTTTTAAAGAAAAAGCCCCACACGCATACTTTGTGCACTGTGCTGCACATAACTTTAATTTAGTATTAAAGGATGCTGTGGAAGGAATCCTAGTGGTCTGCCTGTTTTTTTAAACCATTCAAAGTGCGTACTGCTTTTTTGGTCATAGTACTTTGCGCTGACAAGACTTGAAGTCAATGTACGACATCCAGGCTCAGACTGATTCACTGAATTCGAAAGTAACACTGAAAACTCTTAATCCAACTCGCTGGGCTTGTAAGCATGAGGCAGTGTATGCACTGAAACACAGGTTTTGTGACGTGTTGAAAAGCCTTACCCACATAACTGTGATTTCCAGTAAAAGCAAGGAAAGAAATGAAGCACAGCAGCTAAAGAACAAACTTGAAAGTTTTGATTTTGTATTTCTTTTGGTTATGCAATGTGAAATTTTTGAGTCTTTCAACCTCGTATCAAAATCCTTACAATCTGAAACCATGGACCTGTTGTATGCATATGCGTTATTGGGTAATTTATTGTTAAGGATAACCGAAATACGTGGAAAATTTGAAGAACTTGTTTCTGAAGCATCAGATGTTTGTACTCGATGGGGAATAAACAAAGAATTTCGCCAGAACAGACTAAGGAAAGTGAAAAAACTCTTTGATGAGTTGAGTGAAGACAAGAGATTAATAGACCCAAAATCTTGTTTCCGAGTCTCTCTTTTCTATCCAATGCTAGACACATTTTGTATTCAACTTGATCGTCGTTTTGAAGGGATGAAAGCTGTTCCTGACACTTATCAAGTAATACAACATGATTCTTTAGCCAATGCAAGTAAAAGTGATATTCACAAAAAACAGTTGATTTCGTTAATAAGTTTCCAAATGATGTGAGTCCAGCCTTTACTTCACAATTATGTTCAATGAAAAATTCTTTTCAAAACAAACTGAAGTGTTAAGGAATTTGCTAATTATATAATAGTCGACCACAGTTCGCTTTTATCAAGCTAACCAGATGTTTGCACAGCGTGCATCATGTATTTGACTGCTCCTAACACCTTAGATACTTTACTTAGGCCTTTTCTAAGCTTAAATTGATCAAAAATTACTTCAGAAGTACAATGGCTCAAGAAAGACTCAGCAGCTTAGCTTTGCTTTCAATTGAAAATGATTGAGCTCAGCAAATCAACTTTGACAAAGTAATTGATGAATTCGCTTCTTTGAAAGTTAGGAAACAAATGTCTAAGAAATAATCAAATGTAGCTAATCTTTAATCTTTTCAATCTACACTACTTTCCATGCATCAGTTACTGATTTCTCGTCTTTTAAGCAAAGTATGCATTTTAACAAACTTAATTTACATCTATTGTAAGTATATCTTTAATCTTCCTTAAACTTTTATTTAGAAAAGTCATATTTTAAATTATCAATTAAAAGTTGTCCGCTAGTTTAATCTAGTTCTAAATAATGACTAACTAAAATGTAAGTAATTTTTTATTATTATCATTCCCATTCATTTGAATAAAAAATATGTACAGTCGTGGAAAAAAAAAAGTAAACACACCTTACTAACTCTGTAAAAAATTATCGTAGGAGAAAGTTATTGGTACCACACGACTGGGAATAACGTCTACTTTTAAATGATGCATATAAAATTTGCTTAGGGGAGGGGGGGGGGGCATATACATATTAAAACGAACCATAACTTTGCTTTTTCAATAGCAACACACAATTCTGGCAGTATAAATGAACTCCACACCCTTCAATTAGCATAAAAACAAATTTGTATGTAATTCTTACGATAAGTTTCCGAGAAATTAATTATTTTAAAACGAGAGTATTTTAGGGACTGTATCCAAATTGAAGTTCGGTACTGGATTCTTGACCGAGGGAGCTCCCTTCTTGATCAAGGCATCTTAAGCGCCACTCAAACAGTCATTGAAGACTGCTAGATTACAGAATAGCATAAGAAATATCAAAATATCTAGTCACTTCTATTGTAGACGGCCTCTTAAACCATCATTTTGCCGTTTTTACTTTCTTCTATCTTCAATAGAAGAAAGTATTGCAATCGAAAAAATTTTCGACTTCCGGTTTTCGATGGATTTACACGTTTTAGGGGTCAGAGATACCAAAAACATGTTTATAGAAAATGGCTGTCTGTCCGTGTGTCCGTCTGTCTGTCGCCATTGTACCAACAAAAAGTGTATGAAGTTATGTATAGAATTGAACCAAATTTTTATTTTAAGTTTTTGGCTATGGCAAGCAGATCCTCCCTGAATTTGGAAAAAATTCGCCGGTAGGGGGTGCTGTAATAGCGATTTTTGTGCAATTTTAAATATTGTACCATCCAAAGGAGTGTGCAGTTATGGATAGAGTTCAAACAAATTTTTATTTTAAGTTTTTGGATATGGCAAGTAGGTCCTCCCTGAATTTGAAAAAAATCGCCGGTAGGGAGCGCTGTAACAGTGAATTTTGTGCGATTTTAAATATTGTACCATCCAAAAGTGTATGAAGTTGGGCATAAAATTCATCCAAATTTTTATTTTAAGTTTTTGGCTATAGAAAGCAGGTCCTCCCAGAATTTGGAAAAAATTCGCCGGTAGGGAGCGCTGTAATAGCGATTTTTGTGCGATTTTGACTATTGTACCATCCAAAAGTGTATGAAGTTATGCATATAATTGAACTAAATTTTTATTTTAAGTTTTTGGCTATAGCAAGCAGATCCACCCAGAATTTGGAAAACATTTGCCGGTAGGGGGCGCTGTAATAGCGATTTCTGTGCGATTTTGAATATTGTACGATCAAAAAGTGCATGAAGTTATGCATAGAATCAAACCAAATTTTTATTTTAAATTTTTGGCTATGGCAAGCAGGTCTTCCCAGAATTTGGAAAAAAATCGCCGGTAGAGGGCATTGTAATAGCGATTTTTGTGCGATTTTGAATATTGTACCATCCAAAAGTGTATGAAGTTATACATAGAATTGAACCAAATATTTATTTTAAGTTTTTGACTACGGCAAGCAGGTCCTCCCTGAATTTGGAAAAAAATCGCCATTGGGGGCGCTGTTATAGCAATTTTTGTGCGATTTTGAATATTCTATCATCGAAAAGTGTATGAAGTTATACATAGAATTGAGCCAAATATTTTGTGTTTGTTTTTGGTCATGGCACGAAGGTCCTCCCTGAATTTGGAAAAATTCCGCCGGAAGGGGGCGCTATAATTGCAATGTCTGTACCATTTTCATTATTGTGCCATCGAAAATTGTATGAAGCTATGCATAGAATTTAACCAAATTTTTTGTGTACGTTTCTTGCTATGTCAAACAAGTCCTCCCTGAATTTGAAAAAAATTTGCCGGAAAGGGAGCGTTGTAATAGCGATGTTTTTTGCCATTTTCTTTATTGTACCACCGAAAATTGTATAAAATTATGCATCCAATTGAACCAAATTTTTTCGAGCATGTTTTTTGCTTTGGCCAACTGGTCCTCCTTGAATTTGGAAATATTGCGCAGTAAAGGGGTTCTGTGATAGCGATTTTTGTATGCTTTTCATGATTTTTTGTAGTTCTGTTCTCCATCGGCGGCTCGTGCAGAGGCGGGAACTCGCTTTTTGCTAAGCCGGCTATTCGAAAACATCTGATAATAACAGAATAAGGAAAACTATTAATTTTAACAAAAATCATGATATTGATTAACTTGTTTTTAGTCCGTTTAATTGACTGAAGCAGAAATTTAAGATGAAAATCAAAGTTGGTATAGTACTGAACTAAAAATATTGAAGCATTAACATGTGTAACTAGTTTTTGAAATATTATGTATAAGATAGAAGAAAGTTTTGGGATTGGCACATCCAACTAGTTTAAGCATAATTTGAAAACTACTTGGAAGAAAAATGTGAAATTTTGGATTTCCATAAAGCAGAACTTAATAAATCTAAATCCATCAAAAGAATTATAGGTTGCAATTTATAATTTTTTTCGAATATTAATTAGATAATTCATAATTGATATCATAAAATTATAAAAAAATGCAATTTCAACGTATTTATATTTGGGTATTTTAGTATCATTGCTACACAAAAAATTAGCACATTAGGAGAATAATTTCAGGAGATATAAATAAAAATATGAAAATGTAATTTAACATTAGAAGCATTAAATTTTGAATGTTTATAATTCAAAAACTTATCATTCAAATCTGACTTGAAATTTGGTGTCTAGGCATAGTTTGAACCGAGGATTTGAAATATCTTGTTAAAATTAGGTATTGCCATTGAAAAAAATTAAGTTTGGGTTCGTTTTAATATGTAGATGCTCCCCTAAGCAAATTTTATATAAATCATTTAAAAGTAGATTTTATTTCCAATCGCTCGGTACCAGTAACTTTCATCTACGATAATTTGTTGCGGAGTTAGTAGGGGGTGTTTACTTTTTTTTTTCCATGACTGTACGTTTATGTTAGGCGTTTTCTGTACTATAGCTTCCTCATACCATTAAATTGTTTTCATTCTTGTTATAGGCTTTTTCAGTAAAAATTGACCATAGTATTTCTGTATTTGCACTCAAAAATGAAACTTACTAAAAGTTACTGTTTTAAGTTTTTTTTAATGTTAACAACAGTGTAGCGAATATCTTACAAGTATTTTTAATGTGTGATTTTATAAATTTTTAATAAACATACACTCTTTTTAGAAATTGTATTTTTGTATTATTCACCTTATCCTTTTTACAATCATACGCCCTGAATATTTAATTTCCAAAACTTGTATCATAAAAAAATCCATTTAATAATTTGTTAATTGTATAAGCTAGATAAATACTTGAACATTTGGCTTAGTGAACCTTTTGTAGCTAGTTTTCTTACCATTGCTTGGACCAATAGATAAAAACAAATTTTTGTCGAATTGAAATAAACCCCCATGCATATAAAAAGAAAGAAATATTGAGTGGCCTCACTATGAAATTTTGCCACCGAGCCTCCAAATTTATAGATTCGGCCCTGCTGTAAATAGAAAGTTGTTGCAAAATTTCAGTTTCACCCAAGTTTTGCATATTTATTTTGCGGTACAGGTAATGTTACCTTCGCAGAATCAAAGCGATTAAACAAGGCGAAGATTAATATTCAGAAAGAAGTGTAGGTGTTGGCCACAGTTTGACAATACTGTTCAAAGAAAATGTTCACAGCAAATTTTGTTCCGTTTAGCCCACTGAAACTTTTTCAATTACCATCTAAATATTCCTTCATTAATTGTTCCAACCTTATAGGGGCGGGGCCATCATTTTTTTAAAAATTATTAATATTTTTTTTTACTAGTAAAAATAAATAAATCTGTTTAAAAAGTTTGTCCTGAATATTATATAACATATTCATGTAAAATATGTGCAATATTATATTTAATATTGTTTGGAATATATCGTATTTGGTTTAGCATTTGTTGTTTTATTTATTTATTGAAGCATAGCGAAAGCGATACTTCCTGTGAATGTTGGCTAATACGAATTATTGATTTTTTATCTTTTGTTTTGACCAAGATTTGTGATCTCAGAATTTTTTCTATTACTAATTTAATAATTATGTATCATTTTGACTGTTTTATATCGTTTTCACAATTTTTTTCTTTATTTTCACCTTGTGCAGAAATAATTTTAAATAAATAGATAAAATTTTAAGAAAAAAATATAAATGTGAAATTTAATTTTGTATAAATCATTGTCAATTACTTCTAACTAACGTTTCTTTTAAGAATTCCTCCTTTTTTTCATCCTACACAAAGCTTTGGAACGAATGCTCTAATAATAATAGTTTAAGCAAAACTTCCCTCTAGATCACAAGCTTCTTTTGATGCGGCTGAAGTTCCCATCCAGGCTTTAGCCTATTCCCGTATCTTTGAAGCACTGGAAATGACGACAAAAACAGACGGCACCTAAAAAAATACAAAAGAAGTACGCATAAAACTAAGACTCACACCAGATATATTAAAGAAGTTTTTGTATTTGTAACAGAAACTGAAACTTATCATGTACTGTACCAAGAACAATAATAAACAGATCTAGGAAATGTGTTGAATTGATTCAACACATCCTTATGTAATAAAAAGTTTGTTTAGTTTTTAATAATTGTAAAACTGTGATCGTTCCACGGTTGGTGATTTACCGATTCTAGCTGGCGAAAATGAAAAAAAAGTTTTTTTTTAAGTTTATCCAAGCGTAATTTATTTTTTGTCTGTTATAGCTCAATAGATAGGGCATTGTACCCTGCTATTGGTTTTGATATAAATATAATTGTGTGGTCCATATAATAGCGCAAAGTTGGTGTTTCTTATTTCGGAATGAATCAATCTGAGTATAGTTCTTTAATCTGTTACTTGAAGCGGAATAAATATACTGCTCGATTATGGACGCTTCCAAACAAAATATGGACTTTATTTTATCAGATTTATGTGCATAAAGTTTGCACATATCAGCTGTTATTTTATATCTAATTTCGCAAAACACTCTGTATTTTTTTTTTTTACAATTTTTCAGTTTTAATATAAAAAAAGTTATATGATAAAGCACGATTAAGCTCAGTTTTTGATATGATTAACCCCTTAATTCTCGCTCCCGTCATATTCTCGGGCTGTGTCTTTTACTCAGATTGCTTGATTCCCACCAGTTTTATAAAATAGTGAAATTGGCTATATTTTAGTATCGTGGAACAATGTTAGCTGGTGTTTGGATTCCCTAGTTGCTTGGCAACTTTACATCCAGGCTAAATATATATCGTGTTACAATGCAATGGGAGCCTTAGAAAAAAGAGCGTTTAAACGTGGCTAGTAGCCACAAAAAAAAGAAATTAAAAGCTAAAAAGATAGACAATTTTTAAAAGAAAAAATTGTTAGTATAACTAGTGAGGAAAAAAAAAAAAAAAAGTCCCATATGATCCAAATAAATGTCCAGGACAGGCGAAAAAGCTACCAAAGGAAGCCCCTTAAAAAAAGACTCAATTCAGAGACCATACATTAAATATATCATGAGAAAAAAAAAGTTAAACAAATGCGAGCAAAATAGAAGAAATGAAAAAAAAAACTGATATATATACATATTTACAAGAGAGTTTAATATACTGCAAGGAAAAAAAAATAAAATTGTAAAAAAGCTACAATGAGGAGAGTTCTAACTAAATATACAGAGAAACGCAAAATCCGAGGGGAACAAACGACAACAAGATGACGGAGTCTAATTCCGGTCATTAAATAAGGTGAATATTTCTTATTCATAAAAGTGGTGTCAATAAGCAGTTTGAATTTTTAAATCGTAATTTAATTCGAGTGTTAAGGGGTTAAATAGTTTAAATTATTACCTTTTCGTTCCAATTTAATGTTTCTGCCCTTAGGTGTCCTCGCAGTTTTTAGAATTGTTTTTAGCTTATTAGGTCTAAATAAAAAAATTTGGAAATTATAGTTCAAGTACCATTTTCTTTTTATCAAAGACAGCAGAATTTAAGTTAGTCACATAATAAACTTTCGCACCATTATGCAACGACAACAAGATTTAAAATTTAAGGAAGATGTGAATTTGGTTGAAAATATTTTGTTTATAGAAGAAAATTACAATGAAGAGCACATGAAGTTTTGCAAGAGCGAAATATTTAAAGGGCATAGCCGGATAAGCATTGGGGACATGCCTTTTAATCAAATTTCCTGATTTTTTCCCTACATGTAGCTACGTATCTGAAAATATATTTCCCCTATTATCACCCTATAAATATTGATATTTAATGAGATAAAAATGGTTTTTCGATTTTTTAAAAAACAGATTTTTTCAAAAACTGCTGCACGGAATTTCATGCTATTAATTGAGGATATATAGATAAGAAAGATGCATAACTGGTAATTTTTTTATAATTTTCAGTTTATAAAAACTGTGTAAAATAGCGAAATAAAAATTTTAAAATTTAAAAATCATATCTTATGTTTATCCGAAAATTACCATTTTCTTGTAAAAAATTCTCCATGTGTGCCCGTATATTCTATATAAATGCCGAAAGTTTGCGTTGAGTACTACATATAAATATTTACAAAAATGTATATCAAAATTATAGAAATTCATTTTAAGGTGTTATTTTGGGCGGAGCTACTTCACTTCAACATCCGGAGAATTTTTGGAACAAAGTCAGCAGACAATATGTCAACCAGTGTATTTTAGATTCTATTAGCATATAAGCCATGTTTTACAACATCATGTTCATTTTGATATCGACAGTGTTGAGAATGTTGCTCATGTGTTCATTAAAATTTAAAATACAGCAATTCTGTAACTGTTTATTCCAAAAATTCTTTGGGTGTGGATGTTGAGTAGCTCCGCCCAAAATAACGCCTTAAAAGGAATTTAAATAATTATGATATACATATTTTATAATATTTATATGTAGTACCCAACGCAAACTTTCGGCATTTATATGGAATATACGGGCACACATGGGGAATTTTTCACAAGAAAATGGTAATTTTCGGATAACCATAAGATATGATTTTTATATCTTTAAAAAATTGTTTTCGCTATTTCACATAGTTTTTATGAACAGAAAATTATACAAAAATTACCAGTTATGCATCTTTGGTATGTATATATCCTCAATTAATAGCATGAAATTCCCTGCAGCAGTTTTTGAGAAAATCCGTTTTTTGAAAAATCGAAAAACCATTTTTATCTCATTAAATATCAATATTTATAGGGTGATAATAGGGGAAATATATTGTCAGATATGTAGCTACGTCTAGGAAAAAAAATCAGGAAATTTGATTAAAAGGCATGTTTCCAATGCTTATCCGGCTATGCCCTTTATGACCAAATTTGGACAATAATTGCCAGTTGTATGTAGATATTTCACGGCAAAATGATTTAAAATATATTACTTGGCTGCAAATTTGAACGGTTACAAAATTGATCCAGACAAATTCTACAAATTCAGATTTGATACAATGCAAAACATAATGTAGGCATTTTCTCATGATATCTTATGATTTCCATTCTTTACATAAGGTTCCTCTGTGCAGCGATAAATATAAATATACAGCAGAATATACAAAACAGAAATTTTCATTAAAGCTGTCGAATGTTTGCCGCATATCTTAAATTTTAGAAAAAGAAACTTTAGTGTTTGTTATAATAATACAAAAATAGTTTTATCACTTTAGCTTCCATACCGTTAAGAAAGTGTCATTAAAATTATTAAGAAGAACTTAAAATCATGAGTCAATCATATTATGAAAATTTTTTCAAGGCATTCGGACTACTATAATAAAACTTCATAGCTTAATAACGTGTAAAACGATGTCTAAGTAATAATTTGTAAAACATATAACACGTTTGAAAACACAATTTCAACCAAAGCCGAAAAAATAGCTGAAAATTTTGTACATCCCTGTATATGAACTATAGATTTATCATATCATTCACAATATGCTGAAATTTAGAACAGTTAGTAAACGCATAACACAGTTGAAAATTCCTCGTTAGCAATTTCTGTCAATAAATGAAAATATACTTCAGATGTTTTTGCAGCCCTGTATATGATTTATAGAATTTATACCCACTAAATAGCATGCAATTTTTATAATTTAAAAAAGTGTTCCATAACTGAAAACGCACTTCCATCAATTATTGTTCATACAGAGAAAAATATAACTGATTTATTTTGTGTGTCCCTGTATATGAAAGATGAATGGCACATCATATTCAATAGTAAGCATCTTATAGAGCACCTCGGGGATATATATCAATTTAAATCATTTTGAAATAGTGTAACAGGAACAAAATACACCACAAACAATTTTTCTTCAAAGACTGTAATGTAACATAATTCTTTTAAGTGTCCCTGTAAATGATCGATAAATGCTATCCATACCATATTCTATAGCAAACACCTTGTAGTGCACTTCATAGATATGTATATAAATTTCAAAGTGTTTGAAATTAGGAAACATCATTAAAAACCACCGCAAACGATTTTTTCCCCATTGATCGTAATGTAATGAAATACTTTTGAATGTCCCTGTAACGAAATGATGACTGCTACACGCTACATTTTGTAATGCCTAACATTCAATGGTGAATAGCAATAACATTTTTCTATTTCATGGCGATGCGACTATATTGACGCCAAAAATAATTTTGGCCAGCTAGAATCGGTAAATCACCCACCGTGCGTTCGTTCTTTCCCTCAGAAATAGTTCTTTTCTTATGTATAGATTTTGTACCTGCGGAACTGTTGCAATTTTCGACAATACCTTAAAGCTAACCTTAGCGTAACCTTAAAGCTAAGTTTTACAGTTTGTTATTACTTTTTTGTATGCATTGTTATTTAAACATACCTTGGGCTCAAAGAAAGAAGTTAAATTGCTGAATGTTAGTCATTTAATCATTAGTGCACGATATTAGTCTGCTTAATGTCAGTCTGACTAATCAGTCAGTTCGTTTCAATTGGCATGTATTATGTGAATCAGTGTTGCTTTCTTCCTTCTCATTTCAACCTGATGTACTTCAGCCATTTTTTAACCCCTTGAGGAGCAAGCAATTACGTTTGTGAAATGATGAATTCCCACCGGAATCTTTGAAACTATTTCAAAATAGTAAAAGCAATTTTACGACCGTTTTTTTTCCACCAAAGTTAGAAAAGTAAAATTTAATAAATTTTTATGTGAATCAGTGTTGCTTTCTTCCTTCTCATTTCAACCTGATGTACATCAGCCATTTTTTAACCCCTTGAGGGGCAAGCAATTACGTTTGTGAAATGATGAATTCCCACCGGAATCTTTGAAAAATTCTATTTCAAAATAAGTAAAAGCAATTTTACGACCGTTTTTTTTTTTCCTACCAAAGTTAGAAAAGTAAAATTTAATAAAATTTTTCTGGTGTAAAACTTCATTAATCATAGGTGGCATATAATATATACCGGTGCCCCTCAAGGGGTTAAACCTGATAGTTGTTCATTTTTAGATGTGCCCGCACTAGCTGTTTTTAAAATATCCCCATTTCGATGTTTTAATTGTAAAAGTTTTTTCTGAAGTTTCTTAAAAATGGTGGCGTAGCTGCCAACTCTTCCGATTTTTTGGCCCGGAAAAATTTAATAGAAAACTCTGCCTTATTTAATCGGCAGATTTCAGCCATTTAAAGTGATAAAATTTACTATAAAATTTTTGTGGTATGAAAAAGCGGAAGATGTTGGCAGCTATGTGTGGCACTTGGATCGCTTTCATTCTTCCAGAAAAAAGCGAAATAACGAAGCTTATTTATCTTTATTCATGCCTTTTTCTTATAAAAAATTATTATTATTATTATTATTATTATTTTAATTCTGAACGGCTTAGTGGCGCAAAATCCAATTAGGGGCATACTGCGCCAAAATATTTTGAACGGAGAATGACGTACTGCTGTTGAAAACACGCATTTTCCCTCATAAATTTGTTACAATTTCATATTTTTTTTTATTCTGCTGATACTGAGTTTGAGACACTAAGCGAAATGGTGAAGTAAGTGAAAATGACGTCGTGAAAGAAACGATCATTTTCTTAGATAAAACTAAATATTTTACCACAAATACGTCTAAAGACAGAGATTACGGCAATTTTTTTTTTTTATCTCCGGTACCAAAAATAGCATCTCAGGTGAAGAGTGCGACTGTTCATATTCAAAGATTTAGTTCGCAAACGTGACTTCATGTTTGGAGTTAAATTGATTTCAAAATGTCAATATTTTTTTTTAATGTTCAATACGTATACGGGAAGAGGTATAAATTTTGAGACGGGGAAAGTGATGTCAGGTTTAGATTTCATGGGGAAAAAATTCTATGATCGTGTCAAAGTGGAATAATTTATGCTATTTTTTCACTCCGGAATACCAAGCAATTGCCTCAATTGGTAACTTCATCATAATAACTGATCTTTATTGTACTTTAGTGGTTACAGATACGACTAAAGTTGATTTTTTTTATAATTAGGACAACTGAGTTTTATGGAAATAGAATTTTGCTAACTTTAGGTTAAAGTAATATATGTTTGAGAGTTAGACGAACCAATATAAGATGCATTTTTTTATTGTAACTAATTTTGTAGGTTTATTATAAATCAATGAAAAAGACCTCTCTGATACATTTTCCTTCTGGGAAATTCGACGGGCTCCACCTCAAATATACGTATAATGGTATGAGGTGTGCTGATCTTATACAAAGCCAAATATATTCCTATATATAATTTTTTGTTATTACTAGGGGCTCGGCCCCCTACGAGCCACGCTCGCCAACTCCCGTTCAGACACCGCAGTCTCTAAAAGCTCGCTAATGTGATCGGCTTTATAAAGGTTTTTGAAAGACTAAATTATAATTTAAAAAACAGTGGCGATCTCCCTATAAACGGGTTTCTATTCATTTCTCTTTGATTGGGAAATTTTAAGGAAAGATCAGCTGCTGCTAAAAGATACAATTGCTGTTTTCGTCTTTGATTAAATAAAATCAGTTAAACATTTCAAAATAAGCTAATATAAAATGAATTAAGTAAACAGAGTCTTTGTCTCCCGTTATTTTTTAACAAAGCGAAAAGAAAGTTCTCTTAAATAAGACATTTTAAATGTATCGTTTTTAATCTGACGTAATTTTCACCAAACTTTTCTTTCTCTTTTAATATTCACGTGAAAATACTTTTGTTAGAAATGAAATATTATTTGCGCTGTCCTAACAAAAACAGTTGAAAAGATCATATCAAATAAATGTCTTGCGCAATTTTTAAATTTAAACTGTTTTGCAATATTATTTTTTGTTCATTTTACGTAATATGTGTAATGTGACGTAAATGTAACGTAATTTCTCCTATTTAAGACTTCTAACGCATGTTAATGAATTTAGTATTTTACAATATCCTTTTTCTTTTAAAATTCACGTGTAAATATATATATATATTTTTTTTCCATAAAAACTAAACTGTTGTGATTTTTTTGCATTTTGACTTCATTTCTTAATTGCTGAATGTCTTTTACTTTAAAAGCAAACCATTAAATGGCAACATCTATGCTGATTTCCTCATAAAATAAATGTTATTTTCATCTGAGTTTGCAAAATGCCGTGAAGACAGTGTGGCCAAGAAAGTGGGAAATTTTCATAAATATTTAACTTAAATCCTTTACAATAAAATTTTTTGAGGATTTGTATACCAGTCGCTTGTTTAAAGCCTTTAAGGGGTCTCGGGACTCTTAAAATTGGAAAAAATGAAAAAAAGGAGGCCATATTCAACATTTAATATCATAAACTGTATATGATTTAAAAACACAATTTTTATTGGAATGAAAGATATAAGTATGTTTTTCATTTCATGTATTAAAATTTCAAGATATAGAATTAGTATTTATAGGGCGCTCTAAACTGACAGACATTTGTAGAGCAGAAAATTGGTACCACAGCTTACGCGCAAGATTACAAAATAAATTTTGCAACTAGAATGAAAATTTCCTGTCTAATTATACGACTGTAGTAATTACCCTGAACCTAAATAAATTTGTATTTAAAGCATTTTTATATTTTTAATACAAAGTTGTATTTAGCTAATACAAAATTTAATCACTTAAAAAATATTTTGTTGAACAATAAAAATGAAACTTTAGGTTCAGTTTATACAGACTAACATGAAACAAATGTTCTGAAAATTTCATGAAAAAATATTCAGAAGTTTTTGAGATATCCTGTGCGTTTTGCCCAAAAACGTCATTTGGAGAAAAATGACTTCTAAGTTTTGGAAACTCCGCTTCAGCTGTTGAGCGGGTATAATTGTAATAGCAATAACTTCTGTTCTAATGAGAATTTAAAGAAAACAATCTTAGCAAAATATTCAGAAAAGATAAAAGTTTAACATCTAAAAAAATTAACATTTCGAAAATTTTGAAGCTTTAAGAGTCCTGAGACCCCTTAACTTTGAGATTTGTTGAATTTAAGTTAGTGATAATTAAATTGATATTTTAAGAGGATTTATAATTTTAGATCCATATTTGTGAACCTAAATTACTAGTCCATTAAAAGATCAATTTCGGATATTTTCTTTTTTCTTTCAACTACGATGTAATTTTCTTTGTGAAAAAACAATGAATGAATATTTGTAGCATTATTTTAGCTTCGGTTGCGAAGGGGATAAAGCATTACTGAAAAATCTTTAATAATTACACAATTTTTAAATAATATAATGAATACTTCTATGTTTGGGAAATTTCTTACTTTCCCGTCTTACATAATTCTAATACATTTCAAAAACACCACACTCCTTGCTGATTTTTATCTGTATTTAATCATGAAAAATATAGGATATTTTTTAAATTGATTTAAAAAAATTTCATTTCTTAGTTTGACAGTGATAAAACTAAAACGATCTAAAACGTTTTCTTTATTAAATAAAGTTATTTGAGATATTAAAATTAAAGATCGACCGAAACAGGTTTTTAAGACCGAAACCGAATTTCGGTGACCTTCCTATTTTCGGCGAAAACGAAAATGTAAAAAAAAAAAATTAAAGTAATTATTACATACATAAATATGCATTATTATTAATTAATTATACGTGTTTATTATTAAACATACATAAGTATTAATCAGTTATACGTGTGGCACAAGTCATTATACCTCTGACCAAAACTTTTTATTTTTATATAAAATAAATTGTAATTACTTCACCAACCATACAGACAGATATTCTAATTATACAAAGTTCATTTCATTAAATAATGTTTTAGGTACACATACCTCGATTTATCTTTTATAATGATTTTTGTAAGTGATTATCTGTTATTCTAGAACTTTCTCAAAGAGTATTGGAAACTCTTCTGCGGTTTCAAACTAAGCATTTTCTATTAGTATTAAGTCAACTGCTTTCGATGAGCACGTGAAAAGCGTCTTCAAAGTGTAGTCATATATGCATTACTTGCTTTATGATTTGCACACACGTCTTGAGCCAGTCATGGCTGATAATTATTACAGTGAAGTTCATATTTATACTAATAAAAGAACGAATCGCTCTATGTGTATGTCTGTCCGTGTGTGTGTGTGTGTGTGCGCGATAGCTAGCAAAAACTACTGCACGTAGAAGACTGAAAATTTAGCTGTGAATAGCCCAAGACAGGTCCTGATGCAGCTGATTTTTATTTTTTAACGGCCGGGGCCCCTGGGACCCTTTAAGTTTTTATGCACTAAATTGTTAATAATATGCCCCTTTTCCATCCAATCGTCTTCGTTTTTGGGACAAATTCTCCATTCAGTTTCTACTCCATTCTACATTTCAGTTAAGACCCTGGCACCCTTTGAAGTTTTAGTGCACGAAATTGTTAATAGAATACTTCCTTTTAACCCTATTTTCATATTTCGGACACTTTCTCCATTTAGTTATTCTACCGTTTCTACATTCCATTTAAGACCCTGGGACCGTCTAGGGTCCCGTAGGGTCAGGTCCAGGGCTCCTTGAAATTTTGTGTGCCATGCATTTTTCGCCCCCTGATTTTCTCACTTCTCAGGACTTAATTTTAAAGCTGAGTCTTAGACTCTTCTCCATAGACCAACACCCACAAATTTTTATTGGGGCCCTGGTGCCCTTTTTTAGCATTTCCCCAATTTTTGGCGAATTTCTTTAAAATTATATTCTAATGATTGATTCATACCTTTTTTAAATTTTGACTAATTGAAGATCAAAAACGCTAAGTACTAAAACGTTTTAACATGTTTTCATGTTAGGGCCTTGTTCTCAACTATCAATGGGCCCCTTTTGGGCCCCCTAATATAGTTCCTTTAAAAATAGTCCGATTCACTGGCTTTTTTTCCCCTAACAACTTCTTAGTGTTCTCCTGCTACTACATGAACGGCAAAAAAAAATTTCAGCATCCAGCTACCACCAATTTTAATATTAATCACCATCTTGGGCCCTTGGTGCAGCTTCTTTAAAAATGATCCGAATTGCTTGCAATTTTCTTTCATAGTTCTAGCGTCCTCTGATTACTTTAAAAACTACTAAAAAGTTTCTTTATATCAAACTACATGTCATGTAAGTTCCTGGTCCTTTGGGGCCCGAGCTTTTGCAGCATAAATTGTTAATTAATTGCCCCTCTTAATCCGATCTTCATTTTTGGAACCATTTTCCAATTTAGTTATTCTCCCGTCGCTATTTTCTAGTTAAAATCCTGTGGCATCCTAGGGTCCCGATTGGCCCGATCCTGGGCCCCTTGAACTTTTTCTGTGCCATGCATTTTTCACCCCCTAATTTTCTCACCTTCTCATTGCATAATTTTGAAATTGAGTCTTTGACTTTTCTCCCTAGGCCAACGCCCTCATATTTTTATTGGGGCCCTGGGGCCCTTTGTTAAGCATTTACCCCTTTTTGTGCATTTCTTTAAAATATTATTCGAATGATTAATTCATACCCTATGCTTAATTTTGACTAATTGAATATCTAAAACGGTAAGTACTAAAACATTTAAACTTGTTTTCATGTTAGGGCCCTGCTCTCAACTATCAATCGGACCCTTTTGGACCCCCTATTATAGCTCTCTTAAAATGGACTGATTTACTAACATTTTTTTTCTTTTTTGTAACAACTTCTTAGGTTTTCCTGCTACTACATGAATGGCAAAAAAATTTCTCAAACTTCAGGGGCCTTTCTTGCTGCTTCTAACTCTCCGATTTTATTGCAATTTTCTTCAACATAGTTTTAGCATCACCAGCTACTTTAAAACCACTAAAAAATTTTCTTATACACAATTACATTCCAGTTCAGACCCTGGCCCCCAAGGCCCAGTCTTTCTTTATACATCAGCAACCAACTTTTTCGAACATTAATTTCCTTTTTCAGCATCAACTTACATCTACTCACTACAGCCGTAATTTAAAAATCGCGTGAGTTTAAAGGTAACTTTAGATGAGTGTTTTCATCCGTTAAAAGTAATTTATGCAATTTACAAGGGGAGGGAGACATCTTCCACCGCGTGGGGGCGCATTCTTCCCCCGGGTTCTAGGGGTCCAATTTCAGCGGGATTTGGTTCATTCAACTTAGAATACAATTCAGCTACTTTTTGTATTAGGAAATTTTATCATTTTGATTTCAGTTAGTCACATTTTCTAACATTAATGGTGCAGTTTTATAATCTATTCTGGAAGACATCTGGAATATATAAAATCAATTTCAAAGACAATGAAGGCAAAGATATGGCATATATAGGAATGACAAAAAGGAAGCTAGAAGACAGGATTAAGGAACATAAATGAGATATACGACTTAATAAATCATCTATGGCAATAGGAAAACTGAATAATAAATCCCCTATCACAATAGATTTTTAAAATGTCAAGAAATTAGAAAATACAATAGTTTAAATTACACATTAATAAGAGAAGCCATTGAAATAATCTCATCGAAATCAGAAACCTGCAGTGATCAACTGCACGCAATTATCAACAATAGATGGCGACACATTCTAAAAATAGGGATAAATGACAAGGAAAATTTAGAAAGCAAGAACTAGCAAGAGAGTGAGACGAAAAACATCGATAACTGAAGATGCCTCGGTAAGAAGGAGGTGAAAATATTTTTTTAACCATCTTGAATGTTTGTTTTAAAGTATATATGTCTTTTAAACTTTTGACATGTACACTATTTTTTGGGTGTATGTTAAACTGCGATATCTTAGTGTGTTTTAATGTCTGTAAATAAATTGCTAGAACAAATGAAGATTATTATTAATGGTGCATTCTGTTTTGTATTCTATGGGCTTGATTACTACGCGGTTTGGCTCATTCAACTTGGTTTTCGATTGTCTCCGGCACTAGCGGGGACCCAGATTACAGGTTGTTGAGAAAGAAGTTTGTTGGGAAGACACTAGACGCTGCAGAAAGCAATGGGTCCTCCGAAATTAGATTCATTTAAAATAATTTCAAAAGATATAAAATCATACAAACTTGAGTTTTGTTTTAGTTTATTATCGTATTTACGAACCCCGGGCGGGTCTGCTAGTCAATAATTAAAGAGGGTCGCATTTGAGTCGATACAGCTCACATCAATGAGTAATGTTGAAAATTTCCAAAAAAAGGAACTAGATTCTTGGAATTCAGAGACTTTCGGTGTGACCGATTTCTGGATAGTATTTCCACCGAATTTTTGCAAAACTCAGTGTTTGAGCTGAAAACGAAAACGAAACCGATTTTTCGGTCGATCTCTACATAAAATTACGTATAAAATAAGTAAATAAAGCAAAATAGTAACTTCTTTGCTTTATGTTGTGCTGTCATTAGTCGTACGAGAAGAAATTTATTTCTCCAAGGATCAGCTGCAAATAGAAAATTGCTGCAACCTTTCAGTTTCTCCCTAGTTTTGCATATTCATTTTACGGTACAGGTAACGTTACCTTCCCAGAATCCGAATAGATTGCGATTAACTAAGGCGAGGATTAATATTTTGAAATAAGTGTAGATGTTGGCCACAGTTTCACAACAATGAGGAACAGGTGCCGTATTCGCCCGGAATTCGCCATCTTGTTTCTTTGTTGGTCATAACCACTTTAAGCTTATTTTTTGAAAATTTACAGATTAAACATAAACAACATCAACAAAATTTTAAACTGAAAATCAGCACTCCAGACATTATTTGTAAAAAAGAAAAAATAATAATAGAGGAGGGGAAGGGGGCTTCGTAATTAACAAACGGTAAATACATAAATTTTAAAACAGTAGAGGAAAGCAAATATTCATTTTTAAGAATATATATTCCGAAATTACAGCCAAAAAAGATTCACATATTAAACATTTTAAAAAACAACAAAAATAAAGAAATTTAAAATCGCCATTGACCGACAAAGAAACAAGATGGCGGGCTCCGCGCAAATACGGCATCTGTTCTTACTGTTCTAAGAAAATGTTTGCAGCAAATTTTGTCCCGTTTAGCCCACTGGAATTTTTTCAGTTACCATCTAAGGCTAATGTCACACAAACGTCTTTTTGCACTCTTTTTTCCCTACATATCATCCCTACACAATGCTAGTGGCCTTATGTAGGGAAAAAAGCATGCAAAAAGACGTTCGTCTGACATTAGCCTAAAAACTCCTTCTTTAATTGTTTCCACCTTATAGGATCGGGGCCATTATTCTTTTAAAAATAAATAGTGATTTTTTTATTAGTACAAATAAATAAATCTGTTTAAAAAGTTTATCCTGGATATTATTTAATATATATAAATGAAAATTTGTCTGTCTGTAAGCAGAATGTTACATTTATTAAAGAAACATGTTAATATATGCTTTCTGTGAACAGTTACAAATCTAGGAACTGCGTTGAATAGCAAGTTCAACACAGCCTCAGAAAATAAGCAATTAATAATTGAAGAGCTAGGGATGGGCGTTCCTGCTCCTTTTGAAAAACGAACTGTTCCTTGAGAACCTGGAACTGTTCCTTTTACTTGTTCCCCAGGAACACGTCACGTGATCTCGTAATGAACGAAGACACCAAGACCTGTTGCTGTGATTTTTCGGTTTCAGGGATTAAAAAAAGCCGCCCTTTCTCTTTTCTTTACTGAATACATAGCACTGAGGAAGGGAATTTAAAGCAATGAGGGTTTCTGATACAAGGAAAATCTGGATACATCGTGTTATTTTTTCTTTTTTTTTTACTTTTGAGTTTTCAAGTGGAAATTTTGATTGTACAAAAAATGAAGAGGATGTTGCTTGAAAAATAAATGAAATAATCAAAAAATACATTTAATAATATTTTCAGTAATGTAAAAATGGAATCCATGGCCATATTTAAAACAACTGCGGTAAATACTAGCATTTGACTCGAAACTGGCTTTAATATAATCCAATAAATACATTCCGCGAAATAACTTTTTTCAAACTTATTAGTTCTAAACTTACACTAATATGATTAGATAAACTAAAATTTTTGAGACTTTTTATTAAAATTAGCAAGCTAAAAATTTAAAATAATGCCAAGAATTGAGACATAGTTATGGCTCTAGGAAGGCGGGGGTGAAGGAGAGGAAAGTGAGGGTTCCAAGTTCAATTAACTAAATTTTCTTTTTATCAAATGATTTTAAAAAATGAATATTATTTATTTATTTTTCAAGTAACTTAAAATAATTATACAGTAAGAGAAAAGTAAATTAAGGATTTTTTGGTGAAGGGGGTAAGCTTTCTCTCCCTAAATCTGTCGTTGAAGACAATATTTAATTCTGTTTCTCTTAAGTTCATGAGTTTAAAATTATCTTAAACGGCAGATGGAGGGTGGTGGGGATCCTCGACAAAAAAAGATAATAAAATGATTTAATTCTTCAAAGTTCTATTTCATGTGTATATACTCGATTTAAAGAAAAAACAGACTAGGCAATTGATGACAGACATATTCGTTCCAAAATCTAGTGCGGCCCCATCAGCGGCCAAGAGGTTCTGCTCTTGAAGGTGATAGGCGGGAGGGGCTAAGCTCGAACCCAATCGTGCCCGTTGGCCTAATCTTTTGGAGTTTTTCACGGTTTTCTTCTAACCTTGGGTTTCCATACGTAAATACGGGTTAGGCTCCCTTAGAAGGACACCCACGGAGGGCACTCCACTTCGGGCCCATATCCCTCGTGCAGATAATAGGCCGTCAAAAATAATACCAACACCAATAACACTAAAATCTAGTGCAACCATGATTTTTTTTTTTTTTTTTTTTTTTTTTTGCGTGTGCCCTTGGTTGTGTATTTCAAAATTGCATTAAAAATCGTTTAAAAACTTCTAAATCTTGTTTCTAATAGAACCTAAGGAACTCTTTAAATGCAAATATTCTCAGTGTTTAGTAGCTGCTTTTGTAAACCTTAATTCCGATATCAATTAATTAAGAACATATCTGGCACTGCTTCAAAGTTTCTTAGCATACATTGTTAAGCTGACACCAGAAATATTTCAAATGAATACATCAAAAAAGATTTGTAACTTCTAACTGGATGCAGTTTCTTCCTTGCATTCTTTTTATTTATTTATTTTATTTTTTATTTATTTATTTATTTTTGCGAAATGTTCTAAAGGATTGTTTATCCAATTGACTTGAATCCATAAAACAAATCATGACAAAATATCTTTATTTTTCCAAAAAAAAAAAATAAGGAATATATTTTTTTTTTGTTTAATTAGTCTTCATAATTAAAATTCTATAAATATAATACTAATTTTTTACAATACAATACAATACTATAAATACAACTATATTTTTCTACCTGATGTCTATGAAAATCGGAAAACACGCATAATGTATAATGAATTTTTCCCGAACAATTTGTTTAACTGATCTAGCTTTTTTTTTTAGCTATATGAATTCAAAAAATATCTGACCTCATGTATATTTTTTTGATTTTCTTAAGTCTGTTCTCAAATCTAAACTGTGTTCTTTCTGACACATTCTTCATTTCATTTTTATTCGCAAACGCATAAAATTACTAGGTACTTTTGCTCAAAAATTAACTAATCGAATGGGTTATTCCCATTTTCAATAAAGGCAGGTGTTTCAGAAAATTCTGCGAATTTGATATCTTGAACGGAATTTCCAGTGCGGAGAAGAGGAAAAAATGCCATCACGATACAACAATAGCTTATAGCTCAAGATATAGTTCATTTATCAAAAATTGAAAAACCATTCGATTACAATTTTTCTAAATACCCTTTTTAAGAATCTAGAGCAATATTCCTTAATTCTTTTAATTTCACGATTTAAAATGAAATTTTTTGCTGTAATATTTTGTAATACAAATTTAAAAACTGAATTTAAAGAATAACATTTATTGAGTTGCTTATTTACTTAAAATTACATTTTTTAAAATTTGTGGATTTCTTCATAAATTAGGAGTTTTTATTGATTCGTTTGTTAGAGGCAAGCATTTTCTAGAAAAAGCATTCAACTTTTACCTTACAAATAACCTTACTAGTGCTGTTTTATTATTATTATTGTACTATTAACATTAATTTGACCTCATTCCTTTTGCTATTTTAACATATCGTTACTGTTCAGCTGCACAAAAATCGTGTTTATAAAATAGTTAAAAAATAATCTTTAGTTATAGTGACAAATTTAGATAGGGGGGGGGGGGCGCGGACTTGTGGAAACCTACATTCAGATGTAAATAAAAACGTTTATTATTACTATTATTAATACTAGTGTTGCGAAATACGCAGCATTCCTTTCCCTCCCCTAAACAATTTTCTGATTGCGCAATTGAGAAACCTTTTTTTTATTACATGCCAGCGCAACACCCACGCACGGCAGAACTGAATTAGAAATAGAAGAAGAAGGTTGCTTTTTAGGAGCGCCTCTGTTGTCCAGATGGGACAGTAGAATATCAATTAATATTGAACTTAAACAAGACTAAGAATTACTAAATATTTTAATGTAAATAGTCTAATTTTAATGTATCGTATTTTAATTAGTGTGTCATTTATCTAATCAAGAAAACATTTATTTATACAAGAAGGATTCGTGTGGATTTAATTTGAGTGTTAGTCCTGATTACCACTAGAACAGATCCAGAAAGCAGACGACCGCTCACCCGAAATTTGAATTTAGAATACCAGTATTACACGTAGGAGCATTTTTATTGATTGATTAAGTTAGAATAACAAATTAGTGGCATCCCTCGCCGTGATGCGGTCTGTCTGTCAGAATTAATGATTAATTAGAATCATTATAAGTTTGTTTATAAAGACATTCTGCTTAAAGTATTAGAGTTATAATATTTGACATAATTTAAAGAACTGTATTTGTTGTCAAGAATCATGGCGGATAATTTAGTGATTGCCAAGAAAGAGAGAGCAGTCCTTCGCGAGAGTATTGATAAATTTATAAATCAAATAGAATCAATTTTGAAGGATGCCGATCCTAATCTCCTAGATTTGGAGGAAACTTTAGAGCAATTAAATATGGCAGAGATAGAACTGAAGCGAGCAGATACAGATATTAAAAAATTAATTCAAGAAGCTCAATTAGACAATGAATTACAAAATGCTCAGGAATATCGTGAAAAAATTAATTCTTGGCGTTTTAGAGCCAATCGAAAGGTAAAAGAGTTAAATAGAAAGGAAATGCGTTACGATTCAATTTCTAAACAAGACTCCTTTTTAAAGGAAAGCATAAATATTAAATTACCGAAATTAAATGTCGCGAAATTTTCCGGAGACTTATCAGAATGGCTGACATTTTGGTCGGCATACGAAACAGCCATTCATAACAATGATACATTAGAACCAGTTGATAAATTCAGCTATTTAAGATCCTTTTTTTTGACTCCCAACCCGTTAAAAAGTATTTTGACGGATTTTCCGTAACATCAGATAACTATTTAAAAGCGATAGAGATTCTGAAGGGGCGGTATGGAAATACGGATTTGCTTATATCTATACACACGAATAAACTTCTAAATATTTCTCCTCTAAGAAATTCAAACGATACCAGATCCTTTAGAAGAATTTACGATGAAATTCAAACAAATATTAGAAGTTTAGAGTCCCTTAATGTTTCCTTAGAATCTTATGAAAGTCTGTTAAAACCGATATTATTTAAACTATTACCCAGCGATCTTGTGTTAGAATTTAATAAAACACATGACGATGTTTTTAAAGTACAAGATATCATTTCATTTTTAAATAAACAATTAACATCCCGAGAAAAAATGTTTGCGTCAACATCAAACGAAATGAATGATCGACCCACGCAAAGTAATTATATTACGCAACCACTTAAGAGTTCAGAGCGAAAATGAGACTACTTGTGGATTTTGTTTTGGTAGGCACCAGACAAATAAATGTTTCAGCACTCGTAATTTACCGTTTGAGAAAAGACTTGATTTATTGCGGAAAAGAGGTATGTGCGGTCTTTGTTTAAAATTCGGTCACATACGGAAAAATTGTTTATCTAAGGAATTCTGTACTAATTGCCACGAAAAGCATTCAGAAATACTTTGTAATAAATCAATAAATTTAAAACGGAAACCTCTAAATACAGAGAATAATGATGTTGATGTTACGAAACAGATGCTCTCAAATCATAATATCATTTCCAATGTTTATTTGCAGACATTGATAGTTGCAGTCCCTAATAATAATCATTCAACTGAATTTATTAGAGTAATTATAGATTCAGGGAGCCATCATAGTTATATAACTCGTTATGCAGCCAATAAATTAAAATTAAGAAAGATAAAAACGGAGATAATTAATCACGGACTTTTCGAAGGCACGGAAAGAAAAAGTAAACATAATCGTTACGAATTTACGATTGGTAGTTTAGATAAAATTTTCAATGCAAGATACAAGCTTTGGATGAAGAAAAAATCTGTACAGGAGTGAATTTATGTCACGATAATAAATTATTGAGAATCTTAGAAAAGGAAGGGGTGTTTTTGTCAGATGTACATAGAAACAATAGATTGTGTTTGTATCAAAATAACCCCGAAGAAATACACCTTTTAATCGGCGCTGATACAGCCGCGAAACTATTTACCGATAATATAAGATATTTCGCTGGTCTGGGTTTAGCAGCTTTTGAAACGAAGTTGGGATGGACAATTATGGGGAAAATAGAGGGTAATCAAATTGGTTTCGAAAATTCGTTATCAGTTCTATCACTGTCTTTGCTCACGTCAAATGCTAATTTGTCTAATTTATGGCGATTAGACGCCTTGGGTATAAGTAATGAAGATGACAAAACAAAAGAAGATTTGAGCGAAGAAACAAAAAAGCATTTTTTAGAAAATGTCAAACGCGATGAAAGTGGTCGTTACGAAGTCGCATTACCGTGGACTGTGGACAATTCCGTCTTAACAAATAATCGGTCATTAGCGGAAAAACACCTTTACAAGACCGAAAATAAACTTATCAAAACGAATAAAAGAAAGGAATATGAAGAAGTCTTTAATTTATGGGAATATAGCCAGATTATAGAAGAAGTAGCCGATGAAAAGGAAGATAAGATTCATTATTTACCGCATCGACCAGTAATTAAAGAAAACAGTGAAACGACGAAAATACGTCCCGTTTTTAACGCTTCGGCAGACACTAGAGACTGTCCTTCTTTGAATGAATGTCTCACCAAAGGTCCTAATTTAATTGAAATAATCCCTCGTATTTTAACCAGATTTTGGAAATACCGAATAGGAATTTCAGCAGATATCGAAAAGGCTTTTTTGCAAATTAAAATAGAAGAAAAAGACCGAGATTTTCTTAGATTTTTTTGGTTCGATTCCGATCGAAATTTGAAAATTTATAGACATTGTCGCGTAGTCTTCGGACTCACTTCAAGCCCTTTTTTACTAATGGCTACATTAAATCACCTATTGAGCGAAGTCCCCGAACTTTGGCAAGATACAGTTCAAATTTTGAGAAATTCATTTTATATAGACAATTCTCTCACTAGTTTAGATTCAATTCCTGATACCGAAAAATTTATTACAGAATCTCAAATCATATTAGCTTCAGCTCATTTTAATTTGAGGTGTTGGCGATCGAATTTGCCTCAGGCTATGATCGATGAATCCGAAGATAAACCCAAAGTTGCACCCGTTTTGGGATTAATCTGGAATTCAGAGCAAGACAATTTAATGTGTATAGATGAACCAATCACAAAAAGGAAAATATTGTCTATTATGCAGAAAATTTTCGATCCCATCGGATTCACCGCTCCAGCAATACTTGTACCAAAATTAATTCTTCAAGAGACCTGGAAACAGAGATTAAAATGGGATGAAGAACTACCTGAAAATTTAAAGAAACAATTCACTAATTGGATGAACAAAATAGGCTTTTTGAAAGAAATTTATGTACCTAGATGGTAAACATAACTCCCGCTAATGAAAACGAAATTTCGTTACACATTTTTTGTGATGCTAGCAAACATGCCTATGCCACCTGTGTTTATCTTAGGTGTCAAACGCAAGGGAAAATTCGAGTTCAGTTAGTAAATGCTAGAAGCAGAGTATCACCCATCAAAGAATTCACGATTCCGAGGTTAGAATTACTCGCATGCCTTATTGGGGCTAGGCTCGCCAAATCTGTAACGGATGACTTAAAATTAAAACCAGAAAAGACTACATTTTGGAGCGATTCATCAACAGCTTTAGGGTGGATAACAAGAGAACAAACCTGGGGTACATTTGTACACAACAGAGTTTTAGAAATAAGAAATCTTACCAAAATAGAAGATTGGAGACATATCCCTGGACACTTGAATCCGGCTGACCTCCCATCCAGAGGGTGTTCTTTTGAACAATTGAAAAAATCAAGATGGTGGGAGGGTCCCGATTGGTTATATTTATCAGAAGATCAGTGGCCACAACCAGAAGAATATCCTGATGAAAAAGTCATAAATCAAGAGAAAAAGAAGACAATTCTTACTCTTTTAGATAAAGAAGAAACTGATTTTGATCGCTATTACCGATATTTTTCCTCTTATCGAAAAAATGTCAGAATTATTGCTTGGATGTATCGATTCTTCAACAACTCGAAAATGAAAGAAAAAGTTTCATTTCCTGATATTTCTGTAGATGAGTTTGAAAGGGCTGAAACCATATTACTACGCTTAATACAAAGAGAATCCTTTTCGGGCAGAACCGACCCAAAATTGAAATCTTTAAGACCACTGGAAGATAAACACGGTCTCCTAAGAGCCAAAACCAGCATAATTCTTAGAAACGATAAAGAAAATTTTCGTTATCCTATAATCCTTCCCTCTAAACATCCAGTTGTTTTAAGATTAATTTATGAAAAACATATAGAAAGACATCATGCTGAAGTTAGCAATCTAATGGCTCAACTTACAGAACATTTTTGGACATTAAAATCAAGAAAATGTATCAGAAATGTCCTTAGAAAATGTGTCAAATGCCAAAGGTTCCAAACACCTAGAATGGAGATCGAACCAGGAATCCCACCTGAAGACAGAATCAGAGATGCAGCTATATTTAAAGTGGTGGGAGTCGATTTATCCGGTCCTCTTTATCTTGCCGATGGTTCAAAGGTATGGATATCTTTATATACCTGTGCTGTCTATAGAGCGGTACACCTAGAAGTAGTTACCTCGTTGTCTTCCGAATGTTTCATGCAGTCTTTAAGAAGGTTTATTGCACGAAGAGGCAAACCTTACATAATTTACTCGGGCAATGGGAAAAATTTTGTCGGCACTAGCAGAGCACTTTCCAGTGTAGATTGGGAAGCCATAAAAGCCTTAGCCTCTATACAAAAGATAAGATGGAAGTTTAACCCCCCTGCAGCACCATGGTGGGGAGGATGGTGGGAGCGCCTTGTGCGGATGGTAAAGGAAATTTTAAGAAAAGTTTTGGGTCGCGCCTCATTAAATTATGAAGAACTGAGCACAATACTCTGTGATATTGAACATGTTATCAATTCACGACCGATCACATATATCTCTGAAGATAATCGAGATCCTGAACCCTTAACACCATTGATGTTCCTTCAAGAACTGCCTACATCCGGCGTCCCGGATATCGATACATTAGACTCCCAAGATCTTAACCGACGAGCAAGATATCGTCAAAGGATAAGAAATGATCTGCGAAACCGATTTAGAACGGTGTACTTAGGACAGCTGCGGCAACAGTCTATGAAGAATGAGAATTCCTAACCTTTGCAAATAGGAGACATCGTTCTTCTGGAAGATACCAACAAAAGACGTCTTCACTGGCCTTTAGCCAAAATAATAGATATCATTCCCGGAAAAGACAAAATAGCACGATTGGCTAAAGTCCAAACAGAAAATGGAATTTTTCTCCGTCCTTTCCAACGCCTATTTCCTTTAGAAATTGATGCAGCTAGCGATTCCCCCTCAGATAATATAAACCAGCAGAAAGTGAATTTTAATGTCCATAATGAACAACGCAAGACTACTCCAGAAATTGATCAGACTAGAATCAGTGTAGAAAAGAGCCAACTCAGTGACAGAGATATCTCTCCTGTGGTTACCAGAAGTGAGCGATTAGTGAAACCTCCTGCGAGACTCCAGCTAGGACTTTTAGACTTTTGAGTTCCTCTCCAGGATCGAGAAACTCAAGGTGGGAGGATGTTGCGAAATACGCAGCATTCCTTTCCCTCCCCTAAACAATTTTCTGATTGCGCAATTGAGAAACCCTTTTTTATTACATGCCAGCGCAACACCCACGCACGGCAGAACTGAATTAGAAATAGAATAAGAAGGTGCTTTTTAGGAGCGCCTCTGTTGTCCAGATGGGACAGTAGAATATCAATTAATATTGAACTTAAATAAGACTAAGAATTACTAAATATTTTAATGTAACTAGTCTAATTTTAATGTATCATATTTTAATTTGTGTGTCATTTATCTAATCAAGAAATCATTTATTTATACAAGAAGGATTCGTGTGGATTTAACTTGAGTGTTAGTCCTGATTACCACTAGAACAGATCCAGAAAGCAGACGACCGCTCACCCGAAATTTGGATTTAGAATACCAGTATTACAGGTAGGAGCATTTTTATTGATTGATTAAGTTAGAATTACAACTAGTATTGATTTTTGTGTGCCTATTCCCATTCATACATTTGTTGAACAAATATTAAGAACGAAAAGAAAAATTAATATTTATATCATAATTCGATACTCACAATAAAAAATAAACTGACATTTCTGTGTATTGACTATGTAAATTGAAATTTTTATGTATTAAATATAAAATAAATATCTTATAATTTTTAATTAATTTTTCAACTACTTTTCAGCGGTAAAATTATACTTGAAATTATTGAATACGTGAATAATCGCATTGCTAACAAATCGTAAACCAACATAGTGAAAAATGTCCAAGCCGGGAATCGAACCCGGTCCCCTGGAATAGATCTCCAGTGCTCTACCACTAAGCCACAAGGACGATGCCCAGCTTGGCATCTCTCACTTATATAAGTCGGTAAGGCTGTAACCGCAGGACTAGATGGAAAAGTCTTCATGAGCACACAATCTAGTGGCGAAACATCAGACGCAAATAAACACAGCATCGGTGTAAATCCAACTTTTTATTAATTTTTTTTCAACTACTTTTCAGCAGTGAAATTACGCTTGAAATTATTGAATATTAAATACGTGAATAATCACATTGCTAACAAGTCGTAAACCAACATAGTGAAAAATGTCCAAGCCGGGATTCGAACCCGGGCCCCTGGAATAGATCTCCAGAGCTCTACCACTAAGCCACAAGGACGATGCCCAGCTTGGCATCTCTCACTTATATAAGTCGGTAAGTCTGCAACCGCAGCACTAGATGGAAAAGTCTTCATAAGCACACAATCTAGTGGCGAAATATGAGACGCAAATGAACCCAGCATCGGTGAAAATACAATTTTTAATACGCAGCACTTTTCCATCTATTGCTGCGGTTGCAGCCTTACCGAATTATATAAGTAAGAGATGCCAAGCTGGGCATCGTCCTTGTGGCTTAGTGGTAGAGTGCTGGAGATATATTCCAGGGGCCCGGGTTCGATTCCCGGCTTGGACATTTTTCACTATGTTGGTTTACGACTTGTTAGCAATGTGATTATTCACGTATTTAATATTCAATAATTTCAAACGTAATTTCACTGCTGAAAAGTAGTTGAAAAATTAATTAAAAATTGTATTTTCACCGATGCTGGGTTCATTTGCATCTCATGTTTCGCCACCAGATTGTATGCTGATGAAGACTTTTCCATCTAGTGCTGCGGTTGCAGCCTTACCGACTTATATAAGTGAGAGATGCCAAGCTGGGCATCGTCCTTGTGGCTTAGTGGTAGAGCACTGGAGATCTATTCCAGGGGCGGGGTTCGATTCCCGGCTTGGACATTTTTCACTATGTTGGTTTACGACTTGTTAGCAATGTGATTATTCACGTATTTAATATTCAATAATTTCAAGCGTAATTTCAATGCTAAAATGTAGTTTTAAAATTAATTAAAAATTGTATTTTCACCGATGCTGGGTTCATTTGCGTCTTATGTTTCGCCACTAGATTGTGTGTTCATGAAGACTTTTCCATCTAGTGCTGCGGTTGCAGCCTTGCCGACTTATATAAGTGAGAGATGCCAAGCTAGGCATCGTCCTTGTGGCTTAGTGGTAGAGCACTGGCGATCTATTCCAGGGGGCCAGGTTCGATTCCCGGCTTGGACATTTTTCACTATGTTGCTTTACGACTTGTTAGCAATGTGATTTTTCACGTATTTAATATTAAATATCTTATGTTTTAAAAATAGTAATTATTTTTTACATTAATAATGCGTATTAAATTATAGTACTAAATTCCATGTCTCCTTTATGTAACGCCTATTGTTCTTAAAAGAAGTCACGAAAATGTAAAAGACTTTTAATCAGACGTATCTTCAGTAAGAAAAAAGGTTAAGAGACCTTCTCCCCTTTTCTTTATTTGTCTAATTTATCAGCGACCGACAAATTCTATCCGTCATGTCCTCATGTCAAAGCGAAAACTGAATTTTCAACCTGGCACCAAAGTTCCTTTCTTACCAGAGCTTCTTAACCCGACCCCTACCCCGACCCCACACATACTAGTCCAAGCAAAATACCTCTAAAAAGATACGAACAAAGAAGAAACAGCAAAAAAAACATGTTCCTGAAGTACGTTTCTGGATCTGCTCCTGTTCCTGCTCCATTCCCCATTCCAGTATCTGTTTCTTGCGTTTTCCGTGGCTGCTCAATGATGAGAAACAGAAACGAGAATTTTTTCTCCCGAAAGATATGTTCCTTTTAAACTGCTCCTCGGATTTGGCATCGTTAATCAGGCGATTTTGCCCTTTTCTGTCATCTAGCATTTGATACTTTAATGACGTTTCTCATTGTTTGGAAACCTCTTGACATCATCAACCAATCGCAAGTGAGAGAAAAATGTGTCAACGTTTGTTTTGGCGACAGATGAAATTTTAGTTCGAATAGAACGGTTCTTTTTGGCGAAGAGTAACCGTACCTTTGTTTTTTCGCTTTGAACTGTTCCTAGGAACCTGTTCCACGTTTTTCTACCCATCCCTATGAAGAGCTGGGTGGATGAACATGTTATGCTACATTTTCTAAAAAAAATTCTATAAAATCTTTTGGATGAAAACGTTATGAGGTATCCTATCACATGATGAAGCTAAAATACTAAGATTCTATTTAGTCTTGAAGATTTAAGACATTATTCATTAATATTTAATATTTTAATATTTAATAATGTCAATAATATTAATAATTTTTAATATTTGAAAATTAAATATGAATACGTTTTTCTGAGAGAGTTTAGTACCATACCTGTTAATATTTTAAACATATGGTATCAAACAGAAAATAAATCATTAAAATTTACAGCAAAAACTTTCGCTTCAAATTTCTTCAAATGTAATTTTTGTTGCTTAATATGTTCTTCCACTTAGCTCTTCAATTATTAGCTTATGCTTCATGGGTCACGGCTTTAATTCAGATTGTTTGATTCCACTCCACCAGTAGTAGCAGTGTTGACAAATTGGGGATTTTGTCCTCATTTTAGGGAATTTTGATCCTCCAGAGAAATTTTTTGGGAGCAAGTATTTCGTGGGAAAATGTTTGGAGACTATCAACATTTTTGGGTAAAAACTTGGGGATTTTTTTTTTTCGCTATTTCATGAAAAGTTTACTTTTAGTCATCTGTCAACACTGGATCTTTATCGAACTCGAATTTGATTTGGAAAACGAAAATAAAATACAGAAACAGGAGATATTAATCATATTTCTTGTGGTCGAACTCATCGTTTACAACTTTACAGTTTATATGTATCACAGGTGCATCACGACATGCTTTGGACTATCCCCACTTGAATTTCCCGATCACTATGTGCGGCAGATTTTTCTAGTCATCCCGGACAGACGCATAAACATATACAGTCGGACCTCGTTATCGCGACACCCGGTTTTCATGTCATTCCGCTTATGACGTAAGTTTTTCAAAGTCCCGTTTTTCTGTATATGATTTTAATGTAAATAAACTCCGGATTTTACGTCGTTGAATAATTTTCAACCCCGGATATTCCGACTGTTTAGGAAAACTGTTCATTTTTGATAATCCATCTTATAAGCACAGAAATTAAACGGTAAGAAAAGTCTCAGCAAAACTTTTCACTAAAGTGTCTAAAATACCCATTGAGCTAAATAAGTAATTTTACTTCAATCCTTTATCTGAATAAATAAACCCACTCACTATGGGACCCACTTAATCTCCAGATAGACATATCAGTCTACTCGCGGTCTTTTTGTTCTGTTCAGGCGGTGCTTTCGTGTGGATACACGCCCTTTTTCATCCGGCTAAAACTATTGCATTGCATTGAAATGATCAGAAATTATCTAACATCCATTTCTAAAACGACGAATATTGGTTACAATTCATTCTATAATATTGAAAAAAGAATTGTAGAAAGTACATGTAGGGATAAGCAAACTTTAATTCATCAATATTTCATGTAACAATAAAAAAATAAGTCATCGTAAATCTGATATTTATTCTTTTCAATTTATTTTGTGTGTTTATTTTGTTTAATAATAATGTTTTATTGCTTAAAACAGCAAGAACAGTTGTGAATTTAAAATTAATTAGAGATACAGCTTTTTATAAACATATTTTCTCCAACTTCGGTTACCGCGACACTCCGCTTATGACGATACTTTGTTCTGGTCATTAGAGTTTCGGGATAACGAGGTTCGAGTGTACTAGATACTGCCCGTCAAGATTTGACGATAAATAACTTGAATCTTTCATTAGAAAAATTCTTGAATTTTTAATTAATTGCTTTTAAATTAATTATTGAATGACGAGTTTCTATATTGCATAAGTGATTCCTATTTCTTTAAGGCGATAGATGGTGCTGTCAGTCTAACCTATTCAATGAAGTGAAAGAATTTTTATAATTTACAACCAATTATGCTTGCTTTTTATCAGAAATTTACCTAAGAATACCGGGTAGAGAATTTATTTTTACTTACTACGGCCTCTTTTTTTTTTTTTTTTTTTTTTTTTTTTTTGAAAAATAACAATATTTATTTTCATTTATTTTTATTTTTATTTTTTTCTAAACTGCACGACTATTAAAAGCTGCCATGGATGATATAGATTTCATTAAATTTTATAGAAAAAAGTCTGAAATCACTTATATAATTCAAAGTCAATATTAGTCTTTTCTGACTTTCTTTCAAGGCTTTCTTTCCTTCTTTACCATATTAATTGTAACGGCACTTTCTGACACTATTTGAACTTTAAAATTTTTATAGAAACGTACTCGAGACATGGGACATACATGGCTAAATACTGGTTGATATAAATAATAACCAATCCGACACAATGACCTTATTTCTGCTTTATTTAGAGTTGTACAAAATGCAAAACAAATACGAAATTGACACTTTTAGAATAAAAAAAAAAAAAAAAAAGAAAGAAACTTTTACGGTAGAATTAATACGGCAACAAAATATCATATGAATAACGCTCATATTGACGAATCATTTTCTCTTGAACTACTAAAGATATTTATATATTTGTTTTATTTTTTGTATTATAATTAGCTGTATTTCAATTTTTTTCTGGAAATTAATTTTTTTCAGTAATCCAAATTACAGCAGTATTAAATATTGCTACATATTGCATATATTTTCATTTATTCACCGGGATACTAAGATTGAAAAAAAAATTAATTTTATTATTTTTTTCAGTATAATGTACGACTTCTCTTGAGTCTTTTAAAAATGTTCTTAAAATACTATTAAATTTAATAAAATATATATTATAAACTCTGTATCACAAGTTGAAGCGTCAAATTCACCCTAATAAAATAAATAAACAACATGAATACTTAATTCACAATACATTTATTACTAAATAGGTGCAAGTATATAGAAGTTTTAAAAACATTTAAACTATTCAAGATGTTAAAAACATTGATGCCAGAATATGTTAAAATCTAGCTCTTTCAGCTAAACATTACCTGTCATCGGGGGAACTGTTGTAATTTCAAATACATACCCTGGTTAATTATCAGAGTGTGAAACCAACAAACAAGAAATAGGAGGGATGGAAGGAAAGAAAATAGGGGGAGGGGGGGGGTTGCTATATAAAACCGGGAAAAAAACATTAAAAGAACATTGGAAATTTTACAAAAACTCTGGAAATTTAAAACTCCTATATACTTGCACCTATTTAGTAATAAATGTAGTGTGGATGTGTATTCATGTTGTTTATTCAAGCCTAAATTTATTATTATTATTATTATTTTCATGGCTGCATGCGGCAAGTGGGGAAATTTGGTTCTTTTTATTATAAAGTCTTCTCAACTAATTTCAGTTATTTTGCTTTACAGTAAGCTATATTTATTCTTTAAATTCAAAGCTATTTGAGAGATAAAGACAAATAGTTATTTCTTTGGCTTATGTTGTGCTTACACTATCCATACGAGAAGAAATGTATTTCACCCAAACTCGGCTGTAAATAGAAAATTGTTGCAACCTTTCAGTTTCTTCCTAGTTTTGCATATTTAATTTACGGTACAGGTACTTCATAGAATCCTTGTAATTAATAAGGTAAAAATTACTATACAGAAATAACTGCACATGTTGGCCAGACTTTGACAATACTGTCCTAAAATATATTTACAGAATTTTTTTTCCCGTTTTCCCCACTGGAATTTTTCAATTACCATCTGAAAACTCCTTCTTTAATTGCTACCACCTTATAGGGGCGGGGCCATTATTCTTTTAAGGATTATTAGTACTTGTTTTAATCGTACAAAACAATATATCTGTTTAAAATGTTCATCCTCGATATTATAAAATATATCCAGTATTTTTTAAATATTTTTTGGAATATATTTTGTTTAGTATATGTTGTTTTATTTATTTATTGAAGCATAGCGAAAGCGATACTGCCTGTGTTATAATTTGTGAATGATGGCTATAGTTGAGAAGACGAATTGTTGAATTTTTATCTTTTGTTTTGACGAAAATCTGTAATCTCAGATATTTTTATTTTTAAAAAATTATTTATTATTTATTATTTTGAAACTTTTACATCGTTGTAATACTTTTTTCTGCATTTCTCCATGTGCCCAATTAATTTTAAGTGAATAAGTAAAATTTTAAGAAAATAATTTAAATAAACGAATTTAATTTTAAATAAATCATTGTCCATTACTTCTTAACTAACGTTTCTTTTAAGAATTTTCTATTTTTCCCTTAAAATATGTTTAAGAAAAGCTTTAGAATGGATGCTCAAATAACAATAGTAAAAGCAAAATTTCCCTCTAGATCACATGCTCCTCACGATGCGGCTGATGTTTCCGTCCAGGCTTTTACCTATTTCTGATTTTCTCAAGCATTGGAAACGACTACAAAATCACAGAGGGCTTAATTAGCATAATAAAATAAAAATACACGCAGATAAAATATAAGTCTCACACTAGAAATATTTAAGAGTAAATGTATATTTGAAAAAGAAACAAACAATGTTGTATAGGGTCTCCGAAAAGTCTGAAAACTGTCGAATAACTGGATAAATAGAAAGTAGTTTGAAAAAAGAAAATATACGTGTTAAATATCTCTAAAAAAGCTACTCAGTGATACCAAATTTGATCCCCGCAACCGACCCCCGGGGGTTAGAGGGGGTCCAACCTTGAAATTTTGTATGATAACCCCCATTTTTTATTGCAGATTCGGGTTCCCCGGACAAAAATACGTAACTTTTGTATTTAACATTTTTTTTCTAATCCTCCTTGATCACGGTGTAATTGAGCAACTAAAACATATACATATTTTGGTTTTCCCAACCAGGTTTTGACATCTCGAAATCTGATTGGCCAGAACTTTTAACATCAAAGTTGCCGTTTTTTGCGGAAATAGTGTTTCTCAAAAATAATCAGTGGAGATTGTATCCATGGCGCTTTATATGCTTTTTCCATAAAAATTAATAGAAATGTATTAAATTAGTTTTCTATTTGCATGTCTTTTTATCAAGTCTATCATTTTTAAATAATAAACTGCGTATTTTGATATTTTAACGAATAAATAAGCACCTCCCCTCCCGAACAGAAAAATCATAGTATTCATTATTTGGGGGCGGAGTATGTTGTTATTCTGTGTTTTGATGTCTTCTGCTGTCAAAAACATCACTTAATTCGGGGCCGGATGGGAGTGTATAAGTTTATTATTATTATTATTATTACTATAGAATAACATAAAGGAGCAAAGAAACAAACAAACATATAAAATCTTTTTTGCGCTGGCTGATTAAAGGATGGGAAGTAGCGTAAATTTTAGGTGGAGTAGGGTGGGATTATAGGCTTTGATGATTGATTAGTTACTGCGACTACTGACTAGCAAGTAGGGCAAAAAACTTTCAAAAATTCTAATAAATGTAATACTTTTTTGTAAATTAATATTTTTTTCCATTTTAATATTTTTTCCTAATTTTAAATTTATTATTGGGTTATTAGGGAAGTCGTGTCCGTTTTGGAAAATCAATTCGCACCGGAAAATCCTGCCCGGTAATTATTAGACATTACATATAGGAATCAATGTCTAATTATTAAATGATAGAATTTTCCGGTTCGAATTGATTTTTCCAAACAGACACGACTCTCCGAACGACCCAATAATTTTAAATAATTGAAAATTTTGGATCTTTTAAACTTTTGAATTTAAAATATAATTTAACTCTTTAAGCACTGTTGATTAATACCTGAGGGAGAAGACGTTTTAATTTTCATGGGGGAAGGATAATGTAGAAAAGTGTTTAATTATTTATTAATTATTACAATAATATAACAAATATGAAAAAATATATAAACAAAAACGTTATTTGCAGAACAAATTAAAAACAAATCAGTTTTTTCCTACATTTTTTAAGCCCGAGAAGGGACATTTATTCATATAATTCATTCAGTTACTTCGATGTTTAAAGTTAAAGTTTTGTAACAAATAAGTTAGAGCTTTTGCGGACAGTGTCCTTAAGAAAGGACTCATAATTTTTATTTTACTGGCACCCAAAATACTTAATTAAAATTTTCTATTTATAACGTACTTGAAAATAAGAAAGTTTGTATTCTCCAATAAACTCGTTTATAAATGCTGATGTCAGTCTAACATTTCATCAGTTTATAAACAGAATTACTCCGCGCCGGTAAGGGTTAAACCAAATGAACATTAAACAATAAAAACAAAATTTAAACAATATGATAATGTAAATACCCTAAAAATCCCTAAAATTTCCCTTCAAATTAAATCGAAATAAATCTTAGACTTTCAAATGTTTTTTTTTTTTTTTTTTTTTTGTATTTTACATGTGCCTTATCATTTTGTACACACTCATCATAAGCATAATACAAAATCTGCAATACAAATATTTGCAACTTAAAAAGGAAAAAAGTTTAAAATTTATTAGATTTCTTTTTAACGGGACCTAAGTTTTTAATGGGTTTTATATATCATATTGTTTGACTTTTTTTTAAATTGTTCAATTGGTTTAACTTTTTTGTTATAAAAATTTAAGAACGTAGAACTAATTGAATGAAATATATTAATAAATGCGACTTCTAGGGCTTAAAAAATGAAGAAAATAAACTGACCTGTTTTTAATTTGTTCTGCCAATTATGTTTTAGATTATATTTTTTGTCACATAAGTTATTTTATTGTAATAATAAACAAACAATTTTCTACATTATCCTTCTATTATGAAAATTAACACGTCGTTTACCCCAGCAAATAATCATTACACTTTAACCTTTTCGAGACCGCATCGCGTACACAAATTTTATTTGGAATACAATGTGTTTTTTCAACTGTCGCATTTACTTGTGAAATACCAAAAAATCCTTTAATTAAAAAATTAAATGATTTTATTCATTTAATAATGGTGCCCAAAACAAATTCCACATGCACCTTTTGACGATGAATATATGTGCCTCACAAATCCCGACAGTGTTAAAGAGTTAAATTATTTTTTTAATTAAAAATTTTCAAATACCAAAATTTTTCTATTGTTTAAATTTATGAAAAAAAATGTTAAATTGAAAAAATATATTAATTTAGAAAAACATTATTACATTTATTAGAATTATGGAAAATATTTTAGCCCTTCTTGTTATTTTCTGGTTGCAGTAACTAATCAATGATCTAAATCTCCAATCCGACCGCCATCTGAATTTTACACAACTTCCCCGTTCTTTGCTCCGCCCGCACACACACACACACACAAATATATATGTACTTCTTTTTATTTTGTCCTATATGTTACTCTATAGTAATAGTAAAAAAATCCCATACACCCACCTCCTGACCACGATTTAGAGTATAAAAGAAAAAAACCAGCAGAAGCCATCGAAATGCCAAATATCCACGCCTACCTCTACCAAATAACGAAGATTATCTTTTTTTTTCTGCTCGGAAGAGGAGGGGCATGTTTACACATTAAAAAAAAAAAAAAAAAAAAAAAAAAAATAAAAAATAAAAAACGCAGGTTAATTGATTAGAATGGGCTGAATGGATAAAATAAAAACACAAATAGAAATCTAATTCAATATATTTCTGTTAATTTGCATGGCAAAAGCATATAAAGCACTTTCGCCATCGAAATAACCTCCATTGATAGTTTTCGACAAACACAATTCCAGCTAAGGCGACCCACTTTGGCAACGAAAGCTTTGGCCCATCACATTTCGCAGAGGTGCCAAGCTCGCACTAATCTTCCGTAATGCGTGGATTAATTTAACCCAGTTTAACAAAGTTTCAAACCAGAAAAATTATTTGATGAATCTGTATTTATTTAATTCCAGTTTTCTACGTGAAACTTATTTAATTTCATCTTTGAAAAAAAATTCCGGTACGAAATGCATTAAACCAGGGTTAAATTAACCCACATATTACGGAGGATTAGTGGCAACTTGGCACCTATGCATTTCGTGATTACAAAACATGGTTGAGAAAACGAAATATGTATCTGACACATTTTGCTGGATTACATCGTCATCTACAAAGATTCGAAAGAAAAATGTTAAAAGCAAATGTTGCGCATTTTCCCCCCGTAGAATCCGAATCTGAAATAAAAAATGGGAATTATCATTTACAATTTCAAAGTTGGAACGCCTCCGATCCCCAGGTGGTCGGGATGAGGTGTCAACTTTGGTATCACGGAATAGCTTTTTAAAAAATATTTAACATGTATTTTTTTTTATTTTCAATCTTATATGAATTTCTTGAGTTATTCGACCGTTTCCAAACATTTCGGACACCCTGTATTTTGTCACATTTGATATTTTATTGTAATAATTTATAAATAATTAAACAATTTTCTACATCATCCTTTCCCTATGAAAATTAAAACGTCGTCTTCCCCAGAAATAATCAAGAGACCTTACAGAGTTTAGTTATTTTTTAAATGAAAAAGTTGAAAAGATCAAAAATTTTCAATTGTTTAAAATTATTAATTTTAAAATTATGATAAAATTTTAAATTGAAAAATATTTTTAATTGCAATAAAACGTTTATAAGAATTGTTGAAGAAGTGTCTGTCCGACTTGATATTTTGGAGATACAGTAACTAATCAATCATCAAAATATATAACTCCACCCTCACTGAAATTTACGCTACTTCCCCATCCTTTGCTCAGACAGTATAAAAAGTTTTTATATCTTTTTTTTTTAAATACTTTGTCCTATATTTTGTTCTATAGTAATAATTAAAAAAAAACTGTACACCAGCATCATCCTCCTGAATAAGATGATATTAGAAAAAAAAAAAAAAAAAAAAAAGAAAGAAAAGAAAAGAAAAAGCCATCAACTCCGCCCCCAAATAATTAAGATCATCCTTTTTCTGTCCGGGAGGGAAGGTGTATATTTGCACGTTAAAAGAATCAAAATACGCAGGTTATTATTTTGAAATGACTGACTGGATAAAAAAATGTGCAAATACAGTACTAATTTAATATATTTCTATTAATTTTTATGGAAAAAGCATATAACGAGTCATCGAACAACCACCACTGATGGTTTTCGAGAAACACTATTCCCGCAAAAGACGACTACTTTGACGATGAAAGTTCTGTCCAATCAGATTTCGAGATGTCAAAACCTGGTTGGGAAAACCAAAATATGTATATGTTGATTACACCGTGATCAACGAATATTAGAAAAAAATGTTAAATACAAAAGCTACGTATTTTTGTCCGTAGAATCCGAATCTGCAGTAAAAATTGGGGGTTATCATTCAAGATTTCAAAGTTGGACCCCCCTCTGACTCCCGGAGGGTCGGTTGCGAGGGTCAAATTTGGTATCACTGAGTAGCTTTTAAAAAAATATTTAATACGTATATTTTCGTTTTTCAATCTGCTTTGTATTTCTCGAGTTATTCGACCGTTTCCAGACTTTTCGGACACCCTGTATATTATTGAACTAAATATTACAAAGTCTAGGAACCGAGCTGAATTTGTTCAACACATCCTGAATATTTATTATAAAGGTATTTAGTTTTTAATAGGTTTAAAATTACAAACGTCGTCCGCTCTTTCCGTTAGCGAGACTTCTTTCCTTATGTATAGGACAGGATTGCATGCACATTCACAGCTGTTGCAATTTTCGGCAATCTTTAAAGCTAAGTTATGTTTTCTTTTTACATTTTTTTCTTTTTATGCATTGTCATTTAAACTTACATTGGGCACAAAGAAACAAGTTAAATATGCCGAATGTTAGTCATTTAATCCTTAAATGGGCAATTTTTTATTTTGTTTCAAAAAAATTATATCTGATTCTCTGAAAGGTTTATTACACACGAAAAATAATGAAAACAACCAGAGATACAATTTTCATATAATACGTCAACCTTTTCATCTGTTGCACATCTTCAATATAAGTAAAAACTACTGTCGTGTGGCTGTTTTACGCTACAATAATGCAAACTAGTAAATACTTTAATAAATATGTCTCCAAATACCTTATTTTATATAATTATTTATTTTATAAAACTTAACTTTTAACCCTTTAATTCCCATGATAGAATACGTTCTAGAAATTACCTGTTCAGAGAATCTGACTTTGCACCAGAGAGTTTCAATGGTTAATTTCGCTTTATTTAAATACGAGTCTGTTTTTTAATTAAAGCAAATATTGCTATTTTAATTTACTTCTGTGAATAAGGTATATGCGAATAATAATAAAAAAAATCTATTACATTCTAAACAGTGTTGTTTGCATATATGCAAAGCTGTACACTAAAGGGTTAATCATTAGTGCACAATATTAGTCAATTTGCTTAATGTCAAATTGACTAATCAGTCACTTCCTTTGATTAGGCATGTATTATGTGAATCAATGTTGCTTTCTTTTTTCTCAGATGTTATTTCGGCAATATTTTAAACTGAAAGTTGTTCATTTTTAGATATGCTCGCACTAGCTGTTTTTAAAATATCCCCATTTTGATATTTAAATTTTAAAAGTTTTTTATGAAATTTATTCAAAATAGTGGAAATTGGGTGGCTTTCATTGTTGCAAAGACGAAAGAAATAATGAGGTGATTTTTCTTTATTTATGCTTTTTCTTACAACAATTAAAAAAAAAAAAAACATTTTTTTTTTTTAAAATTTTGAACGGTTAGTTGTTTAACGTTTAGTGGCGCAAAAACCAATTACGGACATGCTACGCCAAAATACTTTGAACGGAAAATGACGTACTGCTTTTAAAAACACATATTTTCCCTCATAAATTTGTTACAATTTCATATTTTTTTCATTCTGCTAATACTGAGTTTGAGACTTTAAGCGAAATGGTGAAGTATGTAAAAAATGACGCAATATATATAAAAAAGACGATCGTTTTCTTTGATAAAACAAAGTATTTTACCACAAATGCATCTAAAGACAGAAATTTCGGCAAATTTTACTCACAGGTACTGTGATTACAACCTCAATTCAAGAGTGCAACTGTTCACATTTAAAGATACAGTTGACAAACGTGACTTCATGTTTGGAGTTAAAATGTTTTAAAAATGATCAAACCAAAATGTCAATTTTTTTTTTTTTTTTTTTAATGACGAATACGGATATGGGAAGGGCCTGTGTAAATTTTGGGACGGTGAGGTGATGTCAGGTTTAGATTTCATGGGGGGAAAATTCTATGGTCGTGTCAAAGTGGAATAAATGCTGTTGTTTTTCATTTCCGGAATAGAATGCATAAGAGTTTCAATTGATAACTTCATCATAATAACTGATATTTATCGTATTTTACTCATTACATATAAGATTAAAGTTTAATTTTTCAATAACTTGGACAACTGAGTTTTACAGAAATAGAATTTTGCTAAATTAAGATGCTAATAATATTTGTTTGAGAGTAGAAGGGACCAATATAAGATGCACTTTTTATTGTAAGTAAATTTGTAGGTTTATTATAAATCAATGAAATAGTTCCTTCTTAATCCTTTTAGGGGCAAAGCATTTTCAATGCTAAAGCGTTGAAATAAATGATTGGCACTGGAATTTCCCCAAAAAATCATTTGTAAATAAGAAAAAGGCTGTATTTCACATACTTACTAAATGGAAAATATTTTACCACAATTCTGGTGCCAATGTAGCGTTTGGAAGTGGTTTCATAAACATACCACCGCCCCTGAAAGGGTTAAACATTTTTTTTTTTTAATTCGATGAGTTCCAGGTCGTATATAAGTATAATGGTATGAGGTGTGCTGATCTTATACAAAGCCAAATATATTCATATATATATAATTTTTTGCCTTTGAGAGTTTGTTTATAATGTGTTTTCGATGATATTTGGAGTTTTTGAGCTGAATTAAATTGTAATATGTGTGGATTTAGCTAGCATCCCCATACCGAGTCCTCAAATTAATACGAACCCCGTGTACCATGCATCAGGGTTCGCAGTGTTCCTAAAATTCTGTACCCTTGTTACCAGTGTTATGAAACAGAAATAAACTTTTGGTATCATCCTATTGCAAATATTAGAAGAATCTACCACGAAGATTTTTGTTTTAACCCTTTCAAGGGCAAGGTATTTGGATTCGTAAAATGTTTAAATAATTCATAGACACTAGCATTCAGAGTTGCGCGTCGGGTACTCTTTTAAAATGAAGATTTCTTGAATGGCACCACTTTTCTGAAATGGTAAAATTCAACTTATTTCCTCCTTAATTAATATGTCATTAACCCCTTGAGGGGCAAGCAATTACGTTTGTGAAATTCTGAATTCCCACCGGAATCTTTGAAAAATTCTATTCCAAAGTAAGTAAAAGCAATTTTACGGCTTTTTTTTCCACCAAAGTTAGAAAAGTAAAATTTAATAAAATTTTTCTGGTGTAAAACTTCATTATTGGTAGGTGGTATATAATATATACCGGTGCCCCTCAAGGGGTTAAATAAGACGAATTTTACTATTTCAAAAAAGTAGTGCCAATCAAGAAATCTGAATTTTAAAAAAGTGCCCACTGTCAACACTGCTAGTATTTACAAGAAAATTTATTTGTAAACAAGTAAAAGTATACTTTTGCTTACTGGATAAAAGTGGAATTTCCATTCAAAAATTCCGGTGTCAATGTAGCAATTAGGGATTAATATTAGGGGATGCCATAACAGCATGACCATGCTTCAAGGTTTAAAGTAGTAGTAGAAAAGTAAGAAAAAATTAGGAACGCAACGAACCCTGCATACCATACATTATGCATTACCATATATTACTAATACGTTACTATTGTGCTTGCTTATTTGTGTTTAAACTGATGATGACGTTTTACACTCCTGTTTAACCCTTTCCGGCGCAGACAAATTCTATTCGCAAAATGAGAAAATATTGACTGACACCGGAAATTGCAAACGATTTCTTTTAGAAAATAAAAACTCCTTAAATTAAGCTTTCACTGTAAAATCAAAATTTTGTTAAATATTCTTGGTGCCATTTGCAAGGTTGGAATTAAAATTAGGTGTGTCCAGACTGGACACACTGCGCCGGAAAGGGTTAACAAGAACTAGAGACAGAACTCGGAAAAACTTATTGCTAAATTTCTACATTGATGTTTACATTACATATGAAACCATGTCACAATGACGGTGGGCGGAGTTTAAGCATACAAGCACTGAGGGACGTATAATTCAAACAGATTGCACATAGAAACAGAAACGGGATAATTTGACAGAAAGAAAATTTCGGTCCATAAATTGTCATTTAATAAAAGGTAATGAATATCTAAAAGAGGTACGAAATTGAAATTTTTAGTTGCAGGAGCCTCCAAATGGGAAATTCATTTTATAGTAATACAAAGCAGAAATGTAAATGTAATAATGACTACAAAAATGACTTGTAGAATGGGCAGCATTTACCATAGTCCCTTACTTGATTTAACACCTTCGGGACGAGCGCCCTTTACAGAATTTTTTATCTTTTCTAACCGGTTTTTCAAAACAGAAATTTTTGCCTAATTGAATCGGAAAAACGACCTGATTAAAGCAAAATTTACAATAAAAAATAACTCATGGGAATAATCAAGGAATCTAAGTACCTTATGCGGCACGTATACGTGTCGCTCGCCCCCAAGGGGTTAGGCTACCCACGAATTAACTTAGTTGATGGAAATGGCAATTTCATGTATATCCATGTACAATCATTCTACGTGCTTACATCAATACTGTAGCTTTTATGCATTACGCTGATTAGTAACAATAATTCGATGATGAACACGAAAATGATATAAATTATTCTCTAATTTTATATTCTATACTAGTGCAAACGCCCGTCCTGGTTGTTTTTATTATAAAGTCTTCTCAACTAATTTAATTTATTTTGCTTTAAAATAAGCTATCTTTATACTTTAAATGCAAAACATTAATTGATTATATCCTTTTCGTTACTTGGGTCTACTCCACATACGTGGACCTCTAATTTCTTTCTTCATAAAAACTAAACTGTTTGATTTTTTGCATTTTGACTTCCCTTCTTAATAGCTGAATATATATATATATATAACAATTGTTACATTCAAATGCTTACAACTGTTTATCTTGTGACAGTTGAATCATAAAAGTAATACTAGATGGCAGCACCAAAATTTGTATTTTTTCGATAAGTTCTAAATTTTACTTTTTCCAGCTACATTTCAGTTATAATTTACCAGGGGGAATTTTTAGCTAAATTTTGACGATATTCTTAAACAGTTTTTAATTAATTTAATAGTGCATTTTAAACATGTAATTACTTTCTATTTATTTTATTTTATATTATATTAAAAGTTATTTAACATTTATTTCAAAATGTATTAACTGCATCCTATGGTATCAATTACTGTGATTTCTTAACTGTTTTATTCACCTTAATCTTTACGATATTTTGGGTGCCATGTGCGCGTGGATTTATTCTAAAATATTGAAATATTAATCGGTATGGTGTTTATTATTTCTATTTTATATCCTATAAATATTTAAATAGGTTTTATTGATTTTTCCATTTCATATTATTTGTTTCTATTCTGTTTTCATTTTTAATCAATTCACTTGATTTTAATGGTTGTTTGGGCACAGGGGAAAATAACTTTAAGCTTTAGCTTATTTTTCTCACAGAAAACAACCATTTTGCTTATATCATTGAATTCTGTGCCCTTGACAACGTAATTCAATATATAAGCATTTCCATTATTTGTCGGTGTCCACTTTCTTATTTTTCTTCCATAATAATTCTTATAATAAATTTAAAAAAAAAAAATTATACTTACAGCTTTAATTCATAATATTAAGGTTTTTGATGGTGGTAGGTTATGTTTAATTAATGGTTATATATATATATATATATATATATATATGTATATCATCATCATCAACCGTTTTCAATCCACTGCTGGATGTAGGTCTCCCCCAGATTTTTCCAATGTTTTCTGTCTAGTGCTTTAGTCATCCAATTTACACACAGGCTACTTTTCTGATTTCATCACTCCATCTTACTTGAGGTCGTTTTCTTGGCCTTTTTACATCTCTGGGATACCACTCTAGGGTGTTTGTGCTCAATCTATTGTCTTGTCTTCTTGCAATGTGCCCAGCCCATTTCCATTTTAGCCGTTTAATTCTTTCAATGATGTCAAAAACTTTCGTCTGACTTCTTATCCAGGTTATTCTTTTTCTGTCTCTTCTAGTTATACCTAGCATACACCTTTCCATACTTCTCTGTGTTGTTTGTAATCTTTGTATCATCCGTTTTGTTAGCGTCCATGTTTCTGCTCCATAAGTTAGTACAGGCAAAACACATTGGTTAAATACCTTTCTTTTCAAACAAAGGGGCATGCTACTCTTCAGAATAATATTGCTCTTCCCAAAAGCACTCCACATATATATATATATATATGTGTGTGTGTATATATATATATATATATATATATATATTTTTTTTTTTTTTTTTTTTTTTTTTTTTGCTGCTTTAAAAGTAAACCAATAAATGACAACATCTATGCTGATTTCCTCATAAAATAAATGAGGATCTCAAAAGCTAAGGGATATAAGTGACAAAATTGAAAAAATTGAACTAAGTGCACAGATGACCTGGAAATATACTTTTTTTCTTTTCAGGTAAAGAAATCTAAGTTATTTTCTAATTATGTGTTGTGTTTTAGAGATCAACCACTTTTGCCGAATAATGATCTATATTGATTAATTATAAATTTAAAGAAAATTGCACTCTTCTTTTTTCAAATTTATTGAAATAAGAGTTCAAAGAACGCTGTGAAACAAGCAGCAGTTTCCAATTTCAATCCAGTCAATTATTATTGATGTTCAACTTTAACGTCAATTATCTTTGAACTCAATTTACTCCAAATCGAAATTTTGTCACTTATACCCATTGGCTTATGATGTCCTCAAATGTTATTTTCATCTGAGCTTGCGAAATGTCTTCATGGCAGTGCGACCAAAAGAGTGAGAAAATTTCATAAATATTTAAATTAAATACTTTACAATTAAAATTTTTGAGTGTTTGTATATTATTCACTTGTTTATAGCCCTTAACATTGCGATCGTGTAAATTCAGGTTAGTCATAATTAAATTGATATTTTAAGAGGATTTGTAATTTTAGATCCATATTTCTGAACCTAAATTACTAGTCCATTAAACCATTAACGAAGATCCTCTTTTACGCTTCTTTTAATTCTTCGACGCCAGTTTTTCTCCATTGCAATTTTAAATCATTTAATCGCTCAATGTTTGAAATTAGATAATGTAAAAATTTCCAAACTAAAATACTGGTATTAAAATTTAAAAGTTCTATTCTCCTTACATGGCAAGTTTTTTTGCCAAGCGGCTTTACTGAGTTAAAGGATCATTACATTTTTCTGTCATTTTCTTTGTGAAAAACCAATGAATGTGTATCTGTCATGGAACTATTAATAAAAAAGCATTGACATACACTTAGACTATTAAAGCTTCAACTGTGACCGCATTCGCATGGCTTGATTACCGCCGGGAAAAACTTCCACCAGTAAATTTAATTAGAAATTTTCTTCTATCTTAAACGCCTTATTAATGCAAAATTTCAATCATAAATAACGGCAAAAATAGGCATTAATTTTTACTGGTGGAAGATACCTTTGGAGGTAGCCAGGAACTGCGCTTCCGCCATATTGTGGCAACCTAGAAAACCTCCTGTCTGTGTCAGTGAAAAAGATTACAATACCTTGCCAAACTGACACCAGCAAAAACAAATAGAAATTTATAATAATAAATTTCCATGAATAAGGATTTTAAATTAGACGAAATTTTTTATTCAAATTTACAGGTGGGAAGTTTGCCCCAGCAGTAATCGAAAACTTGACCCGATTAAAAAAAAAAAAAAAAAAAAAAAAAAAAAGCAATTTAACAAATTACAACGACCATTTGGAAAGTGATTTTTTCAAAGACTAAAATTTAAGACATAAAAAATCGCACCAAGTTGATCCTACATTACGTACGCCATGAATATTAATAGTGTTATTAATAGTGTTATTAAATATTAATAGTGTTATTACACGTAAAAATTCCAAGCGACACAAATCGTCTGCGACTCGTACGTATTATCCACCTGAAACTTATGGATTATCCAAGCATTTCATTAGCTGTTCGGGAAAAGGCTTTTCCATCGTCAGATTTCCAAGAAATCTGACGACTCATTTTAAATGAAATTTCATTCTTAAACTTCTAAACATCCGACAATATTACTTTTTACACCGTCGGATAGAGAAAAAAATGTACTTTTAAATGCAATCTGTTTGAAAGCTGTATCTCAATTTGTTTCTGAGTTATTAATTTTTTTTTGTAGTTTTTTTTACTTTTTTGTCATAGTGGCAGCAGAAGGTATCCATCTCTGTTGAAAGTAATGAGAAATACAGATTACTGTATAGACCAATCAGAACACGAATAAGATGCGGATTAAACCAATAAAAACCTTCAGATATGCTTTTGATTTCCTACCCTGACAGAGAACAATAACCCTTTTTCCAAATGGTTAAAAACAGCTGCCATCCTGTGACAATCTCCTCAGTTATTTCACTTGCAATAGGTAGATAGAAAACTATATGTCTTCTCCTCTATATTTATAACTCTTTTGTATTTGTAGCATTATTTTAGCTTCGGTAGCGAAGGGGATAAAGCATTTCTGAGAAATCATTGATAATTATTCAATTTTGAAATAAAATACATAATCAATACTCCTATGTTTGAAAATTTCTTAACCTCCCTTCTTACATAATTCCAATACATTTCAAAAAACACTGCACTCCTTGCAGATTTTTATCTGTATTTAATCATGAAAAATATCCGATATTTTTTAATTGATTTAAAAAAAAATTCTTCTTAGTTTGACAATGAAAAAGCTAAAGCGATCTAAAACGTTTTCCTTATTAAATAAAGTTATTTGAGAGATTAAAATTAAAGATCGACCGAAACAGGTTTTTAAGACCGAAACCGAATTTCGATAACCTTCCTATTTTCGGCGAAAGCGAAAATGTAAAAAAAAAAACTCTTTTAAGTAATTATTACATACATAAATATAAATTATTATTAATTAATTATACGTAATTATTGAACATATATACGTATTAATCAATTATACGTGTGGCACAAGTTGACTCTTTGTGCCTCTGACCAAAACTTTTTATTTTCATATAAAATAAAATGTAATTACTTCGCCAACGACACAGAAAGATTTTCGAATTATACTATTTTCATTTCTTTAAATCATGTTTTAGATGTACATGCCTCGCTTTATCTTTTACTAGCAAATCCCGCGGCTTTGTTCGCATAATATTTGAAATATGCCAAGCGATATTTATATGTCTAATTTTTATTAAAAGAAATTATACTTTTAGGAATAATTCAAAAATTACCATTTAAAACATAGTTTGACTAAACTTCATTATTACACTGCATTAGGCAGAAATGAGACTTAAATTAATAAAAAGAAATAAAACTAGATAAATGATAATTTAGAAAATATTTTGTAACATTTATTCTCAATTAATATGCTTAATTCAGTATTTATTTGAAGTTTTGAATTTTTTAGAAACAATCTTCTTACATCTTAAAATTAACCAATTAAAATTAACCAATTAAAATTAAGTACTACCACCTCTCTCAACATAAAGGGCTATGTTGAAATAGGAACTTTCACCATTAATTTGCCAACATTAAATTTGAAATCGGTTTGTTATTTCTTAATATTCCACAGAAACGTAATTTAGAAAGCTTTTAAAGGCCTTTTTTAGAACGTTTGTTGTTCCTGTGAACCCCAGGTGGTAGAATCATCTGCATAAAATATAGCCTGTGTAGGATCAGAGAGTGTTACCATAGATTCGCAATTATTACTTTTATAATCGGTTCATATTCCCTGAAATTGCATAAAAATCGTAATTTAGGACTTTTTTAGAACGCTCTTCGCACCGCCCCTTCGCTTCACACCGTTCTAATTCGAATTTATTTTCGACAGTCCTTCGAGGGAATTTATATTTTATAAGTATCTACCCTGCCATATTTAAAGTTTCTATCCTCTTCAGTATCATAGAAATCGCAATTTAGAAAGTTTTTTGCTCCTCCAACCTTCTGGTGATAGTGGCACAGACATAAAATATAGCTTATGTTTGAGCAGGTTCTAACACCAAATATTTGTCATCATTATTTTTTAAATCGGTTTGGTATTTGATAAGATCGCATAAAAATTGTAATTTAGAACGCTTTTCGCTCACTTCATCCTTTTAAATTTGGGATTTTTTTTCGACTGCTCTTAGAAAGCAGTTGCATCTTGTAAGTAAATACCATACCATATTTCAAAATGTTAGACCCCCTCAATTGTGCAAAAAACGCAAATTAGAACATGTTTTGCTCTTGCACCCCCAGATGGTAGTGACAGCAACATAAAATATAGCCTATGTAGGAGAAGGGACTGTCACCATCAATTTGCAACCAATGCTTTTGAAATAGGTTTTGTATTTCCTGAAACTGAGTAGAAATCGCAATTTAGAACATTTGTACAAAGTTTTTAGAACGCTTTTCGCGCATTTTCACCCCTTTTAAATTTCCAGTTTTTTCGAAACGGTTCTTAAAGATCATTTATATGTAATAAATATGCACCTTGCCTAAATTTCAAGTTGCTAGCCCCTACTGATCACAAAAATGGAAATTTAGGACTTTTTTGCTAACCTCCAGGTGATAGTGACACCGAGATGAAATAGCATCTGTGTTAGAGCAGCGGCAGTCAGCATCAACTTGCCTACCATTACTTTTGAAATCAGTTTGATTCTTCCTGAGATTGCTCACAAATCGGCATTTACAACGTTTTTAGAACGCTTTTCGTGCATTTTCACCGCTTTTAAATTTTAAATTTTTAAAGAAATGTTCTTAGAGATCATTTATATCTAATATAAATGTCCGTCCGTAATTCAAAAATCGAATTTTTAGAACGTTTTTAGTTCCTGCATCTCCTTTGGGGGTAGTGGAAACAGACATAAAATATAGCCTATCTTAGAGCAAGAGCTATCACCATCATTTTTAGACCATTATATTTGAAATCGTTTCGGTATTTCCTGCGGTTGCACAGAAATCGCAGTTTCGAATTTTTTTACAACGCTTTTTGCGCATTTTCACCCTTTTTAAATTTCGATTTTTTTAAGGAAATGTTCTTAGATATCTTATAAGTAACTACCATTACAAATTTCATGAATCTAGGCCCTTCCATAACACAAAACCGCAATTTAGAACGTTTGTTTCTCCTGCAACCCCAAGGTGGTAGTGATACTAACGTAAAACAGAGCCATGTTAGAGCAAGGTCTGTCACCATTACTTTTGAAATCGATTTGATACTTCCCAAAATTGAGTAGAGATCACCATTTAGAATGTTTTTTAGAACCCTCTTGGCGGATTATCACCCCTTTTAAATTTCGAATTTTTTAAGAACTGTTCTTAGAAATCCTTTATAGCTAATAAGTAACTAATATTTCAAATTTCATATTTCTAGGCCCTTCAGTAATGCAAAAATTGCATTTTTAGAACGTTTTTTGCTCCTGCACCCCTTTTGGGGTAGTGTCACCGACATGAAATATAACCTATCTTGAGGCAAGTGTTGTCACCATCATTTTGACACCATTATTTCTTAAATCGGTTTGGTATTTATTGAGATTGTGTAGAAACCACCATTTAGAATGTTTTTTAGAACGCTTTTCGCGCATTTTCACCCGTTTTAAATTTCGAATTTTTTAAGAACTGTTCTTAGACATCTTTTATATCTAATAAGTAACTAATATTTCAAATTTCATATTTCTAGGACCTTCAGTAACGCAAAAACCGTAATTTAGAACTTTTTTGCTCCTGTACCCCATCTACACTGTTAAAAATAAAGGTTTAACTTTGAACAAAAAAACTGGTGAAAACAAGAGGTTTCACCGAGTTTCCCGTTCAAATAAAAATGACTGGAAAAGAAAATTATATGCTGGATGCACAATAACCGAGTTTACGGTTCTACCTTTAGTTATCGTTGAGTGGCATCACATCACGATCACCCCACAAGGCCACAAGCTAAACTTTAATGGCGGCTAACAACTTAAGCGTCAACATGAATATAGCTTATTTTGGATTTATCTCCCCGTCCCCATCAATCCTTGAAATACAAGTAAGTACACTAGTAGCTATAGTTTATTTTACTGTTAACACATTGTAATGTTTTGCTGAAACTCCCTTGCACAAAATTTATATTTTACCTGTAAATATTACATTAGCAATTTGCTTAAGCCTAAAATAGTACCGGTTCTACATTGCATCCGTAGCGAAATAAACCACTATTTTAAAGCTATTAATAATTTAAGTTTAATAATTTAGTTCAGTTCAAAGATTTATACACGCGAAATTATTTTTCGATATCAGTTATTTTTGTTTGTTGATGTTTTCAATTTATGAATGCCTCGCTATCATTAATGCTTGTCATACGCATTCAAGTCCTTACTACAACATGATATACATATATATGTTTGCAAAACTGAATTTTTTACATTACTTAAAAGAATGTTTACAGGATTTTATGTAGCTAAATTAAGTATTAAAAAAGGTTTATATGATTTTTTAAACCATTCATTTTCCAAAATTTAATGTAATCAATAAAAACTAGTGGTTGCCTTTTTTTTTTCTAATGAGATTGCTATATAATTTAAATTCAAAATTATCTTTATTTTGTAAGTAATGGATATATGAAGGCACACGAAACAAACGCCAACTGTATTATACAATGAATATTTTGATATTTTAAAACATTAAATTAGATGAAAAATAAAAATCGTGAAATGCAAATTCTGGTTTGTGTATGAGATTATAATTACCGACTTCGAAAAAAGGAGGAGGTTATCAATTCGACGCGTATGTATGTTTTTTTTTTTATGTATGTTCACCGATTGCTCCGGAACTTTTTGTCCGATTTATGTGATTTCGGTTTTAATTGAAAGAGGATACTCTCGAATTGGTACCACTTCCGTTTCATCGAAATTGGTTGAGTAGTTTTTTAGTAATTCAAAAAAACCAATAAAATAAAGGATTTTTCGCAAATTATCTTTCATTGTTGTAACCGGTTTTTCATTCATAAACATAAAGCTATGTATTCATATGCGTTATCGCCAAGTTGTCGCCAGACTTGGCGCCATTTGGTGAAATATCGCCAAATTTGGCGACCAAAATAAGTTGTCATAAATGAAGCCAACTTGGCTGTAACTGACTAATTTGGCGATATTCCCATTCAAATTCACTAATGGATCTTCTCCAATATGTTTCTTCACAATTTCTAATCGGCAGTCATATTTACAATTCTAAATTGCCAACCATTATTTAAAATGCTAAATAATACAGAAGCAAATGAAATTAATACATGAAAACATCTGAATTGTATCAAGAAATGAGAACATGTAAATTTTAATCAGATTGCACGATAAAAGCAAAAAGTGCGCTTTTTACTTTGCAGTAGTTTTTGAAGTCGGTTTTATTTTTGGTAAAAAAGTTTATATATTATTTTAAATTTATAATTAGCTGTATCTTCTAAGTAAAATAATAGATATTTGCAGTTGAGGTTCCTGAAAATTGTGTTAGAAGATACAAATTTAACATTTTAAAAATATCAAAATGTAAGAAACATAAAACCATGAAATGCAAATTTTGGTTTTTGAAAATATACTATTACAAATTTATGACATTGTATAACTGTTTTTACATTGTGCATTATATATAGCTCAATAAATATTAAAAAGGTTTATATGATTTATTAAACAATTTGTTTTTTAAAAAATGAAACCATAAAAACAGGTGGTTGCTTTTTTTAAAATTATGAGATTATAATTTTAAATTCATAATTAGCTGCATCTTCTAAGTAAAGTAATGGAGATCTATAGCTATAAGACCTCCAAGTCTGTTAGAAGGTACATTTTGATATTTTTAAAACTTTAAATTTGTTTAAAACTTAAAACCGTGAAATGCAAATTTTGGTTTTTGAAAATATACCATTACAAAATTATGACACATAATTGTATAACTGTTTTTTACATTGCTAAAGCATGTTTAATAATGCATTATATGTAGCTCAATAAATATTGAAAAGGTTTATATGATTTATTAAACAATTCGTTTTTCAAAAAAATATGAAATGCATATAATAAACAGGTGGTCGCTTTTTAAAAAAATTCTATAAGATTATACCATTTTAAATTCATAATTAACTGTATCTTCTAAGTAAAGTAATGGATATCTGCAGTTGGAGGTTTCTGAAAAGTGTGATGCATTTTGATATTTTAAAAATGTTAAATTTGTGAAAAACTTAAAACCGTGAAAAGCAAGTTTTGGTTTTTTGTGAAAATATACCATTACAAAATTATGACATATAATTGTATAACTGTTTTTACATTGTGCATTATATATAGCTCAATAAATTATTAAAAAGGTTTATATAATTTATTAAGCAATTTTTTTTTTCAAAAATAAATGAAATCCATATAATAAACAGGTGTTTTTTTTTAAATTATGATATTATAATTTTTAAATCATAATTAGCTGTATCTTCTAAGTAAAGTAATAGAAATTTGTAGCTATTGAAATCTCCAGCTCTGTTTGAAGGTACATTTTGATATTTTTAAAATTTTAAATTTGTTTAAAACTTAAAACCGTGAAATGCAAATTTTGGTTTTTGAAAATATACCTTTACAAAATTATGACACATAATTGTATAACGGTTTTTACATTGCTAAAGTGTGTTTAATAATGCATTATATATAGGTCAATAAATATTGAAAAGGTTTATATGATTTATTAAACAATTCGTTTTCAAAAATAAATGAAACCCATATAATAAACAGGTGGTCGCTTTTTGTTAAAAATTATGATATTATAATTTTAAATTCATAATTAGCTATATCTTCTAAGTAATGGATATCTGACGTTAGAGGTTTCTGAAAAGTGTGTTAGAAGATACATTTTGATATTTTTAAAATGTTAAATTTGTAAAAAACTTAGAACCGTGAAACACAAATTTTGGTTTTTGAAAATATACTATTACAGAATTATGACATATATCTGTATAACTGTTTTTTACATTGTTGAAGCATGTTTATTAATGCATTATATATAGCTCAATAAATATTAAAAACGTTCATATGATTTATTAAACAATTCGTTTTTTAAAAATGAATCCATAAAAACAGGTGGTCACTTTTTTGTTAAATTATGAGATTATAATTTTAAATTCATAATTAGCTGTATCTATAATAGATATCTGCCACTATAGACCATTACAAAATTATGACATATAATTGTAATTAACTCGGGTGTGAAACATGTCTCCCAAGAACCGCATTATATCGGGCTTCCACTGTATTTTAAAAATTGTAACTTCATAATACAAATTCTAATTTTGAAATAATATTCAAATATAAATTTAGCACAATTTATAGTTTTTTCTTTTAAATTGCTATAGGATTTACCGTAAAGTGTCAAACCTGCCATCTTAAGAGTATGCTGATTTAGTATGCCAGTGTTTCAAACAACGAAAGATTGTCTTTTTGATGTAAGTACATTTTAGTGTTAGTTTTTGTTAATTTCATCTTTCAATAATGTTTTAATACTCGCACACATTGTTTACATAAATGTTTGACACTTTCTGTGTCATTTATTTATTTATAGCTGTAGCTGTGTAATAAGCCAATAATAGATCTTAATGAGTGAGAAATATTTTACATGCATTTATGAGAGAAAAAAGGAATTTTTTTCAAGTGCAACTTCTGATACTATCGACAATTGCAATATATTTCATAGAAATTTTAACTTTCAGTTTATTACACAGTGCCAGTTTGAACCATCAATGATATAAAACAAAATTGAAATATCTTTAACAACTGTCTACTTTAAACTGCACATAAAAAAAGGTATTAAAATATGTAGAATGCTTAAAATTCAAAATATTGCTTGTTTGTACCCTTAAAGATTGAAATGTTGGATAAAAAAGTGTCTATTACTTAAATTATTTCTATTTTCAAGTGTATGAGTAACCTATAGTGTTCAAAAGTAAAAAAATTGAAAGGTTTCTTAAAGCAACTTTATTTTAGTTAATTTCGCCTTTCAATGATTTAGAATAGTCATACACATAATTTACATAAATCTTTGACACTTTCTGTGTTGCTTTATTCATTTATAGCTGTGAAATAAGTCAAAAGCGGATCTTAATGTGGAAAAATATTATTTTACATGCATTTATATTTATAAGACAAAAATAAGAATTTTTTCAATAGCTTATCAATGTTTTAACATATTTCATAGAATTTTTAACTTTTGGCTTATTACACAGCACAACTTCAAACCATGAAGGATATAAAACAAAATTAAAATACATCTTTAAATAACTGTCTTTAAACTATTTACATAAAATAAGAGTAAAATCTTAAAAAATGCAGAAAACTTAAAATTCAAAATATTGCTTGTTTGTACCCTTAATTGATATGTTGGATAAAAAAGTGTTACATAAATTATTTCTATTTTAAAGTTTATGAATAACATATAGTGTTCAAAAGTAAAAATTTTTAAAGATTTCTTAAAGAAACTATTTTAGTTAATTTCATCTTTCAATAATGTAGAATACTCATACACATTGTTTACATAAATGTATATGGTACTTTCTGTGTTGTTTTATTTATTTATACAGGGTGTCTACAGAATCTGGAAATCAGGGAATCATGGAAAAATCAGGGAGGTTTATCAATCTGGAAATATCAGGGTACTTTGTAAAAATATTCGAAAATCAGGGAAATTTGTCTATATTATGAAAATATTTGCATATTTACCTTGCCAACGAGATTGATTCGTCTATTTTATGTACCATATTTTTTAACATGCTGATTAGTCTTTCCCAATATTTTCAAAAAGTTGCGCATGGTATGAGTTTTTGATATTTAATGCAAATTAAGGTGATCAGATGTCCTAATTTTCTGTACATCGTGCTTATATTGAAGGCAATTTACCCATTTTTAAAAATTTTAAATGATACATTAGCATAACCGGACCAGTTGGCCAGTTTAATCCAATTAGCTATCCCGTCAAATGTAGATAAGTCTTAGAATTGAATATTTTTCAGAAAATGAGGAAATTTTCTGGTCACCCTATATCCATTGGCCACTACATGAAGTTGGATTGAATTTTGAGTTCGGATTTATAAAACTGTCAACAAATACTTAATGAATATTAGGCAATTTTTTGTGTTTTTCTCTTGTTTTTTCTCGCAAAGGAGATATTAGCAGGCTGGATAAGTGTGTTATATGAGGAATCGACATACTTGAAAAAATACGGTATGTGTATTGTTAATAATGGAAATCAGGGAATTCTGATAAAGATAGTCAGGGAAATCATGGAAAAATCAGGGAACTTTTTTTTTTTTGAATTTCTGTAGACACCCTGTTATAGTTCTGTAATAAGTCAAAAGTGGGTCTTAATGGGTAAAAAATATTATTTTACATGTATTTACAAGACCTAAAATAAGAATTTTTCAAGTGCAAATTCTGATATTGACACAGCATATTTCATAGAACTTTTGAAAATTTAGTGTTGAATCTAGAAAAAAAGTCACCATTCAACAATTTTTAAAAAAGGGCAGAACATTCTCTAAAGTCACTCTTGTACCTTGTTATTTTTTTTTCAGTTGATTAGTTTAATTTTATCAATAGTATTTTGCGATTTTGCCGCAACTGATTGAATTTCTCGATCTTCCCCCCCTCCCTCCCGATACGTAATGTTGACTTTAGGGCCGTGGTTCCCAACTTGGGGGGATTTGAAATTTGTTACTCACCCGTTCGCCAGACTTGTATAAAACCAAAAACTTTCTGCGCACATAAATATTGGGTCAAAAACTTTCTGCAAATTAATTTAATGTTTAATAAAATAACGTGCTATACATAGCTGCCAACTCTTCCGATTTTTTCAGAATTCTTCTGAAAAATCGGCATGTTTCCGATTTTACCCCCGTAATGAGTTTTCTTCTGCTTTTCGTCACTTTCTTCCGATTTTTGGCCTTTTTTTACGCGAGTTTCGTCAAAGGATCGTGGGAAAACCCAAAATTTCGCCGAAGGTTCACGGGAAAGACGCAAATTTTGTCAGAAGATCGCGTACAAAACGAGAATTCCCCCAAAAGAGCACGTAAAAACACAAATTTTGTGAAAAGAACGCGAATTTTGTCAAAAGATCAGGTAAAAAAAAGCACCGTCAAAAGATTGCGTAAAAACACTATTTCCGTGAAAAGATTGTGTAAAAACGCGAATTCCGTTAAAGGATCGCGGAAAAAACGCGGTGTTTCGTGAAAAGATCGTAGAAAAAACCAAATTTCACTGATGGATTGCGGAAAAAACCCAAGTTTCGCTGAACGATCGCGGGAAAGATGGGAATTTCGTCAAAAGATTGCGTAAACAATGTGTAAGAGTGATTTTTGTCCAAATTTTCCAAAAATTTAAGGCATTGATTTCTGAAAATTAAAAAAAAATCGGCCACCAATTCAGACATTGCAATTTTGACATTTTCGGCCAAAAAAATTTATTTTGTCAATCGTTTGCAGAAAAATTGCCAATTTCGTCAAAGGATCGCGTGGAAAATGCTAATTTTGTCAAAAGATCATGAAAAAACGACAAATTTCGGCTGAAGATTGCGAATTTCGTCAAAGGGTCGCGCAAAAAAAACGCATAGCTAGTGTCGGAAGTGGGCTCCCCCCCCCCCCCCCCTTAGTTGTAACTTTTTAGAAAATTTGCTGTGAATTTCAGAAATTTTTTTTTTTACTCAGAATCACCCTAAAAAAAAAAGAGAAATTTAGGAGTCAGAAGTTTTAAGTGTGTCTTTTAATGTGAAAGGTAGGATATCTACGAATATTAAAAAAAAAAAGAATTAGTAATTTTTAATATATTTAAGTTATTCTTTATTTTCATATATATATTGTGCAATTGCAAATCAGTGAATATTTTCTTCGGGTTTCTCTTTGAAATTTGTTTGTTTATAAGGATTCAGCTGTTTTTAAATCCTTACTGAAAGCGTTATAAAACTTAAAAAAATCTTCTGATTTTTCACCAAAATCTTCTGACTTCTTCTGATTTTTTGCCCAAAATCTTCTGAGTTTTACCGAAATTTAGTTGGCAAGTATGACTATATGACTTTGACGGTATGAATTTTAAACAGTAGTTTTAAAATAATTACCATATAATATAAAAATTAATTAATATTAATTACAGAATAATTATGCTGGCTAAAAAAATAATAAAGCTAAAAATCCATGATAAGAAGGGGTGAATTCTTATCAGTTATTTTGTCAATGCATTTAGAAACAGCCCAATCCTTAACATTGTGACCTCTTCTCACAAAATGCAATAATGGACATTGCTTCTGAAACAACTGAATGCCATTTTGCAAGGAGGGGTCCATTCATAAGTATAAAAATGAGTTTTTATGACCGATGAGTTTTTATTGTGGCCCTTTGACAAAAACTCTCATTTTTTCAGCGATCATTTGGCGGAATTTTTGTTTTTTCGGGATTTTTTGACGACATTTGTGTTTTTTTTTCGCAATCCTTTGACAAAATGCACTTGCTTTCTCCTGTCCTTTGGTGAAATTTACATTTTTTCATGATCTTTTGACGAAAGTCACGTTTTTTACGCGGAGTTTTGACGAAATTCGCACTTTTTTTCGCGATCCTTTGACGAAATTAGTTTTTTTCCGCGGTTCTTTGACGAAATTTGCATTTCTCCCCCCCCCCCCCCGTGATCTTTTGACAAAATTCATGCTTTTTTCCGCTATGCTTTTACGAAATTCGTTTTTTTCCTGCGCTTTTTTGGACGAAATTTGCTTATTTCTGCGATTCTTTGATGAAATTAGCTTTTTTTTGCGATCCTTTGATGATATTCGGGTTTTTTTTCTGTGACCTTTTGAGGAAATTCATGTTTTTTTTTTTCGCAATCCTTTGGTAAAATGCTCTCTTTTTGCGAAATTTGTGTTTCTTTCGCAATCCTTTAACAAAATCAGTTTTTTTCGCGATTCTTTTACGAAATTTGCGGGTTTTTTTTTTTCATGATTCTTTGACAAAATTCGCGCCTTTTCCGCTATGCTTTTAGGAAATTAGTTTTCTTCCTGCGCTTCTTCGACGTAATTTGCGTTTTACATACGATTCTTTGACAAAAAGTTTTGTTTCCACGATTCTTTAAAGAAATTCGCGTTTTTTCTGCGGTCATTTAACGAAATTTGCATTTTTTTCCCCGCCATGCTTTGACAAAATTAGGTATTTTTTCTGCGAACGATTGACGGAATTAGTTTATCTTCGGCGAACATTTGTTGAAATCCGCAATATATTTCAGTGACTTTTTTATGTCTGAATTTTCTGACTGGTGGCCGATTTTTTTTTAATTTTCGGAACCGAATACCTTAAATTTTCAGAAAATTCAGAACAGAATCACCCCTAGCAAAAAGCAAACAATAAATAAATCGTACATAAAATTGGGGAACATTTTTAATTTTTTGGCATTAAAAAAAAATACAATAACAAAAATTACGTTTTTTTTTTCTAAAAAATTTTCCGCAAAGTTCGGAATTCTGCAGAAAAAATTCTGCAAAATTCGGAACTTTGCGGAAAATTTTTCGTGTGCGCGCGTGCGTCTATATTATACAATTCTGCCGTTCGCTATCAGTTTCTTTTGGCATTTTTTTGGTTGAGATGTTGGGAAGAAAAAATGTTGTAGACAAAAAATAAACAGAATAGAAGCAAATTTTTAAAAATCAGGTTTTTTAATTGAATTTTAAAAATTTTCCCAATCGAAAGTTTAAAATAGTTTAACACCAGAATAATTGTATGAATAATCTTTTAAAGTGTTTTGACATCTAATCTTAGTATTAAAAATCTGGTACTTTTTTGTTAGCCAGGTACCAATGTTACATATATATATATGTGAGTTGTGGTTTTAGATTCCCATAAAAACCTACTCATAGCAACAGATATGGTCAGCACTTTTCCATGAGAACTTGTTACCGCAGAACAGCAGATGTTACTGAATTTGCTGATATGCAGTTTGCATTCTCTTCGCTTGGAAACAAGTGACAACCGGGAGCAGATTTCATTCTGACGCGGTTGATGTAAAACGTATCTTTTTCGCTCTAGACGAGAGCGGAGGCCGATATGGAATCTCGACGATTCTGCGAGTGCGTATGCCGCAGAAAAACCCCCTACCCTACCGTACTTGTAAATATAATTTCTATTTAATATGTAAAACTATAACCTAGAATCATTAAACTCCTTTTTTCATTAACTAAGGCCTTATCCTTATATCATCCTTATATTACATGGGAGCTCTAGGCCGATTTGAATCCAAAACGAATTTAAAAAGTAAAATCCCCTAGGCTTTATTACCGATCAGAATTGGAGAACTTCCTTCTCAGTCCCGTTATCAACATTCGTATTCCAGCAGACGTGATTCATCCCCTTAGCCATCTGGTTGCAGCTCGTTTATTTTTATTTGTGCAAGATAGTTATCGCCGTACAAGGAATGAATCTTCGACTGCATATTTTTTTTCTACGGATCATTAATTGGATTACTTCAATATATCGTGGCGAGGAATTTATTTTTCAATTGGATAACTCCTTTTGAAGTAAGTTTATTTTTTTTCTCTTTCCTTTCTTGCCTTTTAATATGGAATTACAAGAAATTGACTTTATTAAAAGCCAGTTGAAATCGGCTAAAACAGATAAAATCAAATTATTGCATGAATTTATATTTGGTTGCGATAAAAATCGCCAGAATAGAGCGAATTTAAGGAAATTTAAAGGTTTTTCTTTTACTGACAAAAGCGATGAGTATGAAAATAAACTCAAAGTAATTTTGGATGATTACGATCAGATACAATTGATTACTATTGCTAATATCTTATCCATTGACATCCATGGATCAAAGGAAGATATAGCACAACGTATTTTAAGCGCACTAGTTGATATTTCGGCTTTTGAAGACACGTTTACGGCAGTTTCCGAATCGGATACCGAATTTAATGATAGCCACAATAGTAGTGGAAGCACTGGTTTATCTTCCCCTTTGGCAGTACAGCCAGACCAGGCGCGTGTACACTGTACACACTCCGCGCCCAAACAGACAATTTCTTTCCATGACATTGATCATTTAATTACACCGTTTAGTGGTGATAAAACGGAAAACGTTCAAACATGGTTTCAGAGATTTGAATCTCTAGCCCATTCATTTCAACTGTCCGACATACAGAAATTTGTGTTTGCTGAGCGGGCATTAAAAAGTTTAGCATTATTGTATGTACGTAGTGAAAATAACATTTCTTCATATACATCGCTCAAAGAAGCATTGTTTCGCGAATTTGGACAATCAGCTTCGTCCGCCCAGATACATCAATTACTAGCCGCTAGAGGCTGCCGCCCGAACGAAAAACTATTGGAATATTTTTTGAAAATGAAAGAAATAGCACAAAGAGGAAACATCGATGATATATCTTTAATTCACTATATAATTAATGGGATTAACGATACACCACATAATAAAGCTATATTATTCGGGTGCGCCACGCTTGCCGAATTTAAAAACAAGCTCCAAATTTTCGAACGAATTTGTGAACAGAGTTCTAAAGTTTACCAATCAAAGTCACCGACTACACCCAACACTCCTAAGATTAACCAGACGGAAAAAACTGCAAAATTAATTTGCTGGAATTGTTTAGCCCCAGGACACCTATCTACCCATTGTGTGCATTTAAATAAAGGAAAAAAGTGTATGAAATGTGCACGTTTTGGTCATGTTTCCAGCCAGTGTACGGAACAAACGCCGGAGCGTAAGCGTTCGACTCAAGGCACCCCCCCCCTTCACACAAGACGTCGCCACGCAGAGACGAACAAATCCACGTAGTAGAAATGTGTCATTCTCCTCCGCGCATGCAGAAACCTGTAAAAATTTTTAATTTACAAATAACTTCAATCTTGGACACTGGAAGCTCACTGACGATACTGAGAGAAGACATTTATGAACAAATTGGGTCTCCCCCCCTCACCGGAGCTCCTGTACAATTGTCGGGCATCGGTAACCGTGTTATTCAACCTATAGGATCGTTTTCTACCGATATAGAGGTAGACGATAACACTTTTTCTACTACTGTTTACGTAGTTAAGTCTTCTCAGATGCCCATGCCACTTATCATAGGGACAGATGTCATATTTCAGGGTACTCTCACATGCGACAAAAACGGAGCTACTTTAACTAAATCTCCACCCACAAGTATTTTTATAAGCTGCATTACTGTGTCTGATAATGTATCTGCAACGAAATCTCAAGATAAATCCTATGTACCTCCATTTCCTCATGCAAGATGCACTACGGAAACATTTGTTTCAAATTCTTTCCCCCAAGATCTAAAACCGCCGAGAGTAAATAAAGATTTTTCGAATGAAAATATTCCTACTGACATAGAAGTTGACCCAGTGATTGACTCAGCATATCTGAAACATCTCGCAACATTATCGCCAGACTGTTTTTCCTTCGATTTAAATTTCTTATCCTACAAGCTGTTCATGACTGTGCTCGTCTTATTGACCATCTATTTATTACTGTTTACGTCTGCCAACGGACTCATTTATCAGTATTCGGCGTTCCATACATCCCAACCATCTCCAGATTCGAGTGACGTTACTAATTGGACCGAAATTCTGCGTTTCCTTATCATTTCTTGTTTATTTTTTATACGCCGACATTTTGTGAAGTCAACAACGAGAAAGAGAAAAAGTAGACTTAAATTTCCAAAAAGAAATATGCTTCACGTATATAGGTCACTAGTGCAACCAACGAATTTATCATAAATGTGTTTTTTATTATTACTACTATTTTTTTTAAACTGTGTTTTTATATATTCTGTGTTTTACACCTATATCTGCTTATTCCTGAGAACATTTATATCGTACAGACTATTAGACTGCTACTATCTGTGATTTTCTTAGTAACTTTATTTCAATATCTTCGTTTTTTTTACGATTGCAGCAAGCATCCACGATTATTTTTTTCTGGACGAAACATTAGAATGAGATGTTTACCAGTGTAACTCACCATTTCAAGAGTCCAATCATTGATGGAAATCTTCAACACAGAACGTTTTTTTCTTCTTCGTATTTTTGTGTGTCATGCCATTCTACAGTGCGATAAACTTCAAGTGTTTTTTTTTTTTTTTAAAGTTATCGCATACCAAGCATTTTTATCAACAGTGTTTTTTTTGATTAATTATTCTTAGTTTGTGGAATATGCAACAGATTCTTTATTTTTTCAGCTTATATTAACAGAATTTATGTGCCTTTTTTTTCGAAGTTCTGTTCAACATTTTTTTTTAAATCTCTGAGCGATATATACCTGCTCAAAACTTTTTTATTGAACCCATGCGGTGATTTTTTTTTTGCGCATGGCAAGTTATCTTTCTCTCGGACTGCAAATGGTGCATTATATTTTTCATTTGCCTGTTTCGCAACACGTGCTTTTTTTTATGTTGCGTAAACAACAACTTTATTTTAAAATGACTGTTTACACAGGACTTTATTTTTTTTTTGAACACTCACTTTTGACAAGAAGAAAAAGAATATTGTTGTGTTTATATTTTTAAAACTGTATTTTATGTGTAAACTTTTTATTGAATTGCTATATATATGTATGTGTCCCCCCCCCCCCATCGCATATTTTTTTTACAGAAGTAAGAGCTGGCTGTCGAAAAAAAAAACCTTTTGGTGGGAAATCCTTTTTTTTGCTTAGACGAGGCAAACCTCTTTTTTTTTTTAATTCTCGAATGACGTTGGGATAAAGATGTTTTTTTTTTACGAAATTCTACCTAAGATGAGGCAGATTTTAGTATGTTTTCTTGATGATAATATAATGGGCAGACGGCCTTTCAGATTATATTTTTCATCCCTGGTGATGGCTCATGAGAAAGACGGTCTCATGACGCAAATTGATGTTATCCTGAGATTTTTTTTTATTTATTTTTTTTTTTTTTTTGGAGATAACCCACGGCAGCTCAGCATTAATTTACATAAAATTTAGAATTAATTTTTTTTTTATTATTTAGCTCAATTTTCTTAATTATTTAATGACCGTTTTTTTCCTTTGGATTTTAATTATTTTTAGATAGTTTTTTTTTTGACATATCTTGTTGCTTATTTAACGCGCTGTCGAGGTCGACAAGCCGACAAGATGGCCGAGTGTGAGTTGTGGTTTTAGATTTCCATAAAACCCTACTCATAGCAACAGATATGGTCAGCACTTTTCCATGAGAACTTGTTACCGCAGAACAGCAGATGTTACTGAATTTGCTGATATGCAGTTTGCATTCTCTTCGCTTGGAAACAAGTGACAACCGGGAGCAGATTTCATTCTGACGCGGTTGATGTAAAACGTATCTTTTTCGCTCTAGACGAGAGCGGAGGCCGATATGGAATCTCGACGATTCTGCGAGTGCGTATGCCGCAGAAAAACCCCCTACCCTCCCGTACTTGTAAATATAATTTCTATTTAATATGTAAAACTATAACCTAGAATCATTAAACTCCTTTTTTCATTAACTAAGGCCTTATCCTTATATCATCCTTATATTACATATATATGTAATGTACATATATTGTATATATACACACACACATATGTATATATAACACTGGCGCCAGCTAACCAAAAAGTACCAAAAATCTTTATAATTTTTCTGGTTATTGAGTATTTTATAATATTTGGTAATGCTTTCGATTATTTATTGAATGACCTTTCAACTGCTATTCGCTTTGCTATATATCACAGGAAAAATATTTTACACATGAAACTATTTAAAAGTATATATAAATTTGATTCTCTTGAGCATATTTAACCTAAACAATATATGAAATATCTAAATGAGGTATTAACTATAAGTTTATGGGGGTAGTCATCTGCCTTTTCATTTTCATTTATATTTAAGTTTGGAATGCCGGAGAGAGACAGTATTAAGGGCAGATATGTAGACGCAAACATCTCACAAACGTACGTTTCCGTTTAAGGGTTAAGATATTAAATGTTAAAAATTGTCTTTTTTTTTTTGAGATTAAATGTTTTCAAAAAAAATTGAGGTTATCAATTCGACGCGTATGTATGTTTTTTTTTTTTATGTATGTTCACCGATTGCTCCGGAACTTTTTGTCCGATTTATGTGATTTTGGTTTTAATTGAAAGAGGATACTCTCGAATTGGTACCACTTCCGTTTCATCGAAATTGGTTGAGTAGTTTTTTAGTAATTCAAAAAAACCAATAAAATAAAGGATTTTTCGCAAATTATCTTTCATTGTTGTAACCGGTTTTTCATTCATAAACATAAAGCTATGTATTCATATGCGTTATCGCCAAGTTGTCGCCAGACTTGGCGCCATTTGGTGAAATATCGCCAAATTTGGCGACCAAAATAAGTTGTCATAAATGAAGCCAACTTGGCTGTAACTGACTAATTTGGCGATATTCCCATTCAAATTCACTAATGGATCTTCTCCAATATGTTTCTTCACAATTTCTAATCGGCAGTCATATTTACAATTCTAAATTGCCAACCATTATTTAAAATGCTAAATAATACAGAAGCAAACGAAATTAATACATGAAAACATCTGAATTGTATCAAGAAATGAGAACATGTAAATTTTAATCAGATTGCACGATAAAAGCAAAAAGTGCGCTTTTTACTTTGCAGTAGTTTTTGAAGTCGGTTTTATTTTTGGTAAAAAAGTTTATATATTATTTTAAATTTATAATTAGCTGTATCTTCTAAGTAAAATAATAGATATTTGCAGTTGAGGTTCCTGAAAATTGTGTTAGAAGATACAAATTTAACATTTTAAAAATATCAAAATGTAAGAAACATAAAACCATGAAATGCAAATTTTGGTTTTTGAAAATATACTATTACAAATTTATGACATTGTATAACTGTTTTTGCATTGTGCATTATATATAGCTCAATAAATATTAAAAAGGTTTATATGATTTATTAAACAATTTGTTTTTTAAAAAATGAAACCATAAAAACAGGTGGTTGCTTTTTTTAAAATTATGAGATTATAATTTTAAATTCATAATTAGCTGCATCTTCTAAGTAAAGTAATGGAGATCTATAGCTATAAGACCTCCAAGTCTGTTAGAAGGTACATTTTGATATTTTTAAAACTTTAAATTTGTTTAAAACTTAAAACCGTGAAATGCAAATTTTGGTTTTTGAAAATATACCATTACAAAATTATGACACATAATTGTATAACTGTTTTTTACATTGCTAAAGCATGTTTAATAATGCATTATATGTAGCTCAATAAATATTGAAAAGGTTTATATGATTTATTAAACAATTCGTTTTTCAAAAAAATATGAAATGCATATAATAAACAGGTGGTCGCTTTTTAAAAAAATTCTATAAGATTATACCATTTTAAATTCATAATTAACTGTATCTTCTAAGTAAAGTAATGGATATCTGCAGTTGGAGGTTTCTGAAAAGTGTGATGCATTTTGATATTTTAAAAATGTTAAATTTGTGAAAAACTTAAAACCGTGAAAAGCAAGTTTTGGTTTTTTGTGAAAATATACCATTACAAAATTATGACATATAATTGTATAACTGTTTTTACATTGTGCATTATATATAGCTCAATAAATTATTAAAAAGGTTTATATAATTTATTAAGCAATTTTTTTTTCAAAAATAAATGAAATCCATATAATAAACAGGTGTTTTTTTTAAAATTATGATATTATAATTTTAAAATCATAATTAGCTGTATCTTCTAAGTAAAGTAATAGAAATTTGTAGCTATTGAAATCTCCAGCTCTGTTTGAAGGTACATTTTGATATTTTTAAAATTTTAAATTTGTTTAAAACTTAAAACCGTGAAATGCAAATTTTGGTTTTTGAAAATATACCTTTACAAAATTATGACACATAATTGTATAACTGTTTTTACATTGCTAAAGTGTGTTTAATAATGCATTATATATAGGTCAATAAATATTGAAAAGGTTTATATGATTTATTAAACAATTCGTTTTCAAAAATAAATGAAACCCATATAATAAACAGGTGGTCGCTTTTTGTTAAAAATTATGATATTATAATTTTAAATTCATAATTAGCTATATCTTCTAAGTAATGGATATCTGACGTTAGAGGTTTCTGAAAAGTGTGTTAGAAGATACATTTTGATATTTTTAAAATGTTAAATTTGTAAAAAACTTAGAACCGTGAAACACAAATTTTGGTTTTTGAAAATATACTATTACAGAATTATGACATATATCTGTATAACTGTTTTTTACATTGTTGAAGCATGTTTATTAATGCATTATATATAGCTCAATAAATATTAAAAACGTTCATATGATTTATTAAACAATTCGTTTTTTAAAAATGAATCCATAAAAACAGGTGGTCACTTTTTTGTTAAATTATGAGATTATAATTTTAAATTCATAATTAGCTGTATCTATAATAGATATCTGCCACTATAGACCATTACAAAATTATGACATATAATTGTAATTAACTCGGGTGTGAAACATGTCTCCCAAGAACCGCATTATATCGGGCTTCCACTGTATTTTAAAAATTGTAACTTCATAATACAAATTCTAATTTTGAAATAATATTCAAATATAAATTTAGCACAATTTATAGTTTTTTCTTTTAAATTGCTATAGGATTTACCGTAAAGTGTCAAACCTGCCATCTTAAGAGTATGCTGATTTAGTATGCCAGTGTTTCAAACAACGAAAGATTGTCTTTTTGATGTAAGTACATTTTAGTGTTAGTTTTTGTTAATTTCATCTTTCAATAATGTTTTAATACTCGCACACATTGTTTACATAAATGTTTGACACTTTCTGTGTCATTTATTTATTTATAGCTGTAGCTGTGTAATAAGCCAATAATAGATCTTAATGAGTGAGAAATATTTTACATGCATTTATGAGAGAAAAAAAGAATTTTTTTCAAGTGCAACTTCTGATACTATCGACAATTGCAATATATTTCATAGAAATTTTAACTTTCAGTTTATTACACAGTGCCAGTTTGAACCATCAATGATATAAAACAAAATTGAAATATCTTTAACAACTGTCTACTTTAAACTGCACATAAAAAAAAGTATTAAAATATGTAGAATGCTTAAAATTCAAAATATTGCTTGTTTGTACCCTTAAAGATTGAAATGTTGGATAAAAAAGTGTCTATTACTTAAATTATTTCTATTTTCAAGTGTATGAGTAACCTATAGTGTTCAAAAGTAAAAAAATTGAAAGGTTTCTTAAAGCAACTTTATTTTAGTTAATTTCGCCTTTCAATGATTTAGAATAGTCATACACATAATTTACATAAATCTTTGACACTTTCTGTGTTGCTTTATTCATTTATAGCTGTGAAATAAGTCAAAAGCGGATCTTAATGTGGAAAAATATTATTTTACATGCATTTATATTTATAAGACAAAAATAAGAATTTTTTCAATAGCTTATCAATGTTTTAACATATTTCATAGAATTTTTAACTTTTGGCTTATTACACAGCACAACTTCAAACCATGAAGGATATAAAACAAAATTAAAATACATCTTTAAATAACTGTCTTTAAACTATTTACATAAAATAAGAGTAAAATCTTAAAAAATGCAGAAAACTTAAAATTCAAAATATTGCTTGTTTGTACCCTTAATTGATATGTTGGATAAAAGAGTGTTACATAAATTATTTCTATTTTAAAGTTTATGAATAACATATAGTGTTCAAAAGTAAAAATTTTTAAAGATTTCTTAAAGAAACTATTTTAGTTAATTTCATCTTTCAATAATGTAGAATACTCATACACATTGTTTACATAAATGTATATGGTACTTTCTGTGTTGTTTTATTTATTTATACAGGGTGTCTACAGAATCTGGAAATCAGGGAATCATGGAAAAATCAGGGAGGTTTATCAATCTGGAAATATCAGGGTACTTTGTAAAAATATTCGAAAATCAGGGAAATTTGTCTATATTATGAAAATATTTGCATATTTACCTTGCCAACGAGATTGATTCGTCTATTTTATGTACCATATTTTTTAACATGCTGATTAGTCTTTCCCAATATTTTCAAAAAGTTGCGCATGGTATGAGTTTTTGATATTTAATGCAAATTAAGGTGATCAGATGTCCTAATTTTCTGTACATCGTGCTTATATTGAAGGCAATTTACCCATTTTTAAAAATTTTAAATGATACATTAGCATAACCGGACCAGTTGGCCAGTTTAATCCAATTAGCTATCCCGTCAAATGTAGATAAGTCTTAGAATTGAATATTTTTCAGAAAATGAGGAAATTTTCTGGTCACCCTATATCCATTGGCCACTACATGAAGTTGGATTGAATTTTGAGTTCGGATTTATAAAACTGTCAACAAATACTTAATGAATATTAGGCAATTTTTTGTGTTTTTCTCTTGTTTTTTCTCGCAAAGGAGATATTAGCAGGCTGGATAAGTGTGTTATATGAGGAATCGACATACTTGAAAAAATACGGTATGTGTATTGTTAATAATGGAAATCAGGGAATTCTGATAAAGATAGTCAGGGAAATCATGGAAAAATCAGGGAACTTTTTTTTTTTTGAATTTCTGTAGACACCCTGTTATAGTTCTGTAATAAGTCAAAAGTGGGTCTTAATGGGTAAAAAATATTATTTTACATGTATTTACAAGACCTAAAATAAGAATTTTTCAAGTGCAAATTCTGATATTGACACAGCATATTTCATAGAACTTTTGAAAATTTAGTGTTGAATCTAGAAAAAAAGTCACCATTCAACAATTTTTAAAAAAGGGCAGAACATTCTCTAAAGTCACTCTTGTACCTTGTTATTTTTTTTTTCAGTTGATTAGTTTAATTTTATCAATAGTATTTTGCGATTTTGCCGCAACTGATTGAATTTCTCGATCTTCCCCCCCTCCCTCCCGATACGTAATGTTGACTTTAGGGCCGTGGTTCCCAACTTGGGGGGATTTGAAATTTGTTACTCACCCGTTCGCCAGACTTGTATAAAACCAAAAACTTTCTGCGCACATAAATATTGGGTCAAAAACTTTCTGCAAATTAATTTAATGTTTAATAAAATAACGTGCTATACATAGCTGCCAACTCTTCCGATTTTTTCAGAATTCTTCTGAAAAATCGGCATGTTTCCGATTTTACCCCCGTAATGAGTTTTCTTCTGCTTTTCGTCATTTTCTTCCGATTTTTGGCCTTTTTTTACGCGAGTTTCGTCAAAGGATCGTGGGAAAACCCAAAATTTCGCCGAAGGTTCACGGGAAAGACGCAAATTTTGTCAGAAGATCGCGTACAAAACGAGAATTCCCCCAAAAGAGCACGTAAAAACACAAATTTTGTGAAAAGAACGCGAATTTTGTCAAAAGATCAGGTAAAAAAAAGCACCGTCAAAAGATTGCGTAAAAACACTATTTCCGTGAAAAGATTGTGTAAAAACGCGAATTCCGTTAAAGGATCGCGGAAAAAACGCGGTGTTTCGTGAAAAGATCGTAGAAAAAACCAAATTTCACTGATGGATTGCGGAAAAAACCCAAGTTTCGCTGAACGATCGCGGGAAAGATGGGAATTTCGTCAAAAGATTGCGTAAACAATGTGTAAGAGTGATTTTTGTCCAAATTTTCCAAAAATTTAAGGCATTGATTTCTGAAAATTAAAAAAAATCGGCCACCAATTCAGACATTGCAATTTTGACATTTTCGGCCAAAAAAATTTATTTTGTCAATCGTTTGCAGAAAAATTGCCAATTTCGTCAAAGGATCGCGTGGAAAATGCTAATTTTGTCAAAAGATCATGAAAAAACGACAAATTTCGGCTGAAGATTGCGAATTTCGTCAAAGGGTCGCGCAAAAAAAACGCATAGCTAGTGTCGGAAGTGGGCTCCCCCCCCCCCCTTAGTTGTAACTTTTTAGAAAATTTGCTGTGAATTTCAGAAATTTTTTTTTTTACTCAGAATCACCCTAAAAAAAAAAGAGAAATTTAGGAGTCAGAAGTTTTAAGTGTGTCTTTTAATGTGAAAGGTAGGATATCTACGAATATTTAAAAAAAAAAGAATTAGTAATTTTTAATATATTTAAGTTATTCTTTATTTTCATAATATATATTGTGCAATTGCAAATCAGTGAATATTTTATTCGGGTTTCTCTTTGAAATTTGTTTGTTTATAAGGATTCAGCTGTTTTTAAATCCTTACTGAAAGCGTTATAAAACTTAAAAAATCTTCTGATTTTTCACCAAAATCTTCTGACTTCTTCTGATTTTTTGCCCAAAATCTTCTGAGTTTTACCGAAATTTAGTTGGCAAGTATGACTATATGACTTTGACGGTATGAATTTTAAACAGTAGTTTTAAAATAATTACCATATAATATAAAAATTAATTAATATTAATTACAGAATAATTATGCTGGCTAAAAAAATAATAAAGCTAAAAATCCATGATAAGAAGGGGTGAATTCTTATCAGTTATTTTGTCAATGCATTTAGAAACAGCCCAATCCTTAACATTGTGACCTCTTCTCACAAAATGCAATAATGGACATTGCTTCTGAAACAACTGAATGCCATTTTGCAAGGAGGGGTCCATTCATAAGTATAAAAATGAGTTTTTATGACCGATGAGTTTTTATTGTGGCCCTTTGACAAAAACTCTCATTTTTTCAGCGATCATTTGGCGGAATTTTTGTTTTTTCGGGATTTTTTGACGACATTTGTGTTTTTTTTTCGCAATCCTTTGACAAAATGCACTTGCTTTCTCCTGTCCTTTGGTGAAATTTACATTTTTTCATGATCTTTTGACGAAAGTCACGTTTTTTACGCGGAGTTTTGACGAAATTCGCACTTTTTTTCGCGATCCTTTGACGAAATTAGTTTTTTTCCGCGGTTCTTTGACGAAATTTGCATTTCTCCCCCCCCCCCCCGTGATCTTTTGACAAAATTCATGCTTTTTTCCGCTATGCTTTTACGAAATTCGTTTTTTTCCTGCGCTTTTTTGGACGAAATTTGCTTATTTCTGCGATTCTTTGATGAAATTAGCTTTTTTTTGCGATCCTTTGATGATATTCGGGTTTTTTTTCTGTGACCTTTTGAGGAAATTCATGTTTTTTTTTTCGCAATCCTTTGGTAAAATGCTCTCTTTTTGCGAAATTTGTGTTTCTTTCGCAATCCTTTAACAAAATCAGTTTTTTTCGCGATTCTTTTACGAAATTTGCGGGTTTTTTTTCATGATTCTTTGACAAAATTCGCGCCTTTTCCGCTATGCTTTTAGGAAATTAGTTTTCTTCCTGCGCTTCTTCGACGTAATTTGCGTTTTACATACGATTCTTTGACAAAAAGTTTTGTTTCCACGATTCTTTAAAGAAATTCGCGTTTTTTCTGCGGTCATTTAACGAAATTTGCATTTTTTCCCCCGCCATGCTTTGACAAAATTAGGTATTTTTTCTGCGAACGATTGACGGAATTAGTTTATCTTCGGCGAACATTTGTTGAAATCCGCAATATATTTCAGTGACTTTTTTATGTCTGAATTTTCTGACTGGTGGCCGATTTTTTTTTAATTTTTGGAACCGAATACCTTAAATTTTCAGAAAATTCAGAACAGAATCACCCCTAGCAAAAAGCAAACAATAAATAAATCGTACATAAAATTGGGGAACATTTTTAATTTTTTGGCATTAAAAAAAATACAATAACAAAAATTACGTTTTTTTTTTTCTAAAAAATTTTCCGCAAAGTTCGGAATTTTGCAGAAAAAATTCTGCAAAATTCGGAACTTTGCGGAAAATTTTTCGTGTGCGCGCGTGCGTCTATATTATACAATTCTGCCGTTCGCTATCAGTTTCTTTTGGCATTTTTTTGGTTGAGATGTTGGGAAGAAAAAATGTTGTAGACAAAAAATAAACAGAATAGAAGCAAATTTTTAAAAATCAGGTTTTTTAATTGAATTTTAAAAATTTTCCCAATCGAAAGTTTAAAATAGTTTAACACCAGAATAATTGTATGAATAATCTTTTAAAGTGTTTTGACATCTAATCTTAGTATTAAAAATCTGGTACTTTTTTGTTAGCCAGGTACCAATGTTACATATATATATATGTGAGTTGTGGTTTTAGATTCCCATAAAAACCTACTCATAGCAACAGATATGGTCAGCACTTTTCCATGAGAACTTGTTACCGCAGAACAGCAGATGTTACTGAATTTGCTGATATGCAGTTTGCATTCTCTTCGCTTGGAAACAAGTGACAACCGGGAGCAGATTTCATTCTGACGCGGTTGATGTAAAACGTATCTTTTTCGCTCTAGACGAGAGCGGAGGCCGATATGGAATCTCGACGATTCTGCGAGTGCGTATGCCGCAGAAAACCCCCCTACCCTACCGTACTTGTAAATATAATTTCTATTTAATATGTAAAACTATAACCTAGAATCATTAAACTCCTTTTTTCATTAACTAAGGCCTTATCCTTATATCATCCTTATATTACATGGGAGCTCTAGGCCGATTTGAATCCAAAACGAATTTAAAAAGTAAAATCCCCTAGGCTTTATTACCGATCAGAATTGGAGAACTTCCTTCTCAGTCCCGTTATCAACATTCGTATTCCAGCAGACGTGATTCATCCCCTTAGCCATCTGGTTGCAGCTCGTTTATTTTTATTTGTGCAAGATAGTTATCGCCGTACAAGGAATGAATCTTCGACTGCATATTTTTTTTCTACGGATCATTAATTGGATTACTTCAATATATCGTGGCGAGGAATTTATTTTTCAATTGGATAACTCCTTTTGAAGTAAGTTTATTTTTTTTCTCTTTCCTTTCTTGCCTTTTAATATGGAATTACAAGAAATTGACTTTATTAAAAGCCAGTTGAAATCGGCTAAAACAGATAAAATCAAATTATTGCATGAATTTATATTTGGTTGCGATAAAAATCGCCAGAATAGAGCGAATTTAAGGAAATTTAAAGGTTTTTCTTTTACTGACAAAAGCGATGAGTATGAAAATAAACTCAAAGTAATTTTGGATGATTACGATCAGATACAATTGATTACTATTGCTAATATCTTATCCATTGACATCCATGGATCAAAGGAAGATATAGCACAACGTATTTTAAGCGCACTAGTTGATATTTCGGCTTTTGAAGACACGTTTACGGCAGTTTCCGAATCGGATACCGAATTTAATGATAGCCACAATAGTAGTGGAAGCACTGGTTTATCTTCCCCTTTGGCAGTACAGCCAGACCAGGCGCGTGTACACTGTACACACTCCGCGCCCAAACAGACAATTTCTTTCCATGACATTGATCATTTAATTACACCGTTTAGTGGTGATAAAACGGAAAACGTTCAAACATGGTTTCAGAGATTTGAATCTCTAGCCCATTCATTTCAACTGTCCGACATACAGAAATTTGTGTTTGCTGAGCGGGCATTAAAAAGTTTAGCATTATTGTATGTACGTAGTGAAAATAACATTTCTTCATATACATCGCTCAAAGAAGCATTGTTTCGCGAATTTGGACAATCAGCTTCGTCCGCCCAGATACATCAATTACTAGCCGCTAGAGGCTGCCGCCCGAACGAAAAACTATTGGAATATTTTTTGAAAATGAAAGAAATAGCACAAAGAGGAAACATCGATGATATATCTTTAATTCACTATATAATTAATGGGATTAACGATACACCACATAATAAAGCTATATTATTCGGGTGCGCCACGCTTGCCGAATTTAAAAACAAGCTCCAAATTTTCGAACGAATTTGTGAACAGAGTTCTAAAGTTTACCAATCAAAGTCACCGACTACACCCAACACTCCTAAGATTAACCAGACGGAAAAAACTGCAAAATTAATTTGCTGGAATTGTTTAGCCCCAGGACACCTATCTACCCATTGTGTGCATTTAAATAAAGGAAAAAAGTGTATGAAATGTGCACGTTTTGGTCATGTTTCCAGCCAGTGTACGGAACAAACGCCGGAGCGTAAGCGTTCGACTCAAGGCACCCCCCCCCCTTCACACAAGACGTCGCCACGCAGAGACGAACAAATCCACGTAGTAGAAATGTGTCATTCTCCTCCGCGCATGCAGAAACCTGTAAAAATTTTTAATTTACAAATAACTTCAATCTTGGACACTGGAAGCTCACTGACGATACTGAGAGAAGACATTTATGAACAAATTGGGTCTCCCCCCCTCACCGGAGCTCCTGTACAATTGTCGGGCATCGGTAACCGTGTTATTCAACCTATAGGATCGTTTTCTACCGATATAGAGGTAGACGATAACACTTTTTCTACTACTGTTTACGTAGTTAAGTCTTCTCAGATGCCCATGCCACTTATCATAGGGACAGATGTCATATTTCAGGGTACTCTCACATGCGACAAAAACGGAGCTACTTTAACTAAATCTCCACCCACAAGTATTTTTATAAGCTGCATTACTGTGTCTGATAATGTATCTGCAACGAAATCTCAAGATAAATCCTATGTACCTCCATTTCCTCATGCAAGATGCACTACGGAAACATTTGTTTCAAATTCTTTCCCCCAAGATCTAAAACCGCCGAGAGTAAATAAAGATTTTTCGAATGAAAATATTCCTACTGACATAGAAGTTGACCCAGTGATTGACTCAGCATATCTGAAACATCTCGCAACATTATCGCCAGACTGTTTTTCCTTCGATTTAAATTTCTTATCCTACAAGCTGTTCATGACTGTGCTCGTCTTATTGACCATCTATTTATTACTGTTTACGTCTGCCAACGGACTCATTTATCAGTATTCGGCGTTCCATACATCCCAACCATCTCCAGATTCGAGTGACGTTACTAATTGGACCGAAATTCTGCGTTTCCTTATCATTTCTTGTTTATTTTTTATACGCCGACATTTTGTGAAGTCAACAACGAGAAAGAGAAAAAGTAGACTTAAATTTCCAAAAAGAAATATGCTTCACGTATATAGGTCACTAGTGCAACCAACGAATTTATCATAAATGTGTTTTTTATTATTACTACTATTTTCTTTAAACTGTGTTTTTATATATTCTGTGTTTTACACCTATATCTGCTTATTCCTGAGAACATTTATATCGTACAGACTATTAGACTGCTACTATCTGTGATTTTCTTAGTAACTTTATTTCAATATCTTCGTTTTTTTTACGATTGCAGCAAGCATCCACGATTATTTTTTTCTGGACGAAACATTAGAATGAGATGTTTACCAGTGTAACTCACCATTTCAAGAGTCCAATCATTGATGGAAATCTTCAACACAGAACGTTTTTTTCTTCTTCGTATTTTTGTGTGTCATGCCATTCTACAGTGCGATAAACTTCAAGTGTTTTTTTTTTTAAAGTTATCGCATACCAAGCATTTTTATCAACAGTGTTTTTTTTGATTAATTATTCTTAGTTTGTGGAATATGCAACAGATTCTTTATTTTTTCAGCTTATATTAACAGAATTTATGTGCCTTTTTTTTCGAAGTTCTGTTCAACATTTTTTTTTAAATCTCTGAGCGATATATACCTGCTCAAAACTTTTTTATTGAACCCATGCGGTGATTTTTTTTTTGCGCATGTCAAGTTATCTTTCTCTCGGACTGCAAATGGTGCATTATATTTTTCATTTGCCTGTTTCGCAACACGTGCTTTTTTTTATGTTGCGTAAACAACAACTTTATTTTAAAATGACTGTTTACACAGGACTTTATTTTTTTTTTGAACACTCACTTTTGACAAGAAGAAAAAGAATATTGTTGTGTTTATATTTTTAAAACTGTATTTTATGTGTAAACTTTTTATTGAATTGCTATATATATGTATGTGTCCCCCCCCCCCATCGCATATTTTTTTTACAGAAGTAAGAGCTGGCTGTCGAAAAAAAAAACCTTTTGGTGGGAAATCCTTTTTTTTTGCTTAGACGAGGCAAACCTCTTTTTTTTTTTAATTCTCGAATGACGTTGGGATAAAGATGTTTTTTTTTTACGAAATTCTACCTAAGATGAGGCAGATTTTAGTATGTTTTCTTGATGATAATATAATGGGCAGACGGCCTTTCAGATTATATTTTTCATCCCTGGTGATGGCTCATGAGAAAGACGGTCTCATGACGCAAATTGATGTTATCCTGAGATTTTTTTTTATTCTTTTTTTTTTTTTGGAGATAACCCACGGCAGCTCAGCATTAATTTACATAAAATTTAGAATTAATTTTTTTTTTTATTATTTAGCTCAATTTTCTTAATTATTTAATGACCGTTTTTTTCCTTTGGATTTTAATTATTTTTAGATAGTTTTTTTTTTGACATATCTTGTTGCTTATTTAACGCGCTGTCGAGGTCGACAAGCCGACAAGATGGCCGAGTGTGAGTTGTGGTTTTAGATTTCCATAAAACCCTACTCATAGCAACAGATATGGTCAGCACTTTTCCATGAGAACTTGTTACCGCAGAACAGCAGATGTTACTGAATTTGCTGATATGCAGTTTGCATTCTCTTCGCTTGGAAACAAGTGACAACCGGGAGCAGATTTCATTCTGACGCGGTTGATGTAAAACGTATCTTTTTCGCTCTAGACGAGAGCGGAGGCCGATATGGAATCTCGACGATTCTGCGAGTGCGTATGCCGCAGAAAAACCCCCTACCCTCCCGTACTTGTAAATATAATTTCTATTTAATATGTAAAACTATAACCTAGAATCATTAAACTCCTTTTTTCATTAACTAAGGCCTTATCCTTATATTACATATATATGTAATGTACATATATTGTATATATACACACACACATATGTATATATAACACTGACGCCAGCTAACCAAAAAGTACCAAAAATCTTTATAATTTTTCTGGTTATTGAGTATTTTATAATATTTGGTAATGCTTTCGATTATTTATTGAATGACCTTTCAACTGCTATTCGCTTTGCTATATATCACAGGAAAAATATTTTACACATGAAACTATTTAAAAGTATATATAAATTTGATTCTCTTGAGCATATTTAACCTAAACAATATATGAAATATCTAAATGAGGTATTAACTATAAGTTTATGGGGGTAGTCATCTGCCTTTTCATTTTCATTTATATTTAAGTTTGGAATGCCGGAGAGAGACAGTATTAAGGGCAGATATGTAGACGCAAACATCTCACAAACGTACGTTTCCGTTTAAGGGTTAAGATATTAAATGTTAAAAATTGTCTTTTTTTTTGAGATTAAATGTTTTCAAAAAAAATTGAGGTTATCAATTCGACGCGTATGTATGTTTTTTTTTTTTTATGTATGTTCACCGATTGCTCCGGAACTTTTTGTCCGATTTATGTGATTTTGGTTTTAATTGAAAGAGGATACTCTCGAATTGGTACCACTTCCGTTTCATCGAAATTGGTTGAGTAGTTTTTTAGTAATTCAAAAAAACCAATAAAATAAAGGATTTTTCGCAAATTATCTTTCATTGTTGTAACCGGTTTTTCATTCATAAACATAAAGCTATGTATTCATATGCGTTATCGCCAAGTTGTCGCCAGACTTGGCGCCATTTGGTGAAATATCGCCAAATTTGGCGACCAAAATAAGTTGTCATAAATGAAGCCAACTTGGCTGTAACTGACTAATTTGGCGATATTCCCATTCAAATTCACTAATGGATCTTCTCCAATATGTTTCTTCACAATTTCTAATCGGCAGTCATATTTACAATTCTAAATTGCCAACCATTATTTAAAATGCTAAATAATACAGAAGCAAACGAAATTAATACATGAAAACATCTGAATTGTATCAAGAAATGAGAACATGTAAATTTTAATCAGATTGCACGATAAAAGCAAAAAGTGCGCTTTTTACTTTGCAGTAGTTTTTGAAGTCGGTTTTATTTTTGGTAAAAAAGTTTATATATTATTTTAAATTTATAATTAGCTGTATCTTCTAAGTAAAATAATAGATATTTGCAGTTGAGGTTCCTGAAAATTGTGTTAGAAGATACAAATTTAACATTTTAAAAATATCAAAATGTAAGAAACATAAAACCATGAAATGCAAATTTTGGTTTTTGAAAATATACTATTACAAATTTATGACATTGTATAACTGTTTTTACATTGTGCATTATATATAGCTCAATAAATATTAAAAAGGTTTATATGATTTATTAAACAATTTGTTTTTTAAAAAATGAAACCATAAAAACAGGTGGTTGCTTTTTTTAAAATTATGAGATTATAATTTTAAATTCATAATTAGCTGCATCTTCTAAGTAAAGTAATGGAGATCTATAGCTATAAGACCTCCAAGTCTGTTAGAAGGTACATTTTGATATTTTTAAAACTTTAAATTTGTTTAAAACTTAAAACCGTGAAATGCAAATTTTGGTTTTTGAAAATATACCATTACAAAATTATGACACATAATTGTATAACTGTTTTTTACATTGCTAAAGCATGTTTAATAATGCATTATATGTAGCTCAATAAATATTGAAAAGGTTTATATGATTTATTAAACAATTCGTTTTTCAAAAAAATATGAAATGCATATAATAAACAGGTGGTCGCTTTTTAAAAAAATTCTATAAGATTATACCATTTTAAATTCATAATTAACTGTATCTTCTAAGTAAAGTAATGGATATCTGCAGTTGGAGGTTTCTGAAAAGTGTGATGCATTTTGATATTTTAAAAATGTTAAATTTGTGAAAAACTTAAAACCGTGAAAAGCAAGTTTTGGTTTTTTGTGAAAATATACCATTACAAAATTATGACATATAATTGTATAACTGTTTTTACATTGTGCATTATATATAGCTCAATAAATTATTAAAAAGGTTTATATAATTTATTAAGCAATTTTTTTTTTCAAAAATAAATGAAATCCATATAATAAACAGGTGTTTTTTTTTAAATTATGATATTATAATTTTAAAATCATAATTAGCTGTATCTTCTAAGTAAAGTAATAGAAATTTGTAGCTATTGAAATCTCCAGCTCTGTTTGAAGGTACATTTTGATATTTTTAAAATTTTAAATTTGTTTAAAACTTAAAACCGTGAAATGCAAATTTTGGTTTTTGAAAATATACCTTTACAAAATTATGACACATAATTGTATAACTGTTTTTACATTGCTAAAGTGTGTTTAATAATGCATTATATATAGGTCAATAAATATTGAAAAGGTTTATATGATTTATTAAACAATTCGTTTTCAAAAATAAATGAAACCCATATAATAAACAGGTGGTCGCTTTTTGTTAAAAATTATGATATTATAATTTTAAATTCATAATTAGCTATATCTTCTAAGTAATGGATATCTGACGTTAGAGGTTTCTGAAAAGTGTGTTAGAAGATACATTTTGATATTTTTAAAATGTTAAATTTGTAAAAAACTTAGAACCGTGAAACACAAATTTTGGTTTTTGAAAATATACTATTACAGAATTATGACATATATCTGTATAACTGTTTTTTACATTGTTGAAGCATGTTTATTAATGCATTATATATAGCTCAATAAATATTAAAAACGTTCATATGATTTATTAAACAATTCGTTTTTTAAAAATGAATCCATAAAAACAGGTGGTCACTTTTTTGTTAAATTATGAGATTATAATTTTAAATTCATAATTAGCTGTATCTATAATAGATATCTGCCACTATAGACCATTACAAAATTATGACATATAATTGTAATTAACTCGGGTGTGAAGCATGTCTCCCAAGAACCGCATTATATCGGGCTTCCACTGTATTTTAAAAATTGTAACTTCATAATACAAATTCTAATTTTGAAATAATATTCAAATATAAATTTAGCACAATTTATAGTTTTTTCTTTTAAATTGCTATAGGATTTACCGTAAAGTGTCAAACCTGCCATCTTAAGAGTATGCTGATTTAGTATGCCAGTGTTTCAAACAACGAAAGATTGTCTTTTTGATGTAAGTACATTTTAGTGTTAGTTTTTGTTAATTTCATCTTTCAATAATGTTTTAATACTCGCACACATTGTTTACATAAATGTTTGACACTTTCTGTGTCATTTATTTATTTATAGCTGTAGCTGTGTAATAAGCCAATAATAGATCTTAATGAGTGAGAAATATTTTACATGCATTTATGAGAGAAAAAAAGAATTTTTTTCAAGTGCAACTTCTGATACTATCGACAATTGCAATATATTTCATAGAAATTTTAACTTTCAGTTTATTACACAGTGCCAGTTTGAACCATCAATGATATAAAACAAAATTGAAATATCTTTAACAACTGTCTACTTTAAACTGCACATAAAAAAAAGTATTAAAATATGTAGAATGCTTAAAATTCAAAATATTGCTTGTTTGTACCCTTAAAGATTGAAATGTTGGATAAAAAAGTGTCTATTACTTAAATTATTTCTATTTTCAAGTGTATGAGTAACCTATAGTGTTCAAAAGTAAAAAAATTGAAAGGTTTCTTAAAGCAACTTTATTTTAGTTAATTTCGCCTTTCAATGATTTAGAATAGTCATACACATAATTTACATAAATCTTTGACACTTTCTGTGTTGCTTTATTCATTTATAGCTGTGAAATAAGTCAAAAGCGGATCTTAATGTGGAAAAATATTATTTTACATGCATTTATATTTATAAGACAAAAATAAGAATTTTTTCAATAGCTTATCAATGTTTTAACATATTTCATAGAATTTTTAACTTTTGGCTTATTACACAGCACAACTTCAAACCATGAAGGATATAAAACAAAATTAAAATACATCTTTAAATAACTGTCTTTAAACTATTTACATAAAATAAGAGTAAAATCTTAAAAAATGCAGAAAACTTAAAATTCAAAATATTGCTTGTTTGTACCCTTAATTGATATGTTGGATAAAAGAGTGTTACATAAATTATTTCTATTTTAAAGTTTATGAATAACATATAGTGTTCAAAAGTAAAAATTTTTAAAGATTTCTTAAAGAAACTATTTTAGTTAATTTCATCTTTCAATAATGTAGAATACTCATACACATTGTTTACATAAATGTATATGGTACTTTCTGTGTTGTTTTATTTATTTATACAGGGTGTCTACAGAATCTGGAAATCAGGGAATCATGGAAAAATCAGGGAGGTTTATCAATCTGGAAATATCAGGGTACTTTGTAAAAATATTCGAAAATCAGGGAAATTTGTCTATATTATGAAAATATTTGCATATTTACCTTGCCAACGAGATTGATTCGTCTATTTTATGTACCATATTTTTTAACATGCTGATTAGTCTTTCCCAATATTTTCAAAAAGTTGCGCATGGTATGAGTTTTTGATATTTAATGCAAATTAAGGTGATCAGATGTCCTAATTTTCTGTACATCGTGCTTATATTGAAGGCAATTTACCCATTTTTAAAAATTTTAAATGATACATTAGCATAACCGGACCAGTTGGCCAGTTTAATCCAATTAGCTATCCCGTCAAATGTAGATAAGTCTTAGAATTGAATATTTTTCAGAAAATGAGGAAATTTTCTGGTCACCCTATATCCATTGGCCACTACATGAAGTTGGATTGAATTTTGAGTTCGGATTTATAAAACTGTCAACAAATACTTAATGAATATTAGGCAATTTTTTGTGTTTTTCTCTTGTTTTTTCTCGCAAAGGAGATATTAGCAGGCTGGATAAGTGTGTTATATGAGGAATCGACATACTTGAAAAAATACGGTATGTGTATTGTTAATAATGGAAATCAGGGAATTCTGATAAAGATAGTCAGGGAAATCATGGAAAAATCAGGGAACTTTTTTTTTTTTGAATTTCTGTAGACACCCTGTTATAGTTCTGTAATAAGTCAAAAGTGGGTCTTAATGGGTAAAAAATATTATTTTACATGTATTTACAAGACCTAAAATAAGAATTTTTCAAGTGCAAATTCTGATATTGACACAGCATATTTCATAGAACTTTTGAAAATTTAGTGTTGAATCTAGAAAAAAAGTCACCATTCAACAATTTTTAAAAAAGGGCAGAACATTCTCTAAAGTCACTCTTGTACCTTGTTATTTTTTTTTTTCAGTTGATTAGTTTAATTTTATCAATAGTATTTTGCGATTTTGCCGCAACTGATTGAATTTCTCGATCTTCCCCCCCTCCCTCCCGATACGTAATGTTGACTTTAGGGCCGTGGTTCCCAACTTGGGGGGATTTGAAATTTGTTACTCACCCGTTCGCCAGACTTGTATAAAACCAAAAACTTTCTGCGCACATAAATATTGGGTCAAAAACTTTCTGCAAATTAATTTAATGTTTAATAAAATAACGTGCTATACATAGCTGCCAACTCTTCCGATTTTTTCAGAATTCTTCTGAAAAATCGGCATGTTTCCGATTTTACCCCCGTAATGAGTTTTCTTCTGCTTTTCGTCATTTTCTTCCGATTTTTGGCCTTTTTTTACGCGAGTTTCGTCAAAGGATCGTGGGAAAACCCAAAATTTCGCCGAAGGTTCACGGGAAAGACGCAAATTTTGTCAGAAGATCGCGTACAAAACGAGAATTCCCCCAAAAGAGCACGTAAAAACACAAATTTTGTGAAAAGAACGCGAATTTTGTCAAAAGATCAGGTAAAAAAAAGCACCGTCAAAAGATTGCGTAAAAACACTATTTCCGTGAAAAGATTGTGTAAAAACGCGAATTCCGTTAAAGGATCGCGGAAAAAACGCGGTGTTTCGTGAAAAGATCGTAGAAAAAACCAAATTTCACTGATGGATTGCGGAAAAAACCCAAGTTTCGCTGAACGATCGCGGGAAAGATGGGAATTTCGTCAAAAGATTGCGTAAACAATGTGTAAGAGTGATTTTTGTCCAAATTTTCCAAAAATTTAAGGCATTGATTTCTGAAAATTAAAAAAAAATCGGCCACCAATTCAGACATTGCAATTTTGACATTTTCGGCCAAAAAAATTTATTTTGTCAATCGTTTGCAGAAAAATTGCCAATTTCGTCAAAGGATCGCGTGGAAAATGCTAATTTTGTCAAAAGATCATGAAAAAACGACAAATTTCGGCTGAAGATTGCGAATTTCGTCAAAGGGTCGCGCAAAAAAAACGCATAGCTAGTGTCGGAAGTGGGCTCCCCCCCCCCCTTAGTTGTAACTTTTTAGAAAATTTGCTGTGAATTTCAGAAATTTTTTTTTTTACTCAGAATCACCCTAAAAAAAAAAGAGAAATTTAGGAGTCAGAAGTTTTAAGTGTGTCTTTTAATGTGAAAGGTAGGATATCTACGAATATTAAAAAAAAAAAAGAATTAGTAATTTTTAATATATTTAAGTTATTCTTTATTTTCATAATATATATTGTGCAATTGCAAATCAGTGAATATTTTATTCGGGTTTCTCTTTGAAATTTGTTTGTTTATAAGGATTCAGCTGTTTTTAAATCCTTACTGAAAGCGTTATAAAACTTAAAAAATCTTCTGATTTTTCACCAAAATCTTCTGACTTCTTCTGATTTTTTGCCCAAAATCTTCTGAGTTTTACCGAAATTTAGTTGGCAAGTATGACTATATGACTTTGACGGTATGAATTTTAAACAGTAGTTTTAAAATAATTACCATATAATATAAAAATTAATTAATATTAATTACAGAATAATTATGCTGGCTAAAAAAATAATAAAGCTAAAAATCCATGATAAGAAGGGGTGAATTCTTATCAGTTATTTTGTCAATGCATTTAGAAACAGCCCAATCCTTAACATTGTGACCTCTTCTCACAAAATGCAATAATGGACATTGCTTCTGAAACAACTGAATGCCATTTTGCAAGGAGGGGTCCATTCATAAGTATAAAAATGAGTTTTTATGACCGATGAGTTTTTATTGTGGCCCTTTGACAAAAACTCTCATTTTTTCAGCGATCATTTGGCGGAATTTTTGTTTTTTCGGGATTTTTTGACGACATTTGTGTTTTTTTTTCGCAATCCTTTGACAAAATGCACTTGCTTTCTCCTGTCCTTTGGTGAAATTTACATTTTTTCATGATCTTTTGACGAAAGTCACGTTTTTTACGCGGAGTTTTGACGAAATTCGCACTTTTTTTCGCGATCCTTTGACGAAATTAGTTTTTTTCCGCGGTTCTTTGACGAAATTTGCATTTCTCCCCCCCCCCCCCCCGTGATCTTTTGACAAAATTCATGCTTTTTTCCGCTATGCTTTTACGAAATTCGTTTTTTTCCTGCGCTTTTTTGGACGAAATTTGCTTATTTCTGCGATTCTTTGATGAAATTAGCTTTTTTTTGCGATCCTTTGATGATATTCGGGTTTTTTTTCTGTGACCTTTTGAGGAAATTCATGTTTTTTTTTTTCGCAATCCTTTGGTAAAATGCTCTCTTTTTGCGAAATTTGTGTTTCTTTCGCAATCCTTTAACAAAATCAGTTTTTTTCGCGATTCTTTTACGAAATTTGCGGGGTTTTTTTTTTCATGATTCTTTGACAAAATTCGCGCCTTTTCCGCTATGCTTTTAGGAAATTAGTTTTCTTCCTGCGCTTCTTCGACGTAATTTGCGTTTTACATACGATTCTTTGACAAAAAGTTTTGTTTCCACGATTCTTTAAAGAAATTCGCGTTTTTTCTGCGGTCATTTAACGAAATTTGCATTTTTTTCCCCGCCATGCTTTGACAAAATTAGGTATTTTTTCTGCGAACGATTGACGGAATTAGTTTATCTTCGGCGAACATTTGTTGAAATCCGCAATATATTTCAGTGACTTTTTTATGTCTGAATTTTCTGACTGGTGGCCGATTTTTTTTTAATTTTCGGAACCGAATACCTTAAATTTTCAGAAAATTCAGAACAGAATCACCCCTAGCAAAAAGCAAACAATAAATAAATCGTACATAAAATTGGGGAACATTTTTAATTTTTTGGCATTAAAAAAAAATACAATAACAAAAATTACGTTTTTTTTTTCTAAAAAATTTTCCGCAAAGTTCCGAATTTTGCAGAAAAAATTCTGCAAAATTCGGAACTTTGCGGAAAATTTTTCGTGTGCGCGCGTGCGTCTATATTATACAATTCTGCCGTTCGCTATCAGTTTCTTTTGGCATTTTTTTGGTTGAGATGTTGGGAAGAAAAAATGTTGTAGACAAAAAATAAACAGAATAGAAGCAAATTTTTAAAAATCAGGTTTTTTAATTGAATTTTAAAAATTTTCCCAATCGAAAGTTTAAAATAGTTTAACACCAGAATAATTGTATGAATAATCTTTTAAAGTGTTTTGACATCTAATCTTAGTATTAAAAATCTGGTACTTTTTTGTTAGCCAGGTACCAATGTTACATATATATATATGTGAGTTGTGGTTTTAGATTCCCATAAAAACCTACTCATAGCAACAGATATGGTCAGCACTTTTCCATGAGAACTTGTTACCGCAGAACAGCAGATGTTACTGAATTTGCTGATATGCAGTTTGCATTCTCTTCGCTTGGAAACAAGTGACAACCGGGAGCAGATTTCATTCTGACGCGGTTGATGTAAAACGTATCTTTTTCGCTCTAGACGAGAGCGGAGGCCGATATGGAATCTCGACGATTCTGCGAGTGCGTATGCCGCAGAAAAACCCCCTACCCTACCGTACTTGTAAATATAATTTCTATTTAATATGTAAAACTATAACCTAGAATCATTAAACTCCTTTTTTCATTAACTAAGGCCTTATCCTTATATCATCCTTATATTACATGGGAGCTCTAGGCCGATTTGAATCCAAAACGAATTTAAAAAGTAAAATCCCCTAGGCTTTATTACCGATCAGAATTGGAGAACTTCCTTCTCAGTCCCGTTATCAACATTCGTATTCCAGCAGACGTGATTCATCCCCTTAGCCATCTGGTTGCAGCTCGTTTATTTTTATTTGTGCAAGATAGTTATCGCCGTACAAGGAATGAATCTTCGACTGCATATTTTTTTTCTACGGATCATTAATTGGATTACTTCAATATATCGTGGCGAGGAATTTATTTTTCAATTGGATAACTCCTTTTGAAGTAAGTTTATTTTTTTTCTCTTTCCTTTCTTGCCTTTTAATATGGAATTACAAGAAATTGACTTTATTAAAAGCCAGTTGAAATCGGCTAAAACAGATAAAATCAAATTATTGCATGAATTTATATTTGGTTGCGATAAAAATCGCCAGAATAGAGCGAATTTAAGGAAATTTAAAGGTTTTTCTTTTACTGACAAAAGCGATGAGTATGAAAATAAACTCAAAGTAATTTTGGATGATTACGATCAGATACAATTGATTACTATTGCTAATATCTTATCCATTGACATCCATGGATCAAAGGAAGATATAGCACAACGTATTTTAAGCGCACTAGTTGATATTTCGGCTTTTGAAGACACGTTTACGGCAGTTTCCGAATCGGATACCGAATTTAATGATAGCCACAATAGTAGTGGAAGCACTGGTTTATCTTCCCCTTTGGCAGTACAGCCAGACCAGGCGCGTGTACACTGTACACACTCCGCGCCCAAACAGACAATTTCTTTCCATGACATTGATCATTTAATTACACCGTTTAGTGGTGATAAAACGGAAAACGTTCAAACATGGTTTCAGAGATTTGAATCTCTAGCCCATTCATTTCAACTGTCCGACATACAGAAATTTGTGTTTGCTGAGCGGGCATTAAAAAGTTTAGCATTATTGTATGTACGTAGTGAAAATAACATTTCTTCATATACATCGCTCAAAGAAGCATTGTTTCGCGAATTTGGACAATCAGCTTCGTCCGCCCAGATACATCAATTACTAGCCGCTAGAGGCTGCCGCCCGAACGAAAAACTATTGGAATATTTTTTGAAAATGAAAGAAATAGCACAAAGAGGAAACATCGATGATATATCTTTAATTCACTATATAATTAATGGGATTAACGATACACCACATAATAAAGCTATATTATTCGGGTGCGCCACGCTTGCCGAATTTAAAAACAAGCTCCAAATTTTCGAACGAATTTGTGAACAGAGTTCTAAAGTTTACCAATCAAAGTCACCGACTACACCCAACACTCCTAAGATTAACCAGACGGAAAAAACTGCAAAATTAATTTGCTGGAATTGTTTAGCCCCAGGACACCTATCTACCCATTGTGTGCATTTAAATAAAGGAAAAAAGTGTATGAAATGTGCACGTTTTGGTCATGTTTCCAGCCAGTGTACGGAACAAACGCCGGAGCGTAAGCGTTCGACTCAAGGCACCCCCCCCCCTTCACACAAGACGTCGCCACGCAGAGACGAACAAATCCACGTAGTAGAAATGTGTCATTCTCCTCCGCGCATGCAGAAACCTGTAAAAATTTTTAATTTACAAATAACTTCAATCTTGGACACTGGAAGCTCACTGACGATACTGAGAGAAGACATTTATGAACAAATTGGGTCTCCCCCCCTCACCGGAGCTCCTGTACAATTGTCGGGCATCGGTAACCGTGTTATTCAACCTATAGGATCGTTTTCTACCGATATAGAGGTAGACGATAACACTTTTTCTACTACTGTTTACGTAGTTAAGTCTTCTCAGATGCCCATGCCACTTATCATAGGGACAGATGTCATATTTCAGGGTACTCTCACATGCGACAAAAACGGAGCTACTTTAACTAAATCTCCACCCACAAGTATTTTTATAAGCTGCATTACTGTGTCTGATAATGTATCTGCAACGAAATCTCAAGATAAATCCTATGTACCTCCATTTCCTCATGCAAGATGCACTACGGAAACATTTGTTTCAAATTCTTTCCCCCAAGATCTAAAACCGCCGAGAGTAAATAAAGATTTTTCGAATGAAAATATTCCTACTGACATAGAAGTTGACCCAGTGATTGACTCAGCATATCTGAAACATCTCGCAACATTATCGCCAGACTGTTTTTCCTTCGATTTAAATTTCTTATCCTACAAGCTGTTCATGACTGTGCTCGTCTTATTGACCATCTATTTATTACTGTTTACGTCTGCCAACGGACTCATTTATCAGTATTCGGCGTTCCATACATCCCAACCATCTCCAGATTCGAGTGACGTTACTAATTGGACCGAAATTCTGCGTTTCCTTATCATTTCTTGTTTATTTTTTATACGCCGACATTTTGTGAAGTCAACAACGAGAAAGAGAAAAAGTAGACTTAAATTTCCAAAAAGAAATATGCTTCACGTATATAGGTCACTAGTGCAACCAACGAATTTATCATAAATGTGTTTTTTATTATTACTACTATTTTTTTTAAACTGTGTTTTTATATATTCTGTGTTTTACACCTATATCTGCTTATTCCTGAGAACATTTATATCGTACAGACTATTAGACTGCTACTATCTGTGATTTTCTTAGTAACTTTATTTCAATATCTTCGTTTTTTTTACGATTGCAGCAAGCATCCACGATTATTTTTTTCTGGACGAAACATTAGAATGAGATGTTTACCAGTGTAACTCACCATTTCAAGAGTCCAATCATTGATGGAAATCTTCAACACAGAACGTTTTTTTCTTCTTCGTATTTTTGTGTGTCATGCCATTCTACAGTGCGATAAACTTCAAGTGTTTTTTTTTTTTTTTAAAGTTATCGCATACCAAGCATTTTTATCAACAGTGTTTTTTTTGATTAATTATTCTTAGTTTGTGGAATATGCAACAGATTCTTTATTTTTTCAGCTTATATTAACAGAATTTATGTGCCTTTTTTTTCGAAGTTCTGTTCAACATTTTTTTTTAAATCTCTGAGCGATATATACCTGCTCAAAACTTTTTTATTGAACCCATGCGGTGATTTTTTTTTTGCGCATGGCAAGTTATCTTTCTCTCGGACTGCAAATGGTGCATTATATTTTTCATTTGCCTGTTTCGCAACACGTGCTTTTTTTTATGTTGCGTAAACAACAACTTTATTTTAAAATGACTGTTTACACAGGACTTTATTTTTTTTTTGAACACTCACTTTTGACAAGAAGAAAAAGAATATTGTTGTGTTTATATTTTTAAAACTGTATTTTATGTGTAAACTTTTTATTGAATTGCTATATATATGTATGTGTCCCCCCCCCCCCATCGCATATTTTTTTTACAGAAGTAAGAGCTGGCTGTCGAAAAAAAAAACCTTTTGGTGGGAAATCCTTTTTTTTTGCTTAGACGAGGCAAACCTCTTTTTTTTTTTAATTCTCGAATGACGTTGGGATAAAGATGTTTTTTTTTACGAAATTCTACCTAAGATGAGGCAGATTTTAGTATGTTTTCTTGATGATAATATAATGGGCAGACGGCCTTTCAGATTATATTTTTCATCCCTGGTGATGGCTCATGAGAAAGACGGTCTCATGACGCAAATTGATGTTATCCTGAGATTTTTTTTTATTCTTTTTTTTTTTTTTTGGAGATAACCCACGGCAGCTCAGCATTAATTTACATAAAATTTAGAATTAATTTTTTTTTATTATTTAGCTCAATTTTCTTAATTATTTAATGACCGTTTTTTTCCTTTGGATTTTAATTATTTTTAGATAGTTTTTTTTTTGACATATCTTGTTGCTTATTTAACGCGCTGTCGAGGTCGACAAGCCGACAAGATGGCCGAGTGTGAGTTGTGGTTTTAGATTTCCATAAAACCCTACTCATAGCAACAGATATGGTCAGCACTTTTCCATGAGAACTTGTTACCGCAGAACAGCAGATGTTACTGAATTTGCTGATATGCAGTTTGCATTCTCTTCGCTTGGAAACAAGTGACAACCGGGAGCAGATTTCATTCTGACGCGGTTGATGTAAAACGTATCTTTTTCGCTCTAGACGAGAGCGGAGGCCGATATGGAATCTCGACGATTCTGCGAGTGCGTATGCCGCAGAAAAACCCCCTACCCTCCCGTACTTGTAAATATAATTTCTATTTAATATGTAAAACTATAACCTAGAATCATTAAACTCCTTTTTTCATTAACTAAGGCCTTATCCTTATATCATCCTTATATTACATATATATGTAATGTACATATATTGTATATATACACACACACATATGTATATATAACACTGGCGCCAGCTAACCAAAAAGTACCAAAAATCTTTATAATTTTTCTGGTTATTGAGTATATTATAATATTTGGTAATGCTTTCGATTATTTATTGAATGACCTTTCAACTGCTATTCGCTTTGCTATATATCACAGGAAAAATATTTTACACATGAAACTATTTAAAAGTATATATAAATTTGATTCTCTTGAGCATATTTAACCTAAACAATATATGAAATATCTAAATGAGGTATTAACTATAAGTTTATGGGGGTAGTCATCTGCCTTTTCATTTTCATTTATATTTAAGTTTGGAATGCCGGAGAGAGACAGTATTAAGGGCAGATATGTAGACGCAAACATATCACAAACGTACGTTTCCGTTTAAGGGTTAAGATATTAAATGTTAAAAATTGTCTTTTTTTTTTTGAGATTAAATGTTTTCAAAAAAAATTGAGGTTATCAATTCGACGCGTATGTATGTTTTTTTTTTTTTTATGTATGTTCACCGATTGCTCCGGAACTTTTTGTCCGATTTATGTGATTTTGGTTTTAATTGAAAGAGGATACTCTCGAATTGGTACCACTTCCGTTTCATCGAAATTGGTTGAGTAGTTTTTTAGTAATTCAAAAAAACCAATAAAATAAAGGATTTTTCGCAAATTATCTTTCATTGTTGTAACCGGTTTTTCATTCATAAACATAAAGCTATGTATTCATATGCGTTATCGCCAAGTTGTCGCCAGACTTGGCGCCATTTGGTGAAATATCGCCAAATTTGGCGACCAAAATAAGTTGTCATAAATGAAGCCAACTTGGCTGTAACTGACTAATTTGGCGATATTCCCATTCAAATTCACTAATGGATCTTCTCCAATATGTTTCTTCACAATTTCTAATCGGCAGTCATATTTACAATTCTAAATTGCCAACCATTATTTAAAATGCTAAATAATACAGAAGCAAACGAAATTAATACATGAAAACATCTGAATTGTATCAAGAAATGAGAACATGTAAATTTTAATCAGATTGCACGATAAAAGCAAAAAGTGCGCTTTTTACTTTGCAGTAGTTTTTGAAGTCGGTTTTATTTTTGGTAAAAAAGTTTATATATTATTTTAAATTTATAATTAGCTGTATCTTCTAAGTAAAATAATAGATATTTGCAGTTGAGGTTCCTGAAAATTGTGTTAGAAGATACAAATTTAACATTTTAAAAATATCAAAATGTAAGAAACATAAAACCATGAAATGCAAATTTTGGTTTTTGAAAATATACTATTACAAATTTATGACATTGTATAACTGTTTTTACATTGTGCATTATATATAGCTCAATAAATATTAAAAAGGTTTATATGATTTATTAAACAATTTGTTTTTTAAAAAATGAAACCATAAAAACAGGTGGTTGCTTTTTTTAAAATTATGAGATTATAATTTTAAATTCATAATTAGCTGCATCTTCTAAGTAAAGTAATGGAGATCTATAGCTATAAGACCTCCAAGTCTGTTAGAAGGTACATTTTGATATTTTTAAAACTTTAAATTTGTTTAAAACTTAAAACCGTGAAATGCAAATTTTGGTTTTTGAAAATATACCATTACAAAATTATGACACATAATTGTATAACTGTTTTTTACATTGCTAAAGCATGTTTAATAATGCATTATATGTAGCTCAATAAATATTGAAAAGGTTTATATGATTTATTAAACAATTCGTTTTTCAAAAAAATATGAAATGCATATAATAAACAGGTGGTCGCTTTTTAAAAAAATTCTATAAGATTATACCATTTTAAATTCATAATTAACTGTATCTTCTAAGTAAAGTAATGGATATCTGCAGTTGGAGGTTTCTGAAAAGTGTGATGCATTTTGATATTTTAAAAATGTTAAATTTGTGAAAAACTTAAAACCGTGAAAAGCAAGTTTTGGTTTTTTGTGAAAATATACCATTACAAAATTATGACATATAATTGTATAACTGTTTTTACATTGTGCATTATATATAGCTCAATAAATTATTAAAAAGGTTTATATAATTTATTAAGCAATTTTTTTTTTCAAAAATAAATGAAATCCATATAATAAACAGGTGTTTTTTTTTAAATTATGATATTATAATTTTAAAATCATAATTAGCTGTATCTTCTAAGTAAAGTAATAGAAATTTGTAGCTATTGAAATCTCCAGCTCTGTTTGAAGGTACATTTTGATATTTTTAAAATTTTAAATTTGTTTAAAACTTAAAACCGTGAAATGCAAATTTTGGTTTTTGAAAATATACCTTTACAAAATTATGACACATAATTGTATAACTGTTTTTACATTGCTAAAGTGTGTTTAATAATGCATTATATATAGGTCAATAAATATTGAAAAGGTTTATATGATTTATTAAACAATTCGTTTTCAAAAATAAATGAAACCCATATAATAAACAGGTGGTCGCTTTTTGTTAAAAATTATGATATTATAATTTTAAATTCATAATTAGCTATATCTTCTAAGTAATGGATATCTGACGTTAGAGGTTTCTAAAAAGTGTGTTAGAAGATACATTTTGATATTTTTAAAATGTTAAATTTGTAAAAAACTTAGAACCGTGAAACACAAATTTTGGTTTTTGAAAATATACTATTACAGAATTATGACATATATCTGTATAACTGTTTTTTACATTGTTGAAGCATGTTTATTAATGCATTATATATAGCTCAATAAATATTAAAAACGTTCATATGATTTATTAAACAATTCGTTTTTTAAAAATGAATCCATAAAAACAGGTGGTCACTTTTTTGTTAAATTATGAGATTATAATTTTAAATTCATAATTAGCTGTATCTATAATAGATATCTGCCACTATAGACCATTACAAAATTATGACATATAATTGTAATTAACTCGGGTGTGAAACATGTCTCCCAAGAACCGCATTATATCGGGCTTCCACTGTATTTTAAAAATTGTAACTTCATAATACAAATTCTAATTTTGAAATAATATTCAAATATAAATTTAGCACAATTTATAGTTTTTTCTTTTAAATTGCTATAGGATTTACCGTAAAGTGTCAAACCTGCCATCTTAAGAGTATGCTGATTTAGTATGCCAGTGTTTCAAACAACGAAAGATTGTCTTTTTGATGTAAGTACATTTTAGTGTTAGTTTTTGTTAATTTCATCTTTCAATAATGTTTTAATACTCGCACACATTGTTTACATAAATGTTTGACACTTTCTGTGTCATTTATTTATTTATAGCTGTAGCTGTGTAATAAGCCAATAATAGATCTTAATGAGTGAAAAATATTTTACATGCATTTATGAGAGAAAAAAAAGAATTTTTTTCAAGTGCAACTTCTGATACTATCGACAATTGCAATATATTTCATAGAAATTTTAACTTTCAGTTTATTACACAGTGCCAGTTTGAACCATCAATGATATAAAACAAAATTGAAATATCTTTAACAACTGTCTACTTTAAACTGCACATAAAAAAAAGTATTAAAATATGTAGAATGCTTAAAATTCAAAATATTGCTTGTTTGTACCCTTAAAGATTGAAATGTTGGATAAAAAAGTGTCTATTACTTAAATTATTTCTATTTTCAAGTGTATGAGTAACCTATAGTGTTCAAAAGTAAAAAAATTGAAAGGTTTCTTAAAGCAACTTTATTTTAGTTAATTTCGCCTTTCAATGATTTAGAATAGTCATACACATAATTTACATAAATCTTTGACACTTTCTGTGTTGCTTTATTCATTTATAGCTGTGAAATAAGTCAAAAGCGGATCTTAATGTGGAAAAATATTATTTTACATGCATTTATATTTATAAGACAAAAATAAGAATTTTTTCAATAGCTTATCAATGTTTTAACATATTTCATAGAATTTTTAACTTTTGGCTTATTACACAGCACAACTTCAAACCATGAAGGATATAAAACAAAATTAAAATACATCTTTAAATAACTGTCTTTAAACTATTTACATAAAATAAGAGTAAAATCTTAAAAAATGCAGAAAACTTAAAATTCAAAATATTGCTTGTTTGTACCCTTAATTGATATGTTGGATAAAAAAGTGTTACATAAATTATTTCTATTTTAAAGTTTATGAATAACATATAGTGTTCAAAAGTAAAAATTTTTAAAGATTTCTTAAAGAAACTATTTTAGTTAATTTCATCTTTCAATAATGTAGAATACTCATACACATTGTTTACATAAATGTATATGGTACTTTCTGTGTTGTTTTATTTATTTATACAGGGTGTCTACAGAATCTGGAAATCAGGGAATCATGGAAAAATCAGGGAGGTTTATCAATCTGGAAATATCAGGGTACTTTGTAAAAATATTCGAAAATCAGGGAAATTTGTCTATATTATGAAAATATTTGCATATTTACCTTGCCAACGAGATTGATTCGTCTATTTTATGTACCATATTTTTTAACATGCTGATTAGTCTTTCCCAATATTTTCAAAAAGTTGCGCATGGTATGAGTTTTTGATATTTAATGCAAATTAAGGTGATCAGATGTCCTAATTTTCTGTACATCGTGCTTATATTGAAGGCAATTTACCCATTTTTAAAAATTTTAAATGATACATTAGCATAACCGGACCAGTTGGCCAGTTTAATCCAATTAGCTATCCCGTCAAATGTAGATAAGTCTTAGAATTGAATATTTTTCAGAAAATGAGGAAATTTTCTGGTCACCCTATATCCATTGGCCACTACATGAAGTTGGATTGAATTTTGAGTTCGGATTTATAAAACTGTCAACAAATACTTAATGAATATTAGGCAATTTTTTGTGTTTTTCTCTTGTTTTTTCTCGCAAAGGAGATATTAGCAGGCTGGATAAGTGTGTTATATGAGGAATCGACATACTTGAAAAAATACGGTATGTGTATTGTTAATAATGGAAATCAGGGAATTCTGATAAAGATAGTCAGGGAAATCATGGAAAAATCAGGGAACTTTTTTTTTTTTGAATTTCTGTAGACACCCTGTTATAGTTCTGTAATAAGTCAAAAGTGGGTCTTAATGGGTAAAAAATATTATTTTACATGTATTTACAAGACCTAAAATAAGAATTTTTCAAGTGCAAATTCTGATATTGACACAGCATATTTCATAGAACTTTTGAAAATTTAGTGTTGAATCTAGAAAAAAAGTCACCATTCAACAATTTTTAAAAAAGGGCAGAACATTCTCTAAAGTCACTCTTGTACCTTGTTATTTTTTTTTTCAGTTGATTAGTTTAATTTTATCAATAGTATTTTGCGATTTTGCCGCAACTGATTGAATTTCTCGATCTTCCCCCCCTCCCTCCCGATACGTAATGTTGACTTTAGGGCCGTGGTTCCCAACTTGGGGGGATTTGAAATTTGTTACTCACCCGTTCGCCAGACTTGTATAAAACCAAAAACTTTCTGCGCACATAAATATTGGGTCAAAAACTTTCTGCAAATTAATTTAATGTTTAATAAAATAACGTGCTATACATAGCTGCCAACTCTTCCGATTTTTTCAGAATTCTTCTGAAAAATCGGCATGTTTCCGATTTTACCCCCGTAATGAGTTTTCTTCTGCTTTTCGTCATTTTCTTCCGATTTTTGGCCTTTTTTTACGCGAGTTTCGTCAAAGGATCGTGGGAAAACCCAAAATTTCGCCGAAGGTTCACGGGAAAGACGCAAATTTTGTCAGAAGATCGCGTACAAAACGAGAATTCCCCCAAAAGAGCACGTAAAAACACAAATTTTGTGAAAAGAACGCGAATTTTGTCAAAAGATCAGGTAAAAAAAAGCACCGTCAAAAGATTGCGTAAAAACACTATTTCCGTGAAAAGATTGTGTAAAAACGCGAATTCCGTTAAAGGATCGCGGAAAAAACGCGGTGTTTCGTGAAAAGATCGTAGAAAAAACCAAATTTCACTGATGGATTGCGGAAAAAACCCAAGTTTCGCTGAACGATCGCGGGAAAGATGGGAATTTCGTCAAAAGATTGCGTAAACAATGTGTAAGAGTGATTTTTGTCCAAATTTTCCAAAAATTTAAGGCATTGATTTCTGAAAATTAAAAAAAAATCGGCCACCAATTCAGACATTGCAATTTTGACATTTTCGGCCAAAAAAATTTATTTTGTCAATCGTTTGCAGAAAAATTGCCAATTTCGTCAAAGGATCGCGTGGAAAATGCTAATTTTGTCAAAAGATCATGAAAAAACGACAAATTTCGGCTGAAGATTGCGAATTTCGTCAAAGGGTCGCGCAAAAAAAACGCATAGCTAGTGTCGGAAGTGGGCTCCCCCCCCCCCCTTAGTTGTAACTTTTTAGAAAATTTGCTGTGAATTTCAGAAATTTTTTTTTTTACTCAGAATCACCCTAAAAAAAAAAGAGAAATTTAGGAGTCAGAAGTTTTAAGTGTGTCTTTTAATGTGAAAGGTAGGATATCTACGAATATTAAAAAAAAAAAGAATTAGTAATTTTTAATATATTTAAGTTATTCTTTATTTTCATAATATATATTGTGCAATTGCAAATCAGTGAATATTTTATTCGGGTTTCTCTTTGAAATTTGTTTGTTTATAAGGATTCAGCTGTTTTTAAATCCTTACTGAAAGCGTTATAAAACTTAAAAAATCTTCTGATTTTTCACCAAAATCTTCTGACTTCTTCTGATTTTTTGCCCAAAATCTTCTGAGTTTTACCGAAATTTAGTTGGCAAGTATGACTATATGACTTTGACGGTATGAATTTTAAACAGTAGTTTTAAAATAATTACCATATAATATAAAAATTAATTAATATTAATTACAGAATAATTATGCTGGCTAAAAAAATAATAAAGCTAAAAATCCATGATAAGAAGGGGTGAATTCTTATCAGTTATTTTGTCAATGCATTTAGAAACAGCCCAATCCTTAACATTGTGACCTCTTCTCACAAAATGCAATAATGGACATTGCTTCTGAAACAACTGAATGCCATTTTGCAAGGAGGGGTCCATTCATAAGTATAAAAATGAGTTTTTATGACCGATGAGTTTTTATTGTGGCCCTTTGACAAAAACTCTCATTTTTTCAGCGATCATTTGGCGGAATTTTTGTTTTTTCGGGATTTTTTGACGACATTTGTGTTTTTTTTTCGCAATCCTTTGACAAAATGCACTTGCTTTCTCCTGTCCTTTGGTGAAATTTACATTTTTTCATGATCTTTTGACGAAAGTCACGTTTTTTACGCGGAGTTTTGACGAAATTCGCACTTTTTTTCGCGATCCTTTGACGAAATTAGTTTTTTTCCGCGGTTCTTTGACGATTTTTCTGTGACCTTTTGAGGAAATTCATGTTTTTTTTTTTCGCAATCCTTTGGTAAAATGCTCTCTTTTTGCGAAATTTGTGTTTCTTTCGCAATCCTTTAACAAAATCAGTTTTTTTCGCGATTCTTTTACGAAATTTGCGGGGTTTTTTTTTTCATGATTCTTTGACAAAATTCGCGCCTTTTCCGCTATGCTTTTAGGAAATTAGTTTTCTTCCTGCGCTTCTTCGACGTAATTTGCGTTTTACATACGATTCTTTGACAAAAAGTTTTGTTTCCACGATTCTTTAAAGAAATTCGCGTTTTTTCTGCGGTCATTTAACGAAATTTGCATTTTTTTCCCCGCCATGCTTTGACAAAATTAGGTATTTTTTCTGCGAACGATTGACGGAATTAGTTTATCTTCGGCGAACATTTGTTGAAATCCGCAATATATTTCAGTGACTTTTTTATGTCTGAATTTTCTGACTGGTGGCCGATTTTTTTTTAATTTTCGGAACCGAATACCTTAAATTTTCAGAAAATTCAGAACAGAATCACCCCTAGCAAAAAGCAAACAATAAATAAATCGTACATAAAATTGGGGAACATTTTTAATTTTTTGGCATTAAAAAAAAATACAATAACAAAAATTACGTTTTTTTTTTCTAAAAAATTTTCCGCAAAGTTCCGAATTTTGCAGAAAAAATTCTGCAAAATTCGGAACTTTGCGGAAAATTTTTCGTGTGCGCGCGTGCGTCTATATTATACAATTCTGCCGTTCGCTATCAGTTTCTTTTGGCATTTTTTTGGTTGAGATGTTGGGAAGAAAAAATGTTGTAGACAAAAAATAAACAGAATAGAAGCAAATTTTTAAAAATCAGGTTTTTTAATTGAATTTTAAAAATTTTCCCAATCGAAAGTTTAAAATAGTTTAACACCAGAATAATTGTATGAATAATCTTTTAAAGTGTTTTGACATCTAATCTTAGTATTAAAAATCTGGTACTTTTTTGTTAGCCAGGTACCAATGTTACATATATATATATGTGAGTTGTGGTTTTAGATTCCCATAAAAACCTACTCATAGCAACAGATATGGTCAGCACTTTTCCATGAGAACTTGTTACCGCAGAACAGCAGATGTTACTGAATTTGCTGATATGCAGTTTGCATTCTCTTCGCTTGGAAACAAGTGACAACCGGGAGCAGATTTCATTCTGACGCGGTTGATGTAAAACGTATCTTTTTCGCTCTAGACGAGAGCGGAGGCCGATATGGAATCTCGACGATTCTGCGAGTGCGTATGCCGCAGAAAAACCCCCTACCCTACCGTACTTGTAAATATAATTTCTATTTAATATGTAAAACTATAACCTAGAATCATTAAACTCCTTTTTTCATTAACTAAGGCCTTATCCTTATATCATCCTTATATTACATGGGAGCTCTAGGCCGATTTGAATCCAAAACGAATTTAAAAAGTAAAATCCCCTAGGCTTTATTACCGATCAGAATTGGAGAACTTCCTTCTCAGTCCCGTTATCAACATTCGTATTCCAGCAGACGTGATTCATCCCCTTAGCCATCTGGTTGCAGCTCGTTTATTTTTATTTGTGCAAGATAGTTATCGCCGTACAAGGAATGAATCTTCGACTGCATATTTTTTTTCTACGGATCATTAATTGGATTACTTCAATATATCGTGGCGAGGAATTTATTTTTCAATTGGATAACTCCTTTTGAAGTAAGTTTATTTTTTTTCTCTTTCCTTTCTTGCCTTTTAATATGGAATTACAAGAAATTGACTTTATTAAAAGCCAGTTGAAATCGGCTAAAACAGATAAAATCAAATTATTGCATGAATTTATATTTGGTTGCGATAAAAATCGCCAGAATAGAGCGAATTTAAGGAAATTTAAAGGTTTTTCTTTTACTGACAAAAGCGATGAGTATGAAAATAAACTCAAAGTAATTTTGGATGATTACGATCAGATACAATTGATTACTATTGCTAATATCTTATCCATTGACATCCATGGATCAAAGGAAGATATAGCACAACGTATTTTAAGCGCACTAGTTGATATTTCGGCTTTTGAAGACACGTTTACGGCAGTTTCCGAATCGGATACCGAATTTAATGATAGCCACAATAGTAGTGGAAGCACTGGTTTATCTTCCCCTTTGGCAGTACAGCCAGACCAGGCGCGTGTACACTGTACACACTCCGCGCCCAAACAGACAATTTCTTTCCATGACATTGATCATTTAATTACACCGTTTAGTGGTGATAAAACGGAAAACGTTCAAACATGGTTTCAGAGATTTGAATCTCTAGCCCATTCATTTCAACTGTCCGACATACAGAAATTTGTGTTTGCTGAGCGGGCATTAAAAAGTTTAGCATTATTGTATGTACGTAGTGAAAATAACATTTCTTCATATACATCGCTCAAAGAAGCATTGTTTCGCGAATTTGGACAATCAGCTTCGTCCGCCCAGATACATCAATTACTAGCCGCTAGAGGCTGCCGCCCGAACGAAAAACTATTGGAATATTTTTTGAAAATGAAAGAAATAGCACAAAGAGGAAACATCGATGATATATCTTTAATTCACTATATAATTAATGGGATTAACGATACACCACATAATAAAGCTATATTATTCGGGTGCGCCACGCTTGCCGAATTTAAAAACAAGCTCCAAATTTTCGAACGAATTTGTGAACAGAGTTCTAAAGTTTACCAATCAAAGTCACCGACTACACCCAACACTCCTAAGATTAACCAGACGGAAAAAACTGCAAAATTAATTTGCTGGAATTGTTTAGCCCCAGGACACCTATCTACCCATTGTGTGCATTTAAATAAAGGAAAAAAGTGTATGAAATGTGCACGTTTTGGTCATGTTTCCAGCCAGTGTACGGAACAAACGCCGGAGCGTAAGCGTTCGACTCAAGGCACCCCCCCCCCTTCACACAAGACGTCGCCACGCAGAGACGAACAAATCCACGTAGTAGAAATGTGTCATTCTCCTCCGCGCATGCAGAAACCTGTAAAAATTTTTAATTTACAAATAACTTCAATCTTGGACACTGGAAGCTCACTGACGATACTGAGAGAAGACATTTATGAACAAATTGGGTCTCCCCCCCTCACCGGAGCTCCTGTACAATTGTCGGGCATCGGTAACCGTGTTATTCAACCTATAGGATCGTTTTCTACCGATATAGAGGTAGACGATAACACTTTTTCTACTACTGTTTACGTAGTTAAGTCTTCTCAGATGCCCATGCCACTTATCATAGGGACAGATGTCATATTTCAGGGTACTCTCACATGCGACAAAAACGGAGCTACTTTAACTAAATCTCCACCCACAAGTATTTTTATAAGCTGCATTACTGTGTCTGATAATGTATCTGCAACGAAATCTCAAGATAAATCCTATGTACCTCCATTTCCTCATGCAAGATGCACTACGGAAACATTTGTTTCAAATTCTTTCCCCCAAGATCTAAAACCGCCGAGAGTAAATAAAGATTTTTCGAATGAAAATATTCCTACTGACATAGAAGTTGACCCAGTGATTGACTCAGCATATCTGAAACATCTCGCAACATTATCGCCAGACTGTTTTTCCTTCGATTTAAATTTCTTATCCTACAAGCTGTTCATGACTGTGCTCGTCTTATTGACCATCTATTTATTACTGTTTACGTCTGCCAACGGACTCATTTATCAGTATTCGGCGTTCCATACATCCCAACCATCTCCAGATTCGAGTGACGTTACTAATTGGACCGAAATTCTGCGTTTCCTTATCATTTCTTGTTTATTTTTTATACGCCGACATTTTGTGAAGTCAACAACGAGAAAGAGAAAAAGTAGACTTAAATTTCCAAAAAGAAATATGCTTCACGTATATAGGTCACTAGTGCAACCAACGAATTTATCATAAATGTGTTTTTTATTATTACTACTATTTTTTTTAAACTGTGTTTTTATATATTCTGTGTTTTACACCTATATCTGCTTATTCCTGAGAACATTTATATCGTACAGACTATTAGACTGCTACTATCTGTGATTTTCTTAGTAACTTTATTTCAATATCTTCGTTTTTTTTACGATTGCAGCAAGCATCCACGATTATTTTTTTCTGGACGAAACATTAGAATGAGATGTTTACCAGTGTAACTCACCATTTCAAGAGTCCAATCATTGATGGAAATCTTCAACACAGAACGTTTTTTTCTTCTTCGTATTTTTGTGTGTCATGCCATTCTACAGTGCGATAAACTTCAAGTGTTTTTTTTTTTTTTTAAAGTTATCGCATACCAAGCATTTTTATCAACAGTGTTTTTTTTGATTAATTATTCTTAGTTTGTGGAATATGCAACAGATTCTTTATTTTTTCAGCTTATATTAACAGAATTTATGTGCCTTTTTTTTCGAAGTTCTGTTCAACATTTTTTTTTAAATCTCTGAGCGATATATACCTGCTCAAAACTTTTTTATTGAACCCATGCGGTGATTTTTTTTTGCGCATGGCAAGTTATCTTTCTCTCGGACTGCAAATGGTGCATTATATTTTTCATTTGCCTGTTTCGCAACACGTGCTTTTTTTATGTTGCGTAAACAACAACTTTATTTTAAAATGACTGTTTACACAGGACTTTATTTTTTTTTTGAACACTCACTTTTGACAAGAAGAAAAAGAATATTGTTGTGTTTATATTTTTAAAACTGTATTTTATGTGTAAACTTTTTATTGAATTGCTATATATATGTATGTGTCCCCCCCCCCCATCGCATATTTTTTTTACAGAAGTAAGAGCTGGCTGTCGAAAAAAAAAACCTTTTGGTGGGAAATCCTTTTTTTTTGCTTAGACGAGGCAAACCTCTTTTTTTTTTTAATTCTCGAATGACGTTGGGATAAAGATGTTTTTTTTTACGAAATTCTACCTAAGATGAGGCAGATTTTAGTATGTTTTCTTGATGATAATATAATGGGCAGACGGCCTTTCAGATTATATTTTTCATCGGTGGTGATGGCTCATGAGAAAGACGGTCTCATGACGCAAATTGATGTTATCCTGAGATTTTTTTTTATTCTTTTTTTTTTTTTTTTGGAGATAACCCACGGCAGCTCAGCATTAATTTACATAAAATTTAGAATTAATTTTTTTTTTATTATTTAGCTCAATTTTCTTAATTATTTAATGACCGTTTTTTTCCTTTGGATTTTAATTATTTTTAGATAGTTTTTTTTTTGACATATCTTGTTGCTTATTTAACGCGCTGTCGAGGTCGACAAGCCGACAAGATGGCCGAGTGTGAGTTGTGGTTTTAGATTTCCATAAAATCCTACTCATAGCAACAGATATGGTCAGCACTTTTCCATGAGAACTTGTTACCGCAGAACAGCAGATGTTACTGAATTTGCTGATATGCAGTTTGCATTCTCTTCGCTTGGAAACAAGTGACAACCGGGAGCAGATTTCATTCTGACGCGGTTGATGTAAAACGTATCTTTTTCGCTCTAGACGAGAGCGGAGGGCGATATGGAATCTCGACGATTCTGCGAGTGCGTATGCCGCAGAAAAACCCCCTACCCTCCCGTACTTGTAAATATAATTTCTATTTAATATGTAAAACTATAACCTAGAATCATTAAACTCCTTTTTTCATTAACTAAGGCCTTATCCTTATATCATCCTTATATTACATATATATGTAATGTACATATATTGTATATATACACACACACATATGTATATATAACACTGGCGCCAGCTAACCAAAAAGTACCAAAAATCTTTATAATTTTTCTGGTTATTGAGTATTTTATAATATTTGGTAATGCTTTCGATTATTTATTGAATGACCTTTCAACTGCTATTCGCTTTGCTATATATCACAGGAAAAATATTTTACACATGAAACTATTTAAAAGTATATATAAATTTGATTCTCTTGAGCATATTTAACCTAAACAATATATGAAATATCTAAATGAGGTATTAACTTTATAAAATTTATAAATATTAAGTAGCATTAGAAAAGAAAATGGGTAGATAATAAATATGTGTGGCTCTCTCTACTTTAGGCTTCTTGCACAATAAATAAATTTATATGACGACATATACATTTTAAATTTTAAAATCAGATGATAATATATGGAAAACAATTCATGATATTGGGAAAAGGAAAACAGAGAAAATGTGTTCTGATGGGGAATAAATGTATACTTAAAATTGATAAAAATAAGAATCATGAAATGCTTTTGTGTATTGTGTTATCCATAAAATAAAAACTTAGTGTCCAGAGCTTTTCCACCAATCCTTAAAACATTACAAAAATGAATTATAAAATGTGTGAGTGTTATTAGTTTTAATCAGGGCTGCGGAGTTGGTGGGAAAAATAGATGACTCAGACAATGCAGACCTGCTTGTAAAATGGACAACTCTGACTCCGACAATTTTAACAGACCAAACTCAGACTCTTTCGCTCAAAAATGGACCCAACTCCAGACCCCTGATTTTAATGCTAAATATGTCATTCTTCAGGATATTTTGAGAAGATTCAGAATGTATAGTACTTTTCTTTATTTGAGGGATGTTGAAAAAGTACAATAAATGCCTTTTTGGTGCAAAAGCGAAGATGTATACAAAAAGATTCTCATTCTCAAAGAAGAGTCATTTCATTTATAGAATTATGTTAAAAACACATTTGTGACACAAGGTTCACCTTTTCAACAAGTTAAAAAAAAAATGTGAAATGATTAGTGATTGTAAGGTTCTTATATTGTTCCATCTTGTAATAGAGTTCACTTTTTCTGTAATAAGATACATAATTTACAGAGTGACAAGGGGGGGGGGTGGCATGGTTATTTTATTAATGCTCTGGTGGGGCGTGAGCAGTAAAAGGTTAGGAAACGCTGCTCTAGGGCAATTTGGCAGGGTGCAGCTCCCGTCGGCCCTTATATATAAATTACGTTATGCACCCACTGGCCCTTTTTAACTGGTGCATGCACTCGGCATCTCTTTTTAACTACTGCATGTGCCCGGCGACCCTTTTTAATTATTTTATGCACCCAGTTTCTCATGCATCAATTTTTGATGCGCCCTTTCAATTCACTTTTTTCTGGTCGCAGAAGGAAAAGACTCACAAAATATCTACTCTTGCACCCCCCCCCCCCCCCCCTCCCTGTGTACACGTCTAAACAAATTAAATTATTTTCATGTATAATTTGAATTTAGATATTTATTAAGCAGTTTAAATAGTCCTAAAAGCAGTTCGATGACTGTTACATATTAAACTAGATGATTATTGATAAATTCTCGATTATGTAGGTTCGGTCTCAATTACTTTGGATAATCGAGGTCCTATTGTATATATGTCGTAGGCTAATTGAGAAATAAGGCTGTTTGCAAAGAGCCGGGCTAATTGGAGAATCGTCGCATAAAATTCTATACATTGCTACATAAAATTCTATAGAATTTTATGTAGCGGGCCAGTGATGATGTCTGCAGACCAGTAAACTCTGATGTTTACTGGTTCTTTGGACTAGTGACTTTTTTTTTATCAATTCTACCGCTGTTTATTATAATAGGTATAGTTTTGAATTTGAAACAATTAGGGATGCACCAAATGTTTGGTATCCACTCAACCATGTTACCAAATATTCGGCTTGGCCGAATGGCAAACTATTCTGTTTGGCCGAATAACGAAATATTCAGCCAAACCGAATACTTAAAAAAAACTTAAAACATATTTTTAAAAACCTTATACCACTTCTACGTTTAATAGTCAATTTATAAAGATATTCAGAATAATTAGAAACAGAATCATATATTTAAATAAAAGATAATGTTTTTACATTATTTATTTGCTGTTTAAGTATTTAAGAAAATTAACCAATCCCGAGGATTTTCATCGGAATTAATTATGTACAAATTCAAGTTCCTGAATATTGTCCAGTAAATAATCTGTTTCTTGCTAAGATTTTAAGAATGTTTACGATCTCTGAAAATGATCGCCCACTCCAGACACCGATCTAGGATGCATTTAAAAACTTCCTTGCTTAATCAAAGGGGGTAGAAGAGTTATTCTTGCTGAGTTGCCGCCATATAAAATTTGAATAGATTATATTATTTATTTACTTTAGTCTCTTCCTGACAAACAAATAATATATGATCCTGTACAATTTTTCTTCCATTTTTCCGCAATTTCTCTTTGATTTTAAAATGATTGTTTCAGAATTTAAGAAAATTTTATTCATTTGTTTTAATTCACAGAAGAAGCCATGAAATTTAAAATTTTATTCATTAAAAAAGTTTTATAACTATCCTCTTCTTAAATAACTCAAAGCAGATTTTTTTTTTTTTTTTTTTTTTTCAGCATAAAGTTTACTTGAAAAAGCTCTTGATTATCAAAATAAAAGTTTCTGTTTTAAATATTATGTTATGTAAAATTGTTTTAAAATTTAACATTTTAATGCCTTTAAACTTTGAAATATAAAAGTATTCGACAAGCCGAATATTCGGCCTAGCGGTTACTATTTGGCTAGCCGAATATTCAGTATTCGGCCAAAATCAGTATTCGGTACATCCCTAAAAACAATATACTGAACTTACTTTTGAAAAATGGGTTAACCCGACCTGCAACAAAAGTAATTAACATCGGGAGAAGATTTCCCCACCACAGTCTGCCGTAACATTTCAGAAAATTGGCTGTGGATTTGAGAACTTTTTGATTTACACAGAATTGCCCGTGGTGCAGTGGTCTCCACACAACACAGACATGCACAAAAACTTCTATTTTTATTATTATAGACTCCTTCCACGTTAAATTGTCTGTTGTTCTACAACTCAATGCATAATCAGACTTTGCATAAAAAAAAAAAAAAAAAATTGAAATAAGGGGAGGAACAAAAGGTGGACTTCTCATGTGCAAACCAAACTCATAGGTAGAACATTCATAAATTGGGATTCAATTTTTTCTATGAGAATCTTAAAAATATAGCACGATTTCAGTATACTTTGATAATATATTCAAGGGGTGGTCAGACTTAGATAAAATGTAAAACTGTCTGCAAACTCAAATAATTTCTTAAAAATTTTCTGCAAAAAAACGCCACGCCCCTCCTAAGTCCTATATCGCCGCTAACAGCAAAAGTAAAAAAGTCCTCTTTCCAATCCCTCACATTACCTTACATGCTCTCAACTCAGCTTGGTTCCGGTTTTCTCAGGGATGGGAAAATTTAAGTTCCCTTTTAAGAAAATTTAAGACCCTCTGAGAGAGAGGGGGAAAGTTACTGGTCCAATTGAATTTTTGGTGATTTCAGACCAGCAGACCATAAAGGATTTCGAAAGCAGGTTGATTTTTCAAATGCTGAAGCTTTTCCTTGTGAAAGAGAATTTGATTGATATGCTGTTTAATTTTTGGATTATTTTCCCTGTGTGAAATTTTATTATTATTATGTCTGCACAAAAAACAATTTTATGTCTTAAAATATTTACCCTTTCATTTAAAACAGGTGGAGAAATTAACCTGATGCTTGGAGCTGCTAATACTTGGATACTAAGCTTCAAGAATTCTTTATATTTGATGATCTCGTCATAATTATGATCCTCATTTGGGGAAGAAAGAGGCTATTTTTTAAATGAATGGTCGGACAGTACTGCACCCTCCTAAAACTGTCGGAGAGAAACTCTCTATGTAAAATGGCATTATATTTACAGTAAATATTAGTCTGACATACTATATATATGTATAGACATATAATTTAATGATTGTATAATTTGTATTTTCAATAAATGGAGCGGCATACCGCAAACCAACTTAATTGTGTTGTTATTTTGTTTGTGACCATTTCTTTTTTCAGCTATTGCAAGGCTACTGTTGGTGAATATTTTCCTTTTCTACTACTATTATTTAAAAAAATATTAAAAAATCTTCATCATAGATTATCGTTTAGGAATACTGAAAAAATACATATATAATCAATAATAATTAATCACTTTTGGCGACAATGCTGTTATTAAATTAACCATGTAAATTAAGTATTTAATATACTATGAAAACACATTGTGTATTAAAAAATAAAAAAAGCTTTAAAATTCATTTAAAGTAATATTTTTGTGTTAGCTGATATTAGAGGTTAAATGAAGGATTCTGCTACTTATAGCTGTGTTTTTTTATGCTGATTATTTCAGTGTTTACGCATATGCAGTAAACTCTATGTAAGATGGAAATCTGTCTAACTCTGAAAGATTTTCATGTCCCTGCGAATACACAGACATAAAGTACAATTTGTCTAAGGCGGAAAATTGCCTCGATTCCACTTTAGACAGACTGTACTTTGATTACGTATCCATTATGCTTGTGTTTTATTTATTTATTGAAAAATGTTATATTCATTATTGAGTGTTAAACAGAAACGAATGCTGAACTTTTTGTTGTTTTATATTTAAATGAGTTAATTTTGCATAATTGAGCTGTGTGCAATATAAATTTTTAAAAGAACCGTGCTTGAAAATTAATTTAAAAACCATGAAAAATCAGTAAATTGAAATGCAGATTTAATTTAATAGCGTTTGAAATTACAATATTCCCCCTTTTAACGATATAAAAATGAAAATTATGTGATAATTCAATTTGAGAAAAAGGGGAAATGGATTGCTTAGATTATTGTTACTGTCGATATGTGTCAGCAATAGTAGAAAAATCAAATTTTTATTTAATACTAATTTAAAAAGAAATGCATTAGTAATAGTTTTTCATAATTGGGATTTTGGACAGAACATGTTAGTTTTATTGTTCAAAAATAGTACTATCAAAATGTATATAACTTTTAAAATAGTGATTGGTGAAATTTTCATATGTGTAAGAATTGTACCTTTATATTAATGATATGAGGAAATGTCTAAAAATATTTTTTGCTAATTGAAATATTTTATTTTTTGTTTTGTGAAAAGAAGGTAAAAATTTGAAAACACTATAACATCAAAATTTCAGTATCTGTAGATTCACAACAATATAAAAACAAAAAAATCTACAGATCATAAAAGTAGCAGCTAAGTGCATTATGGAATCAAACTTTTTTCAAACCTGTGCAAAAATTAATATTGTTTAAAGAAATCCATTTAGCATTGTTTAAAGTAATGTTTATTAAAAATATTTTTTATTTCCTGGATTTTAAATTAAAAATATAATAAAAACAGGATATGTATTTAAATCTAAGAAAATTATGTTTAAAAAAAAATCTTCATTATGAATGGTTTGTGAATAAGCAAACAACACTAAATGGATTATAAGTGTAACTGAGTGCAGAGAAATGTTCCAAAATGTACAAGGGCAGAATGGTAATATTCACGGAAGAGAGAGAGAGAGAAAAAAAAGCTATTATTTTGTGAAATTAGATCAAACTGGTTTACATTTGTTTTTTAAATATATTTCAAAGCCAATAGAATCAATAATTAAAACTTTAATAATTTTCAGTTTAATGAAAACAAAAAAATTATGCTTTCGTACTGCAACATAATTTCGCATAATCTGAAATTTTGTTCATTATTACACCATAAAATGATAAATTGAAAACCAAAGTCCTGGTTAATCATTTCACTCCAAAGCGAGGGGAAAAAAAAGAAAACTACAATCCGGTGTAACCTTTCCCCATAAAGTTAAGAGAAAAACCTGAATTGTGGTTCAACCTTTTACCAAAAAATTGGAATCGACAAAATCTTGAATCATGGTTAAACCTTTCACCAGAAAGTTTGATTTAAAAAAATGCTGATTCATGGTTAAACCTTTCACCAGAAAATTTGATTAAAAAAACCCTGATTCATGGTTCAACCTTTCACCAGAAAATCGGATTAAAAAAAACTCTTGATTCATGGTTCAACCTTTCACCAGAAAATTGGATTTATAAAAAACCTGAATCATGGTTCAACATTTCACCAAGATAATGGTATTTGTGAAAGCGCCAATAAATTGGTGAAACATATCACCAATATCTCGGTTGCAGCTAAATTTCAGCTACTTTTAACCATTTTCTTGGTGAAACATCCAACTTCATTTTTAACAGTGTAAGGTAGTGGCAGCGACATAAAACATAGCCTATGTTAGAGCAAGGGTTGACACCATTATTTTTTAAATCGGTTTGGTATTTCCTGAGATTGTGTAGAAACTACCATTTAGAGCGTTTTCTAGAACGCTTTTTTTGCATTTTCACCCCCTTTTAAAACTCGAATTGTTTAGAAAATGTTCTTAGATATCATTTATATCTTCTAAGTAACTACCATTCCAAATTTCATTATTCTAGGCCAGGGTCGGCGAACCTTTGGCACGCGTGCCACTTTCGGCACGCCAAAAAATAATTTTGGCACGGCGCGGCGGTGATTTTGTTTCTAAATGAGGCTACTGTGATTTTACACAAAATACACGAACTTAGATGATCTGATTCGATTTTAAATTTGATTAATTGCAAATTAAAGAATTTTAATCTTATTCAATACGGTTTCAAAAATTTATCAAACAAAGAAAATATTTGAAAACTATCAAAAAGAGAAAGATTATTACCAAGGGTAAATTATGGCAATTTGGAAATTAATTTCGGAACTATTTAAATAAACTGCATTTTTTTTTGTCAATTTTAATAATTTTTCTACGGTTTATATCTGTGAGTCATCATTTTCGCAGATTTATAATATGAAAATTCAAATAGACAGTGGTTGCCATATAAAATCTTTTAGTTTGCATTCTGTTGAAATTAACTGAACATGAACATGATATTAATTATTTTTCATCCAAGATACAACAATTAATCACATTATGTTTTTAATTCATTTTTAAGTATAATTGTTTCTATTATTATTGCAGTATAATGCTTACATATATGTTACTCATTTTAGAAATTATCTGAATAAGTAATTTTCAAGTAGTTTTGAATCATTATATTTCAATTTATTTTTTAGTTGGCACGTCAAGGTCAAGTAAAATATATATATTTTTAAATTGGCACGCGACTAAAAAAAGGTTGGCCAACCCTGTTCTAGGCCCTTCCATAACACAAAAAGTGCATTTTTAGAACGTTTTTTGATCCTGCACCCCGTTTGGGGTAGTGGCACCGACATAAAATATAGCCTATATTCTAAGTTGGACCATCATTTTGATACCATTACTTTTGAAATCGTTTCGATAGCTGCAGAGATTACCTCTAACAAACAAACAATTTTTACTTCTTTACAATATTAGTATAGATAATAATTTTTGTAAATGATCATCTGTTATTCTAAGACTTTCTCAAAGAGTATTCGAGACACTTCTGCGGTTTCAAACAAAACATTTTCTATTTCTATTAAGTCAGCAGCTTTCAATGAGCACGTGAAAAGCGTCTTCAAAGTTTAGTCATATATGCATTACTTGCTTTATAATTTGCACACACGCCTTGAGTCAGTCATGACTGATAATTATTACAGTGAAGTTCATATCAGTAAATAACGAGGGTCGCATTTGAGTCGATACAACAAAAATCAATGAGTAATGTTAAAAATTTCCAAAAAAAGAAACGAGATTTTTGGAATACAGAGAGTTTCGGTGTGGCCGATTTCTTGATCGTATTTTCGCTTAATTTTCGGCAAAACTCAGTGTTTGTGCTGAAAACGAAAACGAAACCGAATTTTCGGTCGATCTCTAATTAAAATTACGTATCAAATAAATAAATAAAGCAAAATAGTAATTTCCTTGGTTTATATTGTGCTGTCATTAGTCGTACGAGAAGAAATTTATTTCGCCAAGGATCGGCTGTAAATAGAAAATTATTGCAACCATTCAGTTTCTCCCTAGTTTTGCATATTTATTTTACGGGACAGGTAACGTTACCTTCGCAGAATCCGAATAAATTGCGATTAAATAAGGCGAAGATTAATATTTAGAAATAAGTGTCGATGTTGGCCACAGTTTCGCAACAATGAGGAACAGATGCCGTATTCACCCGGAATCCGCCATCTTGTGTCTTTGTTGGTCATTTATAATCACTTTAAGCTTCATTTTTGAAAATTTACAGATTAAACATAAACAACATCACCAAATTTTAAACAGAAAAATCAGCACTCCAAGCATTATTTGTAAAAAAGAAAAAAAATAGAAGAGGGTGAGGGGGAATTCGTAATTAGCAAACGGTAAATACATAAATTTTAAAACAGTAGAGTAAAGCAAATATTCATTTTTAAGAATATATATTCCGAAATTATAGCCAAAAAAAGATTCACAGAATTTGAAGTTTGATGAAAATTCGTGCATTAGTTCTTGAGATAGAGCTATAGCGGAAACTCTGAAAAATGTAGCATAGCAGCGCCACCTATCGAGCGATTTGCACCAAAACATAAACAGTACTAATTGATATGAAGGTATACCTGAATCTGAAGTTTGATGAAAATTCACGCATTAGTTATTGAGATAGAGCTATAGTGGAAATTCTGAAGAAGGCAGCATACCAGCACCACCTGTTGAGCGATTTGCACCAAAATATAAGCAGCAGTGATTCATATCAAGGTATACCTGAATCTGAAATTTGTTGAAAATCCAATCATTAGTTCTTGAGATAGGGCTATTGCAGAAATCACAAACAATGCAGCATATCAGAGCCACCTGTTGAGCGGTTTACACCAAAATATATTAAACGTCAATTCCTGTCAAGGACTAACTGAATCTGAAGTTTGATGAAAATCCGTATATTAGTTCTGGATTGAGCTCTTGTGGTACTCGGGAAAAATGCTGCATAGCAGCGTCACCTGTGAAGCGATTTACACCAAAAACAAATCAGCATCAATTTATATCAGGGACTAACTGAATATAAATTTTTATTAAATTCTGTTCATTAGTTCTTGAGATAGAATGCCCACAAAATTTGTATCACACACAGACAGACTCACAGACAGACATTTTGTAAAAACATATTTTTCGGGTTCTCTGATCTCTAAAACGTGTAAATCCGTCGAGAACCGGAATTCGAAAATTTTCATGAATCCAATACTTTCTTCTTGTAAAGATAGAAGAAAGTAAAAATTACAAAAAAAAAAAAAAAAAAAAAAAAAAACCTTGAATATGAGAAGGTGGAACTAAAAGATTTTGCAACAAGCCTGCTATATGGCACTGCAGACAGTAAGGACACGTGTCAGAGGTTATTTTAGAACAGAATTTCCCCACTGGTGGTGGAAGTTGAAAATACAAGAATTTTAGGCCACGTCCGACATACGGTGCCGTAGGCAGCGGGGACTCGTGCCGGAGGTTTATTTTTCGGAAAATTTTCATATGAATTCGAAGCCCCGATGTAATTTAAGGATCATTTAAGGTTAATTTCACGGGCCCGGATGGGTAAGTCAGTATAGGATTCGTACGGGTCCTGGAATTTCCAGACCAGAAAATTCTTTAATACCAGTATTTTTTATAGATAATCTCTCCTGAAATAAAGCGAAATTTCCTGCGTTTGAACTTTAATTATTTTTTATAAGAAAATACTGATATTTAGCCTTGAAAATAACGGTACCCGTACGAACCCTGTAGTACGTTATAAATTAGAAACTCAGCTTGTTTACTTTAAGAATAAGATTCTGCTTTTTCCTGATCATCGTAAAGTAATCTGAATTTGTGTTACTCAATTATCACTTTAATTTTGATCAATATTAATGCAGTGAAGACCGCTTATAACGAAGCAGAAGAAAGCTTGGAATTAATTACATGAACTTCGTTTTAATTGGTTTCTGAATGATACGTTCAGACTTACTAGAAATTTCAAAAAATTAGATTTATCTGATATTTCGATTTAGCCGGGTTAGTAATTTCCGGATTTGTAGTTTCCGTTTTCCATTAACAATAAAATAAACTCAAAAGTAGTTTCTAATTTACGGTTTGTACTACAAGCGCATGGAATCACGGTACTTTAATGTAAAATGTCAAAAACATAAATATAGTTTAAAATAATCTGTAATATATATATATATATATATAAACCCTCTAAGAAAAGTTAAAAAAACAAAAAAGATTAATTGGCGAGGTTTTCTAATCAAGATAATTGATTATTGTAAAATTAGCGCCAAATAATACGCACACCAGCATACTCTGACAACATCTGTTAACATATTCGTCAAAAGTGTTTTAAAGCTTAATTGAACTTGAAGGAGCTTTTTAATCTGTATAGTTCTTGATTATAAAATTAACTGCACAGATTAGCATGCTTCAGCATTTTCTAAACTGTTAGCATAACTTGAAGAATTAACAAGACGAGTTTTAGTCTTTCCTTATTTTTTCATAAGATAAATTTAATGTTGAATAACTATTGCTTGGATTATAATCAAGGTGGACGCTCAAGACAAAATGCTCTGTTTTTCAAAGTGTGTGGAAGTGTACCTTCGTGTGTAATTTTTTTTAGGATTATTTTATACAATTTCACTTTTATTGTTAAAACAACTTTCGGGGATTTATTATATATTCTGACAAATCTTGTTAGTTTATTATAAAATTTCTGTGCTAGTTCTTTTTAAGATGTCAGTATATTCCCATAGTTTACTTTTAATTTTAAACTTCTTCGTATTAAACTATACAATGTCATTTAAGACTGATTAAAAGGTTATATTAAAAATTTAAAGTTAAAATATTAATATTCGGTGCATTACTGTTGCATTATTTAGTTTTTAATGCATCAGTGCTGTATTAAGAATAGGTGACTGTGCAAAACTGCCAAATGTGTGGAACGAACTTGATTGCAGATTAGGTGTTTGTACAAAGGTTAGGTGTACAAAGGTTCGCACATAGAACATTTGTAACTAAACTCCCCCCCCCCCCCCCAAAAAAAAAAAAAAATAAAATAAAAAATAAAAACTTGGAATGTTTATCTTTGTTTCCACACATCACTTATTATAATATGTGTAATTGTTTTTGAAAATATTATTATTTTTTAAATCCGATCATTAATTTGTGCTAACCCTATATAATTAAATAAATGTAAATTAAGTTATTTTTTACATTATAACATATAATTCATAAAAATAAATCATTAAGCAGTTTCTACAGACATTTTTAATTTCATTAAAAATCCACAATCTATAACGAAAATTAATAGTAAGCTTCGACACTAAATAAAACTAGTATGTTGTGGCCATCACAAAACTTTCTTCTATATAAATCACGTCAATTAAATCATTTAAATAGTACAAGAAATAACAACGATTTAGCACCAATTCATATCAAAGTATATCTGAATTTGAAGTTGGACGAAAATTCGTGCATTAGTTCTTGAGATAGAGCTACAGCGGAAATTCTGAAAAATGTAGCATAGCAGCGCCACCTGTTGAGCGATTTACACCAAAAATAAGTAGCACTAAATGATATCAAGGTATACCTGAATCTGAAGTTTGTTGAAAATGCAAGCATTAGTTCTTGAGATAAAGCTATTGCGGAAATCGTAAAAAATACATCATAGCAGCGTCACCTGTTGAGCGATTTACATCAAAAATGAAACAGCACAAATTTATACGTCAATTCATGTCAAGGACTAACTAAATCTGAAGTTTTATGAAAATCCGTGCAATAGCTTTTGAGATACAGCTCTTGCGGGAATCGTGAAAAATGCAGCACAGTAGCGCCACCTGTTGGGCGATTTACATCAAAAATTAAACAGCACTAATTTATATCAGGAACTAACTGAATTTGATGTTTGATGAAAATTCGTGCACTTTTTCTTGAGTTAGAGCTATTGCAATAATCATGAATAATGCAGCATAGTAGCGCCACCTGTTGGGCGATTTTCACAAAACAGTAATCCGCACCAAACTATGCCCTGGACTAACTAAATCTGAAGTTTTATGAAAATCCGAGCAGTAGTTCTTGAGATATAGCTATTGCAGAAATCGTGAAAAATGCCGCATAGCAGCGCCACCTTTTGGGCGATTTTCACCAAAAACTAATCAGGTCCAGTTTATATGAAGGTCTAACTAAATATAAAGTTTTGTGAAATTCCGAGCATTAGTTCTTGAGATAGAACGCCCACAAAAATTTTGTCACATACAGACTCACAGAGTGACAGGGTGACAGAGTGACAGAGTGACAGACAGACTCACAGACAGACATTTGCTAAAAACCATCAAATCGTGTTCTGGGCATTCTAAAACGTATAAATCCGTCGAAAACCGGAAGTCGAAATTTTTCACGAATCCAATACTTTCTTCTTGTAAAGATAGAAGAAAGTAAAAAGGAATATTTACTTAAAACATGATTGCACAATCTAGTAAAAATAACCTAGAGAAAATTAATTTAAATACACTTCATTATTTTTGTCAGCGGTTTAAGAAATCTCTATGTATCCTCGATTAGTATGCTTTAATTTCGTAAGCAAACACTTCCATTTTTTAGAACGCGTTGACGATATATCATGTCTAAACTGACACCGAAAAATTCATAATTACTTTTTTCGATCATTTTGGATTATGTATAAATGTAGTTTGGGATCTGTCTACTTTATTATACTAATTTTATATAGACATATAGTGTATTAGAAGTGTATAATTAGTACATTACATGAAGAAAAAAATTTTTTTTTAGAATAATAGAAAAACTCATAAAAGAGTTTAAAGAGGAATGTCACATTCATCTTGAGTTAATATAGGTAAAATAATTACTGATTTACTGAAAAAAAGGTGCTTAAAATTAAAACCATTCCATTACATATAAACTGGTCTTAAAAACTTAAAACCTTTGATGTTAAAAACATATGTAAAAGGATGTTACATACCATTTCAATCACAAATGTGATCATTTTCAAGGGGATATCTTTTCTAGAACGTCGCTTTCAGTGTGTTTTTATTTATATCAGTTTGGAAGAAGGGCCAGTCTATTAATCGTTGGGGGTGTATATTAAGATCGTACGTTTGGATGCTGAAGTTCTTGACATTTTCAAAATATTGAACCATATTTTAGATATGTTGTACGATAAAACATCAATAAACGCTCTATTCCTTTTATTCAAAATTTCTAATGATTCTCTAATTTTTAAAGAATAGTAATTCGATGTAGGTATTATAATTTTTGCATTTTCGAAATATATTTTTATATTCTGACGTTGATGTACACTGTAAAATAAAATACGACCAGTTTTCCTGTAGGAATCGGGAAAATAGTTGCCCTTATCGTACCGGAAAAATTTCCGACCCAGCTCGGAATAAAATCAGTAAAAAACCGTCTTATTGACTATTTCCTTTTTCTTACGGATTTTATTCCGAGCTGGATCGGAAACGATAAGGACAACTAATTTTCCGATTCCTACAGGAAAACTAGCACCACCAGTGGCTGAGAGGTTCTGCTGTCGAAGCTGGTAGACGGGAGGTGCTGGGTTCGAGCCCAATCGCGCCCGTCGGCCTAACCGTTTCGGAGTTTTCGTGGTTTTCTTCGAAACCGTGGATTCTCATGCGTAAATACGATTAGGTCCCCTTAGAAAGACCCCCCACGAAGGGCACCACCCCCCCAAGGCCTATATCCCACTTGTTGATAATTGGCCGTCATAAACACAAACCAAACCAAACCTACAGGAAAACTGGTCTGATTTTTTTACAGTGTAATGGTCATCGTGCCGTAGATGAAGTTAAAGAATCATTAGAAATGATCAAAGGGAATAGAGTATGTAATGATGTTTTATTTTATGACATGCCTGAGATATGGTTCAATATTTTGAAAATATCAAGAACTTCAACATCTGAACTTACGAACTTAATATTAACTTAATATTAATATAAACTTAACCCGAACGATTAATAGACTAACTCTTCTTCCAAACTGACATAAAAAAGCTTAGTGAAAGCGACATTCTAGAAAAGAAATCCCTTGAAAATGATCACGTTTGTGACTGAAAGACCTCCAGGTTTATGTAACATCTTTTTACATATGTTTCTAACATCAATGGTTTTAAGTTTTTAAGACCAGTTTATATGTAATGGAATGGTTTTAATTTTAAGTAACTTTTTTAAGTAATTAAGTAATTATTTTATCTACAATAATATCTTACATTTTATGAAACATTTTTTTAGTATAATATTCAAAGCATTTGCTAGAACATTTATTTATATCGAAGTATTGGTTTTTGCAAATATTTTAATTTTGCTGTCATATTTATAAGACTTGAAAGTAAATTTATATATGTATATCAAAGCACGATGATGGATTTTGAAATTTTACTTCTTAAACGGTTGCAAAATAATTGCAAATTCATATCTTATGAAAGTTCTGATATTAAGATAATGAACCCAGGTTGTATTGCTTTGCACTTCCTTTAACTTTAATGAGGTACTCCAAAACGTAATGCTACACTATAATTATCTCTCAAGTTTGAAAAAAAAAATGTTACAGGATAATGAGCAAAAAAACATCAATTATCGTCTTATAAAAATCTTTTTCTAAAAGTTTCTTCCGTGTTAATATGTTTTCTGGAGTTTAAAAAATAAATTTATTATTCATTTATAATAGAAATTTACAATATTTATCTTTTATTTCAAATCCTTTGATTTACATTTATATTTCATATTTAAATGTACGGTTCTGAAAATTTGTTTCGTTACTAAGTGAATTTTATAATTTCAATCACAATAAAATTACAAAAACGAAAAATCATGCGTATAGTATAGATTATGAAACACTTTCCCACACATTCAGAATACTATAACAAAACTTCACAATGCTAGAAGTGACTATTCTTTCACTAAGATGAAAGTTGACGTCTAAATGATCAATTTGAAAAACGCATAACCCATTTGAAAACCCGATTTATGCTACCATGAATAGTCCTTAAAATATACGATTTTTTTTTAAAAACCATTTTGAAAAATGGTTATTGTTCTCTTCAGGGTAGGAAATCAAAATCATATCTGAAGGTTTTTATTGGTTTAATCCGCATTTTATTCGTTTTCTGATTGGTCTATACAGTAATCTGTATTTCCTTTTACTTTCAACAGAGATGGACAACAGAGTGTTGCACTATGACAAAAAAGTAACAAAAACTACAAAAAAAAAATAAATTAATTAATAACTCAGAAACAAATTGAGATGCAGCTTTCAAACAAATTGCATTTAAAAGTAAATTTTTTTCTCTATACGATGATATAAAAAGTTATATTGTGGGCTGTTTACAAGTTTAAGAAATAAATTTCATTTAAAATTGGCCGTCAGGAAATCTGACGGTGGAAAAGCCTTTTCCCGAACTGCCAATAAAATGCTTGGATAATACGTAAGTTTCAGGTGGATAATACGTACGAGTCGCAGGCGATTTCTGTCGCTTGCAATTTTTACGTGTAATAACACTATTAATGTTTAATTCGTGGCGTACGTAATGGATGATCAACTCCGTGCGATTTTTTATGTCTTAAATTTTAGTCTTTAAAAACATCATTTTTCAAATAGTCATTGTAATTTGTTAAATTGCATTTTTTTAATTTTTTTTTTTTTTTTTTTTTTTGCATCGCTGTATAGGATCTACAGATGTGTATGCGTACTACATAGTATACTAAAAGTCCAATTAGTGAAGTTAAACGCACAGCACAGTTGAAAATTTCCACTCAGCAATTTCCGTCAATAACCGGATGTTGTTGAGAACTTTTGTACGACCCTGTATTTGATGTACAGAATTTATACAAACCAGGGGCGTAGCTACAAAAAAATTTTCGGGGGGGAGAGTTCAAAACTTTCCCACCTATAATTCAAAATTTTCCCAACTTATAATTCAAAAAATTCCCAACGTGAAACAAATTGCTCTATTTTCCAACTAAAATGATATGTTCAATGTGTGTATCATAATAATGATAGTTATACGAAAAAAAAAAAAAAAAAATCCAAAGAAAATGCTGAAACTGAAAACATAAAAATTATAATTATTGGTTCATTTAGTGAAAGTTTTTGTCTACAATTGTGTCAGTCATAATCATACTTCATATGAAAATAGCCTCGTATTTTTAGATTATTGAGAAAGGAACAAACTTTTGGAAGAAATGCATTAGAGACACTGTTGATGGACAAGAGTAGAGAAATTCAGGTCTGGTAGATGTATGATATTTTCGTAGCACAGAGAAACATAATGAGAAATTGAGTCTGACTGCTTTTTGTATTTCTTTTGAAAGTCTAACTATTTTACTGTTGCAGAACTCAGAAAGGTAGTCAGCAAAACAATAAAAAATTATCTCTTTCTTTTTTTTTTTTTTTTTTTTTTTACTTTTTATTTAAAAAAAGGAAAAAGTGCTTCAAAAATCTATAATTTCCCAACTCTAAGCTCAAATTTCCCAAGTTCACAAAAATTGGGGGGGGGGGGGGGGAGGCTCCCCCATACCCCCCCATCGCGACGCCCCTGATACAAACCAAGCAATATTTTAAAAGTAGTTAAATTTAAAAACACATACCACAACTGAAAACGCACTTCCAGCAATTATTATTCGTAGGCTTCAAAACAGTTCAATTATTGCTCATTTTCTTCTATAGCCAAACTTTTTTGTGTGCCCTGTAAATAAACGATAAGTTCTATGCACACTATCTTCTATAGAAATGACCTTGTAGTACACCTTAGTAATGTATATCAATTTCAATATTTTTATCATTATTGTAAAATCATTAAAATACATGACAAACGATATTTCTCCATAGAATGTAATGTAACGAAATTCTTTTGAGTGGCCCGGTAAATGAACCGAAAATTCTACACACCTCTTTTTTAATGCCTCATTTTCATGCCATAATAAACCCCAGTCACAAATATACATTTCATGGCAATCGGACAATATTTCCGCAAGTTAGAGCACGGACAGACAGGACAGAAAATTCATAAATACTTTTCAACTTTGTTGGAAAGTGTTAAAAATGTACAAAGAAATGTTAATTGAATGTCAGACGGGGAAAAAAATAACTCTTTCTTAAATATGCATTTCAGAAATGACCTTTATCATAACTGAGTTCATTTTTCAGCAATGGTTCCCAATCTTCATGAGTTGTAGAAACCTTTGGAGAATCAATTTCTATGAGTTTGCATACTTTGCATTTCGTATAACTTTAATGAGGTTTTCTAAAGTATTATACTACACCATAATAATCTTTCAAGTTAAAAAGAAAAATGTTATATTATAATTAGCAGGAAAAACGTCGTTTATCCTTCTATATATATAAAAAAATTTGATTTGGAAATGGACCAATGAAAATCTGCGTAGATATTCCCGGCAGATGGCCATCCAATTTGAATGCTTAAGCATGGCCTTTCTTCGTTAATATTAAAAAAACTGTTGCATACAAAAATATGAAAATCCGTAGTATTATAGAGAAATGTTTGATAAACACGCTGATGCAGACAGTATTTAAATCGAAGAATTATTTTAAGAGATATTTAATGCCAAAATTGGACAAAATCGTTCCATAAAAAAGTTTTATAGGAGCAAAAACTGTGCATAGGAATTTAATCATTTTTAGATTATTTTATGCGTCAGAATTTCCCGGTGTGCAGACTGCATTTAGTTTTTTAATTTGACTCATTTTTTGAGGTTTTATGTCTATTTTAAATTCAAATTTTCAGCATTTCGAGAGATATACATATTTTAGAAAATTGTATTAATTTAAACTGTTGCCAACTGTATAAACAGCGCAAACAGTAATGTTTGCTTCAAATTAAAAATTTATTTAAATGTGACTATTATAAACAGAAAATATAAAAAGCAGGAACTCATTGAAAATTACGTCATAAAAATGATATTTACACGTGAATTTTAAAAGAGAAAGAATATTGTAAAATAATAAAATCATTAACATGCGTTAGAAGTCTTAAATAGGAGAATTTACGTCACATTTACGTCACATTACACTTATTACGTAAAATGAACAAAAAAGAATATTGCAAAGCAGTTTAAATTTAAAAATTGCGCGAGACATTTATTTCATATTTTAAGATGATCATAATATTTCATTTCTAACAAAAGTATTTTTGCGTGAATATTAAAAAGAGAAAGAAAAATCTGGTGAAAATTACGTCAGATTATAATTGTCAGATTCAAATTATAATTCATTCTTCCGAAATCTTTTTAAGGCCGATCAATTTAGCGTGCTGTTGGAGTCTACGGTGCCTGAACTGGGGTTGACGAGCGTAGCTGGTAGGGAGCAGAGTCCCCTATTCGTCTTAAAAAAATCTTTTTATTTAAAAGTTTTCTCCTTGTTAATTTTTCTTCTGGAGATTTAAAAATAAATTTGTAACTCATTTATTATTAGAAATATACAGTATTTATCTTTGATTTATATTTCATATTTCCTGTTTAAGTATGTTGCTGGTAAGTTTATTTGTTAAATGAATTTGATGGGTATATTCGTAATAATACTAAAAGACGAATACGGAAATATTAATAAATTTCCACCTTGAAAATTAAGAAGTTGAAAAGTTATAAACCTTTCATAAAAATGCATTTTACAAGTTACTCTTATCATAATTTATTTGATTTTTCTGCAATGGTTCCCAATCTTCATGACTTGTAGAAGTCATTATAGAATCAAGTTCTATGAATTTGTATCCTTGGTACTTCGGATAACTTTAATGAGGTACTCCAAAATGTAATACTACACCATAACTATTAGTCAAGTTTTGAAAAAGATGTTACAGGATAATGAGCAAAAAAACATTATAATTATCCTCTTATAAAAGTCTATTTGTAATAGTTCCTTCCTTGTTATTTTTTTCCGGCAGTTTTAAAAATAAATTTGTCATTCATTAATTATTAGAAATATAGTACAATATTTATCTTTTATTTACGATCGTTTTATTTACATTTATATTTCATATTTAAATTTCCGATGCTGACAAATTTATTCATTAAGTACATTTTACAATTACAATCTCAATAAAATAAACAAGTCGGAAACTGTATTTAAAACGAGGCAAATGAGGTGCGTTCCACTATAAATAGTTTTATAAATATATTGATACCTTGATGCAATAGCTGTTGCATTCTTATGCAAATGTGCATGAATACGAAATTTATTACGATTGTTAAATTCAGTAATACGGTAAAAATATGACTCCATCTTTAAAAGAGCGTAATGATCATCGCAACCTAGAATCATTACCTGTCATGGGATAGCATTGGATAAATTACATAGGATAGGATTTAACAGAATGAAGAAATTTTTTATTAATATATTTTTATGTTTTAATTCAATTTTCATAAAATTTGAAATAACTCTACAAAGTTCTGCATCGACTATATATATTAAATTTCAAACCATTCGGTTGGGTTGTTTTTGCACTGTTATATGCGAACAGATGGACAGACGGACGGAACAGACGACGACTATAGGTGCAACATATTTATATACTAATTACAAACGCACCTAAAAATGAATAAAGAAATGTTAATTGAATGTCAACGAGAAAATATGTAACCGTTTCTTAAATATGCATTTCTCAAATTACCTTTATCATAATTTAGTTCATTTTTCTACAATGGTTCCCATTTTTCATGATTTGTAGGAGCCATTACGGTATTATTTTCTATGAGTTTGTACATTTTGCAATTCGGATTACTTTAATGGGGTACTCGAAAATGTAATACTACACCATAATTATCACTCATGTTTTTAAAAAAATGTTACAAGATAATTAGTAGAAAAATATTATCATTTTATCGTCTTATAAAAGTCTATTTCTAACAGGTTCTTCCTCGTTTATTTTTTTCTGGAGTTTTAGAAATACGCAGTATAGTCCAGGCAATAGAGACCGCATAGGGGCTCTACCTAGCAAAATTCATGGTAGTTCTGGAAAAAGGCTTACTATATGTTTTTTGGGTCGCTGAATCCGAATTTTTAACTTCCCACCAAAATTTCCCGCGGCAACCCCCCCCCCCCCCCAAATTTTGGTAAAAAGCCCCAAGAAAGTAGACGAAATTTGCAACAAATTAGATATATGACATTATGACTTAGGATGAAGGGGAAGGGGGATCTGCCTCGGAACATGCGCGCGGTGCTGCGTGAACTAAGTTGCGCAATTCCACTTAGCCACTCACACGTTTACATTCGCCCTCCCATCTCCCCTCCGAACTTTCTCTGTAAGGTTTACTTTAAGTTTTTTGGGTCGCTGAATCCTAATTTTTAACTTCTCGCCCCAAATACCCCCCCCCCCCACCCCGAAACCTCCCCAAATAGTTGTTTTTAACATAAATTTCTTATTGTTTTAGGGGAAAAGCATTATGAAATTCAGAAACTAGACAAAATTTGCAACAAATAGAATACATGACATTATGACGTAGGATGAACGGGGAGGGGGAAGCCTGCCTCTGAACATGCACTGCGGCGCTACGTGCACTAAGTTTATGAAGCCCAGGCAATAGGGGATTTTACCTGGCAAAATTAATACTAGTTCTGGATTTCGACTCACGTTACGTTTTTTGGGTCGCTGAATCCGAATTTGTAACTTCCCACCAAAATTTCACCCGGCAACCCCCCAAAAAATTGATTTTTTGAAAAAATTTGGTTTTTGAGAAGAGCGCACGGGGAATGTTCCGAGGCAGCTCCCTCTCTCCCCGTTTATACTACGTTATAATGCCATATATCCTATTTGTTGCAAATTTTGTCTAGGTTCTGAATTTAGTAATGCTTTTCCACTAAAACAATAAGAAATTTAAGTTAATAACAACTGTTTTGGGGGTTTTTTGGGGGGGAGGGGGGATTTTGGGGGTAAGTTAAAAATTCGGATTCAGCGACCCAAAAAATTTAAAGTAAACCTTATAAGGAAAGTTCGGAGGAGAGATGGGAGGGCGAATGTAAACGTGTGAGAGGTTAAGTGGAATTGCGCAACTTAGTCCACGCAGCAGCGCCCGCATGTTTCGAGGCAGAACCCCCATTCAGCTTCATCCTAAGTCATAATGTCATATATCTAATTTGTTGCAAATTTTGTCTACTTTCTGAATTTCTAGATACTTTTTCCCCAAGACAATAAAAAAATTTATTTTTTTTAATAAAAACCATTTTTGGGGGTCTTTTTACCAAAATTTGGGGGGTTGCCGGGGGAAATTTTGGTGGGAAGTTACAAATTCGGATACAGCAACCCAAAAAACATAAAGTAAGCTGATTTCTAGAACTACCATTAATTTTGCTAGGTAAAATTCCCTATTGCCTGGACTAGTATTTATCATTGATTTACAATTCTTTGATTTATATTTTATATTTCCTGTTTAAGTATACGGTGCTGGCAAGTTTATTTTCGGCTGTTCTTAGAGAGCATTTACATCATATAAATAGCTACCATACAAGTTTTCAAGTTTCTGTGTTTAACAATTCCAAAAAAATCAAAATTTAGAAAATGTTTAGAACATTTTCAGCTCATTTCACCTTTTTAAATTTGAAAATTTTCAGAAACAGTTCTTGGAGAGCATTTACATCTTATAAGTAACTATATTGCTGTATTTCAAGTTTTTAAAGTTTTCAATTACACAAAAAATGCAATTTTAGAATGTTTTTCGCCCCGACCCCCGTTTTGGGACTGGCACCTACAAAAAATATTAAACCAGATCAACGATCGGATCGTGAACAGACTGAGAATAAGGTAAATAGAATAACCGAATCACTAAATGGTCTTCAAATGTGTTACAAAAACTAAAAAACAATCAAGAAAGTACCAGTTGATACCAAAATGTTACAACCTTATATGGTTCTATTCTTTGAAAAGCGTAATTTAAATTAGGCGCTGCAAGTAAGAATTATCACGATCTAGAGATAAATAAGCTATGTGCTCCATAAATAATAATATTTGGAAAATTCAGCTTATTAGAAAAGGAAAATCTCTAATATCTCAAATCTAAATTACTCACAAATAAAGTTTATTCCATTAACGTAGACAAATCTCTGATAACAACGTTCACTCGACGTTAATTGCAGGAAAATGCTCCGTAATTCAAGATGATGTATTTCCGATATTTAATCAAAATAGTTTTGAGAATGTAATCAACTAGTTAATCTCATCATCATTTGATTGCAATCACAGCCAATTCAAACTATTTCATCGTGTTTAATTACACTCTGAAGCACTTCGAAACACACTTAACATTTATTATATCAGAAATAAGATTTATAATAATTAATGTTTTAATTAGATATAAATGATGTTAAGGGAAAATTTTAGTGAATATTTTACTATTGATTTTTCGATAGCAAAAGCAAATGGAAGTTAAGTGAATATTTAATTAATTTGTTTTGTAGAAACATACTTTTCAAATATACTAGTATTTCGGCGATATATTAGCATGTTGTTTTAGGCTTAAATATTTTATACTAATTTTTTATAGCTCATAATGTGTATTGAATTGATATACGAGCATTAATAAATAAAAAAAAATTAAATCTAATATAAGAAATCTTATTTGTATGTACAGGATACATAAATAAGGCACAAATTAAAATCGAAAACAGTGGAGCCAAAACCCTGATTAACCAGGGAAGTGCAGGAAAGATTGAAAGAATATATGACAGACATAGCAAGAGGAAAACAATATACAGCTTTATCTCGTTTAAATTTAAAACCAGATGTTGACATCTTTTTAAGCAATACAAAGATCATCGCACAAATAAATGATTATAGCTCATGCATTTTGCGGGAGTCTATAGAGATATTTGCTAGAGGAAGGATCTCATGTAATGATACATGATCATGCCATATTCCGCACGTTTGGTTTAGTCTGCTTGATATTAATAGCGTATTTGGTTTTAAATAATGTACGTCGCTCCATGGACTCATCCACTTCCTCAACTCCCACCCCCCATTTTTTTTTTCAATTTTGGTTTCGCCCTGCAATAGTTAACATTAGAACAACCGGAAATTTTACTGAAGTGTTATAAAAATATTTCACACCGGAAATTTTAATTGAAACTACTTAACATATTTATTTAACTTATTTCTCCGAAGTACATTTTAAACTTATTTTAGAAAGAAATTTCTGGTAATAATTGAAATATTTTTATTTGGTAGTGGTCAAAAAGACCGCTACGACGGTCCTAGTGTTAAAGCTGCATTTTGGAGGTATGCTGATTTCTTTTCACTTCATCCCTTGATGATGACCAGGATTTGGCCGAAAGCGCTCGGGATTCTGGCGAATCCTTTTATACTTAACATCTGTAAATTGGTTTTAATAACTTAATGTCTTTTCATTGTTTTTACACCTATTTTAGTAATAAAACTAGGAATCATTTGATGTATTCATCTTTTTAATTAACATTTTAAGGTGAATTTGACGTTCTTTTACATATAGATTTTCTATATATTTAAAATCCTGATTTATTGGCACCCTGATACAATGTGCAACATAAATACCTGCAAAAATAGTTTTTTTTTAACACCCTTTTATAAGCATTTAACCCATTAAGGACCAACATGTTTTACAGGAATGTTATTCAGTTCACGCCACTTTTTGTTAAACACTTACTTTTACTTTATGAATCACTGAAATGTGTTAATTAAATAAGGCACATTTTACTTTTCTTTTTTACTGGTATCAAAAAAATTAAAAAATTCACAAATATAATGTTGCGAAAACGCAACGTCAGTCTTTAATGGGTTAATGTTCATCATGGAAGACGGTAGTATTCCGAGTGACGCAGCCTTAAGCCTAAAATCGTATCGTATCGTATCGTATCATAGAATTCGTAGATGGCGGAACTCATATATACAGCTAACTCGACATCAAAGAAAACGCGAAAAGCCGCCTTTTAATAACTCAGCAGATATAGGTCTTATTGTTCTGAATTTTCTAGAACAGTCTTATATCTGCAGTCTAATCGTATACTGAAATTTTTACATTTCTACGTGCAGTATATTTTGAGATCTAAATAGCCATTTTTAAAGTGAAAACGTTGGTATGATATCGAGGAAGCTCCTAATTTGAAAATCTCGAAAACGGTTCTAACGATTATCTTTAAATTGATACATAATATAAATGTGATTAAGGCGCGGTGAATAACACTTTTCTTTTTTCTGGGAAAACTCTCGTTCGTTAAATAATTCGATTTTTTTTTCTCTCGAAAATGACACGGGCGATTTTTTAAAAATCAAATAAATATGTTTCAGATGAACCAAATAACAATTTACTTATTTCCAGCAAGACTCTTGTTCGTTTTATAATGCGCATGAAAAATCGGACTATATTTCTTCGCCATTCTATGGAAATTTCACCGAAAATGCATGACACTGTATTCATAAACATGCTTTCTTTTTAACCACTTTTGGGGCGAGAAATTTTGTCTTCCCACTGGCTGAGTGGTTAAGGGCCATCGTCTACTGATCTTAAGATAAGCAGTTCGATACTCTCTGGTACTTGTTTTCACATGTGAATGTGTTTTTTTTTCTTTTAAAGTCTGTTAGTTGACCATTATTCTCAGTTCCTTTGTAATTTTTTAATTGCTATTAAGTTAAATAAAATTACAATTATAATGACGCCAATTTGATGATGATTATTTCTTGGCAATTTTTCAACAATAAAAATATTACCCTAAATTTTACAAATATATTTAATTTCAATCACTTTACAAAAAATATACATTAATAATTATTATTTGAATATAAATCACACGATCAGAAACGTAAAAAAATAATTCATTTCAGCTCTTCTTTTTATAATATCATTTTTTATTATTATGACGGTCAATCAATATATAATCACTGACATCCATAATATTATTATTATTATAATTATTATTTTCCTTGCATAAAAACTATTGTGATGTAATAATTCTTTTATAATAAATAATTTAGTTGAAATGTTTTATTTATAAATAACAATGAAGTTCGATAACCCCCAGACAATTGTTTTTATTTAACTTTTCAATATTTACAGTTTACATAATAAGCATATCAGAATTCTGGTGTCGCCATCTTTTGACGCAATTGCGTACTACATTTTGTCTCTTATTCGAAAAAAAAAAAAACTAACGCTCTTCGCCGCTTTGAAAGAATCTCTTGTGACTAGAGGTCTATTTCGCAAATATTAAGAAAATTACTGAATACAAAAATATTAAAATGGGTAGTATTATAGAGAAATGTTTGATAAAAACGTTGAAGTAGACAGTTTTTAAATCAAAGAATTATTTTAAGAGATATTTAATGTTAAATCTGGATAAAATTGTCTCATTAAAAAAGTCTCATAGGAAAAAATAATATACATGGGAATTTAATCATTTTCATTCAGTTTAATCATTCAATAGAAACTCGAAGTTTGCAGAGTGCATTTATTATTTTTAACTTGCCTAATTTTTTGACGGTTTATTTCAATTTTAAATTAAAATTTTCAGAATTTCCAGAGATATTTTTTACATATTTTAGAAAAGGTTATTTTAAATTGTTGCCAATTGTTAAAACAGCGCAAAGAATAATATATCCTTTAAATTAAAAATTTATTCACACGTGACTATTATAAACAGAAAAAAATCCTTTTAATTTAGAATTAAATGATAACGGGTTAAAAGCAGGAAAATATTAAACATTACGTCATAAAAATTGTTTTTACACATGCTTACTTAAAATGAAAGAAAATTATAAAATAATCAATTATTTTCAAATTAGAATTAAATGATCACGCATTAAAAGCAGGAAAACATTGAAAATTACGTCATAAAAATTATATTTACACGTGAATATTAAAAGAAAAAGAAAATTTTTAAATAATAAATTCATTGATATGTGTTAAAAGTCGTAAATGGAGGAAATTACGTCATATTGGCCAAAGTGGCCAAATAATAATATTGCAAAACAGTTTAAATTAAAAAATATATTTATATGAGAGATTTATTTCAAATTTCGAGATGATATTTTTAACTATAGTTGCCATTTTTAAGGTAGCGCAAATAATAATATTATCTTTGTAATAATAAAAATATTTTCAGTTGAATGTTACAAAGAGAAAGGAAAGTTTGGTGAAAATTATGTCCGATTTAAAACGTTACATTTAAAATCTCTTATTTAAAATCATTTTCTTATAGCGTTGTTAAAAAATACCATAAAGCAAAGACTCTGTTGACTTAGTTCCTTTTATATTTGGTAATTTTCAAATGTTTAACTAATCTTATTTAATCAAGCACGGAAACAGCAACTAACATCAGCTGATTCGGTCTTGAAATCCCTCAGTAAAAGGGAAACCCGTTTACAGTAAGATCGCCATTGATTTTTTAATTATACAGAGCAGCCTCGATTATCCGAGCTAATTGGGACTGTTAGTAAATCGGAATCGGAAATCTCGGTTAATAGAAATTGCGTGTAAAAACTCGTCGTGCTTGCGAATTTAACATCTCTTTAAAAAATATATATAGAACGTTTTTTAAATAATAAAAATAAATATATGTAAAATTCTGTTTCAGAGCTTAACAAATTGAAAAAGAAAATCAACTACCAGTAGTAAATTTTAAAATGCAAATTGAAAAATTTACGAAAGTTCACACAGCCACTGGAAACAAAGCATTGTTCGCTATTGACTTCTCAGGGTCCAATGTTTCTTTGGGTTGGGTTGATTTTTGACGGCCAATTATCTACACGAGGGATATAGGCCCGGGGGGAGTGCCCTCCGTGGGGGTCTTTCTAAGGGAACCTAATCCGTATTAACGCATGGAAGATCCACGGCTCGAAGAAAACCACGAAAACTCCGAACGATTAGGCCGACGGGCACGATTGGGATCGAACCCAGCACCTCCCGTCTACCAGCTTCGAGAGCAGAACCTCTCGGCCACTGGTGGGGATGTTTCTTTGGAATTGAGTGCTTTTGGGGCAGAAGGGCCTGTATAGCACGGACAGTGAGCTAAAGAGTGTGGTTATTTTTAAGGCTCATTCAAAAGGTAAAAAAATCAGACTTTGTTATCGGCTTGGTTAACAGAAACCTCGATTAATCGAAGCTCGGTTAATCCAGGTTCTACTATAATTCAATCTTCCGTAATCTTTTTAAAGCAGATCAAATTAATGGACTTTAGCACAAAGTCACATAGCTGATAACTGCCATGCTTGTTGGCCACCTTTTTTTCAAAAAGTTTGCCTCGCTTTATTCAATTAATGAGATATCTCCGATAAAATAAGTCACATTTTCCCGTTCTAAAATACTGGTATCCAAAAATCGTAGCATGTAACTGACACTACAAGTACTCATGGAACTAGACTATTTTAAGTCTGATTTTTATTATAGACTATATAAAATTATTAAAAATATGTATTATGATAGGAACTAGCGGGTTTCGCCCGCTATTTACGTTACAGATATAAAAATCATGTTTTTTTTTTTTAGGGAAAAAGAAATAAAAACCTATTTGACGATAGGTTTATAAAGACTCATTTTGTATTTGTTATATTTTCGGGGATGAGGAGGGGGGGGGGACTATTTTGATTAAATATCGCAATTAGTCCACATGGCAGATATAATTATGATAGACACTAGCGGGTTTCGCCCCTCTATGGCGCCTTATGGGTCCAGCTTCCATAACTCAGAAACTACCTTTCGAACATCAATGCAACAGATTCCAAACGTTATAATTAACTTAATGATCACCCTATATAGCATTAAATTAAATTTATGAGTACTGCATACTATTTTTTTATCGTAATTTCTGAAGACAAAAAATTATTTCGGTTCCATTCTTAGGTACTGGTCTGAAAAATTTTGAAAAAGGGGGGAAGGAGGGGACATGAGACTGCTGTTTGTCAAACAACACAACGGGGTCTGGCTTATTCAACTTGGTTTTTGATGGCTTCAATTGGAAGGTGGTTTGTTTAAAAGAGTGCGTCCCCTGCCCCATGAAAATTGGAACTATTGGTGCACCATCTATGTAAGGATTTAATAATAATAAATTAACATTTTGGATTTATTAATTTAAGGATAAAGTGTTTTTAAAGGAATATCAAATGAAACCCTCTGTGCAATCTGCGATTATACTTACCCACTTGTTTTTATATACAAACTGCTATAAGGAAAATTGTAATAAGATAGTAAAAATTAAATCTGCATCAAATCCCATAAGTATCTTTTTTGTAATCATTTTATCACTAACCTCAAAAAAGTAATGATATCAATGCAAAAACCCTTGACGGGTTAAAAGTTTCTGACGCAGCACTTTATCTTATGCTCTAAGAATTTTAAATATGGAACTTAAAAATACTGATATCAAATTTTGAGTGACGTTATGCTATTTCTTAAAAAATATATTTGTATTTATTTCATCATTTTATTTTTGTTTTATTTATAATCGCATGTGCAAAAGTTATGTTCAACATGAAAAGCTGCATAAAATTTTATTCGCTGTTGCTTTATCATTTACATCTCTCATAAATTCAAAATATGAATTTTAAAAGATATGATATAAAATTTAAGTGACGCCTTGATGTGACTTTAAAAGGTTTGTTTTAAAATTCAATTTAAATTATTTTTGACTTGGTTAAAATATTTTTTTACATCTACACAATACTTTTAATTTTCCAATTCACTGTTAAATATATCACTTTCACTGAATCTATATTATGCATTGAAATGTATTTATTTCAATAAATTGATTTATCTTTTGTGTCACGCTATTCAAAATTGTGAGTAAGATTTATGTAAATGGTTTCTTTCCGTCATTGTGTCCAAACTACATGAAATGTATGAAAAAGGATAGTTTGACGCAAATAAACCATTTCCATAAATCTTACTCACAATTTTGAATAGCGTGACACAAAAGATAAATCAATTTATTGAAATAAATACATTTCAATGCATAGTATAGATTCAATGAAAGTGATATATTTAACAGTGAATTGGAAAATTAAAAGTATTGTGTAGATGTAAAAAAATATTTTAATCAAGTCAAAAATAATTTAAATTGAATTTTAAAACAAACCTTTTAAAGTCACATCAAGGCGTCACTTAAATTTTATATCATATCTTTTAAAACTCATATTTTGAATTTATGAGAGATGTAAATGATAAAGCAACAGCGAATAAAATTTTATGCAGCTTTTCATGTTGAACATAACTTTTGCACATGCGATTATAAATAAAACAAAAATAAAATGATGAAATAAATACAAATATATTTTTTAAGAAATAGCATAACGTCACTCAAAATTTGATATCAGTATTTTTAAGTTCCATATTTAAAATTCTTAGAGCATAAGATAAAGTGCTGCGTCAGAAACTTTTAATCCATCAAGGGTTTTTGCATTGATATTGAAAATTACGCCTAATTTTTTTTACTTCAATTCATGTTTTTTCCTAAATTGTTTCGTTACAATACATTAATTTTAAGTCGGAATCGAACTCGGTTATGAAAAATCCAATGCTTTTTTCTATGCTTCGTAGAATATCCAAGCAAGTGAATTTATTAACCCTTAAATGCGCGATTTTTTATTTTGTTTCGAAAGAATTATATATGATACTCTGATAGCTTTATTACACAGGAAAAAAAAAAAACAGAGATACACTTTTCATATAATACGTCAATCTTTTCTTCTGTTGCAAGTAAAAACTACTGTCGTGTGGCTGTTTACGCTGAAATATTGCAAATTAGTAAATATTTTAATAAGTATGTCTCTCAATACCTTATTTTATATAATTATTTATTTTATAAAGCTTAATTTTAAACCCTTTAATTCCCATGATAGAATACGTTCTAGAAATTACGTAGCCCAGAGAATCTGACTTTACACCAGAAAGTTTCAACGGTTGATTTCACTTTACTTAAATACGGAATGTCATTATTACATTTAAATAAGGAATGTTATTATTTAAAGCAAATATTGCTATTTTAATTTTCTGGTGTGAAGTAGGTATATACGAATAAAAAATCTATTAAATTCAAAACACTGTTGTTTGCATATATGCAAAGCTGCTCACTAAACGGTTTAAAAAACATGTAATTTTTTTATCTGTTTCTGTTTTAAGATTGTGTAACAGGAAAGAAAAAACAATGTTTAAGGGGACTCGGTACCCTTTGAAGAATTTTTTTTACTGATGTATAGTTACTTACAATGCATATTATCATTGCTAAAACTTGGAAAAACTGATTTTGACAATAAAAAAATATGCAGGTAAAAATTGAAAACCTAATTTTTTTTAATTAAATTTTTTTTAAGTTGGCTGTTTTTGATACATTGTTGTGTTTAAAACACTAAAACTTTTACAAATATTTGTCAAATTACTCCATTATTTTTTTGTATCATCAATATACAGTAGCGCTCAAAAGTATTTTGACAACCTTATATTCTCTCTTATTTTATTTAATATAAAAATGTAAAAGAAAATACATTCCCTATATTTGAGAACACTATGACTGCAGTTATTCAAATGTATCAAGTTTCAACTTGTTTGTTTGCATTCGGCGCCACCGAGGAAATATGACTCCCCCTTAGCTCAAAAGTATTTTGTCAATTAGTTTGCATTTAATTGTTGAAGGTGTCAGTGGCGCTATAGCTTCGATTAGTGTTTATATTGACTTATTCTGATTATTTTTAAGGATCAGGAATGCCTAAATGTAAAAAATATTGAAGTGATTCTAGAAAAGCCGCTGTAAATGCACTTAAGAAAGGTAGACTGCAAGCAGAATTAGCTCGTTCTTTTTAACGTGTCTCGGCATTTTTTATTACATAGAATAAAGTTTTTAATAAACAGAAATACATCGGAAATAAGCCTCAAAGTGGCCATCCGAAAAAAAAAAACAACTTGCAATGTTGACTGTATTATAAAAATGATATCTAAAAGTAATTGTCGTAAATCTGCTGTAATAATAAAAAATTAATTGAAAGAAAATTACGGCATACGCATACACGTTTCATCAATCAAACGACGCCTAAACCTCTATGGTTTACATGGCAGAAGACCAGCAAAAACACGTTTGTTATCCACTAAGAATAGGAAGGCTAGAGTTGCATTTGTAAAACGGCATAACCCTTTCAGGGGCAAAGCAATTCCATTGCTAAAGTGAAGAAATTAATGGTCACACCGGAATTTGAAAACAAATTTATTTATAAATAAGAAGAAGCTATATTTCACAGACATAATAAACCGAATTTTTTAAAACCAAAATTCTGGTGTCAATCATTAATTTCAACACTTCAGCAATGGAATTACTTTGCCCCTGTAAGGGTTATACCGTTTTACAAATGCAACTCTAGCCTTCTTATTCTTATTAAATTAGATACGTGTTTTTGCTGGACTTCTGCCATGTAAACCATAGAGGTTTAGGCGTCGTTTGACTGATGAAACCTGCATGTCTATGCCGTAATTTTCTTTCAATTCATTTTTTATTATTACAGCGGACTTACGTCCATCACTTGTAGATATCATTTTTATAATACAGTCAACATTGCAAGTTGTTTTTTTTCCGGATGGCCACTTTGAGGCTTATTTTCGATGTATTTCTGTTTATTAAAAACTTTATTCCATGTAATAACCAGTTGCAGAGACACGTTAAAAGTCTGCTTTCAGTCTACCTTTCTTAAGTGCATTTACAGCGGCTTTTCTACAATAACTTCAATATTTTTTACATTTCGGTATTCCTGATCCTTAAAATTAATCACAATAAGTCACTATAAACACTAATCGAAGCTATAGCGCCACTGACACCTTCAACAATTAAATGCAAACGTCAAAATACTTTTGAGCTAAGGAGGAGTCATATTTCTTCGGTGGCGCCGAATGTAAACAAACAACTTGAAACTTGATACATTTGAATAACTGTAGTCATAGTGTTCTCTATTATAGGGACTATATTTTCTTTTACATTTTTATATTAAATAAAATAAGAGAGAATATATGGTTGTCAAAATAATTTTGAGCGCTACTGTAGCATACTTAAAAGAAAAAAAAATAGGAATAGATTTCACTGTACAATGAAAAAAAAATCGAAATGTTGAAGAAATCATGTTTTTTGTTGCGCATTTGCCTATGTTTGTATATATATATATATATATATATATATATATATATATATATATTTCGTAAACTAATTAATTAAATGTAAAATCGATTTATTGTAGAATGTATTATTTACCGAAAATTAACTTGCAGTATATATACATTTAACGTCTGAATTAAAAACTATTAAAACAGCAAAAAAATAAATTAAAACAGACCTGAGCACAGTTAAAAAAATAAAATTTATAAAAAAATATACTTAAAAATAAATAAAAATACAATTAGTAAACGTTTCGCCAAGCTACACGTGAGGAATCATCAGTACAAAATATCCATTGCATAGCAAACGACGGAACAAATCAAGAATAGTTAAAGTTAGTTATTTTAAAAACAGACAATATTCACTAGGCACAGAACGAGCTTCATTCAAAGTCTGTGATCGCAATTGAGTGACCCAACCCTCAAGGAGTAATCTACCGTGATATCTGTTGCAACCCGATTTCAAAATACTGGCGTTCGCAATTAGCGGGATGTGATTCGTTTGAAGTGAATGCTGGACAATTTTTGAATTCAAATTACTATTTTTTTTAAAAGCACTAGTATGTTCTTCTAGGCGAATTTCCGATGATCTATCGGTTTCACCAATGTAAACACTATTGCAATCTTTACAGGGGTCGCCCAGTGGCGTGGTCGGTAGCGACAGCTGCTGCCACAGCGGGATCCCGGGTTCGAATCCTCGGGTAAGACATGGATGTATTTGTGAAGGTCGCTTTATAGTTATATAAATATGTAATGGAACAAGAAATAAAAATTGTTGTGACTTGTTGTTGTTTCTGTATATAATAAGGATCTTTCGAGGCGAAAAGTCATAGTTGCTATAGGCCCCAAAGCAATCTCCACTACGGGGGTGCACTAAACCAAAACCAATCTTTACAGGGAATAACATAAACGACACCGGGTAATTTAGACTTGTCATATTGAAATTTATACGTATTGAAACTTTACTAATTCCAGGAAGAATGTGGATATAGTGATGAAAGAACAGGAACAAGAATTATTTAACATACTTTTTTAAAAGGAGGATATTTCAAATTATAAATACAGTAGAGTGCCGATTATCTGAACAAGTCGGGACCGACCCTAGTTCGAATAAATGGACAGGCAATTTAAGGGATATTTATGACTATTCTAAAACCTTCAAAGGTTAACTAAGCTTAGTACTGGCAGCACCAGTTAGTGCTGGCATCTTTAAAAATTGTTTTTAGGTAGATTTCGTAAGAAATACTACCTATTGCAGTCGTTACCATGGTGCGACTTTTGAAAAATTCCTTCATAACTTTTCATTATAGGACCCCAGGAACCCAAAACCACCCCCACCTAAAAAGTTTATATATATATATATATATATATATATATATATATATATATATATATATGTATGTATGTATGTATGTACTAAATTTTGTCCGCACGATAAAAGTCGCAATTATGCACGGATCGTCTTCAAACTCGCCAACAACTTTGAGATGGTTAATATCTCGGCGGGGATCGAAAATGGTCAAAATCGGCCCAAGGGAATGGAAATGGGAAGGGTTCAAAATTTTGAATACCGTCTTAACATGATTCTGATAAAACCAGCTCTTACACAACAATGGCAGGAAAAAATAAATATTTTTCGTTATAGCGATTGCCAACAATTAAAAAAAAAAGCAATAAAATTCTCACCACAACAATTGCATCTCTATTGCAATAATTTCTCGTGAAAAATTGAATTAAATAAACAGTTTGACGAATTGAAAACAAACTGAATATTACGTCATAAGTTTTCAAAAGCAAGATTTCAGCATGAAAACTGAAAATGAAATAAATAGTTTGACGAATTAAAATATATATATATATATATTGCGTCATATTAGAAATATAATGGACCTCAGCAGGCGAATATGTAACGCCATGTGAGTGTGAAGAAACGTATTAAAACATGATAAAAACTCGACTATGGAAATATTAACATATTTTAACACTTTGAGGCTCTCTGAATTTGCTTTAGCCATTTTTAAACCTATTCCATATACATGCGTGCGTGTATTCGTGTATATTAGAATTTTCTCGAAATGTTTAGCTCCCTAGAGATAATTCTTAGTGAAGGAACTCGGTTTATCTCTAATCTTGATTTAATTTTTGCTGGTGAATTTAGTATTTAACTTCGAAATCTACCTCCGCCTGTAGGCCCGAGCCGGCAGGGATTTTTTTTTTGTTCTTTTTTATCATATTTTTTTTGTTCTCTTTTTATCATTTTCTGAAATCCAGAGATTATAATTTAAGTAAAAAAGCTTTTGATAATTGCTTGCTTCAACGAAGACATTCTTTTCAATGCTGCCATATCCCTAATTCTTCTTAAATACGTTAGTTTAATAGGATCAACGTTCTTCTGCCGCTCGAGTCATTTCATAGCTGTTTTCAAACATTCAAAGGCTTCATTATGTGAAGGACCTGAGGAGCACTCGTTTATATTTTCTTCAATTTCTTTTTCATCATGAATCTGATCTACAATATCATCATCGTTTAAAATCTGATAACAGGTGTCATGTTACTTCACTATTTAACCACTCTTTAAATTCATTTTCTTCATAGCTTAGGATTCTTCCTATCTCCTTTATTGTCTTACATCCCACATTTTCTGATCTACTATCAGCTTTTGCTTTATTTAAAATTTTATTCCAAACCAATGGATAATTGGGAGTTTGGTCAAAAATTTTTTGGGGGAAATAGGCTGTTCGGATAGCTGGAAGTTCGGTTACATTTTTAAAAAATAAAAATAGGCTGTTCGGTTAATTGGAGTTCCGATAATCGGTGATTTCCTGTGTAAATAAACTGTGCGAATAAACAATAATTTTATATCCTCTCTTATTATTTTAAATGTAGATGTATGATTTGTAAATAGATTTCTTTTTTTCCCCTAATATATACAAAAAGGACTTATTTATGGTCGCATAGTACGTGATATGGGTCGATATCTGAAAAACGGACAATTTCATTCCAAAATATTTATTGTTTCAAATGCATGTACCAACTACCACATACAATTATTTGCTATGATACACGTTTTGTCATTTAAATGATGTAGTGTTTTGAGATCAGGGATGTATATTTCATGTGTAGGATAAACTTTTATGGAAGAAAGTGTCTGCTAACATCATAATCAGTGTTTAATAATTGGGACTGAGATGATGTTTTTGTCTTAAAAGCTGCACAGCCATGTTGAATCATTTTGCCCACATGTAAATTATCAAATATGCCATGTGACATTTGTATGTTACGTAAATAAAGTTGCAATAAACTTTGTGTTTATAAATAAAAAGTTAAATATGGAGCCATGAATGATGCTATAAAAAAATACTCATCCCTATTCAGAACAAAAACTAAATATTTCTAAATATGAAACAAAGATAAAAACAACTTACCTCAATTCATGATGGCTAGTTGAACTTTTGTTGCTATTGCAATGGAAATGATTCTGCCAGCGCCAACTAGTATCTGTTAACCTAAATATGTGTTTAGAGGGACTGAGGTGATGGTCAACCTCAGGGACAAATATATTTACTACAATATTTTATTATACAATCTATACTAATAAAGGATAATTATATTTTCCCATACTGTATATATATAGACATAAATATATAATAGCAAAAGTTAATAATATTTGTAGAAATGTTTACAGCATACATTTAATGTTGGATATTTGTACCTGGGGACAGGGACTGAAATGTTGATTTCGCTTGTTTAAAGCTTAAAATTACTTATTTATGCATCATTATACGATGTCCATTTATCCTTGGTAATTGTTTTAACAAATGCTACAATATATTACATTTTTCAGTGTTTGGTTTTTGTATAATTAATGAAATATTATTGGCAGTGGAAGCAAATTGTCCATTTTTCAGATATTGACCCATATATGCTAAGAGCCAATTGCAATTTTTTACGGCAAGTATTTATATTCCTTAAAGTATGACTATATCATTAATTAGTCTAAGGCATACCATAGTATCTACTGTATAGTGTGTTCTCATCATATACAATGACGGATCTAAAGGGGAGGTCAACGGAGTCATGACCCCCCCCCCCCCTCTGAACACCAACAAAAATATTCTAAAGATCATTTTTAAAATGAAATATACAGCAGAGTCCCGATTATCCGAGTCCTACTTAACCGAGTTTCCGCTTTAACCGAGCTATTTTCTTCTGGACTGATGGCTTTTATTATTATGAAAGAGCCATTATAAATGAAGTGTTAGGTGAGATGAAAGAGCAGCCGTAAAAAGTTAGAACTCTGATTTTCTGGTCAGAATGGGGAAAAAGGAGCCATAATTTTTTTAGTTAGAACTGAGAGTTTCTGGTCAGAATGGGGGGGAAAAGGGGCCATAATTGTTTGATCAGAATGGGGAAAAAAGGGGCCATAATTTTTTTTTTTTTAATATGGTCTTTTTCCCCCCTTCTGATCAGAAAATCAGAGTTCTAAATTTTTACGGCTGCTCTTTCATCTTCACATAACAATTCATGTGTAATGGCTGTTTCATAATAATGGAAGCCATCAGTCCATGAGAAGGAAATGATCCATTCCAAAGGTATAAGTTCGATTAAAAAAAACTATCACAGAGTTGCCAATATGTACGGTTTAGTTACTTCGAAAATTTAATACAAATTTTTGCCTTACTTAATCGTTGATAATTGTTAGACATTTTAAACTTAATTTCCGAAAGTGACAGCCAATTATTCCCTTGCGACGACATTTCTGTGACTGTCAACTCGTAAAACTTGGCTAAAAATGCTAACTTTGACAACATTTTCTGAATGAATCTTTGCCTTTATAAGAAAATGCAAACTCTTTAATTTCTTGGTATCTGAACAAAATCGGTAAATTTTATATTTTTACGAATATTAATGCAAATTTTTGTATTTACGAATGAAAATGACTTCGCGAAAGTATCAGAAAAGTAGTTAGTTTGGATTTGGGAATAGCTATCACTATAAAAAATTCTCATAACGAGATGTGATACCCTCTCACTCTAAAAAAGGAAATCCATGACCCCCCCTCTAAATGGTGAGCTGGAACCGCCCTTGATCATATGGGATTTTATAATTTATAAGTCATTTCACATGTTTTAATTTTCTATAGTAATGAAAATCTGAAAATGATTTAAAATTAATTTTACAGCAAGATTTTAGATATATTTTCACAAAATAACTGTTAGTAAAATAAATGAACACTAGAAAATAGAAATTCTGCTTTTTCAGAATTTAGTGTCACCCCCGATGAAAAGGAAAAAATATATATATAAATATAGATAATACAAAGCATAATTCAGTTTGAAGACAAAAGCACACGCTTTTATTTTATATAAAAGGATGTCATCTGTCGAAGAATTCCATATTTACGATCCAGTCTTAAACAACATGTGCAAGAAAGTATGCATATGACGTCACTATCGCGGAATGATACACAAATCCAGCAAAAAAGCGATGTCGTCATTAAAGAAACTCGACAAAAAAAGGTTCTAATGATTCATATGTTTGTAACATTGATATGGATACATAAAAATAAATATAGTTTATAATAGCTGCATGTTTTATCAAAAGTCATACTTTTATATTTTTTGTACATAGCACGTATTTTAATTGCAATTTGTTTTCAGTTGTTATGGTAAAATGGCAACCAAAAGGTATAATAATCCACTATTTTCCAACTATTTTTCCTTTACTTTCTACAGAAATGGCGTACTTCAGTTGTAAAAATTAAAAAAAAAATCGTTAAAAACTACAAGAAAATTAATTTCTCAAAAATAAATTGAGATACAGTTTTTAAGCAAATTGCATTTAAAAGAATTTTTTTCCCTATACGAAGGTATAAAAATTGAAAATGCGCAATGCTTAGAAGTTAAAAAAATTGCAGTAGTATCCCGTACAATGATACATTTGCTTTTTTTTACGGCTGGCTCATATAACGGAGCGTTATTTTTTTGGAAACGACACTTTAATTTCTGGCCGAAAGAAATAACATATCGGGGGCTAATATATATGTGTTAATTTTACATAGACAGATATGCAATTGAAAAAAGCGTAAAGATACAAATATTTTCTAAAATAAAGATTTTTTTTCCTTTTCTTTTTTTTTTTTTTTTTTTTTTTTTAATTCGTGCTAAACAAGATATAATATATAAAAATCATGTATCTACAAATTTTGCAAGATTTTCAATTAATTTTTTAAAACAATTTATTACAGTAAACTACCGACTATCCAGCTCGCGACTATCCGGCCTTCCGTACTATTCGGCCTAGTAAAAAAATGAGGAATGTTACAAGAGGCTGAGACAGGCAAGCTCCCGTCCGCAGGAAAGCGTTAATTCACGACAGGAAGGAGCAAGAAGTGTTTGTAGAATGCAATAGCAAAGACAGATAGGAAGGGAGGGGGGGCTATGACTTGATAGCCTGTTTCGTCAGTTGTGCAAAGGATGTTAACAAGTGCGGGCGTTATTTTTCGCTTATCTTGGTTACTTTCGTATAGTCTTTTTGTGTGCTTCGTGTTTATTTATTGAAGATTAACGAAATGGTGATAAACGAAGAGGGTCGCGGAAGAAGGCTAACAGAGAGAAGCAATCATCTAGCAAGGACTTTTTTCAAAAACTAAATTTTGACTCTTTTATCTTATGCATAACTTTTCATATTTGTGAAATCATTTATTAATAAACAGTAAAATAAGATTTACTCATTTTTTTACGAATTAGGCTTACGTTTTACGTTAATGTTTTACTTATTTTGAAACTGTATGTACTACATATATAAAATTTATCTTAAAATGCGTTTTTAATGCATGCGTTCTACATGCGTTTTTAATTTAATGGGGGGGGGGGAGGGCAGTAAGTAAGTAAATATTTAGAGAACTCCGGCCTATCCGGCTTTTTAGTTATCCGGCCTGCCTTACGCTACATTAGGCCGGATAGTCGGGAGTTTACTGTATTATTATTTTTTAGCCCCCTGTATGCTATTTCTTTCTCCCAGCTTATTTTGTGTCGTCTCCAAAAAATAATGTTACGTTGTATTTGCCAGCCGTCAAACAAAACAGATGTATCATTGAACGATTAAATACTCTATGGCAATTTTTTTAACTTCTAAGCATCGCACATTTTTAATTTGTATACCGTCGTATTGAGAAAAAGAAGTGCTTTTGAATGCAATTTGTTTGAAAACTGCATCACCCTTTACTTTTGAGATATTAATTTCTTTGTAGTTTTTAGTGATATCTGTTTAATTTTGGCAACTCAAGTACTCCATTTCTGTAGAAAGTAAAGGAAAAATAATTTTAAAATAGCAATTATATCTTTTTGTTGCCATTTTCTCATAACAACCGAAAGAAAATATAATTAAAATACGTATTATTTTGAAAAAAAAATAAACGAATGATTTCCGTTAAAATAGGGAGCTATTATAAACTATATTTAATTTTAAGTTTCTATATTAATGTTACAAACAAATGAAGACCTATGAATCAATAGATAACCGATTTTTTGTCGAGTTTCTTTAATGACGGCATCTTTTTGCTGCATTTGTGTATTATTTTGTGATAGTGACGTCCTATGCATACTTTACTGTAGATGTTTAAGAGTGGATTGTAAATGTGGAATTCTTAAGCGGATGCGAATATGACGTCATTTTACATAAAATAAAAGCGTGTGCTTTAAGTCTTAAAATTGAAATATGTTTTGTACTATTTATATATACATTTTTTTTCATAGGGGGCGACACTAAATTCTGAAAAAGAAGAATTCCTGTTTTCTAGTTTTTTTACTGAATTCGAATTTTGGGTAGCTGAAAAATCACTTCACAATAAATTATTTACTGTTTTATGATATGCATTATTTCAAGAAATAATAAAATTAGCCTCAGTCGTTCAGAAAACGCCTTAAATAGATGTTGTTGAGAAAACTTTTAGCACACTACAGGTGATTTTGTAAAATAAGCATTTAAAAAGTATTTCAATATATTTCCATAGTGTATTAAAAAGACTTCTTCAAAGTAATCTAAAAAATAAAAATAAAAATAAAAAAACTTTTCTTTCTATTCCTTGAATACAAAACATCTTAAAGATTAAAGGTAAAATAAACATTCTTTTTTTTTACAATTTTTTGTTAAAGCTGTATAGGAAAATGAATTAAAAAAAAAAAAAAATCTAAGGTATGAATAAAAAAAAGTTACAGTGCACTTATCACGCATTTCATCTCTTTCATTTCTTAATTAATTTTATGTCTTAAGTATTTTATCATACGTATAGACAGGAAGTTAAGACATTTTTTCTCTTATATATATTTGTTTAATATTTCAAGAAATATTGGTTATTACATTTGATAAAATCTTTTACTTATAAAAAAAAATTGTTTTGTTTTAAATATATCGCTATAGGTATTTGTTTTAAAAAAAGAAAAATATCACAACACTGTAAACAAGACGAAAATTGTACATGAAACGTGGCAAATGAGGTGCGTTTGTACTATATATAGCTAGTTTTATAAATATTCAGATCTTGCAAAAGCTGTTGCACCCTTATGCAAAAAAGGCAATAATACAAAATTTATTACTATTATATATATTAAATTCAGCAATACGGAAATAATATGACTCCATCTTACAGGGTTCGTATGCTTTAAGGACTTTCAAGGACATTTTAACACCTTAAAGAGCGGTGGTTCATTTTTGGACCACCTAATTTTAATTCCTAAACACCACATTGGCACCAGAATATTGGAAAGAAAATTTTCTTTTTATTAACCCTTTAACCTACGATTTACTTTTAACAGCTCCACGGTTTGGTAAATCCATAGCTACCACTAAAATTTAATAGAGATTTTCGTCTTGTTTAATCATGGAATTTCGACGATTAAATTAAACTATATTTACTGTAAAATTTTAGTGGTAAGAAGAATTTACATTTGGCTCGATCTTCGTACACGGGCTATGCTCGTCATTGTAGGTTAAGGGGTTAAGTATGTAAACAAAAGCTTTTGCTTATTTTTAAATAAATTTGTTTGTAAAATCCGCTGTCGTTTACAAATTTCTGCATTTTGCGAATAGAAGTACCTAGCCCCTAAAAAGGTTAACAGATTTTTTGAAAAAGAAATATTTGCCTTTTTTAATGAAAAAAAATCTACCTTCAGATATAGCGACCACTACTTTACAAAATTTCTGGTACTAAAACATCTAAAATTCCCTGAATTCTTTGATGCGTACTAACCCTGTAGGTAACGTAATCACCATGGCAACCTAGAATCATTACCTGTCACGGGATATCAATGAATTAATTATGTATTTTAGAATTTAATACAACGAAGAAAACTTTTATTAATGTCTTTTTAAGTTTTGATTCAATTTTCATAAAATTTGAAATGACTGGGCAAAAGATTAGATATATTAAATTACAAACCATTCGGTTGGATAATTTTTTATCTGTTATATGCGGACAGACAGACGGACGGACCTGACGACGACTATAGGTGCTACGGATTCATATAATTACGAACGCACCTAAAAATTGCGCAGAAATGTTTCCTAATAAAGAAGAAAATTTCACCAAAATTTTTGTGCAATCTCGGAATATGCTACGATTATTCAAATATTTTTTTTTACATACTGAAATATTTAAGAGAAAAATCTATCTAAAATGGCGGAAAAGGGTGTGCTATTTCCAAAATTTACGGATGGGGGAAGAGGGTGTTTTCAATTTTAGAAACATTTAACATCGAAAATATATTCTTTTTGACATGTCGAATCCAACTTATTCCAAATTTCTCTCTCTCTCTCTCTATATATATATATTATATAAAAGCTGTTCTCTGTGTGTATGTCCTTTATACAAATCTTCAATTTTAGACCGAATCGCACGAAACTTGCCGTATATACCTTTTAGTACGTGGAAAAGATCACTGTCTACTTTAAAAAATCATCAGACCAATATTTATCCCTTTTTTCTACGACCTTTCATAATTTAACATTATAGAAATATCTCTTTTTAAATATTAAAATTCAAGTTTCTTTCCTGTTGCCACACATAAAAAAACAGCTCAATAATTTTTTTAAAAAAATTGATAACTCGAGTACTTTGTTTTATAAGTCAATAAAAATTCGGATTGTCTCACTATATTTTTGCTGTTTTTGAAATTGACTACATTCAAATAAGAAAATGCACATTTTTCATATATTTATGTAAAATTTTTAACTAAGCATGTTTTAAAATGACCTTAGTAGTACTTTAGTTGAATGTTAAAAAATCTATTTTAATGAAGTCGTTTCAATATCAAGAAATCAATTAAGGAAAAAGATAATAGTAAAAAAAATCGTTTGCTAGATATGACATCAATTTCGTCAGTATAATTTCAAACTGGTTCTAAAAACTGGAGGCTATAATTTATTCCATATTTCTTTGTAATCTTTAATTATATTAATTAGATAAATGTTTTAATACCTGAAATGCAGTGATAACATTCTACGATTTGTATCGAATACAGTTATACAAAATACGATTTTTCTACGATTTATATTAAATAGAAATTATAGCTACTATTTTTTAGGGTAAGCTTTTTTTCTTTTTTAAACAAAATTTCATGACTAACAGACTTTTCTGTTAGATGTTGAAATAATGGGATGCAGGATGTTTAGAGATCAAATTGCAGTAAAAACGTAATTTATGGTAGGGTTAGGTTGTTGCCACCAACAATATGGTGCTAGGCGTTACTCATAGCTATGTCTTTTCTTCATAATATTGCATTAATAGCAAACGGATATATCTTTCTTAATAGGGTTACAGGTATATTTAAAAATATTTCCGTGATTGAAAATTAATTTAAAATGGATAAACAATCCGTAAATTGAGATAAGCTTTTCAAACAAATATTACTGAAAGTACTTTTTGTATTCTATTAGATGTTGGAATAATCAAATGTGCGATGTTTAAAGGTCAAATTGCAGTAAAAGTTAAATTTATGGTTGGGTAAGGTTGTTGCCACCAACAATATGATGCTAGAGATACTCATAGTTCATCAATGTCTTTACTTTATAATATTGCATTAAGAGCAAACAGGTATATCTTTCGTAATTGGGCTGCATGTAGGGATGAGATTTCCACGTTTTTGCACACCGGTATATTCTTAAAGAAAATGTTGTTCCAGTGTTGCCAGATAGTCGAAAGTCAATTTCCCCAAAATTTCTGAAATTTTCCCCAAATCAGTGTTATTTTCCAAAAAAAATCCCCAACGCAATTTCTACTTTAAAAAGTAAATTTTCAATTTTCAGTATAAAAAATGTTTAACTAATTTAAACTCAAAAATTTTCCACAAATTAAGCATTTTTTCAAAAAAAAAATTTCCATTTACAAAAAATAAACATTTAAACTCGAGATAATTTTGCATGCATATTCGCAGCAAAACGAAGAGAATGAGTGATACATTTTACAACGACAAGTTCGTTTACACTTCTTTTTAAATTGTTGTCAATCGATGTTGCTGGCCTATCATTACGATAGCTCTATCTACGCTTACATCAATAACTTTTTCAAGGTTTAGACCATCAGTTGAGTCAGTTAAGATTTCAATGAATCTCAGATGGTGTTGGCATCATCTACCTCTATCTGACTTAACCTGTAAAACTTTGTTTTCAATTTTTTGTCATACTTACTGAAGTACCTAATTGTAATATAAAGCATCTTCATTGTATCAATCACTGTGCTTTCTTCAATAATGAAAAAAAAAAATAGCTGCTTTCCAAATCTTTAATTAAATCTTTTAAAAAACAGGGCAAAAGAACGTTTCGGATTAGACCTGAAGATTTAGTAATGTGAAGGTTTATGCCGTTTAATACCGCCGAGTTTTCATTCAAGTTTCTTATAACGAGAAACAAGGGGTCTGCTGCATTCATTGAGCAATGTTCAGTTGCAAACGTAGCAATGTAATTCTAGTATTTAGTTGCATGTCTTGCAAAAAGCTCTAATGCCATTCCTTCAAGCATAAATTAACCAGCCTTAGAAAGAAAAAAAAAGTTAAATAATTGTTTTTATTATTGTTGTATAAATCTATACTAATAAAAGAAAATCTGCCGCACTTACTGATCTGGAAATTCAGATGCGGACAGTCCGAGGTAGGTCGTAATGGACCTGTGATACGTGTAAGCTATAATGTTGTATTCGTAAACTTTACGTGAAATAGTGAAAAAAAAATCCCCATGCTTTTCCCCAAAAATTTTAATGTCCCCAAACATTTCCCCACGAACTACTTGTCCCCAAAAAATTCCCCTGGAGGTTCAAAATTCCCCAAAATGGGGACAAAATCCCCAATCTGGCAACACTATGTTGTTCTGTTAAATCAAGAGAGTGTTCCGATTAAAAGAAATATCATTTTCTCTAACAAAATACTGGTGTGAAAAAACGTGGAAATCTTAACACTGGCTGCATGCAAATCAAGAAATATCCATGATTGAAAATTGCTTTAAAATCCATTCACATGAAAAAATTGAGATACAATTTTCAAATAAATTTCATTTCACAGAAACTTTTTCGATTCGACAGTGTGAAAAACGAAATTGTATGATGATCATACGTTAAAAATTTTTAGTAAAAGCAAAATTTATGGGTTAGGTTATTCCCATCATCAGTATAATGTCACAATTGGCTTTGTGTTTGTAGGGTTTTTTTTTTTTTTTTTTTTGTATATTCTGAAGAGTACTCAATGAAAGAGTCGAAATATGTACATTTTTAATGTTTTTTTTTATTGAAATGACGCTTTTTAAGCAAATAATTGTACTTTAATATATGTTATGACATTTGTTTGGAATATATATTATTATGGTATAGTTAATAGTAGACGTAATTAAGACTATTTTACTTATATTTCTTATCGGTCTTTTTAACGATTCGTGGACGGGAATGCATCAATCTCAGTTATTGTCATTGCCGTATTATTTCATTTTAATGTATTTTACCCGGGATAAGTAGTTTACCCCGGATCCCTTATTATTGACACGAGCGAAGCCGGGTAGATCTGCTAGTATATATATATATATATATATTAAATAGTGCATATTGAATAATTGTAATCATTTCAGCTATACCACTAGGAACCTCTGCGCTTTTTCCCCTTTTTAGGTGCGTTCGTAATTATATAAATACGTAGCACCTATAGTCGTCGTTCAGTCCGTCCGTCTGTCCGTCTGTCCGTCTGTCCGTCCGTCTGTCCGTCTGTCCGTCTGTCCGTCTGTCCGCATGTAACAGAGCAAAAACTACCCAACCGAATAGTCTGAAATTTTAAATATGTGATTGTTGCAAAATTTTGTCGAGCCATTTCAAATTTTATGAAAATCGGATGTATAGTTTAATTACAGGGACAGCCAAAAGTTTTTCTTTACATTACGGCCAATGGGAAAAATTATTGCAAGTGGATTTTAATGGTATTAGAGCCTTCCGAATGATCTGAAATTTTAAAGATATAATTGTTGCAAAATTTTGTCGAGCCATTTCAAATTTTAGGAAAATCGGATGTATAGTTTAATTACAGGGACAGCCAAAAGTTTTTCTTTACATTACGGCCAATGGGAAAAATTATTGCAAGTGCATTTTAATGATATTACAGCCTTCCGAATGGTCTGAAATTTTAAAGATATAATTGTTGCAAAATTTTGTTGAGCTATTTCAAATTTTAGGAAAATCGGATGTATAGTTTAATTACAGGGACAGTCAAAAGTGTTCCGAAAAAATTATTGGAAGTGCATTTTAATGATGTATCAGACTATGCACGTTATGAAGTGCAAAAAATTATACATTCAGTACAATATGCGGTGCAAAAAATAATTTTAAAACTAGTTATAGTACGAACGCACCTCATTTGCCACGTTTGACGAGCAATTTCCAACTTGTTTACATTGTTGAGATCATGAAAGCGTTAAGCCTGCAAACTTGGAGTTTTTTAATTCTTGAATAATGTACTGCGAGATGTTTTCAATAAAAGTAAATATCATCTTGTAGATTTCGTTTGTATTTTACTCGTAGTACAATAAAATCAATTTAACCTCAAATATAAATAAGTACGAGTAATAAGCCAAAATTATGCCCACTAATATCGCAATATTAAAATATTTATTTGCTTAAAAGACGTTATAAAAACACATTAAAAGTAAATTAAAAATCTATATTAACATGTTTCAACTCTTTCACTGAGTCGTCATCAGAATGTATAACAGAAAATTACAAATACAATGCATATGAAAAATGGAAAAAATCATCGAATATAAACAAGTAATCATATAACGCGCCCTACATTTTCGCGATCGCACGTGTTCCCTCTATGTCGCGACTCCGTAAGTTGTCCAACTATTCTCCATGAATGGTTGGACAACTTGCGGAGTTATACATTCTCCATATTCTCCATATGGAGTTATACATACATACTCCCGTAAAGCATGGTGACGTTACGGCGACGTCGATGTGAAGTCACGCTGTGACCTTGTGACCGTCGATGTGACGTCGATGTGAAGTCACAGTGACTAGAATGTGAAGTCGTTATGGCCGTTTTAGAGGTCATTTGTGACGTCACATTGTGACCAATTTGTGAAGTCACGGTGAGACCAATTTGTGAAATATGTGTCATTTGTGACGAAATTATCATTAACACTGTGGTGATTCTGTGACGACAGTGACAATGTTGTGAAGTCACATTGTGACAGTTTTGTGAAAATTGTGTGATTTGTGACGATTTTGTCATTAACTTTGTGACGAATATGTGACTGCAATGACAATGTTGTGACAGCGTTAAGATGCAAGACATTTATTGAAAAATGAAATCGCTATTCGAGTCCAATCAATGAACCTCGAAAATGGAGGCAGGAGTAAATTATGAGTAAAAGAAAATTCTGAAGTTCACAGAAAAATTTCAGAATTTTTTTTTCACGATCCTTTGCCTAAATTTGCGTTTTTTTCGTGATCCTTCGGCGAAATTCGTTTTATTTACTCGATTTATTGACAAAATTTCACGTTTTTTCGCTATCCTTTGACGAAACTCGCTTTTTTCGCCATGTTTTGATGAAATTCGCTTTTTTCGCTATGCTTTGACGAAATTCGCTTTTTTCGCGATCCTTTGACGAAATTCACGTCTTTTCTTCAATCTTTTGATGAAATTGCGATTCTTAGATGAAAGTCACGGTTTTTTTCACGACCTTTTGAAGAAATGAAAATTGTTTTCGCGATCTTTTCACAAAATTCGCCTTATTCGCGATTTATTTACAAAATTTCGCCTTTGTTGCGGTCCGTTGACGAAATTCGCATTTTTCCACAATCTTTTGACAAAACTTGCTATTTTTAGATGAAATTCGCTTTTTTTCCCGCGATCTTTTGACGAAATTTGCATTTTTTTGCGATCCTTTGACGAAATTAATCTTAAATGCGAGATTTATTAAGTTTTGCGTTTGTCTCGGTCCTTTGAAAATTCACGTTTTTTCTGCGATTCTTTAATCGAAATTCATCGTATTTGCACGATTTTATTGACCAATTTCACGTTACTTTCGCTATCCTTTGACAAAATTCGTGTGTTATTCGCGACCTTTTGACAAAATTCGCGTTTTTTCTGCAATCTTTTGACAAAATTTGGATTCTTAGATGAAATTCGCGTTTTTCCCATGATCTCTTGAAGAAATTCACTTTTTTCCCTTGATTATTAGATGAAATTCTTTTTTTCCATGATTTTTTGACGAAATTTAAGGGTTTTTTTTTTTCGCGATTCTTTATCGAAATTCACGTTTATTCTGGGATTTTTTGAAGAAATTCGCGTTTTTTTTCGAGATCTTCTGGCAAAATTCGCGATCCCTTGAAGAAATTAGTACCCCCCCCCCCCCCCCGTGATCCTTAGACGAAATCCGAGTGTTTTTTTAGATTCTTTGTCGAAATTCGCTTTTTCCCCAGTGAAAGGGACGCTTTTTCCCCTTAGACGAAATTTGAGTTTTTTCCCCAATTCTTTGTGGAAATTCGCTTTATACCGCGATCTTTTGACTAAATTCGTGTTTATGTCACGATCGTTTGACGAAATTCGTGTTTTTTTTAGCGACCTTTTGACGAAATACGCGTCTTTTTCGGTTACTATTTGCCAAAATTCACGATGTTTTTCGGTAAAATTTTGGCGATCTCGAAATACTTTGCGATTTACGGAGTTAACGATCTAATGTATATTTTTAGGAACAAAAAGAAAATTTTAGGAGATTTTTGGGAATTTTATGGAGTAAAATAACAGTTAGGAAATTTAGGAATTTTAGGAGAAATGCGAGCCCTGAACAGTTGACACACAATATATATCATATACACACGTTTTATTATGCCACATACAGGGATATACATATATGCTTATTTGTGCCACTAACTAAATGATGCTTATTTGCAGTTTTTATTAACTCTGCAATTACTTACTGCTCCCTCTAGGCCATTTTTTAAAGTTGCAGCCCCCTGCTCTTTTTAACATAGGCGAAATACACCCTTTAAAAAAAAAAAAAAATAGTGAAATTCACCTTTAGTTGCAATCAGAGATTTCTTGTAAAAAACTTTCCCATATCACAGTATTTTTAAACCGGTGTGCCCAAGACCTTGCAAAAATTATAGAACTTTATTTCTTTAGAAAATACAAGCTATTGTTAAATCATGTCGCTATTTAATTGTATTTTTCAATTTGTAATTTATAAAATCCTTAAAAATTAATGTCACTTTATTCATCATATAAACAAAGTATATACTTTTTTCTTATATTATTACTAAACCCATTACTAATACATTTACTCGTGATGTAATGTTTTAACTGTTCTAGTATCCCTTTTTTTATATAATGAATATTAAATTATCATTTTAGGAATTAAAGCATAAAAATAATTTTTTTTTCCTAATTAGACAGTTAATTGTTGAAAAAATGATTAATTTCAAACATTGTCAACAATTTGATATTAAGTGCAGAGATTAATAGTTTTAATAACTGTAAATATGAATAGTATTTAATACAATTTTAGATAATTATTATAATATATCAATGTATGTAACATTATTGCATACTACTAATGAAAATTAATGGTGTTTTATAATCACTCTAATTACACTAACTAATAATTATAATTAAAGCTTAAAACATAGATTATCTTAGCAATTAGAGGTTTAATTGTTTTAGAAACCCCAAAGTATTGAAAGCTAGTCCGTGTTTTAATGCAGGAAAAAAATCATAAAAATCCGATTTAAATTTTAAAAAATCTAAATCTGATTTAAATTTTTAAAAATCCAATTTTTTTTTTAATTATGATTTTTTTTTTTTACACTATATGTACAATTTACCTTGACTTTAGGGTATGTTGCAAATATGCAGCAAGGTGAAGGGATACAAAAGGTTAATTCATTTTATATCAAAGTCTGCTTGCAATAAAACACATATTTAAAAACATCTTTTGGTTATTAAAAAATAACTTTGAAAATTGATTTCCAAAATTACATTTTTATTTATGAAATTATATAGTAACAATAATAACAACTCTTACTGTCTAAGATTTTTAGGAAACAACAATCATTAAATGTTTATGCATTTATGCACTGCAGCTACTCTATTCGGAATCTAATGTGAAATTTTTTATACAATTCATTTAGGATCTATCTAGCTAGATGTCCGTTGCCAAGACCACTATAGCTCTGATATTATCAAGAACAGTACAACTTCCCGTATTATAGAATACAGGAGAAAAACGTTTATTTTATTATTGAAATCTCTATTATATATTTACAATTAACACACTTGATTAATAACACCAAAAAGCATTTTTATATGAAAAATATCAATTATGTATTCAAATAAAGTTTTGAAATTCAATAGCAATACTTTCATATTAGCAACATTCCAAGACTTAATAGTCGAAGAAATCGCCAAAGATTTTACTACCCACAGCATTTTTTTTTTTTTTTTTAATTCTAATAGTTTTAGTAGTTCAAGCGAGCAGTTCAATTACATGTTTATAAAATTAGTGTTTAATTTATGTACATTTTTTGATGAAGTTTTTAATTTACTATACAGGTTTTAGAATAACGTGTGGTGAAAATTTTATATATACAGTCTGTTACAAATGCAGGTAATCCTATTTACTTTTATATGACACAGTAAAATAGAAAATAATGAAAATAATATAAAATAGTTAGCCATTTTTATGTGAATAAAGTATAAAAATTCAAACCATAAGCACAAAATAGAAACACACGTTGGATCATTATTATTATTATTATTTTATTTACAGGATTAAATGATAATTATAAATAACAAGCCCCCTTTAATCATGTTTTCTAATAGAGTGTATAGTATAGATATTTTGAAGTTTATGCGTATAAAACCATTCAGGAAATAAAATATTAAAAGTATCCAGAATAAAAAAAATAATGAAATATATTTTATATTTTAGCTTCATTCATTCAAGTACATGGATATGTTTTTTTAATAATTAAAATCTTTCAATAAAACCATATTTAAATTCCTACTGTGTAGCATAATTTCTATATTTGTCAACAAATTGAAACGGCGGTTTACTTTGAAAACTTTTCATTCATAATGTTTAACTGAAAAGTTCTTAGCAACTAAGGATATATCTTTATACATTTTTATAACTTTTCTCACATCGAATAATATTTATTGACACTGATTTTTCGCCCCTTAATACTACAAGTGCATGATATCCTTAAATTGTTCTTCTCCATTATGTAAAAAAATTCTTATTTCTTCTAAATATATTTTCTGAACAGATATTAATTTTTAAATAAAAATGTGCAACGCAAATTGTTTCAGACCGTTAAAAAATTTTATTCTATAAAAAGGCCTTTTTATTTAGTACGTTAAAGACATTTAAATATTTGCTAATTATGTTAAACTTTGATTATAATATTTTTCTACGTCATTTTAAAGTTTGAGAAAACATATGATTTTAACCTATAATATATTAAAGGAAAACAAATCTGAGTAAAATAAATTTATATAATTGATTTTAATCATCTGATTAAAATTGTTGATAGACAGTTATTTATATCAATAAATTAAATAATAAATCTACTAAACTTTATTAGGTTAATGAAATGTTTATAAGAAAATACTAAAATCGTTATAATTTAAAGAAAAGCAAACTCTGAAATAAAATATTTTTTCATACCTTTTTCTTTCCTTGACGCCGTTCTTTAAATTCCGATATAATCCATGTTTTAGAAAGAACGAATTTTGGAAGTTGAAAATATCTCCAATAATAAATACAAAAGCAATGATGGAATCATTTTAAACCACACCAAAGCTAGTGTACTTATCTCGAACAGATATTTTTGTCTAAAGTTCTTGGATTGATTATTCCTAGGAATTTTTTAGGTTAAATGTTTATATCTGACAGACTGCACGTTCACAACACTAACTGTTGTCCAGTAAAAAAATTCCCTCCGTCTATTCCAAAGATTAAACGCAATATGTTGTCTTTAATTGTTTTTATCGTCTGCGGTTTAGCGCTCTTTTTTACTATCAAAGCAAAAAACAGATGTCTTTTCCGTTCTTATACATTTATATGACGTAATATTTTTATAAGCATAGTTCCAATTAAAATTTCTTGTTTCAAGAATTTTTTGATGCATTTAACTTTTTTTTGGTATGTTTCAAAATAGTTCATGTTTTAAGTTTTGTAAAGCTACTTTTTTGCCAAATATGACAATAATTATAGTAATACGGGAAGTATAACAAAGTAAACAATGTTTACATTTTTAGAGTATTTAAAATTCATTTTAATATGCAATAATGCAAGATCTTTTGAAAATAGAAAAGTAAAGTTTATATTATACGTAGTAAACGTAAATATGTGCATAAAAAAAGAAATAAAATAATTGGCGAAATAATGTTTTTAGTGGGGGGGGGAGGGGGGGGGGAATCAGGCTCTCATTACTCTTTTTTCTATTTTTATTTCCTCTAGAGTAAAACAGCTTGTAAAATAACAGTATTTTTCGAAATGAATTTCTAGAAACAAAAAAAAATCATATAAATATGAATAATTAATTATGGCATGCGTTTTGCATACATTTTGTATATTTTATTTTATATTCGGAAAAAGTTAAATTTATTTCAAAAGTGTGACACAAGGAGCAAAAAAAAAATTTTTTTTAAGAATTACTTAAAATAATTAAACACTAGCAGAAAAATTTATTACTGAAAATATGCAAGTGTTTTTATTTATTATAATAAAGCATTGCTTTATTACAAAACTCCGTCCCTTCCCATACCTACACACAAACAAATCTTTGCATTCTTCACCTGTGTATTAATTTCTGCCATTTCCGCTGATAAGAATAATTTATAAATAACAAACCAACTTCCCGGATAATAGAATACAGGAGGAAAACATATTCTTATTATTGAAATATCTAATATTTATTTACAGTTAATACATTTTTTAGATTGACCACTAATAACACCAAAAAACATTTTTATATGAAATATATCAATTATGTATTCAAATAAAGTTTTAAAATTCAATAGCGATACTTTTATATTAGCAACATTCCAAGAGTTAATAGTCGAAAGAATCGCCAAATATTTTACTACCTACAGCAGTTTTTTAAATTCAAATAGTTTTAGTAGTCTAAGCAAGCAGTTTGATTACATGTCTATTAAATTTGTGTTTTATTTATGTGCATTTTTGCTGAAGTTTTTAATTTCGTTGTGAAATATTAGCCGGAAACAAACACTGAATTATTTTTATTGTTTGAAGTGAAAACGTTTTAATCTTAACATATGTTTTGTCACACTGTGAGTTTACAATATGGTAGGGTTTTTTTTTTTCACATAATGTGACGTACGTTACATGTAGTGAGATAACACTGACGTCACAATTTTTTTTAATTGCCAGAAAAATATTTTTTACGGTAAATAACATGTTTTGAAGAATTTTTGTAATTTTTTTAAAGTTTTCTAAGAAGTTCACATATCAGTCACAATGTGACATCACTGAGTGGTGGCATTTTGGTCACAGTTGTGACGTGACCACAGTGACTTACAGTGACGTCACTGTGACCATGCATGCTATGAGGGCTGTTATACGTTCTGATGACGACTCATTCTGATTCAGTGAAAGAGTTGAAACATGTCAATATAGATTTTTAATTTACTTTTAATGGATTTTTATAACGTCTTTTAAGCAAATAAATATTTTAACATTGTGATGTGGCATTGTGATGTCAGCAATGAAAAAGTCGCATTTTTAGAACGTTTTTTGCTCCTGAAGTAGATCAGTGGTTCCCAACCTTTTATTGGCCACGCCCCACCAAAGCATCGCTTGAACTGCAATGTCCCCCCTCCCCTACACCCCGCTCCTCGCACAGTCATTCTATAACATATTTTTCTTAGTATTTAAAAATGAACGCTCCACCTGAAAGAAGCCTAATAGAGACTTAACAGTAACTATTCATTTCCCATTTTTTTAGCCATTCATTTATCATTAACTTATTAAAATGGTCAATTTTCTGTCACAAATATGTGTCTTAGATATTTCTATAAATGTTATACACCTTCACTTTTATGCCAAATAGAGTTTTGCTGTGCCTTTCCAATGTACCTCACTGTTTAACAAAAGTGTTACATAGTCTGTATTTTGATTTTCACAAATTACTTGAAATGACTTTATTTATGACTCTATATTTGGCATTAAAATTGATAACAATGGCACATTTTTTAATTCATTTTAGTAACTTATTAAGAGTTAGTGGAAGAGCTTTCGCCACTAAATTTTTTTCTATTGATAAAAAAATTACGCAAGAACCTTTCAGAATTCCGACTTTTAAAAATTTTAAATAGCCACTATTCTCCATCGAAACAAATTTCTTTTTTTCCCTTACCGATTATCGTTAATTGACTGCCATGTATTATCACATTTTAAAATTTAAATTGTATATATGTATGTTATATATTCATTTACTATGTAGGAGACCTGCACAGCGGTAGATATTTACTATTTAACCATTTCCTTAAGATTTATACACTCATGAAATTTTATGCTTAGTTAAGTATCATGTTTAGATATTTTAAATATTTTTAAAGTTAAATATATTCAAGACAGTAAGATTTATGTATGCCGTTAAGTAGTTAAACGTGTAAATCTTTCTTCGTGTTACACACCTACACCAGCGAGAAAAGAAATACAAAGACCGCTCAAAAAATATTTTGAAAAGTTGAGAAAACATTAAAATATTTTTATAACCAAAAAAATTATTAAGAGTTTTAAAAATAAAAATGGTCTTTGAAATACTTTTGCACAATGCTCATATAATTATTCTGGTTCTATTTCCATTTTTAATTTTCCATTTGGAACTTTTTCTAAGTTCAACAAAAGACTTTTTTTAATTTTGCGTGTATTACTTTTATTTTTAGTCAGAAACAGTATTGTCTAAAAAAAAAAAAAAAAAAAAAAAAAAAAACACACATCAAATGCGTAGCATAAAAATTTGAAATCCCCCACCCCCCGCGGTGGGGCTTACGCCCCACGTTGGGAACCACTGGTATAGATAGATAATAAGTAACTAATATTTAAAATTTCGTATTTCTAGGCACTTCAGCAATGCAAAAATCGCATTTTTAGAACTTTTTTGCTCCTGCGCAACCTTTGGGGTAGTGCACCGACATAAAACATAGCCTGTGTTAGAGCAAGGGTTGTCACTATCATTTTGACACCCTTATTTTTTAAATCGGTTTGGTATTTCCCGAGATTGTGTAGAAACCACCATTTAGAACGTTTTTTAGAACCCTTTTTGTGCATTTTGACCCCTTTTAGATTTCGAATTGTTCAAGAACTGTTCTTAGAAATCCTTTATATCTAATAAGTAACTAATATTTAAAATCTCGTATTTCTAGGCCCTTCAGTAATGTCAAAATCGCATTTTTTAAACGTTTTTTGCTCCTGCACCCCCTTTGGTGTAGTGGCGCCGTCATAAAACATAGCCTATGTTAGAGCAAGGGTTGTCACCATCATTTTGACACCATTATTTTTTAAATCGGTTTGGTATTTCCCGAGATTGTGTAGAAAACACCATTTAGAACGTTTTTTAGAACGTTTTTTAGAACGCTTTTTAGAACGCTTTTTGTCCATTTTCACCCCTTTTAAATTTCGAATTGTTCAAGAACTGTTCTTAGAAATCCTTTATATCCAATAAGTAACTAATATTTAAAATTTCGTATTTCTAGGCCCTTCAGTAATGCAAAAATCGCATTTTTAGAACGTTTTTTGCTCCCGCACCCCCTTTGTGGTAGTGGCACCGACATAAAATATAGCCTATGTTCTAAGTTGGACTAACACCATCATTTTGATACCATTACTTTTGAAATCGGTTCGGTAGCTCCAGAGATTACCTCTAACAAACAAACAAACTTTACTTCTTTATAATATTAGTATAGAAGTATAGATTAACGATTTGTTCAAAAAATGCAACAACACTGACTGCCGAAAAATTACTTAACGCTTTTCTTGTACCTCTTACTGTATATATCTGAAATAACGTTATTAGTGAAGCCAAACCATACAATTTTTACTGCCCTTGTTGAGGGATTCTGTAGTAAACAAGTTAATATCAAATTTTGTTCTTTTAGGTGCGTTCGTAATTACAAAAATGCGCAGCATCTATAGTCGTCGATCAGTTCGTCTGTCTGTCCGCCCACATATAACAGAGCAAAAACTACCCGACAGAATGGTCTGAAATTTTAAGTATATAATTTTTGCAAACTTTTGTCGACTCATTTCGAATTTTATGGAAATCGTATGTATAGTTTAATTACAGGGACAATCAAAAGTTTTCCGTTACATTACGGCCAATGGGAAAAGAATATTACAAGTGCATTTTGATGATGTTACAGCCTTCCGATTGGTCTGAAATTTTAAATATATAATTGTTGCAAAATTTTATCGAGTCATTTCAAATTTTACGAAAATCGGATGTACAGTTTAATTACAAGGACAGTCAAAGGTTTTCCGTTACATAACGGCCAATGGGGAAAAATTATGTCAAGTGCATTGTAATGATGTTACAGCCTTTCGAACAGAATAAAATTGATTTGCACTTATGAAGTGAACTAAAATATACATTCAGTACAATATGCAGTGCAAAAAATATTTATAAAAGCAGTTATAGTACGAACGCACCTCATTTGGCACGTTTGACGTGCAATATCCAACTTTTTGCCGAAAAGTCAGCGAAGGCTTACTGTGGAGACACGAAAAGTTTTGGTTTCCGTTTGTCTGTCTGTCTGTCTGTCCGTTCCGCGATAACTGCCGTAAAAAGCATCCGATTAGCTTAAAATTAAGGATGCATGTTGGTAAAATCCCCGGATTTAGTTGTATAGTTTTTGGTTAAATTTGGTTCATTCGTTCGGAATATATAGAACATTTTATTTTGCGACTTAATGCTTCCCTATAGCAATTCACACGATTTTTCCATTTTTATTTGTTAAAAGGAAATGGCTCATATTATTGAAGGATTTAAATGGTAAATTATGGATAATGAAATTTCCTAATTAGAACCATACATTATTCATATTAGTTTAAAATTTTGTGTATACATTTGTCAGAGTTTTCAAATTCGGTGTTTAACTTATGGAGGGATTTTATATATGTGTTCCAATAATATATCTTTTTATAAATTTATTTTTTTTCAAAGCACATATGTCATTGTTTTTATTTTCTTTTAACTGTTGCATAGCAACGGAACTACACCTAAAAATATCGTAAATATGAAACTATGTGTAATTGTTTGAAGTCAAATTAAAGTCAAAAGGGGCGAATTAATGCCTTTCTGACTTTACATATAGATGGAATTTACCCCAGAAATAAAGCAAGGCTATGTTCTACTTATTTTGTTCAAATATTTTTCTTTTAAATTAAGAAGTTCATTGTTTGAAAGATTTTCTTGTGCAAGAGGAAAATGAAATAAAAAATAGACATGAATACGTCTTCATATTGAAAATAAAACTAAAATATGAAAAGAATGTGAATTTGATCTCATATATCAAAAATAAAACGAATATGCTTTGAGGTTGAAATAAAAAGGGCTTGTGTTATGATAATAATTCTTATTATTAAAAGAAATGTTACTAATACCTCACGGTTTATCGTCTGCACACAGCTAACAGAAATGTTAATTTTTAATCCAAAATTTCAATGAGAAAAAAAAAAAAAAACTTTTGAAAAGCAAATATATAGTAAATGTGAAAATTATACACCGCAAAATTATCGCTGTCGAAAATGACGTCATTGTATCGGGAAATAAATATTTTCATTCTTAAAAACCAAGCATTAACTAGATTGCCTGAAAAAATATTTTATGACGAGTGTTACTTCTTAATGCCGTCTCATTTCAGAAAATATGAATGAAAATTATTTTATTTTTAAAAGGAAATTACATTTTCATTCATAAAACCTAAACTTTTAATATAATTGCGTCAATGTAAATCATTTTCTGTCCACCAGTATTGAAAATTAAGGCTCGGAAGTGTAAAAAGAAATTTAAGATTTGTGATAACCATTAGCGCAATTAATAAAAAGTTACATATGTAAATTAATGAGACCACGGGTTTCAGGAGGGCGGAGCACCCCCCCCCCCCCTGAAAAAATCTATTTTATTATTTTAAAAAATACCAGAATTAGTAGCTCATGAAAACTTCAAAATATCCTTCCATAACAACGTTTTTAATTTAATGCTTCTAATGTCTGAAAACTTCGTATTTCTTATTCTTGTAAATAATTACATAATTTGGAAACTTTAAATTGCGGTTTGCAGGAAATTGAATAAACAAAGTGCGTCTAAAAACAATGACTTGCAGAGCTGACGTTGAGGCTCCTGATCTGCAGATTTACTAGTAATTATATGTATGACAGTAATTATAATTATAAAAAATAAAGGTTGACATATGTGGTCAAGGGCATGAAGAGGTAATAATGTTTCCAAAAATTACGAGCAATTAAGGCGCCCTTTTATTACAGAAGTCAGTGGCGCACCCAGGATTTTATCTTGGAGGGGGCCGAACATTGGCAGCGAAACAAAATAAAATTAGTGGGGGCAAAATTTCTCAAGTTTTGATTACAGTAAGAAATTACAAGGAGACACTAATTAATCATAAAATTACCGTAATTAATTCCGTATCAATTAATTGGTTATTTTTTTTATTAAAATTATTATACTTAAAGTTTAATTTTATTAATAATTTTAAAAAGTACTAATTTTTGAATGTGCAGAAGTTAAACATTTAAAGGCCTCATAAATAAACATTTATAGAATTTCCTATTTATATCTATCTGATTGTAAGACATATTGTAGTTGAAGAAAAATATCCAAAATAGCTTTGACGAGATGAATTATTGGATGCAAATTTTTGGGCTAGTTCATTTAAATTTAACTCGTCACTCAGAATTGTATGGAAATTAATAAACTAATAGAGAATTTAATTTCTTGTGGGGTATGGCAGTAAATTCTTGTAGAAGCATTGTCATCTCTAGTCGTGGAAAGGATAGATGACCCTACAGTGTCCGTGACTTATCCGACTATGGGGTCGAGTTAAATGAATAAAAAATTACTTAAAAAATTCAATTAAATTCAATTAAAAATATTGTTACACTTTAATTTTTTTTTTTTTTTTTTACAAAGCTCTTGAATTACTTCAGTCTCAGTTACATTAATCTCTCTCTGTATATATAACAAAGCCAGCCCATTTAATCTTGATTCTGTCATTATGGATCTTAAGTAAATTTTTAAAATGTGTAATGTCAAAAATTACCTTTCGCTGAGGCAAGTTGTAACGGGAAGTGTTACAAATATCTTTAGTTATTTGTAGGTGTTGGGGTACAACATTTTGTCCCATTTCGAAACTGTTTCAATGGCATTCTTGCATCGAGTTATAGAAGCTATTTTTCAAATTTTCTGTAGCTGAACTTGAATTCGGCATTCAAAATTTCTGAATTTGTAGAAAGTAAATCATGCATATAAAATTCACACAATTGACGAAAATCCTTAATTTCACTAGCTGTTGGAGCACTTTTTTCATTATGTCGAAAAAAAATCAAAATGTTCCTGTGCCGAGTAAAACGTCCATTAATTTGAGTGAATGTTTGATCAACCAATGGGATAAAAATATTTTTCCTGAAATGCTCTTCTGTAGAATCGGCTGGAACTTTGGATCTTTGTGTTTGTTTTGATACAGTTTTTGGCATTTTAATGTCAATATGAAAGTTATTGTCTTTCATACAAGCTTATGATAAATATCCTTGAAAGAAATATCTGGGGCTTTACGAATAGTGTTTAAGTGAGCCACAACATCGTTAACGAAATTTCAGGCAATTAAGAGGTCACTGGCAGATTTTTGCAATAATTTAGACAATGGTAAAGTGTATGCAAATATATTCTCTACGCTAAGTAAAGAAATTAGGAAACCAAATTTACATAACGAATTTTTAAAAAAGTTTTGCCTTAGAAGACGAATCTCTGTCTTTCTAAGATGCGATTGTTTCAAAGCGATCAATCACTGCATCACATAATTCTACCATGGTCATGATGGCTTTATGGCGTCACACCCACCTAGTTGGACAAACTTTTTGTAGTTTTTGGTTATTAATTTCCGGTGTACGTTTGTAAATATTGTTGAGGAGGACGTCTTGTCTATTTAGGAGTATCGAAAAATTGTGTGTCATTTCAATTATGCCAATGCAGTTTCTTATTTCTATCACAGATACAACATTTCACGTGCTAAATTTAAACTATGTGAGACACAATGAACATATAAAGCTTGCGAATATGTACTTATAGGTCAGACAGACCTAAATCCGTTAAACTTTCCGCTCATTGATGGGACACCATCATAACCTTGGCCTACGTAACCTACGTAAATAGGACAAATCGATATCATATGTCTTTAATCCTTCTAATATTTTGCCTGGAAAGTTTTTTATCCAGTGCTTACTACAGGAATAAATTGTAAGAATTCTTCACAAATTTTGTTGTCATTCTCTTCATCGATATATCAGACACACAAGGAAAGATGTTCAGTAGTAGGAATGTCACAAGTTTCACCATCAAGAAATGAGAAACATTTTGCCGAATTAATTTTTTCTTACCAAACGATTCAAGATGATATCTTTACTGGCATTTTTAGTTTGTTTTTGTAATTTCCAGCTGATAAAGGTAGCGTTTTTGGCAAAATGTTTAAAATGTTCAGTGAGGTTTTCATTCCCCGCATCGACTCTTGTTCTTAATAAAGTTCGAAAGTTGGCTTCATTGGCGATTCCCACCTGCTCAATCGCATAAAATTACAATTTTTATAATAGGTTCTAATCGGTTCCGATTTACTGCAACTTGTGATGCCTGACCCACGTGAATTTTTCTATGGACTGAAATGTATTTCCTTCTCGAATATTCTGTAGTTTTTCGTAAGTTGCAATAGCCCTGAAATGATATTGTTTTTTGTTGATTATTAAATTTCTCATTGGCTTTCTTCCAATTATTATAACTTTGCGTGACCAACTACCCAGCTACTTCCGATTTAGATTTTCCAACGTTAGGAGGTGCAAAAAATAATCAGTATTTAAAACGTGCACTATTTTTAACTTGAGAATACACAAGCCAAGTATATTTTTTAAACCATGTATATTGAAAACTTTGTTTGTGATTTGCAGCTGTAGCACAGGTTGCGGGAAAATTAAAATTTGTTTCTGGTTTCCACAACTTTTTCATAATATTTAAATTATCGTCAGTATTGAATATTTGTTCTTTCAACAATACGATGTCTTGCTCATTGCTATCATCTAAGGAAATATTATTCTTTATGTTTATTCGATGTCTTTGGCTGATTTGCGACTAGGGAAACGGAATCCAAGTCGGTATTTATAGTGTTAATAACGTCATTACTATTAAAATCATTACTATTAAAATCATTACTATTAAAATCAATACATTTAAATCATCCTTTTTTTATAATTTGAAATAATTCAATTTCAAAAGAATATTTTACAAATTTAATTTGCAAATGTCATTGAAGAGTTTCCATGCAGGTTACTTTTAACAGCTGAAAAACTTGTTTGAAGATTAATATATGATTGTCAATAAAGTCACTGCAAAATGTTAAATACATGTTAAATACAAATGCCATGTTAAATACAAATGCCATGTTAAATACAAAATAAATTTTTGTGTAACTTTTGTGTACTTGCATATAACTCTGAATAATATTCCAAGTCCAAGCAAAAGGAAAAGGAATGGGTAAGGATGCAACCGAACCAACTGAGGGTTTTGCACTATAATGATCCAAACCGAAGTTCACTATATTACATCTGGACCTTCTGAATCTAGACGCTGGATCTCAATTGCTCGACTGGGAGAAGCTTGAAACAAACATGATTCAGCTTTAATCACCAAAAGGATGTCATTTTTTGGCAGTGATAGCTTTCTTTGTAACTTTCTGTTTTTATTCTCGCAATTAAAAAAAAAGTTTTCTAAAACTACATGCAATATGGGAAAAAAAACTGTTGAAGTCTTTTTTTTTCTTTTTTTTAACTGCATGGTAACATTGCAGTTTTTTCACAATACGTATAAGAATAGACAGCCGTGTAATGAGAATTACCAATGATATATAGAAATGTGGTCTCAAGCAAACGCATTTCTGTGGTTGTGCATCTTTGAAATTGGCTGGGGAGACCCGCGTATTTATAGGGCGTCAATTAACATTTTACACAAACGCACACACGCAAAAAAAACGAAATTTGGTCTCTTAAATATTTTAAATATTTTTGTAGTGTTTTCTCCCTTTTCTTTTGGAGGGGGCCAGGGCCCCCTGGCCCCCTCCCTGGGTGCGCCACTGACAGAAATCGTACCATAAATTTCATATAGCTATTGGTTTCAGGCGTTTCTGATTGGTTCTTTGGTGAGTGCCATTTCTGAACAAGTGCTAACTTTAAATTTTTTACATCTCTTTACCCGACTGAAATGAAGGGTTATGTGTTTCACGCGTATCTGTGTATGTGGATTTCTTTATACCCTCGAAACATCCCAACGGCTGGATTGATTTTAATGAATGAGGTCTCTATCAATTCGTCTTAACGGCCCGATAGTTATAGGCTAGGTTTTGTTTTTATACATTCAAAATGGCGGCCGTAAAATACAAAATGGCGGTAGAGACGAAAAAAATTTACGCACCCTATTGAGTGGCATATCATTGGATAGGTCTTTCAAAATTAAAGCGATGTTTCATTGACTAATTTACAGTCAGAAGCTCCGTTAAAATATTATACAATCTGGAAGTTGTGTATGTAGGATCTCTAGCTTTACTGCAACTCTAACCATCATAGACATCTATAGACCTCATCAAAACAGTGATTATAGATAGGAACAAACAATTAAAAACAACTTAAAAGTCATCAATACAAGTAAATAAAAAATATGGGTAAGTAATATAAACAAGTAATATAATAAAAAAAAAAAAATTAAGCCAATTCCTACTTAGGTCAGTAAGAGAATTTTTTTTCTCCCATTCTTCTTTCCTCTTGGAGTGGAGCTTAAAATGCCTTGATCAAGAAGAGGGCTCTCTCGATTATGGAAAATTAATAAATTAAATTTAATTAATGAATTAATATTTAAAAAAACTGGGTTTACACAAGTGTCATCCACTACAAGTTTAAAAAAATTTATTTGAGATTGATTGGATGAATAATAATATTTTATTAACGATTGACAATTTGAACAATATATATACAGGGTGCAAAGGAAAGCCCCTTTAACCTGAAAATACTTGCGAACGGAGATAGCTACAGCTATGCAAATGAGGTAACGGTATAGTAAAGCGACTACACCCGATTTAATGCAAACGATCGCAGCGCTCCTAGTGGCGGAATTTGGAAGATAGCCATTGCAAATCGAAAACGAAAAGAGATAGAGCAAAATTTCCAGTTAGAAAGTTTTAGAGCATCCATTAATTAGTACAAAACGACATTTGGTTTACATGGATAAGATAAATCTTCGCCAGTATACCCAAAAATGTTCGAAATCGAATCACTTTATTTTGTGTAAACGTTTGAAAGGAATAGCCAGATGTATGAAGAAATACGCACAGTTTATTGCATAAATACGTACTTATCTCAATAAAGTTTGATAACATCACATAAAAAAACAAAAAAGACAAACTGTCTCACAGTGATAAAAAGTTAATATTCAGTATGTTCGAAAAGTTCGCCATTGCTCACGATACACGTTTGTATTCGTGAGAGTAAATCTGCATGCACATTTCTCAGCATGAAACGCCTATTGCGAGCTTCTTCAATACAACGACATAGATTTAACACTTTCAAGGACGGTGGCTGGACGGTATAGCCACCTAATTTTAATTCCTGAACTGACAAATGACACCAAGAATATTTTAATAAAATTTTACTTTTGAAATGAGAGTGCAAATTAGCGGGTTTTTATTTTTTAAGAAATTCGTTTGAATATTCTGGTGTCAGTGAATTATTTATCATTTTACGAACAAAATTATTCTGACCCTAAAAGGATTAAACTAAAATTTTAAATGCATTGGAAATTAAATTTTTACAGACATTACAGTACAGTACAACGTTATAATTTGCAATTGCGCATTGCTACATTTCCGAAATGTGAATATGCAAAGTGGAATCGTGGCTCATCGATTTAGGACATTTTTGGGTATACAGGTGACTATTTATCTTATCCGTGTGAACCAAATGTCGTTTCGTACTAATTAATGGATGCTCTAAAACTTTCTATTTGGAAATTTTGCTCTATCTCTTTTCGTTTTCGATTGGCAATGGCTATATTCCAAATTTAGACAGTAGGGGCGCTGCTATCGTTTGCATTAGGTCGGGCGTAGTCGCTTTAGTATGCCGTTACCTCACTTGCATCGCTGTAGCTCTCTCCGTTCGCAAGAATTTTCAGGTTAAAGGGACTTTCCTTTGCACCCTGTATAGCGAAAGTGTGAGCTAATAGTAGGAATGGAAAAAACAGTTTCACATTGATGAAAAATAATTAATTAGTTCGCTTTTTACGCAGTCGGGTTTTTTGATTTTTTAAATTTAATTGTTTATTTTCTATATATAGTAATTTTTGTAACTACAGCTATACCTTTGCACTCCGTTGTCGCCGCTGCGGTGACATGGTACAGTAAGTGAAAATCTCCGTTGTCGCCGCTGCGACGACATCATCTTTCCTTGAAAAATTCGTTTTCGGCACCAGTAATAAATGAAAATAAAATTTGTCTTATTTAATTAAAACACTTTTGAAATTCTGTACTTGAAGGAAACTTCTTTTTGAAAAGTGGTGCCGACCGAATAAAATTTCTGTGTAATGACGCGGAGTGCAAAGGGTTAACTTATTTTTTTCTATTGATTAACTTCCTTGGCTGAAGTTTAAAGACTTAATATTTAATTCTTAATCTTTTATATCTTTTTAAATTTTTGATTTTACTTTAAATTTATTCATTTAACTCTTAAGCACTTTTAAAACTACACTTTTTGTTTTCCCAATGGCTCACCAATTTACATTTCAACAACGGACTGATGTTAAGCTGATCACATTTAGGTAATCCCTCAATGCTGCCAAACAGTTCAGCATTGCTCAGTTCACCTATGGTTTCAGAGGTTTCTGACTGGTTCTTTACCTATTGTTTCTCAGATTTCTGATTGGCTCTTCACCTACGGTTTATGAAAATACCGGAAATGTTTCGTATGGAATCGTGGATAACACTGAAGGTTTACGAAATCACGTTAGATTTATCGTAAATCTTCTACTTCAAGAAACGAAACGATTATAAACTTTTCTGCAGTGCATATTCAGTACTTGACAGGAAATAGCTAAAGTATTTTATATTATTAAAGTTAAGGTTATACATATTTTGCTTACTGGAGTATTTTTAATGGATGTCGATAAACTTTGTACTATCTAGTAGTCTTAGACAAGATGTATTATTCTAATATTCGAGATATATGACGCTTCTTTGTCAATCTTTTTTTAGTAAGAATTAAAATCATTTAAAGCATGAAAGTCTTTATGAGTTTAATTCATGTATTTTTTACTGTTTTATTTAACTTAAGGCTGTTCTTAACTGCTCTGCTCAACAAGCGCAAAATGTTTTGACACATTTACAAATTCATTTTCTAGCAGAAAGATAGAAAATTGGAAAGTCTGGCCATGGAAGCGATTGGGAATTGAACTGTTTTTTCCGTTTTTTGATCAATAAATTGCCTATTGAGTTATAAGCGTTTAGGATCACGTGACAAACACGTTTTTCGTCCGCTTTTGAGTGCTTTTTCTACCTTCGCGCGCAAATTCGGTTCAAACCACCTACTTTGACACTCTTTTCTGAAAGATCTATTGCGTTTGCAAAAAAATGGAAAAAAAGCTCAATGACATAGTTTCTGAACAACAACACCAGCTAGTTTCATGCATTTTCGAACAAAAATAAATTAAAACTTATGTCAGAAAGTTGCCCTTTTGCATTTTAGAATACAAAAACTACCCTTAACTTGGTGTTCGTATATAAAGTTAAAATTATCTACGCGATTTATATTATATATTGCTCATTTTTGCCCTGAACCCTTCTCAAAACAGACACATATAGCCCGGAGCGCCAACTTTTGAAAAATATTGGGTGGGCGCAAAATTTTTTGAGTAAAATAAGGCATACAATTTTTCTCCTTAGTGTGCGTGTGTGGAGACAGAGGCGGGGAGAAGCCATAGAATAAAAATAATTCGAAGTTCAATTATTTTTTTTTCCTAAGCAAAATATAAAATTATTATAATTTAATAAATAAGTTTATTAAATTATACTTTCACGATTTCTTCCTTATAAATACATTAATATTAATGATAAGTAACTTAGAAATTGCTAACTATTGAAAGTGCAGAAAACTAAATGTCAAGAAAAACGTACAGTTTAGTCACCAAATTGCTTTATCAATACAATACATGAATACAGAGGGCAAAATATACAGGAAATTTATTTTTGAAAAAAAATTAATTATACATCCGATGAAGGGACTTTTAGTGCTCCTGTAAGTGTAACTGAAGTTCTTACTATTTTTTAAACATAATTATTATGAGAATGCCAATAAAACAAAATTTCATTTTCATTTCATCGATTAACCCTAGATCTACCGGGAATTTTATTCAAGTTTTAATAAAACGTTCTACACCAGAATTTTTATTTAAAACTATTTAACTTATTTATTTACCTTATATTTGTCTGGTTTATATACTTAGTTTATTTTAAAGAAATTTCTGGTTTGAATGAATATTTTGTATGTATCTGTCGGGTCCAATGGACCCGTCTGGTAGACGGAGGGTTAAATAAATAAATAAGTAAATAACAAATTATATCAATTGAAATTGGGGGGGAGGGGTGCGAAGAGATCAAATTATTAGGTGAGCTTTCGCCCCAAGGACCTATATAAGTTGGCGCCACTGCTCATAGCTCAAGTACGAAAAATAATCTGCGCAGCATCTGTCGAAAGCTCTAAGGGCTGCGTCTTTGTTTCTAGGATCCAGAATAGAATTTAGATTTGAGATTTATTAAATTTAGTTATTACACAACCCATGCCTGCAGAAATTGATCGATATTAAAAGGAAGTTAGAGAATCGAATTATTCCACTCTGGGAGTTTCAATTCGTCTGTGATGGTACACCACCGCAGTGTTTCCACAATGCTACTTTTTTAAAATTCAGATTTCTTGATTGTTACCACTTTTTTGAAATGGTAAAATTCGTCTTATTTAATGGTATATTAATTAATGCGAAAATAGGGGAATTTTACCATTTCAAAAAAGTCGTGACAATCAAGAAATCTGAGTTTTAACCCTTAATTGCATGAATGATTCTTTTAGAATTGTGTTTTTTATTTTAATATTAAGGATTAGACACCAGAAATCTTAAGATAGATTTTTAACTTTATTTAGTAGCATAAAGCTTTAGAGGAGTAATATTTCTATATAAATATAGTGGTTGCAAGAACTTAATTTTTGTATTAAAAATTAAATTAAAGGTGATGGAAATTTACATCACTATGCATTTAAGGGGCCTTATTCAAGACCTTGGAAGTCAAATCTGCAGCAAACGCCCCCCCTGCTTCTCAACAAGGGAAACACTTCGTGGGCGGAGATAATTTACGACTCTGAAGAATATCCCCACACCAAGAGGAATGATCAAACATTCAACTGGCCGCGACACATATGACATTTTTGGCGCGTTATCGCTTAGATTATACCCCCATATCTTCTCACTAAATTCTGAATCCTGTAAGCATTTTAAATGCAGAGGAAATGGAAAAACAGAAAGGCTAAAAAAAAATACCACAGATAACAAATATGAAGCTTCTGAAGACTTATAAATAGACGGATCATCTAACCAATTATAAAAAGTGTATTGTGTAAATTGTTCTTTATATTTTATTTTCACGTTTCGAAATGCGTTGCCAATCAATAAAATTTAGGTAAAAATCCCAGTATACTGTACTTATGTAGTTTTAAAATCTCAATTCTTAAAATTGTAAATTAGTAGAATATTATAATGAGTAATTTTATTTTTTTTCACAGTTTTTACACAATTATTAATAAAGTTTGAAAAAAATAACCTTTTCAGAAAATTCTATGCGAAGTGTAAATTGCATCAGGAATTCAAACTAGCAATAGGAAATAATTCTAAAATTGGAAGAAAATTATCAAGAAATCCGTATATATTCATTAACTTTTATAATTTACCTTCTCAGGGTTGTTTTGAAAATACTATACTGATGCTGAAAATAGGTAATACTCTTCAGATACTGAAAATAATACTCTTCTTTTAATATTTTTTACACATTTTAGATTTCGAAATGCATTCTCAACCAGCAAAATTTAAGTGAACATTCCGTTATATTGTATTCAGTGTTGTATAGCTGTAACTTAAAAGTCGCATTTCTTTAAATTGTAAATTAGTAGAATATTATAAAATGCTTCATTTTATTTCTTATTCTGTTTTTACAGAATTATTAATAATGTTTGCTCCTATTCAGAAACTAGGTAATCGAACAGTTTTTTCGATTTTTCAATAATGGAGGATAAGATCGTCAATTCTGTCAAACTTGGCGATATGAACCGAATTACCGGAAGCAACGGGGCCGAAAAGGAAAAAACTGCCTGGGAAACATGAACTGGAACACAAGAATTTAATTTATTTTGCCTAGTTATGATTTTCACGTTTATTTTTACACCTTGTAGTTACTAGAAAATAAAAAAAATGTCTGGACATTTTACACAACGAAATTATTCAAGAATAATAATGATTCAAAATATCTTCTAGACACAGATCCTAACTGCGCCACAAATATTGGTATTTAATACCAGCTTTCTATATCAAAACTGGTGAAATGTATGTTTGAAAATGTGAGTAGTAAATTATATGGATAAAAATAGAAAGTGTTCTACAACTGATGTATTTTGCGTGATTATTTCTATGCTTAAAATATGCAGCAGCAGGAGTCGATCCTCAATGCGCTCCTTTCACAAATTTTCATTTAATATAAGAGGTTTAACTTCACAAAATTTCATTTAATAAAAAGCGGCTCTTTTATAAAGTTTAATTTCACAAAAAAGATTGTGAGCTTTTCACAAAATTCCAGTCCATAAAAACCAATTCATATTAATTTCTACTTTCTTTTATCTTTACAAGAAGAAAGTACTGGATTGGTGAGAAATTTCAACTTCCGGTTTTCGTGGATTTATACGTTTTAGAAGGTCCCGAGCACGATTTGATGGTTTTTAGAACATGTCTGTCTGTGAGTCTGTCTGTCACTCTGTGAGTCTGTCTGTGAAACTATGTCTGTCTGTACGTGACAAAAATTTTGAGGGCGCTCTATTTCAAAAACTAATGCACGGAATTTCACAAAACTTTAGTTTCAGTTAGACCTTGATATAAACTGGTGCTGTTTTTTTGTGTAAATTGCACAACAGGTGGTGCTGCTATGTTGCATTTTTCCCAATTTCCACAATAGCCTCTATCTCAAGAACTAATGCAAGAATTTTCATCTAACTTCAGATTCAGTTAGACGTTGAAGCAAGTTTTTACTAGTGGGGTGAGATAGCTAAAAAAACTTCAGATCTGGCAACCAATGAGCCACTTTGGATTCAGATAGTATATGGATAGATGAGTCTAAAAAGCCAATGACACAAAATTTCCTGGCCCTCTCGCGGCGTTGATGACGTAATTAATATGGCCGCCAAAATTTTGTGACGTGCTTCTATACTTCTCTATATAACTCGGGTTAATATTTTGATATTACCTATATTGTTAGTGATTATTAATCCGAAGAAAACGCGCTTTCCAACGGTATATTTGACATCATTGTTTAGGTTCATAATACCACAAATATTTATAACTTTGTTTAAAAAAGAAATTCAAAACATTTTGCTAAATAACTTGGAATCCGTTGCATGTAGCTGGAAACGCGTTGCATATCTTTTATTCGTCAGAAAATTACATCTCGAACGGTATATAGGACTTCTATTTTATAACAAACAATTGCTGAAAATTTGCCAAAGCAATATAGCGTTGCACAGAGAGTAGTTATGGCAACAATGTAATTTATATGGGATCCGAAAATTAAAACAGTGGCTTTATAACTGTTTAAGTAGCAAATGTTATTATTGTAAATTTTCATGCGTATGTAAATTGCTCGGATCCCATTGCTCTGACCAAACTCCATCTACATCACAATTCACAAGATCATCAGCATTATGTTCAGATGTGAAAAAAGTGTGTTTTGTGATGAAGGAGAAGATAAAGACAAACTTGTGATTGCATCCACATTGGGTATTTGTTCTACAGTTCATGATCATTCTGTAGAATTACAAGAGGAAAAACTGTTGAAGAAGTTATCGTCAACAGATTTGGTAGCATTAGATGCCAAATATCACAAACTGTGCTTGTCTGTTTTGTGATGAAGGAGAAGATAAAGGCAAACTTGTGACTGCATCCACGTTGGCTATTTGTCCTACAGTTCATGATCATGCTGTACAATAACAAGATGAAAAACTGTTGAAGAAGTTATCGTCAACAGATTTAGTAGCCTTAGATGCCAAATATCACAAACTATGCTATACTCGCTTTCTAACACGTGCAAGAGCTGCTATAAACGTTCTCGAAGAGAAGATTATCATAATACTGAAGAAGTTGTGTATGGTGCAGTTATATCGGAATTGGTTAAATACATGCAAGATATGTACTCATCTAGCAATATTTCTCCAGTGTTTAAACTTTGTTATCGTACAAAATTAGTATCTCAGTGCATGATAGAAATGGTAATACAAACTGATTAAAAGGATATCAATAGAACACGTCTTAAGGAACAACTATTAGCATTTATACCTGATCTGAGAGCGGATAAGTCGGGACGTGAAATTATTTGCAGTTTCGAAAAGGATGTTGGCAATGCCATTCGCGATGCCTGTGCATTTATTGTAGTATGTGTCTGGGACGGGCAGTAGGTATATTACGAAGACAACTCTTTCAAGATTTTCCTAACTTTGAAGAATCCTTTAAAAAGGCATTTACTGCTTCCAAATCTGTAACTGCTGTTATTTTACATTTTCATCGTATGTTATTAGAGGGTCCAAATATTGACTCGGGGGTTTCATCAGAAATACCTGAACATAATGCAGGATTGTCAATTGCCCAATTTATTAGATATAATAGCATTAAGTATAAGAGAAAAGAAAATGTTCAGAGTGAACGTCATTCTCTGGAGAAAGAAACACCACTCTCACTATATGTGGGTCTCATGATTAACGCCGTCAGTAAAAAGAAAAAAATTATAGATAAAATGTGTCGTCTGGGTCTCAGTGTGCCATATAATCGAGTGCAAGAAGTATCAGCAACAGTTACAAATGTGTTGTGTAAACAATATATGGAGGATGGCGTTTACCCACCAAAGTTGTGTCCCACTGTGTTTGTAACACCAGTAATAGACAACATTGGCAACAATTAATCTTCTTCTACTGCCGATATTTCCTTCCATGGCTCAAGGTTACGATTATTCAGCATCCTCAAAGTGAAGCAATTATGGAGATTGACGATGACAGCGTTCGTATCCAGCAGTGGAACAAACAAATTGTCAATGGCCTCCCTGAATATTACGCAACTCTTCCTGCAACTGGCAAAGTCACAAGTGACCCACCTTTGCCAACTGTCAATCCACAGTACACTCACCATGATCACCCCTAGTAAAATTTTAAATTCTTGGCTTAATTCTGTCGTGGAGAGATTGGATATTGATGCTTAGCTGCCAAGTTGTACGGATTTCTGGTATCACTAAATTTTAATAGAAAATTTTGCCTAATTTAATCGCCGAATTGCAGTGAATACTGATAATTAAATAAGGCAGAAATTTCTGCTAAATTTTAGTGGTAGCAAAAATTCGTACAAGTTTGCAGCTATGTTGATGACATATAAGGAATAGAGCATGTGCCTTGAATATCGTTTACTGTTTTTCATGCACAAAATGAACCTGGTGTTAAGAAAATAAAGGGTAATGCTTCACTGATTCTACTTCTAAACGATGAAATTGCAACGCCGGCAATGGGACGTCATATGATGGATATCACAGTAATGGCTACAGCAAAATTAAATGGAAATCAAACACCCATCATTGCATGTTACCAGCCAGTATATGCTATTGGGAAGCAACTGCAATGAAAATTTCCCAACAAGTATCGCTAGGATCGCATCATACTCATAATGGGTGGCCTTCACATAGAAATGGTGGTTATTAACTTACTTGGCAAGTGGTTAACTGGCAGTGGATGGATTGAATTAGGGACAACCACTGGTATCGTAAGTTCTGATATTGCAGAATCCTGCCTAATATCGCCGCATGTAAAAGGATCTCGGTATGCACATGAAGTTACTTTAACTGCTTTGGATTGTCTACAGGTAAAAGCATTCAACAAAGCATGTGAAACAAATTCCAGCATCAGGAGCAAAGGCATTGAGCTATGGATTTTATCGAAAAGCATCTGAATGTCCTCAGTTCTAATATTGGAATACAGTCATCAAACTGGAGCCCCTTCTAGTACAACTTGTATTGAATATTCGTACATCTAACTTTACAATGCACGTCCATACTTTGGCTCAGTCATGTCCGTGGACATTTGCGTTGGACGCAGTCCACTATTCTCGTAGGTTACCAGTATTCGTGCGGACTCTACAGTACCTTCCAGAAAAACACCCAGATATACAAGCTGAATTTTTTTGTGGCAACTTTACGAGCAGCAAAACTGCTACACCGTTTTCTGCAATATCTGACGATGAACTTCATGAACATAATAACAAAGTTATAAAGGGTGAAGGTGGTGCTATTGGAATCCTTGATAGTTAAAATGTTCTGCTTAAGTGGATGGTAGCAGACCCCAGGATCAGTTCTTTAATTCAGGAATTTGAAGAGAAATCAAATTTAAAAGATGACGAAAACGTAAGCGCAAAGCCATGAAGATAACAATACTCATGAGAAAACGTTCTTGGCCTATGCCAAAGAAATTATTAACATCTTATCCAACAAGGAAATCCATTTGAAGAAAGTGATTTAATGTCAATACGGAGCTCCAAAATAATTCCATATTTCGAAGCTGTCAAGTGTGTTACGGAAGCATTTACTGTAGAATTAAAACAGTATGATGATTACGTTGTGTCCCGTCTCGATCAAGTTCAAAATTCAATTCATGAAATTATTCCTCGAACAATATTCACATCTTCAAGACTATAACAAGAGCAAGTAATATAAAAATTTTGTTTTTAAAGTCAATTCCTACTTAGGTCATCAAAGAAAAATTTAATATAATCTCTTAATCTAATATTAGTTTTTGTTGCATTAAAATATCTCAATTTGTTGATTTTCTATAAGCAAGTAGGTTTACAATGGAACGCTATGGAAATTTGGCGAAATATTAGAGATATCACCAAGTTGGCGTCACTTTTGGAGACTCATTTTGGCCGCCAAATTTGGCAATATATCGTCAAGTTGGAGACAAAGTTGGCGGTATTTGGCGACAGAACAGGGTCCCCCCTATGGTAACCCCTTATTGAAAATACTTTCATTGATCTTCAATAACAAATGGCCGCCATTTTGTTTCCCATGCAAAACTAAAATTAATTAATTAAAATTTAATTAATTAATTAATGTTTGAAAAAACTGTATTAACATCAATTGCCATCCAGTACAAGTTTAAAAAAATGTATTTCAACTTGATAGGATGAATAATGAGTATTTTATTAACGATTGAAAATTTGAACAAGATATATAAATATATAAATATATATACATATATATACAAATAAATATAGGGAGAATGTGCACTAATAGTAGGAATTGAAAAAACAGATAAGGTTAAGTCCAAGATTTCTTACATGCGTAAAGACTCCAACTTATTCTGTAGATTGTATGCTGCATCTGAAGCACGGGATTGCAAAATAGATGATTTCTTTTCGCATGAAAACTAAAAGTACCCACCCACTACTTCAGATGATGGAAAACTCCGAAAACCAACCAAGAAGTCGGATATTATTGACTGCATTCAAACAAAATATGACATTAGCTTTAATCACAGCCAACCGAATGCAACAGCTAAAATATTTGATGGAGTAGCCGTAATAGACATGCTTAATCCTGATATTGCGACAACATTTTCCGGATACTATGAACATGTTTTCAAACCATATTTCATTAATCATTTGAAGAATAGTTCACGACTAGATATTGTATTCGACAGATATATTAGTAACAGTCTGAAGGCATATACCCGAGAAACAAGAGGAAGTGGCATAAGTATTAAAGTCTCAGACTCAACTGCAATTTTAAAAAAAATCAGCAATTCCTATGTATCAACGAAAACAAGGCGCAATTCTTTCAGTTGCTAGCTAAGAAAATGGTGGGGGACGAGTATCCGGGAAAACATGTTGTCTGTACTTATGATGACCGAGTCCTCGTGTCAACAGCTATGGATGTATCAAGCATTTCTCCCGTCTTACACGAAGAAGCAGATGGCCGTCTACTTCTCCATGTTAAGCATGCAGTAGAAAGTGGACATACTCGCATCTTAAAACGAACTATGGACTCTGATGTAGTGGTTATTTCAATATCACTGTTCCCACAAATACAAGATATTGATGAACTATGGATTAAGTACGGTCGTGGGAAATACAGGAAATTCATTCCAATTCATGAGATTTGTGCTAAACTTTCACCGGAAATTTGCAGAAATTTGTTGGTTTTTCATTCTGTAACTGGTTGCGACACAGTTTCCACATTTTGTGGCATTGGCAAGAATATAGCTTGGAAGGACTGGATGTCATTTCGTGAAATTGATTGTGTATGGCATCAGATCTGTACAGGCACCTCTGATATTGACTATGAATGTCATGATATGTTACAGAGATTTGTTGTACTACTTTATCATCAATCATCAGATCTTCAGAGCATCAATGACTGCAGACGACTGTTTTTTACAAGAAAGAATCGAGCCATCGAAAACATACCTCCTACAGCAGATGCTTTGATACAACACATCAAACGAGCTACTCTCCAAGCAAAAGTTTGGAACAACAGTCTCATTGCACATTACACAATACCTTCGCCAATTAAGTGGGGATGGACAATAAATTCAGGAGGATCATACTTACCTGTGTGGACAACAATTCCAGAAATGTCAAACCACTGTGAACAACTTACCTCCTGTACTTGCCGCAAGCGATGCACATCTTGTAAATGCGTTAAAATGGGAATGCGATGTACGAAACTTTGTGTATGTGAAGGGCAGTGTTCCGGCAGTGATCAGTAATCACAAGTGAATTTACATGGATCATTTGGATATTATTGCATATGACAGCAAGATATTATGTTATTTAGATATTATGGCTGCCATTAGTGTATTTGACAATCTATAGGATATGATTAAATTTGGATATTAAATGGAATAATATTGTATTGTACATTCTTTTGTTTCTCATTCTTGTATCTATTATGTTTGAAACTTATCTTAAAGTTATGCCTAAGCCTTAAGTGAACATCATGTCATTGATTTTAAAACGGAAATGAAAGTTTCATAACCCTAAGAAAACTAGAATTTATTTACATATACATCAAAAATTACAATAATTACATTTGCTACTTAAACAGTTATAAATCCACTGTATTAATTTGCGGATATATACCCATATAAATTACATTGTTGCCATAATGGCTCTCTGTGCAACGTTACATTGTTTTGGCAAATTTTCCGCAAATATTTGTGATAAAATAGAAGTCATATACAGTCAGTACCGGATATATGGTCACCCGCTTATAAGGTCACCCCTCTTATAAGGTCACTTTTCCTAAGTCCGAAATGACTGAATAGGTATTACGTGTTAAAATACACCGCCTATATGGTCAGTTTCCAATGGCTATTATCGGATATATGGCCATATGTTCATCTTTTGTCTCCCTTTTTATTGCAAAATCTTTTAGTTTTATGCTTTTTCCTTCCTTTTTAGGGTGTAAAGTGCCGAATAGTCATTTAATTCACTTTCAAGAACCTTCAACTGTCGGCCTCTTTGCATTGGCCACGCGTTTGCATTTTTAATAGCTTTAGAAAGAAGTGAATGGACATCCTGAAGGAGGAACTTTTTTCCTTCTAGTCAATCTTTCCTTTTTTCTATCGTTGAATCTCCCGTGCTTTTGCTAAAATCCACAAGTACAAACTTCCATATGGTAAAGAAAGGCCAGTTGACATGCTTATAGCTTTAGAATGAGAAGGAATGAGAAGATGAGAGAATCCTTTAGAATGAGAATCCTTTTTAAACGGAGCCTTAGAGATCGCGATAATATTACAAACCACGTGACTAGATGCGCGTCGACACTCGGGGGAGGGCGGGAGGGAATCTACTCTTCCCGGCTGCAGCCTATAAGGGAAACTCTTTCCTGTGGGTAAGAGTTTCCAAAGCTCTGGAGATTTCTCCCTCGACTGTCGCATTAAATACCGATTTTTGGAAAATATGTCATCACCCCTTGCGACCGAATGAAATGTTTCTCCGTGCAGAGAAAATTTAAATCACGCATTTTTAGTTTTTTGTATTTTTCATTACTTGCCGCTGCGTGTAAAGTCTTCATTCATTTGTTAATTGTCATTTATGAATACAAGAAGTCAGAAAAACGAAAAATTTGACAATTGCGGGAAAAAAATTGTAGTAAACTTTGAAAAATCGAATATATCGAAAGCAGCTTTCGCGAAGACTGATGAAATAGAGAGAGAGACATTGAATAACGTCTTAGGGTTCAAATCTTGTTAAACAGAAGATGCGATCAACCAAAGATAAAGCAAGAACATGTTTCAACATTTGAGAATGTTGAGAAAGATCTTTTCAATTGGATAAAATGTGCCAGATTGCGGAATGTTCCAATACCTGGATTATCGTAAAAGAAAAATCTCTGAAAATTGCTGCATAACTAGGAAAACCGAATTTTATTGCCAAAGAATAGAAGGAATGGCTGTTAACTTGTTAACTGACATTCACAATAGGTATAGACCTTATGATGTTTTTAATTTTGATAAACTTGGGCTGTTTTTTTTTCATGTTTTGCCAGATAAAATTGTTACTTTTAAGAAGATGGGAAGGTAAGCAATAAAAGATTGGCCGTTTTATTAGCAGCAAATATGGATAATAGATGGCTCAGAGAAATTGACTCAGTTACTTACTGTTAAATTTCTCAAGCCTCGTCTTTTGAAAAGGTCAAATCTTTGCATGTATCTGACGATGCGAACCGAAAGGCCTGGATGACAATAAGCATTTGTTGAAAAGAAATTCGGCGTTTTGATAAAATTTGCTCTTACAAGTAGCTATAATCGCAGACAACTGTACCGCCCATTGCATGATTCCTAATTTAAATCCGATTGAATTTGTTTTATCGCTTCCAAACTGAACCAGTATGGCACAACAATTAGATCAAGGGATTATTAAAAATATTAAGATAAAATATCGAAAAGCTGCTTCTATAAGATGTCATTGCTGCCATTGATAAAAAAAGAAGTTTCGCGTGACTGTGTGTTAGGCCATGTGTGTCTTGCCATGTGTTACATAGACAAGAGTTGGAATATGGTATCAAAGAAGACCACTGAAAATTGTTTTTGACATTCTTGGCTTCCAGAATGTGAAGAATTATCGTTCGAAGACAACGACAATGATGATCATGATAGTGATGATGTGTTCCTATTTGAAGTTTCACAAGAACTACGGAATTCCGTTTGCACAATACATGACGAACTGATAGATGCAGTTGTTGACAATGAGATCGCTACTAATGGGCTTTATCTACGAGTGGCAACTGTCACGACTTTGCATATATGTACCTTCCAAAAAAGACTACTTATTGGACGAAGGGGAAGCAGTATTAAAATGTTCTTCACGCCTATTGGGATTTTTCTTCTAGATATCCAAAACTGACGTGACATCGGTAAAGTCCATGGTGAAGCTGCTATACTAGAAATAGTTTCGGAAATTTAAAATATAAACACTGATGAAAACGATGATAATGACAATGAATTCGAAGCTGAACCGACAACGCGAGCAGAATTTCGCAAAGCACTAAATACATTCAGACATTTTTTTACCAAAGCCAAAGGCACAGAGGAATATTTTAAAACTGTTTGTGAATACGAAAAAGTAGTTTTAACAACTACGACAAAAAGCAAACATACCTGCATAAAAGATTACTTTTCCTACTATGAGTATCACCATCAATTCGAAATTTTAAGTGTAAAGCAATTGTTGTTTATACCTGTTGTTTTATAAATTATATGTTCATAGCTTCTTTGTACGTTATTGTACTAATATAGCTAACTTATTAATAATATTTTATTTTCTAAAACAAAATTCCTGCTTACACCGCATATAAGGTCAGCCCGCATATAAGGTCATATTTTTCAGGACCGCTTGGGTGACCATATAACCGATACTGACTGTATGCCATTCGAAAGATAATTTTCTGACAAACAAAAAGTATACAACACGCTTTCAGCTACATGCAACGCATTCCAAGTTATTTAGCAAACTGTTTTGAAAAAAAAATTTTTAAATAAATTTATAAATATTTGTGGGATTATGAACCTAAAGATTGATGTCAAATATACCGTTGGAAAGCGCGTTTTCTCCGGATTAATAATCACTAACAATATAGGTTAATATCAAAATATTAATGGAGTTATATACAGAAATGTAGAAGCGCGTTGCAAAAATTTGGCGGCCATATTGATGACGTCATCAGCGCCGCTAGAGGGCCAAGAAAATTTGTGTCCCGGGTTTTTTAGACTCGTCTATCCATTTACTATCTGAATCCAAAGTGGCACATTGGTTGCCATATGTGAAATATTTTGGTTTAATTTTGAGCTATCTCACCCGAGTATACTGATTAGGTGTTACTGTTAATCACCCAATAGGTGGCGCTTCTGTGCTGGATTGTTCGCGATTTTTGCAATAGCTCTATCTCAAAAACTATTGCACGGATTTTCATCAAACTTCAGGTTAGACGTGACGTTGGCACAAGTTATTGCCGATTAGGTTTTGGTGTAAATCGACCAATAGGTGGCGCAGCTATGTTGTATTTTGCAGGATTTATACGATTTTATCTATAGCCATATCTCAAGATCTAATGCAAGAAATTTCATATCTTTAGAATTCTCATTATGGGCACAGATTGCCATTTAATTTTGGCATTTTGATAGGGAATTTTGAAGTATTAAAATGAATGAGATAGAAGAAAGTTTAAGGATTGGCACATCCGACTAGTTCATATTTACATTTGATTTGAAATTTCGAAAACAAAACGAGCTCACCGGAAAAGAAAATTTTAGCAGTGGGATTTGAATTTAATTAACTGGTTCTGATCTTTCTTTGAAATTTTTTATTTTGTTTTTCAAAAAATGTAATAAATTTCACAAAACTAACTTTTTTTCTTCCAGTCCTACTTTTCTGTGTCACAACATTCAGTCGTATTACTTCAGTTTCTATCAATACTCCGCACTATATATGAATATGAACAGAAATACAAAACATTTTTGTCGCACATTATATCAGGGTTCGTACGGATACCGTTATTTTCAAGGCCCAATATCAGAATTTTTTTATAGAAAAACAAATCAAGTTTAAACGGACGAAAGTTCGTATTATTGCAGGAGATATTTTCCAAGAGAAAATACTGGTACCGAAGAATTTCTTAGTCTGGAAATTCAAGCACCCGTACGAACCCTGTATATGTATAGAAAGATTTTTGATGTGCTCAATTTCAATTAGATTCTTTTAATGCTCAAAAAATCTTTATTTTTACTTTCTTCTACCTCTAATAGAAGAAAGCATTGTAATCGAAATTTTTTTCGACTACCGGTTTTCGATGGATTTAGGGGCCAGAGATCCCAAAAAACATGTTTATAGAAAATGTCTGTGAATAATATCTGTGAAAAAATAAAAATCCGCCGGAAGGGGGCACTGTAATAGCGATTTCTGTGCCATTTTCAATATTGTATCATCGAAAAGTGTATGAAGTTATGCATTAATTGAATAAAATTTTTTGTGTTTGTTTTTGGCCATGGCAAGAAGGTCCTTCCTGAATGTTGAGGCGCTGTAATAGCGACTTTTGTGTAATCTTCTTAATTTTTCGTAGTTTTGTTGTACACCAGTGGCTCGTGAATCGACGGCAACTTCCGATCCTGATACGCCGACTATTCGGGATTTTAATAAATATCATGATCGAGATTAACTCATTTTTGCTCCGATTAATTGACTGAAGCAGAAATTTAAGACGAAAGTCAAAGTTGATATAATACTGAACTAATAAAAATGAAATAATGACATCTGTAATAACATTTTGAAATATTAAAATGTATGAGACAGAAAAAAGTTTTGGGATTGGCACATCCAACTAGTTTTTTTCATTTTATTGCAGAATGAGTGAAATAGTTTTCTCGCAAAGAAAAAGAAAGTTAATGATATAATGACATTGGTATACCATAAAAATGAAAACTATATAAATCTGGAGGAATTTTTTTAATATTATCTATATTTAACACTAGAAAGACCGAGAATTTTTCTCAAATTTTAGAAAAATATTTCACACCAGAATTTTTATTTTAAATTATTAGCTTATCCATTTAACTAGTTTCTTCTTTGCATCTTTTAAACTAGTTTTATAAAAAAAATATTTCTGGTTCGAAGCTTGATATATATTCTTTTGGTAGCAGTCAAAATGACTGCTCGCAGGCTTTCTAGTGTTAAGGGACTTTAAGCGTTAGCCAAGAGATAGAGATACCAGGAAGTGATTGCCTTAACATCTTTAATGTATGCATAATGCATAAGCATATATATTTTAATGATATCTTGAATTAAATTTACATTGTATGAATAGTAGTACAGTCGAACCCCGTTATAGAGAACCCGGTATATAACGAACTCCCGGATATAACGAACGAAAATTTCGGTCCCGTCATTTTCCTATTGTATTTAATGCTAATTTATCCTTTTATAGCGAACCTCCGAAATCTTAATAACCGGCTATAACGAACATTTTTTTCCAGTCGACCATGATTTTTTTTAAACTTTTCCGCAGTTGTGAAAACAGTACTTCTACTCCAATTTCATAAGAAAATGTATGCCGGCTAGTGAAACATGGTGCAAGTCGGTAATAAGTCTTTTTGTTAAAGGGTAGAAACAACTGCATTCTTTCACTTTTACGATAGCCATTCTGCATGTATGATCCCGCCCACCCGTCAGTCATTTTCCCTTATTTCTGACCACAGCTTGTGTGCAAGACTGGAGACAGAGTCGAAAATGAAGGGGGGGAGCGAAAAAGAGGAAAAACAGGCAACCTGTTCGGAGGTGGAAAATTCTCGAGCAGAACAAGTAAAAGCATGAATAGTAAAGACATATGCACCTGTGCTAGGTGAGGGGGGAGGGTGAAGTAAAAATCAGATCACGAGAACAAGGGAAAAGGTCATCTTGTTCATTCATTTTAATGTTTCTCTCTATGCAGCCTGTGCGAAATGATCTCTGGTTCCAGACTTTAAAGTTAAAAGTTTGCTTTTAACAAATCATTCGGTCCATCATGTCGAGCAAGCGTAAAGCATTCTGCATCGAAGAAAAAGTGAGCATCATAAGAAAAACAAAAAATGGAGGTAGCCAAGCTGACATTTATAGCAAAGATTTATCGAAATCTACAGTTGGAACAATGTGGAAAAACAGAGAACTCATACTTCTGCTTTCGAGAAAAAAAAAATGAGAAGACGAACATGTAGAAGTGGAAGAGGCTTTATTAAAATGGTTTAGTGTTCAAAGAAGCCGAAATGTACCAGTTTCTGGGCAAATGAAATGTACCAGTTTCAGTCAAAAGCTGGCGAATTTGCCAGTAAATTTGGAATTCCATTCTCGTGTTCTAATGGAAGTTTAGACAGATTTAAAAAGCGGAACAACATATCTCCCAGAAAATTTGTCGGAGAATCGGGAGGTGTTTTAATATCCGATATCGATACATGGACAGAAAAAGTTTGGGATGAAATCTCTCGTGAATACAATGAGAATGACATTATATAATGATGATGAAGCTGCGCTGTCTTACAAGATGATGCCAAACCAGACATTATAATTTAAGGGAGAGAAACGTAATGGCGGAAAATTGTCAAAAGACAGAATCACATTTTTTGTGTGTGCCAATATGAGTGGTACTGATCGTCGTAAGCTTCTAGTGATAGGAAAATGTAAGCACCCCAGATGCTTCAAAAATATCAAATGGCTTCCTGTTGTTTATGAAGCAAACCACAAGACGTGATGACTAAGGAACTGTTTGAAAAAGAGCTTCGAAAGTGGGATCGTGAACTGTCAGCTAAAAAGCGGAAAATTCTACTTCTGTTTCACAATTGTAGTGCACACAAAATCGATAAACAGTTTCAATCGAGTAGAATTGTACTCTTTCCTCCAAATGAAACATCTGTAGTACAGCCTATGGACCAGGGTGTCATCAGAAGTCTTAAATGACATTACAGGAAGCAGCTCATTTTACGAATTTAGAGGGATATGATAAAAATATGAAATGTGACTTTTTTCTTTTTGATGCACTTATAATGTTCGAAAAATCTTGGCGGTTTTGTTCCGGATTCTACAATTAGAAAATGTTTTCGACATGCAGGCCTAGCAAAGAATATTGAAGATACAACGAATGATGAAGAAGCGAAGAATGCTGAAGAAGAGGATGATGAAACTTTGACTATCGCGATGTGGATAGAAAAGCACAAAATTTCATCATTCTCAGTTTGTGACATACAATTGTTGTGAACATGTGAAGATCCGACTGATGAAGGGATTGTGGAAGAAATTAAAATGAATCATTCTGAAATCGAAGATTCTGCATTTGATGCTGATTAAGAGGCGCGCATAAATAAAGAAATCCCCACAATGCTACAGCACGATGCTACAGCAGCGATGCGTGTAATTAATAAGTTTTTGTCTACATAATAAGTGAAAGAAAGAGTGTTGGAGTCATTTGATGCACTAGACAAAGAAATTCATAACATGCTTTTGAAATCGGCATTACGTCAGTAGAAGATTACCGATTATTTCTGTATCAAAACAGTGAGCAACAATTAAATGTAAAATTAATTTATTTCTGTTTGTCTTTATTGTTAGTTAATTTAATTAGTCTTGTGTCAGTTGAATGTGATCGATTTTAGTCAATTTAATTCTTTAACGGTCATATTTAATATCATACCATTTTAACACATCATTATTGAATATACACGTAGCAACTAGTGAGTTATACATTTTGTGAACTTTTCTTAACTGTTCGGATATTGCGAACCACCGGATATAGCGAACAAAACCTTCGGTCCCTTGAAGTTCGTTATAACGGGGTTCGACTGTAATAAGGATTTTTAAAATTTGAATTTGGGTTCCATATATAGAAATATTTTTCTAACCGTTCATCATAGGTGTTCTGATGTTTTACTCTTTAATGAATTCTAAAGCACTTTTTTGTTTCTAAACTCTGACTCTTTCCATGATTGTAGGTTAATTTTTTTCGACACAAAACCGACAAATTGCTATTTAAATTCAATTTTACATGGCATCTCTTCATGTGCAACAACACGTATATCTTTGTATAAATGCTTTATAATTCCGAATCTAAAAACATTTTTACATTTTTGATTCTGTATTCTTGTCTATTCCATTTTATCAATCAATGATTTTTTGGAATAGTCAAATTTTTTGGAATTTTTACTTTTTTTAAAAAGTAAAAGTAAAAAATTTGCTTGAAAATTTTAAGTAAGCTACGATTTTCTTGTTCACCCCTGTGAAAATGCTATCTGTTCCGTACACCGTTCTTCTTATCTCACGGTCATTTCACCGAAGGCCATATTGATGCAATTGAAATATCCCTGGCTGAAGTTTCAATCGTTCTACTCCCTCTCATCTTGGGGGGGGGGGGGGAGCAGTAAGAGAGGGTTTCTTTGTAGAAGGAGAGACTGAAATATAAACGCGCATAAGTGGGGACATCATCCCTTCATAGTTGATTTGGTGGTTATTATTTATATTCAGATTATGAAAAAGATAACACTTTTTTGTCTCTAATATTATTTTTCTTTGGTGGTGGTGGTGGTGTGGGGGGGGGGGGGCTACGAAATGGGAGTTATTAATGCTTAATTAGATCCGAGAAGTGCGGAGTTTTCTTGTGAAAAGTGACATCACCATAGATCGTATACTCTTGTTATCTCTTTTGCTTTTGAGCTATTGAGAGATCGAAGGTCCAAATTCCAAAAGTAGGGTCGTAAACTTTACATCTATTGCAGCGCTATGTAAATGGAGGCAAGGGCTGTCGCGCGTACCTGAGACGATTTACTGCGACGAAGTAAGAAATTTCCTGGCTAATTATTTGGTTTTTATTTATATTATTATCCTTAATTAGCTGCTTATATGGATTTAAAAAAATCTACTATAGTCTGTTGCTTCTTATACCACATTTCACTTGGCGGGTTATGTTATTGTAAGTAAATTGCGCTTCTTAAGCGTTCACTCTAAAATAAACAACAAGCAAAGCTTATGTATTATTTCTAATGTATTATTTTTTACCAATAGGACCATTTCGCTCGCTTAAGCGTTTGAGGGGACATAATTTTTTTGTTTCACCCTGATATCCATTTCACAAATATTGATAGTTATGATTTCTAAATGTTGGAATAGTAATATCATTTTTACAACATTGGCCAATGTAAATCAAATATTAAGAATAAGGCATTAAAAATCAAGTTTTGCAAAAACAGTAAACTTATTTAATTTTATTGTTTAGTATGTATATTAGTGTATTAGCATTTCTGAATAATAATGTTATAAGCAATTTAAAAAAACTCATTTGAAAGCTTTCTTTTAACCCTTTCATGAACAAGGCATATCGATTACTAAAATACTGAAATGAATGAATGACACCGGAATTTACAAACAAATTTATTTGAAAATAAATAAAAGCTTTTCTTTGCGTACTTATTAAAACGAAAAATTTCAAACTAAAATTCTGCTATCAATGTCCCATTTATGAATTAAAATTAGGTGGTCCAAAAATGAACCACCGCCCTTGAAGAAGTTAAAAACTAATTTTAAGTTACATCTGTGAATATCGGCAGTTATTGTAAGTTTGGCATAGGTCATTCAGCGACTTTCGAAATATTGCTCAATAATGGGCGGGACATTTGCCGATATCTTTGTGTTACCTGAGGTATTCACAGAATAACATCAACATTACATTATGACATAAGTCTAATAAATTATTAAAAACTTCACAAAATGCTTTCATCTTCAGGCCGTCATGGAGATCTACCAAATGGCTTAATCTCAACACAGCCTGGAATATATTGCGAAATACACACAAATGGAAACGTCGCGAACAGCAGCGGTCAAAAAGTCAAAGTTGTGAACTTTGCTTGTCTTGAGAGACACGGAAAGACAACGCTACACATTTCAATGCCTGCAGTGACTTACTGATATAGGGCTACTTCCATGGGTTTTTGTAGTTTAAGTCACATGGATGATAACTGCTATGCTTGTTGGCCCCGTTATTTTCGAAAAGTTTGCTTGGCGTTATTCAATTATTGAGATATCTCTCATAAAACAAGTCACATTTTTCCGTTCTAAAATACTACTAGCCAAAAATCGTAGCATGTGACTTACACTACAAGTACCGTCAAACGGCGCTACTTTGGGCCACTTTTTCCTGGTTTCACTCACATTTCCATCATTAAAAAATATTATATATGATTTTTCAGTGGAGTTGTAATCAATTAACAGAAAACAATGAAGCAAAACTGTATGGTTTTTAAGAAGCATTTTTTTATTTTTTAACTGTTTTTAATGTTTTGGAACAAAGTAGCCCCTGCTGGGAGCTTCTTTGGTCCATTCACTTATTTTCATATAAAATTAATACAATTCATATGTTGGAATATTGAAATCAATTAGCAATTGATTGCAATAGGATCTGCCAATGAATTAACACTGCAAACTTGATAAACGAATGGTTTTTTTTTTTTTTTTTTTACATTTAAACACAATAAACCAAATGTTAATATTAAGGACACGAGAAACAGTTTTCATCATGTGATCCTCAGCCACTGGAACAAAAATAATTATTGTAACATTTTGCTAAAGTAACATTTGAAAAAAAAAATGTTACTTAATACATTTTTTAAAGAGATTTGTTTGTATAAAAGTCATTTCTGGGTAACTGGGGCTACTTCCGGACCAAAAAAGGCCTGGTACAAAGTAACCCCGAAAAACTAGTTTTTATGCTAGCTTTATGAAAACGTAAACATTTTCTGTCAAAATAAAAAGTTAAAGGAAAAAAATTGATCACACATGGGTTACAGGTTATTAAAGATAATATTTTCACACTTACCTTATTTGTATTTCTTGTCCAGATTGTTTCACTATAGTAAGTTTGGGAAGTTAAAATCTACACACGAAAACAGTTGTTTACAAACACATCCAGTGTTGCCTCTAAAAAATATTTAATTACCCCCAAACTATTTAAATACCCTATAGTAGGGTCTAAAATATTTTTCAAGGGCAAAAACTCCGAATTATCTTGTATTGTTTGTTCAATACAAAATATAAAACATTTTTTTATGGAATGGACCAAAGTAACCCTCGCAAGGACCAAAGTAGCCCCGTTTGACGGTACTCATGGAAATAGCCATAAATAAAAATGCGAAATCATAAAATTCTTGAATCTAACAGGGATGTGGCGGAATAGAAGTATTTGATAGATGAGCAGGGATGCAAGCGCTGCGCCATAAATGGCTGACTGATACCACTGAATGTTTATAGTATTCCTCACCTTATCTAATGACTGAATTTCTGAGATTTAAAAAATCGAAGAATACTATTAAAATTTAGTGGTGAAAACTAGCCATTTGTGGCGCAGCGCTTGCATCCCTGTAGATGAGTGACTTAGTATTTACATAAGTCACCGGGATCGGATACAGACTTATATATACACAGGGATTATTTCATCTCGCAAATATTCCCAACTGTCACGCAGTAATAAAGAAAACAGATGCATTTCCGATTCCAAGTGAAATATCCCTATTATTTATTACACCTGCGTTGAATTGAATATTTGACGCAGATTTATAAAATTCAGACATTTCAATTTACAGTAACTCACCAAATCAGTTTCTTTTTTATATAATAAAAAGCCGTTAGACTGACATTATTTTATCTCAGAATTATTCCTAGTTGTCAGGAGGTATTAACCCTTTAGCGGTCGGTGTCCACAAAAGATGACATCTAATTTTAATTCTAAAACTGACAAATGGCACCTAGAATATTTAATTAAAAATGGGGAAAATAGGCAAATTTTCATTTTCTAATAAATTCGTTTGTAAATTCTGGTGCTAGTCCACCATTCTAGAAAAGTGGTTACTCAGATTCGCATTTCTCCTCTGTAATGGTAAGTCTATGGGCATTTGATGCTTTCATATTTTTAAAATATCTCCTCGGGAAAATAATATTTTTAACATCTATTTTTTCTGTACACTTCCTAAAAGATGTCTCTTTTTTTCTTAGTTCTCAAAATATTTCTAAAGTATAGACTTAATTTTATAAGAAGTGTTAAAATCTTACTCACAGTTCGCCCGCTTTTAACACATAAAATATTAAATTCAGCATAGATTTTAGAATTATTTTGAAAACTAAGAAAAAAGGAGACACCCTTTAAGAAGAGTACACAGAAAAAATATGTTAAAAATTAGGGATGGGTAGAGAAACGTGGACCAGGTTCCTAGGAACAGTTCCAAGAGAAAAAACGAAGGAACTGTTTCTCTTCGCCAAAAGGAACCGTTCCTTTCGAACTAAAATTCCATCTGTCGCCAAAGCAAACGTTGTCACATTTTTCTCTCACTTGCGATTGGTTGATGATGTCAAAAGGTTTCCAAACTATGAGAAACGTCATTAAAGTATCAAATGCTAGATGCCAGAAAAGGGGAAAATCGCCTGATTAACGATGCCAAATCCGAGGAGCAGTTTAAAAGGAACATATCTTTGGAAAAAAAACTTCTCGTTTCTGTTTCTCATCATTGCGCAGCCGCGGAAAAAACGCAAGGAACAGATAGTGGAATGTGGAATGGAGCAGGAACAGGAGCAGATCGAGAAACGTACTTCAGGAACATGTTTTTTTTTTGCTGTCTCTTCTTTGTTCGTATCATTTTAGAGGTATTTTGCTTGGATTAGTGTGTGTGAGGGACGGGAGAGAGAGGGGGGGGGGGGTGATAAGAAGCTCTGGTAAGAAAGGAACTTTGTTGGTGCCAGGTTGAAAATTCAGTTTTCACTTTGACATGAGGACATGACGGATAGAATTTGTCGGTCGCTGATAGATTAGACAAATAAAGGAAAGGGGAGAAGGTCTCTTAACCCTTTTTCTTACTGAAGATACGTCAGATTAAAAGTCTTTTGCATTTTCATGAATTTAGTACTATAATTTAATACGCATTATTAATCTAAAAAATAATTACTATTTTTTAACCATAAGATATTTATTTTGTATTTAATACATAAAAATTTCAATTTACACATTTAATACACAAAAATGTAAATTTCTTTTTTATTGTGAGTATCGAATTATGATAATAATATTTCATTTCGTTCTTAATATTTGTTCAACAAATATATGAATGTTAATAGGCACATAAAAATCAATGCTAGTATTAATAATAGTAATAATAAACGTTTTCGTTTACATCTGAATGAAGGTCTCCAGTCCGCCCCCCAACTCTAAATTTGTTACTATAACTAAAGATTATTTTTTAACTATTTTATAAACACGATTTTTGCGCAGCTGAATAATAAGGATATGTTAAAATAGCAAAAGGAATGAGGTTAAATTAATGTTAATACAATAATAATAATAAAACAGCACTAGTAAGGTTATTTGTAAGGTAAAAGTTGAATGCTATTTCTAGAAAATGAACAAAACTCTAACAAACGAATCAATAAAAACTTTTAATTTATGAAGAAATCCACAAAGAATGTTTAAAAGTTTAAAAAAGTAATTTTAATTAAATAAGCAGCTCAATAAATGTTATTATTTAAATTCAGTTTTTAAATTTCTATTACAAAATATTTCAGCAAAAAATTTCATTTTAAATCTTGAAGTTAAAAGAATTAAGGAATATTGCTGTACATTCTTAAAAAGGGTATTTAAAAAAACTGTAATCGAACGGTTTTTCAATTTTCAATAAATGGACTACATTTTGAGCTATTAGCTATTGTTGTATCATCATGGTAGTTTTTCCTCTTCTCCGCACTGTCGCGTCCGGAAATTCGGTTAAAGATATCAAATTCGCAGAATTTTCTGAAACACCTACCTTTTTATTGAAAATGGGGGAAAACCCATTAGATTAGCTAATTTTTGAGCAAAAGTACCTAGTAATTTTATGCGTTTGCGAATAAAAATGAAATGAAGAATGTGTCAGAAAGAACACAGTTTAGACTTCAGAACAGACTTAAGAAAATCAAGAAAGTATACATGAGGTCAGATATTTTTTAAATTCATATAGCATAAAAAAAAAAAAAAAAAAAAAAAAAAAAAAAAAAAGATCTAGTTCAGTTAAACAAATTGTTCGGGAAAAATTCATTATACATTATGCGTATTTTCCGATTTTCATAGACATCAGGTAGAAAAATATAGTTTATTATTAGTATTGTATTTATAGAATTTTAATTATGATGACCAATGAAATCAACAGAAAATATTCCTTAAATGCCTTTTTTATTTTGGCTTTTCTTGAAAAATAAAGATATTTTATCATGAGTTGTTTTATGGATTCAAGTCAATTGGATAAACAATTCTTTAGAAGATTTCGCAAAAATAAATAAATAAATAAATAAAATAAAATAAATAAATAAAAAGAATGCAAGGAAGAAACTGCATCCAGTTTGAAGTTACAAATCTTTCTTCATGTATTCACTAGAAATATTTCCGCTGTCAGCTTAATAATGTATGCTAAAAATCTTTGAAGCAGAGCCAGATATGTTCTTAATTAATCGCTATCGGAATTAAGGTTTACAGAAGCAGCTACTAAACACTGAGAATATATGCATTTAAAGAGTTCCTTAGATTCTATTAGAAACAAGATTGAGAAGTTTTTAAACGATTTTTTTTACGCAATTTTGAAATACACAACCAAGGACCAACACAACCAACACACAAAAAAAATCACGGTGGCACTAGATTTTGATGTTATTGTTGTCGGTGTTATTTATGACGGCCGATTATCTGCACGAGGGATATGGGCCCGAGGGGGAGTGCCCTCCGTGGGGTCTTTCTAAGGGAACCTAACCCGTATTTACGCAGGGAAACCCAAGGTTAGAAGAAAACCCCGAAAAACTCCGAACGATTAGGCCGACGAGCGCGATTGGGTTCGAGCACAGCCCCTCCCGCCTATCACCTTCGAGAGAAAAGCCTCTCGGCCATTGGTGGGGCCGCACTAGATTTTGGACCGAATATGTCTGTCATCAATTGCCTAGTCTGTTTTTTCTTTAAATCGGGTATATACACATGAAATAGAACTTTGAAGAATTAAATCATTTTATTATCTTATTTTGTCGAGGATCCCCCCCCCCCCCCACCCACCCATCTGCCGTTTAAGATAATTTTAAACTCATGAACTTAAGAGAAACAGAATTAAATATTGTCTTCAACGACAGATTTGGTGAGAGAAAGCTTACCCCTTGTCAAAATTCCTTAATTTACTTTTCTCTTACTGTATAATTATTTTAAGTTACTTGAAAAATAAATAAATAATATTCATTTTTTAAAATCATCTGATAAAAAGAAAATTTAGTTAATTGAACTTGGAACCCTCACTCCCCCCCCCCTGCCCCTCCCCCCCTTCCTAGTGCCATATCTCAATTCTTGGCATTATTTTCAATTTTTAGCTTGCTAATTTTAATAAGAAGTCTCAAAAAGTTTAGTTTATCTAATCCTATTAGTTTAAGTTTAGAACTAATAAGTTTGAAAAAAGGTATTTCACGGAATTTATTTATTGGATTATCTTAAAGCCAGTTTCGAGTCAAATGCTAAGATAGTATTTATCGCAGTTGTTTTAAATATTGGCCATGGTGTCCATTTTTAGATTACAAATATTATTAAATGTATTTTTTTTATTATTATTTCATTTCTTTTTCAAGCAGCATCCTCTTCATTTTTTGTATAATCAAAATTTCCACTTGAAAACTCAAAAGTAAAAAAAAAAAAAAAAAAAAAAGAGAGAAAAGAAAAAGAAAAAATAACACGATGTATCCAGATTTTTTTGCATCAGAAACCCTCATTGCTTTAAACTCCCTTCCTCAGTGTTATGTATTCAGTAAAGAAAAGAGAAAAGACGGCTTTTTTTTAATCCCTGAAACCGAACAATCAATCAATGCTCTGTCTGTTACTGCAACAGTCCCAGGAACAGGTCTTGGTGTCTTCGTTCCTCTTCTCGTTCGTTACGAGATCACGTGACCTTTGAAATGGGTAAAAGGACCAGTTCCAGGTTCTGAAGAAACAGTTCGTTTTCGTTTTTCAAAAGGAGCAGGAACGCCCATCCCTATTAAAAATATGAATTTCCCGAGAAGATATTTTAAATATAGGAATGCATCAGAGTTGGCCGAAGAGTTGAAGAGTCGACTCAAAATCTCGACTCCTTCCAAGTGAGTCGAACTGTCGACTCCTCGCTAGTGAATTGCCTTGATTCAAAAGAGTCGAACTTTAATTTCCACTCAGTTTGGGATTCGGAATCGAAGAGTCGAAGTCGACTCACTCAAAGAGTGGTCGGATGAGTTTAACGCAGTGTCGGACTTGGAGAGTCGAGAGTTGAAGAGTGGATTTTCGATTCTTCGAAAACCACTCTTTCCACTCAGTATCGAATTTCAACTCTTCGAATCCGGGCTGGGTTGTTTAGCAGAGAACGGAGATCTTGCTTTGATTATGTATTGGCGATTTTGGGAAAGAAGAAAGCAGTATAGTTGTATGTTTAGGAAGATGACGGTATGAATGAAAGGAGAGGGAGGGACAGAGACAAGGGGGCGGGAAGCAGGATATTTCGTTAAAGATTATTTGAATTTAGGATATGCTTAGGGGAAAGAAGATTAAAAAAAAAAAAACAGATGTTACCACTGTATTTTTTGGTAAAAAAAGAAATAGGACTAGTTAGGGGAATATTTTCAACTGTTTTCATATCATGCAATATTTAAAAAAAAAAAAAAAAAAAAAAAAAAAAAAACTTAGAAGAAAGAGAAATAAAATTCTACTTTAATAGCAGGTTGTTTAAAATGTACTAAGTTACTGAATTTATTTTATAATAGATGTATTTTAGATAAAAGTGAATATCCTTTATTTGTTTGCGTATATAATGTTATTTTAATTCCATTTTATAAATAAAAATGTTCGCAGGTAATATTAAATAGATATAATTTACATATATTTTTTTCAAGCCAATCGATTTTTTAACGTTCCTTATTTAAACCCAGATATGGAAGATATTTTCTTAACCCTGTCGCTTCCACGTCCCCCTCCCCCTTTTTTTTTTTTTTTTTTTTTTTTTTGTAAACAGCTAGGCTGTGTGTGTCTCTCTATGGATATATCTCAATATATTATCATGGTTTAAAAAATAAAATTTTAAAAGGGAGTAAATCAAAATCTATAAACATGAGAAAAAAAGAACTTTTTAAAGCTTATCCTCCACCCCCCGTCCGGTTGGGCGGAGGACTGATTATTGAATTATTATTTGTTCGGAAACGCGTAAAATTGATGACATAGTTTCTTATACAGGAACTAGTAATCGAATGGCGTTTTCCTTTTTTTTGCCGAAATATCCTTCAAAAAATGCTATCAAAGTTGAAGTTTTTAAACGAAGTTCGGTACACGATAGCACGGGGAAAAGAGAAAAACTTGTCGTTACGTGACAAAAATTGCATTTTTCTTGATAGGCAATTTATTTCTGTAAAAAAAAAAAAAAAAAAAAAAAAAAAAAAAAAAAAAAATGGAAACACTAATTGATTCAAAAGCACCGCAATAGTCAGGCCTTTCAATTTTATAACGTTGCAGTTAAAAATACTGCCGCTGAGTCCCGCAAATTAAAGTTTGTGTGTAACGGAAAAATGCGATTTTCTCCAAAACTATGTGACCGAAGATAATCGCTATAATTTTCCAGAAAAGTTTGAATAAAATATTATTGCCCCTAGTTTTTTTTTTCACAATTTTAGTTTTAGTAGATTCGGAAATAGACTGGAGGGGGGGGGGGGCATATTTTTGTATCATATTTTCGACTGTATCTAAAATTAGAACAAATATATTTTTGATTTCGGTGTTACGAGGTCTTTCCAACAATATCCAAACGTTACACATACACACACGCATAAAAGAAAAAAAAATCAAGTAACTAAATTAGTCCCCCTTTTTTTCGAAAAATATTTGTGAATAGCTTTTAATCTATAAATTTGTGAACGCGGTCAATTTATAATAGCTCCGTTTTACTTTTTAAGTACAAAATCCTAAAAAAATCAATGAAGAAGAGATCTAAGAAATTAAAATGTTGTGATTGGGGAGTATTTCGGATATTTTGAAGGATTCTTGTCCTTGTTAGCAGTAAATTTCACTTACCCCAGGCTCCCCGCGTGCGCGCACACATATACACACGAAAAAAAAAAAAAAAAAAAAAAAAAAAAAAAAAAAAAAAAATCCGTTTCCCGTTTTATTTTCAGCACAGAAAATTTAAACCTTTAAAACTTGATATATATAAAAAATAACACCTCAAAACCTTCCACTCCCAGTTAAAAAGGAGATAAATTTTTAAACATGATACGGGAAAGAAGAACGTTTCTATATTTTACAGTATCGCTTATAGGTGCGCACCGGCCCAGCCCGTGGGTAGGGCTAGGGCCAATTTTTCGCAACGCGGGGTCGGACCGGGTCTTACTTTTTTAAAGGCTTTGAGCCTAGCCTAGGCATTGCTCTTTGCAGACCGGGCTAGGGCTTTCTTTTTTCTAAAAGATTGCGCCGAGCTTAACTTAACTTTCAGTTCCGATACGGGACTGGCTTCATTCTTCCAAGGTTCGCAAAGACCGACATTTTAAGTGCCGGCCTCGACCCACCCCGTGCGAAAATTACTGTCTCGGCCTGGTCTGATCCGTACAAAAATCAGTAAAATTTGTCCCCGCCCAAAACTTTTGCAAAAAATGTATATATTTTTAAATTGCCATTATTGTACAGTTAAAATTAAAATTTATTCTTTTTAAAGAATAGCAATTTCTAGGCAATAAAATTAAAATACAATAAAACTTGTGAAAAAGATCCCGTATATGACGGAATCCTGTCTTAAACTAAAAAATGTGTTGATACATGAAAAATGAATATATTAATATGTGAGGAAAAGTATATAATACATTTAGAACTGCTAAGAAGGGAACTTGTCTGTAACGTATATTTTTTATTTCCTAAGCAATTTCGTCTTAGTCGATTTTACGGTATAGTAGTTATCAGATTCTAAAGCCTCCAATACACAGAATATGGATTAACGTAATTAATTTTAACTGAATCATTTACATACGGATAGGAATTCATTAAAAAAATAAATATCGCAGCACGCGATGTTTCTTTAAAAATAAAGATTATAAAAAATGAAAAGAAAAAAGGATAAAATAAGTATTTTTAGTCAGAACTCCTCGTACAAAACAACTGTTAATCCTATCGACGTAAAAATTCATGATTTCTAGTTTTTAGTACCTAGATTTTAACATTTTTGGGGGGCGGTCGGGCCAAGACGGGATCAGCCCGAACTTTTAAGTTTTCTACCGGGCCGGACCAGTAATTTTTTTGTACGGGATGAACTTTTAGATTTTATACCGGGGCGGGTAGTTGATTATTTTTGTACGGGCCGGACCAAACTTTTTTCTATGAGCAAGCCGAACTTTTTTTCTGTGGACGGGGCTGTACAGGGCCTGAAAATTTCGGCCCGTAGAGACATCTAGTTTGGCTGTTTCCAGTTACCATCCAACAAAGTTTAATATAAAAGACTTCTTCTATCGAAAATTAAAACCAAAATAATTCAAGCTTACGCTCAAATATTTTCTCCTGGCGATAAATTTGATACGAAAAGTGGAATTGCGTCATATTTACAACCAATCAATCTTACTTCCGCAAGTGAGTCGAGAGTCAAGTCAGAATGTCGACTCATCAATCAGGTGAATCGACTCAGCGTCAACTCCTCAAAATGAGTGGAAATGCCCATCCCTAGAATGCATCAAAAGTGCATAGACTTAACATTACGGAGGAGAATTCCGAAGCTGAGTGACCACATCACTTTTCACATCTGTGTCGAATTGTATGATTCACACAGACTTTACAAACTGAAAATATCGCAATATATCACTTAACAAAATCCGTTTCTATTTCATATAAAAAGTAACTATTAAATATTTCTGGTGTGAGTTTTTATTTTATGCTGATATCGTTTTATTGTAGTAAAGGGCATAGCCGGATAAGCATTGGAAACATGCTTTTTAATTAGATTTCCTGATTTTTTTTTCCCCAGACGTAGCTACATATCTGACAATATATTTCCCCTATTATCACCCTATAAATAATGATATTTAATGGGATAAAAATGTTTTTTCGATTTTTTAAAAAACGGATTTTCTCTAAAACTGCTGCACGGAATTTCATGCCATTAATTGAGGATATACAGATACCAAAGATGCATAACTGGTAATTTTTGTATAATATTTTATTTATAAAAACTGCGTGAAATAGCGAAATAAAAGTAACAAAAAATAGAAATCATATCTTATGGTTATCCGAAAATTATCATTTTCTTGTAAAAAATTCCCCATATGTGCCCGTATATTCTATATAAATGCCAAAAGTTTGAGTTGGGTACTACATATAAATATTTGCATAAATGTATATAAAAATTATTGAAATTCATTTTAAGGCGTTAGTTTGGGCGGAGCTACTCGACTTCTACACCCGAAGAATTTTTGGAATAAACAGTTACAGAATTGCTGTATTTTAAATTTTAATGAACACTTGTCGGATCTCAACACTGTCGATATCAAAATGAACATGATGTTGAAAAACATGGCTTATATGCTTAATGGAATCTAAAATACATCAGTTGACATATTGTCTGGTGACTTTGTTCCAAATATTCCTCGGATGTTGAAGTTAAGTAGCTCCGCCCCAAATAACGCCTTAAAATGAATTTCAATAATTTTAATACACATTTTTGTAAATATTTATGTATAGTACCCAATGCAAACTTTTGGCATTTATATAGAATATATGGGTACATATGAGGAATTTTTTACAAGAAAATGGTAATTTTCGGATAACCATAAGATATGATTTTTATTTTTTGAATTTTTAATTCGTTATTTCAAACAGTTTTTATAAACAGAAAATTATACAAAAATTACCAGTTATGCACCTTTGATATCCATATATCCTCAGTTAATGGCATGAAATTCCGCGTATCCTGTGCCGGTAGATTTGGCGAATTTTTGGCGCGCTTTTTTCGGCGATAAACATTTCGATCTGGTTTACGTTTGTTCGTCGGATTTTGAAAGATCTTGAACGGCTTTAGGGTTTCTTTTTTCTCGGAAGGTCCGTTTGATGACGCTAATGTTTGAAGAACGCTGATCTTGAAGCTTATTGGTTCATTAGTCACGTGAAAAATTACTCAGCGTAATTTTGAACAAGTTAGATAACAAATTGCCCCCATGCCAGACATACCTTCGGATTTCTCTGTGCTTCTGTCAATGTAAGGTAAGTCTCGTTAATTTTTCCAAGATTGCGGAAAAACATCATTTTTAAATCTTTATATTATTTATAATTCAATGATTTTGCACCATTTTTAAAAATAGAAAATTATCTAAAAACATGGATTTATAAATCACATAAAGATTTAAAAACGAAGTTTTTGAGCCACTTGGAAAATTTCTTCCGAATCGCACAAATTTTAGTAGCATTCTAAATAAATCTATACAATTGTGCTTTTTCAGAAGTTATTGTTTTATTGTGTGTATTTACACACCCTGTTTCAGACCCTAACTGGGATCCTTTTTGTAAACATTAAATTCTTGCTGATTTTTTTTTTCTTGTGTAAACATTTTGAAATTATTTATATATATATTTTTTTGTATGATTTAATAAAATTTTTTTGGCAGTTGTGAGCGAGATTTTACCTGCATTAAAAATAACTAGGGGGTCGTACCCGGGGTTCCCGGGTTAAAGAATATAGGTGAAAACATTTTTTTTAATTGAAAACTAATAATTTTTTTATATGCACTAAATTTCTTAGATTGACCACTTACATTAAAAAAGCATTTTTCACATGGAAAATACGAATTACACAATCAAATACATTTTTGAAATTTATCAAAAGCGACAATCAGTAAACTGAGATGAACTTTGCAAACAAATTCCATTTGAAAAAAAATATCCTATTTGGTGATCTAAAAATGTAAATTGTACGATTACGACTATGTTAGATTTATGTTTTTTCAATATTATTCTTTTATTTGTTTATAAAAGGAGTATTAATTTCGTTAATTTTCTTTCACAAGTATGTTAGTTTGGTGATTTTTTAATATTATTCTTTTATTTGTTTATAAAAGAAACATTAATTTCATTATGCAAAAATAGTCAGAAACAAATGCTGAAAAATGTTTGTTGCTTTATAGTGCGAAATGTTTATTATTTTATGTATTGAAACCGGCACGTGATAAGATAAACTTAAAAAAAATCATGCTTAAAAATTATTTTAGAAAATATAATACATCAGTCAATGAATACAGTTTTTAACCCCTTGGGGACGAGCGACACGTATACGTGCCGCATGAAGTGCTCAGAATCCTTGTTTTTCCTCACCAGTGAAATTTTACTGTAAAATTTGCCTTATTTAATCAGCGCTTTTTCTCGATTCAGCAAGACACAAATTTCTGTTTTTAAAAAACGGTGACATAAGATTAAAAATTTCGTAAAAGGCTCCCGTCCCGAAGGGGTTAAACAAATTGCATTTGAAAGTACATTTATTTCCCTATGCGACAAAAATTGAAAATGTACGATGGTCAGAACATTGAAAAATTGCAGTAGCGAAAATTTCAAGACCGAAATTTGATCGTGAAGTATTGCCATTCGCAAAATGACGTCAGCGTTACGCACAGATACGTTTGTTCTTTATGTTGGGTTTAAAGGCGAGCGAACATTTTTTATGCGCATTATATCTGCGCACTGCCGGTCTTTTCCCCCGGCGCACTCAGTCTGCGTGCGAACAATAGAAGAGTGTAGACGTAAAAATTATTCTGTGTGAACTTATTATGAAAAAGTAATCTGTGTGAGAAATTTATCTTTAAATTAATTGCTATGTGTTTGTGCAGTGTTTTCGTTTAATAAACTGTTTGTTCTGTCAATATCCACGGGCTTAGTGAAAATTAATATTAGTGAAAGAACAACAAAATGGTAGCAGTTCGCGGTTGATATTCTAAATCGAAATTAGTTTTGTTAAAAGAAACCATGGACAAGTTAAACGTCCCCGAATTAAACGGAACTAATTATTTTATATGGAGTCTAAAAATTAAAGCTGCTTTAAGCCTTAAAAGGTTGGATACTTTCATATCCGAAGTAAAAGCAGAAGGACTGAGTGAAAAGGATTCCACCGAATGGGACCAAAAAAATAGCGATGCCGTCGCATATATAAAGCTGTCATTGTCTGATGAACAGGCGCTACAGTTTGCAGCAGAAGAAAATGCGAAATTATTATGGGAAAAAATAAGATCGACTTTTACCGGTCAAGCAGAAGATAGAAGAATAGATGCCGGCAATGAGTTAAAGAATCTAGAAATAAAATCAAATGAATCTGCAAATGACTACATAGCCAGAGCTCGAGGCATCTCAACAAAATGTCAAACACTTGGATTGGCTATAACAGAGAGAGAACTTGTATTCTACACGGTACGAGGTCTGAAAGGAAAGTTCTCGAAAGTAAGAGATATTTTAAAAACTCAACGTGAGAAAAGTATGGATGAAGTACTAGAAATTCTACGGGAAGAAGAACTGACGAATACCGCTCGTGCTGAAAGGACCGCCGCTGAAGTATTCTACTCAAGGAAAAATAAAAGTCCGAGACTTTGTTACATTTGCAGACGTCCAAATCACATAGCCAAGGATTGTTTTTACAGGAATAATATTTCAAGAAATGACAGGTCCAATGGAAATCGACAAAGAAGAAAAACGCACCACGATGTAAATTATCCAGTTAAGGACAGAAACAATTCGGTACTGACTGTTTCATCGGAACAATGTGAACTATGTGATAAAATATGGTTATTAGACAGCGGGGCCAGCTCACATATGTGTAAAGATAAAATATGGTTCAGGAATCTAATTCCTGAAGAAAAGGATATCTATCAAGCAGGTAAAAATTACAAAATAATTTCGAAGGGTACAGGTACGGTATCATGTGATACGGTAAGTAAAAATAATTCTATACATTTAACAATAAACAATGTTAGTTTTGTACCAGATTTGAGATATAATTTATTATCTGTTACTGCTTTAATGGATAAGGGTTGTAGAATTATTTCTGAAAATAACTGTGTGCTAATTTTTGACAAATATAATAAATTTCTAACTAAAGCATTTAAAAATGATAATCGATTAGAGATTAAACTTCAACCTGCCTATAATTCTGAGTGTAATTTTACTGATAAGAGTGCTAGTAATTATGAACTGTGGCATAACAGATTGTGTCATTTAAATTCAAAATATATGTTAAAAATGAAAGAGTATATTGATCTTAAAGATGTAAATGTGTCTGATTTTAAGTGTGATACATGTGACATAAGTAAAATAACCAGGAAAAGTCATCCGAATATTGATATTGACCAAAGTTCTGATATTATGCAGTTGCTTCTTTTGGATTTATGTGGCCCGATACAGCCTGAATCAGTTGGTGGGGCAAAATATTTTATGATATTAATGGATGATTTTTCTGGAATGTATTTTACTTATTTCCTCAAAAGTAAAAATGAAGCATTTGATGTATTTTATAAATTTAAAGCTAAATATGAAAATCTTATGGGTAAAAGAATTAAAAAAGTGAGAAGTGACAATGGGCTCGAATTCGTAAATACGGAATTTGACAATTATCTTGCTAATGCAGGTATTTTTCACGAAAAAACTGTCCCATATAACAGCGAAAGCAATGGAAAGGCTGAAAGGGCGAATAGAGTTCTATTAGAAAGGGCTAGGTCTTTGTTATATGAAAGCGAACTTCCCACCAAATTCTGGGCAGAAGCTATCAATTGCAGTACACAGGTATCTAATATAACACCCCGTAAAGGAAAAGAAAAAATCCCCTTAGAAATTTGGACAGGTAAAAAGCCCAATTTAAATTATGTAAGAAAATTTGGTTGTTTAGCTTATTTTCATATTCCTAAAACAATGAGAAATAAATTCGATGTACCAGGAAGAAGTGGAATTATGTTAAGATATGCTAGAGATAGGAGGGGATATCGTATTTATGATGTAAAAAATAAGAAAGTGATCGAGGAACGTTCTGTTAACCCATTGAGCGTTTCACTAGATTATAAAAATGTACCTTAAAAAGGCCTTGAATAGGAAAAAAAACTTGTTCGAAAAGGTAGAAGGGGTTATGTGATTTTGTAGTTGAAAAGTGCTAAGGGATTTAGTTCTTTCCCCTTCTTTCTGACACTGAATGATTGAAACGTCTGTCCACTGTCTTTTATGAGGCGTGAATGGACGTTTAAAACTAGTTGACTAATAGCTTTCGAAAACGATTGTCTAGTTAATCCCAGGCAACATCTGAAAGTATGTAACGAAATAGCAGTTTTCAGGAATACAGGTGTGTGTTCCGTGTTGCTTAGAATAATGTTTGCAAACTGTTAATGTAGTATAATTTGCTTTATATGCTATTAAATTTTATCTAAATTTGAAAAGAATTTATATCTTCGTAATAACAAGCATGTTTCATTTCCTCTAAATGCATTCTTTTTTTCTAAACAGTTTCTGTTACATAAACTTGTAAATTTTATTAATTTGTAATGATTTAATTACAAAATTAAACTGGAAGTAATCGATTTTTTAAATAAATTTACATTTTATAAAACGCACGCATAGCGATAGATCTCACTATACAACGAATCTCAATTAAACGTTTAGTACACTTTAGTTACACTTTTAGATAGGGTTATTCATCGTATCTCAATTTCAATTAATGCTAATATTATTTTTTTTCTTTTATAAATAATAATAATAATAATAATAATAATTTCTCATTATGCAAATTAGTGTAACATCTGCCTTCTTTGATTTTCTATGATATAAATCTGAGATAGCTGATATATTGTACATTATCCTGATGAATATACCAGTTGAAAATACATTAAAATATTCTAACACCCCCCCCCCCCCACCACCACCAAAAAGAAAAGTGATTTATTATAAAGTATTTCAAATGCGCACTCAAAATAAATGGAAAAAACTTCTTCTAAATGATAATTCTTCTAACTTATTTTTTTTTTTTTTTTGTGAGCAATAAAAGAATTAAAACAAATTTTAATAAGATTATCAAAATGTGCAAATTCCTGTTTAAAAAAAGAAGAAAAAAATACAAACTGACAACTTTTTTTCCAGCCATACATAAAAAAAAAAAAAAAAAAAAAAAAAAAAAAAACAGGCGGATTTTTGGATCTTATAATTTAGCTTCCAGATAACAAATTTGAATTTTTATTAATTCCTATTATTTTACTGATAAATGTAGAACATTAAAAGAAAAACATTTATTGATGTAATCAAAGTGGCAGTAATTATTTCAACCTTTCCTTTCGTCTCGGCAGGCAATTGTTTTAGTACAGTAAAACCAAACATGTTAAGGCGTTTCTTTTTTATAAAGTACACTATTTCTTATACTTAAATCATGTTTAGAGATAGTAAAGATATATTATTTAAGTTTTGCACAATTAATTAATCAGTAACACTGCACAGTACCACTGTATATTACAATAAAACCGGTTAATACGAGATCACTAGGTACGAAAACAAATTCTGTTTTAGACAGGTTTTACTAGGTGTAATTGTGTAATATTTTGTATTTGGGAATATAAAATTCTCCGTTTAAGGCAGGATTATGTTATACATGGATTTCATTTTTACAGGTTTTACTGTAATTAATTAGTGATCATAGTATTGCATCATTAACGAATTATAGGTGTAATACTTGTGCATCCTCCCCACTTAATCGGGTCACGGATAATCGAATACCCCGCTTATTCGAATAGAATTCTCCGGAACCGAATTTATTCCTATTGGTTCTATGTTATTTTCCCCCGCTTAAACTAAATAACTTTTACGAACCTCCCCGCTTAATCGAATAAGAACTGTGTGACCGATGTTTGAAAATAGGCGCAGAAAGCCCGTTTCAGCTAGAATTTCCTTCCACCTTTTGTCATTTCCGGTTCCTTTACGCTGAAAACAAATTTTCAGTTCTTCCTGCAATGATTTTGGTCGGCAGGTATATAATGGACAGGTCAAATGATTTCCCCACCTTGATCTCACCACCATCGCTTCTTGCTGTTAATCAGGCTTTAATGGCAATGCGTCGTCACTTCGAGACTCGAGATGGTCGTTGTGATATATTGCACTCATTCGAAAAATAACTCTATATTTACTCCTTTAAAATTTCACTTAAACAAACAACTTTAAACGATTTTTTAAAGGCAGTATAAGTAACATAAATTAGAAGTAGCAAAGTTTTGACCAAACTCAAACGAGCTGCATTAAGTGTGATGTAAACCATATAAATGAATATACTGACGTTAAATTAATAAGTATTTACTTTATATTAGCATTCGTATTTATTTTAGTTTATGTTATTCTATTAACGATTTATTATTTTGTTAATTAAACATACCGTAGATGGGTATTTTCCCTTTTTATTACGCATATTACAGTTATGATTCCCCGTTTAATCAAAACCCCCGCTTAATCGAATATTATTTCTGGAACCAAAAATAATCGTTTAAACGGGAACGACTATATTACTGATGAAATGCAAGTTTTAATTTTAACAATGAAACCCTTTAAAACGAAATGATAAGGGGCAATATAATAATTTTGAATTAGAAATTTTCCAAAGAACTTTGGATTTTTTTAAGGCAAGATTCCGCTTAGTACAGGTATTACTATGTATAAATAGGTCAATGGAGAGTCTGCATAGTAATATACAAAATAAATGTGCTTTTTGTAAGTTCCATTGTAATAAAAGTGCCCTTTTTTTTTCGGGTGTCATTTTTCTCCTTCTCACCACCTAGGAAAAATAATTACATTTAAAATTTTCCAATAACAGGAATTATTTTAGGTACCTAATATATTCTCCTATTGAAAATGAGAAAAATACAATCCATTTCAAATATCTGTGAAGAGTAATACCCCCCCCCCCCCCCATCACTTTATCTCCCATAAAACTTCCAGCGTCCATCGGCCATAAAGAGATAAAAAGGATTTAAACTTTACAACAATAAGTTCGCAACTCCGCGGGACACAAGTTCAACATTCTTAGACCAGATGGAAACTAAGCACTATTTTTAACAATTTCGAAATGCATTCATGTATTTTTTCTTATATTTAGTACAGTAAGACTCCGTATTTTTTCAAAAATTCTTTGGAGAAATTGAAAAAGAATATTTGTAAAAAGAAACATGAGCTAAAAATCATGTGTCTAGCATAAATTATGAAACACTTTCCAATACATTCAGAATATTGAAACAAAACTTTACAGCTTATTACGGAGAAAGGTGGTGTCTAAATAAATAAATTAGAAAACACATAACGCATTTGAAAACCCAATTTCTGCAATTGCTGTCAGTTAGTTGGAAAAATATCTATTTTTTGTGCAGCCCTGTATATGCTCTATAACTTTGTATGTATGTATGCAAAAATTTAGTTCCGCAGGAAAATTCCCATTCAGCAATTTCTGTCAATAAACGGAATTGTACTTGCGATAGTGATTCCCAGTATATGACCTATTGAATTTATAAACACCACATAATATAAAAAAAAATAATAATAACAACAGTCAAATTTAAAAACGTATACCGCAACTGATAACGAACTTATAGCAATTATTGGTCATAGGCCAAATTTTTTTGTGTGTCCCTGAAAATGAAATATAAATTCTATGCACATCATATTCTACAGTAATCGCCTTGTAGTGTACAACTCCTTAGTGAAATATAAAAATTCCAATATGTTTAAAATAGTGTAATATCATTAAACTACACTATACACGATTTATCTAATTCACCGTAATGTGACGGCATTCTTTTGCGTGTCCCTGTAAACGAATCTTACATGCTACACATTTCATTTTCAATAATGAACATGCCAAATTACACAAAAATAACATATATCAATTTTATGGCAATTGGACTAAATTTATGTGAATTAGAGCACGGACAGAAGGAAAGACAGACAAACCGAATTTATAAACGCTTTTCAACTATACTGGAAAGAGTTAAAAAAAAAATCAAATGACACTTTTTATCACTTTTTAAGATTTATCCTTTTTTTAAGTTTTAGGATTTGGATGAAACCAGTTTTAATTTTCCTTCTCAAGATATTTTTATTTTTTTCATTTAATTTTTAAACAAATAATATTAATAAACAAATAGTAGTAATTATTATCTCTGCGTATTTGTATGTATGGAAACTTTGAAAACTTTCTCCAGCATAAAAAATAAAAGCTCATAAAAATAAGAAAAAAGAATAGATTGTGAGAATAGATTTCAAGAATAGATTGTGAAATACTTTCCAACACATTTATCTATCTATAAAACTGTACTGAAATTTTACCGGTAAATAAGGCGCAAGATATGTGGCAGGAAGATATGTGAGTAAACAGTATGGTAAACATATAACACATTTAGAAATCCAGTTTTATCAATTACCTTCTATAATAATTAAAAAAAATAATCAATTACGCACCCAAACGGCCATGTATCTTGTTGGTTTGCGTATCCCTGTATAAATTTTTTTATGTTCCACAAACTTCTATTGGCATACAAATATAGTTCAGCGAGAAAATGCATCACACAATTAAAAATATTCTCTAAGCAACTTCCATAGTCAGTAATACTTATATTTTTTTTTTCTGCGTTTCAAGTAAAGCAGGTGTATCTGTTCTTTCAACGCGCTACTTTGATAGCTTATGTATAAGAACAGCGAGTTTTATATATTTATGGAATCTTTGACCAAGGATAGTCTTTGGGGTGAGAAGGAAGAGAGTGGGGGAACATAAAAAAACTTTACATACAGATATTTTAAAGGGGTTGAAATAAACATGTTGACTAACAAACGGAAATTTTATCATCTTGATCTTTACAATGTAGGAGAGGGCAGAGTTAAAGGGGTCGGGGGGTAACAAAGTATGAGTAAAAAATTCAGTATTTAGCGCAAGGAAACACAATTTAGGCAATACATTGCATAAATAAAAATGTTTTACAAAGATCTTTGAAAATAAAGTTTAATATATAAAATTATTGGTTATGGTGGTCCATTAAATACATATATATATATATGTATATTACATATATATTGTCAGGGCCCGACTTATGTAGGTGCATGCGGGGAAGCTTCCCCGGGTCCCCCTTTTTAGGGGACTCCCATGAGAGTAGTCAGGATTTTTATTTAAATGGTGTCAAATGTTTAAAATTAAATAAAAGTGACCAAAATTCATACATTTTCGAACTTTTAAGAAGGAAGTACGGTCCCCTTCCCCCCTCCGCTTTCAGTAACCTCTCCACCTACGCAAATATCATTAGAAAACTAATGATTAATATTTTATTATGACAATTTAGTATTCTATAGTTTTCAAAAGCAATTCTTTATTAACGTTTTTCTCTTAACGTGGCAAGTTAAAACCAATACTTATAACCAATTTGGGACGTTTTCTTTTAGACATCTTATAACGTACGTAGATAAGAAAAGTAAATGTTTGCAAAGAAATACTCGTATCAAACAATCTATCATTTTTTTTCTACTATTTTCCTACAAGTATTTTTTTCTTAAAGTTTTGATTATCTTTTTGAGACACTCTGTATACAGATGTGAGCAGTACCGGATATAAAACTTATGCATATAATACAATAGTATGAAGTTTATTACTAGCTACTTCCTCATTATTCACAAAAAAATCTATAGATAGATAGATAGAGGGGGGGGGGGGGGGGCAGAATGATTCTTACCTTTCCCCCCATACCCTAATTCGGACCCTGCCCTGTATATGGTGGTTAATTAATGCTCTTCCGCCTGCCCTACCGCTAACTTTTGTAAATATTATTTAGATGAAAAAAAATTGCTCGTTTAACAATAAAAACTTTGACACATTAACGAATTAATATATAAGTGTAAAAGCTTGACAAATGCAGGTATGACTATGTAAATGATTTGAGACCAAATGTTTTTTTTTTCTTTCACTTTTTCTTTTTTTCACTTTTCGACAAATAAATTACATGAGAAATACAAGCGTTTTCCCATTGTAACCTTTATCGGGCTTCCGTGTGCAGAATTTTTTTTTCAAAACGCCAACTTTAACAGCATTTTCTAAAAGACTTCCTTCCTATGTTTATCGAAAATTGAAAAAAAATGTTCGACTTTATGGTTTCTGAATAAGAGTACCTGCCAATTCCATGTGTTTATGAACAAAACTGAATTCAGGAATGTGTCACAAAAAAAAAATCAATTTGGAAGATTATGCAGTTTTTGTACGGGGCATTCGCCCAGAGCCCCCCCAAATTTAGTGTCATAGACCTTGAAGCAATTGCAATAAGTTGGATTTATATGATGTAACAATTATCAGTCAGCATGAGCAGGAAAGAAATCAACATTAATTGTAAAATATATTTGTGATCTCTAAGTAATCTATAATTAAAAATGGATATTTAAATACGTTAAAATAAATGTGCATTATACAGTATTAGTGTAGTTTAATGCATTAAAATAAATGTTTTCTTAGTTTAATTCTCATGGTAACGAAATGAAAAGTTCAATCATCAAAATCTAGTTTAACTTCTTTTTTTTTTCCAGTTTCAATACATTCATTTCATTATGATTGTTTTAATCATACTTATCATGTAGTATTAGCATTAATTCTGATCATATAGTATTAGTCTATATGAGATATATTTATAAAAAAATAGATTGCCATGATTTAATTTGTCATTTAACAAACATGATTGTACAAAGTAAAGTAATAATAATAATAATAACAATAAATTTAAAAAAGATAATGCTTTCATTTGCATTATTGTAAGAATCTTTTAGATAATGATCTTCCCTGTCTTTAACACTAGAACGGCGGCGAGGGGTCATTTTGACCCTTGCCGAATGAAAACATTTCGATTCGAACCAGAATTTTTTTTATAATATAAGATTAATATATGTTGCCCCAAAAATAACTTAAATAAATAAGTTAAATAGTTCTAAATAAAAATTCTGATGTGAAATATTTTTTATAAAACTTGAGCAAAATTTCCCGCCGTTCTAGTGTTAAAGACATATACTTACACTTAATCATATCTACTGCTTTAATTGCATCCATTCTATTGATATTTTTGAATAATTCTATACTTGTACTGTTCATTGGTATCTTTTTAAACAATATATAGTTACACTTGAATATTTTAGGCTAATTGTGAGCTTGGTGTGCCATCGCGGAAAACGTCTAGTACTACTTTTCCATCTGACCTTTGTAAATATTACTTGCATTGCCATGAAATCGATATATGATATGGAGGCCTGTTCACTATTGGAAATAGTGAGTGTGGCCTTTATTGTTTGTTTACATGGATGTATAAAATAATTCGAATAAACTCGAATTACGGTCTAGATCGATATCTGCTCGTAGTACTTTTTTTTTATAGTAGTATACTTTTTTTATAGTAGTATACTTTTTTTTATACTTTTTTTTATAGTAGTATTCCAACCGCAATAATTGATACACATTGCTAATGTGCACTGCAGTCTGTTTCCCATAAAAATTAATAGTAATAATAATGCGCGTAGTGTTTACTGATCATTAACAGAGGAATTCCAAGACAACCGAAGAACAGTGCACTAAAAAAGGACGGTTTTAAAAGGGCACTTTTGTGAATATTTAAAATATTTTTTAGTAAAGGGTGGATTGCTGAAATTAAAATAATTTTAATATCTATAAAGAAAACTGTCTTATTTTGAAATTTGGTTTTCACACTCGAGTTCAAAATTTAATAAAACATTACTTTCATTATATCTTTCTTAATTTTTCAAATGGTGAAGAAAAAAAAAGTTTTTACTTTCCAGTTCTTTGTTTTTGTTTTTGTTTTTTTTTTGCGTGCGCGTAAAAAATTAGAGGAAAATCAAATGATTAAGAGGAAGAACGATAATAGTCCAATTGTGGGAAATTTTGTATGACAGTTTTATTTAATGGCTTGAACGACGTAATATCGTTTGCTTATCTTAGATAGAGGAATAAGATGAAATAGTCCTTTGACAATGTAGTTAAAGACAGGTCGATACACAGCTGAAGATCGTATATTCACAAATGTAAATTGAAATATAGCTCTGAATAAACGGTCTATGACTATCATAAATTTTCCCTTCGACCTACAGATCCCATTTTTGTAATATGTCTGTTAAATTGTATTAAGACAAGCTTAATAAAACTAGTTTCTAAATTATTTAGATTTTACAATTTTCCTTGTGTATTCAATTTTTCCATTTCTTTAAAAACTGTTATTGTATGCAGATTTTTCAACAGAAAAAATATTTTAGAAATTCTTTGAAAAATCGGGTCAAGCCGAACCGGACCCGCAAGAGACAAAACCTAACCCGAAACAATGGATATCAACCCGATTTGCAGCAAAATTGTAGAAGTTGATCCAACCCCCGACAAAAAAAGAAAGGTTTCCCGACCCGATGCAGGACTCTACGCCATACTCAATAAATTTAGATCCTAAGTATTATTTAAATTATTTTCGAGAAAATATTTTCATTTCTGCTGTGCATTCCTTAAATTTTGTTTTCTTTGTTGAAACTTCAAAATTTTGACTCCCACTTATTGTTACCCCCCTCCATACACACACACACACACACACACACACGTACACCCCGCTCTTAACTCTGCTCCCCTCTTACATTATAAAAATCAAGATAATGAAAAACCTTCACTTTTCAAAAAAGTACTTTTGTTTATGTTTTGACCCCTTTAAATGTATGTAAAAATTTGTTTCTTTTAATTCCATGTCCTCCCCCTTTCTCTTCACCAAAAGGCTGTCTTTGGTCAAAGTTCCCATAAATATATAAAAGTTAATAGCCTTATACATAAGCTATCCATGTACTAAATTGAGAGAATCTATAGATTGTATTTTCTGTTTACCACCCCGCCCTTTCTAGGGGCTTACTAATGAACAGCCGGCGTCTCCAGCAGAATATATTTTTTCAATACACAGCACCTATTTGTTAGTGTCCTTTAAGTGTAACGCTATGTATAATATACTTTTTTGATATCAATAATAGATATGCGGACTTACCACGGGCTTTAGTTGAAGCTTAGAATTAGTTTTCTATAACTGAAAATATATGTAACTTTAATAACTAATAGATCTGAATTTTAGGTTCATCTAAGTATATATAATAATTATTATTTTTACCACTGATTTTTTTTTGCTGAGACCTTTTCACCGTTGACCTTTTTACCTAAATTCATTTGAAATAGAGTATCTACATTAAAATATACTGCAAACGATTTTCCCGCGTAGATCACTATGTAACGGAATTCTTTTGTGCGACTCTGGAAATGAATAACAAATTCTTTGCATTTCATATTCTACAGAAAGCATGTTTTAGTGCTGCACTTGAAACGATTTTTTCCCATTGGTCGTAATTTAACGGCATACTTTTGAATGCCCCTGTAAGGGAACTGTACATGCTACATATTTCATTTTCAATGGTGATCGTGCGATAGTAAATGTCAATAACACACAAAATTTCAGGGAAATCGAATTATATTTGCGCAAGATAGAGCACTGACAGACAAACTGAAGTCATAAACCCTTTTCAACTATATTGGAAAATGTAAAATAAATAAATTCCTCATAATTTAGAATTACAAATTGTCATTAGTGTGTGACTTAATCGGAGAAAAATTTTCTTGATTTTACGATATCGGAGGTAACATGCGCATATCAAATATCACGAATTTGATTTTTTTTTAAAGTAGACCATTGAAAGTGATTATTATTTAAAAGTATTTAGGTAGAATAACTAAATTACTAAATTCTTCTATAAACACGCTTGCGGAATGGGGCAGAATTTGATAACATACAGAAAATGTGCAACAAAGTTTTTATTATTAAAAATAACCATAAGTTTAATAATAATTCTTAGGCTACAATAAAGATAACTCTTCGGCTATCAGTTTTTATTTTCCGTTGGGGAGGGGGGGGGGGAGTTATTCTAAGATTTCTGCTGTGATGTCAGAAAAGATTTTTTTTTTTAATGATGCCCTACTTTATTTTTATATCAACAATCTTTTATGTTACATTGTGCAATATTCATGATTTAATAATTATTGATTAATACTAATTTTAAAAGAACTAGTTTAAAACATAAACATTTCATAATCCTTTTATTAAATAAGCGACAATGAAAAAAATATGTAGCAAGCTACCACTATTTGGAATTTTACTGTTCCCGTGAACTGTTTTCTTTAGAAATCATCTTTACAAGGGAAGGGGTGGGGCTGTCAATCATAGTTTTCTCAAAGCTCAAAGCGTCACTTACAGGTAGTATTTCGATGTCATTCATGGGTTGCAAGAGTTTGGATTAGATAACAATGGGAGATATTTACTCTCTTTCAAACCTTACTTCAAAGAAAACTCATAGAAACTTTTAAAGTATCATTGAAATTAATTACACTGGAATATTTGGTCAACTCTGTTGTATTTAGTAGAATGATTAGGTAAAAATTAATGATAATTGTAGATATCGTTCAGGGAAGTGTAGTCTCATAAGCATTTTTCTGGCTACACCTCTGGTTCTTCTCTGTGAAACACAACTGTGAGAATAAATAAGATTTAGGGCTTTTTAATATGGCAGTTTTAATGTAAGAGTCGCTATATTGGGACTCGTTATATAAAGAAAGCACAAATAATACACAATGTTTTTAATTTTCCAAGCGGACACAGCCAGTGATATAAACATAAGAATGGTTTTTGGATTCTCCCCCCCCCCCCCTCAACTTTCAAAAGAAATCAAGTATCCAGTTATTCAAAAATATAAGTAGGTCGAATATAATGAAAACCACACATATAAATATGTGTAAAAATACACCTCTATTTATTTTTTAATGCAAGTAAAAACAAGGAAGAGTAACTTTTGTTAAGATTATCTGTCTTTAATGCATATGAATGCATTACCTATCTTAAAATGATTATTATTGTTTACTTTGCTTAATCATATTGGTGAGATGATAGGTTATATCTCCCAACCTGAGAAGTACTGTGTAAATATCATTTTATTGATTGAAATAATTCTTTCATGGCAAATCTCTTTGTATGTAAACTGCCATATAAACAAAAGGAAAATCGATCTAAGAACAGGAAAAAAAAAAAAAAAAAATATGATACGTTTGTAGAGATTTTGAAATACAGCCTTCACGGTAGAATTATCATTAACTTTGTCTCATATGATAAAGGAAAAGTTTCAAATTGAAAAATAAAATTACTTTACTTTTGCTCTAAAATATTAAAAAAGCATTGCAGATTACTGCGAGCAATTGCACTTAATAAAGCCGTCTATGATGTTTAATTGCGTGGAGTTTTTGACCTACTTCCAACAATTAATAGGCTACTTCACTCACGCGAAAGCACCCGCTCGCTAATGTTTATTTGGTGGAAGAATTTTTTTAAGATACCTCGTTTTTATTTCCATTTTTTTAAACAAATCTTTTGCATTGGCTACCTAAGATCGATCTATAGAAAGACCGTTTTTTTCTTTTTCGATTTTGTTTAAAGTTTTTTTTAAAATTTATTTAGGATACATTTACTTTCGGAACCGGTTTCGAAAGTAAAAGTATCCCCATTAAAAAACCTTGCAAATAAAATAGAAGGAGTAAAAAAGTCCTTTGTACAGATCGACCTCAGCTACTCAAATCAAAGAAAATCGTTTAAAAATACTGAAATGCAAGCACGCTATCTTTAAAAAATTCTTCCTTAGGAATAATATTGAATCTAGGAAAAAAGGTGACCGGAAAAAACGTGACAGAAAAAACAAGAGCGGAAAAAACGGGATAAGGAAAAAACGAGACCGGAAAAAACGTGACAAGGAAAAAAAAGGTGACCGGAAAAAACGTGACAAGGAAGTGTTAAATATTGAACTTGTCGATAAATAAATGCTAAAAACTAAAGTAAAGTTTTTCCCCTGTCAGTTTCTTACAGCGTAGGGGGGGGGGGGGGCAGAGTTAATGGGTGAGTTTGACAACTCTAAGATTTGGTCCAAGAAAATACAATTTTAACATTTCATTAAGAGAAGTTTATTATGACTTCTACAAAAGACAAGTTAGTGCTATCCACGGAGGGGGGGGGGGGGGGTATTAAGGAAATACAATTTATTGATTCTTTCAATTCGCTATTGATAGTTTATATATGAGTAAAGATGTTTTATAAGGCGGAGGGGGAGGGAAAAAATTGCATACACAGCCTGTAAAGGGAACAAAATAAAGACGAAGAGAGGAGGCATTTTCTTTAGAGGAATTTTTTCATTATCCTGCTTTTTGCTCGCAGGCTATCAAAGCCCAAGGATTAATGTGCACGCAGGTTCTGTATGTATGTATGTATGCTCTTACGTCTGTATGTACGTAACGCGATAACTCTTGACAGAAACATCCGATTTGCTTTAATTTTTTTTCCAGGTTCATTGTTTCCAAATTCAATATTTAACACTTCCTTGTCACGTTTTTTCCGGTCACCTTTTTTCCTTGTCACGTTTTTTCCGGTCCCGTTTTTTCCGGTCACCTTTTTTCCGTTTACCAATCTACCTATAATGAAATTTAAAACCTATCTACATCGATGCTTTTTCTGGCCCATTCAGCGTCATTATAGACAGGTTTCACGGTGCTAGTTTTAAATTATGCTAGAATTTGAATAAAATTTGCGCAACAATAATAAATAAAAATATTATTTTTGAAATGTAATGTTAAATTGGATATTTGAGATTTTTATTATTATTACACAACAAAAGTGCTGTAAGTAAAGAAAAAAAAACAGTTTAGTTATTTAGTATTATAGTTAAATGAAAAAAATGACATACATTTGGAAGTAAAAAGGAAAGAAAAGAACGTGTATATTCATTAAAAGAGCAAAATAAATAAATATTACATAATAAATAATGAACATGCAAAATAAATAAATATTATATGGCAAATGATATAAAATAATAATTATTATAGTAATGAATTAGAATCTTATGGACAGAAATAATAAAGTAAAATAAGTAAACGATGATATTCTATAAAATTGCCTAGTATATGGTTCGAAATACAATGCCATTCTTAAGCATTAACAGAAAACGAAATCCCCTAAGGCATTCGACTTAAAATACGGTAATCCAGTTGACAAATAGTCTGCCTAACGCCTATTGTGTGCTTGGAAAGAGTGGGTGATTGATAAACGCCTTCTTTAACTCCCAGTCTCGAGAAGTGGGGGGAAGCACAAACGCGCAAACGCGTTCATAACCATCTAGAAGTAGAATATTTTGACCGCCTATACGCGCTTGTGACCATCTACAAGTACAAAAGTCTGACCGCCTATATGCGTTCACGACCACTTACAAGTACCAAAGTGCGACCGCGGATACGCGTGCGTGACCACGAAAGGGTTAAGTTCAATGAAACTATAAAGGGGAGTAGATATTTTGGATTAAGTAAATGTTCAGAGCGTTGGGATATTGAACCGCTAATAAATAAAAATTTTCCGGATGAGAATGAAATTCGTGAAAATCAAAAGAATAAATCTCTCAATTTAGAAATTTCTGACACAAGCGAAATAAAAAACGGTTGCGCAACCCCATTAAGAAAACTTAATTTGTCTCCAGCTAGACATGAAGGCGCGGAGAGCGCGGAGAAAAGGAATCGAAACAACAAAATAAAAGACCGAAGTGAAAATATGACTGAAGTTCGAAGGTCAGAAAGATTGAAAAGTAAATATTCGTCAGCTAATTTAACTGATAATGTCCCGAGCAATTATTTAGAGGCAATAAATAGTGTGAATTCACGTGATTGGGGAATAGCTATGAAAAATGAATTGGATTCTTTAATTAAGCATAATGTTTGGGAAATCGTTGATATGCCAGAAAAAACGAAATTGATTAAAAGTAAATGGGTCTATGCTTTAAAAGAGGGCGACAGTAAGGAAATAAAATATAAAGCCAGATTAGTGGCAGCTGGATTTAATCAAATTAAAAACAAAGATTATACTGAATCATATTCACCTGTTGTAAATATTGAGTCATTTAGATTACTAATTGCAGTTGCAGCTAAATTAAATTTGATTGTTAAGTTTTTTGATGTAAAAACAGCATATTTATACAGTGATTTGGAAGAAACTTTATATATGTCACCACCACCTGGATATGAAAAACTGATAGGGGTTAATAAAGTTTGTAAACTGAAAAAGAGTATTTATGGATTACCCCAATCGGGTAGAAATTGGTATTTAAAAATAAAAGAGGAACTTGGTAATATTGGATTAAATCAATTAGCTTCTGATAACTGTGTATTCATTAAAGTTGAAAGTGATAACATTTTTATATTATGTATGTATGTAGACGATTTAGCTATATTTTGTAATAATCGAATAATGTATGAAAATATTGTTTCTAAAATTAAAAATGTATTCGAATTGTACGAAAATAAGAATTCTAAATTTTTAGGTATAGAAATTGAAAAACATGAAAAAGGTATAAGTTTGTCACAAGTTGAATATATTGAATCATTGTTGGTAAAACATAATTTAGAAAATTGTAAATCTGTGAAAACACCTATTGTTAAAGGTGAAGATAAAAGTTTTCCTCCAACAAATGAATTGTTTGACATAAATATGTATCAGGAAATTATTGGTGAGCTTTTATATTTAGCCAATAGAACACGTCCTGATATATCATTTGTCACAACTTATTTGTCTCAATTTAATCTCAAACCAGAGAAAAGACATTACATTTTGGCTAAAAGAGTATTAAGGTATTTAAAAGGTACAAAAGACAAAAAATTATTTTACAGCAACGAATTTGGGTATTTAAATAGTAGTTCAGATGCTAGTTGGGGAAATGGAGAAAATGGAAGGTCTTTTTCAGGAGGAGTTGTATTGTTAGGAAAGTCATTAGTATCTTGGAAATGTCGTAAACAAAAAAGTGTTAGTCTTTCTACATGTGAAGCAGAATTATTTTCTATTTCAGAAATTTGTAAGGATGTAATATGGGCTGTAAACTTATTGTCTGAGTTAAATTGTAACCAATTTATAAAAGATGCCATAATTTTAAGCACTGATAGCCAAGCAGCAATACAGTGGATTAAATGTACAAAATCCTCAAATAAATCTAGGCACATGAATTTAAGATTTCATTTTGTCAGGTATTTATTGTCAGAAGGTATTATTTCATTGGAATATGTTCAAAGTGAACATATTATTTCTGATTTCCTTACTAAAGGTGTAAATGAAGATAAGTTGTTATATTCTATGGAAAGTATTTCACTATTATGATATGTGTAATTATTGTATGTAATTTGTGTGTAATTTTTGTATGTATATGTATATGTGTTTTTTGGAATTGTTTAAAGAAAAAAAATGTATCTCTCGCAGGAGGGGTGTGTTGGGTTTAAAGGCGAGCGAACATTTTTTATGCGCATTATATCTGCGCACTGCCGGTCTTTTCCCCCGGCGCACTCAGTCTGCGTGCGAACAATAGAAGAATGTAGACGTAAAAATTATTCTGTGTGAACTTATTATGAAAAAGTAATCTGTGTGAGAAATTTATCTCTAAATTAATTGTTATGTGTTTGTGCAGTGTTTTCGTTTAATAAACTGTTTGTTCTGTCAATATCCACGGGCTTAGTGAAAATTAATATTAGTGAAAGAACAACACTTTATAATATAGCTACATAATCAGTAAAATATAATAAAGATAAGTTATTAGGATGTGGTTATCAATTGAGGCTCTTATGCTTGGATTTCCGGAATGAAAACAGCAATTTTCACCTTCTCAAAATTTGCATACGCACTTCTCATATCCATATTTATCATTTTTAAAAAAATTGTATTTTGTTTGATCATTTAAAAATCATTTTAACTCAAAACTTGAAGTCATGATTGTCAGCAACATCATTTATGTGAACAGACGCATTCTTTATTTGAGATTCTAATCTCAATTTTGGAGAGTAAAAATTTCCGTAATTTATGTTTTTTAGACGCATTTGTGTTAAAAGGCTTAGTTTTATCGAAGAAAATGATCGTTTTCTTTTAAATATGACTTCATTTTCACTTAAATAAGTATTTCTCCTAGTGTCTGAAACTTAGTATCAGTACACATGCAGAAGGAAAAACAATATAGAAAACTTATGAGGAAAAATGTGTGTTTTCAAAAGCAGTATGCCAGTTTTCGTTATTATGCCCCTAATATAATATTCTGCTCCTAATGGGAATTTGTGCCACTAAACCCTATACAACAATTTTGAATTTTTATCAGAAAATAGCATGAATAAAGTTTAAAATACTTCATTTTTCTCTCTTGTCTGCAGCAATGAAAGCTATCTAATTTTCATCATTTTGAAGAAATTTCATAAAATGCTTTTAAATTAAAATATAAAAGTGGGGATATTAAAAAAAAAAAAAAAAAAAAAAAAAAGAAAAAAAAAAGATAGTGCGACCACATCTACAAAGGAAGAGCTTTCAGTTTTTAAATATATATATATAACGATTTCGGGAGCGTCCCGGAACCTATAGAGGAAGTCGCGGCCGTTCATTTTTAGGCATGGTGTCCGTACAGCCGTCTTTAATATGTAAGGACATCTAGGAGTTGACAGAACTAGTGGAATAAATAACTGGGACTCGGGAACCGCTTGGTGGACCGAACTCATTTATTTAGCCACTCATCTTACAGCTAATTCGCGAGTTCGGCCGGGGGTCCCTCGAGCCACTTATGTCGCTGACTTTAGGAGCTACATTGACATGAGTTTTGCCGGCATCTCAAAATGGCAAGATCTGTCGTTTTTGGCGCGGGTTTTAGCTAATATCTTGGGGGTTTAACATATTTTCCAGCAGAGGGCACAGTTGTAAAATTGGAAGGAACATTTCTTTAATTGGTTGATTAGCTTTTGATTGATTGTCCAGGCTCAGATGCAAGACCTGGGCTTGGCCGGCCCGGGAATCGGCTAACCCATAGCTGCCAACATCTTACGCTTTTTCAGAGTACAAAAATTTTATAGTAAATTTTACCATTTTAAATCGCCGTAATCTGCCGATTAAATAAGGCAAAAGTTTCTATTAAATTTTTGTGGTCTGAAAAAGCGGAAGAGTTGGCAGCTATGGACTAACCACAACTGAATGAGAATATTCCGAACGTCAGCATTTTTACTCTTAAAGATCGTCCGAAAATGATATCTGAAAGTAATAAGATGTATTGCTGGGAAACAAAGTTACAAGGGGAGAAACTGATTTTAGACATAGATTTAAAGTTAGAAGAGACTTCTGATTTTAATTTTAATTTTTAGAATTTTAAAGGGTTTTTATCCTTTCACATCCCCCCCTCCAAGAAGAGGTCCACACGGACTCGCACGGAGAATGGTGAATACAAAAACAGATAAGTGCGACATTACAGTTTAGGGTTAAAGTTAAATCTAAAGGTAAATTCAAATTAAATGTAACGTTAAAGTTAAGTTTGCTAAGACGTGAGGGTTGAATTTTGCTGCTGGAAAACATATTTAAAATTTAAATTTTGAAGTATAAACTTTAAGGAAAAAAATTTAAGATTTTAAGTTTTAATGCAAAAGTATCTGAGTTTGGGATATGGCTCTTGGGACAACCTGACCGAACTTTACATAATACTTGAAAAATTTAATGACATAAACTATAAGAGTACCATTAAATATTAAAAAAAAATGAAAAACATAAATAATAATAATAATACGTGATACTATATGGGAAAACACAGTAATAATAATAAATTTTAATGTAGTGACCATAATTTTCTTGCGTGGAAGTCTTCTGGTCAGTAAGTTTGTGCTTTTTTATTTAAAGTCTTTGAGCACAAATTTTCCCATTTTTACATAAAATTAAAATCTTAAAGATTTTAATTTAACAAATTTATGTGCAAAAATATAATAATACTGGAAACTACGCATAATTATATGAAAACTTAAATTCTTTTACATAATTATAAAGAACACACAATATAATAAAATATTTGAAAACATAAAAATATTGAAAATATTTCCACACCTATTTTCAAAATATGTAAATAGTATTCAACCGTAAAATAATATACAACAAAATGTAAAAATATTCAACTTAGGACAATACTTAAAAAGGTGAACTTATAAAATATTGTGAAAATTTCTTCACTTTTTATTTCAAAATGTGAAGATATTAAAAATATGTTGAGATATACAATTGGCAAAATTAAAAAAGATTCAAATACTAAATAATGTTGAAATACGTATGATAATAAAAAAAATAATATATTGAAATCTATTTACATGGAAGACTACTTGTATGGCAAGTAGTTTTTATCCTAAACTGTTGAAGGTTTTAGTAATCCTAAACCGCTGAAGGTTTTAACAAATCCTAAACCATTGAAGGTTTTAGCAATCCTAAACCGTTGAAGGTTTTAGCAAAAATTACAAAAAGAAAAATGAGCGTGAAGTTTATTTTTTATGTGAAGATGCAGATGCAATTTACCGGTAAGCAAAGGTATTTATTATCTTGCAGACTGGGGTATTTATTTCCCTCAGTGGCATTAATAAATCCAAGTCACAATTTTAATAAACTACATCTACACTGTTAGCTCAGAAAAATCTCCTATTCTAAACAAGTAAAAAAGTCAAAAAACATTTTTCCTTAAAAGATAAGGCCAGAACGCTTTGAGTTTTCCGTGCTAGTTTTTACGCAAATAGTAAAAATCTTTTAATTTTAAGTGTTTTACTACTGGCAAAGGAAAATAAATGAATAAATAAAACAGGAAAATTAAATAGATAAAACAAATAAAAAAATTAATAAAATAATAGACCCTGGTTCAAACAAACAGGATTATGACCAAGACTTCTAAGTGCATGGCAACCCGTTGACAAATTTTTGTTAGCTAGCTTTTATTGTCCGGACATTTATTTTATCAACAGTTGCCACATTTGTTCAGAATATACAGGTCACCGAATCCCTTTTGTCTGTAGAGGGGTGTTTTCGATTGGAGTTAGAACAAATTTTTGTTTAAAGACTTAATGGGATAGAACGATGGTCATCTTTAAAAATTGTATGTCTGGGTTTGGACACTATTGGATTTTCCACTGTTAAAGTAGGGTTACCAAGGTCATGTCTAAACCAATAATTGAAAATATTGAATATATTTTGAACATGGTGGGGGCGGGACCTTCACCTGTTTCCCAAAAGTGACAGGGGTTAAATACCTGCTCATATTTTGTATTTGTGAAATGGGATTTATCATTATAAAAATATATATATATTGGATAAAATATTAAAAATTAAAAACTCAAATAGTAAAATATAACAATATAAAATATAATATTCAGCTATACACAAAAATCTAAAATGAATAATAATTGGCATAAAATTCTATATATAAAAACAAATACTTGAAAAACTGATTGATCTTTTCTTATTATGCACAAATAAGAACTGTGTAACTACACAAAAATGATTAAAATATGAATTAAATGAAAATAACACACAAACTGACACAACTTACTATTTACACACATGCAGACTTTCAGGGTGCTCATCTCTATTTATAAAAATAATTAATGGAACAGGACACTAAATATTCAATTGAGCGTGTATTATTTGATAATTTTCTGTTTAAAAACATGTAACTTGTTCCATTAACTTATTCACAGTATGCAAAAACATTAAAATCAAATCAATTTACTTTTTGGTGATCGCACATATACGTCACCGGATAAATAAGAAAACAAAACTACTGTTATTTTCGTTTGCTACGATTTTAACGCGCATGTAGAAGGTAAATCCCAAACTTTTCTAGAGTTTTAATAATAAACCTTAAATCCCGCAAGAAATGAAAATAAAGTTAATAAAAATTTTAAAATAAATTTGAATTTGTTGAAAATCTTTAACATTCCTTTAAAGTACCCATATTTTAAATTAACTACTTTGGCTTCATGAACGCTGTCAAAATTTTAAAATTTACACATTGATAACAGAAATTTTTTGTTTCCTTTTTCATTCGAAAATAATTCTCACTAAGAACTTTTTCATTTCTTCTTTAGTACTTTCGGAAATAACAAATTCCGTAATCGACATTTAAAGTAAAAAATAAAAATTAATGAAAACATGGTTGATGTAACAAAAATGATTTCTTATAATGAAAGTATTTCATAAAATAAATACTGCAAAGATAAATATGCAGTTTTACTTAATTACTTTTAATGCAAAAAATGCGCTCTTTTTTTTTTCTCTCAACTTACATGAGCTTTTAACTTAAACACATCACTCTGAAATAAAAATAAATAAAAAGAAACATACCTGTGAATTAGATTATCCAACGAATTTTACAAAAAGAAATAAATACTAAAAATAAAACACTGATTAATTACTATTTTTTTATTATTATTTTTTTTTCCTAATAAATGCTGAATGATAAAGAACAAAATAAAACTGTTCTAGTCCTCGCTTCTCAATTATTCATCTGCTTAAAAATAAATCGATTTCTATAATTTAAGGATCAGTGAATCATTTGTTTTTTGACCCGGAGAACGGAACAGTTACTTCGCGAACTTTGGCCTTGAATGTCTTTGACCCACATTTTCACTGAGTTGATTAGAGAAAAAGCATTCCCAATGAAGAACTTTGGATTACAGTCATCTTTCGTCTGCAAAAAGCGAAATCACACAGCTGTTTTACTAGAGTCGATAGAAGAATTAAATAGAAGTTAAAAATTGCAGTGTGTGCAGTTCCAATGAAATATGAAGTTCTTTAACACAGGCATTCTAGAAAGGTTATCGTACGCAACTAGTTCCAGATAAAAGTGTTCTTTTCGGAAAGATACGTACTTTTTTGCTTTTTTGAAAAGTTTATCAATATTAATAAATCCATTAGACCGGGATGTTGTGGTCTTTTTGAAAACTCCGATAATACGCAGTGCATAACTGTCCCAGAGATTTTTTATTTTTTTCTCATCGAAGTAATATACTTTTCGCGCCGAGCAGAGGGATCTCCGTAGGGAATTGTCCGAATCGCATCAGTCCAGAATTTTTTTTCCTTTTCACGATCGTTCACCTTATAGCCTTCCCGTACTCGGTTGAAACATAGTGCACAAATATTTCGCAGTATAGAAGGATATTCTTTTTCTTTTATCGTAGTAGTGATAGTTGTCGTGGCAGAGCAGAGGGAATTTCACGGCGGGTAACCATCCTCGCCGACTTTAAAAATGTAACGATTTCGGGAGCGTTCCGGAACCTATAGAGGAAGTCGCGGGCCGTTCATTTTCCGGTATGGTGTCCGTACAGCCGTCTTTAATATCTAAGGACATCTAGGGGTTGACAGAACTAGTGGAATAAATAACTGGGACTGGGGAACCGCTTGGTGGACCGAACTCATTTATTTAGCCACTCATCTTACAGCTAATTCGCGAGTTCAGCCGGGGGTCCCTCGAGCTACTTATGTCGCTGACTTTAGGAGCTACATTGACATGAGTTTTGCCGGCATCTCAAAATGGCAAGATCTGTTGTTTTTGGCGCGGGTTTTAGCTAATATCTTGGGGTTTAACATATTTTCCAGCAGAGAGCACAGTTGTGAAATTGGGAGGAACATTTCTTTAATTGGTTGATTAGCTTTTGATTGATTGTCTAGGCTCAGATACAAGACCTGGGCTTGGCCGGCCCGGGAATCGGCTAACCACAACTGAATGAGAATATTCCGAACGTCAGCATTTTTACTCTTAAAGATCGTCCGAAAATGATATCTGAAAGTAATAAGATGTATTGCTGGGAAACAAAGTTACAAGGGGAGAAACTGGTTTTAGACATAGATTTAAAGTTAGAAGAAAGAGACTTCTGATTTTAATTTTAATTTTTGGAATTTTAAAGGGCTTTTATCCTTTCATATATATATTAGTAAAATTGGTTCAGCAGAAATTTCAGGGCAGATGACTAAAAAACACACTTGTGTTTTAAATATATAGATTATATAAAATTAGGAAAAATTAAATTAAGCAAATTATGTTAGTTTGATAAAATTATTGTAGAATGTCCTAAAGAATAGCATTAAAATTTTATTATTCGAGAGAATTTTCGACAAAAACTTAAGGAACACGATATTATTTTAAACCACGAATTATTTGTTTGCTTGTCTAAATCGGCGAAGCAAATTCATCCAGGCGAGAATCATCAATTTCTTTAATATAAATCGCTATTAATTGCATGTCACCTCTCTTTTATAAAGACTCTCTACATCAGTGGTTCCCAACCTTCTTGTGGCAGCGCCCCACCTAAACATCTCTAAAATCATAATGTCCCCCCTTCCCCCTATATCATATAAATCTTATTACATAAAAAATAAACTTCTATTTTTCTGGAATGATACGAAAATAGCGTTAACACTGATAAGTGATTTCACATTCTTTAATTCATCAAAATCATATATATTTTTTTATTACAAGTATGTTTTTAACATAACCCTATGAGGCTATGGATCTTCGTATTTACACCTGCAAAGTTTTTTTTTTTTTTAATTTACCTACTTCCGTAATGTGCACGGGAATTTATTAATTTCATAAAAGTAGTACCTCATTTAGGTAATTCAAAACATTTTTTTACATTAAATATGTCCAAATAGTCAATTTTAGATATACTCTACAAAATTTCATACGTAAAAGTTCCATCATGTGGCATAGGGCTCTTTGAATAAATATGCAAGTTTTTATAAAACTAAATAATAAAAAAAGAGGCGTGTTTTACTAAAATAATATTAAAACTAGAAAAATTTACAAATTTACATGTTATTCAATATATAAAAGGTTTCAAAGTATTTTTTAAAAAGTCACACAACTATTCCGGTGTCAGTGTTTTTTAAACTATTAAATGGGAATGTTTGAAAAATTAATTTTTATTCAGTTATTTTTAAATTTTGTAAATCTGTTATTTCTATTTTTAGACTACGACACTACTTTCATTAGAAAAAAAAAATAATAAGAATTCTGAAATTGCCCCCCTGTGGGGCGTACGCCCCACGTTGGGAACCACTGCTCTACATTTTTGTAAAACATTGCGTTTATCAGTGTGTGCTTTCGATTACATTATTTTCAAAAGTGAAGCATTTTCACCTGTGAAGAATTTCAAAGCAGTAGGCTCTGAAAATGACGCATTTCTACAAAACTTAATTCAGGTTTAAGAATTAAAATACACGCTTTTTTATAAAATGCCGTCTTTTGCATCCGCTAAAGCAATCTGCTTTTACAACCCAGTTATAAACTTCGTCTATAGAAAAGTGTGCATATGACGTCATTATCACGGAATAACAGACAATATTCTTGACATAGCCCATATTTTATTTTCAACTATTTTTTCAGGTTTTATGAGCAAATGGCAACAAAAAGATACAATATCTCCTATTTTCAACTATTTTCCGTTTACTTTCAATGACTTTCAATAGAAATGAGGTACTTCTGTTGCCACGATAAGAAAAATGGTATTAAAAACTGCAAAAAAATTAATATCTCAAAAATTAATTGAGATACAGCTTTCAAACAAATTGCATTTAAAAGAGCATTTTTAGGTAGCTTTCATTACAAAAAGCTACCTATTGCAGCCGTTCGGAGGACATCGATTTCAAAAAATGTTGGTATATTTTCATCGATCATGACCCCCAGACACCGAAACCACCCTCCGTTCAAAAGTTGATATATATATATATATATATATATATCTGATCTTTGTCATACTGTAACTCTCGTATTTATGAACCGATTTGGATGAAACTCGGTGTGTACATAGTACATACAAATGTCTCGACCGAGTTCGTTGGCCAGCTTCATCCGCCATCTTGTTTCAAAATGGCGGCCATTTAAATTTTTTTAAAAAATTTAAAATTTGAAATGTGGTACCAAAAAATTTAAAATTGAAAAATATTTTTTCCTCATGTGTTTGACCTTAATACAAAGATTCCGGAGCATTTTTTGTTTCGTCTATATCTTAAAAAATGGCTGAGTTATAGCACTTTGAATTTCTAGCTTGGCTGACATTTTGAAACGACCTGATGTTTGTCGCACGATAACAGGCGTATTTATGAATCGATTTGGATGTACCTTGGTGTATACATAATACGTACCAATGTCTCGACCGAGTTCGTTGGCCAGCTTCATCCGCCATCTTGTGTCAAAATGGCGGCCATTTAAATTTAAAAAAAAATTTTAATTTGAAATGTGGTACCAAAAAATTGAACATTGAAAAATATTTTTTTGTTATGTGTTTGACCTTGATACAAAGATTCCGGGGCAGTTTTTGTTTCGTCTATATCTTTAAAAATGGCTGAGTTATAGCACTTTGAATTTCTATCGGGGCTGACATTTTGAAACGACCTGATTTTTGTCACGCGATAACAGGCGTATTTATGAACCGATTTGGATGTACCTTGGTGTATACATAATACGTACCAATTTCTCGACCGAGTTCGTTCGCCAGCTTCATCTGCCATCTTGTTTCAAAATGGTGGCCATTTAAAATTTTTTTAAAAATTTAAAATTTGAAATGAGGTACCAAAAAATTGGAAAATGAAAAAGGTTTTTTTTTTGTATGTGTTTGACCTTAATATAAAGATTCCGGAACAGTTTTTGTTTCTTCTATACCTAAAAAAATGGCTGAGTTATAGCATTTTGAATTTCTATTGTGGCTGACATTTTGAAACAACCTGATTTTTGTCACGCGATAACAGGCGTATTTATGAACCGATTTGGATGTAACTTGGTGTGTACATAGTACATACCAATGTCTCGACCGAGCTCGTTGGTCAGCTTCATCCGCCATCTTGTTTCAAAAGGGCTGCCATTTAAAAAAAAAATTAAATTTTAAATTTAAAATGAGTTATCAAAAAACTGAAAAATGAAAAAGATTTTTTTTTATCTGTTTGACCATGATACAAAGATTCCGGAGCAGTTTTTGTTTCGTATATATCTTAAAAAATGGTTGAATTATAGCACTTTGAATTTCTATCATGGCTGACATTTTGAAACGATCTGATATTTGTCACGTGATAACACGCGTATTTATTAACCTATTTCGATGTAAGAAGGCATGTGGATAGTATATCGTAATGTTTCGACCAAGTTCGCTGGCCAGCTTCATCAGCCATCTTGTTTCAAAATGGAGGCCATTAAATTAAATAAAAAATTATATTTAAAGAGAGGTGCAAAAGGATTAGAAATTGGAAAAGATTTCTTTCTTAAGTATTTGACCATGATATAAGGATTCCGGAACATTTTTTGTTTTGTCTTTATCTTAGAAAATGACTCAGATATATCAGTTTGAATTTCTAATGTGGGTGACATTTTGAAAAATCTGATTTTTTGCCTGCGACGGAACTTGTATATATCAACCGATTCCGATGTGAGTGAGCATGGTACACAGGAATTACTAAGGTCTCGACCAAGTTCACTCGTTAGCCTCATCCACCATGTTGTCTTAAAATGGCAGGAACTTCAAGATATCGCCGAATCTGGCAACTAAATATAAGTTACTTTAAATAAAAGCAGCTTGAATAAAGCTGAGTAATTTCGTGAAATTCTCATTCATAATGATGTAATGTTGATAAAGATTAGGATTGAATCTCCTATAATCGGTTTCCACTAAATTGAGCTTCGTGTATTTGAATAATATAAGCTTGCTTTTTAAAAATAAGGAATATGAAAGGTACCTCTTCCTCCCGGCACTAGCCGGAAGGACTTTTTCCTTATACGACAGTGTAAAAATTTAAAATGTGCGATGTTTAGAAGTTTAAAAATTTGCAGTAGAGAAAATTTCAAAACCAAAATTTCATTTCAAATTTCAAAATGTTGCCATTCGCAAAATGACGTATGCGTTACGCACAGATATGTTTAAAAAAAGAAAAAAAAAAGATAGTGCGATCACATCTACAAAGGAAGAGATTTCAATTTTTAAAAATATATATATTAGTAAAATTGGTTCTGCAGAAAGGTCAGGCAGATGACTAAAAAACACACTTGTGTTTTAAATATATAGATTATGTAAAATTAGGAAAAATTAAATTAAGCAAATTATGTTATTTTGATAAAATTATTGTAGAGAGAATTTTCGACAAACACTTAAGGAACACGATATTATTTTAAACCACGAATTATTGTATTGCTTGTCTAACTCGGCGAAGCAAATTCATCCCGGCGAGAATCATCAATTTCTCTAATATAAATCGCTATTAATTGCATGTTACCCCTCTTTTATAAAGACACTCTACATTTTTGTAAACATTGCGTTTATCAGTGTATGCTTTCGATTACATTATTTTCAAAAGTGAAGCATTTTCACCTGTGAAGAATTTCAAAGCAGCCGGGCTGTGAAAATGACGCACTTCTACAAAACATAATTCAGGTTTAAGAATTAAAATACACGCTTTTTTATAAAATGACGTCATTTGCATCCGCTAAAGCAATCTGCTTTTACAACCCAGTCTTAAACTTCGTCTATAGAAAACTGCGCATATGACGTCATTATCACGGAATAACAGACAATATTCTTGACATAGCCCATATTTTATTTTCAACTATTTTTTCAGGTTTTATGAGCAAATGGCAACAAAAAGATACAATATCTCCTATTTTCAACTATTTTCCGTTTACTTTCAATGACTTTCAATAGAAATGAAGTACTTTTGTTGCCACGATAAGAAAAATGGTATTAAAAACTGCAAAAAAAAATTAATATCTCAAAAATTAATTGAGATACAGCTTTCAAACAAATTGCATTCAAAAGAGCATTTTTTTCCTTATACGACGGTGTAAAAATTTAAAATGTGCGATGTTTAGAAATTTAAAAAGGGCATAGCCGGATAAGCATTGGAAACATGCCTTTTAATCAAATTTCCTGATTTTTTTCCCAGACGTAGCTACACATCTGACAATATATTTCCCCTATTATCACCCTATAAATATTGATATTTAATGACATAAAAATGTTTTTTCGATTTTTAAAAAAACGGATTTTCTCAAAAACTGCTGAATGGAATTTCATGCCATTAATTGAGGATATATAGATATCAAAGACTCATAACTGGTAAATTTTGTATAATTTTCTGTTTATAAAAACTGTGTGAAATAGCGAAATAAAAATTTAAAAGAATAAAAATCATATCTTATGGTTATCCGAAAATTACCATTTTCTTGTAAAAAATTCTCCATATGTGCCCGTATATTCTATATAAATGCCGAAAGTTTGCGTTGGGTACTACATATAAATATTTACAAAAATGTATATTAAAATTATGGAAATTCATTTTAAGGCGTTATTTTGGGCGGAGCTAATCATTTTCCACACCCGAAGAATTTTTGGAATAAACAGTTACAGAATTGCTGTATTTTAAATTTTAATGAACACATTAGTAACATTCTCAATACTGTCGATTTCAAAAGGAACATGATGTTGAAAAACATAGCTTATATGCTAAATGGAATATAAAATACATCCATTGACATATTGTCTACTGACTTTGTTCCAAAAATTCTTCGGATGGTGAAATTATGTAGCTCCGCCCCAAATAACGCCTTAAAATGAATTTCAATAATCTTAATATACATTTTTGTAAATATTTATATGTAGTACCCAACGCAAACTTTCAGCATTTATATAGAATATACGGGCACATATGGAGAATTTTTTACAAGAAAATGGTAATTTTCGGATAACCATAAGATATGATTTTTATTCTTTTAAATTTTTATTTCGCTATTTCACACAGTTTTTATAAACAGAAAATTATAGAAAAAATACCAGTTATGCATCTTTGGCATCTATATATCCTCAGTAAATGGCATGAAATTCCGCGCAGCAATTTTTGAGAAAAACCGTTTTTTAAAAAATTGAAAAAACATTTTTATGTCATTAAATAGCAATATTTATAGGGTGATATTAGGGGAAATACATTGTCAGGTATGTTATCACATCTGGGTAAAAAATCAGTAAATTTGATTGAAAGGCATGTTTCCAATGCTTATCCGGCTATGCCCTTTGCAGTAGAGAAAATTTCAAAACCAAAGTTTCATTTCAAATTTCAAAATGTTGCCATTCGCAAAATGACGTATGCTTTACGCACAGCTATGTTTGTCCTTTATAATATAGATAGTTTTTGAAATATTGTTGAAATTCATAAAATGTTTCTGGCCTTTTTTTTCTTATTTATTGTCGAAAATGTTTTTGAGAACGGTGGGTTTAGGGGGGCAGAGCCCCCCTGACAATAATAAGTATTCATCTCAAAAAGCACATTTGTTTATATTTATTTAGAATACTGCTAAAATTTGTGTAATTGTATCGGAAGAAATTTTCCAAGATGGTGCAGAAACTTCGTTTTTAAATCTTTATGCTATTTATAAATCCATGTTTTTACATAATTTTCTATTTTTAAAAAGGGTGCAAAATCTTTGATTTATAAATGACATAAAGATTTAGAAATGGTGTTTTTCCGCCATCTTGAAAAATTGGCGAGATTTTTTTCGCCAAGTTCGCCAAGCGGCACAGAATATGGAACTCATCCCGCAATAAAAACCTTAACAGAAATTACAAGCAGAAGATAAGGTGCTTATGAACTGTAGAGAAAAACTTAAACTATTAATATTTAGTATAATTTACAAAGTTTACGTAAACATAAATTAGGAATAAAAGAAAAATTCTTAAAAGAAAAGCATTTGAAACAGTATTAAAGGAAATATTCATATGTTTTGTAAAAGCTAAGACATACATTTTAAACAGTTTTGTATATTTGTAATGATAAAAAAATTTTCCTAAGCACTTTTGAAAGAATAATTGCTCCGCCCCTAAAAGATTGAGTAAGTAAAAAAGGTGTGTCCCACTGGACCCAAAAATCGACTTGTCCAAACGCAGCAAAATGCTTTGAAAACATTATTTATAACAGTGAACCAGTGTTGCCAAATTGGGGACTTTTTTGTCCCCTGATTGTTGATTGTCACCGCTTTTTTGAAATAGAGATATTCGGCCTATTTAAAAATAGATAAAAAATTCTGAAAAATAAGCAGAATTATACTATTTAAAAAAAATTGTGACAGTCAAATAATCTGAATTTTAAAAAAGCACAATCTGGCAACACTGCAGTGAACAAACTGTTGCTTAAGAGTACAACTGTTTCTGACTAGTAATTTTAAAGTTTTATATATTCACAAAATAATATCAACATAACATTATGACAGAAGTCTAATAAATCATTAAAAATTTCACGAAATACACACATGTGCAGACATGAAGAAATGCCTACCAAATGGCTTCTTAACCCTAGATCTACCGGGAATTTTATTCAAGTTTTAATAAAACGTTCTACACCAGAATTTTTATTTAAAACTATTTAACTTATTTATTTACCTTATTTTTGTCTGGTTTATATACTTAGTTTATTTTAAAGAAATTTCTGGTTTGAATGAATATTTTGTATGTGCCTGTCGGGTCCAATGGACCCGTCTGGTAGACGGAGGGTTAAGTTGAACAAACCCTGTTAAACCGAAATACACACATAGTACAAAAAGAGAGAGGGTTTGGTTTTGTTTATGACGGCCAATTATCAACACGAGGGATATAGGCCCTAAGAGGGGAAGTGCCACGCCACGAAAACTTCGAACGATTAGGCGGACGGGCGCGATTGGGATCGAATCCAGCACCTCCCGTCTACCAGCTTCGAGGGCAGAACCTCTCGGCCGCTGGTGGGGCCAAAGAGAGAGAGAGAGAAATCTAAAACGCATGTGAAGCAGCGAACAGCAGCGACCGTAACCGAAGTTGTGAACAATGGCTTCGCTATTCTAGAAATCCGAGAAAAGAATCTGGTTTTGAGATTCGCTGAAAGATAAGGTTGCACAATGTATACCTGCAAAGACTTATCGATATAAACAGAAATGCGAAGTAAGCGAATTCTTAAATTTGATAGATTCGAGAATGGAAGTAGTGCATGTGCGCCTTTTTATTACTCCACATCTACACCAGGAAAAAAAAAAGGAAAAAGACCGCAGTCAGAATGTATTGGAACTACCCCGAGGTACACATACGGTTTCAACAACCATCTTAGCGAGCCTGCTAATACATTTGGGCCGCAACCGCATTTGTTAAGAGGCCACTGCAGTCACAGGCAGAATGAAAACAAGATGGCCGCTCGCATTTGAGCTAAATTGGAAGGATGGTCTAAATTCAAATGATTGACAAGGGAACTCTTCCAATCAGCAAATGGCCAATTATCTGGCTCGATTCCACCCCCCACCCCCTTTCGGCTGAGCGCTACATTTGATCATTTCCAGTGGGTTTCAGGTCTAAAGAATTTTTTCTTTTCAACGGTCTTCGCTTTTAGAGTAGATCAAAGCCGCTGCTTTGTGGAGACCCTCGATAACATTAAAAGCCGTAAAAAGAATTTTAATCTGTTTATGATAAGAGTGCAAAAACTAAAACGATTTCAGAAAATAAATGAATATTTTATTTAGATATATTTCTTTTTTTTATATTCAGATTCATTTTATAGTTTTTACAAACATAAAATTGAAATTATTGCCGTATAAAAACTATTTTATTTCACATAACGCAATTACATTTAAAATCAAGAGGGAGATATTGAATGAGGGGGAAATATCAGGTACAAATATTCTAAAATAATTATCTTTTGTGGGGATTCTTTTTAAAACATGAAATTTATCAAGAAATTTATAAGGACTATTTATAAGTGTGTGTGTGGGGGGGATTTCTGAACACTAAATATTTTTTAAATGATGCAGTCAGATAAGAATGCTTTTGTAGAGGTTCGTAATCTAAATAACACTAAAATACTTTTATTTTCATTACATTTCCCCCCCCTTTTAACACTCTCCAAGAAAGTTTAAAAGTGTTTATGAATTGGGTTTGTCCGTCCGCCTGTCTGTCTGTCCGTCCTCTAAATAGCGCAAATGTAGTCGGATTGCCATGTAATTGATATACGATATTCAAAATCATCATGGTATGTTCGGTATTCAAAATGAATACCGAATGAATTACCATTCATGGTTCATTTACAGACGCACTCAAACGTATTCTCTTACATTATGGTCTATGGGGGGGGGGGGATCATTTAGGGTGCATTTTAATAGTGTTACACAATCTTAAACATAGTTAATTTTTTTATATACTTTGAGATACACTTTAAAATGTTTACTATAGACTATGTTATGTGTAACGCTTAAAGTACGAGTATAGGGGACTCAAAAGTATTCCGTTATGTTATAGCCCATGACGAAATATCGTTTGCGGCGTATTTGATTGATATTACTCTGTCACAATGATAATGAAATTGATATGAATTTCTGAGGTGTCCTAAGCCTACTTTCTGTACAACATGAGCATTTAACAATTATTTACGGGTCAGACAAAAGAGCTTGGTTATATATGGTCTACGAGGAAAAACTGTTTGTAGTGTATTTCGATTACATTACATTATTTCAAACATGACGAAATAGATACACATTACTTCGATTTGTTACAAGATGCTTGCATTCGAATATGGTTTGCATTTCATTTAGCGTTCATTTACAGGAACCCATAAAATATTTTGATACAATACTGTATCCGACGTGTTAGCTATTAAAAGTTAATGCTGAAAGTGCATTTTCAATTACAGAATGCGTGTTTAAGTTTAACTAAATTTTTGCGTACTACATGGTGTGCTTAAATTTTACAGACCAGGACTACACAAAAGAATTCGTAAACATTACTGAGAAAGTATGAATGGTTTAAAGATGCTTGGTTCTTTTAATTATAAATGTACAAGCTCAACTACATTTATTATGCTAAGAGATGTTTGTATCATACAAATAAAATCCTATACAGGGATATTAAAAAAACTGGATACATTCCCGCCTATGGAAAATAATTCCTAGAAGTGTGATTTCAGTAATTTTAAGCATGTTATTGCTTGAATTAGATTTCAGCTTAATATTTGACGTGTATAAAAATCTGTATGCTATATACAGGGCTACACAAAATAATTCAAGTATGTTTCCGTCTATTGGTAGAAATTGCCGAGGGTGAATTTTCAACTGTTTTATGTATTTTCTTACAAAATTAAATTTTAACATAGTTTGTAGAATCTCTACAAATATATGCAGTACAAATATATCATATACAGAGCTGCACAAAAGAATTAGAATATCTTCCGGGTTATGGGCGCAATTGTTGAAATCTGCTTTTCAAATGCATCATAAGTTTTATAAATGTTTAGTTAGATATCTTCTTCACTTTATTAAACGACGAAGTTTTGTTAGAGTGTTCTGGAAGTGTTGCAAAGTGTCGACGCTGACGCATGATTTTTCTTTTTTTGTTTATGGATGTACTCGGCTTAGTTGATAACACCTTTCGTATCTAAGTTTAGTGGTTCTTTCTGAGCTAGTCGGAATGAAATGATTTCGGAAGTTTTTGACAATTTACTTGCACATTGACGAGAAACCACAATATTTTCCTTAGAAATATCTCTCTAAAGACATTTTGCTTTGAAAAATACAGTTAATTTTTTTTTATGCACAATTAAATGTATACCTATCGCTTTATTGTTAAGACTTTCATACACAATTGAAAAGATTTAGTTAATATTATAGATAGTAAAGATTTATAATTAGGACCAAAAAAAGTATAAATTAAAAAGTTTTAAAGACTTTAACTTAGATTTTTTAACTTCATGAGTTGAGGGTAAGACAAGGTAAGAAACAGATTTTTTTGGGGGGTGGGGGGGTGGGGGGATTTAAAAGATGTCTGATTATGTAACTTATTAAAGATTTACAAATAGGACAAACATTGAAATTAAGAGTTTTAGAGACTTTAAATTTTGTGTGCATGGAAATAATGGGGAGAGGAAAGAAAAGATCAATTTTATATGGGGTGGAAGAAATTATATAATCGATTATTTATTGTTCAATATGAAACAGATAAAGCTGAAAATGTATTACGTCAATTTTGGTGGGGGAGGAGCATAGTTATTGATTATTTATGGTTACAATAAATTAACAGATAGAGTACAAGATGTTTTAGAAAAAGCAATGACTTTTAAGGTAAATTTTGTGACCTGAGGGGAAAAAATATGCAGAATTATTCTTTTTGTTGGGGGGGGGGGAAGTTTATTGGATGACTTATTATTTATTTACCTTAGAAAATATTTACAAATAGGTTAAAAAAAATAATAAACGAAAAAGTTTTAAGGACTTTAAAATTTAGATGCTTGGTAAGAGGGAGAGGCGAGGGGGAAATACCAATTTCAGTTGGGAGGTGGAGAGAAATTTTTATGATCGTTTGTTTATTGTTAAAATAAAGTGGCAAATTGAGCAGAAAAAATTTAAAAAACATAAAAGAGTTTTAAAGGGTTTTTATTTTTAAATATGGGTATTGTGGGGGAGGGAGCAAAAGGGAGAAATGACATTTTCGGAAGGGGCAATTTCCAAAAACTTTTAATGAAATGAATGCAGTGAAATAAATTGATAGTGAAATTTATGACTAATTATTTATTGTTACTCTGAAGTAACAAATAAAACAGAAAATTAAAGAAAAAATTAAGGAATTTTAAAGATTTTAAACCTTGAGACTCTAAGGGCAGCAAAAGCGGGAGCGAAATTTCGGAAGAAGGGGAGGCAAAGCGTGATTTACATTATTATTTTTTTAAATCAGAATTAAAAAAAAAATGGGAAGAGTTTCACCTTTGATTACAAAACATTATACGAGCAAAATTAAGAACTTTTAAGGCACTTTTTGAAGATTTTGCATAAAAATATGTACTTTAATGAACCAAAAATTACTTTTGAAAAATTTAAACATCTTTAAGGACTAACAAGAACCCATTGCAGGGTCACTCAAAAGTATTTTGTTACATTATGGTCTATGTGGAAAAACCATTTGGTGGTGTGTTTTAATAGCGTTATGTAAATTTATACATAATGAAATTCATTTACATTATTAAGGTGCACTGGAAGATTGTTGCTACACAAAAGAGTCATACAAAAGAGTTCGGTTTTATAAAGTTCTTCGTAGAAAAACTGTTCGCAGCGTATTTGAATTATGTTGCACTACTTCAAATATAATGAAATTTCTGATGGTTTTACTGCAAGATGTTTGGATAAGAATATGGTATGCATCGCATTTATCGTTCATTTACAGGGAAACATTAGGGATGATTGCTGAAAGTGAGTTTTAAATTGTGATATGTTTGATTTATGATAAGTTATGGTATAAGTTAAGTTAAACTAATTTTTTGTACTGGCACATACGTGGTGTATATGATTTGCATAGACGCTAGACAAATGATATCATGAGTATTACCGAGATTGACCATGAATTACTTGAAAGTATTTTTTAATTTGACTTATGCATTTTCAAGCTCAATTACATTTAGTATACTAAGAGATGATAGGTACTAAGAGATAATATACTAAGAGACTTGACCCGTAGCTGGTCGCAGACATTTAGCCGACAAACAAATAGCCGTCAATACATTTAGCAGATAGCAGTTAGCTGACACGTGCATTTAACCGATACGTACATATAGCCAAAAACACAATTAGCTGAAATTTACATACAGCATACAGGACAATTGACCGAAACGGACATATAGCAATAATTTTAGCAATACAGACAATTGGCCGACAGGCAACTGGCTGAACGTGGCAATTAGCTGGGAGGACATTTAGCCAAAAAGTCGGTTAGCCGACAGGACATTTAACCGACAAGACGATTAGCCGACAGGACATTTAACTTACAAGATGATTAGCCGACAGGACATTTAGCCGATAGGATAATTAGTCCGCATTTTTCTAACTTTTTACGATACCCCTCATAAGATATATCGCATTGGACCCCTTTGATCACTCTTTCATATTATGTACCTCCCGTTCCCTCTCCCCCAATTTGTATATCCGGAAGCATTTTTCTGACATCCCTCAAGTGATATATCATTGGGCTGGGCAGCCCTTTGATCACTCTTTCATATTATCAACCTCCCGTTAGGATACAGTTAATTTGCAGTTTGGTTACAGTTAAGATACAGTTGCGATTAGTTACTCTTCGATTACGGTTAGGTAACTGTTAGGTTATAATCAGGTTACGTTTAGGTGATAAATAGATTACACTTAGGTTACAGCTTGGTCATGGTAAAGTTATGTTACAGTTACATTACAGTTAGCATACGAGTAGGTTATAATTATGTAAACGTTAGTTACAGTTAGATTACGGTTACAGCCCAGTTAGGTTACATTTAGGCTCCAATTAGGTTACTGTTTGCTTTCAGTTAGGTTACGGTTACTTTATAATTAGGTTACGTTTAAATTACGGTTAAGTAACTGTTAGGTTATAATTAGGTTACGTTTAGGTGATAATTAGATTATACTTAGGTTACAGCTTGGTCATGGTAATGTTATGTTACAGTTAGCATACCATTAGGTTATAATTAGGTAAACGTTAGTTACAGTTAGATTACGGTTACGTCCCAGTTAGGTTACATTTAAGGTACAATTAGGTTACTTTTAGGTTTCAGTTAGGTTAAGGTTACTTTATAATTAGGTTACACTTAGGTTACGTTTAGGTTACAGATATCTTACGGTTAAGTTACAGTTACGTTACAGTTAGGTTATGGTTAGGTTACGATTAGGTTCCAGATAGGTTACAGTTACGCTAGAGTTAGGTTATGCTTAAGTTATAATTAGGTTAAGGTTAGGTTAGAGTTAAGTTACAATTAAGTCACGGTTAAGTTACAGTTAGGTTAAGGATAGGCTACAGTTAAGTTATGATTATTTTAGAGTTAGTTTACGGTTACGTGATATTTAGATTACGGTTAGGTTACAGTTAGGTCATGGTAACGTTACGGTTATGCTACAGCTAAGTTACAGTTATGTTAGGTTATAATTTGATTAACGTTAGTTTGCAGAAAGGTTAGAATTAGGTCACGGTTAGGTGACATTTAGATTACGGTTACGTCATAATTAGGAAACGTTTACGTTACAATTAAGCCGGTAGCACACTGAGGCGGCTTATGGAACATGTTGGTTGTTTCGGAGAAAAAACAGCTTTAAAACATGTTTAAAACAGCTTTCTTCTTTGTTTCAATATTTTTCTTCTCCTAAATCGTACTTCATGTTGCTCGTGTTGCGTCAGTGTGCGGCCTTAGGTTACGGTTAGCTTTCAGTTAGGTTACGGTTACGTTACAATTAGGCTACAATTAGGTTAGAGTTAGGTTACTGGTAGGTGATAATTTGGTTACAGTTATGTTACGGTTAGGTTACCGTTAGGTTATGTGGCCACCCCTCCGGGTGGTCCGGAATCAATCCCTTGAGTGGGAGAGAAGACCCGGAGCCCGGCCGAGTTCGTTGTACACGAATGCGAGAGGGTCGGATGGGGAATATTCACAGCCTCCTAGCAGCTCGTGGTCGACAGGCCGAGTTTGGCGGTCACGGGTAACGGACGTCGTGCATGGGTAGTAGGTTTTCGGACTGTACAGCCATGCAACCCCCGGCAGCCGGGTTCTCTATTCTAGAGACGGTCCATAGCTTGATCCCAGAGACGGTCATTTGGCCGGGTAGTGAGTCTGGGCAAATGGTAGCTAATGTGATAGGACCCTATCCACAAATTGACTAAGATGTAGCCTAAGGTGAGAGAGCGGACTTTGTAGAGGAAAGCTCTCGGTGACTCGCTAGTGACGACGGGGCTCCCGGGATCGCTGTGCAGGATCTCCCGGAGCAACCGAAGGTCGAGTGTTTCGGACAGCGCCTGGGATACTTTTTGTCTCAGGTGACTCATCCCGCCAATAGCCGCAGCTGGAGTAGTTTTGAGCCGACCCTAAGGTGGGTGGGGTTCGGTGGTACCCTCGTCGACCAGGGAGCGGTCGCAGAGGGAGGCCAGTATGGCTCTGGTTGCCCGATGTCATCCAGTAAACCCTGGTAGGGGGTGGGCTGGCAGGTCCGCCATTGAACGCTATTCTCGCAGGGAATCGGGCCGGAGACTCGCCGGTAACGTGGCGGCGCTTTGAACCTTAGGGGAACTCTTGGTCCGACCCAGATCCTGCGTGTCTGTGCGCTAATGGAGGTTGCCGCGCCCAGTGACAAGGATCTAGCGGTGTTTCAAACTAACTTTCGAATGCATTAACAGGTAATGGTCGGTCATTGCACGGGGTCAGGGACATTCGTGCCTGGGTACCCTCGACGGCCGTGAGGGAAGGTAGCGGGGGCCGTGCTTCTGCCGGTCTCCCGCGGGTTCTTCACCCTCGGGTGGAGTCGAGTTGTGGGGGACCGGCGGGACTCCGGACTCTCCAACCCCTTAGCGAGACGGAGTCTATTCCGCCTAGGTAGAGTTTTCCGTGCCCGCCTGGGAGGGAAAAAAACCTCATTTTTAACGATATTTATTGTAGAAAATGTCATTAAAAAATTATTGGACCCTCCCCGAGTTATCGAATTTTTAGTGTATGTTACAAATATAAGTGTATTTGAAAAATATAATGGCAGTTTAAAAGAATGACAAGTTATTAAGGTATAATGAATATTTAAAACCGCATTTCAAACGATATTTTTTGTAGAAAAAGTTACTTTTCTATGTAATTTTGATGGAGTGAACAAAAGAATATTACGAAGGTTAGTTATTGATGTTTTATGGAAAAGCTTTACAGAATAACAGTGATTGAAGAAAAAAAATATTACTTTATGAGGGTGGCGAAATTTCGATGTTTAAGTGTATATCATAAAGAAAAACGCTGAAACAATAAAAAAGCTGATTTATGATGGTGACGAGTTACTGAGGTTTACATTATTGATGTAAGACTAAGTCTTCTAAAATCTTTCGGCAAAATGTATGTGTCAGCTAAATTTCGTGTCGGATAATTCACTTATCGGCTATTTGCTCTGTTGCCTAAATGTCCTGTCGGATGAATTTCCAAGTCGAATAATTGTCCGCTGTTGGCTAACTGTCTTGTCGGCTAACTGTCGTTGTCGACTAATTGTCATGTCGGCTGAACATTCTGTCACCTAACTTCTGTCTACTAAATGTCTTGTCTTCTAAATGACATTGTAGCATATAAATAAATAGGGCTATGGCAAAAAACATGGATATATGGCCGTCCATGGATAGCAATTCTTAGGCTAATGTCAGACGAACGTCTTTTTGCACACTTTTTTCCTTACGTATTATCCCTACACAATACTAGCGGCATTATGTAGGAATAATACGTAAGTAAAAAAGCGTGCAAAAAGACGTCCGTCTGACATTAGCCTTAGAAGTGTGATTTCAGTAATTTTCAGCGTATTTATTTTTGAATTAAATTTCAGCTCAGTATGTGGCGTATCAAAAATTTATAAGGAACATACAGGGCTTCACAAAACAATTGAAGAACGTTTCCGTCTATTGTTAGAAATTAATAAATGTGCATTTTCAAATGTGTTATGTTTTTCTAACTAAACTAAAAATGTAGGAAAGAGTTCATAATCCATACTTGGTACATGGTTTTCCTTTCTTGTTTTATTTATTGTCAATAATTCATCTTCTTATGTTTTTATATTTCTCAATTGCAATAATCATGATTTTTCGGGTTCCGTACTTAAAAAGTTAAAACGGAAACATTATAAGATCACTCCTGTGTCTGTCTGTCACAGCCATTTTACTCGTAAACTACGGAACGTGGGAAGTTCAAATTGGGGATGTAATAAAGACTATTGACCCACATATTTACAGATTATTAAACATTCACAAATATGTGTGGGGGGAAACGTAGAGGGGCTAATTAGGTTATTTGAAAAAGAAATATATTTTCTTTGTGTATCGTGTAAGGTATCGGTTAAAAGATTGCGTAACGCCGAACTCAAAAATACATTTCTTTTAATTTTAGATATTATATTTTCAGAGATATCGTCGAAAATGCAGTGCAAAAATATGTCCCCCTCCCCCATCGATTTTCAAATCTACTGAAACTAAAATTATGAAAAAAAATTAGAGGTAGTAGAGGTTAATTTAATACTTGCAGGAAAATTAAAGCGATTGCCCTAGGTGGCATAGTTTTTCATACAAGCGCATTTTTTTGTTACATACAGATTTTTATTTGCGGGCATTCAGCAACGGTATCGAAGAGCGCTAAAGGAACCTATCGTATCAAAAGTATAAAAGCATTGTTTATAATGATTTTCGAAAAAAAAATCGTCGGTAATTCGCCGAGATATTAAGACTCCTTTTCCTGCCGGCGAAGACACTAATGAGCTAATGCTAATCCTATGGGGAGGAAAAAGTAAAGAAAGGTGCGATGTAGAGACGGATCTCGGCTATACAATGCCAAAAAAAAAAATTTAGAATATCGAAATACAAAATAGATATTAGAAAAATCCTTCCCTATACGATTAGCATTAGCTCGTGAGTGTCGTCGCTGGCAGGGGCAGTACCCTTAACCCTTAAAGACACGGTTGGTTTGGACATACATAATAGCAGAGGCGGTGTACTCTATATACCATCGGTTTTTAAATACAAGATAACTTTTAATGATATATTTGTGTAATGCAATACCCAGTAGCAGCATAAAAGCAGTAAATATCAAATTGTTAAAAACAGACCAATTTAATTAGAATTAATCGCATAAATACTATGGGATTTGCGACTAGTTTGCGTTGAGTGGATCTCTCAATACGCCTCCCGTGTCTTTAAATGGTAATTAAAGACCTATTTGAAAAAAACGCGGCACGGACAAAGTTGCATCTGTACAACCGCCTTTCGAAGCCCGATTAGTACAATGCCAAGTTTAAACTTTGAACAAGGATTTTGTTTCAGCTACACTGTAAAAAGTAAAATATTACTATGTTGAATTTAGTTTTATGAAATGAAAAATGAAATTTAAATATGCAGTAATTTTATTGTTAGTACCGAATTAAGTTCATCATATGCAGATTAAGATAAGTTTAAAAAAAGAGTTATACAAAATAGCAATGTTTAATTTTATTTCGGCTTCATATCTCTTTGAACTTTTGTGGTATACTCATTCATATTTTTCTAATATATACAGCTATACCCAACTCTACGTTGTATAGGTTTTTACAAAGTTTTTCATTATTCTTTTAAATAATACAGTTAATAATTCATATATTTATTGTAGGGAACCCTCTGAGCGCAAGCAATACTCGTACTTGACCGTTTATTTTATATACAAGTTATATGCATTGGTCTGCCAAGTCGTATCTTGGTGGAAACCATCTGCAGAACCTCAATTTAGTGGTTGATCTGTAGGTTTACCATTGTGTTTTCATGCATCCAAACTTCAATGTTTTCATACATTTGGCTGCAGCAAAATACAATGATAAACCAATCGATCAAATACTAAACTCCATTCTACAGGTGTTTTCTATCAAGATATGACTTGGCAGACCATTTGCATTTTAATATGCTGGTTAAGTTCTATCTAATCCTAAAATTTCAGCCTTCACCTTGATGAGCTGATGGTCTGTGCAATTGCCACCCGTCGAACAAATCCCTTCCTGTGAAATCTTGTATCACTCTTTAGGAATCTGTGAACAGGCACAAAAACATCCTATCTGTGTTTTTATACCTAGATTGTGTATAAAAACCTTTTTTAATTCATCACTCTGAATTTGGAGTTTTTTGTAAATAATACAGCTGTATTTTTTTTTTTTTTTTTTTTTTTTACAATTGTTTGAAAAAGACTTTGTTTGAAAAAGACTTTGTTTTTATTTTCTCTGAAAACTGCTTGGATTTTTCATAACATTGATATGCAATTCTGATAATGAATTTTTTAGAATTCCATTTCAAAGCAATATTTCTAATTTCTTCCAATTTTACCAAAGCATTATTTTTCCTTATCAGAAGTCAGAGGAAATAATTTTTTTTCTGCATCTTCATCTTTAGATTACGTTACAATTTTATTTTCCCCACATTGCTGATCGAGATTTTTTTTTACCTTGTCAGTTGCAAGTTCACAGTCAAATATCTCCAGAGATTCTCCATCTTCTTCCTCTACTTCCAAGTTAATAATCAGGATGAGTTGCCGTAATATCCTTTACCAATCTGTGTCCTATATCGGAATTTGGTAAATTAGCAGTGCTTTTAGTTTATAGTCTTTACTTGAATTTGCCGATCATGACAGTATTAAGCTATCATTCGCTGTTGCTAAGAAACTGTTTTTATTAGTTTTTAAATTAGTTTGGTAAATTAGGAGTGGTTTTACTTTGCAGCCTCTACTTGAACTTGCCGATCAAGACAATGTTAAGCTATCATTCATTGGCGCCCATAAAATGTTTTTATCAGTTTGTTAAAAATGTCCTACTGACATTTTCTACGTAAATAACGCAGACTTTCACAGTTATAGACTTGTTGATGACGGTATAATCCTTCTCCTATAATTCTTGAAAAGCTAATGACAAATTTACTAACTGTTGCATTGTGAGCCTTAATTTCCTCTCTACTCATTTTATAAAACTGTGTCATTGAATAATGAATTGTAGTAAACGAAAGAATGTGCCATCACAAATACAACATGAAATAAAAATGTTAAGTAACGCAATCTTTAACAGGATACCAATGTAAATTGAAAGTAAAGATGGAGTGTTATTAAAATTCATAGAAAAAGACCAGAGAAGAATCTATTATCAAATTCCGATTTTTGGGACTGATGCAAAAGTTTGTCGCATATTGTTGATGGAAATTAAAGAAAATGTATTTCGTGAAAATTTCAATTCCTAGCAGTTACATAATTAGCGTTCATCTGGCTAAAGAATCGATGTATTTTCTCAAATCTTCCAAAAAATAAAATATCTTATCTCAAAATGTTTTGAAGTGATCTCAATAAACGGTCATTCGACGATACAAGTTTTGGAGAATGGTTTTTGGATTGAAACATTTCATCTCAATTATAAAATTTTGTGTCTGAAGTGGGCTAGATACATGTGATCTAGCAGTCTTGTTGGAAAACAATGCCTGATTGTTGATTATTTGAAGCTGCTTCTAGCGGATTGCTTGATTTAATTAACTTAATTATAAACAGTATTTCTGCAAATTAGTGCTGTATTTTCTAAGTAACATCTATTAATAAACAATTTTCTTGTCCCACTGAATGCGAAGAAAAATCTTCTGTGGGTAGGAAATGACTTTTGCTTTGATTAAAAGGTCTCTTCGATGTAGTGATCAATGTAGTCTAAATAATCATTAACATTGTTAGTATTCCTTATATTCCATGAATTACGAATATAATCTGAAAATAAAAACTATGCGTAAATCTGGTTTTTGAATAATGTAAAATAACGCTGTTTTAAAAATATCGACATGTTTTGTAGAAATCGACTCAGGCTAAAGTTTTAGCTTCATAAAACGTAATTTTTTTTTGTACTGCTAATTGTACTGTCCGGTTCCGGGAACAAGAAATTTCCATCCGAGGAGACCTCTACTTTCAAATTTTTAGACAACAAGGACTTAGAAACTGATACAATCAATTATGACTCGTATTCAATCGTAGAGGCTTGCTTATAGAAAAAGTTTCAGGCCGAAATGTGCTGGATCGAATCATAGCTTCCGACTTCACGAGGATGAAGTAGGCATACTTCTATTACAAATTTAATTTTTTTATCCTATTTAATAACTCCAGTTAATTAAGACAATAATAACATTTTAAAATAAGCGGTAGAAATTTGCCTGATTTGCTTCGGTTAGAACATCGATTATAGATCGGATTTGGCAAACTCAAAAGTGGTTCTATTATGATTTTATCAGATATATACTTTGCAATGAAATGCTGATTTGTGTGGACTTTCTGCTGAAAATTCCTTAATGAAAACATTTCATTTATTAACATAATCAAATTAAACCTCATGAAATTGGTCTCCTTCTTCACCCCCCCCCCCCCTCCTTTCTTTATCATTTTATGAGTTTCTCCATCTTCACTGTTCGTTTTTTTTTTTTGCAAAAGAAGGTAGTGCAGATGGCCAACTGCCTTTAGTAATGTGGACTATGGTGATTTCAAGTTAAGCTAGAAAACTTAACCAATCTGCTGATTTTCGTCAACGTCTTATAACGGTGGATGAAACATGAATTCGCCATTATTCACCAGAAATGCATAGGCGTAACCAGCCTTTTGAACGGGGGGGGGGGGGGGGGGTGCCCACACTTTTTAACCTGAATATATTGTATACAAACAATATCTTATATAGTAAAACCTTCTAAAACGGACCCCATGAAACCAGCCGAATTTCCGTTTTAGACAGGTTTTCCTCTTAGAATTCATAATTGTGTGGTGTTTTTTTAAAAAAGGGCTCAAACGCGATTTTTGTTTGCGTGAAGTTGTGTGAGAAGGAGTTCAAAATATCGCAACTAAACGTAATGGTAAAAAAAAAGATATGTAAATCTCCTTGTAGCAGTGAAGTAAGGCAGTGACTAAGTGTGGTCCCAAGTGTAAAACCTTTTGGCACCCTAACTTCTTATAAAGATTAAAAAAGGCCTTTAATTCTGTTGGAAACTTCTACAGGCACAGGGACATTGCATGAGACCTAACATTATCTATGTCAAAATCTTGTAGATGAAATTTTGTCGGATGATAAATCTCAGATAATAAATGCTGTACACCAGTACATAGTACATACCCACGAAAGTTTTTCAGAATGTGACCCCATGACTTCTTAGGGATCACCGGGGGGAGGGGGGGGGGGCAAGAAAGTTTGGAGGAAAGTGCATACAAATAATTATTATAATATTATAAATAATTACAATATTCATTAATAATTCATATTTTTACCTCAAAATGTGCCCAATGTATTAGGTAAAGCAGGTCATGATATAATACAGTAGACGCTTGTTTTTACGAACTCGAGTAGACTCACATAATGTGTTCGTAAAATCAACAGTTCGTAAATGGGAATAACATTAGTTCAATGGGATGCTGGTCGGGACTAGTACATCAGTTCCTAAAAACAAAGAATTCGTAAAAAATAGGTTCGCAAAATCGAGCATCTACTGTATACACTAAATTTTGTCAAGATGATAAAAATTATATTATCATGATGCGACTGTAATAATAAAGATAGGTGCTTGTCTGTCTCTGGGTGTGTGTGTGTACGCGCGTGCGCTGAACTCAGAAAAAGCAATGCAGTCCTCACAGTCGCAAGATTTGACAGGAAAGTACCCGTTTGCCTGAAGTCATGCATATCGAAGACAATTTCTGGAATTTTTCAATTAATTTTGTATGCGAATTTTTTTAAATTAGTAAAAAAGAATCCGATTTAATATATTTTATCCAGTAAACTTTGTCTTCTGTTCAATAAAGTTTTTTCGAGATTCTTACAGCGATTTTTCAATTTATTTGTAACAATTTTTTAATGTTATTTTTAAAGGGTTTTTCTTCGCATTCCTAAAAAGAACCCGGTTTAAATATTTTACCCAATTAGTTAATTTCGTTCCCCGCAATTTTTTAATCTTTTCCGAATTTTTAATGCGATTTTTAGTGGGGTTTTTTGCACTTTGAGGCGATTTTTTGACTTTTTTTGAAACACAAAAAACTCTCCGGTAATTTTTGCAATTGCCGTGATTAAATTCGACTTGGAAGAATGTCAAATCAGTCCTTATAAGAAAGCTGAAAATTTAATTTGGCTCGAAATGAAAAAAAAAAAAAATCGCGATAATTCAGGATTCGTTTGTTTCGAGACGGAAGTGGTCGTAGCTTGGTCGGGGGTACGTTGCCGAAGGCAGTTCTCCTTCCCAAAATCCTATATTTCTTTAATTCTATATTTTCGTTAAAAAAAAAACAACCAGCGAAACGCCACTAGTAATGAAGTTTTCTTTGAGGGGCAAGGGTTGAAATAATGTGCAGGATCACGCAATTTGTGCACAGAAAAGGAAAGTCCCGCATAATAAAAAATGCTGTGCAGTATTTCTGCCCTCAAAATTCTTTCACAGATCTGTGATTCTTCAGTGAGTATTTAAAAAAAATTTTTGAAGTCCGCTATTTTTATTTCTTTTGTGGAACTTCTCAAAATCAATTCGTCACTCGGTCCCGGAGAAATCTGAGAATTTCTTGAAACAATCGTGAAAAATATCGGGAATTTAGATAAAAGAGTGCAGAAAGAAATCTCGAATTTCGTCAAAGATTCCGAAAAAAAATCACGAATTTCGATAAATGATTTCCGAGAAAATGTTGCCAATTTCGCCAAAAAGTCGCGGAAAAGAGTAGAGGATTTTGATAATTGGTACAGAAAGATATCGAGAATTTTCCGGATCGGTCGCACAAAACTATCGCGAATTTCGACAAATGACCCCTGTAAAAAAATCAGTTTCGTGAATAGATAGCAAAAAAAAAAAAAAAAAAAAAAAAAAAAAAAAAAAAAAAATTCGTCAAAGGATTTCGGTGAAAACGAGAATTTCGTCAAAGGATCGCAGAAAGAAAATGCGAATTTCGTCAAAAGATCGCGGAAAGAAAAAGTGAATTTCGTCAAAAGATCGTGTAAAGAAAATACGAATTTCATCGAAGGATCGTGCTAAAAAATTCCCAATTTCATCAAAATATCGCGGTAAAAAATGCGAATTTCGTCAAAGGATCGCGGTGAAAAACACGAATTTTGTCAAAGGTTAATGGTGAAAAGTGCGGATTTCGACAAAAAATCGCGTAGAAAGACGTGAGTTTCGTCAAAAGATTTGGGGGAAAATTGTAAATATCATGAAATGATCGCAGGATAAAATCGCGAATTTCGTCAAAATTTACTGCACTGGGCTAAAAGATTGAAACAGGGTCCTTTTCCTAGTTTCAAAAAAACTCCACGAAATGAAAAAATCGCATAAAAATTTTCAGAAAAAAAAAATTATTATATTCACTCTAAATTAAAATGTCTGAAATTCAGACACTTAAGTGTCTGAAATGGAGTGTTCAATTTTCAGACATTTTAAAATGTCTGAATTTTTTCAGACACTTTTTGCGTCTGACTTTCAGACACTTCAAACGTCTGAATCGCATCCATTTTTTTGTAAGCATCATACGTAGCCATGTTTGACCACGTTGAATCCTGGAAAAATATTTGGCTGTGGTCCTTCCCCCCCCCCCCCCCCCCCAATACAGCCTGATTTTTTTGGTGCTCTCAGTTTTGGTATACAATTTTCGTTACGTTGATAATTTAAATCTTTTACGACATTGTACTGATTATAATCAATATCTTGAACTTCAGGAGTAGAACAAGATTAAAAAACAAAAAATATTTATCTAAATATTAGATTTTTTTAAATTTATTTTGTTTTTAACCTTATTTTACTTTAAAAGTTCAAAATATTGATTATAATCAGTACAATTTCGAAACAGATTTAAAATATAAGCTTTACAAATATTGCACATCAAATTTGGGGGCACTACAGTCGTAGGGGGACGGGGCACTTCCCAGTTTGCCCTTCCTTTAATCAAGAAGTACTTTTGCAAAAAACGCAACCCTGCATTATAGTTGTCTAAATTGAGATGTCCGGTATTCGGGAGTATCCGTTGTGGGGGTTAATGGACATTCTCGAATAGCGAACACCTCTATTTAACGAATACTTTTTTAATCAGCAGACATACATATTTGTATATTTTTACCTCAAAAAAGTAGACATCTCCAATTATCGGACAAATTCCCCGGTCCCGAAGTGTTCGCTATTAAGTGCTTTTAAGGTACATAGATAAATATATATATATATTTTATAATCTTGTCCTACTCTAAAAGTTCAAAATATTTATTATACTCGGTTGAATGTGGAAAAAGATTTAAAATATCAGATGTACGAAAATTGCAAAAATCACCCCCCCCCCCCCCAAAAAAAAATGAAAATATAAAAAAATATATTGCCACATAGGCAATTTTACATATACATCACTTGATAATCACAACAGCCATTTAACTATGAATAATGAAAATAAATAAATAAATATTCTACTTTAATAACATTGGGGAAAAAATGACTTTGGTATTTTGTTAAATATATTTGCGTTTTTAAACTTGTCCTACTCTAAAAGTTCAAAACTTTCATTATAATCAGTGCAAGATTTAAGATATCAGCTTTACAAAAATTCATGCAAAATCCCCCCCCCCCCCCCAAAAAAAAAAAAAAAATGAAAATACTTATTTAAAAATTATGTTTTTAAAAAATTTATATTTCCACATGGGCAAGTTTTTATGTAGATCAGAGGGTACTCACAAAAGCTATTCAACTATCAATAAAAACAAATAAGTACATATTCTATATTAAAAACATGAGGAAAAAATAACTTATGATTTCCAAACTTCTTTCGTCTTAAATATATACAGTAACATCTGTCATTTTTGTATTTTTCGTATAAGTGCATATAAATAAAGTTACCACAATTTTAAATACGAAATCTAGTTAGAGGTTTTTACTTTTTCCCATTATAAATTTCAAATTACTTTTTTTATTAAAAATAATAAAAAAATCAGTATTAGAGTTGATTGCAAATCAAATGCATATGTATATTTTTACAGGCAGCTTCATATAATAGACCAGTCTCATTTACTTTATTTATCTTTTTTTAATCTGCGGTTTTATGCCAGGAAGTAAGAAAGCATTAGGTCATCTTTCAAAGTTTTTTTTTTTCTTTACTTCCTTGTGGCCGTCATTTACTGCGAGATAAAAATTATCCGTTGAAACTAAGAACTGACATTGAATATATAATTCGTAATAAAAAAGAACGTCATAAGTTTAAAAATATATACTTCTAGAATTAGTGGGGTTTTTTGCGAACAGATTCAAAACTAATTAAATTTCATGCAGGATTTTGTTTAGTACAATAAATAAAATCATAAAATACACTAATTTTACTACTATAAAGAAACTTACTTGAGTTGCTGCAAGAGGTAAGAAATATTCCTCGATTTGAAATTTTAAAAACTACCACAACCACAGTGAGGGAGAAAGACTTTCATCAGTTTAAAAGGTAATCCCATAATACATCCGACTAGCCATATTTAAAGAATGAGATGTTTCATCCTAAAAACAGGACCCGCCAGACAAAAGTTTCTTTTTTTTTTGCCAGCTTCGACAGGACGAAGATGAATAACACAATATTATTGATATAAATTGATACGAGTTAACACTAAGCCCATTGCACACGCTTTGTAGAATTTCCGGGTGTAATCTTCAACCGTCGTCTACTTCTGTTCTGTGTCTATCCCGCCCTTGTATCGACGACAGCTTCTAAGAGACATTTGATGTTGAGCACACAGGTCAGATGTATGTATTCAATAAATAAATACTCCAAGTTAATACGAATTAAAATCACAGTACTTCACATTTCGCAAAAAACGAATTAAAATACACGCGTACATAAAAACAAACTTTGCTTGAATTACAACGTATACCACTTCGAACGAAGACATCTAAAACGCATGCGCAACTGGGAGTGCTAGTGCCCCCTGGTGGTTATTGCGTCGGAAGAATCAAAACGTCTAAAATTAAGACACGTTTAAAGCAATGAAGTGTCTTAAAATAAGACGTTTGCGGATATTTTAGACATTATTCTCAGTTCGTTTACACCATGGTCATAGTAAGACGCTTATGTATCTTAAATTAAGACATCTATAGTGTCTTAATTTTCAGATTAAGACACTTAAGTGTCTAAAATTCTTTTCAGTCACATATGTGTCTAAATTTAAGACGCTTCTATTTGCAGTGTTGACTTGAAAGACTGCAACAATCTTCCATTTACGAATGTCAAAATATGGTCGCGAAACACGAATTTCATCCAACCAACCAACTACAGATTAATTTTAATTTTCTGTGATATTATTTCTCATTTTCAAAGGAGGCAGGGCCTGTGCACTCCCACCTATCCCCCGGCTAATCGCATTTTACAATTACTGTTTCACCTCTACATTCCCTTTGATTTTTTTTTTTTTGCTTCTTTCTAGACTTTAGACTGCGAAATCAAAGTGACAAATAATTTCTGTTTCTATCCTCGTCCAGAACTTGCGTTAATTTCTCATGAAATTGCCGAAACATGCAATAGAAAGAACGGTGTTAAAAGAAAATCTCCCACAAAAAAAGACTTTTGTTCAGATTCTTGTAAATATTCTAGTTTGAAAAAAGATAAAGAACATAATTTAAAAAAAAAGAACGTGGAATTCTTTTTTTTTTATCACTGTTCAAAACTTAGGCTGTTAGTTTTCTGAACTAAACTAATCTGCTAAACTAATTAAACTGCTTTTACTACTTCTTCTTCTTTTTTGTAGATTTCGATTTTTTTTAAATAGTTGTGCTTGAGTCTGCGCAAACGGGAAGGGAGGGGTGCCTGGGCACCCAGGGCAACCCCCCCCCCTGATTACGCCTATGAAATGAAACAGCAAACTAAACAATGTGAAAGAGCAGCTGAAATTGCGCCAAAGAAAGTGAAAACGGTTCCATCTGCTGCAAAAGCCATGGATACGGTTTTCGGGAATTCACAAAGTGTGGTGATCATAGACCACCGGCAAAAAGGTAGGATCGTCACCGGACAGTGTTATGCATTTCTACGGGACCAATTAAAGAGTGCTTATTCCGACAAAACGTCCATACCTGAGCAAAAAAAACGTGTTCTTTCACCGCAGCAGTGCTCTTGCACACATGCCTGCAGTTTTCGCTACGAAAGTCAATGAGCTATGCTCTGTAGTGCTTCCACATGCACCGGATTTTGCTCCCAGCGATTATTTCCTTTTCCCAAGACTGAAAAAATGGCTCGGTAGTCGGAAATTCACTTCAAAATATGGGGTTAAAGCAGAGACCACCACTTCATTTCCAAAGTTAGATAAGGCTTATTATACTGAAGATAATAAAAAGTCGGAAACTGATTGGTTTAAATTTTTTAAGTTGTAAGGAACTACGTTGAAAAAATGAAATATTGTCAAAATTTTTCTATTTTCTTTGTCGGGCTGATTATCTTTCGAAACACACTCGTATCGACATCAAATTTTATTTTTCCTCCAAAACAAAAATAAAAAAGGTGGAGTTCACGAAAAATGCAGGTCCTAGTTGTAATTAAAATTAGACCCCCTGATGCTGAGAATATAACACTATAAAATTTGGTAAGACGGAAACTTAAACAATAGGTGCGAACTACCTTTTTATATGGGTTATTTGCGTTTTTGCAGATACAATTGCCGGGTTTTTTAAGGGGAATAATGAAAATTCCTTTTAAACCAGGGTTTCGTTACAGCTACGTATCAGAAAATAAATTTGTTAGCTAGCAGACATTTATAAAATGTAATATTTTACCTTACAGTCTCCTTATTTCCAGTTTAACATTATTATAGTTAATGATAAATTTTCGCGTTTCCTTACCGTTACAAAAAATATCTTTAGGTTACTTTTGAGAACAACACAGTAGAAAAAAACACGCAACACTGTAGGAAAAAAACACACAGCACTGTAGAAAAAAAGGACTAAAATACGGAAATACTATTGGCAATCTAGACGCCAGTACAATTTCGTATTTTAAAGGAAATTTTTCCAGGTAAATTACACAATATTTTCCGATTTTTTTTAAATTTAACGGTTTTTTCTGTAATTTAAAGGGAAAAAGTTCCGTTAAAATACGGAAATAGTACTATCGTCTAGATTGCCAGTAGTATTTCCGTAATTTAGTCCTTTTTTTTACAATGTAATAACGGGAAAAAATGTAATCGCTAATGTGAAGTCTATGGGAGCGTTATTTTCAAATATCTCGCATGCTTTTAAATATTTTAGAATGAATTTTTTTGCATAGGATATCTGAGAACGATCTACAACCGGGCTGTTTTTTACTTTTTCGATTTTTGTTAGAGATATTTGAAAAAATTACTTATACTTTCGGAACTGGTGGAATCGGTTCTGAAATTGAAATTATCATAATAAAAGAAAACTATAACTAAAATCGAAAAAAGTAAAACCTAGCCTGGTTGTTGATCCCCCACAGCTATCCTATGCAAAAAAGAAATCATTCAAAAATATTGAAATCAAAGCGAGAAATTTGAAAATAACGCGCCCATAGACTTAAAATTAGCATTTTCATTTCTTCAGTGTCTGAAGTGGGCTCTTTAAAAAAAAAATGTTACACAGGACAAATTTCACATTTTCTGCAACTTTTAAAGGTATACTGTCCCCATAAAAATGACCCAATGACAAATATTAAAAATAATAAATATTAAGTTTTTTTAAGTTTCGAATAAATTGATCAACACTTTTAAAGTTAACAATCTTTAAAACTTACGAATTTTAAGTTCTTGTTAAATCTTAGTAAATTTAAATTGTCCAAATTAGGAAAAATTAAAATAATAAAGTCATCAGTGAATGTTCTTAGACGATTTAACGGCATGAAAAATATGCTAAAAATTAATATAATAAGAAAACAAATAATACAGATGAAAATCAACTTTCAGGAATTTCTACCAATTAACGGAAGTGTATTTGCATTCTTTTGTACAGCGCTTACATTAGCAACAAGATTTTATACACGCCATATGTTAAGATAAAATTTATTCCAGTATAAACATGCTTAAAACTACTTAAATCGCACTTCCAGAAATTATCATCCATAGGCGTGCATGGATACAATTCTCTGGATAGCCTTGTATATTATTATATTTAGTTTTTTCTTTCGGAACCAGTTGGAATCCGTTCTGAAATTGAAACTATCCTAATATTTAAAAAAAACTAAAACCAAAATCGAAAAAGTAAAAGCTAGCCTGGTTGTCGATCGTCCTCGGCTATCCAATGCAAAAATCTATTAAAATAAAGCGATAAATTTGAAATTAACGCCCCCATAGAATTAAAAGTAGCGTTTTTATTTCTTCCCGTATCTGAAGTGGGCTCTTAAAGAAAGATGTGCAATACAGGACAAATTTCGCTTTTTCTGCGGCTGTTAAAGGTGTACTTTTTCGTTAAAAATAACAAATATTAAAAGTAATAAATATTAACAATATTCCTTTAAAGTTTCAAACAAGTTGATCAAAACTTTCGAAGTAAACATTCTTTAATACTAACTTTAAGTTTTTGTTAAATCTTAGTAAATTTAAATTGTTCAAATTATTGAAAAATTAAAATGACAAAGTCATCAATGGATATTCTTAGGCTTGTTTTAACGGCATGAAAAAATGATAAAATTTAATATAATAAGAAAACGATTAATGCAGATGAAAGTAAACTTTCAGCAATTTCTACCAATCAACTGCAGTATATTTGCATTATTTTATACAGCCCTTGCATTTGAACAAGTTTATATATACGCAACATGATAAGATCAAACTTATTGCAGTATAAACTTGCTTAAAACAACTGAAATAGTACTTCCAGAAATTATCATTCATGCATCGCATGCATCCAATTCTTTGAATAGCCTTGTATATTATTATATTTATATTTTACAAACACATCTTTCTAAATATAGTTGAACTTGAAAAGGTAGAATTTAATTTAAAAAAAAAATTAGCAATTCACTCTCATTCTCAGCAATTCTTCCTATAAATTCTTCCTATCTTTCCTTCTTCGTAGCCCTATACACGGTCTATAGAAATCATATATATAATCTAGTATTAAAAAAGGATATCATAGGTGAAAACTCACTTTTAGCAATCATCCCTAATAGAGAATACTTCGTATACAGTATCGTATCCAGCAACTTTTATGTGCCTCTGTAAATGAAATAAAATGTGATTCACATCATATTCTAATGTAAGCATCTTGTAGTAAACCTCAGTAACGTATATGAATTTCATCTTGCTTAAAATCTTGAAACAGAACTACAACACGCCGCGAGCAGTTTTTTCTGTAATAAAACTGAATTCTTTTCCGTGATCCTGTAAATGAATGATAAATGCATTGCAACTCCTTTAGCAATCATGTTATACACCTGATGAATTCATATCCATTTCGCTATGTTTGCAACAGAGAAACATTATTAAAATACGCCGTAAAACTTTTTTTCTTCATAGTCCATAATATATAGAAATGTACTTTTGAATTCCCCTGTACACGAACCTGTGCACTTCAATAAGGTGCATAGATTTTATGTTTAAATTGTTTTACATCACTAAAATACACCGCAAATGATTTTTCCCATATAGGCCATAATATAAAAGAATACTTTTGAATGTCCATGTAATGAAGTATAAATTATTACACGCTTCATTATCAATGTCATGTATGTCATGATAAACTTCAACAACGTATTTCAATTACATCACAATCCAAGTATATGTACGCTAGTTAGAGTACGGACAGACGAGCAGTCAAGCCCAACTCATAAACATTTTTCAACTATGTTGGAGAGTGCTAAATATCTGAGTACACGTCCAAAAGTTTTGTGTTGGATATACATATAGAAAATACAGAGGGCGTAGAGAAAAACGCGGGACCTGGTAGTAATTTAAATTTGACCCCCTCATGCGAAAAACATGACACTATTAACTTGGTAAGATGGAAACATAAACAACAAGTGCGAAATGCCGTTTTAGGTGGTTTTTTCCGTCTTTGTACATACAATTGTAAAATATTTTTAGGGGAATTTTGAAAATATTCTGTTTAAACCAGGACTCCGTTACAAATACGTATTGAAAAATAAATTTGCTAGCTGACAGACTTTTATAAAATGCTATATTTTACCTTATACTCTCAAAACTTTTAGCTTTACATTATTATAGTTAATGATAAATTTTCCCATTTCCTAACAGTTGAAATAATACCTTTCCGTTACATTTGAGAACCTACACTAGTAACCGGAAAAAAATGAAAGCGCTAATGTTAAGTCTATGGGAGCATTATTTTCAAATATCTCGCTTCCTTTTAAAAAATTTAAAATGAATTTTTTTGCATAAAATAGCTGAGGACGCTCTATAACAGGGCTAGTTTTTACTTTTTTGATTTTGGTTTCAGATATATATTTTTTAAATTACTTTTACTTTCATAACCGGTTGGAATCCGTTCTGAAATATAAACTATCCAAATATTAAAAAAAACTGTAACCAAAATCGAAAAAGTAAAAACTAGCCTGGTTGTCAATCGTCCCCTGCTATCCTATGCAAAAATCAAAAATATTAAAATCAAAACGAGAATTTTGAAAATAACGCCCCCATAGACATTAACGTTTTCCTTTCTCCTCGTGTCTGAAGTGGGCTCTTAAAAAAAGATGTGTTACACAGGACAAATTTCGTTCTCGACTGTTAAAGGTGTACTGTCCCCTTAAAAATAATAAATATTAAAGTAATGAATATCAAAAATATTTCTTTAAAAATTTGAACAAGTTTATTTACAATTTTATAGTTCACAATCTTTAAAATTTACTAACTTTAAGTTCTGCTGATTTTTAATTAAAAAAACTATTTTTCGAAATTAAAATGTTAAATTGTCGAATATTTTATACATATACAAGAATAAGAAACTTGAAACCCAGTCTCCTGGCCAGGCCACAAACATGTTTTAGCAAATTCTGACTTCTTAATTTTATTATTTGTTAGCTATTTTAACTTAAAATTACTTTAAAAAGAACGCGTCTATTTTTTTGTTAAGCTTTATTACCGTTTTACTTAATAAACCAGTGTTGAATTCAGGGGATGGCCCGGGCGGGACATCCTCCCTCCCGGAGCGATGAGTTGCCCCCCCCCCGGAAGATTTGATATTTTGCATTTTCAATTGTCAAAAAGTGCAATTTCCCCCTAGAACTCTATGTTCCCCACCCCGGAGCCTCGGAAATCCCTCCCGGAGAAAAGTGTCTGAATTCAACACTATTATAAACTCGGGCTGAAATTTGATCCCCTAGTAACTTGTAGAAGCTTTACCTCTCTGTATACGGTTCTAAAATTTTATATATACAAAGTAAATGCGTAATATCCTTCGTTATTCATAGAAATATAGAATTTGAAATATTTCATTCTTTCAAGAGTATTTTGTTGAAATTAAACAATAATCGTCTAAAAAAATAAATCCAAAGTATAAATAGGAGTGATCTATTTTACCACGTTACAATAATCCAATCATACCAAAGGAAATATTAAGCAGTTTCCATTTGCTAAAATGTGTCGGTCTTAGCCAATCAGATTTTCAATAGGGCGGTGTTTTCATGTCGGATATGGGGCGGGCAACATATCATTAGAAGGCCGTTTTTGACACATTTTTCATCAAAATCTTTACAAATTTTGCTCAGCCTAATTGTAGTAGAACTATTGAAAGCATATTAGTGGAAAGCTTAAACTCTATATTTTCGTTGTGCTTTTTTAAATTTTTCTGAATTTTGCTGATTTGGATTTTATAAGACTAGAAAGGACACAACACCTCGAATTTCACTGGATCCTAAATTTACAGGATCCTGAGAATTAAACTACAACGAAAATCGGAAAAGTAAAAAATAGCCCGGAAACAGATAGTCCTCAGCTATCCTGTGCAAAAAAAAATCATTTAAAAATATTAAAAATCAAGCAAGATATTTGAAAATAACGCTCCCATAGACTTAGCGTTAGCGTTCGAACTTCAAGGCGTGACTAGTGTGGCCTCTTAAGAAGTATTCCCATAGCTTTTCTTAAATGAAGTTTCAAAAAGAAAAACTCTTAAATTTTAATGATATAAATATGCGGTTTGGAAAGTGAAACCAATGATAAACGCTTTCATGATATTTAAATACTCGGAAACTGTTTTCCCCATGTTTCCATTTATTTCCACGATGGTAAATACGCAGTTATTATTATTATTTTTTAATTTATCTATTTTTATTGCAGATAATTTTTAGATATTCCGTGATTCATATATAAATTCTATTTATTTATTTATTTTTGTTTATTTGTTAATTTTTTTAGTAAACAATAACTAATTATTTAAAAATATAAAAATTTTAAATCAGAATTAGAAATTAGAAATAAAAATTTCAAGCTGTTTAAAATTAGTATAGTATGTTTATATGCTATAAAACATAATAAAAGTTTTAGAATGAAATCTGTTTCAAAAATTTTAATTGTTATTTATCATCTAAAATTATTTTCCTTTCAAAAGGTGAGATTTCAAATATATTTACCGCATTTCGTTTCACTCGGTGAATAAGTTCCATTAGAATGAGTTTACTGTCTTTTTTAGATGATGTAACTCATGCTTTATATTCAAAATAAAACCAAAATAGCAGTTCAGTCCAAAATCCAGTCTAAAATAAAATAGCATCATTTTCATTCGACAATTGTGTCTTTTTTCCCAAACTTTCTAAGATAATGTCTGTTTTATAAATTTTAAATAGCACTAAAAATGAATATTATTAAAATAGAAAATAACAATCTATTTAAAAAGACATTTCATTTATAATCTATTTAACTATTTTATTTATAACCTATTTTATCTATTTTACCTATTTAACCTATTTAACGTTAAACCTATTTAACTTTTACAGGGTGAACTATTCATATTTTTTGTCAGACAGAATTTCGCAGGGAAAGTTGTACTCCTAAGCAATACAAACTAGTTGGATGTGCCAATCCCAAAATTCTATCTCATATATTTTAATATTTCAAAATGTTGTTACAAATGTCAATATTAATTTCATTTATTAGTTCAATGCTATATAAACTTTGACTTTCATCTTAAATTTCTGCTTCAGTCAATTAACCCTAGAACTACCGGAAATTTTACTCAAGTTTTATAAAAACATTCTACACCAGAATTTTTACTTAAAACTATTTAATTTGTTTATTTAACTTATTATTGTCTGATTTATACATTTAGTTTGTTTTGAAGAAATTTCTGGTTTGAATAAATATTTTGAATGTACATGTCGGGTCCAATGGACCCGTCTGGTAGACGGAAGGTTAATCGGGGGTAAAAACGAGTTAATATCCATCATGATATTTATCAACCCTTTGCATTCCGTTTTTGCCGCTGCGGCGACATCATATTGCCTTGATAATTTTGTTTCTGGCACCGGTAATAAAGCAGTAGGGAATTTCCCTTAATTAACACTAGAACGCCCGGAAATTTTGCTCAATTTTCATAAAAATATTTGACACCAGAATTTTTATTTAAAAATATTTGACTGATTTATTTAACGTAAATATGCGTGGTCTAAATTTAACTTATTTTATGAAAGAATTTCTGGTCCCAGTTGACATTTAATCATATGGTCGGAGTCGGATAGACTCCTTCCGGGCGTTCTAGTGTTAATCAGAGCAATTTTTTTTAATTGTGTACTTTTTCTTCTTTTAAATAAGTGGTGCCGATCGAATAATATATTTGTGTAACGACGCGGAGTTGCTGGTCCACAGTCAAAATGATGCGGAGTTGCTGGTAGTCCATACTCAAAATAACGCGGAGTGCAAGGGGTTAAAATCAATAGTTTTCCGTTATTCTATTGTATATCAGATGTTTGCGAATAGCCGGCATATCAGGATGGGAAGTTCCCGTCACTTCACAAGCTGCCAGTGTAAATAGAACTACGAAAAATCAAGAAAATTATACGAAAATCGCTATTATAGTGCCCCCTTTCGGCGGAATATTTCCAAATTCAAGGAGGACCTAAAAATTTGGTTCAGTTCTATGCATAACTTCATGCACTTTTCGATGGTGCAATACTGAAAATGGCACCAAAATAGGTATTACAGCGCACCTTTTCGGCGGAAGTTTTCCAAATGCAGGGAGGACCTTCTTGCCTTGGCGATAAACGTACAATAAAAAAAATTATTTGGTTCAATTCTATGCATAACTTCATACACTTTTCGATGGTACAATACTCAAAATGGCACAAAAACCGCTATTACAGCGTTCCCTTTCGGCGGAATTTTTCTAAATGCAGGGAGGACCTTCTTGACGTGGCCAAAGACATACACAAAAAATTTGGTTCAATTCTATGCATAACTTCATACCCTTTTCAATGGTGCAATATTCAAATGGGCACAAAAATCGCTATTACAGCGCCCCCTTTTTCTGCGGAATTTTTCCAAATGCAGGGAGGACCTTCTTGACGTGGCCAAAGATATACACAAAAAATTTGGTTCAATTCTATGCATAACTTCATGCACTTTTCAATGGTACAATACCCAAAATGGCACAAAAACCGCTATTACAGCGTTCCCTTACGGCGGAATTTTTCCAAATGCAGGGAGGACCTTCTTGACGTGGCCAAAAACACACACAAAAAAATTGGTTCAATTCTATGCATAACGTCATACGCTTTTCGATGGTACAATATTCAAAAAGGCACAAAATCGCTATTACAGCGCCCCCTTTCGGCGGAATATTTCCAAATGCAGGGAGGACTTTCTTGCTTTGGCCAAAAACACACACACACAAAAAATTGGTTCAATTCTATGCATAACGTCATACGCTTTTTGATGGTACAATATTCAAAACGGCACAAAAATCGCTATTACAGCGCCCCCTTTCGGCGGAATTTTTCCAAATGCAGGGAGGACTTTCTTACCTTGCCCAAAAACACACACAAAAAATTGGTTCAATTCTATGCATATTTGAATTGAACCAAATTTTTTGTGTATGCTTTTGGCCAAGGCAAAAAGGTCCTTCCTGCATTTGGTAAAATTCTGCCAAAAGAGGGCGCTGTAGTAGCAATTTTTGTGCTATTTTCAATATTGTACCATCGAAAAGTGTGTGAAGTTATGCATAGAATTGAACCAATTTTTTTGTGTATGCTTCTGGCCAAGGCAAAAAGGTCCTTCCTGTATTTGGTAAAATTCGGCCGAAAGGTGTGCTGTAATAGAGATTTTTGTACCATCGAAAAGTGTATGACAATATGCACAGAACTGAACCAATTTTTTTCAAATTGGAATTTTTCCAAATTCAGGGAGGACGTTCTTTCCATGGGCAAAGACATACACAAAAAATTTGGTTCAATTCTATGCATATTGTCATACACTTTTCGATGGTACAATATTGAAGATGGTACAAAAATCTCTATTACAGCGCCCCCTTTCGGCGAAATTTTTCCAAATTCAGAGAGGACCTCTCTCAAAGACATACACAAAAAATTTGGTTCAATTCTATGCATAATTTCATACACTTTTCCCTGGTACAATATTGAAAATGGCACAAAAATCGCTACTACAGCGCCCCATTTCGGCAGAATTTTACCAAATGCACGAATGACCTTTTTGCCTTGGCCAGAAGCATACACAAAAAATTTGGTTCAATTCTATGCATAACTTCATACACATTTCGATGGTACAGTATTCAAAATCGCTATTACAGCGCCCCCTTGCGGTGGATTTTTTCTAAATTAAGGAAGGACCTGCTTGCCATAGCCAAAATCTTAACAAAAAATTAGTTGAATTCTATGCATAACTTCGTGCACTTTTTGATGGTACAATGGCGACAGACACACGGACAGACGGACAGATAGACATTTTCTATAAACATGTTTTTTAGGATCTCTGACCCCTAAAATGTGTAAATTCGTCGAAAACCGGAAGTCGAAAAAATTTCGATTACAATACTTTCTTCTATTGAAGATAGAAAAAAGTAAGAATTATCTGAAATCTTTCTGGGGGAAGAAGGGGGCTCGCCGTCTCTTATATTTTCAACTGAATAATTTTATACATTCATGAAATATATATTTTTTCTATATTTAATGGTAATTAAAGAAAATAATAATAATAACTAGAGAATAGGAATTCTGCTTTTACAGAAATCAGTGTCCCCCCAAACCGATGAAAAAAAAATTATTAAATACTTTTATTCAATCGAACTTATATTTTTGTAATTGATCATTTTCTTCTGATGGACTGATGGCTCCATTATTATGAAGCAGCCCTTATAACTGAAGTGTTAGGTGAAGAAAGAGCATCTGTAAAAAGTTAGAACTCTGATTTTCGATTTTCTGGTCAGGATGGGAAAAAAATGGCCAAAAAAATTATGGCCATTTTTTTTTTTCCATTCTGACCAGAAAATCAGAGTTCTAACTTTTTACGACTGCTCTTTCATCTTCACCTAACACTTCATTTATAAGGACTGTTTCATAATAATGGAAGTCATCAGTCCATCAGAAGAAAATAACTCGGTTAAGCGGGACTTTACTGTAGTTCTGTTTTAAGACTTAAAACACGCGATTTTATTTTTTATAAAATGACGTCATCCAAATCCGCTATTAACCCTTATGTGAATGACCAAATTTTACCCTTGTGTCTAATGACCGGGGTACCCGGGTACCTGCTGCGGTTTTAACATACGCGAGCCATAAAACACCCCTATTTCATTCAGTGCAACTGCTTGCCTTTAGAGAAGAGGAATTTAACGCATTTTTATAAATATTAATTACAGTAGAACTCCGCTTATCCGAACTAATTAGGTTCGGTGCCTGTTCGGATTACAAAAAATTCGGATTACACGGAATTTCGATAAAAACAGAAAAGAAAAAGATGCGTGCTATAAAAAATGTGAGTTATAAGTACTCAGTAGTATAGTAAACATCCTCTAATCCGGCATCCTCTGGTCCGACATGCTGGGTAATCAAGCACTACTTTCGGCAAAAAAATATTATTTTGTTTTTAATCACCCCTGATGTTTATAATTATCCAATGGACCTTCAGGTTGAGAAATTGCCTAACAACCAATTACAAACAGTTCAAAATCGCGAATCTGCAAATAGCTCAGTCACCACGTCTACGATGGGCGTGGAAAAAAATTTCTGTAAATAATTTGCGAAATCAAACTGTTGAAAAGAAAAATAAATTTTTACCATCCGAATTAATAACTTTTTGCATTTTAGAAATTAATTTTATACTACTAGCAAACAAAGAGATATTCGAGATTTTTTTAAGATGAGTTTCTGCCAGTAGGCCTATAGTGCACGTTTTCATTTTATATTTGTGTACTTTTATATTAGTGAGTATTTTGTTAATTCTATAAGGAAAGGGCAGCTGACGTCACTGTTGGTTGAATTACTGTTGGTCAGCAGGAAAAATATGTTCATTCATTATGACTCCTACCTGCACACATGAGCTAGGGAAATTTGAGTTTCCACGTATTACAGGTCTCTGATATGATAGGCCTACATCGCCAAGACTATTCCTGCAATGATCGTTCTGACAAAATTGTAGTTGATAGATTGGTTGACGGAAGTGTTTGTTTGTAAACATGCCCTTTCCTTATTCATGCTGCTTAAAAAACAAAAAAAATAATAACATGATTTACTGCAATTTTTTTTAATTCCAACTTCTGCACGTTTTTCCCAACAGTTATCCGGATTAGCAGGATTCTTCTGTACTTCAGGTGTCAACAATTCAAACAAAGATCACACATTTGAAATGTGGAAATTTCATATCTGTTTTATCGAGCAAGTATGAATGTAGACCGATTCTTGAATATTCTTAGATTTGATCGTTTTCACAACCAGAATACACGAGTGGAATGCCTTCATAATGTTAAAGCCTCAGCAATTCGTGATTTATGGATTATGCTAAATCCTAACATATTGGAAAAATACATACCGATGGAAAAGTAAATGGTTGATGAGATTTTCCGCTTCGAGGAAGAAAAAGGTTTCCCCAATATGTTCAGTCAAAACCGGCTAAATATGGGATAAAAATATAGTAGGTATGTGATGCACATAATTATTAACCTCTTAACGCAAACTATGCACCCGAAAAACAGGTACAGACCGTGAAATAAACCAAGATTGAAATAGTTGTAAAAGACTTCGCCTCTCTATTCAAGAATTCTGGAGAAAACATCACCATGGACAACTTTTGTCTTTGGCCAAGTATTTATTATAATGAAATTTCACAATGGTTGTCACTTTGAAAAGAAACAAACCTTATATTCCCCAATAAATAAGGCCATGTAAATCGCGCACATTTTATCCACAGAATTTGGATTTCATAATAACATAAGTATTTGTTCGTATGTTCCAAAAAGGAACAAAGCTGTTATTCTAAAATGTTTTTCTATGCATCATGATAAAACCATTACAGGACCGAATGATAAACTCGAAATGATTCAGTTTTATAAGGAAATGAAATGTGGAGGGGATATAATGGGTAAATTAGTGGAACAATATAGAACACATAGGCGTACAACTTTGTGGCATTTCGATATTGTGGATATAGCAGCACTTGCTACGTACATTATACATACTGCAAATAATGATAAGATTATCTCTCTCTCTCTCTCTCTCTATTCTAAAAAAAAGTAACTATCGCTGTCACCGCCGCCGGTTTTGAATTTTTTGTGACCGGAGGTCTTTCTTCGTTAATATTAATAAAACTGTTGCATACAAAAATATGAAAATCGGTAGTATTATAGAAAAATGTTTGATAAACATGCTGATGCAGACAGTTTTCAAATCGAAGAATTATTTTAAGAGATATTTAATGCCAAAGTTGGACAAAATCGTTCCATTAAAAAAGTTTTATAGGAGCAAAAACTGTACATAGGAATTTAATCATTTTTAGATCATTTTATGCGTCAGAATTTCCCGGTGTGCAGATTGCAGTTAGTTTTTTAATTTGAATAATTTTTCGAGGTTTTATTTCTATTTTAAATCCAAATTTTCAGCATTTCGAGAGATATTTTTTACAAATTTTAGAAAAATGTATTAATTTAAACTGTTGCCAACTGTATAAACAGCGCAAACAGTAATGTTTGCTTCAAATTAAAAATTTATTTTACACGTGACTATTATAAACAAAAAATATAAAAAGCAGGAACTCATTGAAAATTACGTCATAAAAACTATAGTTACACGTGAATTTTAAATGAGAAAGGATATTGTAAAATAATAAATTCAGTAACATGCGTTAGAAGTCCTAAATAGGAGAATTTACGTCATATTACACTTATTACGTAAAATGAACAAAAAATAATATTGCAAAACAGTTTTAATTTAAAAATTGCGCGAGACATTTACTTGACATTTTAAGATGATCATAATATTTCATTTCTAACAAAAGTATGTTGACGTGAATATTAAAAAGAGAAAGAAAAGTTTGGTGAAAATTACGTCAGATTATAATTGTCAGATTCAAATTATAATTCAATCTTCCGAAATCTTTTTAAAGGCGGTCAAATTAGCGTGCTGTTAGAGTTTGCGGTGTCTGAACGGGGGTTGATGAGCGTAGATCGTAGGGGGCAGAGCCCCCTAGTAAATAAAACAGACAATTGTCGCCTGTTATTGCGGGAATAAGGTGAGATCTTGAGGCTTCCAACAATTCAAGATCAATCGCAAAATGCACATGATATGAGACATTTTACGACCAAATCCGAAATTGAAAGAAAACTGAAAAAAAAAAAAAATCTTTCACCGTATTTGAAGTTACCACACGTTCAGAACCCAGTCCAGAAAGCTTAAGACGAGATGAAACCAGAAGGATAAAAGCAGTTTGTGTTAGATGTGCTTGTTAGAACCCACATAACGGCGCAGAAAAACCAGAAAATCATGTAAACTATGTGAAAGCCAATATGAGATGTACATTCCTGCACCTTTTGCTATTGTACAGCTTGTCCACAAAATTTCACGTAAATGAAATATTTTTTACCTAAAAAAATATGTCTAACCCTTTATTTCATATTAAATTCAAGTTTTATGGATCTAAATCTAAATTTCAGTACATTTCCACAGAAAATTGGCATAGGTACCCGGGTACCCTGTTCATTGATGACAGGTATAAAAATGTTTAATGCCCCCAAAAAGTAATAAAAAAATTCCAAATTTTAAATTGATTATACTAATGGACAGTGAATACTACAAATAATGGGGATCTAAATTGATTTTAGTTTCTTTTGATATTAACACCCTGAAAACGAGATGAAACGAGAAAAAAGGTACCCGGGTACCCGGTCATTGACATAAGGGTTAAACAGGGATGCAAGCGCTGCGCCACAAATGGCTAGTTTTCACCACTAAATTTTAATAGTATTCTTCGATTTTTTAAATCTCAGAAATTCAGTCATTAGATAAGGTGAGGAATACTATAAACATTCAGTGGTATCAGTCAGCCATTTATGGCGCAGCGCTTGCATCCCTGGGGTTAAACAACATCTACAGTAAAATACGCATAGGACGTCACTATTGCTGAATTACACACAGATCTCCAAAAATAAAAGGAATTTCGTCATTCAAGAAACTTGACAAAAATAATCGACTATCTAATGTTTCATAGGCATTCATTTGTTTGTAATATTAATATAGATAATTAAAATTAAATTTCGTTTACAATAGCTCCATGTTTCATCAGAAATCATTCATTTATATTCTACTCAAAATAGCACGTATTTTAATTACATTTTTTTCGGTTGTTATGAGAAAATAGCTACAAAAATATATAATTACTATTTTTCAACTATTTTCCCTTTATTTTCTACAGAAAGTAATACTTGAGTTGCCAAACTTAAATAAATGTCACTAAAAACTACAAAAAAATTAAGATATGCAGTTGCAAATGGAAACAAATTGCATTTAAAATAATTTTTTCCCAATGCGAATGTATAAAAATTGAAAATGTGCGATGCTTAGAAGTTTAAAAAATTGCTGTAGGGTATTTAATCGTACAATGATACATCTGCTTTGTTTTACGGCTGGCTTATGCAACGTAACGTTATTTTTTTAAGACGGCACAAAATAAGCTGGGAGAAAGAAATAGCATAAACTAGAGAACAGGAATCCTGCTTTTTCAGAATTTAGTGTCGCCCCCGGCATTTCCATTACTTCATTTTTTTCTGATGGACTGATGGCTTCTATTATTATGAAACAGCCATTATAAATGAAGTGTTAGGTGAATATGAAAGAGCAGCCATAAAAAGTTAGAATTCTGATTTTCTGGGTAGAATGGGGGGGGGGGGGGGAGAAATGGCCATATTTTTTTTTTGAAAAAAAAAAGTTATGGCCATTTCTCCGCCCCCCCCCCCATTCTGACCAGAAAATCAGAGTTCTAACTTTTTACGGCTGCTCTTTCATCTTCACCTAACACTTCATTTATAATGGCTGTTTTATAATAATAGAAGCCACCAGTCCATCAGAATAAAATAACTCGGTTAAGCGAAACTCTACTGCCGTGCAAAACATATTTCAATTTTAAGACTTAAAGCACACGTTTTATTTTATGTAAGATGATGTCATTCGCATCCGCCGAGGAACTCCATATTTACGATCTACTCTTAAACATCTACAGTAAAGCATACATAGCGCATCACTATCACGAATTAATGCACAAATGCAGCAAAAAAAATGTCGTCATTCAAGAAAATCGACAAAAAAAAAACACCTAAAATTAAATATAGTTTGTAGCTCCATTGTTTTAACAGAAATCACTCATTTATATTTTTTTGAAAATAGCACGTATTTTAATTACATTTTCTTTCGGTTGTTATGAGAAAATGGCAACAAAAATGTGTAATTACTATTTTAGAATTATTAGAAATGGAGTACTTCCGTTGCCAATATTAAGCAAATGGCTCTAAAAACTACAAAAAAATTAATATTTCAAAAATAAATGGAGATACAGTTTTCAAACAAAATGCATTTAAAAGAACTTGTTTTTCCCAATACGACGGTATAAAAATTGAAAATGTGCGATGCTTAGAAGTTAAAAAAATTACTATGGATTATTTAATCGCACTGCTTTGTTTTACGGCTGGCTTCTGTAAGGTAACGTTATTTTTTGGAATACACAAAATAAGCTGGGAGAAAGAAATAGCATACCGTACCGGGGGCTAATAATAAAAAAATATTTCACTTTCATTGTTATTTATTATTTATTTTTAGACTTTTTAGACTGAGAGGACACAGACAATCACCTCATCGAGTCGAAAGCTGAAATTCCAGGATTAGACAGAACTCGATTAGCCTATTTAAACGCAACTGGTTTGCCAAGTCTTATCTTGGTAGAAAATACCTAAAAACCCAATTTCTAGGGTTGACTCGCAGATTTATCATTGTGATTTCCTGTACCCAAAAGTATAAAATCCCTGCCGGCCCGGCCTACAGGCAGAGGTAGATTTCGAAGTCAAATATACTAATTTCACAAACAAAAACTAAATCATGATTAGAGATAAACCCACTTTAACAATTTTATCTGCCGCTCTTGACGAGTTTTTATTTCATTTTCATATAATAACTGGTTTTATCAGAATCATGTTAGGGCGGCATTAAAAAAAAATACTTTTCCATGCTCAACAACTCGAAATTTTCTGCCCTAATTCCAGATTCATTTTTAATAAAAAAAAATATGAAACATGCTGATGTGATTTTTGAAGAGATTTATAAGCGGCCGGTGTTTTTATTTTTTGTTGAATTAATTAAAACTTGATATATAAAAAATTATTTTCTCAGAAGGACAATATTTTTCGTTTCTAACACAATTGCTTCGGGAAATTCCGTTCAAAATGCCCACTTTGACATCATATTTTGAAATATATTATGCCTTTATCAAAAAATCGATTATTACGGTACATTATTTAGTTTCCGAATAAGAGAATCTACCAATTAAATGCATTTGAGAGCAAAAATGAATTTAAAAACCAGTCCGAAAATAAGCAGTTTGGATTTAAGCGCATCCTTAATACAATGATTTTTCCAACACAATCCGCTTCGGTAAATTCGGTTCAAAATGCCCTTTTTAACAGCATTTAAAAAAATATATTCTGCCCCTATCAGAAAATCGACCATTACGGTACATTATACAGTTTCTGAGTAAGAAAACGTACCAATTGGAAGCCTTTGAGAGCAAAAATGAATTGTAAAATGAGTCAGAAAATAAGCAGTTTGGATTTGAATACACCCTTACTGAGATCATTTTTTTCTTCAACCGGTATGTATTTTTAATTTGTTTTTGCTCTAAGAATTGGTCCTATCCAAAACTTGTCTATATAGATGTTGTAGACAATATTAAGAAGATATATGATAAATTCATGGGAATTTTATATCTTTTGAATTGACGGAGTTATGGATTTTTTTCTTCTTCAAACCCCCTTTTTGTTTTCGTTTTTAATTTTTTTTTTTGCAGTACGAATTGGTCCTATCAAAAACTTGTGAGTATAAAAGTTGTAGATAATGTTAAGGAGATTCATGATAAAATTAATTGGATTTTATATCTTGAGAATTGACGAAGTTATGGATTTTTTTTTTCTTCTTCAAACGCCCTTTTTGCTTTCGTATTTAATTTTTTTTTGCGTACGAATTGCTCCTATCTAAAACTTGTGACTATAAAAGTTTTAGATAATGTTAAGGAGATTTATAATAAAATTAATCGAATTTGATATCTTGAGAATTGACGAAGTTATGATTTTTTTCTCCCAAAAACCCTATTTTTTGCGCCCCTTGAGCCCATTTTTAAATTTATCAAAAATCTGTGATACATAAATTTTTGGCCCTATTTTTAGAAGTAATAAAAACTTTAAACTGATTTGATATGTACAAAAATTAAGAAGTTATGGGGGGTTTTCTGTTTTCACAAAACCCCTCCCTATTTCCCTCCCCTTGGTCCGATTTTACCCATTAACGAACTTGACCGAGATTTTATGCCCATTGATTTTATGTATCAGTTTGGAAGAGATTGGTGCAGAATTACGAAAGTTATCGTGTCCAGAAGAAAGTGATATATATATATACATATATATATATAGATAGATAGATAGATAGATAGATAGATATATAAAGTTTTTTACTGACGGTGGTTTTGGGTTCTAGGGGTCATGATCGGTGTAGATCTGCAAAAATTTTTTAGAAATTCCAACATAGGAACGATCCCAATAGGTAGTATTTCATACGAAATCTACCTAAAAAAGATGGAGGTCAGGGAGCAGGAAAACACAATGGTAAACCTGCGAGTCAACCTCTGAAAGCCCGCTTTTAGGTGTCTTCCACCAAGATATGACTTGGCAGACCAATTGCGTTTTCATATACGAACCGAGTTTGTCGGAATTCTGGCATTTTAGCCTCCAACTCGACGAGGTGATTGCATGTGCTGCCGCCTGCCGGTCTATTTTCCTCCGTCACTTCAACGTCATCTTAGCTGAAATTTTACATTTTAACCCCTTAATTCTCGCTCCCGTCATATTCTCGGGCTGCGTCTTTTACTCAGATTGTTTGACTCCCACCAGTTTTATAAAATAGTGAAAGTGGCTATATTTTTTTGTATGTAATTACCTGTCATTAAATAAGGTGAATATTTCTGTTTCATAAAAGTGGTGCCAATAAGCAATTTGAATTTTTTAACCGCAATTTAATTCGAGCGTGAAGGGGTCAATATGAAATATTAGTTTCCTGGTGCAAGTAAATTAAACTTTTGCAACAATATTAAATTGAGTTCTTTTTAAATTTATTTTATTTATTTATTTATTTTGACAGATAATCATTGCCGAAACGTCAGTGAAGGCTTACTGTGGAGACCCGAAAAGTTTTTGGTTTCCGTCTGTTTGTTTGTTTGTTTGTTAGTTAGTTAGTCTGTCTGTCTCGCGATAACTGCCGTGAAAAGCATCCGATTAGCTTAAAATTAAGGATGCGTGTTGGTGAGGTCTCCGGATTTAGCTGTATAGTTTTCGGTTAAATTTGGTTCATTCGTTCGCAATATATAGAACATTTTATTTTGCGCCTTAATGCTTTCCTATAGGAATTCAGACGATTTTTCCATTTTTATTTGTTGAAAGGAAATGGCTCATATGATTGAAGGATTTAAATGAAAAATTATGGATGATGAAATTTCCCAATTAGAACCATACATTATTAATATTAGTTTGAAATTTTGTGTATACATTTGTCAGAGTTTTTAAGTTCGGTGTCTAACTTATGGAGGGATTTCATATATGTGTTCCAATAATATAAAATATTTTCTTTTAAAATTTACTTTTTTTAATGCACGTATTTCATTGTCTCAATTTTCTTTTAACTATTGCCTAGCAACGGAACTACACCTAAAAATATCGGAAATGTGAAAGTATGTGTAATTGTTTGAAGTCAAATCAACGTCGAAAGGATGAATTAATGCATTTGTGTCTTTACATATAGATGGTATTTACCCCCAGAAATAAAGAAAGCCTGTGTTCTATTGATTTTGTTCAAATATTTTTCTTTTAAATCAAAAAGTTCATTACTTTTATAAGGAATAAATTGACATTTTGCTATAAAATTTAACAATCTTTTTTTTTTTTTTTACCGTTGCCAAGAAAACCCGATCACGGAATAATAATTTATCCTAAACAGTTAATTTTGATTGAAAGATTTTCATGTGTAAGAGGAAAATGAAATAAAAAAAATAGACATGAATACGTCTTCATATTGGAAATAAAACGAAAATACGAAAAAGAAGGTGAATTTGATCTCCTATATCACAAATAAAATGAATACGCTTTGAGGTTGAAATAAAAGGGGCTCGTGTTATGATATTAATTCTTATTATTAAAAAAATGTTACTAATATCTCATGGTTTATCGTCTGCACACAGCTAACAGAAATGTTTAATTTTTAATCGAAAATTTCAATGAGGAAAAAAAAAAAACTTTTGAGAAGCAAATTAATAGTAAGACCAATGTCAGACGGGCGTCTTTTTTGCTGCTTTTTGCTTGCGTATTATCCATTGTCAATGCTATAAGACCAATGTCAGACGGGCGTCATTTTTGCTGCTTTTTTGCTTTGTATTATCCATTCACAATGGCATTGACGATGGATAATACGCAAGCAAAAAAGACTCCCGTCTGACATTGGTCTAAACGTCAAAATTATGCACCGCAAAATTATCGCTGTCGAAAATGACGTCACTGTATCGGGAAATAAATATTTTCATTCTTAAAAACCAAATATTAACCCATTAAGGACCAGCATGCTTTACAGGAATTTTATTCAGTTTACAGCACTTTTTGTTAAACACTTAATTTTACTTAATGAATCACTGAAATGTGTTAATTAAATAAAGCAAATTTTACTTTTCTCTTTTATTGGTATCAAAAAATTTTAAAAAATCACAAATATAATGTTGCGAAAACGCAACGTTAGTCTTTAATGGGTTAACTAGATTGCATGAAAAAATATTTTTTGACGAATGTTACTTCTTAATGCCGCCTCATTTCAGAAAATATGAAGGAAAATTATTTTATTTTTAAAAGGAAATTACATTTTCATTCATAAAATATAAACTTTTAATATAATTGCGCCAATGTAAATCATTTTTTGTCTACCAGTATTGAAAAATAAGGCTCGGAAGTGTAAAAATAAATCTAAGATTTACGATAACCATTAGCGTATCAATAAAATGTTACATACGTAAAAGTTATATACGAGACCACGGGGGCTCAGGGGGGATCCGCCCCCCCTGAAGGCTTTATTATTTAAAAGATACCAGAATTAGTAGCTTGTGAAAATTTCAAAATATCCTTCCATAACAACGTTTTTAATTGTTTTTAATTTAACGCTTCTAATGTCTGAAAACTTCTTATTTTTTATTCTTATAAATAATTACATAATTTGAAAACTTTAAATTGCGGTTTGCAGGGAATTGAATATTACCAGAGTATGTCTAAAAACAATGACTTTCAGAGCTGACGTTGAGGCTCCTGATCTGCAGATTTACTAGCTATAAAATATTGGTCCAAGTTTGTATTTTTATAAGGTGGTGGCGTTGTGTTGTTTTTGTCGGCCGATTATCCATACAAGGGATATAGACCCGAGATGGGATGCCTTCAGTGGGGTCATTCTAAGGGATCCTAACCCGTATTTACGAAATGTTGAAGAAAACCACATATAACTCCGAAATATTAGGCCGATGGGCGCAATTGGGTTCGAACCCAGCGCCTCTCGCCTACCAGCTTTGAGAGCATAACCTCTCAGACACTGGTGGGACTATTTCTTTACGATCATCTGAAACCATCTTTATGTTTCTGCACAATGTCGTTGGAGATTACGCGGGAAGGTTCTATTTCCTGTAGCTTCCTGTATTATGTCATGTTTGAAAGAAAATAGTTATTTATTTTTGTAAAACTATTTTTCATTGAGCGCTTCATGTTCAACAACCAACGTAAAGAAAAATCGAAACAGTAATAATTTAGCATATATATTTTACAACTTCTAAAAAAGTTTTCAATTCCTATTCAGGGTTCGTACGGGTACCGTTATTTAAAAGGCCAAATATCAGGATTTTTTAAATAGAAAAGTAAGTCTAGTTTAAACGCGCGAAATTTCGCCTTATTTAAGGACAGATGTTCTATAAGAAAATACTGGTACTGAAGAATTTCTTAGTCTGGAAATTCAAGGACCCGTAGGAACCCTGATATTGGAAGGAATGTGTTATTCATTTATTTAGTAGTTTTTAAATAAAGGTTCGAAATAGCTGTTAGTTTTTTTCTGATCTTCCATCTGTTCTTTATATTGATTTTTATGCATCACATACTTATAGCAAGAAGTTTAAATTTCTTAATAATCCCCTTTCAGCCTCCTCTTCGCCTTCGTTGCCCAATGTGTACCATCAACTATTTTAGACTTACTTTAAAATCATATTCTCTTTATTTCTTCAGCAGGGAATAAGCAGTTTTAATAGTTGAGGGAAAAATCGAGCAAAACCCTCTTTTGATTGTTTTTGGAAAGGTATTGTTAGAATTTACCATAATATGCGAGATCGTAAATATATAGTTGTTCGAAATGCACAAAAAACATATGTAATTAAAGACAACAATGGATATAATTGATAGAAAAAAGTTAATGTCCATAGATATTTATCATATCATACATATTCTGCATACGTGTTTATCATACATATTTATCATATATTTAAAATAACTCAATTGCATAACATGAATTTAAAAATATTGTATTTATTAATAACTAGCAGACCCACCCGGCGTTGCCCGGGCCCGTGATGAATGAACCTCAAATTTGTATGATTTTGTACCTTTAATTCCCTTTTGTCTGAATTTATATTTTTAAATATAAAAAATCGCAAGAAATATATTAAATTGAAGATACGTACTATTTTGCGTAAGTTGATTTTGGGAGTCTATGCGTACCGAAAGCGAGCGGAACTGCGACAAAACACTCAGGTTTTTTACTGGTTTCGTGGACATTTTCAGACATTTTGTTTTGTAAAAAATATTTCCACCCCTACGAACGTTTCAAAATTTTTATAGGAGATGTAAATCTGGTCTCTTTAGATGCTTCGATAAACATTGTGTTAAAATAAGGACGTTGACTAAAATAATAAATTAAGAAATTTGCTCAATTTACTATTCGAAAATAGTGGGTAGTGCAACCTTCCACCGACAGGGAACGCAATATGTTCTATACAAATATTACTCTACGAAACAGTGATCAAAGGGCTGTTATAACTTACGTGAAAATTTCAAGTCGATCGGTTAGTTCGTTTTCCAAATTTTAACGAATTCGCGTTCATTCTCTATTAAAAAAAAGCGTTTCTTTTTCTTTTTAAAAGTCGATTTTTTTCCATTTCGAACAAAACGTTCTGAATCATTTTTTTTAAATTTACATTCTCTTAATTAGTCTACAAATATAGGCCGAGAAGCTAAAGTTTAAAATCTGTAAATGCTGTATTTTTAAAATTTTGGTTTAAATTTGAACACCCATGAAAATTTTACCCTGTGGTTTTTATCTACTCTCCCAAATAAAAGTAGGTGTTTTTCAAAGCAGAGATAATGTCTGTAACTTTTAATAAGTAGCAGATATCTCATGACTCCCTCGAAAAACGGCATATAAAAAGTCAGAAACGGTAATTTTTTAAAAAGAAATCTAGAACCCCTCCCTCCCACCCTGGAATTTCACGCACTATTCTTTTTTACACTTTATCTTTTGTGTTATAAACGTTCTTAAAGTTTCAAACAGATCGCCTTGCTAGATTTCCTAATTTTAACAAAATCGCGTTATGTTAGTTCTACATTCCACCACCAGGGAGCGCACTCTATTCTTAATAAAAGCTACTTTACACAACCTATCAGTAGATATGTTACTCGAGGAGGTGGCGGTCTTCAGCAAGAATTTAAGATATTTGTTAAAATTACTATTCGGAAATAGTGGTAACTTAACTTTTGTCACATTTATATGCACTAAGTAGCACGTATCTGAGGACTCCGTCAAAAAACCGCACCTGAAACGGCATGAAACGCAAAGGTAAAAAAAAGAAATATTTCGCTTCTCTGCCCCCCCCCCCCCCACCTGACCGAAATTTCACGCGCCATTTTTTATAAACTTTTTCTAATGTGTTATAGACTATCTTAAAGTTTCGTGCCGATCGCTTTGTCAGATTTCCTACTTTAAATGAAATCGCGGTCTCTTAGTTCCATTTTCCACCACCAGGGAGCTCACTGTATTTTTAACAAAACTGTATCTGAACGTAACTCCGTTACACAACCTATCAGTAGATATTTTACTCGAGGAAGTGGAGGTCTTAAGCAAGAAATTAAGATATTTTTGAAATTACTATTAGAAAATAGTGGCAACAAACTTTTGACATTTTTATATTTAATAAGACTCATTTATCTCAGGACTCCTTCAAAAAACCGCACCGGAAATCGTAACAAACGCAAAAGTAAAAAGAAAAGAAATCTATCGCCCCTCCTCCTCTCCCCACCTTCCCGAAATTTCACGCACCATTCTTATATAAACTTTTTCTAATGTGTTATAAACTATCTTGAAGTTTCAAACAGATCGCCTTGTTAGATTCCCTACTTTAAAAGAAATCGCGGTCTGTTAGTTCTACATTCCACCACCAGGGAGCGCACTCTGTTCTTAGCAAAAGTGTGTATGAACGAAACCTCTTCACGCAACCTACCCGTATATACATGTATGGGGGGGGGGACGGTCTTAACCAAGAATTTAAGATATTTGCTGAAATTACTTTTCGAAAATAGTGGTATCAAGATTTCTGAAATTTTTATCTCGAATAAGTAACATTTATGCTGTATTTTTACAAATCGCACGCAGTTCTGAAGAATACTACAATAAAACTTAACGTGACTACCGTTTAAAATAAGCATATAAAAGAAATAACCAATTAGTGAAATTAGGGCCCCCCACTCATAAACTAGTAAATCTGCAGATCAGGAGCCTCAACGTCAGCTCTACAATTCATTGTGTTTAGCATCCTTTGAGTAATATTAATCTTTCTACAAAAAACGAAATTTAAAGTTTTGAAATTACATAAACATTTATAAAACGAAAAAATATTTCGAAGGTTTCTGACATTAGAAGCGTTAAATTAAACCCCTTGTTATGTAATGGTATTCTGAAAATCTCATGAGCTACTTATTCTGGTAATTTTTAGATAATAAAGTAGATTTCTTCAGGGGGGCTCTGCCCCCCTGAACCCCTTCGTAGTGTAATTTAATTTACATTTGTAATTATCAATTAATTGTGTTAATGTCCTTTAGTAAATTCTACCAATAGACGGAAACGTACATGAATTCTTTTCTATAGCCCTGTATATTACGTGAAGATTTTTACGCGTCGTCTATAACATTTAAATTTAATGCAGACAAAAAACCCTCTTAAAACTGCTCATATCACATTTCCGGGGATTAGTATGCATAGTGTGCACCATATATCCAGTTTCTGCGGAGTCCTGTATATGGTTCTATTTAAATTCTACAAACATTTGTTAGTATACTAAATGTAATTGGGCTGGGAAATACATAACTCAAAAAAAAAAAAAAAAAAAAAACACTGAAGCAATTCGCGTTCATTTTCATTTATACTTACGAATTCATTTGTGTATCCCTGTACATGGTCTATACAATATTTAAGCACTACTTATTAATCACAAATTTACTTAACGTTAAAACGCACACCTTAATCGAAAATGCTCTTCAGCAATCATCCCTAATAGACCAGAACTGTATCCGAAATATTTTATGTGACCCTATAAATGAACGATAAATACGATACAAATCATATTCAAGCTTCTTGTAGTCAACCACAGTAATGTAATTTAATTTCATAATGTTTGAATTAGTGCAACACAATTAACACACTGACGACAGGCAATTTAATTAAATCTGGGTTTAAAAACAGTAGAAGCTCCTCCCTCTTCTGAAAGTGTCTCGGAAATTGGTTTCTGAGATATGTTTTTCATGTTTATGCAGCAGTAAATATCTTTCAATGTACGGATGTAATATATAATGTCTTACAATCTATAAAAAATATGGACAACACAATATAAATGTCTTTTCTGTAAGGTAGAAGTCACTCCCTTAGCCAATGATGTATTCTGAATAAAAACGAGAATTTTCGTTTCCCGTCGCTAATGTGTTAAAATAAGCTGTGAAGAGTTTTTTTTCCCCCGTAGACCAAATTTTAATCGAGTACTTATGTGTGACCCTGAAAAAAACATATGCTTTGCACCCCATATACTACAAAAATGTTTCAAAAATACATATCAATTTTATTATTTTGTAACAGAGTAACATCATTAAAAAACGCCACAAAAGGATTTTCTTCAAAGATTGTAATATTATGAATACTTTTGAGTTCCCTGTACGCATGCTGTAAGTGCTACACATAGCATATTTTATAGTAACCAGGTTCTAGTGCACCTTAATAAAGTATATAAATTTCATTACGTTTAAAATTGTGTAACATTATTAAAACAAGGTGGAACCCGTCGAATTTCGACGAAAGAAAATGTTTACAATGGAACTGTTGCATCAAATTTATAATGCATCGACAACAATAATTACAATAAAAAATCAATCTGATACTTGTTAGTTTAACTCTCCAAAGACATATTTTAATCTAAGATTAACAAAATATTTTTTTCACAAACTTCAACTGTTAAAATTATTGAAAAATTAAATTTTATTCATATACGTAATCGGTAACATATAATCAAGATAAGTAATTTTGATTAAGTTATCAATTGATGCTTGGTATTACGGAATGAAAAATCAGCAAAAGTGATTTCACCTTGACATAATCATAGAATCCCCCCCGCGCCCTTTAAATCTAAACCGAATCAAGTCATTTTCCCCGTTTCACATTCATATTAACCATTTAAAAACATTTTAACACGCAATAGGTTATTAATAAATATATTTTCAAGCTTGAAGTCACGTTTGTCAATTATTACAACTTTCCATGTTAAAATTCCCACTCCTGATTTGAGGTCTTAGTATAATCTCTGTACCTGCGCGCAAAAATTCCAGAAATTTATAAGTTTTAGACGTATTCAAGGGGAAATAACCGGTTTTATCACATAAAATTATCGTTTTCTTTTAAATATGACGTTATTTTCAGTCGCTGAAATATTTTTCCTATTGTTTCAAACTCAATATCAGAGAGATGAAAAAAGAGTGAAATATAACAGCATCATCTGGGAAATTGCGTCTTTTTTAAAGCGTAACATCATTTTCTGTTCAATTTTTTTAAAAAGATAGTTTTAATTGTAATGAGAAAATGGCATCAGTAAGAATATAATCAATAAAGATAACTAAACCACTTTTAATAAAAATGAAGTACACTGTTAAAAATAAAGTGCGATGTTTCACCACGAAAATGGTTAAAAGTCGCTGAAATTTAGCTGCAACCAAGATATAGGTGATAAGTTTCACCAGTTTATTGGTGCTTTCATAAATACCATTATATTAGTGAAATGTTAAACCATGATTCAGGTTTTTTATAAATCCAATTTTCTGGTGAAAGGTTGAACCATAAATCAGGATTTTTTTAATCCAATTTTATAGTGAAAGGTTGAACCATAAATCAGTGTTTTTTTAAATCCAATTTTCTGGTAAAAGTTTGAACCATAATTCAGTTTTTTTTAAATCGAATTTTCTGGTAGAAGGTTGAACCACAAATCAGGATTGTTTTTAAATCCAATTTTCTGGTGAAAGGTTTAACCATGATTCAGAGTTTTTTTAAATAACATTTTCTGGTGAAATGTTAAATCATAATTCAAGGTTTTCTCTATTCCAATTTTGGTTGAACCACGATTCAGGATTTTCTCTCATCTTTATGAGGAAAGGTTACACCGGATTGTAGTTTTCTTTTTTTCCCCCTCACTTTGGTTTTCAATTTATCATTTTATTGTATAATAAACAAAATTTCAGATTATGCGAGATTATATTGCAGTAGGGAAAGCATATATATATATTTTTTCATTAAACCGAACATTATTAAATTTTTAATTATTGATTCGATTGTCTTTGAAACATATTTAAAAAACAAATGTAAACCAGTTTGATCTAATTTGATTTCACAAAGTAACTGCATTTTTTTTTTCTTCTCACAAATATTACCATTCTGTCATTGTACTTTTTGGAATATTTCTCTGCACTCACTTACACTTAGTCCTTGCTTATTCACAAAAAAATATTAAAAAAATAATAATAATTTTCTTAGATTTAAATGCATACCCAGTTTTTATTATATTTTAATTTAAACAATGGCTGAATGAATTTCTTCAACCAATATTAATTTTTGCACAGGTTTGAAAAAGTTTTTTCCACAATGCAGTTAGCTGCTGCTTTCATGATCTGTAATTGTTTGTTTTGTTTTTTAATTGTTGTGAATCTATAGATGGGCGATTCCATGGAGAGTTTCACACACATAACGCAGGCTTTAATTTGCATTTATTCAATTATTTATTAAATTTTAATGTTAATTCTGATTTTAAGTGGTATGGTAAATAAGTTATTGATATATTTTTAAATTTAAATGTGTGGCAATAAAACTCACAGAAGTATATCATTTAATTTCATTACTCAAAATGTGCTTTTTTTCTACTTCAGAAAAAAAAAGCACAGTTTGAGTAATTAAATTATATATTTCTGTGAGTTTTACTCACACACATTTAAACTAAAAAATATGTTAATAACTTATTTACCATACCACCTAAAATCAGAATTAACATTAAAATATAATAAATAATTGAATAAATGCAAATTAAAGCCTGCGTTATGTGTGTGACTCTCCACATGGAATCGCCCAGATGCTGAAATTTTTATATTATACAGTTTTCAAATTTTTACCTTCTTTTCACAAAACAAAAAATAAAAGTATTTTAATTAGCAAAAAATATTTATAGACATTTCTGCATATACTTAATATAAAGGTACAATTGTTACACATATGAAAATTTCACATATTTTCACTATTTTAAGTTACATAATTTTTAATAGTACTATTTTTGAACAGTAAAATTGACTAAAAAAAAATTAATTTTTCTACTGTTGCTGACATATATCGACAGTAACAATCTAAGCAATCCACTTCCCCTTTTCCTCAAATTGAATTATTGTCACATAATTTTCATTTTTACGTCGTTAAAAGGGGGGGGGGGGTTGCAATGTGAAATGCAATTAAATTAAATCTATATTTCAATTTACTGATTTTTCATAGTTTTAAAAATAATTTTCAAGCATGATTCTTTTAAAAATTTATACTGCACACAGCTCGATTATGCAAAATTAACTCATTTGGATATAAAAACAACAACAAAAAAAAAAACCTCAGAATTTGTTTCTCTTTAACATTCAATAATGAATATGACACTTTTCAATAAATAAAGACAAAACATAACGGATACATAATAAAAGTATATGCGTAAACACTGAAATAATCAGCATGAAAAAGGCAGCTATAAGTAGCAGAATCCATTTAACCTCTAATATCAGCTAATACAAAAGTATTACTTTAAATTTTAAAGCTTTTTTTAAATACACAATGTACATCCATAGTATATTAAATACTTACTTTGAAGGGTTAATTTAATAACAGCAGTGTCGCCAACAAGCGACTAATTATTGTTACATATATATTTTTTCAGTATTCCTAAATGATAATCTATGATGACAATTTATTTATTTTTTAACAATACTCGTAGAGAAGAAAAATATTCACCAACAGCAGCCTTGCAATAGCTGAAAAAAGAAATGATTACAGGCACAATTAAATAGCAACACATTTAAGTTGGTTTGCGGTATGCCGCTCCATTTATTAAAAATACAAATTATATAATCATTAGATTATATGTATAGTATGTCAGACTAATATTTATTGTAATATAATATCATTTTACATAGAGTTTCTCTCAGACAGTTTTAGGAGGGTGCTGCACTCTGTCTGACCATTCAGGTCATCAAATATTTAAATTCTTGAAGCTTAGTATATTCTGAATCAGGATTTCAGTCAGGTAAAATGGAAGAGATCCAAGCATCAGGTTAATTTCTCCACCTGTTTTAAATGAAAGAGTAAATATTTTAAGACATAAAATTGTTTCTTGCGCAGACATAACAATAAAAGTCAAATTTCACACAGGGGAAATAATCAAAAAATTAAACAGCATATAATTCAAATCTCTTTTACAAGGAAATCTTCAGCATTTGAAAAATCAATCAGTGTTCGAAATCATTGATGGTCCACTGGTCAGAGAAAACCAAAAATGATATTGGACATTGGACCACTAATTTGAAAATTTTAGTAGTTAGCAGGATCAATAACTTGTTCCCCCTTCTCTCACAGGGTCACACTCACAGGTAAACTTAAGTTTTCCCGTCTCAGAGAAAACCACAACCAAGCAAAAATCACACAATTTTATTTATTTAAAAAAATAAATAAATAAAACTGCATTAAACGTAAACCTTAGTCAATTGAAATATTGGAAATATCTAAATAATTTTATAGTTTTTCTTTATGTACTGTTTATTTAATTTTTAGTCATAATTTTACATTTTATTATGTTGAAAATTTTGGATAACTGCAAAGTAAGTTTGTAAGAAAAGACTGCAGAATTCTCCAATTGTTAGGTAGAAGGAGAATATTGTGAAATTCTTGAATCAAATGTGGAAAAATATTGCAAAAAGTGTCAGCTGGTTGAGGAAAAAAATTCGTCAATTGTGATTAACAAAAACTGACGTTTGCCATTTGGCTACAATAGGGTGTCAACGATTTTAATCAGTTGATTTAAATCAACGATTAAATCATGATTTTAATCAACTGATTTTTTTTTAAATCATTGATTAAAAACACAAATTTTCTAAATTTTAAAATGACATATAAAATTATTAAAATCTAAGATGAGCAGAAGTAGAAAACCAAAATAATAAGTGGCATTTTTAGAAAGGACGATACTCTTCGTTTTATGATTTTGAATTTTTATGAGCGAATGTTATTAATCATGGTCAAATGTTTATAAAATTGAATTAAGACACTCTATTCATTCAAGGAATGCAGTAATTCCCTCACAAAACAAAATAATCATGAATGTAAATGATGTTATATCAAATACAGGGTGTAAAAAAATCATGATTTAAAAAAAAAAAAAAAAAAAAAATTGATTTTTTTTATTTAAATAGGATTTTTTTTATTTTTTTCCCTGTGTTAGAATATTAAACATCTACCAAGAATTAAGCATTTCAAAAATGAATAACCCTCCAATAACATAATCTGTTTTTTTTTTGCTTTAATTAATAAAATTTTAATTATGTAATTATAGAAATTTTTAAAAAAACTGCAAATTAAAAATTTCTTTAGTAGCATATAACATTAGGTGCACTAATATTTTGTAATAATTATATAAACCAATATTAAATACTCCTTATATTTTAAAGTTATTGATAAATTGCAAATTTATGATACAGATTAAATTTAGTGATTATTAAACAATTAACTGTTTAATTAAGAACAGAATCTACATTTTTGAAAAAGTGGTTGAAAAAAAGGTGATAAATAATCGTTTGATAAATTCATAAAGCGGCCAATAATTTTACACAGGTTCTAAAGCATATTTATGTCAAATTGATCAAAAATTATAGCAATGTATACAGCAAACTCACACATAATTTATAAATAGATTACAAAAATTGTATTTTGAAATTTAAATCAGATTGTTTCCCCACAACATTAAAATATCTGAATAGCTACTAAATATTATAATATTTTGAAGTTATTTAACATTTAGTTAGATGTTTTTTTAAATGTATAATACTTCTTTTTACACAGTTTAACATTGTTATAATTAACAATAACAAATATTACAGTTTTTACAAGTGATTTAGTGATAATTTTCATTACTGATTATAATGCTTTTTTACTCTATTTCAAAAAATCAGAAAATATGTGATTTTATCATCTGATTTAAAGCAGTTGATTAAAATCACTGACACTCTATTGCTATGTTTATTGTATATAAAAGAATGAATAATTTGATTATTAAAAGGAAATTCTGACATTGTAAGTTATATTAGATTATATGTTTAAATTATATGTTTCCCCATGTTAGACCATCATTCCCTCACACATTGCTATTATCTCAAATATCTACCACTAATGAGCAGTAGCAGTCTAGCATCCTTCACAGAGAAGAAGCTATTTTGAGCAATTGTCAGTCCAGCAACATAAATTGGTGGTGTAAGATTTTGTTAATTTTACAGAATTTTTTTTTAGTCAGTATATCCGGAAGCGTTTTTATTAGCAGTCATTCCCTCACACAGAATATTCATTTTTTTTGTAAATATCAAAAATTTTAATTTTATCATACATTATATATTAAGTGTTTCTCTTAAAGGAAACAGTTTGGATTTCTTCATAATTTTGCATTTCCCCCCTACAACTAGTAAAAATGTCTTATTTCATCATTCCCTCACATTTTTTATTTTATTTTTTCCACAAATTTTTATTTTATTTTTTTTGTTAAGTCAAAATTTTAAAACAATTTCTGTTGCTATTAAAATCTTCAATAATTGTCTGATTTCTTACCATTTATCTAATTTTTATGAAAATTTACATATGCATCATTCAAGTCAGACTGCTGGCCAAATTTGCAAGTATTGTAGAGAACAACCCAAGTCACAATACCTGTAGAAACTATCCAAATTATGTTCATCTCAGATTTGAATACTTTTATGTCATTTTAAACATTTAGAAAATTTTTGATTTTAATCAATGATTTAAAAAAAAAAATCACTTTATTAAAATCATGATTCAAATCGCTGATTTAAATCATTGACATCCTGATCAAATATAAAGACAATAATAGAAAAAAAAATCTGGATACATGTAACTTTTAAAAAATATGCTTAAAAATCATATAAATCTCTTTTTTTTTTCATTATTTTGTTTGTATAAATTGCTTTAAATATGGTAACTAATGTTTAAGATACTGATAGAGATATACATTATAAGTTTTTAAAAGTAATAAGTTGCATTTTTAGAAAAGGCGATAGTCTTCGTTTTATGAATTTGAATTTTTATGAGAGAATGTGATTATTTATGGTCAAATGTTTATAAAATTGAATAAGGCACTCTATTCATTCAAGGAATGCAGTAATTCCCTCACAAAACAAAATTATCACGAATGTAAATGATGTTACATCAAATATAATGACAATAATAGAAAAAAAAAATCTGGATACATGTAACTTTTTAAAAACAATGCTTAAAATTCATATAAATCTCTTTTTTTTATTATTTTGTTTGTATAAATTACTTTAAACATGGTAACAAATGTTTAAGATACTGATAGAGATATATATTATAAGTTTTTAAAAGTAATAAGTTGCATTTTTAGAAAAGGCGATACTCTTCGTTTTATGAATTTGAATTTTTATGGTCAAATGTTTATAAAATTGAATAAGGCACTCTATTCATTCAAGGAATGCAGTAATTCCCTCACAAAACAAAATTATCATGAATGTAAATGATGTTACATCAAATATAATGACAATAATAGAAAAAAAAAAATCTGGATACATGTAACTTTTTCAAAACAATGCTTAAAATTCATATAAATCTCTTTTTTTTATTATTTTGTTTGTATAAATTACTTTAAACATGGTAACTAATGTTTAAGATACTGATAGAGATATATATTATAAGTTTTTAAAAGTAATAAGTTGCATTTTTAGAAAAGGCGATACTCTTCGTTTTATGAATTTGAATTTTTATGAGAGAATGTGATTATTTATGGTCAAATGTTTATAAAATTGAATAAGGCACTCTATTCATTCAAGGAATGCAGTAATTCCCTCACAAAACAAAATTATCATGAATGTAAATGATGTTACATCATATATAAAGACAATAAGAGAAAAAAAAATCTGGATACATGTAACTTTTTAAAAACAATGCTTAAAATTCATATAAATCTCTTTTTTTTATTATTTTGTTTGTATAAATTACTTTAAACATGGTAACTAATGTTTAAGATACTGATAGAGATATATATTATAAGTTTTTAAAAGTAATAAGTTGCATTTTTAGAAAAGGCGATACTCTTCGTTTTATGAATTTGAATTTTTATGAGAGAATGTGATTATTTATGGTCAAATGTTTATAAAATTGAATAAGGCACTCTATTCATTCAAGGAATGCAGTAATTCCCTGACAAAACAAAATTATCATGAATGTAAATGATGTTACATCAAATATAATGACAATAATAGAAAAAAAAAATCTGGATACATGTAACTTTTAAAAAATATGCTTAAAAATCATATAAATCTCTTTTTTTTTCATTATTTTGTTTGTATAAATTGCTTTAAATATGGTAACTAATGTTTAAGATACTGATAGAGATATACATTATAAGTTTTTAAAAGTAATAAGTTACATTTTTAGAAAAGGCGATAGTCTTCGTTTTATGAATTTGAATTTTTATGAGAGAATGTGATTATTTATTGTCAAATGTTTATAAAATTGAATAAGGCACTCTATTCATTCAAGGAATGCAGTAATTCCCTCACAAAACAAAATTATCATGAATGTAAATGATGTTACATCAAATATAATGACAATAATAGAAAAAAAAAATCTGGATACATGTAACTTTTTAAAAACAATGCTTAAAATTCATATAAATCTCTTTTTTTATTATTTTGTTTGTATAAATTACTTTAAACATGGTAACTAATGTTTAAGATACTGATAGAGATATATATTATAAGTTTTTAAAAGTAATAAGTTGCATTTTTAGAAAAGGCGATACTCTTCGTTTTATAAATTTGAATTTTTATGAGAGAATGTGATTATTTATGGTCAAATGTTTATAAAATTGAATAAGGCACTCTATTCATTCAAGGAATGCAGTAATTCCCTCACAAAACAAAATTATCATGAATGTAAATGATGTTACATCAAATATAATGACAATAATAGAAAAAAAAAAAAATCTGGATACATGTAACTTTTTCAAAACAATGCTTAAAATTCATATAAATCTCTTTTTTTTATTATTTTGTTTGTATAAATTACTTTAAACATGGTAACTAATGTTTAAGATACTGATAGAGATATATATTATAAGTTTTTAAAAGTAATAAGTTGCATTTTTAGAAAAGGCGATACTCTTCGTTTTATGAATTTGAATTTTTATGAGCGAATGTTGTTATTCATCGTCAAATGTTCATAAAATTGAATTATGGCACTCTATTCATTCAAGGAATGCAGTAATTCCCTCAGAAAACAAAATTATCATGAATGTAAATGATGTTACATCAAATATAAAGACAATAATAGAAAGAAAAAAAAATCTGGATACATGCAACTTTTTAAAAACAATGCTTAAAATTCATATAAATCTCTTTTTTTTATTATTTTGTTTGTATAAATTACTTTAAACATGTTAACTAATGTTTAAGATACTGATAGAGATATATATTATAAGTTTTTAAAAGTAATAAGTTGCATTTTTAGAAAAGGCGATACTCTTCATTTTATGAATTTGAATTTTTATGAGAGAATGTGATTATTTATGGTCAAATGTTTATAAAATTGAATAAGGCACTCTATTCATTCAAGGAATGCAGTAATTCCCTCACAAAACAAAATTATCATGAATGTAAATGATGTTACATCAAATATAATGACAATAATAGAAAAAAAAAAAATCTGGATACATGTAACTTTTTCAAAACAATGCTTAAAATTCATATAAATCTCTTTTTTTATTATTTTGTTTGTATAAATTACTTTAAACATGGTAACTAATGTTTAAGATACTGATAGAGATATATATTATAAGTTTTTAAAAGTAATAAGTTGCATTTTTAGAAAAGGCGATACTCTTCGTTTTATGAATTTGAATTTTTATGAGAGAATGTGATTATTTATGGTCAAATGTTTATAAAATTGAATAAGGCACTCTATTCATTCAAGGAATGCAGTAATTCCCTCACAAAACAAAATTATCATGAATGTAAATGATGTTACATCAAATATAATGACAATAATAGAAAAAAAAATCTGGATACATGTAACTTTTTCAAAACAATGCTTAAAATTCATATAAATCTCTTTTTTTTATTATTTTGTTTGTATAAATTACTTTAAACATGGTAACTAATGTTTAAGATACTAATAGAGATATATATTATAAGTTTTTAAAAGTAATAAGTTGCATTTTTAGAAAAGGCGATACTCTTCGTTTTATGAATTTGAATTTTTATGAGAGAATGTGATTATTTATGGTCAAATGTTTATAAAATTGAATAAGGCACTCTATTCATTCAAGGAATGCAGTAATTCCCTCACAAAACAAAATTATCATGAATGTAAATGATGTTACATCAAATATAATGACAATAATAGAAAAAAAAAAAATCTGGATACATGTAACTTTTTCAAAACAATGCTTAAAATTCATATAAATCTCTTTTTTTTATTATTTTGTTTGTATAAATTACTTTAAACATGGTAACTAATGTTTAAGATACTGATAGAGATATATATTATAAGTTTTTAAAAGTAATAAGTTGCATTTTTAGAAAAGGCGATACTCTTCGTTTTATGAATTTGAATTTTTATGAGAGAATGTGATTATTTATGGTCAAATGTTTATAAAATTGAATAAGGCACTCTATTCATTCAAGGAATGCAGTAATTCCCTCACAAAACAAAATTATCATGAATGTAAATGATGTTACATCAAATATAATGACAATAATAGAAAAAAAAAAAAATCTGGATACATGTAACTTTTTCAAAACAATGCTTAAAATTCATATAAATCTCTTTTTTTTATTATTTTGTTTGTATAAATTACTTTAAACATGGTAACTAATGTTTAAGATACTGATAGAGATATATATTATAAGTTTTTAAAAGTAATAAGTAGCATTTTTAGAAAAGGCGATACTCTTCGTTTTATGAATTTGAATTTTTATGAGAGAATGTGATTATTTATGGTCAAATGTTTATAAAATTGAATAAGGCACTCTATTCATTCAAGGAATGCAGTAATTCCCTCACAAAACAAAATTATCATGAATGTAAATGATGTTACATCAAATATAATGACAATAATAGAAAAAAAAAATCTGGATACATGCAACTTTTTAAAAACAATGCTTAAAATTCATATAAATCTCTTTTTTTTATTATTTTGTTTGTATAAATTACTTTAAACATGGTAACTAATGTTTAAGATACTGATAGAGATATATATTATAAGTTTTTAAAAGTAATAAGTTGCATTTTTAGAAAAGGCGATACTCTTCGTTTTATGAATTTGAATTTTTATGAGAGAATGTGATTATTTATGGTCAAATGTTTATAAAATTGAATAAGGCACTCTATTCATTCAAGGAATGCAGTAATTCCCTCACAAAACAAAATTATCATGAATGTAAATGATGTTACATCAAATATAATGACAATAATAGAAAAAAAAAAATCTGGATACATGTAACTTTTTCAAAACAATGCTTAAAATTCATATAAATCTCTTTTTTTTATTATTTTGTTTGTATAAATTACTTTAAACATGGTAACTAATGTTTAAGATACTGATAGAGATATATATTATAAGTTTTTAAAAGTAATAAGTTGCATTTTTAGAAAAGGCGATACTCTTCGTTTTATGAATTTGAATTTTTATGAGAGAATGTGATTATTTATGGTCAAATGTTTATAAAATTGAATAAGGCACTCTATTCATTCAAGGAATGCAGTAATTCCCTCACAAAACAAAATTATCATGAATGTAAATGATGTTACATCAAATATAATGACAATAATAGAAAAAAAAAAAATCTGGATACATGTAACTTTTTAAAAACAATGCTTAAAATTCATATAAATCTCTTTTTTTTATTATTTTGTTTGTATAAATTACTTTAAACATGGTAACTAATGTTTAAGATACTGATAGAGATATATATTATAAGTTTTTAAAAGTAATAAGTTGCATTTTTAGAAAAGGCGATACTCTTCGTTTTATGAATTTGAATTTTTATGAGCGAATGTTGTTATTCATCGTCAAATGTTTATAAAATTGAATTATGGCACTCTATTCATTCAAGGAATGCAGTAATTCCCTCAGAAAACAAAATTATCATGAATGTAAATGATGTTACATCAAATATAAAGACAATAATAGAAAAAAAAATCTGGATACATGTAACTTTTTCAAAACAATGCTTAAAATTCATATAAACCTCTTTTTTTTATTATTTTGTTTGTATAAATTACTTTAAACATGGTAACTAATGTTTAAGATACTGATAGAGATATATATTATAAGTTTTTAAAAGTAATAAGTTACATTTTTAGAAAAGGCGATAGTCTTCGTTTTATGAATTTGAATTTTTATGAGAGAATGTGATTATTTATGGTCAAATGTTTATAAAATTGAATAAGGCACTCTATTCATTCAAGGAATGCAGTAATTCCCTCACAAAACAAAATTATCACGAATGTAAATGATGTTACATCAAATATAAAGACAATAATAGAAAAAAAAAATCTGGATACATGTAACTTTTTAAAAACAATGCTTAAAATTCATATAAATCTCTTTTTTTTATTATTTTGTTTGTATAAATTACTTTAAACATGGTAACTAATGTTTAAGATACTGATAGAGATATATATTATAAGTTTTTAAAAGTAATAAGTTGCATTTTTAGAAAAGGCGATACTCTTCGTTTTATGAATTTGAATTTTTATGAGAGAATGTGATTATTTATGGTCAAATGTTTATAAAATTGAATAAGGCACTCTATCCATTCAAGGAATGCAGTAATTCCCTCACAAAACAAAATTATCATGAATGTAAATGATGTTACATCAAATATAATGACAATAATAGAAAAAAAAAAATCTGGATACATGTAACTTTTTCAAAACAATGCTTAAAATTCATATAAATCTCTTTTTTTTATTATTTTGTTTGTATAAATTACTTTAAACATGGTAACTAATGTTTAAGATACTGATAGAGATATATATTATAAGTTTTTAAAAGTAATAAGTTGCATTTTTAGAAAAGGCGATACTCTTCGTTTTATGAATTTGAATTTTTATGAGAGAATGTGATTATTTATGGTCAAATGTTTATAAAATTGAATAAGGCACTCTATTCATTCAAGGAATGCAGTAATTCCCTCACAAAACAAAATTATCATGAATGTAAATGATGTTACATCAAATATAATGACAATAATAGAAAAAAAAAAAAATCTGGATACATGTAACTTTTTAAAAACAATGCTTAAAATTCATATAAATCTCTTTTTCTTATTATTTTGTTTGTATAAATTACTTTAAACATGGTAACTAATGTTTAAGATACTGATAGAGATATATATTATAAGTTTTTAAAAGTAATAAGTTGCATTTTTAGAAAAGGCGATACTCTTCGTTTTATGAATTTGAATTTTTATGAGCGAATGTTGTTATTCATCGTCAAATGTTTATAAAATTGAATTATGGCACTCTATTCATTCAAGGAATGCAGTAATTCCCTCAGAAAACAAAATTATCATGAATGTAAATGATGTTACATCAAATATAAAGACAATAATAGAAAAAAAAATCTGGATACATGTAACTTTTTCAAAACAATGCTTAAAATTCATATAAATCTCTTTTTTTTATTATTTTGTTTGTATAAATTACTTTAAACATGGTAACTAATGTTTAAGATACTGATAGAGATATATATTATAAGTTTTTAAAAGTAATAAGTTACATTTTTAGAAAAGGCGATAGTCTTCGTTTTATGAATTTGAATTTTTATGAGAGAATGTGATTATTTATGGTCAAATGTTTATAAAATTGAATAAGGCACTCTATTCATTCAAGGAATGCAGTAATTCCCTCACAAAACAAAATTATCACGAATGTAAATGATGTTACATCAAATATAAAGACAATAATAGAAAAAAAAAATCTGGATACATGTAACTTTTTAAAAACAATGCTTAAAATTCATATAAATCTCTTTTTTTTATTATTTTGTTTGTATAAATTACTTTAAACATGGTAACTAATGTTTAAGATACTGATAGAGATATATATTATAAGTTTTTAAAAGTAATAAGTTGCATTTTTAGAAAAGGCGATACTCTTCGTTTTATGAATTTGAATTTTTATGAGAGAATGTGATTATTTATGGTCAAATGTTTATAAAATTGAATAAGGCACTCTATTCATTCAAGGAATGCAGTAATTCCCTCACAAAACAAAATTATCATGAATGTAAATGATGTTACATCAAATATAATGACAATAATAGAAAAAAAAAAAAATCTGGATACATGTAACTTTTTCAAAACAATGCTTAAAATTCATATAAATCTCTTTTTTTTTATTATTTTGTTTGTATAAATTACTTTAAACATGGTAACTAATGTTTAAGATACTGATAGAAATATATATTATAAGTTTTTAAAAGTAATAAGTTGCATTTTTAGAAAAGGCGATACTCTTCGTTTTATGAATTTGAATTTTTATGAGCGAATGTTGTTATTCATCGTCAAATGTTTATAAAATTGAATTATGGCACTCTATTCATTCAAGGAATGCAGTAATTCCCTCAGAAAACAAAATTATCATGAATGTAAATGATGTTACATCAAATATAAAGACAATAATAGAAAGAAAAAAAAAATCTGGATACATGCAACTTTTTAAAAACAATGCTTAAAATTCATATAAATCTCTTTTTTTTATTATTTTGTTTGTATAAATTACTTTAAACATGATAACTAATGTTTAAGATACTGATAGAGATATATATTATAAGTTTTTAAAAGTAATAAGTTGCATTTTTAGAAAAGGCGATACTCTTCGTTTTATGAATTTGAATTTTTATGAGAGAATGTGATTATTTATGGTCAAATGTTTATAAAATTGAATAAGGCACTCTATTCATTCAAGGAATGCAGTAATTCCCTCACAAAACAAAATTATCATGAATGTAAATGATGTTACATCAAATATAATGACAATAATAGAAAAAAAAAAAAAATCTGGATACATGTAACTTTTTCAAAACAATGCTTAAAATTCATATAAATCTCTTTTTTTATTATTTTGTTTCTATAAATTACTTTAAACATGGTAACTAATGTTTAAGATACTGATAGAGATATATATTATAAGTTTTTAAAAGTAATAAGTTGCATTTTTAGAAAAGGCGATACTCTTCGTTTTATGAATTTGAATTTTTATGAGAGAATGTGATTATTTATGGTCAAATGTTTATAAAATTGAATAAGGCACTCTATTCATTCAAGGAATGCAGTAATTCCCTCACAAAACAAAATTATCATGAATGTAAATGATGTTACATCAAATATAATGACAATAATAGAAAAAAAAAATCTGGATACATGTAACTTTTTCAAAACAATGCTTAAAATTCATATAAATCTCTTTTTTTTATTATTTTGTTTGTATAAATTACTTTAAACATGGTAACTAATGTTTAAGATACTAATAGAGATATATATTATAAGTTTTTAAAAGTAATAAGTTGCATTTTTAGAAAAGGCGATACTCTTCGTTTTATGAATTTGAATTTTTATGAGAGAATGTGATTATTTATGGTCAAATGTTTATAAAATTGAATAAGGCACTCTATTCATTCAAGGAATGCAGTAATTCCCTCACAAAACAAAATTATCATGAATGTAAATGATGTTACATCGAATATAATGACAATAATAGAAAAAAAAAATCTGGATACATGTAACTTTTTCAAAACAATGCTTAAAATTCATATAAATCTCTTTTTTTTATTATTTTGTTTGTATAAATTACTTTAAACATGGTAACTAATGTTTAAGATACTGATAGAGATATATATTATAAGTTTTTAAAAGTAATAAGTTGCATTTTTAGAAAAGGCGATACTCTTCGTTTTATGAATTTGAATTTTTATGAGAGAATGTGATTATTTATGGTCAAATGTTTATAAAATTGAATAAGGCACTCTATTCATTCAAGGAATGCAGTAATTCCCTCACAAAACAAAATTATCATGAATGTAAATGATGTTACATCAAATATAATGACAATAATAGAAGAAAAAAAAAATCTGGATACATGTAACCTTTTCAAAACAATGCTTAAAATTCATATAAATCTCTTTTTTTTATTATTTTGTTTGTATAAATTACTTTAAACATGGTAACTAATGTTTAAGATACTGATAGAGATATATATTATAAGTTTTTAAAAGTAATAAGTTGCATTTTTAGAAAAGGCGATACTCTTCGTTTTATGAATTTGAATTTTTATGAGAGAATGTGATTATTTATGGTCAAATGTTTATAAAATTGAATAAGGCACTCTATTCATTCAAGGAATGCAGTAATTCCCTCACAAAACAAAATTATCATGAATGTAAATGATGTTACATCAAATATAATGACAATAATAGAAAAAAAAAATCTGGATACATGCAACTTTTTAAAAACAATGCTTAAAATTCATATAAATCTCTTTTTTTTATTATTTTGTTTGTATAAATTACTTTAAACATGGTAACTAATGTTTAAGATACTGATAGAGATATATATTATAAGTTTTTAAAAGTAATAAGTTGCATTTTTAGAAAAGGCGATACTCTTCGTTTTATGAATTTGAATTTTTATGAGAGAATGTGATTATTTATGGTCAAATGTTTATGAAATTGAATAAGGCACTCTATTCATTCAAGGAATGCAGTAATTCCCTCACAAAACAAAATTATCATGAATGTAAATGATGTTACATCAAATATAATGACAATAATAGAAAAAAAAATCTGGATACATGTAACTTTTTCAAAACAATGCTTAAAATTCATATAAATCTCTTTTTTTTATTATTTTGTTTGTATAAATTACTTTAAACATGGTAACTAATGTTTAAGATACTGATAGAGATATATATTATAAGTTTTTAAAAGTAATAAGTTGCATTTTTAGAAAAGGCGATACTCTTCGTTTTATGAATTTGAATTTTTATGAGAGAATGTGATTATTTATGGTCAAATGTTTATAAAATTGAATAAGGCACTCTATTCATTCAAGGAATGCAGTAATTCCCTCACAAAACAAAATTATCATGAATGTAAATGATGTTACATCAAATATAATGACAATAATAGAAAAAAAAAATCTGGATACATGTAACTTTTTAAAAACAATGCTTAAAATTCATATAAATCTCTTTTTTTTATTATTTTGTTTGTATAAATTACTTTAAACATGGTAACTAATGTTTAAGATACTGATAGAGATATATATTATAAGTTTTTAAAAGTAATAAGTTGCATTTTTAGAAAAGGCGATACTCTTCGTTTTATGAATTTGAATTTTTATGAGCGAATGTTGTTATTCATCGTCAAATGTTTATAAAATTGAATTATGGCACTCTATTCATTCAAGGAATGCAGTAATTCCCTCAGAAAACAAAATTATCATGAATGTAAATGATGTTACATCAAATATAAAGACAATAATAGAAAGAAAAAAAAAATCTGGATACATGCAACTTTTTAAAAACAATGCTTAAAATTCATATAAATCTCTTTTTTTTGTTATTTTGTTTGTATAAATTACTTTAAACATGGTAACTAATGTTTAAGATACTGATAGAGATATATATTATAAGTTTTTAAAAGTAATAAGTTGCATTTTTAGAAAAGGCGATACTCTTCGTTTTATGAATTTGAATTTTTATGGTCAAATGTGATTATTTATGGTCAAATGTTTATAAAATTGAATAAGGCACTCTATTCATTCAAGAAATGCAGTAATTCCCTCACAAAACAAAATTATCATGAATGTAAATGATGTTACATCAAATATAAAGACAATAATAGAAAAAAAAATCTGGATACATGTAACTTTTTCAAAACAATGCTTAACATTCATATAAATCTCTTTTTTTTATTATTTTGTTTGTATAAATTACTTTAAACATGGTAACTAATGTTTAAGATACTGATAGAGATATATATTATAAGTTTTTAAAAGTAATAAGTTGCATTTTTAGAAAAGGCGATACTCTTCGTTTTATGAATTTGAATTTTTATGAGCGAATGTTGTTATTCATCGTCAAATGTTTATAAAATTGAATTATGGCACTCTATTCATTCAAGGAATGCAGTAATTCCCTCAGAAAACAAAATTATCATGAATGTAAATGATGTTACATCAAATATAAAGACAATAATAGAAAGAAAAAAAAATCTGGATACATGCAACTTTTTAAAAACAATGCTTAAAATTCATATAAATCTCTTTTTTTTATTATTTTGTTTGTATAAATTACTTTAAACATGGTAACTAATGTTTAAGATACTGATAGAGATATATATTATAAGTTTTTAAAAGTAAAAAGTTGCATGTTTAGAAAAGGCGATAATCTTCGTTTTATGAATTTGAATTTTTATGAGAGAATGTTATTATTCATGATCAAATGTTTATAAAATTGAGTTAAGACACTCTATTCATTCAAGGAATGCACTATTTCACTCACAAAATAGAATTTATACCACACATTAAAACAATAATTCAAACGAATTTCGATTCGGATATAATGCAGATCGGAAATACTTTAGGCTTAAGCAAAATATTCAGCATTTGCCGGTAAAAGAAATACGTTGATACGAAATTTTGTTTACGAGAGTTACAGTAAAACATTATTATGTGTATAACAGTAAAATAAACAATCACTAGTGCACTTACTTCGAGTATTTCATGGATTGACATGGCGAAAAACTAAACCTGGATACCAGTATCCACGTTTCTGCTTGAGATATCCAAGTATTGATTCGGCATCGGCAGAGCGGAAGACGCCATTAAAGTTTATCGATTGTTGCCACTCAACGATAACAAATGTTGAACCATAATTTCGGATATAGTGCATCCGACATGTAATTATCTTTTCCAGACATTTTTACTTGAACGAAAAACATGGTGAAACCTCCTCCTTAATCCAGTTTTTTGGAGAAAAGTTAAACCTTTATTTTTAACAGTGTACTTCAGTTGCCACGATTAGAAAATTGGTATTAAAAACTATAAAAAAAATTAATATCTCAAAAATAAATTGAGATACAGCTTTTAAAAAAATTGCATTTAAAAGTGCATTTTTTTCTGCATACGGGCAGTGTAAACATTTAAAATGTGGGATGTTTAGAAGTTTAAAATTTTGCAGTAGTGAAAATTGCAAAACCGAAATTTCATTTCAAATTTCAATGTGTTGCCATTCGCAGAATGACGTATGCGTTACGCACAGATATGTTTGTCCTTTATAATATAGATACACCGCAGACGATTTTTCCCAAAGACTATAATGTAACGGAATAGTTTTGAGTGCCCCTGTAATTAAGCTATGAATGCTACACTCTTCATTTTTAATACCAAACATACTTTGGCAAACCTCAATAACGTATATCAATTACATGTAATCCCGACTATATTCACGTGAGTTAGAGCACGTAGAGAAACACGGCAGGCGACAGATAGAAAAACTGAAGTCATAAATACTTTTCATCCATGTTGGAAAGTGTTAAAAAGGATTTACATGCCTTTAACTGTTCTTTTTTTTTCACTTATAGCATGGTTAAACATTAGTTTAAACATCCTAATCCATGCGATAGCAATAACATATTAAAAGCCCCCCAAAATATGCATATCTGGAGATCTATAAATCTACTGGAAAATAATTCATTATCGTGCCCACTGTTAATTGCATAAATTGCATCGATTTGGCGCGATAAAATATTTTTTGTGATAGCCTTTTAATAGTACCTGCAACAAAATTAACGTAATTTACTAACTTCATTCATATTTGACGCAATGATAGGCTACTAATAACAGTCGCTAGGCAACGAAGAAATGGAAAAAAAAAGAAATATGTATTATGTAAAACAAGAAAATTAATTTAAAAATTCTTTATATTATTGGAATACATGTATAAATGTCCTCAAAACATTATACACGTAAATAAAAAAATCTTATAGATATATTGATAAAACTTCAATATAATAGGAATAATTTAAAACCTTTATTTGGAATTTTAGTATCCATAATTTGACATTTAAATCCATTAATCAAACGTGCCATTTTCTTTCAACAAATCGAAATTTGAAAATCGTCTGACTTGCCGTAGAAAAGCATTATAAAGAAAAATAAAATCTTCCATATTTTCCGAACGAATGAACCAAATTTTACCAAAAACAATACAGCTACGTCCGGGTATCTCACGAATATGCCCAATTAATTTCAAGCTGATCGGATGCTTTTTGCGGCAGTTATCGCGGAACAGACGGACAGACAGACAGACAGACAGACAAACGGAAATCAAAACTTTTCGTGTCTCCACAGTAAGCCTTCACTGACGTTTCGGCAATTAAGGGTACAAAAAGTTCTGTTCAAATATCCGACATGAGTTCCCACTGCTTGCGGCACTGTATAGTAGGCGGGCGATAAACTCGGAACATTTTTCTGTATTTAAAACATAAAAGAGAGCAATTAAAAAATGCGTTTAAAAATGTCTTTAAAAAAACACTTCTGAAAAAAAAATCATTATCAGTATCAAAAATGAGAATTTAGATGAATATTAATGATGTGAATTATCACAATGCTAACAAAGCGTAAAGCAACTTAGTGAAAAATGTCCAAGCCGGGAATCGAACCCGGGTCCCTGGAATAGATCTCCAGTGCTTTACCACTAAACCACAAGGACGATGTCCAGCTTGGCATTTCTCACTTATATAAGTCGGTAAGGCTGCAACCGCAGCACGAGATGTAGAAGTCTTCATGAGCACACATTCCTAGCGGCGTAACATGAGACGCAAACAAACCCAGCATCGGTGAATATACAATTTTAATTAATTTTTCAACTACTGTAGTTGAAAAATTAATTAAAATTGAGAATTTAAATTCTGTTAAAACTCTTGCTACCCGCTACAGCAGCAGAAAGCATTAGAATGCAAGGACTTATTGTTGCAAATTTCTAATTTCTAGTAGTAAAAGAGCCAGTAAGGAGTATTCTCATCTTTTATTTAACGTTTAAAAAACACATTTATCTAAATAAATCATCATCAAACAGGAACCTCCAATTTTCCGTAAACCAACCAAAATCGCCGATTTTTTAGCAGATATTATCGCTCAACCAATCAAAGTAAAAAAAAAAAAAAAAAACAGAAAACAGTGTGGCAAACAAAAAGCCTGTCAGGTTGTCGAGTTGGCTGCTAGGTTGTGACGTCATTTGAAACTAATCCCTTCTCTTAAACGCTCATTATTATTAAATATGTTTCCAAAGCATGTGTTTCACCTTCATGCTAAAATTTAATGTTTAGTTGAAAAAACAGTCACTCTGAAAACATTAAGCACTCAAATTGATATATTTAATTGTATCCCGGTTTACTAAAGATGTTTATTTTTTCATAGTTTTCAGATTACTTCTAAAATCTATGCTTAATTTAATATGTTATGTGTTAAAAGCTGACGAACTGTGAGTAAGATTTTAACGCTTCATACAAAATTGAGTACAGGCATCCCCCGGCTTACGTGAGTAATTACGTTCCGCAAACTTTTGCGTAAGTCGAATTTATAACTTCCTTAGGTAAAATTTCGTCAGAAACTGCAATATTTATTATATACAGGGTGCAAAGGAAAGTCCCTTTAACCTGAAAATAGTTGCGAACGGAGAGAGCTACAGCTATGCAAGTGGGGTAACGGTACAGTAAAGAGACTACGCTCGATTTAATGCAAACGACAACAGCGCCCCTAGTGGTGAAATTTGGAAGATAGCCATTGCAATTCGAAAACGAAAAGAGACAGAGCAAAATTTCCAGTGAGAAAGTTTTAGAGCATCAATTAATTAGTACGAAATGACATTTGGTTTACATGGATAAGATAAATTTTAGCCTGTATACCCCAAAAATGTTCGAAATCGACGCACTCTATTTTGTGTAAACTTTTAAATGGAATAGTCAGAAGTATGACGAAATACGCACAATTTTTTGTATAAACGCGTACTTATCTTCAATAAATTTTGATAACATCACACAAAAAAACTAAAAAGGCAAACTGTCTGACAGTGATAAAAAATTAATATTCAGTATGTTCGAATAGTTCGCCATTGCTCACGATGCACATTTGTATTCGTGAGAGTAAATTTGCATGCACATTTCTACTAGCATCTAAATCGCGCCCCTCACAACGGCTCATATCACAAATGCACCAGCGAAATTCCCTGTGCTACTGAGAAAGTCCCTATTTAAAGGGAAAATATGGTTTTTCTTTTTTTATCTGCGGAAACGAGTTAAATTCATATGCTTTTTTTTTTTTTTTTCGCGTGTGTGTGTTGTTATTGATGTGGGGAGCAAAATGTTTTTAAATACTTTTGACAGTAGTGACATTAAATTTTTATTCATTGATTCTGAATAAAATAAATAGATGAATGTAGAGGAATATTTCTGGTTAAAAATGTTATCCTTTAGATGTTATGAATACGATTTTTGTTAATTTTGTTATTTTTTACTTATCAAATCTCTGGTTGTTTCAGTATTTAAAGGGAAGAATAAATAGTATATGAATATTAGTTTTTAAAATGGTTTTCTTAGGTAAAGGTAAGCAGTCAGATCTTAAATATCTGGCACTAGAGATCAGAGAATAAGCGACTAACGAGTTGAGTATAATAGATTTAAAAGTTTTAGTAACTTTAAGTGTAGATCGACCGAAATATTCGTTACGTTTTCGGCCGAAAATTTGAATATCGCCAAACATTCATTTTCGGCGAAAATGCAGCTGAAAATTCGGCCGAAACTATCTGTATTTCAAGAATTTCGTTTCTTTCTTCCGGAATTTTCTACATTACTCATCGATTTGAGCTGTATCGGCTTAAATGAGACACTTTTCATTTATTGCTAAGAACTTCACTGTTTATAATTATCAGTCATCAGGACTCCAGATGTGAGGGCAAAGTATAACGCAAGAAATGCATATATGATTAAACTTTGAACATGCTTTCCACGTGCTCATTAAAAGCTACAAACTTAACAGTAATTATTTATTTATTTTTTTTATTCAACAGCAAATGTTACAGATTATTTTCTTTAAATAAAGAATTTAGAAAAACTATCGAGTTTTCTTTCTGTCATGTTATCGATTTGCATATATTTCATTTAATTTGGCTACTATGGCGCAAACAGAACATTTACATAAATTTTACTTATGATTTTTGGATAGTTTGATACAAAAGATAACTTAATTGATTGAAATAAAACAGTTCAATGTATGATATAGACTCAGTGAAAATTTGATATATTTTACAGTGTATTGGAAAATTTAAAAATATCGTTTGGATTTGAAATTATATTTCAAAAGACAAACCAAAAATAATTTTTATCGAATTTTAAAACAAACCTTTTAAAGTCCTATAAATTCGCCACTCAAATTTTCATATCATCTCATTTAAAACCCATATTTTGAATTTATCAAAGACCTTAATGAAAAAGCATCAGTGCATAAATTGTATAAATATCAATTGATGTTGAAAATGCAGTGTGCACTTTTGAATATAAATAGAAAAAAGAAAATGATGATATATTTTTCTTTTAATTAATAGCATAGCGTTACCGAAATTTTTATATCATTATTTTTAATACCTATATTTAAAATTTTTAGAGCCATAAGGTAAAGTTCTGTGTCACAAACGTTTAACTCGTTGAGGGTTTTTGTACTGTTTAAAAATAATAATAAAGTTGTAAAGGAAAAATCCATGTTTCCCATTTTTGGGTCCTTCTATCTTTACAAGAGGAAATTAGTTGGATTAGGGAAATTGTTCGCCTTCCGGTTTTCGTTGGATTTATACGTTATAGAAAATCCTGAACACGATTTAATGGTTTTTAGAAAATGTCTGTCTGTCACTCTGTCTATGAGTCTGTCTGTATGTGACAAAAATTTTGTGGGCTCTCTATCTCAATAACTAATACACGAAATTTCACAAACCTATAGATTCAGTTAGACCTTGATATAAACTGGTGCTAATTAGTTTTTGGTGTATATCGCCCAACAGGTAGCGTTGCTATGCTGATTTTTTTCACGATTTCCGCAGTAACTCTATCAAGAATTTATGTACAGAATTAAATAAAACTTTAGATTAAGTTAGACCTTGATATAAACTAGCTTGATTAGTTTTTGGTGTATATTGCCCAACAGGCGGCGCTGCTGTGCTGCTTTCTGTACGATTTCTGTGTAATTAATAGCTATATGTAAAGAACTAATGCACGGATTTTCATCAAATTTCATATTCAGTTAGACGCTGTTGTAAGCTGTTACGGATTAGCTTTTGGTGTAAATCGCACAACAGCTGGCGTTGCTATGCTGAATTTTTCACAATTTTCGCAAAAGCTATATCTCAATAACTAAACAGATCCTTATTAGACTTGGCTGTATATTGAACAACAGGTGTTGATTTTGATAGTTTGGATTAGAATTTTGGTTGCGGACATCTAAGTGGTCGTGTTCCGAAATTCAATGATTTGTTTGAAACAATGCGATACTTATATCTTCTTATTAAATGCATCCAATTCAACAAACCTACATACCTTTACATTCCTCATGATGGACATAAATTGCCATTTAATTTTAGGACTGTGATAGCGAATTTTGAATTATTAACATGTATGAGATAGAATAAAGTTTTGGAATTGGCACATTAGTCTGGTTATATTCTTACAAAAATAAAGTAATCATCTAACTATTAAATGAAGCAGTTTTTAAAAAGAATATTTATCCATACTTTTATTTTTAGGATATTGTATCTCGCATCAATACTTAAAAGGCAGATTTTTTTTTAATATATTCTATTACTTTCTTTCATTAAATAATTTCGAGATTTTTTTTCTTTTCTAAAAGACAGAAATTTTGTAAAATGTTACCTCTTTCATTATGTTTAAGTTGTCTGTAATATTGATTTGATTTCTCTTTATTGAGCATGAATCCCGTCTACAGTAAAAATCAATACAAAAGAAAAAATAAACTGATTTTATTTAGATTTAAAAAAAATAATAATACAAATAAATGATGATATCAAGTAATTTAAATCCGGTTTTAAATAAAGCTCATTTAACTTGTACATGAATGATATTTGTTAACTGTTTTATTATTTTTTATTTATTTCTAAAAACTATTAAGACAGGATATGCAACGCTCCGCTTTTAAACTGAAAGTAAACAAATCATCCAATGAGCCAGCGCGCTGTCCTAGGGAATTTCGCGGGTGCATTTGTGATATGAGCCGTTGTGAGGGGCGCGATTTAGACGCTAGTCACATTTCTCAGCATGGATCGTCTATTGCCAACCTCTTCAATACGACAACATAGATTTAAAACTTTCAAGGTTGGTGGCTTGACGATCTAGCCACCTAATTTTAATTCAAAAACTGACAAATGACATCAAGAATCTATATATATAAAAGAAAGTCTGAATTTGGTATTAATAAACGCGCAGACCAAACTACTGAACCTAAAGTCTTGAAATTTGGGGTAAAAATTCTTCTTATGACATAGAGTGCCGCTAAGAAAGGATTTTCTAAAATTCCACCCCTAAGGGGGGTAAAAAATCGAACGAACTTTTAAAAAATTCCTTAAAAATCTTATTTTATAGCTATTTTTCAACTGATAACATATTTTGGTGTATTTTTATATTCTGAATCGAATGGTACTAACTAAATTCTTTTAAGTCCAATAGTTCGCGAGATATTTCATATATTTCTAATTTGGCGATGTCTTTGGCGCCAAAACCTCGAAATACCTAACATTATAAGTGATAATTCATCCATATTCATTCATCTTATACATCCGTTACTGTAGCAACGAAAGAAATTCAAATTAAATCTTTTTGTTAAATCTTTTGATTAAAGAATTGAACCGGCTATATGAGTTTGAAAAAAATAAATAAGTACAAACGCCTTGAAAAAAAGAGAAAAAAATATTGGATTTATTTAAAATACAAAGAAGCGATCCACTTAGAAATTAACATTATAAAACGAAAATATTTAAAAAATGAAACAAATGTTTGTACGATTTTAAAAAATTTGTGGTACTTACATCCGGGCCATGTCAGATACAACTGCGCCAAGCACGGCAATTACATTAATTACAGCAACTCTTATTTTTTGTCCATTTGATAGTTTATTTAGTATAGTTTTAAATTAATTTTATTGTTATAATTTTTATTTATTATAGTTTATAGTATGTAGTTTTACGTTATATATTTTATTTATTTATTTACTTAAAACAATTTGCCATTTTTAACAAAGTTATGTATTTAAGAATGTTAAATTACTTTTTTGAACGTAATTGGCAAACGATAAACAAGATTGGCAATTGTCAACTATTTTTGGCGATCAATCTCATAGTCCGAGTAATGAGTAAGTATTACTTTTCTTAATGGAAGAAATTGGAATTGAAATAATACATCGCGATTTATCACTTGCTCCTGGATAAGAAGGAAAAATGGGTACTTTTATGTCAGCCGTATCCGTATGTAAATATCGCCATTAGCATTTTTAAAATTGCCAATAGCAGTAGTTACATTTCGCGTATGTAAATTAAAAAAATTCTTTGTTTTAAGTTATGGCATTATTTCCTATTGTTTTACTTTTCATCTTTTTCAATGGCATTAGTGTAAACCATGTATTAAAATGCAAATTTGCTTTTCCTTCCACCCGTTTATAATTTGAGATTTGCTGGATGTATTTGGATGGGACTTACACTGTTAGTTAGATTATTTTTTGTGGATGGTTGGTACTTCTCCGTAGCGAAGTTTTCTTCTGGATTATTGTTTTTCTGAAGCACAAACTTGGCAACAAATCAGATTGCAGAAAATTAGATTACAAGAGAAAGTTCCAAAACTAGGTGAACCCGAATGTGATAGATTACCGTTTATTTAAAGTTCTACTGAACGTATTTTGATTGGAGTTGCACAGTTAGGTAATATTAGGGATTGTTGCAATATTTGAAATGTCATTCTACATTTTCAGTTATGGAATTATGAGGAAAGTTCTCAGTGGTGTAGTTGAAAAAAAAGTAGGATAAAATCTATAGGCAGAGGGTATATATTAGAGAGTATATACGTTATAGCTATGGAGTGCAGAGTTTCTAAAAAACACCAGAAGGTCTACGGCGTATAGTCTATGCTACATTCCTAAAAATTCCACAATCACGTTAACTTGATTATGAAAGATATATTTAACTATCAACTTCAAATATAAAATAAAAAGGGCAATATCGGTCCGACCGCTTATAACTTGAATTCGTTTCAATGGATTTTGAGAAGATTTGCATTGTTAGATAAATTTTTCAGAAAGTGTTTAATATGTAACACATATTATTCTACGTTGCTCAGTTATAGAATTATGTGCGAAAGTTCTTTAATCAGTAAACCCTATTTTGAAATATTAGCCTTTTTAAAAGGTTCTACTGAGTTAATTAGCACTGTTGTTAGATATTTTTTCAGGAAATGTTTTAGTATATAACACATATTCCTTTGCTATGGAATTTCCTTTGCCTACATTCCTTTGCTATAGAATTATAGCTGAATGTTGTATTATCTGGTGAACTCGATTATGAAAAATTAGTCTTATTAGAAGGTTTTACTGAACGGATTTTGATGGGATTTGCATTTTTTAATTTTCAGGGATGATTTTAATATGCTACGTATTGTTCTTCCGTTCTTTTTTATATTGAGTTATAAATAATCAACTTAAAGATTTTCTTCATAACAGTCCAAATTTTGTCTGAGACATTAGAAGATATAAAACCGTAATGTATTTCATGTTGTTTTCAGCAACGCGGATGATCATTAGAGATAAATGTATTTATTGCTATAAAACAGAAGATCAAATATACCGATATATTTCGTTTGATTAAAGTTTCGCTTGGAGAAACCGACCAGCGTAGCGGGCGAAGGCTTCTATTACTATATGTAAAGCGTAAATTCCTATTTCATTCCGATTGATTATAACTCAGATTCTACTGAACATAATTTTGCAGAACTTACACTATTAGATAGTAAATATGGTTTATAAATAGTTTAATCTAAAAACCATCGTTCCAAGTTGCTTAGTAATTGTTACGGGAGTTAAATTATGTTGCTAAAATTAGGTGAACTCGATTAGGAAAGATTTCAAGTTTTACTGAATTGATTTTAATGACAGTTGCACAGTTAGCTAGATAATATTTCAGGGATTCTTTTCAATATTTATCATATCGTTAAAAATTGTTTAGTTACGAAGCTAAGCGGAAAAAGTTATCTGTGGTATAGTAAAGAAAATTGGAGGATAATACGCTACAGACAAAGGACGTATACTAGAATGCTATAGTTATGGAAGTTGTGCAGAGTTTCTTTAAAAATCCAGAAATGATGCGACGTATACCTACCCCTACATCCCTAAGAGTTCTATATAATCAGGTTAACGCGATTATGATAGCTATATTTAACTATCTCAATGTATATAAAATGCAAAGAGAAATTTCATTCCGGCCTCTTTTAAATTTACTTCTACTGAATTGATTTTGATGGGGCTTACATTGTTAGTTAGATAATTTACAGAAAATATGTTAGTATAAAATATAATGTTCTACGTTGCTTAATTAAATAATTATGCGTAAAGATCTAAATCAGATGAACCCAATTTCGAAAGATTGGCTTTTTTTTAATGTTCCGCTGAATGAATTTTCACGGGATTTAAACTGTTAATTATATTATTTTTATGAAATGTTTCGGTACGTTTTCCAATTTAAAAGATCCTGCTCAGTGGATTTCGATGGAACATCCTCGGTTAGTTAATTTTTCAGTGAATGTTTTAGTATAAAGTACATATCATTCGCTTGGTGTTGCTTGGTCGTTAGGTTGCTTGATTATAGAATTAAGGCTGAATGTTTTAGAAGCAGGCGAACCAAATTATGAACGATTAGCCTTTTCAGTATGTCCGATTAACAGATTCTGATGAGACTTGCATTGATAATTTTTCATGAACCCTTTCAGTATATTACATATTGTTCTATCGTTCTTCACCGAATACTACACTAAATGATCAACGAAAGAAGTTGGCCCTTAACAGCCTAAATTTTGTATGGCTCAAAAGATATAATAGCGTAATAACGTTCATATTGTTTGGGCATTCCAGGTAAATGCCCATATTGCTTTAAAACGCATGATCAAATTTACAGATATATTTCGTTTGATTCAAGGTTTCTTTAGAAAAACTGACCAGCGTAGCGGGCGTTAGGCTGCTAGTATTTTAATAAAATTTTTCCTTGAAGCGGGTTTTTATTTTCTAAGAAATTCGTTTGATTATTTTGGTGTCAGTCAATTATTTCATCATTTTGCGATCAGAATTCTTCTGCCCCTGAAGGGATTAAACTAAAATTTTAAATGCATTGTAAATTAACCCATTAATGCCGGTTGGTACAAAAATCACCAAACCGAGTTAATTTTATTATTAATCAATGGATGGCACTATCTCTCAAACAATGGTGTATTTGACATCTTAAATAATCACAAACAAGTATAAAAATAGAATTCCTGCATTTTTGTGGAAAATGTGCGTAGTAGAAGGTGTAAAAACTGAGTGAATACGAAATCAATCAGCATGCCTCTACCTTCAAAAAGAAAAAGGTAAATTACGCATATTTTTTCGAATTTTTAATAATGTTTTTAAATGGAATCACCATTATAATAGTGTACTTTATACAATTATGCTATTTAAAGTTAGTTTTACTTTTGTTTCGTTTCGGATATTCGCTTTTACTTTTAATGGTAAAAAATTGTACCAACCGGCATATATATAGTCTCACTCTTAGGTCGTCGAGAAAATAAACAAGTTGGAAATTGCTCGTCAAACGTGGCAAATGAGGTGCGTTCGTACTATAACTAGTTTTATAATTATTTTTGCACCCCATATTGTACTGAATGTATAATTTTTTGCACTTCATAAGGTGCATAGTCTGTAACATCATTAAAATGCACTTCCAATAATATTTTTCCCATTTCCCGTAATGTAACGGAACACTTTTGTCAGTCCCTGTCATTAAACTATACATCCGATTTTCATAAAATTTGAAATGGCTCGACAAAATTTTGCAACAGTTATATATTTAAAGTTTCAGACCCTTCGGAAGGCTGTAACATCATTAAAATCCACTTGCAATAATTTTTCCCATTGGCCGTAACGTAAAGAAAAAATTTTGACTGTCCCTGTAATTAAACTATACATCCGATTTTCATAAAATTTGAAATGGCTCGACAAATTTTTGCAACAATCATATGTTTAAAATTTCAGACCATTCGGTTGGGTAGTTTTTGCTCTGTTACATGCGGACAGACAGACAGACAGACGGACGGACGGACGGACTGAACGACGACTATAGGTGCTGCGTATTTATATAATTACGAACGCACCTAAAAGTAAACCTTCATTTCACTGGCCCCACCCCATTCTGATTTTTAAAATTAATAAACATCATTCGTTTGTGCTGGTTTCTCCCATAAAAATTTTCGTTTGTGCCACTTCTGTTCCCTCGTTATAACGAACAAAATGGGGCGGGGCCAGTGAAACGACAGCCTGCACCATCAAAGAAATGAAAATTTTATTACTGCATTCGTTTTTGTTATGTTTGTGCTGGTTTGTGCCGCAAATTCTTCTTTTGTGCCACTTCCGTTCTATCTCGTTATAACGAATTTTTATAACTCAAGGGCACTTATAGAAAACCACCTGTGAATATCGTAAATAAATACGTGTCACGAAATGAAATACGTAATTATTTAGTGCTATGTAAATGTCGGTTTGTACCGTAAAAAGTTTCGTTTGTACCATTCTGACTCCCTCGATATAACGAATTTTCCACTTTTTCAACATATATCAACCATTTCGGTGGACCCGCCCAATCAAGGAAATCTAAATTGTATTACGGGATTCGTTTGTGCTGGTTTTTGTCGCAAAGTGTTTCATTTGTGTCACTTCCATTCCCTCGTTATAACGAATTTTTATAATTCAAGGGCACATAAAGAAAGTCGCCTATGAATAAATACGTGTCGCGAAAGGAGATGCGTAATTCTTTAGTGCTGTGTAAATGTCGGTTTGGACTAAAAAAATTCTCACAAAGGAAAATATTCTTGCCTTCATTGGCCTTTTATTAGTGTCTGGATATAACAAATTACCTAACAGAAGACTCTATTAGGCTCTCTCAACTGACATGCACGACAATTTAATTTCACAATTGTTGAGAAGAGACACTTTTGATGTGATTTTGAGATCAGTACATTTTGCAAATAATATGGAAATGAACGATGATAGATTATATAAAGTCCGCCCCCTTTTTGAGCACTTCAACAGAGCATGCAAGGATTTAGACATCCCAGAATATCTCAGTGTAGATGAGTTCATAGTCTCTTATTATGGACTTAGACAATAAAGTAGAAAGCTAAAAATGAACAAAGATTTTACCAATGAAACCATTGGATAGTCAAATCAGAGCAGAAACATGCCCAATGTAAAATGTGTGGCGGAAGAAGTGGTTATAAGTACGAAAAGTGTAATCAACCCCTTCATCCCAAATGCCATAAAAGTTATGTTGTTTCTTATGCATAAATATTCAGTTTAATAAAAATATTTTACTATTTTTTAAAGGTAATTACAATTTTTAAATCTTTTTTTCTAAGTTTTAAAATTTTAAAATTATATATTTTACAAAATTTTCCTTTGCAAATTGAATTGCAATTAAATTTTTTAAATATAATTTTAATTTTTAAAAACCCTTGTTATACAAGTATAAGTAATATTTTACTAGTATATAAATCTAGAATCTATTATTACAATTATTATTATTATTATTATTGCTATCAAACAATAAATTCAAAATTTGCATAAAAAAGTGATTTCGTACTACGCAAACGCTGGTTGGTACAAAAATCTACCATTAAAAAAAAGTTAGTAAATACAACGGGAAAAATAAAATTTATGTACGATGAACTTAATAGACACAGAATGAACAAATATGAACAAAATTTTCAAAATTGATCAAGTATTTTGAAGTCGGCATTAATGGGTTAAATTTTTATAGACATTGCAGTACAATACAACGTCACAATTTGCAATTGCGCTTTGCTACTTTTCCGAAATGTGAGTATGCAAAGTAGAATCGTCACTCATCGATTTCGGACATATTTTGGGTATACAGGTGACGATTTATGGTATCCGTGTGAACAAAATGTCGTTTCGTACTAATTAATTGATGCTCTACAATTTTCTAATTGGAAATTTTGCTCAATCTCTTTTTGTTTTCGATTTGCAATAGCTATCTTCTAAATTTCGCCACTAGGGGCGCTGCTGTCATTTGCATTAGGTAGGGCGTAGCTGCTTTACTATGCCGTTACCTCACTTGCTTTGCTGTAGGTCTTTCCGTTCGCAAGTATTTTCAGGTAAAAGGGACTTTCCTTTGCACACCATATATATGATACATACATTATTTACACAGTATTATTTTATAAATAAAGTAGCATGTAACAGTATTTACTAGGATATAAACTATAAAAGTACGAAAAAATATAAAAACAAACTAATCATTATGCAATATTCTTTTCTAAGCATTTTTTTTTTTTTCATTCTTCTGTTTAATTGCAGAACACCTACATTACGTCAAAGATTCTGGTTTTAAGATTTTTGCTAAAACGTGTTGAAAAGCTGTCCGTTACCTTCGTTTTCGAATAGACGGAGTTATGTTATATCGCTATTACATATTATTAACACATTGAATGCGAGCAGTTTTTCGAAAATGAACACTAAATTTATGTTCACAAACGCCATTGTAAATTAAAACCTGCTCACAACCAATAACAAGCAAGCATTCTTGGATTACACCTTCTTTTTCGCCCGTACAAAATTTCCGGTATCAGTAACAATTTCTGTCCCCAACCCACAAAAACGTACTAGTCCGTCTCCCGCATACAATGTGTTAATAGAACTTGGAGAGGGAAGGGGGGGTGGTGTTTATGAGAAATGAAGATACCGTAATTTCCGGTGTATAGCCCGCGGATCAAACAATTCAGTTTGGATACAGAAATTTTATTTAGTATTTGAAGACCAATATTTACCGCGATCTAAAAAGTTACATTTTATTTTTTAAAATTTCTGGGTCGAAACACGATTGTTTGATCCGCGGGCTATACACCCGAAATTACGGTACTCCGAAATGAAAAACCTAAGAAAGGGGTACGTGAAAGAAAAAAGGTTGAGAAGCGCTGATCTAGCATCATATACAACATTCCAGCCAGTGAAGATAAACAAAAAAATAATTCATTTATAAAAAGTTCCGAAATCCAGCTTATTTATTATGCATTTTTAAGCACTCTCGTCGAACAAGGTGACTTTTCAGTGTGCTTTGAAGAAAACTAATACATTAAAATAATTAAATTAAGTTCGGGCAAGGATTGAATTAAAATTAACTTATATTTAGAATTTCAAGGTGGGGTATTTACAATCAGATGCTAAAAAAAACCATTATAAATATTAGGTCTACCGAAAAGTTCTGTCCGATAATGTGATTTCACGCCTACTTTTTAAAAATTCAGGTTTCTTCATTAGCACCACTTTTTTGAAATGGTAAAATTCCCATCGTTTTCAGATTTCACATTAAGGTGAAAACAATAGGAATTTTACCAAATCCCAAAGGTGGTGCCAATGAAGAAATCTGAATTTAAAGTAAGTAGGTGTGAAATAACATTTTCGGACAGAACTTTCCGGTAGACATAAAATAAAGAAAAACTGGCTACTCTACGGAACTCAAAATGGATATAAGCTGTATATTGAACAAATATTTAAACATTAATGATAGAACAGATCAAAAAGTCATAGTATAAAACATGTGGGGATAGAAGAGCGGCAAGATAATTTAGACCTTTAAATCTGAAGATTTTTGGTAGAAATTAAAAGCTTTGGTGGTTAAAACGGATTAATAGAATCATATTTGATTGATTTTTTTTTTTTTAAATTTTGGATGTCAGGTTACGTCAAGATAGGATCCGCACAATTGTGTGGTTGCAAGCTCGGCTTTAACCCTTCCCGGCATGGTGGGTTAAATTCTGTCCCACTTAATTTTAATCCCTAAATGCTACACCGTCACCAGTAATTTGAAATGAATTTTTATCATATAGATTCTACGTGAAGAAAAGGCTTTACTTATTTTCGAATAAATTTGTTCGCAAGTCCTGATTTCACTCAATTATTTCAACATTCTGGCAACAGAAGTACGTTGTGCCGGAAAAAGTTAAGTCACACAAAAACAGGAATTTTTTTTCTTTTTCACCAACACAAGCGTGTACGTCCGTCGCAATCGAAATATTCGAGGTCAGAATACACGAGTGTGACGCCATCACTAATCGATGGACTTCCCTCTAGTGTTGGAATTCACACCGGAAAATTTTTAATAGCAATTTTCTTTTATTTTAATTATCTTATAAAACAATAATAACTATTTAAACTTACTGGTGAGAATTCGGAATCCCTAAATAAAAATTCATCCATATGCAGAATCCCCCAATGTTGCCGCATCTGGCTGCTTTTTTATTGGGGGGGATTCCAAATTCTCACCAGTAAGTTTAAATAGTTATTATTGTTTTATAAGATGATTGATATTCCTCATATAAATTAAAAGAAAATTGTTATTCAAAATTTTCCGGTGTGAATTCCAACACTAGTGAGAAATCGGTCGATTAGTGATGACGTCATACTCGTGCCCTCTGGCCTTGAGTATTTCGATGGCAGCGATAGGTCAGTTGTTACAGGGTTAGATCAGGCCTCGGAGCGGTCACTTTTTAACAACCACAAATTTTATAAAACAATTTTTATGGCAGATTACTACAAGAATTGCAGTAAAAAGCTCACCGAGAAGCAGGTTCCTGCGGTATTTACAAGATAAATCTAAAACGAAAATTTTCTCGTAAGGAAATAAGATTTGATTTAGTCTCTATGAAAAGAGACCGCTCCGTGTAGTGTTTGCCATGTGTCCCTCATAAATCGGCCATCCAAATGTTCTGGACACCACTAATTTCTTACAGTTTATTTCGCCTTGTTTAATCGCAAATAGTTAGGCCATTAGATAAGGCGATGAAAAATGCTTTAAAACACGGGTGTCCAGAGTATTTGGAGCCTCGCTTTACGCGGGACACCTGGCAACACTGGCTAAAAGGCCTGCAAAGAGAGAAGTTTAAAATGCTTACTCTTCCAATTACATTAAAAATATAATATTACTGAAGATGTAAAAAAAGATTTAAATGATAGTAATAACTCTTTGAACACTATGCCTAAAATTCCTAAAATTCGTTTGCGAATTTTATATATTCTAAAGAACAAACATTCATTCGATATAAAATGTTAATTTAACGTGCCATGTGTTTGCATAATCCAGGCATGTGATTTCCGCGTCTTTGCACACCAGTATATTCTTAGAGAAAATGTTGTTCTCTTAAATCGCAAAAATGTTTCGATTAAATGAAATATCATTTTCTCTAAGAATATACTGGTGTGCAAAAAAGCGGAAATCACATGCCTGATAATCACTTGATTAGTTTTTTTACTTTCTTCTATCTTTACAAGAAAAAAGTATTGGTTTCATGAAAATTTTCGAATTCCAGTTTTCGACGGATTTACACGTTTTATGGGTCAGAGATTCCAAAAAACATGTTTTTACAAAATGTCTGTCTGTGAGTCTGTGACTCTGTCTGTCTGTCTGTATGTGACACAAATTTTGTGAGCGCTCTATCTCAAGAACAAATGCACGGAATTTAATAAAATTTTATATTGAGGTAGTCCCTAATATAAATTGGTGCTGACTAGTTTTTGGCGTAAATCGCCCAACAGGTGGCACTGCTATGTAGCATTTTGCAGGATTTCCGCAAAAACTCTATCTCAAGAACTAATGCACGAATTTTTATAAAACTTCAGATTCCGTTAGTCCTTGACATCAATGGATGCTGTTTACGTTTTGGTGTAAATCGCCTAACAGGTGGCGCTGCTATGCTGCATTTTGCAGGATTTACACTATTTTCGCAGTAGCTCTATCTCAAGAACTAATGCATACATTTTCACAAAACTTCGGATTTAGTTAGTCCTTGATATGAAATGAAACTGACTACATGTGTGTGTAAATCTTCTAATAGGTGGCGTTGCTGTGCTGCATTTTGAACTATATCCCCAATAGCTCTATCTCAAGAACTAATGCACGAATTTTCATTAAACTTCAGATTTAAGTATAACTTGATTAATATTGCTGCTGATTATGTGTTGTTGCAAATCGCTCAACAGGTGGCGCTTCTATACTGCATTTGTCAGGATTTGCGCAATATCTCTATCTCAAGAACTAATGCACGAATTTTCCTCAAACTTCATATTCAGTTAGACGTTGACATAAGTTGGTGATAATTAGGTTCTGGTGTTAATTACCCAATAGTTGGCGCTGCTATGCTGCATTTTGCTGGATTTACACGATTTCAGCGACAGTCATACCTCGAGAACTAATGCATGGAATTTCATATTTTTAGAATTCTCATGATGAACACAGATTGCCATTTAATTTGGCACCGAGATAGTGAATTTTGAAGTATTGACATGTATGAGATAGAAGAAAGTTTTGTCATGGCCACAACATACTAGTTTAGAGTTTGAAAAGAGAAAGCCATTGTGAAAGATTCTTATAAAAAGGTACCAAATTGGTAAAAAATCGCCTTTAATTAAAAAAAAAAACATCCGCAATTAAAAATTGGCACAAGGTACTAAAAAAACACCAAAGGAATAAACAAGGGGAAAAGCCAAAAAAAAAAAGAGGTACCTTGAAGACGATTTCTCACTGTGTTTGACACAGTGAGAAATCCTTGGGCTTCAAACCGTTGGTCTCAATATCAAACCTCAAAGAAGGTGTAAAAAAATAAAAAAATTAAGGTTTCTTAATCTATAAATATATAATATAGTCACTGGCGAAAATATACAGCTTTTCAGAATTTAGTGTCGCCCTTGATGAAAAAAAAATATATATATATATAGATAGATAGTACAAAACACATTTCAGTTTTGAGACTTAAATTACACGCTTTTATTTTATATAAAATGACGTCATCCGCATTCGCTGAAGAATTCCACATTTTCTACTCAGTTTTAAATAACATCCATAGAAAAGTATGCATATGACGTAACTATCGCGGAATAATACACAAACCCAGCAAAAAATCGATGTTGTCTTCAAGAAACGCTACAAAAAAAAAAAAAAAAAAAAAAAAAAAAATCGGCTATCTAATGATTTTTATTTGAATCTTTTTTTTTCTTTCAGTTGTTATGAGAAAAATGGCAACAGAAAGATATAGTAATCTACCATTTTTCCTTTACTTTCTACAGAAATGGAATACGTCATTTGCCAACATTAGAGAAATGTGTTTAAAAACTACAAAAAAATTAATATTTCAAAAATAAATTCAGATACAGTTTTCAAACAACTTGCATTTAAAAGTACATTTTTTCCCTATACGACGGTGCAAAAATTCAAAATTTGCGATGCCGTGATATAAATGAAAAAAAATGAAGTAGAGATTATCAGTAATGAGATAATTATGCATATTTAGTTATGAAATATTAATTATTTACTTTATCTTTACTTTTAACATTTTAAAAATTTTCTTAATTTTTCTTATTTTACTTTATTGCGTTATTATTTTACCTAATTGCTTTTGCATTTTACCATATTTTAAGTATTCATTATAATTATAGCTTTAAATTCAAATTACTGTTTTAAAAATGTAAGCAAATCAGTAACCAGAAATCCGCAAAATTCTAGCATCTTCACAACCTCTTGTCCCAAGCTATGCGGTTTGGTTTTGAAGGAGTTTATTATTTATAATATAAGTTGACATAAAGCATTAACAAAAAAAAAAAAAAAAAAAAAACGCACTTCACCACATTTCCACATTTATAAGAGCTTAGAGCAGTTTTATTTTATTTTTACAAATCACAGTCTGAGATTATGATTGATTTCACCTTTGCTCATAAATCAAAGACAGTTTTGACAAAAAAATTTCTAAACCATCAAGTATAACGATAATAAAAAATCCTGAATTACTAAGATTCATGAAAAGGAGGATTTATTTAAGAAAAGTTTTAGATACCAGGAAAAAGAATATTTTGGGTCTAAGTTGTAAAAATGAATAAAAAATAATGAAAACGATGATAATAATAACAATAACAATAATAATAATAAAGAAGATATGAGTTAGGGAAAAATAATTAAAATAATAACATGAGGAACTTTTTTTTTTTTTTTAACTAACATAAATCGCTTAATCAACAATTTTTAGAATCGGAATTGAAAAATTTCGTTTATCTGTAATTTTTTTTTTCTTGAAGTAGCACATCGGTGTTAGAAAGAATAAAATTACCTATGATTAACTCTAAATAAAAAAGTTAAATTAGATGTCGTGATATGTACTGTTACTTTAGCTGTAATCGCGTACGTATCCTTATTTAAACATAAGGTAATTTCAATCTGTTTTCATCGAATAGAACAAAACATGTACTTTTAAATGAAGTTCGTTTGAAAACAATAACTTAATTTTGATAGTATTTGAAATAAATTTCTAGAATTTTTTTAAAAAATCTATCGATGCGTGATGTTACAATAAACATTAGTTTAGAGTGGGAAGTGGGTTGGGGGGGGGGGGAGTGGATCTTGGAAGCCCCACTCCCACGATGTGAATGCTGTCACAATCATCCAGACCACAGAGTGTTCACAGGTGCTCAACAGGGACACTGTTTCTTTCTGTCCCTGGCAGGGATATTGACTGTTCAACTTCTGCAGCTGGAGAAGTTAGAATTCTTGCTCATGTTTGATTGTGTGTTCCAGTTTTGAGCCAAAACAAATGTACAATATTAAATGAAAGCTTGCTTAGTCGAAAAATATTTTGACACCTCATTTTTAACCATACTGCAGTTATATCGCGAGATATTGCAAATTATGTTAACCCTTTCCGGCGCGGAGTAATTATGTTTATAAACTGAAGAAATAATGGACTGACACCAGAATTTATAAACGAAGTTATTAGAAAATATGAACTTGCTTATTTGCGCGTACATTATAAAAGGAAAATTTTAATTAAATATTCTTGGTACCGTTTGTCAGTTTTGGAATTAAAATTAGGCGTCCTTTTTTAAGGACACCGCCAAAGCGATATAAGTAAGCATCCTATCTTAAATGGGAGAAGTAACCGCAAGATTTAAAGCGAGGTCACATCAATCAAGGTTATGCGCCACGTAGCGAATGGAGTGTGAACTACAGGTAGATACCTAACTGTTTTCATACTCACACCACTAAAATTGTAAAGTTTTTTTCACCTTGATTAACCCCTTGGGGACGAGCGGCACGTATTCGTGCCGCATAAAGCGCCCAGAATCCTTGTTTTTTCTCACCAGTAAAATTTTACTGTGAAATTTGCCTTATTTAATCAGCGCATTTTCTCGATTCAACAAGACACAAATTTCTGTTTTTAAAAAACGGTGACAAAAAATTAAAAATTTCGTAAAAGGCTCCCGTCCCGAAGGGGTTAATAACTGAAGTGCTTATGATAAGGCGAAGAAAACTAAAACTTCGTGGTGTCAAGTGCATCTGAATCCTCCCAAAGCGTTATAAGTAAGCGAACAAACTTAATGCTGGAATCAGGCGTAAATTAACATAGCTGCGCCACCTTGTGGAGGGAGTGATAATTCACATACGCGGGCTTTTAGTGTGGTGCGTATTTTCTAAACCTTTAGTCAATCATGGAAATGAATTGTTTGCCATATTTATTGCAAAATAATGGCGTAGCGAAAGGGGCATCCAGATGCACATGGCACTACGAAGTTTTAGTTTCCTTCGTCTTATCCGAGGCACTTCAGTTATTAATCAAGATGAAAAAAACTTTACAATTTTAGTGGTGTGAGTAAGAAAACAGTTAGGTATCTACCTGTAGTTCACACTCCATCCGCTATGTGGCACATGACCTTGATTGATGTGACCTCGCTTTTAATCTTGCGGTTACTTCTCCCATTTAAGTTAGGACGCTTACTTATATCGCTTTGAGATGCCCCTCTCGCTAGCCGTTATATTGCAATAAATGTGGCAAACGAAATTCATTTCTATGAGTGACTAAAGATTTAGAAAATACGCGCCACACTAAAAGCCCGCGTATGTGAAATATCACTCCGTCCACAAGGTGGCGCAACTATGTTAAGTTACGCCTGATTCCAGCATTAAGTTCGTTCGCTTACTTATAACGCTTTGGACACCGGCCTCGAAAGGCTTTTAATGGCTTGTTCTCCATGTTCACATTTTCGTCAATTTCCTGTTTTTAAAATGCTAAGGCTTTTTTTTTTTTTTTTCTTTGATATAGAGATTTAAACGTTTTTGTTTTTTGTGTATGTTCTTTATTATATATGTGATAAATCTGTGCATGGAATTAGCCTAAAGTTTTTTGTTATATTTAAAAAAAAAAATAAAAGCGTAAGATGTGCTAGATTTAATCCTTTTTCACTACATATATCAGTAAAAAAAATATATTAAATGTAATATTAGATGTATCTAAAAACCCACGCACAGTCTTGCGTAATACACATTTGAAAATCTTTAAAAAAAAATTGGGAAATAATATCAATATTTAAAAAAGTAGTAGAAATTTTAAAAAATGCAATTCTTTTTAACTTTTTAAAAAATTTTATTAAATTTGCAGTTAATTTTTTTTCAAAATTCACTTTTTGTTAAACATTTAAATGCAGTCTGTTCACCATTTGAACCATATTTTTAAGAATAAACAAAATTGTTGTAAAGTTACACTGTCTCCTTAAGAAAATAATGCAGTGAAACTTATTAAATATGAAATGTTTATTACTCAGGAAAAATATGAGTTACTACGAAACCAGATACGCAGCTTGCGTAGTATTGAGCTGTGTGAGTTAACTTGAAAATATTCATCTGATGTCATCAATCTGAGATTGATAATTTTTACTTTCGTTTATCTTCAATAGAAGAAAGTACAATAATCGAAATTTTTTTCGACTTACGGTTTTGAACGGATTTAGACGTTTTAGGGGTCAGATATACCAAAAAACATGTTTGTAGAAAGTGTCTGTCTGTACGTGTGTCCATGTGTTCGTATGTCCGTGTGTCCGTATGTCTGTCGCCATTGTACCATCAAAAAATGTATGAAGTTTAGCATAGAATTTAACCATTTTTTTTTTAGATTTTGGCTATGGGAAGCAAGTCCTCCCTTAATTTGGAAAAAAATCCGCCGGAAGGGGGCGCTGTAATAGCGATTTTTGTGCCAATTTGAATATTGTACCATCGAAAATGGTATTATGAAGTTATGCATAGAATTGAACCAAATTTTTTGTGAATGTTTTTAGCCATGACAAGAAGGTCCTCCCTGAATTTCGAAAAATTATGCCAAAAAAGGGGGGGGGGATATAATAGCGCTTTTTGTAACACTTTCAATATTGTACCATCAAATAGTGTATGGAGTTATGCATAGAATTAAACCCTTTTTTGTGTATGATTTGGCCACGGCAAGAAGGCCCTCCCTGAATTTGGAAATATTCCGCTTAATGAGGGCACTAAAATAGCGATTTTTGTGTAATTTTCTTGATTTTTTGTAGTTTTATTGTCCACCGGCGGCTCGTGAATCGACAGGAACTTCCCATCCTGATAAGCTGACTATTCGCGAATAGCTGATATAAAACAGAATAATGTTAAAACAATTGATTTTAATAAATATCATGATCGAGATCAATTCGTTTTTACCCGACTGCCAAGAAGGGTTATGTGTTTCACGCGTATCTGGGTATGCGGATTTCTTTATACCCTCGAAACATCCCAACGGCTGGATGGATTTTAATGAATGAGGTCTCTATCGACTCGTCTTAACCATCCGATGGTTATAAGCTAGATTTTGCTTTTATAAATTCAAAATGGCGGCCGTAAAATAGAGGTAGAGACGGAAAAAAAAATTACGCATCCTGCTGAGTGGCATATCATTGGATAGGTCTTTCAAAATGAAGACGATGTTTCATTGACTATTTTACAGTCAGAAGCTCCGTTTAAATATTACACAACCTGAAAATTTTGTAAGTAGGTTCTCTGGCTTCACTGCAACTCTAATCTTCATAGACATCTATAGACCTCATGAAAACAGTGTTTATAGGTAGGGCTTAGATGCTTTATGTTCCCTCACCCGTTGTTTTGAATTGTTTGGTGAATTTTTGTTGGCGTGTTGGCAGTGTTTATGGATATGGCAACCTCGATATGTGGAATCCCGTGTGACGTATGTGTTCTGACGTGTTGTGTTCTGGCAACACCTGAGAAGCTCATTTTAGCTTAGAATTTTGTGGATGTATTTTGATATCGCGTTGTATCGTTCTGTCTTTTTATTTTTATGTTAAATTTATTGGATGTATTTGATTGACTATGGTTTCTGTGGTCCGTTTAAACGCTCTTGCTGAAGTGATTAAGAAATATGAGGAACTTTTGACAAGAAAAGTAGGTTTGTTTATTGTGTGTCAATGCGTATTCATAAGCCTGTTTTGGAAAATGACGGTGATGTTATGAGAGATATTTCGTGCTGGAGCTTTCAAGAAGGCAGATGTCTGTTAAGGTATGTTGATAATTTTATGTATATTTTGCTGCTTTAAGAGTTTTTTACATTTTGAGATTGCTACAAAGCGAGAACTGCTAAATTTTGAAAATGCTACACCGCAGGAACTGCTCAATGCAGTGATGTTTTCTTTCGGTTAATGTGCGCGAAGCGCTCATACAACGATTACTGATTGCCACTTTAGCGAGTTTCGTTTTTTATGTATATTTTGCTGCTTTAAGAGATTTTTACATTTTGAGATTGCTAGAAAGCGAGAACTGCTGAATTTTGAGAATGCTACACAGCGAGAACTGCTGAATGCAGTGATTTTTTTTCGGTTAATGTGTGCGAAGAGCTTATACAAGATTACTGATTGCCACTTTAGTGAATTTTGTTTATTATTTGCATTTTATTTTCATTAAGCCAAACATGCGTATAAACCGGTGCTTGGCGACATTTACTACTTGGTGGAAAAGGGGTTTTCACGCCAAGAAAAATTTCCGAGATGGCGGCCTCGGGAACTTATGACATCTGTTCTATAGATAGGAACTAACAATTAAACACGACTTAAACGTCATCAACACAAGTAAATAAAAAAATTAGGTAAGTAATACAAAATAGTTTCACATTGATGAAAAATAATTAATTAATTCGCTTTTTACGCAGTCGGGTTTTTTTAATTTTTAAATTTAATTTTTATTACTCCAATTAATTGACTGAAGCAGAAATTTAAGATGAAAGTCAAAGTTGATATAGTATTGAACTAATCAAAATGAAATATTGACATTTGTAACAACATTTTGAAATATTAAAATATATGAGATAGAAGAAAGTTTTGGGATTGGCACATCCAACTAGTTAATTTTGTAATGAATCTTAACACATTGCCGACGGGCAATTTGTATCAAATCTGAATTTTAAGACAGTAGAAGTTTCTCCCTATTCTGAAAGTCTTTTGTAAATTGATGTTCTAGATAGGGTTCTGAAGTTTATGCATCGGTAAATATCTTTCGATGTACGAATTTAATATCAAATGTCTTACAATCTAAAAAAATATGGACAACATGATACAAATGCATTTTCTGTAAGGTAGAAGCCACGCCCTTAGTCAGTGATGTTTTATGAATGAAGACGAGATTTCTTGTTTCCCGTCGTGAATGTGTTAAGATATTTTAAAAAAGGAATAAATGTTTGCGTTTGATCACGAATGCTGGTGACACTTTCAGCTTTTAACGTTAAATTTTTGGGTCATTTAATATATAATTATTCCTCAAAGATACATTTTGGGTCAGATTGTTTTTTACGCGATCCTTGCCGGTGAAGGCAGTTCCAAACCGTGCCTAATTTGATGGTCATTCGCAGAACAGTTATTAAAAAAGAGAAAGAGAGATACAGTGTAGTGTCTAGGAGTTCTGATTGAAGTAACTGAGGATGCAGTCGCAAGATGTCGGTTGTTGTTTGTTTACATCAGTTCTGGAGTTGATTAATGCCGGGCTAACATTCCACCAGCAAAAACAAGTATAATTTTTTGCTTTATTTATGAAAGAAATTCTGAAAGAAAAAGACATTTAAATAAGGAAAAAAATTCTATTCACATTTACTGGTGGAAGTTTGTCCTGGTGATAATTTAAGGATATGTCAATTCCTCTTTATTCGTAGTTCCATGAGTTTAGAAAGAGTGTCGCCAAAGAAAAAATGGAGACGACGCATATACCGTGTTTACAGTATGTGATTTAAGTTAACCCATAGCCTCCCAACATATCTCAATGAGTTCTATATACTCACTCAGTGATTCTATGAGTTCTACATACTTCAATGAGTTCTACATGCTTCACATTCTGTGGCTAGGCTAGATACAGCTCACTAACATTCACTCTGGTTGGCTATTGAGCTTATCTTTAACTGTTTAGCTGATGAGGTTCGTTTTTAATTACCGTGTATAAGCCGAGACGTTTTGGGCATTTTTTGGCTCCAAAGTTGGAGGTCGGCTTATACATGAGCTTAAAAAAATTACAAAATTCCAAAATAAAAAAAGATGGCAAACATAAAAAGTACTATAAACTACATATAAAAAATCACTTCAAAACTTCAAAATACTCAATAATTGCTATAGTGATAAATATGAATTTTAAAAAATGCAAAATGCCTTTATTTATTTACACTTCGACATGTATCATTGCATCAGACGGTAACATTCTCAAGAACATAAAATGATAAATATATTTTCACAAAAATTCAAATTGAAAAACTAGTAAACAAAAACAAAAATGACGCAAACACAAGGATAAGGAAAATAACTGCAACATTACAGTGGAAATTTGTGAACGTGAATTATTTTACATTATTGTTTCATGATTCTGTGTAGCATTTCTTTCCAAATTTTAGGGAGCTCCATGGATGCTGAATCATTGCAAATATTCTCATTGCATAAGAAGATCTCTATTGATTCTCTGATGATGGATGGCAAATAAGATCTTGATGAATAAATTATTATACTAATTTTTAAAATCTATTTGTAAAGATTCTCTGTTATATAGTCTGGCCAGAGCTGTAATTTTCTTGTTGTATTCTATGTCTGCTATATGTTCTTTGATCCAAGACAGAATAGGAGATGTCAATAATTTCGGAGAGAGCACTTTTGTCTATTAGCTATGCACAAAAATGTGCAAAGTTTTCGTTTGCTGAATTTTTCACCTTTTTTTAACGTCGGATTATATACGGGTTTCCGATTTTGATCGATATTTCACTGAAAAGTCGTATACTCGGCTTATATACGGATCGGCTTTTACACGGAAAAATACGGTATGTGAATGCTTATACTTCTGATTTATTCAGATCTCAGATACAGAGAGTTTAAGATGAGCGAGATGATTTAAAACAAAGATTAGTTTTTGCAATGTGAACAGACATTCATAATTCCGTGCGTACCACCTCCAAAATTTGAGCTTACACTCCATGTCGCATCACAACTAACACTTTCCAATTCCCGCTTCAAAACTGTTTCGGTTCTAATCTGTTCCTTTGTCTTCTTCCTTCCAGACTCCGGCGTTTTCAATTGTATTTTCAAGAGCACCCAACGGGATATACCCAATAACCCAACAGGAGTGAAAAATTAGCGGCGACCGGGTAATTTTTTACTCCTGTTGGGTTTACTGTATTGATTGTGTCTATGTCTGTATAATATATGTGGGTCATTCCATGACACGTGTGGAACAGCCTTTCTACATATTTCTGCTATTTTAACATGTTATTATATTCTCAAATTAAAACAACCATGCTAATATGAAAATTTTGAGTTTTTTTGTTATTTTTAATGTATAGTTTATGTTTTAACAGCTTATAAGTCAATAGATATAGGTATTTATGTACGTGTCGCGAATAAGACATTTTGTCAGTTTTTCATGGAATGGTCTTGAAACGTCCAGATTACTTAGGTCTAGGATTAAAAATGTGGAGATCTTTATTATCTATTAATGTTATTATATATTTATTATTAAAAATAGACAGCTTACTAAGATCTAGGATTTAAAATGTGGAGATTTTTAAACTATTAACCTCTTGAGGGGCAAGCAAAAATGTCTCTAAATATTGAATTTTCACCGGAATAATAGAAAATTTTTTATTTTAAATTTGGAAAAGCAATTTTTCGATGCTATTTCTCTAAAGTTAAAAATGTAAAATTTTATTAAAATTTTCTGGTGGCAATCTTCTTTAAATTAGGTGGGGTATATTTTATCCCACCTCCCCTCAAGGGGTTAAAGGGCCATTCTATATCACGTGCGGAACAGCTTTTCTACATATTACTGATGTTTTAACAATGCTATTGTATTTTCAAATTAAAACAACTATGCTAATAAGAAAATATAGTGTTTTTTGTTAATTTTAATGTATAGTTTGGTTGCCTAAGCGGGACTGCTCAGACAAGGAAACCAAGTCTGTATAGCATAGTGTCCTTCCCCGGTCGCCTTTATTAAGGTCTTAAAAAAGGGGGAAAAAAGAATACAGTTTTCAGCCAGAGCTGAAGCCGCCAAAATTGTGACAATGGGCAGTATATTTATATTTTAACAACGTATAATTTAATAAATATAAGTATTTATGTAAGCGTCACGTGCGGGACATTTTGTCCGTTTCTCATGGAATGGCCAATGCGTACCTTTAATAAATAATTTCAGGCGTTAATTTGGATCGATGGAATAGTAATTTATTCATTGTTGTCCCATCATCCAGTGCTGTCTAATAGCTTTCCAGTGAGGCTGGTTTATTAGTGAGAAATTTCCGAGTTAGGACTTTGGCCAGATTAGCTTAGTGATTGAAGCAACACGGTACGCTGTCGACCCAGGTTCGAGCCTTGATCGCGGCTTATTTTTCAGTACTGTTCGGTTTATTGTATTAACCCCTTCGGGACGAGCGTCTTTTACAGAATTTTGTTAATCTTTCATTACCGGTTTTTCAAAACAGAAATTTTTGCCTAATTGAATCGGGAAAATTCTGCAGTTGAATTAGGTAAAATTTACAATAAACATTTACTGGTGAGAATAATCGCGGATTCTGAGGACTTTACGCGGCACGTATAGCGGTCGCTCGTCCCCAAGGGGTTAATAGGGTCTATGATTGAAAAAACATATGTATACCGTTAATAAAAACTTAGATCTTTATTTTACAAATATGAAATGTTTTCCCTGGCCTTTCCAAAACACAACAACAAACAAGAACGAAAACCATGCATTGATTATGAAACATTTTCCAACATTAGCAGCACGTTATTAAGGTGTCTCAGGACTCTTAAAGCTCTAAAATTTTCGAAATTTTAATTTTTTTCAGATGTTTAATTCTTATTTTTTCTGAACATTTTGATGAAATTGTTTACTTGAAATTCCCATTAGAACAGAAGTTATGGCTTTTAGAATTACCGCTCAATAGGTGAAGCGATGTTTCCGAAACGTTGAAGTCATTTTTCTCCAAATGACGTTTTTGGCAATAACGCGCACGATATCTCAAAAACTTCTGAATATTTTTTCATGAAATTTTCGAAACATATGTTTTATATTAGTCTGTATAAACTGAACCTAAAATTTCCTTTTTATTGTACAAAAAAATATGTTTTTAGGTGATTATACTGTTGAAATTTTCTAAATCTTGCATTAGCTAAATACAACTTTGTATTAAAAATATAAAAATGATTTAAATACAAATTTATTTAGATTCAGGGTAATTATTACAATCTGAAGTATAAGTAGGCACCAAAATTTTCATTCTAGTTACAAAATTTATTTTATAATCCTGCGTGCAATCTATTATGCCAATTTTCTGCTGGACAAATTTCTGATAGTTTGGAGCCATCTGTAAACGCTAATTCTGCACCTTTCAATTTTTTAAATACATGAAATGAAAGAACATACTTGTATCTTTCAATTGCAATAAAAATTGTTTCTTAAAATGAAATACATTTTAAGATATTAAATATTGAAAGTGGTCCTTTTTCTTCATTTTTTCCAATTTTAAGAGTCCTGAGACCCCTTAAGAACTGCTGTTTTTTAGGTACGTTCGTAATTATATAAATACGTAGCACCTATAGTCGTCGTTCAGTCCGTCCGTCCATCCGTCTGTCTGTCAGCATATAACAGAGCAAAAACTACCGAATCGAATGGTCTGAAATTTTAAATATATGATTGTTGTAAAATTTAGTCCAGCCATTTCAAATTTTATGAAAATCGGATGTATAGTTTAATTACAGGCACAGTCAAAAGTTTTTTTTACATTACGGCCAATGAGAAAAATTATTGCAAGTGCATTTTAATGATGTTACAGCCTTCCGAATGGTCAGAAATTTTAAATATATAATTGTTGCAAAATTTTGCGAGTCATTTCAAATTTTATGAAAATCGGATGTATAGTTTAATTGCAGGGACAGTCAAAAGTTTTCCGTTACATTACGGGGAATGGGAAAAAATTATTGCAAGTGCATTTTAATGATGCTACAGACTATGCACTTATGAAGTGCAAAAAATATACATGTAGTACAATATGGGCTGCAAAAAATAATTATAAAACTAGTTATAGTACGAACGCACCTCAATTGCCACGTTTGACGAGCAATTTCCGACTTGTTATACAATGAAATGAGATATCTAAATAAGCAATTTAAAAAACAACTTACTCAGTTGAAATCGATTTTCGACATTTGATGCAATTATGGGATAATGTGTTCAAGCCTTGTATATGATCTATGGTATTTATCCACACCAAGTAATACACTAAAAATTAAAAATAACCACTGGTGAAAACGCACTTCAAACAATTTTCGTTCATAGTCAGCCCTGTAACAGAGATATCCTGGGCATCACCATAAAAGAACGATAAATGCTACGCTATCCATAATTTACAGAAAACATGGTGTAGTGCATCTCGGTGACACTTTTTACTTTTAATATGTTTGAAGTATCAAAATGCACCGCAATCAGTTTTCCCCATTGATCATAATGTAGTGGACTTATTTTGTGCTTCCCTGTAAATAAAATATAAATGCTACTTATTCTGTACTCCTGCAAAATAATATTATAGTCCCTTTAAGTGATGCATATCAATCTAATTGCGTTTGAAATATCGTAACATCAATAAAATGCTCCGCAAACAATTTCCCCACAGACCATAATGTAACAGATTTTCTTTGTGTGTCCCTGTAAACGAAATATAAATGCTACAATTTTTTTTTTCAATAGCGAACTTTCAGTATTAAACCTCAATATCATATAAAAATTACGTGGCAATCCGGGTATATTTACGAGCACAAACAGAGCAGTTACAGAGCACAAACAGACAGGAGACAGACAAACCGAATTTATAAACACCTTTCAACTTTTTTGGAAATTGTTAAAAATAATTATGAAAGCCCTAGCATCTGTTTAAAAGTTATGCGTCGGCAAAAAAATATATATAAATATGCAAACGAATCGCTTAACCTCTTTTGTTAGAAGTCGGTTAATAAGCTAAATAACAAACTTTGTCTTCTAGTATTCAATATTACAATTCAAATACTACAATTCAATACTACAAATTCAATACTGCAATTCAATATAATTCTAGTATTCGATTTCAACTCGCATATTTACGGGAACCTCTTTTGTTAGAAGTTGGTTAATAAGCTAAATAACAAACTTTTTCTTCTAGGTATTTACTTAAAGGTCTCAGGAATTAACGTATATAATAATTAACTGAAATTAAAGATTTCTAAATTGAGATTATTTAAATTTGAATCGAAAACAATAACGTCCAATTACAATAATTAGCCAATGCTAAATGACTTTTTATTACTTCAGTAATTTGAAGAATTTGAATATAGTTTTTTTTTTTTAATTTTTATCATCATTCGTTTTTATCATTAACTTAGATATTCGTAACACCCAAGAATGACTAACACCTTATGAGAAAATATGACATTGTGCCTAAATTTACATAACTGAAATTTGAAATATTGCAACAGTTATGGAATCATTTCAATGAAACGAGGAGATTCAAAAGGAATTTCATCCCTGAATAAATTTCTGAAAAAATAAATCATGCGAGATAACAGAAATATGAAACTACCATATTCTTTAAGTGCATATTGTTCATTGAATATACTGCATCTCGAACTTTTCTCTCTCTTCAAAAATCGTTGGAAGGGAATATACAAATTTAGCAGTACTTGTTTAAATCAAAATATTTAGTCTGCATTTTAACCCATTCGCGACGGGAGCCTTTTGCGAAATGTTTATTACTTTGCTACCGGTTTTAAAAAACAGAAGTTTGTGCCTATTCAAATTGGGAAAATGTTCGGATTAAATAAGGCAAATTTTACTGTAAAATTTTACTGGTGAGGATAAACTAGGATCCTTAGGCCTATTTCCGGCACGTATACGTGTCGCTCGTCCCCAAGGGGTTAAATGCATTGACCGTTTCAATAAAATTTCAACAGGCGTATAAAAGGAAAAAGTGTATAACTTAGGTATATTGTTTTTGAGTAAAGAAGATAAATGTTCTTGTTATTTGAAATTAAGAAACGATATATACCCTATACATATAAAATCCTAATGAAACGAATTTATGAAACGATTTCATGAAACGATTGATTAAACAACTGATTATGTTTACGGCTATTTCTCCGAAAATATGGAATATTATGCGATGAAATTAACACCAAAAATCCGTATTGATCCGCAGATCTCAAAACTGGTATTAGAATTTTAAAATTCGAATTAGTTTTCGAAATATTAATTTTTTTCTAATTTTAAATACTTTTCTTTAATGATAGCAACTCAAATTGTAATCATAACAGATTTTTTTTTATATTTTAGAAAAGGTTACTATTTTAAACTAATTTGGCGATCAGTTTGGCCTCCCATAAATGTATGCTAAGAATTTCTCTCGTAAATGTAATATTTTTCTCCCGTCGCATTTTTTTTTTGTATTTCATTAGTATTTTATTTAATACAAAACTTTCATTTAAAACTGAAGCATTTAAAATTAACGGATTTCACTTCTTTCTTTTTTTTTAAACGAAACGAAAAGAATAATATTAGGCACATACGTCATATACGCACCGGTGTACCTAATTGGCGCCAAAATAGCGTTATTTTGCCTGACATGATAACCCGGCTATTGTTACTTATTTATTAATTAATATTTATTTACATTTTTTATCTTTATATTTAAAAAAAATGTCATAAATTGTTTTGTTCTATAGTTATTAATTAAACTTTTTTTTATTTATTGTTATTTCATTTAATAAATAATAGAAAATAATTTAAAAATACATATGTAACTGGTATTCGAAAACGAGGTTTTCGCCAAATTGTCGTATAAAAAAAAAAAAAAAAAAAAAAAAAAAAAAAAAAAAAAAAAACATCACGCCAAACCTGGTGCGTATATGACATTTGTGCCAAATATTAAATAATGCAGCAAATCATGACATTTAATTTAACTTCAAAGCAATGTTTTAATGGTACTACTTATTTATCCCGTCGACCAATTTCGGCAAATTATATAAATCTCCAAACCACTCTCCAAATTATACAAATTGACATAATTTTTATTTTAAATAACGAAATAACAAATAAATTAGTTTAAGATTAATAAAAACACAATTAAAACGTCGAAATAAAAATCAGTTGATGGCGTAAACACGTGCAACTTCCCTAAGGTCAAACGAATGTGACATTTACGATCAACCATTATTGGCATTTAATCTTATAGTTTGACGATAGATTTTAGGTCGATGGAATAGCCAAGTAGTACCGTTTTAATTTACCACTCGAAAAAAAAAAATGCTAACTGGCAGGTTAAAAAAAAAAAAAGCTATTGGCGAGATTTGCACCCGGCTAACATAAAAGTACCAAGATTTCTTCGCAATCATGGCAACTTTTATTCGAAAAAATAATTTTGATTCTTTAATGAAAAGGAAAAACTTTCTTATGAAAAGCGAAGGGATAAGCTCGTAATTGTTTATGACAGTTACATGACTTGGACTACTATAATATAAGTGAAATGATGGCGATAGAGTAATATTTGGCGACTTATCACCTGTGGCTGGCTAACATTAAAGTACCAAAATGGCCGCCTGGAATATAAAAAGCGAAGGGATCCGCCCGGAACTGTTGATGATAGTCAAACGACTCAGGCTATTATTATACAGATTGTTTTCAATTCTAAAAACAATATCAAAGAATAATATTTCCTAACGATTAAAAATTTATTTACACGTGACTATTAAAAACAGAAAAAAAAACTTTAACATTATTATTAAATGAGTACGTGTCAGGAAAATTTCAGGAATTTCAGGAAAATATTGAAAATTGTATTTACACGTGAATATTAAAAGAGAAAGGAAACTTTAAAATAACAAATACATTAATATGCGTTTAACCCTTTCCGGGGCAAGGTACTTCTATTCAGAAAATGTTGAAATCAGTGAATGGCACCAGAATTTACAAACAAATTCGAATTACGAAAATGCTTTTGTTCACTTAATAAAGGGAAATTTTTCATTCCATTATTCTGGCGCAAATGTGGCATTTAAGAATTAAAATTAAGTGGTAAAAAAATGAACCACCGCCGTTGAAGGGGTTAAAGCAGTAAATTGTAGTAAACTGCATTATGTCAATTGTTTTATAACACTGTTAAAAAATACCGGGAGGCAAAGAGTCTGTTTACTTTCTTCATTTTATTTTAGCTTCTTTTCAAATGTTTAACCCCTTCGGGACGGGAGCCTATTACGAAATTTTTAATCTAGTGTCACCGTTTTTTAAAAACAGAAATTTGTGTCTTCATGATTCGAGAAAATGCGCTGATTAAATAAGGCAAATTTTACAGTAAAATTTTACTGGAGAGTAAAAACAAGGTTTCTGAGTGCTTCATGCGGCACGTATACGTGCCGCTCGTCCCCAAGTGGTTAACAGATCTTCTTTAACCCTTTGCGCTCGGCGTCTCTTACACAAAGTTTATTCGATAGGCACCACTTTTTTAAAAGAAGTTTCGTTCAAGTACACAATTTCAGAAATGCTCTGATTAAATAAGGTACATTATATTTTCCTTTATTACTGGTGCCAAAAACAAATTTTGCAAAGAAAGATTATGTCTCCGCAGCCGACCCCTCGAGTGCAAAGTGTTAATCATACTCGAAAAGAACCATTGGATGTCTTAACAACAACTGATTTGACCTTAAATTTCCGCAATCAACGGAAATTGAATGGAAACCCGTTTAAAGGGAGATTGCTACAGGTTTTTTCATTATAATTCAATCTTCTCTAATCTTTTTAAAACCGATCAGATTAGCGTGCTTTTAGATTCTGCGGTGTCTGAATAGGGGTTGGCGAGCGTAGCTTGCAGGGGGTAGAGCCCCGTAGTAAATAATAGTTTTCTAAAAATATATAAGTACTTTTCCATTATATGGATCTTGGCACGATAGAGGAAATGGCCTTGGCAAGATAAAAATATTTTGCAACATATTTTCTGGAAACCTATTCAGTGTTTCATATTCGCAAGCAATTTTTCAATATTTATACAATTTATTTAATATATAACAGCCATTTATCGATTTTTATATAAAAACAGATATAAATTGTATATAAATGAAATATATTTATATATATTATACTTTTAAAAATCAAAAGACAAGTTCTATTAACAAAACTCGACATAATCTCTGCTGTTAAGATTGCATATGTGTGATTTATATATGGAATATATATATATATATATATATATATATATATATATATATATAGCACATTATGTTTTAAATGCGTTTGTCAGACCCAGAATCCTGCACCATAAATAAACTAAATATAACCATAAAACATCCAAGAAATTTAAACAGATATAACCTGAACAAGAAAAAACAACAAAACATTTTAGAAAGCACAGCAATGTTTCAGATTAATTACAATTTACAACAAACTATTATTCAGTAGTGGCAGTGGGTTTCGGCCAGAGTGTCGCAAAGCATAAATCAAATGCATAAAAACAATTGAAAGCATATAGCGAACACTCCCCCACCGGACCCGACGCCACAATAAACAGTGCATCTCGAAGATACAACTGATTCAGAACGTATGTGTAATGTATACTGAAACAATAAAATTATTTTACCCAAATCCGAGCAACACAGCCACAAAAAACAATAACTAAATTCCAGTGATCCATAATCTGTCCATAAACGTTCCATGTCTGTTGCCACACAATTGCAGACATCCTTTTGTTGTTGGCCACGGGCTTTTGTTGTTGTTGTTTTTTTGTTGTTGTTGTTTTTTCTTGTTCAGGTTATATCTGTTTAAATTTCTTGGATGTTTTATGGTTATACTTAGTTTATTTATGGTGCAGGATTCTGGGTCTGACAAACGCATTTAAAACATAATGTGCTATACATAATCTGTGTGGTTATATGCAGCTGTAGCGCTTATCGCATGGATTTTATTTTTATTTTTATATTTTACTTTTACTTTTACTTTTGATCTTTTTGAGCTTATATATATATATATATATATATATATATATATATATATATATATATATATGTATATATATATATATATAAACAAGCATAAAAGTTCTTCAGGTTTGTTTTCATATTTGTTTATACCAATTTGGCAACAAATCTCACTTTCTGAAGCTTGAATTCGCAACTCTCTCTCTCTCTATATATATATATAAACGCCAAGACCCTTATACTGGGAAAGTGCCTTATTAGGTTATGCTTTTGCAATCGAACTCGGTTAATTCAAGAAGCAGGAAAATTGGAAATATCCTCGTATTAACAGTTACTCGTAATAGTGGTGAGGATAGTATAAATCCTTAAAAACACACACATAATTAAACTAATTACTAGTATAAATTGCTATAACTATATGTATACAAAAATAAACCTAACCCATTAACCGCCAAAACTATAAGGTAGATATTTTGAACTTTTTGATGAACATCGTTTCACACCGCAAATTCTAAAACATAATTTTCGATTTTTTTGATCTGAAAGTTTCTGTCTTTTACGTAATGCCAGTTTTTTTAATTGCAAAATATTGGTGGGTATGTAAATAATTTAAACATGTGCATTTATTTTGACCGTTGTGTCAACGCAAAACCAGCGATTGATGGGTTAATATCATAAAGTTAAGATAAAATATCCAGTCCTGCCTTTTGGATTGTCATTTTCTTTAGGCAGTTCTTTTCTTTAGACAAAATTATAGTACTGAAGTCAATTTTACAGCAGAAATTTTTAAATATTAATTTTCTTTTATTTTATTCACGAATTATATATCAATATGATAACTAATAATAACTATTCAAACTTTAGAAAATTACTTAGAATTTCTTAACGATAGTTTCACAGCCCCCTATATGCTAGGCCTCAGCATTGACACAAAAATGGCGGCTGTCCTAGGCGGATTTTTTTTTAGCGTTCGGACGATTTCTAGCATTTGAACAACAATAATTTTTAAAAGTTTTTTTCAGCCTTATTTTTCTGAAATTAAATAAGTCAAACAAAACTTTTGAAAAGTACTGGTGCCTAATTTCAGGGGACCATCCATGTTCTTAAAAAAATCCGCCTACGAAGCCGCCATTTTTTGTCAGCAATCAGACCTAGTATTCAGGGGGAGGTGGGTAGTTTTATAAATGAAGCATAAATACGTCAAGCTGTCTGTTTAGAATTAATAATTCAATAAAATACTTGAAAAGGCTCGTTAATGTGTCCATATTAAAGGAAAGAAACAAATAAAGGTTTATTTCTACACTCCTATCTTTCCATGGCTCAGTTGTAAAGCTTACAAAGTGGAAAGAGATTGTTTTTTAAACATCATCCTCGCTCTGTCTTTCTTCCATTCTTTCAGTACACAGGACATTCATTTGTATTTTTTTTTGTGTGTGTGTTTTTGCATTTTCGGTGTGTGTGGACGGTCTCCTTGACGGTTTATACTTTATCAGATGTAAATTTCCAACTGGGCGAAAAATGTCCGGACCAGGATTCGAACCAGGGATCTCTTGGCAGAAGCCGCCAATGCTCTGCCATCTGAACTATCCCGGACGAATCTGGTGGAACTTTTTCGCCCAGCTAACCTTACTCTTTATAGCATCTGGTCTGAAATCTGGTTCAGCTCAACAGAATAAATTGCTGCTAATGGATTTCTAGAAATCATTGGATACGTAATTACACTAGATTAATTTTAATACAATTATTCTAATTGGTAAATAAATCATATCAGATGTAAATTTCCAACTGGGCGAAAAATGTCCAATTAGAAAAATTGTATAAAAATTAATCTGGTTTAAATTTTTTTTATAGTATAAAACACATAAATTATTACATTTTGGCAGATAGTTGTAACGTAGATATATTATCGCTAAAAGAGGACAGTATTCGATAATAAAAGGGATTTCTTTCCTAACTGTATCATACTTTATGAGAAAAATCACATTGAAATAACTCATTAACGCCGGCTGACAAGAAAGCGCGCCAATTAAGGAATACGAAATCTTTAAATTTGAAAACTAGTATTTTAGTAAGGAAATTTGTATATTATCCGATCTCAAACATTGAGAGACTAAAGGAGTTAAAATTAACAATATGAAAAAACTGGTGTTAACTGATATCGAGGTATTAAAAGAAGTAAAAAAGTTACTTGTTTTTAATGGGTTAACCCTTTATCTACTGACGGTACTTATAAGTACCACTCACTTTAAACTTTCACCCCATGGAGAATATTACTAATATTCTAATGGTGCTTTGCAAAAACGCTCTTTTAACTCCACTTTATCCGGATACATGGCAGCAGGAGTTCTAGGTTTGCTATTCTAGCGAGGAAGGAGGCTATCTTTGTAAGACTCGATGTGTTTTTTGCGACATTTTGTACAGATTGTCACGCTTGTCTTTTTATTGCTGCAAACACGGTAAAGGATATAAGATAAGTTTTGGATTTTTTATGTGTTCCTTATGATATTAGAATACAATTTGACTAGCTATTTTAGGTGAACGGTGTATGTATTTGATTTAACAGTTGAATTACTCGGTGGTACTTATAAGTACCATCAGTACACTGGGTGTTGGAGAAAAACTTCTTGTTTACTTTTCGTCTGTGTAGTTATCCATCGTCTTCATCTGCTTTAAAATGTAATTACTAAAATGTAGTGTAGTAATAATTTTCGTAGTATTTCTTTTCTGTTTTATTATTATTTTTTTTTTTACAGGAAATAAAAAAAGTTGTGGCCCCGGCTCTTTTTTGCTATGCTAGAAATGGCATATGTAAATTTATATATTGCATATGTGCAGATGCGAGAGAACATGTTGTCCCTGGAATATAGACGTCGCATAACTAAAGGACTGCTCACAAGATCGAAACCTAAAGAAAAAAAATAGTTTTTTAACCCCTTGAGGGGCAAGCAATTACGTTTGTATAATGCTGAATTCCCACCGGAAAGTTAGAAAAAATTTATTTCAAAATAAGGAAAAGGAACTTTACGACTTTTTCCCACCAAAGATAGAAAATTAAAATTTCATAAAAATTTTCTGGTGTAAATCTTCATTAATCGTAGGTGGGATAAAATATATCCCACCGCCCCTCAAGGGGTTAACACTTTCACGAGCAAAGCATTTTCAATGCTAAAGTGCAGAAATAAATGATTGGCCCCGGAATTTGCCAAAAAATTTATTTGTAAATATGAAAAAAAGCTATATTTCGCATACTTTCCCCAGTTTCATTAAAAACAGCAGGACCCCAAAACCGTCCGAAAAGAAAACCCTAAAATCATTCCAAACGCAATGGCGGAACTCTTATCAACATATAACTATGTCCGTAAGCCAGAGGCCAAAAAACCAGAAGAAAAACCTACTGAAGCCCCGGCTCCGCTCCCTTCTCCCCCCCAAGACCCTAACCCCGAAAACACTACACCTAATAAGCCAAATGACACTCAAAATGCAACACCAGAACAACCCAGTAGTTCTAATTATGCTAATGACTTAAAAGAAATATTTAAGACCTTCAAGGAGATGAAAGAACTCCTAAAATTTAACAAATTCATCCAATGTTTCAAAAATATTGCTAACCAAACTAAAAATATACAAGATCCAATAGAAAAAATACTCATCCTTATGAGTGCTATAGAAACTTTAGCCACGGAATTTAACACATTTAATGATGAGTAATTCCTCTCCTACTTTTTCCTCTCTTATTTTTCTTTCCTGGAACTGTAACTCCCTGCAGAATAAATTTAATGAACTTAAACTCTTTATGCACGAACATCCTCAAGTTGATGTTATTTTCCTTCAAGAGACTTTCAACCCCACCTTCAACATTAACATCCCTGGGTACAGGCTATTCCATACACCTCGTGCGGATGGTACGCACAGAGGAGGTACCGCTATTTACATCAAGAACCATCTTCCACACTACCAATCGCACAACCACACCTATAATGATCTTGAGTATACCAGTATCAATCTTAATCTTCCTCATATCAATATTAATTTAGCTTCTATTTATGCTCCACCCACTGGTAACTTACCTGTTAATAGCCTTACACAGCTTTTTTCACAACATCACCACTGCTTTTTCGTAGGCGATTACAATGCCAAAAGCAGACGCTGGAATTGCCATGGCAATTCTCGGCGGGGTACCTCTCTTCACAACTTAGTCCAAAACTTAAAATTAAATCTTCATGCACCACCCAGACCAACGCACATTTCCAAATTGCCTGGCGCCCGGGACTCTATCATTGATCTTGCTCTTTCCAAAAATCTTCCTTACCCTATCTACTCTACAGTTATTAACGACCTCTCCTCTGATCACCTGCCTGTCTGCTTTAAAATAGATATTATTAATCCTCTTTCTCCCCCCCCTTCCGTGGCTATTGACTGGAATAAATTTACTAACTACCTTAACTCTCAGGACATCACCTTCCCTGATATTAATAATACCGATGACATTGATGCGGCTGTTGAACATCTAAACTCCCATATCACTAATGCTCAAAATTTTTCTACATTTAACACCTTCAAAAATAACTTTGCCTTTGTCCCACCCCGTTATATTTACAACCTTATCAAACAGCGTAATCGGCTCCGGCGACAATTTCAAAGTTCAAGAGACCCCTCCATTAAACCTCTTCTCAATAGGTTAAACAATAAAATCAAAAACAGTCTTTATAAAGAAAAACAGAAAAGTTGGAACAACTTTCTCAAAACTTTATCATACGAGGACAACTCTCTTTGGATTCTTAAACGCAAACTGAATAAACACTACACTTCCATCCCCCCCCTCACATCTAATAATGTTACCGCTTATACTGACCAAGAAAAAGCTAACATGCTTGCTAATTCTTATGCCACCCAATTTTCTCCTAATCCTACCCTTGCAAACCAAGCTCACCTTGATCATGTTAACGAGACAGTTCGGAATTTTTTGACTAACCCCCCTCAAGATCCTCCCCCTAAAATTCAACCTATTGTTATCCACAATATTATCAAAAAACTCAAAAAGCGTAAAACCCCAGGATACGATAAAATTACTAACTCTGCTCTTAAAAACCTTCCTCCTAATTGCATTATCTATATCACTGACCTCACTAATGCTATCTTAAAACATAACTACTTCCCTAAACCCTGGAAACTTTCTATAATCTCTCCTATTCCAAAACCTGGAACTAACCTGTCTGACCCCACTAATTACAGACCTATCTCCTTGCTACCTTCTATCAGTAAACTGGTGGAACGTGTCATTCGTGCCCAGTTGCAGGAGTTCATTCAGCAGCACAACATTCTCATGCCCGAGCAGTTCGGCTTTCGCCCAAAACACTCAACACAACACCAGCTTCTTAGGGTTGTTGAGTTTCTCAGCGAGAAACTCAATGCAAAAATTCCCGCAGCTGCCATCTTTCTTGATGTCGCAAAGGCATTTGACAAGGTCTGGCATATGGGCCTCATTTACAAATTAATTCAGCTCGGTTTTCATCCCAGACTTATACATTTAATATATTCGTACCTTTGCGACCGCTCTTTTCAAGCCCGCATAAACAACATTCTATCTATTATTCTCCTTATCCTAGCGGGCATCCTTCAGGGGAGCGTGTTGGGCCCATTTTTATTTAACATTTTCTTTAACGACATCCCACGCTCCTTGCACACTCATCTCGCTCTTTATGCGGACGACACCTGTATTTACGCTTCGGCACACCACCCGTATACTCTTTACAGGTACCTACAGACTCATGTTGATGACTTCATGGACTGGTGCATGCTTTGGCGCGTTGTCATAAATGAAACTAAAACTACTGCAGTATATTTCTCTCGCAAAATAATTTTCCCTAACAGAATCATTATTAACAACACTGTTATCCCTTGGTCAGACCAAGCTAAGTATCTTGGGGTCATTCTGGACCGCCGCCTAACCTGGAAAAAGCACACTTTCTCCATCAGAGGTAAAGTCGCCGGAGCCTTTAACTCTGTAAAACCTCTCCTTAACAGTAAAACCTTGTCTGTTCACAATAAATTAATCCTCTATAATTCATGCATCCTTCCCATCATCACCTATGCCAGTCCGGTCTGGGGCTTCATTTGTAAGACCACTATGGACAACCTTAGTCGCTTGCACAATTCCAACCTGCGTACTGTCCGTAACGCATCTCGTTACCTTCGCAACTCCACGGTCCGTAGAGACCTTAAAACTACTACATTACGTAAACGCATAAACGACTTAGCCAAAAAATTTTATGAAAAAATTTTTGACCTCCCTAATGAAATTGTAGCGGAGCTACCGGATTATGACGCTTTTGAGCCCCACCATCGGAAACGGCCCAGGTTTTCAATAATTATGGACACTCAGTAACATCTGAGTTCTCCTCGCTAATTTTGCCTTCTCTTTTTTTTTTCTTTTTATTTACTTTTCTTAAAAAAAAAAAAAAAAAAAAAAAAAAAAAAAAAAAAAAAAAATTCTCTATATACATAGAGACCATAAAAACAGAAAAACTTAAAAAATAAAATGTATGGCCCTGAATTGTCCCTTTTTTTTGGTTGGATGTTGTGGTCTTGCCACCCTAGCTTTTCTTGCCCTTGCTTGGTGAGTGTTTCACTGAACAGTACTAACTTTAACTTTCAAATATCCATATAGTAGTTCTACAACTACAGTTAGACTTTAATTACTTTAAGACTCATGTAAATTTTCTTAAGATTTATTGTTAACTTACTTTCTTCTTAAGTTTTTACTTAAATTTATTTTTATTCCTTAATTTTCTTTTTTTTTTTTCTCTTGTAAACTTCTATATTCTTATAGTAGCATTGCTACAGTTTAACTTTATCCCAATGGCTCATTAAAACATAAGACATTCTAATTTCCTAGTCTGGGTGTTAAGCTGATAACAGCTAGGAAACCCCTCAATGCTGATTACCTGTTCAGTACCTGTTCAGTTCGCATACTTTTTAAATCAAAAATATTTTACCACAATTCTGGTGGCATTTGAAATACCTTGTGGGTTTTCTGTTACGATATTTTAGTCATAGTGTACTGACGGTACTTTAAAGTACCACTTTAATTAATTACCTCTAAGAAATTAAAATGTTCACGGGTGAGTATTTTTTTTTACGTTTTCCCTTTAACTTTCATTGTAGTAACTGAAAAAAAAAAAAAAAATACATGAAAAAAATTGCAGTAGATAAAGGGTTAACAGATGTTTCGCTCATATTATCCGTGATCAAGTTTTTGAAGCTCATAAAAAAATATTAATATATTTTAAATGATAAACTAAACCATTCTTAACGTACAAATTGCTTTTTACTTTCTTCTATCTTTACAAGAAGAAAGTATTGGATTCATGAAAATTTTCGAATTCCGGTTTTCGACGGATTTACACGTTTTAGAGGTCAGAGAACCCGAAAAACATGTTTTTACAAAATGTCTGTCTGTGAGTCTGTCTGTCTGCCTGTCTGTCCGTCTGTCTGTGTGTCTGTGTGTGACATACATTTTGTGGGCGCTCTATCTCAAGAACTAATGCACGGAATTTAATAAAAATTCATATTCAGTTAGTCCCTGATACAAGTTGATGCTGATTAGTTTTTGGTGCAAATCGCTCAACAGGTGGCGCTGCTATGCTGCATTTTTTATGATTTCTGAAATGACTCTATCTCAAGAACTAATGCACGAATTTTCATGAAACTTCAGATTCCGCTAGTCCTTGATATGACTTGATGCTGATTACGTGTTGGTGTAAATCGCTCAACAGGTGGCGCTGCTATGCTGCATTTTTTATGATTTCTGCAATGGCTCTATCTCAAGAACTAAAGCACGGATTTTCATGAAACTTCAGATTCAGTTAGTCCTTGATAAGACTTGATGCTGATTACGTGTTGGTGCAAATCGCTCAACAGATGGCGCTGCTATGCTGCATTTTTTACAATTTCCGCAGTGGCTCTATCTCAAGAACTAATGCACGGATTTTCATCAAACTTCAGATTCAGTTAATCCTTGACATGAATTGATGTTTTGTACAGTTTGGTGTAAATCGCTCAACAGGTGGCGCTGCTATACTGCATTTTTTACAATTTCCGCAATAGCTCTATCTCCACAACTAATGCTTGGATTTTCAACAAACTTCAAATTCGTGCATACTTTGATATGAATTAGGGCTGTTTGTGTTTTTGTGCAAATCGCTCAACAGGTGGCGCTGTTATGCTGCACTTTTCAGAATTTCCATTATAGCGGTATCTGAAGAACTAATGCAACAATTTTCACTAAACTTCAGAATCAGTTAATCCTTGATATGAATTGACATTTTGTACATTTTGGTGTAAATCGCTCAACAGGTGGCGCTGCTATACAACATTTTTCACGATTTCTGCAATCGTTGTATCTCAAGAACTAATAGACATATTTTCATCAAACTTCAGATTCAGTTACTCTTTGATATGAAATGATGCTCACTACGTGTTGGTGAATATCGTCCAATAGGTGGCGCTGCTATGCTGCATTTTGCACTATTTCCTCAATAGCTCTATCTCAAGAACTAATGCACGAATTTTCATCAAACTTCAGATTCAAGTACACCTTGATAAATGTTGATACTGATTATGTGGTTGTGTAAATCGCTCAACAGGTGACGCTGTTATGCTGAATTTGTCATGATTTGCGCAATAGCTCTATCTTAGGAACTAATGCACGGATTTTCCCCAAACTTCATATTCAGTTAGACATTGACATATGTTGATGATAATTAGGTTCTTTGATGATAATTAGGTAAATCACTCAATAGGTGGCGCTGCTATTCTGCATTTTGATGGATTTACACGATTTCATGGACAGTAATTTCTCAAGAACTAATGCACGGAATTTCATCTTTTTAGAATCCTCATGATGAGCATAGGTGCACTGTGATAATTAATTTTGAAGTATTGACAAGTATGAGATAGAAGAAAGTTTTGTGATGGCCACAACATACTAGTTAGCCGTGTCGTCGTTTTAGCCGTACTCGAATTAAACAGGTTCGACACTACCTCAATTCTAAAAGGTTTTAACTTTGTGTTAAAAAGGATTTTAAGATACTGGTATATGAAGTACAGTAGGATGCAAATGAGTTTATGAAATTTGCATTTATTGTTATACTAGGTTCAGACTTAGCATTTTTAGGAAAAGGGCAGGCATTTATCACTAATCCCGAATTGGAATTTTTTTCTTATATATGACAGAACTTCTACGTTTAAGTAAGGAAACTTTTAAAATTAGGAAATAGTGGTACATCCTGTCCGGGGAAGCTGTTTTGCGTGCATCTGCATTAATAAGTCTCTAATTATATCGTATCTTGTGATCGATTGGTTTTATTCCAAGAAATTCTTTATTTTTAAAAGTGCACTTATTGATACTTTGTTTTAATTTTCTGTTTTACTTTTAAGATATTTATGAAGATATAACAAGAAAAATATAGATTTACACACTTCGAAAAAAGAGCCATAAACTTTATATAAAAGAAAAACTATTTATCTGTAAATATAAATTAAATATCTACAACTGAGTCAATATCTGAAAATCGGACAATTTGCGTCCACTGCCAATAATATTCCATTAATTATACTAAAACCAAAAACTGAAAAATGTAATATATTTAAACATTTGTTATAACAATTTCCAATGATAAATGGACATATAATGATGTAATCATTCATCATTATATGATGTATAAATAATAAATTTTAAGCTTTAAACAAAGTAAATAATTATTTCAGTTCCTATCCCCAGGTATAAATATCCAATATTAAATGTATGCTGTAAACATTTCTATAAATATTATTAACTTTTGCTATTATATATTTATACTTATATACATACAGCATGGGAAAATATAATTCTCCTTTATTAGTATAGATTGTATAGTAAAATATTGTAGTAAATATATTTGTCCCTGAGGTTGACCATCATCTCAGTCCCCCTAAACAGACATTTAGGTTAACAGATATTAGGTGGTGCTGGCAGAATTATTTCCATTGCAACAGCCACTAAAGTTCAACTAGCCGCCATGGAAGAAGGTAAGTTGTTCTTCTCTTTGTTTCATATTTAGAAATATTTAGTTTTTGTTCTGAATAGGGATGATTATTTTTTATAGCATCATTCATGTCCCCATATTTAACTTTTTTATTTATAGAAAATGTTTATTGCAACTTTTAAGACAAAAACATCACCTCAATCCTCATAATCTCAGTCCCAATTATTAGACACTGGTTATGATGTTAACAGACACTTTCTTGCATAAATGTTTATCCTACGCATTAAATATACATCCTTGATCTCAAAATACTACAGCATTTAAATGACAAAACATGTATCAAAGTATATAATTGTATTTGCTGATTTGTACATTAATTAAAAAATAAATAAAACTTTTAAAATGGGATTGTCCGGTTTTCAGATATTGACCCAACTAAACATGTATTATATCAAAGCAATATTAAAAAAATATATATCATACTGTTTATAGGAAAAAATATTTCTAGCTTCTCCCTCCCCTCCCCCCCCCCCCTCGGGTAGTTTAATAGGGGGAAGGGCTGTATTTTCCGTTGTATTTGAAGCAAAAAAATAACTTTAAGATTTCATAATGTATATATTATTAGATAATAAAACATTAACAGAAGCTTCCGTAATGGAGAATAAAATCATATAAATTTCCATTACCTATTCTCTAAACATCAGAGAATAAAAAAGGAAGTAGGAAAATTATTGTAATATTAAGCTATTCAAAAAATTTCAAAATAGTAAAAAAAGCACATATGGAAATATGCTATTCAATAAATCATTATTTGCACTTCCTTATACTTTATTTTGTCTATTTCAAAAGTTATGCCACAAAAAGTAAATGCTGCTTATAAATACTTCAGTTCATACATAATCATAAACAAATCATTTATTTCGGGGTTTTTTTCGTCAAAGCCTATAACTATTCAGTCGATAAATTGCGTTTCATCCTATTAAACTACTCAAATTTTCAAAACAGACAGCGAAAATAAATTCTATCCTAATATTAAATAAATCATTATAAGAAATTCTCTATATTTTATATTATTTCTAAAAACAACTACATCATCAATAGAAAACCCTATTTTGAGTTTGATTTTATAGAAATTTAAAAAAGATAGCCTTTGACTTGCTTTTATTCAGTATTTGCAATCTATTTTTCGTTTACTTTTCAAGATTCTTTAGAAACTTATTTTTATTTCGAACAATAAGAAATCGATTTTTAAAATATCCAAATATATATGTTTTGTTTCGTAATTACTTCTATATTTGAAGAAAATTTAAACAATCTAATGTAAGTTACCGTATTTCAATACCATAGAAAAAAATATTTAAATATACCATTTAAAGAAATAAAGCGAATATTTCTAATTGTTTAGAGGTACTTAGCTTTTACAACTTTGCGGTCCAACCCTGAGTCTGACCAAGGCTTTTCTGAAATCTCTAAGGCTGTGGCGCATGTTCTGTGACGTAACGATATGAGTGCTGCAGCGAGGGGAAAAGAGATTGCAAACCTAACAACATATTCTCTAAAATAATAGGGGTGTACAAAAAGCCGGAGACGGCAACTCGGGAAAATCAATGCAATTCTACTGTAACGTCACTACCTCCAGTACGAGGCTACCAGTAACGAAAAAAACAGGCAACTGCGATGCAACTCCTGTCTCTTTTTTCAGACGGCTTGAGTCACGTGATGCTCAAATCCACCAATGCAGGTACACGAAAAGATAATCACGTGACTCTAATTGTCTAAGGCGAAAGGTAGCGCGGCAGCTTGTCTTTCTCGTTAGCGTCGCTCCAGTGTCATAGCCTTTCTGAAGACAGCCGTGGTGGCTGACTCGGGATCATCTTTCTTTGCAAAATTTGCTTTTGCACCAGTAATAAAGGAAAATAAAATTTGTCTTATTTAATTAGAGCATTTTCGTTAATTGTTTAATTTCGTTAATTGTTAAAATTACTTCTTTTTAAAAGATGTTGCCAATCGAATAAAATTTGTGTAAGCCCGCGGAATTCGTGCGTTATTCAGAGATAAAAATACAAAAATATATACATGTCGTGGATTGTAAAAGATGTCCGTTATTAGGGAGAGTCCGTTGTGGAGATTTTGCGTTATATCAGTTTACACGTAATGATAAATAATTTATTATTCATATTAGTTAGAAAAAGTTTTTCAAAATGTTTAAATTTTCACTTGATAAATTGCATAATCCCCCCCAAAAAATTATGGTAAAAAAAATAAAAGAAATGTCTAAAATTTAATAGAACATAATGACAACTTTTTTGTATTTTCTCTAAAAAGATTTATAACCAACTGAAAACAATATTTATAACTGTTTCTACATTTCAATTTATAGTTTCAAAAATAGTTTTTTATTTGCTTTTCTTTAACATTTGAAATCAATTTGTCATTTACTTTTCCAGTTTCTTTAGAATATCGTTTTCTTTTTAAGTTATAAGAAATCAATTTAAATATATTAGATACAAAAATAATTCAATACTATACTTCATAACTTCAATAATTTAAGGAAATTTAAATAATTTCTACGCTATCGAATTTCTATATTATTTGGAAGTAATAGAATAAATGATCTTCTTTCTTAAGGGAATAAAATAAATTTCTCTAATAATTTATTGTTGCTTCACTTTTATTCGTGAAAGTTTTATTTATCTTCAAAAAAATATATAAAATATCTTACTTGACGTCCAGGTTTTGTTTGAAAATTGTTATACAGATATTTAAATATAAATATAAATATATATATATATATAAGTTTTCAACCGTTTCGAAACATTATTTTTAAATGATAGAAAATTGAAATTAATAAGGAATGTTTCAATATACCGTAATTTCCGGCTTATAAACCGCAGATCAAACAATTCTGTTTGGACCCAGAAATTTTATTTAGTAATTGAAGACAAATATTTGCTGCGATCTAAAAAGTAAGGTTTTTTTTTTAAATTTCTGGGTCGAAACATGATTGTTTGATCTGCGGATTATACACCGGAAATTACGGTAAGGCAAATAAGTACATTTACTAACACACTCGATTGAAAGGATAACATCAGATTATTGCACATAGCATTCATTTTGACCAGAACAACACCTAAAGGTAAAAATAGATTTTCAGATATATCTGTAGCAATTTAAAAATATACAGGCTTTAAAATAGTAAGATTGTAATTTAGACTATGCACCTGTTTGCAGCCACTACTGGCTATTCACACAAGAATAACTACTAACTTCCGGGCGACGCGAAAGGGCCCCTAGTCACTCAGCACTCAATAGAGGGGTCAGAACCACAGACTTCTGTGATCGGAACATGTCTGATCCCAAGGACAGTCGCATCATCGACTCCTAGTCACAGAACTTCATAGGAAGAACTCAGAGGAGGATCAGAGACTAGCCAGAGTAACTCCACTCTGGCTTAGCCCTTTAGTGCGCAGTTTTGTATATATGCAAACTACAGTGTTTTGAATTTAATAGATTTTTTTTATTCGTATATACCTAATTAACACCAGAAAATTAAAATAGTAATATTTGCTTTAATTAATAACAGACATACCGTATTTAATAAAGCAAAATTAAACACTGAAACTTTCTGGTGTAAAGTCAGATTCTCTGAACTACGTAATTTCAAGAACGTATTCTATCATGGAAATTAAGGGGTTAATGGTTAAATTTTATAACATAAATAATTGTCTAAAATAAGGCATTTGGAGGCATACTTACTAAATATTTACTAATTTGCAATATTTTAGCGTAAAACAGCCACACGACAGTAGTTTTTACTTGTATTGCAGATGTGCAACAGAAGAAAAGATTGACGTATTATATGAAAATGTATCTCTGATTTTTTCGTTATTTTACCTGTGTAATAAACCTTTCAGAGAATCATATATAATTTTTCAGAAGCAAAATAAAAAAAAAAACCCACACGTATTTAAGTGTTAATGTACTGCATCCAGAACTGAGGATCCCCTATTGACAGTATGCCTTCTGCGATTCAAGCCAGCGGATGAATGTTAGCAAACGGATAGAATAAAAAATAGGGAACTTGGTATCTTATAGCCTTATCGGAGCTTCTCCACGAGGAGGGTGCCTGCTACAAAAAACCAGCGATTTAAAATCTAGAAGCTTACTCGCGTAATATGTATTACCTTACAAATTACTTCATGTGGCTTCGCCTTATTCTCACAAAACTGTAATAAAATAGTAGATTTGTAGATAAATATAATAATACTATATTTGTCAATATATGCCCGTCCATTTGAATTCTAGGATATAGCTAATTTATAGCATACGAATAACCATACGTACTTCATTTGTCACATTTTTCTTATAACACATTTTTTACAGTGAAAAACTCTAATTAAATAAATTTAATAATACCACATTCGTCATAGTATGACCAACTATTTAAATGTCAAATTGTATAAATAATTTATAGCAATTCATACATTAATCAATAAATATTCACGCTTCATTTAATTTTGTTTTATTGGAATAAAACTCACATTAAATTTCGAATAAAAAATATTAGAATGTCCTGAGCAACTGCTTGGCTCTATCTATATTATAAAAGGCAAACGTGTTCGTCCGTAACGTTAATTTCATTTTGACGGCGGCAACAGCAAATTTGTGCATTTTCATCTTCAAAATATCGCACATTTTCAATTTTTAAATCGTCGAATAGGGATGAAAATGTACTTCAAAAAGCAATTTGTTCGAAAAGTGTATCGCAATTTTTTAAAAACTGTTTCGCTATTTTCTCATTTTTTTAAAAGGATTTTCAAGCACGAATTTTTTAAAGTATATCTCTGTCGCGTGCAACCGATTATGAAAGATAAATCATTTTACACTTAAAATAATATAAATACATCAGAATTTGTTTCCAGCTAGCATTCAAAACGGAATTAAAACATTCGCCAATCAATGCTTAACCCTTTCAGGGGCAAGGCACATCTATTCGTAAAATGCTGAAATGAGTGAGTAACACTAGAATTTACAAACAGATTTCTTTCAAATTCAGCAAAAGCTCTTGCTTACGTACTTAATAAAAGGACAATTTACGTTCCAATATTCTGGTGCTAATGTGGCACTTGGGAATTAAAAGTAAGTATTCCAAAAAATGAACCACCGCCCTTGAAGGGGTTAAAACAATAAAATGTAAATAAAACACAACTTTAAGGCATGTAATCGAACGTCGGACTTAAACCACTGAAATGAATGTAATCATTAAGGTTGATTGTAAATAATGATCATTAACAATTTTTTCGACCGTTAAACCTGGCGCGAGGTCAATACGAAAGAATCGCTTTAATAGCTTTCAAAATTTTATTTGAACGCAATATTGCTATTTTCCATATGAATAGGATTTTATGTATTGTTTGTTGACAATCTAAAAAATATTTTATATGTTATCAATAAAAAAAAAATGGTTTTCACCAATATTCTGTATCCCGGGAAGACGCGGTATCCCCCTTTTTTTTTTTTTTTTAAATTCCATAATAGCATTTGTCATCTATTAATCTAAGGAAAATCCTCTTTTTAAAGCATTATTACCGTTGCTTAACCCCTTGAGGGGCAAGTAATTGCGTTTCTGCAATGTCGAATTCTCACCGGAATCTGCAAAAAGATTTATTGCAAAATAATTAAAATAAATTTTTCGACTTTTTTCCACGAAAGTTAGAAAAGTAAAATTTAATAAAATTTTTCTGGTGCAAATCTCCATTAACCCTAGAACTACCGGAAATTTTACTCAAGTTTTATAAAAACATTCTACACCAGAATTTTTACTTAAAACTATTTAATTTGTTTATTTAACTTATTACTGTCTGATTTATACATTTAGTTTGTTTTGAAGAAATTTCTGGTTTGAATAAATATTTTGAATGTACATGTCGGGTCCATTGGACCCTTCTGGTAGACAGAGGGTTAATCGTAGGTGGGATAAAATATATCCCACCGCCCCTCAAGGGGATAAGACATAATAGTTGTATTAACCCTTTGCGTTCGAGTGTCGATAAAAAGCTACCCAGGTTACATATACATGCATGTTTTTATTTTAATATTCTAGTCGCACCACTATATTTTAATAGTATATTTTTTTAAGTAAATTTCTCTTGCACATGTCGTAAAAGTCGGACTTGCTAACCTTCTTAACTTAAATAAAGAGTAATTTCTTCCAGTGTTGCCAGATTGGGGATTTTGTCCCCATTTTGGGGGATTTTGAACCTCTAGGGGAATTTTTGGGAGTTCGTGGGAAATTTTTGGGGACTACAAAAATTTTTGGGAAAAACTTGGGGATTTTTTTTTACTATTTTCCGTAAAGATTTTTTTTAGTCCTGGATCTGTCTCGAACTGAATTTTGATTTGAAAAACGAAAATACAATCCAGAAAGCGGAAATGTCAGTCATTATTCTCTTGGATGTGGTCATGTTCGTTGTTTACTACATTACAGTTTACACATATTACATATGCATGAGACTCTAAAGTCTTAAGCAGCTTAAACCTGCGCGTGACTAAATCTGCAGGACACTAACGAAAAATTCCTTCCCCGTACTTAAAAAAAAATTAATTTAAATATGTGGAAAGCAGATATTTTTCTCTTTTATGTTTTATGATATACAAAAGCACATCGATTGATGCAGCGAAAATGCTTTGCATTATGATTATGTACTTCAGTATAGGGATGACAAAAAATTAAAACAGCGTACCATCTTGGATTCATTCAAATCCCAACTGATAAAACAGTAGTCCAACATTGTTAGACAATACTTTTAAAAACAAAGGTAAAATAACTTGTCACTGCAAAATATATCTCTCATTCTCTTGATGTAGCTACAGAATATGCATTCAGCCCAGTTTAAAAGTTTGTTTTTTGTAAATGGGGAATTTTTTCAAAAGAAGGCTTGATTTGGGGGGAAATTTTGAGCTTAAATTACTTAAATATTTTTATAGTGGTAAATTGAAAATTTAAAAATTCCCTTTTTGAATAAAAACTGAGTTGGGGACTTTTGCGGAAAAAAAACACTGATTTGGGGAAAATTTCAGAAATTTTGGGGAAATTCACTTTCGACTATCTGGCAACACTGATTTCTTCCTCAGTTAAACTTTTGTCTTTTTTCCGTATCTTGTTTTGTATGTATATATCAGGGGTGGCCAACTGTGGCACGTTGCACACCACTCAAATTTTACAGTAATCATTGCCTTATCTAATCATCGAATATCTGCAATAAAAGAAGTCGGCTTTTTCTTTAAAAAAATAGTGGTATCAGGCGTGCCACAGTTTGCCACCCCTGGTATATATATATATAACCTCTTCTTACTGATACATTATTGCTTTTTTCACGTATTTAAATTGACTTTCCTTATATTCCTTTGTTATATTACCCTGGTATCTTTTTTATTATCTTTTTTCATCGAGTTACCAGACTGGGTGGGCGCCGTCATCCTTTTTTCTCATGTTTCCCTTAAAATTATGCCTTTTTCTGTTCAGTTAGTCTGAACTCTCCTCAGTTATGTTTTTAAATATCGTTTTTATTACTCTAATTTGTGTACTTTTATAATAACTTGTAAATTCTTTTGATTCTTTTCAAAATTGTTACGCACTGTGCTTTGCATTACTTTTTATGTTAATCTATGTATGGTCTCTGTAAAGAGTCTTTTTTTTTATGCTGGGGCTTCCCTTTGGTAGCTTTTTCGCCTGTCTACGGACTGTTAATTTTTGGATCATATGGAACTTTTTTTTAACCTTATTGTTATACTAACATTTTTATTAGTAAGTTCTCTTACTCTTAAACTTTAAGTCTTCTATTTTTTGTGGCCACCAGCCGCGTCTATACATCTTTTTTCATGGCTGCCATTGAAAGAAACACGCATTACCTCTATACTGGATGTTAAGTTGCTCAGGAACTAGGGAATCCATTCACCAGCTTACATTGTTCCATTGTCGTAAAAGTGCAAGTACCATAATTTCTGGCGTATAATCCGCGGATCAAACAATCATTTTTCGACACAGAATTTTTTAAAAATAAATTAATTTTTTTAATAAAACTTATTAGACCGCGGTAAATATTTGGTTTTAATTAATAAACAAAATTTCTGTGTCCAGACAGAATTGTTTGATCCACGGATTATATGCCGGAAATTACGGTAAAAATGCTTCCTTAAAAAAAAGTGGTGCCAACCAAGTAACTTTATGCAAGAGATGACAGTGATTGGGAGGGGTATTTCGACCGTGAAGAAGGTTAAAACTACTCAACGTACTTGTAATAGAAATTTACTAACCGTAAAACATTTACTCAGATTATTGTGCGCTTTTGTTAAGTGTAAAATATTTCAATCCTTACTCAATAGTGCCTTCTAATTCATTTAAGGGGGTAGGATATCTTTAACCCCTTGGGGACGAGCGACCCGTATTCGTGCCGCACGAAGCGCTCAGAATCCTTGTTTTTCCTCACCAGTAAAATTTTACTATAAAATTTGCCTTATTTAATCAGCGCATTTTCTCGATTCAAGAAGACACAAATTTCTGTTTCTAAAAAACGGTGACAAAAGATTAAAAATTTCATAAAAGGCTCCCGTCGCGAAGGGGTTAAAGATGCAAAATTTTCGAAATATTTTTAATACATATTTTGATTCCGTAATCATTCCTGAACAATATGCAAAAAACCGCATTAAAAAATTCTCGTTTGTTTACTAATTATGGCAGTTTTATTAAGACTACATATTAAGACTACATAGTATAATTAAACTTTGGATTGCGTTTATTTAAAACGATGAATTTTGATACTGCGTGCAGTGTTACTAAAAAACTATGCATGGCAATCAAAATGAACTTTTCACCACATATTCATTACTGTACTATCTACAACTTAAAACCAGAAAAAGGTAAGATTTTATTTTATTTTTTGTTTTTTACTTTGAAAATATCTCTTAAAAATTGAAAATTTTTATTTTTTTGTTAATTTTTAAATTTAGTCAGTATTTTTTATAAATATTCTGGTTTTAGTATAAAGGTAACAGTATTATGTATTTATTTTCACCAAAATGTCCTCTTTATATGCATATTTTCAGATTTTATCATGCGCGCAAGATATTTTTTCTCTTATTTTCATATATTTTTTAACTTATCATTTCAATATTTGTTTATGAATTTACAAGTATATATATATTTTTAAATATAAATATAAATATGAGCTTTATATTTAAATGAAGTTTGATTTTTATTTGTGACTTATTACACAAGTTTAGAAGCTTGGAACATAGTGGTATTTTTTCCTTTTTCGACGTGTTCAAAGGTATCCTACCCCCTTAATAAAGTGGTCTTTAAACGCGAATGCGGAAATTTAATTGTTGCTATTTTCATATTATCTAAAAGAACTAACCACGCGAGTGTAAACATTAGTTCAGCTCGTAAAAATGCTTTATCTTTCTGTTAACAGGTTTTTTAAAAGCGACACTTGAAGAAAGAGATGTCTTTCAAGGGATATGAACGAGTAAAACGTTTTATGGGCGAAGTACATAATAATCGTTTCATGGTTATTGAAAGAAAATATATATTATTTAAAATTCAAATGTAAGAGGTGTTTAATTTAGTGTTGCCAAATGTGGAGGTTTTTTTATTCAGACATTCCGAATACACACCAGAAAAGTTTGAATAGTAATTTTAACGTAATTTATTCGCGGATGTTTCAATTTTATGTAAAGCAAAAATAACTAATTTTTTAATGTTTTGAATGCTTAACCCTTTAGTGTGCTACTTTATATATATGCGAACAACAGTGTTTTGAATTTAATACATATTTTTTTATTCGTATATACCTAATTTACACCAGAAAATTAAAATAGCAATATCTGCTTTAATTAATAACAGACATTCCGTAGTTCAACAAAGCGAAATTAACCATTGAAACTTTCTGGTGTGAAGTCAAATTCTTTGAACTACGTAATTTCTAGAACATACCCAGATAGCATGAACATTAGCAGCAAGTTTGATTTTTTCTGATATTATCTTGCCGTGACAAATTTGAATTGAGAAATTCGCCACAAATCTCCCGTAAGGTATACCATCACCCACTTGCATGAGTAGTTTATTGTGAAACTGATATCAAGACTGTCTTTAATTCACGAAAGTCGCGAAAGCAAAAAATCCCTCTGTTGAGAGAATAGACAAACAGCAGATACGCATATATTGCAGAAATTTTATTCGGTTAGCACCGCTTTTTTTAAACGCTATACTTCTCCAATAGCAAAATAAGGGCTCGAATTGAAAAGCACAAATATCACCCTAGCTTATATATGGCGGTAAAAATGATGCATGCTCCTTAGCGGTGCGTATGCATCAATAGACCTAATCAGGTCTATGGACTCCTTCGAAGGGGTTATACTTATAATGTAACTGTTGTAAACAGTTAATGTGGAATGGAAAGATTAGTACTTTGCAGGAAGTTTGCAGTATTTTTGATTACTTGTTTGCCGTTCATTTACTATAAATGTGATACAGCATGAACTTAACTTACACGTCAAATTAACTGCAAGTTCAAAGTATGGTGACTTCGGCGTTTACTTTATCTTGCTGCAGTCTTGTTACGAACTTTCAGTTTTGTCGTGCAGAGCTTGCTGCAACTTTGCAGATTTTCAAAGCAAGGCTTCTGCAAATTTTCTGCAAACTAAAAATACTATGTGGGTAAGGACTGTTTTCTAAAAATCCGCACAAACAAGAAGTTATACAAAATAGCAAAGGAATACGAATCGGACGAAACCTTCGCGTGAAGTGTTACGTTATCGTATATAAGGCTACGCTCATTAGCCGAGAATTTATTAATTAATCTGTCCCAGATAGCATTTTTAATTTGCAGAAAATTTGCAGCAATCTTGCTTTGAAAACCTGCGAAGTTGCAGCAAGTTCAGCATGACAAGACTGAAGTTCATAACAAGACTGCAGCAAGATAACGCAAACGCCGAAGTCACCACACTTTGAACTTATAGCTAACTTGTCGTGCAAGTTAAATTCATGCTGTATCAAATTTATTGCAAATTAACGGCAAACAAGTAATCATAAATACTGTAAACTTACTGTAAAGTAGTAATCTTTCCACGGCCCACAATCTGTTTATAGCTGTTACACTATAAGTTGTGTAACAGCTGTAACACCCTTCGGAGGAGTCCATAGGCCTGATTAGGTCTATTGATGCGAACACACTGTTATGGCGCATGCATTGATTTCATCACCATAAACAAGCTGAGGTAATCTTTGTACTGTTCAGTATGAGCTTTTTTTGGTATTTGAAAATATAGTGTTTAGAAAAAGCGGCGCCAACTGCATAAAATTTCTGCGTATGTGCTGATTGTCTATTCTCTCAACAGAGGGATATTTTTGCTTTCGTCACTTTCGTGAATTAAAGACAGTTTTGCCATCAGTTTCACAACAACCTACTCATGCAAGTGGGGGATGGTATACCTTGCAGGAAGTTTGCAGCGAATTTTTCAATTCAAATTTGTCACGGCAAGATAATGTCAGAAAAAATCAAACTTGCTGCTAATGTTCATGCTGTCTGGTGTTTTTTCCGAGAATTAAGTCGAAATAGGAGTGTCTGCGTACGCGTGTGTACAAGTTTTTCAAAGTCAATATTCATCATGGGAAGAAGTTCACCGTACACCATTTTTTCTCCGAAAATATTTCCAAACGAATAATATGCGATTTTCTACGACGTTTTGAGAAGGGACTCTCGGCCGAAAGACAACCGGGATTGGGTCGGAAGGCCAAAAACTCACCAAGTCGAAGTTACAGCAGTTAAAACGACTTTTGATAAGAATGACTCAGTAACAATCCATCCAACGGCTGTCAAAACCAATGTTTCACCCGGCTACTTACATAAATCAATCACCAAGAATCTTAACCTCAAATATTGCAAGAAAAGGTCATACCAAAACGAACAGGAAAACAAATAGTTGCTGCGAAAATGAAGTGTGGTTGCTTGTTCAGAAAATTCTGTCATCGAGCATTCATCTTGAATGATGAGTTTTACTTCTCGCCCACTCTTTCCCTTATTAACAGTAACGGTGGCTACTACACATCTGATGTCTCCACGACCAAACTTAGAATCAAATTCGCTCCTAAAGCGAAGACAAGGTCCTCATTTGGTTTGCGATGAGTCCCAAAGGCTTGTGTCGTCCGTTCATCCTAAAGTCTGGGCTCTCTGTCGACGGGCACGATATTTAAACGAGTTCATTCACCGTCGTCTCATTCCCTATATTCTTTCCAATTACAAAAACGGTAATTACTTCTTCCGGCCAGCCTTGGCTATCAGTCATTGTTGCAAAACTGTTCTCAACCAACTGCGCCGGCAGAACATCACTTTCGTATAGAAATCCGAACACACGGCCAAAGTTCCCGAAATTCGACCAATTGAGTAGTTCTGGGCGTACCTTAAGTCTAAAACGTATGCTAAAGGCTGGAAAGCTGATAACATTCAGAAATAGATCTATCGCATCAAGTACTGTCTCAAAATTATGGACCTAGATTTTGTACAGCGTCTAGCAAATACCACCAAAAGTAAAATAGATAATGCCCGACGAAATGGTTTAATTGAAACCCGATAACTGTTTTAAAGAGAAAAGTAGTTATTAAAGTACAGTGCCTTTTTGTGTTCTTTCTGTCGTTTTTTTATAGCTTTCCCGTCAAGAAAATTTTGTGCGGATTTCTAGGAAACAATCCTTAATTGCAATATTTTATTAACCTTTCTCCCCTACAACGATGGTTTTCAAACCTCGGGTAGGAAGTAGGTTAGCGGGGATACGCAAAACAATATTAGCAACAGTGTGCACAAAAATTAAATGCTACAATTTAAAATTAAAAAGCAAAATTATGTATTTTTTTGTCTTCAAAGAGTGACTTCTGTAAAAGTTCTATGGACTATCGGACAAATGAGATAAAATCTTAGGCCTTTTAACTGATTGATTTTTCATTAGCCCTCATACGCGCCAACATAACAGAAGCAAATCAGAAAAACTGCCACCGCTAATTTTAAAGTGTTATTTTTGTCTTTATTAATCACAGTGATAAATAACACACACACACAAGAATATTAATCTGTTATTTTTATAATAATCTAATTCATTATATTAAATCTACTCTCGATGAAATGTGTATTTTTTTAAAGATGAGGCTATTCTTTCGATGCTGTTTGTTTTTCTAACTGAGGAACTAAAGGAATTTTTATCTTTTCTACCTTTTGCTAAAAAAGGTGTTACAAGCTTAACCTTAACTTATTTTATTTTATCCGCTAGTTCTTTTATCTTTTTGTATCTTTCTTAATTTTTATATTTAAAAATTGTTACACATTTTTAAAAGTTTTCGTTTTTATGTAGTTCTTATACTACCGTTTAATTTAATGTTTACCCGACATCTCTAGAAGTCGCTCACATGTTGCCTGTATGTAAAGTTGCTCCGCACAAAGCCGAAACTTAGGGAGTGGTGCAGAGGGAGCATGTGCCCCGAGTGCCAGAATGGAAGACGAAGGGGACGCCAAATAAAGATTTTGTTTATCGATTTTTCTCACTTCTTATGATTAGCACGGTATTGTTAAAAATCTTCCTGTCTGCAGTATGCAGCATAGAAGAATCTAAGCATGACATGACATCGCGGTGCTTACGGAGTTCCAACGCGGCGTAAAAAGTGCCGCGTTTAACCTCCAACGAACTTGAATCGGAACATAAAGTTAAATTTCGAAACAAACCATGGTCTAAAAAAAGTATAATTTTGAGAACTCTGGTGGGGACCGAAGGCAGAATCTAAGAATGATATAGTACAAGAATCCTGTATAAAGCGGATTTTTTTTCGATTCTGTTTTCAAGGTTTTAATGAATCAATATTTGTCAAAGCTGAGTACGTAGTTCAGCATTACATATTTTATGATTAAATATTTTAAATTTTTAAATGATTGGGCTATTAAAAACTTAGTAAAATTCTCTTTGTAAATTTATTTTTGGGAGGATGAGGGGGTGGGAGCGCCAAAATCTATGTTTGCCCCGGTTGCAGAAAAGGCTAGCTTCCGCCCTGGCTCCGCAAAAGAGATGTCCACCAAGAATCCTTACATTGTTTCATTGTTGCAGTGGGACAAAAAAGTTGGAGTAGTGACATAAATATGCCTGATTGCCTATTTCGCTCTCAAGAAGTCGGCGTCTATAAGAGATCTGTTCCTCTCAAATTAAATCTACCGCCCTCCAAATACGAGGCCTACAAGCTGACACAAAAATGGCTGCTGTCGTAGGCGTGTTTCTTTTCAAGCGTTTGTATGGTCCCTAGAATTTGGGCACCGGTATTTTCTTGAAAATTCCTTTGCCTTTAATTATTTTTTAAAAATAATTCGAGGAAAACTTTTAAGATTTTCTCGTTTGAAAAGTCAAAAGACCGTACAAACGCTGAAAAAAAAATCCACCTACGTCTTCCGCCATTTTCATGTCACCGCGTAGGAATAGTATTCAGAGGGATTGATTCAATCCTACAGTTACGCACATGTCTTCCCCCTCCTCGTTAAAATTTTCCATGTAGTACATCTAGCAGTTTTATTATGTTTCCATTTTATTTTAGTAATATTTTTTTAAATTTATTTTTTAAAAATTTACGTTTTGCCAAAAATTCTGACGTGATAATTAAAAATGAAGGTTATTTTCAAATTCAATGCTAAAAGTGCAAGAAAACAAAACAAAACAAAACAAAAAACAATAATCAAAATTTTAAAACAAGATTTTAAGACAATTTTAAGACAACATCTCATTTTACAGTATCAGATTTTCACTATTTTTGCTTTTTCTTTTTAACTTTAAAATTTATGATTTGAAAAAAAAAAAAGACCTGACATGATTTTTTAAAATGAAAATAAATTTCGTATTCTACGCTAAAAAATACATAAAAATAAATTATCAAAAGTTGAAAAACATAACAATATTTTCTGTTTTTGATATAAGATTTTCGCTATTTACCTTTGAAATTTATGATTTGCGAAAAATTGACATGATGGTTAAAATTAAAAGTCATTTTCGAATTCAGCGGCAAAAAGTATATATAAAAATCAATTATTAAAAGTTAAAAATCATTACCATCTCATATAGTATTTTATAGAATCAGATTTTTGCTACTTTTTAACTTCTTAACTTTGAAATTTGCGAAAAATCCTGACGTGATGGTTAAAAATGAATGTTATTTTCGGATTCAGCACTAAAAAATACATAAAAAACAATTATTAAAATTTAACTCCTTGAAGGGCGGTGGTTCATTTTTGGACCACTTAATTTATATTCCTAAATGTCACATTGGCACCAGAATTTTTGTATGAAAATTTTTCTTTTATCAAGTACACGTGTAAATGCTTTTTCTTATTTCCGAATAAATTTGTTTTTAAATTCCGGTGTCATTCAATGATTTCTACATTTTACGCATAGAAGTATACTTTGCCCTCCAAAGGGTTAAATAACACAAGCACGCAGGCTTGTGATATTTATAAAAATTAAATAATGTAATGATAGTACAGTTAAATATCTCTGTTAAAAAATAAGCTATCTTTACAAAAACGTCTTTGTAATAATTCGTTTTGAATACAGTGATAACTATCACTCTAATTCTAATCCACCACACGTAAAAATGCAAGCATACACTGTTTAGTTGATATGGTTCCACCACATGTATAAACGTGTGATACCGGACGCGATGGAAGAAGGCTGGGAATCAATAACTAGGACATTCCAAATAATACTAAATTGAAAATTCATTTACAAAATATTTACATTATGACATACTATTGTCATAATGTATATATCATAATAGTCCCTTTCTTTTAACCCAGTGGCCGAGAGGTTCTGCTCTCGAAGCTGGTAGACGGGAGGTGCTGGGTTCGATCCCAATCGCGCCCGTCGGCCTAATCGTTCGGAGTTTTCGTGGTTTTCTTCGAGCCGTGGATCTTCCATGCGTTAATACGGATTAGGTTCCCTTAGAAAGACCCCCACGGAGGGCACTCCCCCCGGGCCTATATCCCTCGTGTAGATAATTGGCCGTCAAAAATCAACCCAACCCAACCCTTTCTTTTAACAAATATTTTCTGCTTTATCACAAAAATTCTTACATGCGTAAAATTCTTCTGAGAAACTTTTTTACTTTACAAAAAATTTCATGCAAGCTCCATGTTTCTTTTCTGCCCAAGTTACTTTTCCTTTCTTAGCGCATTGGAACAATAGTATCTAATCAAAAACAACTCGTTGTAAATGATGCCGCCAAGTCACAAACCTAAAACGTCAGTCATAAAAAGAAGTGATATCACATAAAAAGAAGCGATATAAAAGTGCATGCTCCGAGTGCCGTGTAAAAATCTATCACTACTACTCATAATGTTTCCAAAGGACTCGGAGTGAGGTACAGTATGTGAAAACGGCTTGGCGACCTGCAGGCTTTTTATAATGTTTGTTCTTCCTGCACTTACATATATATGACTTTTTGTTTAACAATTTTCTTCTTGTATTACTTCTCCCATTAAACTGTGAAAATTCGAAGCTTATGGTGTTTACATGCCCATTCTTATTTAAAATCATAGGATCGATTTCCAGATTACCATTATTTGAACGAGGAAGACCACTTTTACGAGGAGGATTTTCTAAGTAAACATGTAATAAACATTTTGAGTTTGTAAAATAGCAATAAAAAATAATGATCATATGAATATTACTAACAATGCACCTAATAATAGACGTTAATTAAACTAAGATATATTGCAGTAAAGCTTGCGTAAACGGAATTGCACATGACAGGGGAAAAATCTGTTCTAGTAAGGCTACTAGTATTATATAATATTCCTTATTTTAGAAACACGAACTTTACGTTTATGAAATAAATCTGTCATAAACAGGATCCATTTTACAAGTTTTCCCCTTTAATTTTAATACAGTGTATTATTAAACTTATTTATGTAATTAAAAGTTATGTTTAAACTAATGAAAAGTATATTGTAATAGCAGATGATTACCATAATTACATACCATTTCCTGCTTGTCTTACAAATCTTTCTGATTTATTACAGATCTTCCTCCTACAAATATTTATAACAGTGATATAATGAGAAATTAAAATAAATTTTTTTGACTTTCACAATTTTTCGAACTCGGTATAGATACTGCATAAATTAAATATACGCCTGCAGGTCGCCAAGCAGTTTTCACATACAATATATCTAGTAAGACATAATGTTGGACTTTTTAAAAACAATCCAGATACATTTTATCGATCCTTACAAATCTCAGAAGAAATCATTTATTTTTTAGAAATGATAAAACGTGTCGAACTAACCAGCAATATTTTAGCTCTTGTTCTATAAGCTATAGGATGATTCATAAATTAACCCAGTAAGGATTTTATTTTAATAACTTTTGAAAAACCAGCCATTACATTTTCAAAATTCGCATTATTTTACACAAAATATGTAAAAAAAAAACAGATTGAATAATGAACATTTGTTTTACCACCAGGCGTGCTTGAAGTAATTTTTAAATAAAATTAGTTTTTTTATAATTTTGAAATAAAATGTCCCAGCGATAAGCGCGGCAGAAACTCAGATTAAATTATCCGATTAAGCCTCTCTTTTTTAGAAAATGTTTTCATAAGCTCCAACACTTGTTGGATTTTCTGAATTTTCAATGCATGTACTTTGTATACTCATAATTGTTTTTTACGTGACTAGCAGGACATACTAAGTCATATGCTTTCAAAGTATTTTCTCACATATTTCGGATCATTCATACGATAAATTATAAATAAGTTCAGAATTCGATATTTCATCGTTATGAAATGATTTTCCCTAATTTCAGCCATATTTGTAAATTTTTAAGTAGCTTTATTACAGTCAATCAGGGTAACTTTGATCCGCATTTTCTCTATTTTCATATGCCACACTCTTATTTCAAGAATATTGTCGCAACTAGGGACATAAAAGAGAAGAAATGATCCTAAATTATTGTTTGACTATCAAAAATTAAGGAATAATAAGGATAAAAGCAATAAAAAATGGATTTTTATCCTGGTTCAAAGTTACCCAGCCATTTAGGGTAACTTTGCACCATATGATAAATTTTTATATAAAATAATTAATTATAAAAAAAAGTATTGTAGTCAGGACAACTTTAAACACCAAAATATGCTTTCAGATATGTAAAGCGTTATAGCATTATACTCGGCATTACATTATTCCATATACGTATATATAATTTTTTTTGCACATTCCCATTACATATTATACGCAGGTGTAAAAGTTACACCTTTTATAGCAGTACAAACTGTCCCTCTATCTAATCATTATCGACAGTTCATTTAGGTTTAATTTTTTAACCATTCCTATTACATATTATACGCAGGCGCAAAAGTTATACCTTTTATAGTAACACACTTTATCCTTCTCTCTGTCTAATCATTATCGACATTTCATTTAGGTTTAATTTTTTTTACACATTCCTATTACATGTTATACGCAGGCATAAAAGTTATACCCAGAGCCTGATTACCAACGGGGCACACTCACACCAATAAATTTTAACAGAAATGTTCGCTTTATCTAAACGCCGTGTTCGTGTAATATTTCTTCCATCAATATGACAAAATTTTCTGTTTCTTTTTACTGGTGGGATCGTGCCCCGTTGGTAATCAAGCACTGGTTATACCTTTTATAGCAACACATACTATCCCGCTCCCTGTCTAATCATTATCGACATTTCATTCACATTTAATTTTTTTACACATTCCTATTACAGTCAATCAGGATAACTTTGATCCGCATTTTCTGTATTTTCATATGCCACAGTCTTATTTGAAGAATATTGTCGCAACTAGGGGCATAAAAGAGAAGAAATGATCCTAAATTATTGTTTGACTATAAGCAATTAAGGAATAATAAGGATAAAAGCAATAAAAAATGGATTTTTAGCCTGGTTCAAAGTTACCCAGCCATTTAGGGTAACTTTGCACCATATGATAAATTTTTATATAAAATAATTAATTATAAAAAAAAGTATTGTAGTCAGGACAACTTTAAACACCAAAATATGTTTTCAGATATGTAAAGTCTGCGAGTTTACATTTCCCAACATCACAAGATTTGTATAATTTATGATATTACAACAAATATCAGGCATAAGAAAAGTGGAAGAAGAGAACCATGAACATTTAGAAATAAAAAAAACCTGTTTATTGTTCATATAAAACATAAAAATGCAGTGTAAAACAATTTTCAATGTTTTAACTCAATAATATATCCATAGTTGGAGTAATACATACAAGTACTAGTATTATTCAAACAAGAATAAAAAACGTCGAACGTATGAAATGTCAAATTTGAGTAGCTCCGCCCCTAATCATGCCTCTAAATGAACTTTATGTATTTTACACAAATTTGTGAAAATATTTACCTGTTATATCTAATGTTCATTTTCGACATTTATATAAGATATACGTGCAAATATGGGAAATTTTTGACAGTAGCACCTATAATTAGTATATTATAAGCATCAGTATAACTTTAAGCCGGCTCAAAGTTACCCTGAAAATACGGTAAAATGTTAGTGCCTTCTTATTTTACATTTTATTAACTATTAATAAACGGATAATCACAAAATATTAACACATTTACAACATTTAGATAATAATTTGTCTTATAAATGAGTATATTGTTACTTACTATGAAAATTTAATTGGATTACAACAACTTCAAAACAGCATTCAAAATTAACTACAAAACAGTACCGTAATTTCGGGTGTATAGCCCGCGGATCAAACAATCGTGTTTCGACCCAGAAATTTTTAAAAATAAAATGTAACTTTTTAGATCGCGGTAAATATTGGTCTTCAAATACTAAATAAAATTTCTGTATCCAAACTGAATTGTTTGATCTGCGGGCTATACACCGGAAATTACGGTACTTTACAAAAATAGTTAGATGCAATTAATTGCGCATAATGTTGCTAATTTATTTTCTAAAATAAAGAGTAGAAATCCCAGTTCAGAACCTTGCCAACAGAGCACAGTTCTGGAGTTTATTTAGTCTTTTAGAGTCAAAAATATTGAAAAATAGGGGGTGGTGCAAAGTTACACCCCGTGGTTCAAAGTTACCCTGATTGACTGTATCTGATTAAAAATTAACTAAAAGCTATTTATGGCATATTGATAACATTCTTTAATTACCAAGTCCAAAATAACAGAATCGATTACTTTAATAGATCTCCTTATTAATCTTTTAAATGAAAATAAAAGGAAAAATTCCAATAAACTAACAAAAATTCTGTAATCCTTAAGTTCTGTCGAATTGTTTTCATGACTATAAGTACTCTGTGATTCACTAAAGTACTTACATTATCTTTCTGAGCCTGTTCTGTGGTTTCTCCGTAGTCAGTGTTTACCTAGAAACTTTCTATAATCCAGTTTCTCCTCAAATATCAGCAGGACATTCGGTGATGATTATTATGCGCAGTACCTTCGTCAAAAATCATTCCGATTTCGTGCAAAATAAACGTTCATTTGATGGTTATCTAAATTTTGTTTACAAAAATACCCATAGTATTGGAATTTTAAAAGGGTGTGTGCTGCAATCTAGAAGCATTTTAATAAGGTGGGCCAAAAATTCGAAAATTTTGAATAAATTATTTTTATTTTACGTTTTTAACGAATTTTTGCCTTTTTTTATGTTTAACCCGTAATCGCGCGAGTTCTAACCAACTTTAAATGTTAAATGCAATGTGAGATATACATGTCGTAGGTTAATTGGAGAATCATCTCTCATTTTCCAATTAGCCTAATATTTTTCAGGCCTATTGCATAGAGCCTAGGCAGCGGTTAGGCTAATTGACAAGTAACCACTTATTTCCCAATCAGGGGGATTTTTTTAGACTTATAAACCTATAACCCGAACCAACCCCCCCCCCCCCCAAAAAAAAAAAAAAAAAAAAATTACAACAGACTATCCGAGACTATTCGCCTATCCGAGCAAGCCAAAATAATTTCAGTCTACACGCAACCCGACCCGAACTGAAAGTTCCGTTTGAAAACACCCGAAATTTGACCCGAACAACATCTGATAGCAGACAAAAATATTGAAAATAACCGTAACCCGATCCGAACAAGACAAAATAATTTCTGGCACACGCAACCCAACAAAAACCTAAAAATTCCCTTTGAAGAAAACCTGAAATCTGACCCGAACCAAATCTGAACCCAACAAAACTATTCCAAAGAACCATAATCGGATCCGAGCAACACAAAATAATTTCCGTGGACATGATATCCGACCCGAACCTATAAATTCCCTTTGAAAGAAAAACGAAATCTGATTCGAGCCAAATCTGAACCCGATAAAAAACTCCAAAGAACCATAACCGGATCCCAACAGACAAAATAATTTCCGTGGACATGTTGCCTGATCCGAACCTAAAAATTCCATTTGAAACAAACCCAAAATCTGACCCGAACCAAATCTTAACTCGACAAAAACATTCCATTGAACCATATCCCGAACCGAGCAAAACAAAATAATTTCCGTGGACACGCAACCCAACCCGAACCTAAAAATTTCATTTGAAAAAAAAAAAAACGAAATTTCAACCCGACAAAAATATTCCAAAGGTCAATAATCCGATACGAGTAAGACAAAATAATTTCCGTTGACACGCAAACAGATCCGAATCTGAAAATTTCAATTGAAAGAAACCCGAAATTTGAACCCGACAAAAATATTACAAAGATCCATAACCGGCTCCGAGCAATGCAAATTAATTTCCGTGATCACGCAGCACGACCAGAACCTAAAAATTCCATTTGAAGTTAACTTGAAACCAGACCCGAACCAAATCTTAACCCGAGATAAATATTCCAAAGAACTATAACCCGATCTGAGCAAGACAAAATAATTTCCGTCGACAGGCAACCCGATCCGAACCAGAAAGTTATAATTGAACTCGATCCGAAACCGGGTTATGGTCGGTTTTCGGATTGACTTCAAATGAATCCGGTTGCGTGTCGACAGAAATAAGTTTGTCTTGCTCGGATCGGGTTATGGCTCTTTGAAATATTTTTGTCTTTTCCAGATCGGGTTCGGGGTCGGATTTCTGGTTGACTTTAAATGGAATTTTCAGATTCTGGTCGTATCGAGTGTACACGGAAATTAATTTGCCTTGCTCGGATCGGGGTACGGTCTGATGTATTTTTATTTCGGATACTGTTCGGGTTTCGTGTTAACTTCAAGTGGAACTTTCAGGTTCGGATCGGGTTGCATGACAACGGAAATAGTTTTGTCTTGCTCGGATCCGGTTATGATTCTTTGAAATATTTTTGTCGGATTCAGATTTGGTTCGGTTCGGTTCAGATTTCGGGGGTTTTCTAGTGGAATTTTTAGGTTCGAGTCGGGTTGCGTGTCCACGGAAATTATTTTGTCTTGCTGGGATCGAGTTACGGTTCTTTAGAATATTTTTGTCGATTATAATATTTTGTTCGAGTCATATTTCGCGTTTAATTCAAACTAAATTTTTAAGTTCGGATCGGGTTGCGTTTCCACAGAAGTTATTTTGACTTTCTCATATCGGATTATGGTTCTTTGGAATAGTTTATTTGTCGGGTTCAGATTTGGTTCGTGTCGGATTTCGGGTTTTTTGAAAAGGAATTTTTATGCTCGGGTCGTGTTGCGTCCACGGAAATTATTTTGTCTTGCTTGTATCGGGTTATGGTTTTTGGAGATATTTTTGTCGGATTCAGATTTGGTTCGGGTCAGATTTCAGGGTTTTTTTTAAATGGAATTTTTAGGTTCAGTTCGGGTTGCGTGTCCAAGGAAATTATTTTGTCTTGCTCGGATCGGGTTATGGTTCTTTAGAATATTTTTGTCGGTTATCAGATTTGGTTCGGGTCATATTTCGTTTTTTTTTTCAAAAAAATTAGGTTTGGGTCGGGTTGCGGGTTCACGGAAATTATTTTTTCTTGCACGGATCGGGTTATGGTTCTTGGGAATGTTTTTGTCGGGTTCAGATTTAATTCGTGTCAGATTCCGAATTTTTTCTAATGGAATTTTTATGTTGGGGTTGTCTTGCATCCACGGAAATTATTTTTTTCTTGTTCGTATCGGGTTATGTTTTTTGGGGATATTTTTGTCGGATTCAGATTTGGTTCGGGCCAGATTTCAAGTTTTTAATGGAATTTTTAGGTTCGTTTCGGGTTGCGTGTCCAATGAAATTATTTTGGATCGGGTTATGGTTCTTTGGAATATTTTTATCGTGTTCAGAATTGGTTCGTGTCAGATTTCGGGTTTTTTCTAATGGAATTTTTAGGTTCGATTCGCGTTGCGTTCAAGGAAATTATTTTGTGTTTCTTGTATCGGGTTATGGTTTTTTAGATTATTTTCGTCGGTTATCACATTAGGTTCCGGTCATATTTCAGTTTAAAAAATTTTAGGTTCGGGTCAAGTTACGTGTCCAAGGAAATTATTTTGTCTTGCTCGGATTGGGTTATGGTTCTTTGGAATATTTTTGTCGGCTCTCAGATTTGGTTCGTGTAAGATTTCGGGTTTTTTCTAATGGAATTCTTAGGTTCGGGCCCGGTTGCGTATTCACGGAAATTATTTTACCTTACTCGGATCGGCTTATGGTGCATTCGAATATTTTTGTCGGTTATCATATTTGGTTCGTGTGGGATTTCGGTTTTTTTGTTATCAAGTTCTGCTCCGGTTGCGTGTCGACAGAAATTATTTTGTCTTGCTCGGATCGATTTTTCATGAATCCAATACTTTCTTGTTGTAAAGATAGAAGAAAGTAAAAAGTATTATTCCGGGCCTTAAAAGTCAAAAGCTTGTGAGAATGCCTCACATATTACGCACGCCACGCTGCAAAAATAAAGAAACTTTAAATTAGTATAAATCAAAAACTAATTAATATTTTTACACGAAACTTTCAAAGGTTTGAACTACTCATAAAAACTATTCTAATGCCGTAAACCGCGTAAAAATCCGATAATTACACATTGCTGTAGCCCTGTCAACAGATTTGGCCAGAACAAAAATTTCAAAAGTGCAAAATACACACTTTTAAAATCGCATTTACTAAAACCCTATTGGCCGGATTACGTTTTATTTTCGTTTTCTGAGTCACGTGGCGCGCACCATTCTATAGAATCAAGAATTTTGTTTCTATCATAAATAGAACCGGTGATATAGAGGGGTCTAAATCCCGCTTTGGTCAGTCCGGAAAATATAAACTTGACAGAGTACTAGTTACTACTTGAGTAGTACTTGACAGAGTTTTTTGAAATATCGTTTGGCATTAATTGGCGGAAATTCCTTTAATTTACGGTTCATTGAACTGTTATTTCTTTTGCTTGGCGAGAAACTCTGTCGCGTTTCTGTGATCTCCAGATTCATCAACGTTAAAAGCAATTTTATCAGTAGCGAAATATGCTATCAATCTAGTTTTAATAATATTTAGGTTTTGAATATTTCTGTTTGCAGTGATAAACTAAATTGACTCAAAAATGAGAAGCTCAACCTACTTATATATATATTTTAATACTAAATTAAAACTAAACTAAGGCGCTATAATGACACGTATAGGTTCCACTTAGAGTGCGTATTTTTTTTCTTTTTAAGTACCGGAGTATTTTAAAGATAATCTTTGCCTTGCCTAATAGTAAATAACCTTAAAAAACTGGTTTGAAAATATCGGTTTGGGAAAGTAAGACAGCTTTTAATTCCAAGTTAATGGATATAAAAATTTGTTTGATAAAGCAGGAGATATTTGCTAAAACAAAATGACTATTCAAAATGCAGACACGGATATAACAGTTCCTACTCCCACATTAAATTACACGTTAAGATATTACCTACGCATTAGGTTATATCACTAAAAATGCACTCTTCTAGTCTATATTAACCATACTCAGCTAGGCTTATCCAAAGAGATAACCACACAGTTTTCTTGACCATACATATCAAAATGTACAATTCACTAGAAAAAAGAATTCCGTGCACACCGAACGAGTAGTTACTTTCTTCAACCTCCGCGTTCCACTTCAACTTAAGACTGATTCTCTTACTCTTTCTCTTCTTTCATTTAAAATTCTATGGGATCTTCACCTGAATCGCCACAACCAACCCCTGCATGCCTTCGTCCCACTTGTTCACTGACAAGTCATCACAGAAGATTATCTTTTTTCCCTGCTCTTGCTTTAAGGCTATCTAGTTTTCTATTATTATCCACATTCCGATACATAAAAATCCTCTTATGGTATTCCTTTTATGAAATAGAGCTTTTCATAAAATACAAATATGAATACAATGATACTTTTTAATTAGTTTTTAATCCCATAGATAAAAAATGTATCCATAACAAAAGTACGTAGATAATGATATAAAATACAATGCATAAGGATAATAAAATTAATTAACTATAATTTTCATTAAGCATACGCCTCATTAACGCCAGAGACCTGACGGTCTTTCTTGCTGATCATTAAATATACTTAATATCTACTGAAGAAACCGAAATTATTATAAACAATTGAGTTTTTAACAGTCATTGTGTTTTAACAAATATCTCTTACTTTATGAGACAAGTTTTTAAATGCATTAACTTGTAATTACAAACTGTCCAAAATCAATATTTTCAAACCAATTCTTTACGATTATTTTTCGCCTTATTATCGCCGTTAACGTCCAAATTGTTTTAAAACTTTATTTAACCGACATTTCTTTTTAGAATATCTTTATAACATCGAAAATTAAGAATTTTTGAAGTTTCTCTCGTATTACCAAAGTAAACCACTTATAATATAGACCATGGAAAAAGTAGCAGATGCAACATATTTCGAAAGAAACTGACGCAAAAGAAAGACCTACCATTATGAGAACAGAAAGAAATATTTTTTCTATTGTTGTAATGGTAATAAGTAGTACAGGTTGTACATACAGATCAATTGTAGCACTTTGTAGGAAAAAGATAACGACTTATTCCAGAATCAGAAAAATGTTGTTTTTAGGCATCATCTGAAGACGAGAAAACTTGACTATACCGGTAGCCAGTGGAATGGAAGAGAGAATGCTGTGATACACACATGTGCACAAAAGAACCAATAGGTCTCAATAACTGATTACAGGGCTCGCAGTGTTCCTAAAATTTTCAGACTTTGCTACCAGTATTTTAAAACGATAATCTTTATTGTATAATTCTATTAGAGACGTTAAAGGAATCTTCCACGAAGAATTTTTTTTTAAACACTGATAGAAAATTGCAAAATTCTTAGGAACGCTGCGAGCACTGTGATTAGTATATTAACCCCTTAATTCTCGCTACCGTGATATTCACGGGCTGCGTCTTCAATTCAGATTGTTTGATTCCCACCAGTTTTATAAAATAGTGTAATTGACTTTACAATTGCATCATTTTACCTGTCATAAAATAAAGTGAATTTTTCTTTTTCAAAAAAGTGGCGCCAATAAGCAATTTGAATTTTTAAACCGTAATTTATTGCGACCGTTAAGAGGTTAAGAGAAACCGAAGCTGATTTATTTATATGACGCTGGGCGTTAACGGCTTAGTTGAAGAATTCCACGATTAGGCTAGGCAAAGACCATAAACTATATTCTGGTGCAAAAAAAAAAAAAAAAAAAAAATCACGCTCCCTAAGTGGAACCTTACACAAGGTTCGTACAGGTCTTTGAATTTCATGACCAGGAAATTCTTCCGTACCAGTATTTTCTTATAGAAATTCTTTCCTTTAAATAAGGTGAACTTTAGCGCGTTTGAACTTGGATTTATTTTTTTATAAAAATATACTGGTATTTTACCTTGAAAATAACGGTATCCGTACGAACCCTGCTATACAATGGAGTTATGAATAAAAAGGAGGAGACATATAGTGCATTGTCTACCGGTTGCGAGTGAAGTGACTGAGGAGGTTGTCACAATATGGCGGCTGCTTTTTTAAAATCGGTTCTTCAGTTTCTGACTACCGATAGGTCAAGCATCCCACCAGTAAAATTGAATAGAAGATTTCGTTTTAAAGAAGCGTCTTATTCATGGAATTTTTTTTCAAAAATGTCACAAAAATTTCTATTTGTTTTTACCGGTGTCAGTAAGCCTTATATAACTGTCAGTTTGTATCCATGGTTGTCACAATATGGCGGAAACTCAGGGCCTAACTACCACCAAAGAAAACTCCTACCAGTAAAAATGAAAATTTGTTTCTACCACTATTTATGACTGAAATTTTGTAAACATAAGGCTTTTAAATAAGTTTAAAATATCTATATAAACCTACTGGTGGGAGCTTCCACCGTCGATAAACAACCCCTTTGATAGCGGTTACAGTTGAAGCTTCACTATTTTAAGGATATGTCAGTTCCTCTTTATTAATAGTTCCATGTGCTATACATGCCATTATAGCGCTTCGGAGTTTAGTTTTAATTTAGTATTAAAAAAAATACGTATTTTGAACAGATATAGTTCATCACTACTAACAGAAATATTCGAAACATAAATATTTTTAAAACTAGACTGATATGCATATTTCGCTACTGATAAAATTGCTTCTGAACTTTGATGAATCTGGAGATATTATTGTTCCAATGCGGCAAGGAAGGAAAAGTAAATGAACTTGGCCTGAATAGAAACATGGAACTAGCACGCGAACTTTACCCATAGGAATGAAAAGAGACAAACTGTTCAGAAAAATTTTCTTCCAAAATCGCGTACACTAATTAGTTTTGCTGCTTTATTACATTGCCATTTAAATCAGCTCAGACTTTGAGAAATGTACAGAAACTTTTGTAAAGTAAAAAAGTTTATCAGTAGAAGTTAACGCATGTAAGAATTTGTTTGATAAAGCTGGAGGTATTTGTTAAAAGAAAGTGACTATTCGAAAGATTCGCAGTATTTTTCAGCAAGAAAGATATTTTTCGTAAATAAATCCGTTTTTAATACTCATATTTAACTGAAGCATCATTACATTATTTAACTTTTGTAAATATTAATAAGCTTGAATATTTGTAACAGGATTTGGAATGAAATTCTTTGCACGTTCAGTGTTGTAATTAATGGAGTAATAACATACATTTCGGCATTATGTTGGTATAACAGAAATGTACCAAAACAGGGTTCGTACGCATCAGGGGATACCTGGGATTTTAGGTGTTTTAGTACCAGGAATTTCCTAAAATACTGGTCGCTATATCTGAAGATAGATTTTTTTATTAAACCACTTCATTAATATCACTTTACAAAAATTCTGGTAAAACGTCCTTGAAGCGTACGAACCCTGCAAAAGGTGTAAAAAAAATAAATTTCTTAAATTCCCCTTAGATTCGATTATGGAATAGGTTCATTTTAAAAACATAGAATCTGCTTATCAATTGTTAGCTCACAGGCTATCAAAACCTGAGAGCTAATGTTCCCGCAGGCTCTGTATGTACGTACGTATGTATGCACGTAACGCAACAACTCTTGATAGAAATATTCGATTTGCTTCAAATATTTTTCTAGGTTCATTCTGATAAGGCTCTTTCCTGATTAGTTTTGGGGGTTCATTGGTTAAGTGTAAAGGGGGGACGGGGATTAATACCCCTCTTAATTTCTATAAATGGGTTTTTCATACAAAATTATCCGATTTGCTTCAAATTTGGTATACCGGTTTATTCTGATAAGACGCTTCGCTGATTAGATTTGGAGGTTCATTGGTTAAGTACAAAGGAAGGGCGGGGTACTAATCCCCCTTAATTTAGATAAATGGGTTTTCTATGCAGAATTAACCGAGTTGCTTCAAATTTGGTATACCGGTTCACTCTGATAAGGCACTTCCCTGACTAGATTTGGGGGTTCATTATTTAAGTATAAAGGGGGGGAAATGGGGGGAAACTTACGTTAAGCGGGTTCTCAAAAAAAATATTTTCCACTACTCAACATCGTAAAACTTTCAGACACATTCATAGTCTAATGCATAAAATCAAAATTGACAGTCATTACAAAGTCAATGGTATGGTATCGAAAAGAATTTTTCCTTTTTAGATAACTGTATTGCAGTTCAAGTTATAATAGAATACTTTTATATGACGACGTTTAAATTACTGTCGCGTCCAGATATTGGGTTCAAAACAACCAACTTGACCAGCATCTTCAAACAAATTATTTGTATTTAAAGAAAAAAGAGAGACGCTAATCAATTTCTTAATTTCTGATCAAGAGCGCCTACTCATTTTTTGCGTGTACCAGTAAAAATCAATAATTTAAAAAGTTATATTACACAGAAATCTTTATCATTCCTTAAATATGGCTATAACGAATATTTTATTGAACTATAAGATTCCGTTATTTTTACAGTAAAATAATGAGTAATTTTAATAGGTTAAATGCATAATTAATACAAAATTAGCCTAATTAAAATATTAAAAGTAAACACATCGCGTCTCTTTATTTATTGGATCCACGCTTCCTTTTTAAAAATGCATACATGAAATGTTAATAATCAGTTCTCAAAAAAATCGATTATTCTGTCCATGTTTGAAAAATGCACGTAACACTTCATATCTGTGAGATAAAAAGTGCAATACCTTAACCCATTAACCGCCAAAACTAAATGTTTCAATTTTTCAACTTATTAGCTGAACGTCGTTTGCCACCAGAAACTGTGAAAGATAATTTTCGCTTTATTTAATCCTAAAATTTAGTGTCATCAAGTAAGGCGAATTTGGTAGTGAAAAAAAAGTGGTGGGTAAGTAAATAGTTTAAATATGTGCATTTATTTTGACCGTTGCGTGAACGCAACACCAGCGGTTAATGGGTTAAAGCAGAAACAGTCTTACAGTAATCTTTATTCTAAGAACAGTTTGTTCTGCTATTGACTACGGACTTTAAATACTTCCTTCGAAAATTCACATGGACATTTTCGGATACGGGAACAACCGATTCCGAGTCCAAACTCTGAACACAACCTGTCACCTTTCTCCATCAGATTATCCGGCTTCATAAATGAATCACGAAATAAAGATTTCGTTTGAAGTTTGTTTCTTTTAGTTCTCCAGTACTTTCATGCAGTAACGAGTAACGAGTCATATTCCAACGTAACGATTCGATACTTCGTATTAAATAGAATACCCATTACTGAGTAACGAATACATGCGGTTTGCAACAGCTCTACATGTATCACGAAGTTAATATTATATTATTCAAATCGGTTAAAATTGATATTTACACTTAACCCCTTAATCCTTTGAGCTCTGCTGAGTGAATTGCTTAAAAATACCCAAATGTCACATTGGCAACAGTATTTTGCAAACAAAAAATTAGGTTTATTAAATACGCGGAAAAACAATGCATTAATTTATTTTCAAATAAATTTGTTCGAATATTCCGGTGCTATTGTGATATTTGAAGATTAAAATTATGTGGAAGAATTCAACCAGGAAAGCTAAAATGTTAAGAGATTTCATTTTATTTGACACAATGAACTAAAAATAGGGGCCATACACCACTTTTACTGCACTAAATTATTTGTCTTATGTAACCGGCCTTACCAGTGGCCGAGAGGTTTTACTCTCGAAGCTGGTAGACGGGAGATGCTGGATTCGAAACAAATCGCGCTCGTCGGATTAATCGTTCGGAGTTTTCCGTGGTTTTCTTCGAACCTTGGATTTCCATGCGTAAATACGGGTTAGGCTCCCTTAGAAAGACACCAACGGAGGGCACTCCCCTCAGCCTATATCTCTCGTGCAGATAATCGGCCGTCATAAATACCATCACACCACCTTATATAACCGGAATTCATCGAATAAAGCGAATATTGCAGTTTAAGATTAGTGGTGTCCATGAACATAGAATAGAGAAGGACTTCTCACGAAATAGGTTTTAGAAGAAGAAAACCGTTCCTTGATAATTTGTCTAATAGATGGCGCTGTGTCGCACGGTTGTACTCGGTTTCGTCTGCTTCAATATGCTCTACCAATAACTTCTTTGATCATTGAGATTCAGCCAATGAACATTGTCCGCTAGAGGAGCTGGTATGTACACGGTTGTATTCTAACCGTTGCCATCCCCTCATTTAACCCGTTCAGGACCGTCTCCCCATATATGCACCCAGAAAAGTCTCTCTTCAGAGCCCACAGGTTCAAATATGAGGTTCACTGAAAACGTCTGTGAGAGCCCACGGGTTCATATTTGAATTTCGAATTTGGGACGTTATTTTAGCATTTTTAAACAATACTAGATGGCGTTAGATGTCCGTTAGTTTTGTGTTTGGTAATCGTCCGATCATTGACCTTCATTATCCTGCTAGACATTTTCAGTTCTATTAGATAGGGTGTGAGGGAGGGGGTATGATTCGTTTGTTTATGTAAACACAGCCACGTGCAGCGAGCTCGTTAGAGATGTAAGTGATTTAAATTGCTGCGTTTCGTTTTCGGTATCGCGATTTTGGTTTATTTATGGGGGTATTATCAGGGGGCGTAGCTACCGTGGAGCAGTTGGAGCAAACTGCTCCAGGCGCACAAATCCTAAGGGCGCAAAATTAGAAAAAGCGAAATAAAGATTTTTTAATTAAGAAATTTTTATTTAAAAATATTTACATATTTTTTAAATTATTAATCATATTATTAATCATTATAGATACATCTTGTTACAATCAGCGTATTCCTAAAATATATTGCCTTGTGTTTAACCTCAACTATTTCGATTTAAAGCATGTTTTTATACACAGTTGAAAGAAATGACTTCTATTAAGGAAATTTTAATTCATACCATATTGCAGCCTCAAGTAACTTCTCCAACACCGTTTCAGCATGCCTGATTTTTTTCTGTAACTTTTCTGTAGACGAGTGGTGAAGATTTTCAGATCTTAAAGTAATCAAAACTTATTTAACAGGGTTCTCATCGGTCACTTTACTGGCTCCCACTTTTCCCAAAATATAATTTTTCTGGTACATTTCTATTAAAATGTTTTAGAAATTTATCATGATGATTACTGTACAGAAATAATGGTAGCTAAAGAATTCACCGCTGAGAAACCTATATGTACGATGTAACACTAGTAATTTTACGATGATAATTATTTTACGATTTGTAAAAAAAATAGCCTGACAAGTTGAAGAAAATTATTGACCATTTTACAGACGAAAACCAAGAAAACGAAAATTTTGAAGGGTTTTTTGCTCAGAGTAATCATATATTAGAGGGGGAATTCCCCGACACTTTCTTCAGCCAGGATAAAATCACGTGATTCGGGGCAAGAAGCTTCCCGGTCAGCTTGCAAATAGCATTGATTTCTACGGAGGATGTTAGACAATTTCATGTTTACGATTCAAAAATATCACAGTAGCAAGTTGTTGTGTCTATGGATGTAAAGAAAGATCAAACAAAACAACTTCTGTTATCTTCCATTGTTATGTATTTATTATTTATTTATTTTTATTAATATTTAAAAGGGTCTTAAAAAGATATTGGAACTATGATATCGTTTATTCACGTTGTTACGATGAAAATACAAAATATTTTACTATTAATAACATAAATGTATGTAATAATAGGATATACCGTTATCTAGTGTTATCAGTTTAAATATTAAAATTGTGAGTTTGATTAATTTGAATTTTAAGAACATTTCCTATTACGGTGTTTGGTGATACATCTTTTTCGCCAAAAGAAACTTGTTTTCGTCGCTTTAAAACCTAAAAACTTATGTTTTTTTTTTTTTTTTTTTTTTTTTTTTTTAATTAAATCTTGCTTTAGATTAAATTTATGCTTTAAATAAAGTATGCTATTAAAGTACGTTTTAAATGTATTAACAGGTCTTTAAATATTAACTAAATTTAATATACTAATAAGATACGCAGCTACATTTAATGCACTCATAACTTTTAGCAAAAAATAATTATAAGAAAAATTAATTAATCGCTCAAACTTATTAATAATGCCAGTATCAAGAAATCAGTATTTTAATTATTTTACACAAAATATTTGAAATTCAAAACTTCGCAGAATTACGAATGAAAGAAGAAAACAGTTGCTTCGTTGCGTGGGGATAGGGGGGGGGGGCAGAACCCCTTCTTATATAATAAACTTAAAATATAAGTCTGTGCATATTCTTAATGCAATGCATCTTTTTAACCAATGTAACTTAGCTTGATGCTAATCTATATTTATATATTAATATATTAATATAGCTGATGTTAATTAACCGAAAATGAAAATTAGCACTGAAGTGCGGTATCATATAGTTAATCCGCTTTATATATATATATATATATATATATATATAACTCCTCTGTTTTCTTTATTTATTTATTTAAACTAAATATATCATTTAATAAAACTAGTTTGTGGATTATAATTTTATTTATTAACGGATTTTTTTGCGGAATAGTTAGGATTCATTGTTATATAGATCAGAGGTTGCCAACCGGTGATCCTTGAGAAAATTTCGGTGTTCCCCAGAAAATTTTGGACATTATTTGAAATATTAATAGAGATTATTTAGTATATGCTTTATTTGTTGTATTGTATTAACACAGATAAGTATTAATTTTGGACTCTTCCGAAAATATGAATATGCATTATTGACTTGAAAACAACGAAAATTTTGGCTTAATTTTGAACTACATATTTGTGCGAAACAAATATTTTGATGATTGGGGTCACAGCAATTAAAACTCGTTACTGGTCTCAGCGCGAAATAAGAATTGCTCTCTGTGTTCATGCGATGTCGTTGATTCCGTATATGAACTTATTTTAAACAAACAGTAATAAATATCACATCAAAATGCGTGATTCTTAAATAAGCTTCAATTATTTTGTAAGGTTGAAATTAACGTTAAGGCTGTTCTCAACTGCTCTGCTCAACAAGCGCAAAACGATTTTACGCATTTACAAATTCATTTTTTAACGGAAAGATATAAAATTGGAAAGCCTGACCATGGAAGCGATTTGGAATCGAACTGTGTTTTCCATTTTTTGATCCATAAATTGCCTATTGAGTCAGAAGTGATTTTGATCACGTGACAAGCATGTTTTTCATCCTTTCTTGAGTGCATTTTTTTTCTTTCTCACGGAAAAGCGGTTCAAAACGCTCACTTTGACACTATTTTTTGAAAGATCTATTGCGTTTACAAAAAAAAAATGGAAGAAACAGCTCGATTACATAGTCATTACAGTTGCATCGTAGTAGTTACATCGACAACAAACCTGCTACTTTCATACATTTCCGAACAAAAATGAATTAAAACTTATGTCGTAAAGTTGCCCTTTTGGATTTGAGAACAGCTTTAATAATTTTGATACAATTAAACAAACTTTTTAAGCTTTTTGTTATGATTAAATAAGACGGTGATTATTATTAAAAAATAGTGGTATCAATCACATAGGCAAGAAAGTGACACCCCACATTTATAATTTTATTTTATTGAATAAATACATTTCATTTTAACAGAATAAACATTCTGTGATAATTATTGTACATTTTTATTGTGAAAAAATTCTTATTAGTAGTCCGTGTGATTTCAAATTTTGAATTTAGTGTTCCGCGAGGTTCAGAAGTTGGCAACCGCTAATATAAATGAATTAAGCATAGCCAAATAACTTTTTTTTTTGAATGTATTATTTCTGAAATTGAAATTTTGCATTTTGGACTTTTTCTATTTCTAACTACTTTGTGTGTATTTATGCAATTTGTATTGTAAAATAATTCCTGTATGTTTGTTATAGTTATGTACTAAGTTATTATTTATAAACTTGCATCCATGAAGCAAAATTTGTAAATAAAATTATGTGTGTAAGTTTGAGTTCAGTTAAACATTTCAATTAATTGAATGTGTTGTTATAGATGTATTTTTTTGGAAAGAAAAACAATAAACATTTCATGAATTCAGAAAGTTTAAAGCTGACATTTTTTTTTTCAATTAAAATGTCCTTTATGTAATATCAGCGTTTTCCAATTGAAATAATTATTAAATTCTTTAAGTTTTTTTAATTTACAAAAAAAAAGACCTGTTTGTTAAGTTTGTAATATTATAGTAATATTAGGTAAATAATTCATCACCTAAATTTCACTTCCCTCGAAATTTCACCTTTCTCAACCTACCCTTTGGCCTTCTAAAACACAAAGTTAAACTTCTTATCTAATCTCTTTATTTTTTTCTGTCCTATTTTTACTTTCTTCTATCTTTACAAGAAGAAAGTATTGGATTCATGAAAATTTTCGAATTCCGGTTTTCGACGGATTTACACGTTTTAGGGGTCAGAGATTCTAAAAAACATGTTTTTACAAAATGTCTGTCTGTGACTCTGTGAGTCTGTCTGTCTGTCTGTCTGTCTGTCTGTGTGTATGTGACACAAATTTTGTGGGCGCTCTATCTCAAGAACTAATGCACGGAATTTAATAAAAATTGATATTCAGTTAGTGCCTAATACAAATTGATGCTGATTAGTTTTTGGTGCAAATCGCTCAACAGGTGGCGCTGCAATGCTGCATTTTTCACGATTTTTGCAATAGCTCTATCTCAAGAACTAATGCATGGATTTTGATCAAACTTCAGATTTAGTTAGTCCTTGATATGAATTGATGATGATTACGTTTTGGTGTAAATCGCCCAACAGGTGGCGCTGTTATGATGAATTTTGCAGGATTTACACGATTTCCCCAATAGCTCTATCTTAAGAACTAACGCACGGATTTTCATCAAACTTCAGATTAAGTTAGTCCTTGATATGACTTGATGCTGATTAGGTGTTGGTGTAAATCGCCCAACAGGTGGCGCTTCTCTGCTGCCTTTTCCACGATTGCCTCAATAGCTCTATCAATAGAACTAATGGACCAATTTTCATCTAACTTCAGATTTAGTTGTATGTTGACACAAGTTGTTGTTAATTAGGTTTTGGTGTTAATCACCCAATAGGTGGCGCTGCTATGCAGAAATTTTCACGATTTTCGCTATTGCTCTATCTCAAAAACTAATGTACGGATTTTCTCCAAACTTCAGATTCAGTCAGACGTTGACATAAATTGTTGCTGATTAGGATTTGGTATAAATCACCCAATAGATGGCACTGCTAGGCAGCATTTTGCTGAATTTAGACGATTTCAACGATAGTCATATCTCAAGAACTAATTCACGGAATTTCATATCGTTAGAATCCTCATGAGATGTATAGATTGCCATTTAATTTTGGCAGTGTGATAGCGAATTTTGAAGTATTAACATGTATGAGATAGAAGAAAGTTTTGGGATTGGTACATCCGACTAGTTTACTTTGTTTTAACAATAAAAAATATAAGTATCTAATGAAATTAAATATAAACAAAACCATGTCAATGAATGAAAACAGATTAAATTATTAATTAAATATATACATACATATTTATCTGAATAAAAGTTTCATAATTTCATTATTTATTTATTACTGATCAGCCATTCTTTGAATGATAAATAAAACATTGGGATAAATATCCGGTGTACATTCAGATTTCTTTTACTACTGATTTGTATTTCTGTCAACTCTCAAATTTCTGATCAGAGCATAAAAATACTGCACTCCTGCCAAGAGCTGCGATAAAGTGACAAAATTAGCGTTGCTACTGATAACCTTTCATCGCCAAATGCCAACTGTCACGTGGGTCATCCTGGCCCCACTTTTTACGGGCGAAAGTAACGGGGATGAGCTCTCTATATAATATTTACTCTGAGGTTTTTTGTTTGTTTGTTTGTTTTGTGGAAACTAAATATGCATCAATACAGAGCAATAATAAGAGCTCGATTTAAACATATTCCACATTAGCCAATGGCGACAAAATTTAGACGGGATGGGGGTGATGGGAAGTATTAAATTTTGTGAGTATTGTTTTTGAGATTTTGAAAATATTGCAAATGTCAAATGCAGAATCAATAAGATTTAAAAAGAGGGAAAAAGTTAAGTACCAAATTCAGCGTTCCTTAAGGCTTGATTATAGCGTATGCAAAATTATACCACTTTTTTGTAGCAGTATGTTTCCGTATTAAACCTTATTTAATCGCTGAATTTTAGGATTAAATAAGGCAGACTGGCCCGCCGGGCAACCGACCTGCGGGTCGGTTTGCCCTAAACCAGGTAAAAGCTGCTCTTTCCCTCTAGTGAAGCTAATAGTTTTCAAATTTGCTATAAACATTAGATAGGAAAAGTCTTAAATCATTTAATAATTTTTTAAAAGATCACTTTTTGAAGCATTTTTTATTAATGATTTTTATTTCTTTTTGGAAGGCAGAAGAATTGATTGTTTTTTCTTGAAAGTTTCTTTGCTTCAGAGGACCTATTAAATCTTTTAAAACATACCGTATATATTCTGTAATTTTCTCTGTGACCAATAGCGACATGGTCTACCCCAAGAATTTTTATCCTGTCTGAGAGCATGGCCTCACTTTAAAAAAATGTATATATACGTATTTTATTATCATTTATAAAGTATTTATTTGAAATGTGTAGGCTTCGTGTTTTCGTACAATGCTGTGGTTGTAATTTTCCCTATATAAATGTGTATTACATTGATTTTTGCGCTTGATGTGCGAAAGTATTTATAAAGAATATTTTCGGCAAAGAAAATGTAATTCAAACATTCGTTTTTTGTTAAAAATTGCATTTTAATATGAAAATGGGACTGTTTCAATATTTTCTATAAATGTGATAATCAGAACGGTGGTTACCTATTTTGTATATATGTTAGAACAGGACAGTTTTTATTTTTTTATTTTTTAAACAGATTTTTCACGCAGTCATTGAGCACGTATCTCAGACAAAATCGTTTTAAAGATATATGACAAGACTTTTTTTTCCCTTCCTTGACTGGTTTTTCTGCTTTCGTCGGGAAATTCCGTTGAAAACGCCAACTTTGACAGTGTTTTCTGTAAGATCTATTGTGTTTACAAAAAATACGGAAAACGTCTTTCGATTACAAAGTTCTGAATAACACCTGCCAATTTCATGCGTTCTCGAGCAAAAATTAATTAAAAAGTATGCCGTAAAATTGTCCCTTTGGATTTAAGAACAGCCTTACGAAATAAAATCATACAAATTTCAGGTTCATTTAAGAATATTATCATGGGCGCGGTCAACACCGGGTGGGTCAGCTAGTCTATACTAATAAAAGAAAGTTTCGCTCTGTGTGTGGTGGCTAGCGAAATATACTGCACGTAGAAGTCTGAAAATTTGGGTGAGGGTAGTCCAAGACAGGTCCTGATACACCTGAAGCTCAGATTTTTAATTTTTTATGACCGCCCCCCCCCAAAAGAGCACCTTTCAGTTTGTATGCCCTGAATTGCTCAGAACTACCCCCCCATTTTATCAGATCTTCTTCGTTTTGGGGGCACTTTTCCCATTTAGTTATTATCCGTTTCTACATTCCAGTTAAGACTCTTGGCCTCTTGAAATTTTTGAGCGCCATGCGCTTTTCACACCCTAATATTGTCAACCTCTCAAAAGCATAACTTTAAAATTGAGACTTGGACTCCTCTCCCTGAGCCAGCACCCTCATATTTTTATTGGGCACCTTGTGCCCTTCTTTAAGAATTTCCCCCACTTTATTTTTTGCGCTTCTTTAAAATTTTATTCCAATGATTGATACATTGCTTAATTGCGACTTATTGAGGTCTAAAGCGCTGAGTACTAGAACCTTTTAACATGTTTTCATCTTAGGGCCCTGCTCTCAACTATCAGTTGGCCCCTTTTGGACCTCCTATTATATCTCCCTTAAAAATGGTCTGATTCACTAACCTTTTTTTTTTTGTGACAACATCTTAGGAAATCTAGCTGCTACATGAACAATATAAAATTTTTTTAAACTTCAGCTACCACCAAATTTGAATATTAATCGCCTTCTTGATGCCCTTGCCCCAACTACATTCCAGTTGAGATCCTGAACCCCTGGGGCTTGATACGAGCCCACTTGAAGATTCTGTGCCCTAAATTGTTAATAAATTGCCACCTTTTAATCCAACATTCGTTTTTGGGGCTCTTTTTCCATTTATTTTTTTTTCGTTTCTACATTTCAGTTAAGACACTGGCCCCCTAGAGTAACTTTTTATGCACCATGCAATTTTCACCCACTTATTGTGTCACATTCTCAACTTCAAAACAGAGTCTTGAACTTCTCTCCCCGAGCCAACACCTTCATATATTTATTGGGACCCTAGGGCTCTTTTTTAAGCACTTCTTTGAAAAAAAAATGTCTAATGATTAATACTTATACCCTATACTTAATTTCGACTAATTGAAAATCTAAAGCGCTAAGTACTAGGGTCTTTTATCATGTTTTCATCTTAGGCTTTGCTCTGAATTATCAGAAGGCTCCTTATATCAGTTGAAGTTATATCAGTTATATCCTTATCAGTAGGCTATTATATTTCTTTTAAAAATGATCCGATTCACTAGGATTTTTTCCTAACAACTCCTTAGGTCCTCCAGCTACTGCATGAATAACAAAAAATTACTCACACTTCAGCTACCACCAATTTTAATTATTAATCGCCTTCTTAGGGTCCTTGGTGCAGTTTCTTTAAAAATTATCCGATAGTCTTGCAAATTTCTTTAGCATAGTTCTAGGGCCCTCCGGCTACTTTATAAATCACTAAAAAATTTCTTTATACTCCAGCTACCACCTTTTTCGAATATTAATCTTCTTTTTCGGCATCAACTTACGTTTACTCACTACAGCCGTGAATTAAAATTCGCGCTACCGTTAAAGGTAAGTGGTTAACATTAGAGGAGATGGGATTTTATCCGTAAATTAAATGTCACGTTAATGTTAAAGATAATTCGTTAAATTTACAGGGGGTAGGGCGAAATGCACCTTCCACTGCTTCGGTGTGCATTCTTTCTTCGGGTTCTAGGGGCCCGATTTCAACGGGAATTGGTTCATTCAACCTAGACTACGATTCAGCTACTTTCTGTATTATGAAAGTTTGTCTTAGACTTCAGTTACCAACATTTTCGAACATTAAGGCTGTTCTTAACTGCTCTGCTCAACAAGCGAAAAACGTTGACATATTTACAAATTTATTTTTTAACGGAAAGATATAAAATTCGAAAGCCTGGTCATGGAAGCGATTTGGAATCAAACTGCTTTTTCCCTTTTTTGATCAATCAATTACCTATTGAGTTATAAGCGAATTCGATCACGTGACAAACCCGTTTTTCGTCCGCTCTTGAGTGCTCTTTCTCCCTTCTCGCGGAAATTCGGTTCAAAACGCCTACTTTGACATTATTTTCTGAAAGATCTATTGCGTTTGCAAAAAAATGGAAAAAACAGCTCAATTACATAGTTTCTAAACAACAACACCAGCTAGTTTCATGCATTTTCGAACAAAAATAAATTAAAACTTATGTCAGAAAGTTGCCCTTTTTGATTTGAGAACACCCTTAATGGTACATTCTTTTCGGGGTTCAATGTGTCCTATTTCAACGCTAATTGGATAATTAAGCTTAGTTTACTATTCAGCTACTTTCTGCATTATAGAAGTTTATCTTAAACTTCTGTTACCACCATTTTCGAACATTAACGGCGCATTCTTTTCTCGGTTGTTGTGGGCTCTATTTCAACGGAAATAGGTCCATTCAACTCAGCTTAAGATTATAGTTCCACCGCCAGGATTCGCATTCTTTCCTCGGGATCTATGGGCTCGATTACTACGGTGTTTACTCACTTATCTTGGCTTTCGATTGCCTCCGGCGCGTACGGAACACTCCTGGCATACACTGCCTTTGGTAGCGAAGACCCAGGCCACAGGTTCGTTCAGAAAGAGGTTTCTCGGGAATATACTAGACGCTGCCGAAGGCAGTGGGCCATCCCTAAAAGCAGTTCATTTCAACTACTTTATGAATATATAAAATCATACAAACTTGTGTTTTGTTTACGTTATTATAACGAACCCGGCAACGCCGGTCTGGTCAGCTAGTTACTATAGATATATACTATATATATATATATGTATATATGTAACTTCAAAACAAAATTACCCAGAACTTCTTTGAGTGACAAGAGGGCGCACAAACTTTACTTGCTCCAGGGCGCTGAATATGTAGCTACGCCACTGGGTATTACAGATAAAATGCGTCATTTAGCATTGGTGGGTGATTTCTTTCTTTTTTCTTTTTTTTCCAGATCGGAGGCGTTTTAACGTAAAATTTTTATCAGATACTCAGAAATAATCATGGCGAAAAACAGAGATTTTTAACTGAGAGTGAAATTTCTAAAATTAAGAATGTACCTGATAGTGAATTGAGTTCGGATGAAAGCATAAATAGTTTATGCTTTACTGATTCCAACGATTTGGAAATGACAGAAGAGTATGATGTAAATGATCCCATCAATGCACCCAGAGTTTCAGAATGGAATAGTAATATAAGTGATCTTCCAAATTTGAATTTTTCTTCCGATTGCGGTGCAAAAATAAATAGTTCTAATCCCTTAGAGAAGGAAGTAGATTATTTTAATCTATTTTTCAGTCAAGACATTATCGATTTGATTGTTGAACAAACTAATAAATTTGCTGCGTTCGAACTGGAGAAAGATGCACAAAAACCATCCACCTCAAGTGCAAAAAGCAAGAGTTTTGCGAACATTACAATCAATGAACTTAGAGTATTTTTTGCTTTAGTACTGCTTATGAGCATAATAAGGAAACCTTCAATCAAGTTATATTTTTCGACAAATCCGATGTTTGCAACTCCATTCTTCAACAATGTGATGGCAAGAAATCGCTTTTTAGCTATTTTACGATATTTACATTTTTCAGACACTGGATCTAAAAAATTTGAAAAGGTAAAACCTGTGATAGATCTTTTAATTCAAAAATTCAAATGTTTGTACGTACCAGAAAGAAATATTTCAGTCGATGAAAGCTTGTTGGCGTGGGAAGGAAGATTGGGTTTTCGACAATATATTTCTTCTAAACGAGCAAGGTACGGTATAAAAATTTACAAACTCTGCGAATCAAGAACCGGCTACATATGGAATGCTTTGGTATACACTGGCAAAGGTACGGAAATGTCAGAAACAACAGGTTTGTACGGTGAACGAGTAGTGTCATTAATGTCAGGTTTGTTAGGTAAAGGATACAACCTTTACTTGGACAGATTTTTTGTTTCTCCTGATTTAGCTGCACACCTTCTATCGAACGATACAAACGTTTGCGGAACAGTGAATAGATTTAGAAGAGGAATGCCTAAAAACTTACCAAAAAATTTGAAAAATTGAAGTCATATGCTTGCAGAAAGATGGAATGAATGTATTTGGATTTAAGGATAAGAAAAAAGATGTGACTATGCTGTCAACTTTCCATAACAAAAACACAGTGAATGTTGGAACAAATAGAAAGACACAAGAAGAAATTACGAAACTTGAATGTGTATTTGACTACAACCAAAATATGGGGGGAATAGATATCGGGGATTCAGTAATGATACACTATCCAGCATTTAGAAAAACTATAAAATGGTATCGCAAATTATTTTTCGTATTTATGGATATGGCGATTTTAAATGCCAGTATTCTTTATACGAAAACTTCTGGAAAGAAACTCTCATTGCTGGAATTTAGATCGCAAGTTATTTATCAATTCATTGAAATATATGCTGACCAAAGATCAGGTAATGTATTAACATCACCAGTTTCTAATCCTTTAAGACTCAGTGGCCGTCATTTTCCAAATTTGTACATAGACAAAACAGGAAAAAAATTTCGAAGAAAGTGTGTTGTTTGTTCAAAAAATAAAAAAAAAGAAACAAACATTCTATGAATGTAAAATATGCAATGTAGGGCTATGTGTTGATCCATGCTTTCAGAAATATCACACATTACTAAATTTTTCTTAAAAGGTTGATTTTCATTTTATATTATATATTTTTTCTTTTATAATCTCATGAAAATATTTACGTATAATTAATTATATCTGTTTATTTTTATTACAAAATATCTTTATGTGTATGTCATTTCCTTTTCGTATTATTTTAACGTGCTATATAGTTAACTTTTTCATATAACTTGTATTATATTTCCTTAAATATTAGAAATACATGTACAAAATGTGATTAAAATGCTCATAAATATTTAAATTAAAAAAAATAAAACTATGGAAGTTTTACTAGTGTTAGTATATATTATGTTAAACAATATTACAAAGACAGTAAAGTCTTTTAAGTGAAATATTAAGAATTATGAATTTTTTTAACGCGTTAGGCTTAACTTGGAGAATTGGCTGGGCCCGTGGAGTAGATCTTTCCCCGAGACTCACGGGCCTGCGGCAGAGCTTTTTCTCCACTCGCGGTGGTCCCGAACGGGTTAAGGCCAAAATCGCGACACGATATTCACACTATTTCGTGAGAAGTCCTTCTCTATTTGTTCATGGTGGTGTCGATAAGCTTTTAGAAACGTAACAAGCAAATTCTTCTTGTACGTACGGTGTACGGACAAACCTGTTAAGGAGGATAACAAATAGGGTTGCCAGTTTGGCCTGCATTTTTATTATAAAAATCCGAATTCGTTCCAGAAATTAATAATAGTATTTTTTGCTTTATTTAATGATGGAAATTTTGCGATTACATAAAGTACATATTCTTCTTTCAAAATTTCCTGTGTGAATGTGAAATTTCAAAATAAAAATGGAAGCCAAACTAGGAACCCTGTTAACATGTAGACTATGTTACAGGGTTGCATCGGGCGACTATTTTTATATTCGATTCGTCCCACTATTTTAAAAAAAATGCATTTGGTAGTATATTTCTCTTGCCTTGTTGTCAAAGTGTATGTAAAAGATTTTTGATTTGGAAAAGTCTTGTGAAATAGAATTGAAAAATAGTAGTCCCCTGTGGCAGCCCTGATGTTAGTACTTCATTGGAATATTTAGACAAATGACTGTAAAAATGCAAGCGCGGATCTCAAGCTCACTTTTGAATCAGATTTTATCTCTTACAGATTTTTTTAATGAGTATCATCGCGTTCCCGTAAAAGAAAAAGGAAAAAAAAAATCTATTTTTTATATTATCTGTAAATGTATTTTTCCTTTATATGTTATAAAGAAGCGCCGCATCATTTATTACAGTTTCAAGTGAGACAGGGTTATTTATTACTATTCAATTTTCCTAAAAGTAACCTCATACACTAAATCGAAGGGGAAAGCCGCATTAAATAAATAAATTGCTAAAACCTGAAACGTAGCAATGATTTATAAATGCTGTTGAATATTTATTGTAAACGAATTCAGTGGAATTGTATATGCATATCAAATTAACATTTATAAAATGCACGTATTTTCATTTTGGAAATTGGAATAGCGCCAGTTGTATTGATTTAGGGAGAAAAGCTGAAATTTAAGAAAAAATTGCTTTAAAAAAATCTTTAGCTTTAATTTTTAGTTGATTTTTTAAAAAATATTTTTAGTAGATTAACATCCTTTTTATATTCATACTATAAGCGCACTTTCATGTGCGTTCGTAATTAAATAAATACGTAGGACCTTATATTCGTCGTCAGGTCCGTCCGTCTGTCTATCAGCATATAACAGCGCAAAAACTACCCAACCAAACGGTGTGAAATTTAACGTATATATATAATTGTTGCAGAATTTTGTCGAGTCTTTTTAAATTTAATGAAAATCGAATCAAAACTTAAAAAGTTATTAAAAAGTTTTCCCCATTCTATTAAATCCTATTATACGAAATTACTTCAATGATACCCCATGATATGTAATGATTCTTGGTTGCCGTGGTGATTATTCTATTAAATTCTATCATACATAACTAATTCAATTATCCCATGATAGGTAATGAATCTAGGTTGCCATGGTGATTACGTCCTATTTAAGATGGAGTCATACTATTTCCGCATTACTGAATCTAACATATATAATCGTAATAAATTTTGTATTTATGCGTTTTTGCATAAGAGTGCAACAGCTATTTCACCAAGATCTGAATATTTATAAAAGCATAGCTGCCAACTTTTACGCTTTCTTCTTACCACTAAAATTTCATACAAAATATTATCTTATTTAATCGTCGAAATCTCACGCTTAAACAAGGCAAAAATCTCTATTAAATTTTAGTGGTAGCAAAAAAGCGTAAAAGTTGGCACCTATGATAAAAGTAATTATACTACGAACGTCTTGCCAAGTTTGACATATATTTTCCGACTTGTTATTAATAATTATTAACATTTAAAAATTCTATTCATTTTGATAAAAAAGCTGGGATATTTTGTATTTTAAAAGAAATTGTAAGAATTCCTTAAAATTCACAATATCAGTTGTCATTGCCGTCACTTTTTTTTTGTCTACGACTATTTCCAAAAAATAATCTTTCTGGTATATTTATTTCTACATCAACTGCAAGAAATATCTACATGGAAGATTTTGCAAGGAAACAATGGTCGCCAAAAAAAGTAACTACGCCAACCGATCCCCGCAAATTGTCAAAATCTGTCTTTATCTTCTTTAAACCTTTCAGGGGCAAACAATTGTGTTTGTGTAATGTTGAACTCTCACCGGAATTTTCGAAAAACTCTACTCCAAAAGGAGGAAAAGCAATTCTTTTAACTTTTTTCCTCCAAAGTGAAAAGAGTAAAATTTAATTAAATGTTTGGGGTGCGAATCTTCATTAAAATAAAAGGTGGAAAATTATATATCACACCACCCATCAAGGAGTTTTAACCTTTTGAGGGGCAAGCAATAATGTCTCAGTAATATTGTATACTCACAGGAATAATTGAAGAATTTTATTTTTAAATAAGGAGTAACAATATTTCAAGATTTTAAAAAATATAAAACTTAGTTAAAAGTTTCTGGTGCAAATCTTGTTTAAATTAGGTGGGATGTAATATATCCCACCGCCCCTCAAGGGTTTAACGCATTAACAGGGCTGCCAAAGGCGACTATATTTTAATTCTATTTCGCATCAATTTTTAAAAACAGAAATCTTTTACATATGCTTTGACAACATTTGCAAGAGAAATGTACTATTAAATGCATCTTTTAAAAGTAGTGGTGCAAACAGAATGTGCATTAAGGTCAGCACCTTTTTATACTTGACACAAATGAAGTAAAATTTTATTTTATGCATATTAACTATTTGCACTCATGAGCTGACTCTCACTCTTCACTAGTGTTGCCCGGTGTCACGCGTAAATCATGACTACAAATTCTCCTGACACCACTTATTTCTTATAGTTTATTTCGCCATCTTTAATCGCAAATAATCCTGCCATTAGATAAGACTAAGATAATTTATTTAAAATACTGGTGTCCGGAGCATTTGGAGCTCGAATTTACACAAGACACCAGGCAGCACTAGTGGTGAATGAGAGTAACCTCTCGAGTGCAAATAGTTAACACATTGAGTGTCACGGTGACTGACCCTAAAGCTGAAAAATGTACAATATTTTAAGTAATTTTTAAGAGAGTATAATCCTGTAATAAATAAAAGGTAAGTAAATTTTAAATAAATTTTCAGTAATTACTTACAACAATATATATATATATATATTTAGTTTTATATCATATTTCAGACCATCAGTCATCGGTGATTTATTTCATTCTTTTTAGTGTATCTGGGAAAATAATCCGAACTTTATCAATAAAAATTTTCAAAACATTTCGAACTATTTCATTCATATTTCTAGATTTTTACGATTCGAATGACTTAACAATTAGTTGTCTTAAAATTAAAATTCATATATACAATACGTAATAATACATGAAAAGATATTTACAATAAAATAAAATAAAAAGAAAGGTACCCAGTTAAACTGATGGCATTGAGCTCACAGTCTATTCACACTAATTGTATATTATACTCTCAGTTCAAAGAATGATGCCTTTTTAGTCCCTACTTGTTTCACATCTTTATACTTAACCAATGAGCCTCCAAATCTCAACAGGGAAGCGCCTTATCAGAATAAACCAGTATACCAAATTTGAAGCAAATCGGATAGAAAAATCCATTTATCTTAATTAAGGGGAGTATTAGCCCCCCGTTCCCCCTTTTATACTCATATAATGAACCTCCAAATATAATCAGGGAAGCGCCTTATCATAATAAACCGGTATACCAAATTTGAAGCAAATCGGATAAGAAAACTCATTTATCTAAATTAAGGGGGTAATCCCCCCCGATCCCCTTTCATACTTAAATAATGAACCTCTAAATCTAATCAAGGAAGCACCTTATCAGAATTAACCGGTATACCAAAATTGAAGCAAATCTAATAATTCTGCATGAAAAACCCATTTATCGAAGTAGGGGGTTTGCACCCCCCCCCCCCCCGCCGTACCCCTTTATACTTAACCAAAGAACCCCCAAAACTAATCAGGGAAGCACCTTATGAGAATAAACCTCGAAAAAAAATTGAAGCAAATCGGATATTTCTATCAAAAGCTAACGCGTTATGTACGTGCATACATACGTACAGACAGAAACTGCGGGCACATTAGCTCCCAGGCTTTGATAGCCTGTGAGTCAAAAACCCACAAACATATTGCAGCAAAAACGCAACGTCAATCTTTAATGGGTTAATGTTGATAATTTTTCCCAAAATTTTAGGAATTCATTTATTGAGTTTCATTGTATGGAATCGCATATACAATTTTATACAATGTGTTTTAAAACTAATAGAACAATTTTACAAGTTAGCGAACTGTAAATGTAAAAATAAATTTCCGTTAAAGGATAGATATATCATATTGCGTAAAGTATTCAAAACTTTACATATGTATTTTTTAACTTTTTATATCGCTGTAAGCTAAAATTTATACAGAGTGTCCTAAAAGTTCCCGTACTGACGACATATGTATTTATTAATCACAAAAGAACAAACATTAAAACGATTACTTTTATGCTAATGATAAAAAGCATTTTTATCATCACATAGGAAAAAATACTGAACTTATATATTTACAATAAGTGTTCAAAATATCCAACGCTTTCTAGGGGCAAAGCTGAACTTTTTTGTGCGTGTTTGTAGAAACGCGTTTTAACGTGCTGGGAGTGACTTCTTGTATCCTTTGAGTAATGGCAATTTTCAGATCAAATATTGTTTGAGGATTATTTGCATAAACTTTTTTTCTTTAAATATCACCACAGAAAAAAGTCCGGGATGGTCAGATCAAGGCATCGAGCTGGCAAAAGATTTTTTTGAAATGAGTCGATCGCTAAAAAAGTTCTTCAAGCATGTCCATGGTTTCATCACTTGTGTGGATTATTGCACCCTCTTGCTGGAACAAAGAACTTCGTTCATTCACTTCTAACAATACAACAAATTGCTGGATAAGTTCCCTGTATACAAAACTATCAACAGTTGATTCGAACAAACACATGTCCAACTATCCTTTTGCTTGATACAGCGCACCGCACGCCACTTTATTGAGAATGTAAAATATTGGTGTAACAACTCTCGGCGTTCCACTCCTGTGCTTGTCTTCCACTGATCCTGTATTACATAATCGTCGAACGAGCCAATTTAACGTATCTTTACTCGGTATTGTATCATCTGGATATTTATTTCGTACAACATCTTTGCACCATTTAAACGATTTACATTCGAAATAAGTTTCGAGCAGCGTAATTCTCTGAATGCGTGATAAATTTACTTCACTATGAAGAACAAAATAACGCAGAACTCTATTCTCGCACCAATTAAGTGCGAAAAGAACCAAACGATAAAAACTCAAGAATTGATGCAATGATAAGCAGAGGATAAAATTTAATCTTTAAAAAAAATCGCGGACAAGGAGTTCTTTAAGTTCGAGTACGGGAACTTTTAGAACACATTGCATTTACATTCCGGCGGCATGCTTGTATAAATAGTTACTTTTAGCGGAGCAATTACATTATGAAATCTTTTTTAGGTACTTTTCGGTTAACCGGGCGCCAGTGTTATATATATATATACATACATATATGTATATATGCATATGTATTAGGTTGGCAACTAAGTTCCCGCAGTTTTTTTAAATAGAAGTTTTCTACCGGAATCTATATTTTGTTTTTTGGATAGAGTTAATTTGTGTTAAACTCCAAATTGTAAAATGTAGTGCCAAGTTGGGAAAAAGGAGCTTTTTCGACGCCTCCTCCTGTTATCTCTTAATCAAGGTTGTCGGCCGCAAAAGCTGTTCGCAACATTTGTTTTGCGTGTGTCCGTAGGTGAAAGAACCGCTCGTGATTGGTAGGCCAAGTTCAAAAAAGGAAATTTTGACATCAACGACGCACCTCGTTCTGGCCTTCCAGTTGAGTTCGACGAAGAGCGATTAAACCAACTTTTGCACGAAAATTCGCATCAAATGACAAGGGAACTCGCAGAGAAAATGAATTTCTCCCACACTGCTATAGAGAAGCATCTTCACTCAATGGGAAAGTTTCAGAAGTGTGGAGCATGGGACCGCAAGCTTTAAGTGACAACAACAAAAATCAGCGAGCCACAATCTCCGCTGGTTTGCTTGCTCATCACCGCTCAACCCATGGACACAAGCAACGATTTCTTTACCGAATCGTTACTGGCGACGAAAAATGGTGCCTGCACATTAATATGAAGCAGCGCAAGGAATGGCTTAGCCCCGGTAAATTACCAACACCGCGCGTGAAACAAGATCTTCACCCATGTAAAACGATGTTGTATGTATGGTGGGACTGGGAAGGGATTATCCATTACGAATTTCTTGAACGGAAGCAAACGGTTAACGTAGAACTCTGTGATGGAACGACTCAACACGGAAATTCAAGAGAAAAGACCTAATCGCAACATGGAGTTTTTTTGCTGCACGACAATGCCCGCCCTCATACCGCCAATATGACCAAGGAAGCCAATCAATGGGAAGTGCTGCCTCACCCGCCGTACTATCCCGATTTGGCACGAACAGATTTCCACATTTTTCTGTCTCTTGCAAATGCTATGAGCGGAGTTTCGTTCAATACTAATGCAGAATTGAGAGCTTGGTTGGATGAATTTTTCGAGTCGAAACTGGGGGATTTCTACCAACGAGGTATTGAAAATCTTGTTGAATGTTGGGAAGAAGTTGCAAACAACAAGGAGGAACACATTGCTGATTAATTAGTTGTTAAAGTTTATTGAAAAATAAACTTTTAAAAAATTTAAAAAGGGCGAGAACTTAGTTACAAAACCAGTTGACCTTCCATTTTAACCTTTCCGACTCGGGAGTCTCTTATACAAATTTTATTCGGTTTACACCACTTTTTAAAAAGAAGTTTCCTTTAAGTACACAATTTCAAAAATGCTCTAATTGAATAAGGCAAATGTTATTTTCCTTTATCACTGGCGCTAATATCAAATTTTGCAAAGAAAGATGATGTCCAGTCAGACTGGACATACGAGTGAAAAGAGTTAATGATCTGAAATTTAGCATAAATTAACTCGATAAAAAAGAAAATACAGATTACGACAGGAAAAATGTATTTTTAAAAAGGCGGGAACGTAGTTGTCAATCCAGTAGTCTTTCTATAGTTGACATTCCATTTTAATGCTATGAAATTTAACCGGATAAAAAAAACATAATATAGAATCCTGTGGCAAAAAGTATGTAGAAAAAGGGCGGGTACTCGCTTACCAACCCACTCAGAACTCTATAGTTGACATTACACTTTAGTTATCTGAATTTTAACATAAATTAACTCCATCAAAAAAACAGAATATAGATTCTGGTAGAAAAAGTGTATTTAAACAATCTGCGGGAACTTAGTTGCCAACCCAATATACAGGGTGTTCCGTTAAAGGGGTCCAATATTAATAGGGGTAATAGAGGAGATCACATGGAGCATAAATCAGTATATAAAGCCTGGTCGGATCTCAATAGTTTTCAAGTTACAGCAAATAGAATGAAAATTCGGAAAATTGTAAATGAACCCTCATTGCTAAACTATCGATAATGCTACATAAAAACGAAGCACATATTTAGAAAGAGCAGAAAAAAACCTACAAAATGACATCAATTGTATTAAAATAGCAATATTTATTGACGAGTTACAAGCCCTGAAACAGTGAAAAAAGTACGAAATCCAATATACATCAAAATAGTTAATCGTTAATTCCAAAAAGACAACTCTAGCTACAACAAGGAAAATGTAGTAAAATTTGGTCCATTCCGAAAAAGCTTACAATGAACCATATCGGTTTAATTGTGTGAGAGAAATTAATCAGTTTCTTAGTTACAACTCCGCTTTCTTTGACACTAGCAAAGGTTAAACTCCGCCCATCACGATTGGAAACACCGCCTTTTTAATTAATCTCAACTATACATTTTCGATCATGCTTCTTCTGAGATGCAACATTTTTAATTATTCAAGAGTTGAATGAACCAAAATAACTTTACAATAATAGTCTACATTTTAAAGTGGTCTTTTATTGATATAAAGCTTAAGTTAAATTCTTTAAAATTAAACTGGTGGTGAAAATTCGGAAATAATTAAAAATATTGCGATTTGTAACTATGCAAGAAGTTTCAGTACATGTTTTACATGGACAATTATTGTATGTATATGTGCATCATAATTTATGATAGGAAATAATAATAACAAATAGCATAATAATTTTATTAATTATAAATTTAAAAAAGACACTAAATTTTAAATTAATTCATACAAACTTTGTAATTTACAATTTGAGTACACCACAGTCTGTGACTTACAAAATACTGTGCCAAAAAGTGTTGAAAATAAAAGAAAAATGACAAATAAAGAATTACATTCCACGTACTTTATGACATATGTGAAGCATAGTCTTCTGGCCTGCGCTGCACAGTTCAATGTCGGAAGGCAGACGAACGGACATTATTATAATAGGTGTTCGAAGTTGCGCCCATTAACAGAATCGCACAGCCGACAGCGACGTCGTAAAGATTGGCGAACACGCCGAAAAACTCCGACGGAGTTGGGAATGTCTCCTGCAGCGACAACGATTCGCGCTAGTAAATCCTCCGGTGTATCCACAGGCGTTTCATACACCAGAGATTTAAGATGTCCCCAAACAAAAAAGTCTAACGGATTGAGGTCTGGAGAGCGTGCAGGCCAAGCAACAGGTCCACTGCGTCCAATCCATTTCCCAGGATATGTTGAATTGAGGTGATTGCGAACACCTATGAAAAAATGTGCCGGTGCGCCATCGTGCATAAACCACATATTGTGGTGCAATGTTGCTGGCACATTTTGCAGTAACTGCGGTAAGATATCCCGTAGGAAAACCAAGTACGTACTGCCATTGAGTACATCTGGGAGTAAATATGGTCCTATGAGATAATCGCCGAGGACACCTGCCCATATGTTCACACTGAACTTTTGTTGTGCGTTCGACGGGAAAACAGTGTGCGGATTTGTATATGACCATGTGTGCATATTGTGCGTGTTTACCACGCCCTCTCTCGTAAATGTTGCTTCATCAGTAAATAAAATATTTTCCAGAAATTGTGGATTATTTTCTGTTACATTAAGCAACCAGCGTACGAATTCTGTCCGCTGAGCACAATCTGTTACTGATAACAGTTGTACCCGCTGCACATGAAAGGGGTGCATGTTTTCTGCACGCAGAACACGCCACACACTTTGGTGAGAAACACCGACTTCAGACGCAGCAGCTCGTGTACTCGTGGAGGCGTTATCTTTAAAAATATTCAGTACATCTTCTTCCATTGCAGGTGTTCGTACATGTCGAGGTTTCCCTGCATCAATGCTTGCTGTATTAAACGATCCAGTCTCCCGTAATCGTCTATCGATTTTTATGAAGAGTTTCGAACTTGGGCAACGTCTCCTTGGAAATTGCTCACGGTACATGCGCTGTGCTAGACATGCATTTCCATGAGCTTGCCCGTACATCAGATGCATGTCCGCATATTCTTCGTTAGAGTATTCCGGCATAATTATTATACATCAACTTACTACAATCCCACTTACAACAGCCTCCCTTTAACATAACGCCCACTGATGACTGCTGTTTTATTACACTTTTCTTCCTATACACATAGAAAATTTGCATAAAAAGTACTTCTTCTTCATCATCCTGAAAGTTCATGGAGGAAACGCAGCAGTCACGGAGTTTGCTTTAAGACAAGGCGAGAGCTGCACAATATGTCATTCACTTGACCAGACTGAATAATGAAAGGGTATTGATAGAGGTTGATCAGAAATGTATAATTGAAAGATATTAAAACGGGGTGTTTACAATCGTCATGGGCGGAGTTTCGCCCTTTCCGAGCGTGCAACAGTACAGAGTTGTAACTAGGGAACTGCTTGATTTCTCCCATACAATTAAACTGATATGGTTTATTGTCAGCTTCTTCGAAAGCTTTCGGAATGGACCAAATTTTATAACATTTTCCTTGATGTAGGTAGAGTTGCATTTTTGGAATTAACGATTAACTATTTTGCTAAATATTTGATTTTGTATTTTTTCACTGTTTCAGAGCTTGTAACTCGCCATTAATTCTCAATATTCTAAAACAACTTATGTTATTTCGTAGGATTTTTTCTGCTCTTTCTAAATATGTGCTTCGTTTTTATGTAGCATTATCGATAGTTTAGCAATGAGGGTTTTTTTACAAATTTCCGATTTTTCATTCTATTTGCTGTAACTTGAAAATTATTGAGATCCGGCCAGGCATTATATACTGATTTATGCTCCGTGTGATCTCCTCTATTACCCCTATTAATATTGGACCCCTTTAACGGAACACCCTGTATACATACACTTGTTGTATATATACATATGTATATATACATGCATATATACATATATGTATATATACATATACATGTATATATAACACTGGTGCCCGGCTAACCGAAAAAGTACCCTTTTTTAATAAAAAGATCGATTTCCTTTGTTTGTTTTTATTCTTTGAACTTAATATATGGGCTATTCTTCAACAAGTGCGTAATTTCACTCTGTGAGTTAGTGAAAATAAAAGCTAAATTTTAAAGAATTTCTTTTTAGAAGTAGATAAGATATATTCGTCATAGGATTAACATGAGCTTCCTAGTCTTTTCGCATGACTAGTGTAGGACCTTAAGCAGTTTCAAAATTTTATAAAAAGGCCCAAGTAGAACCAGTTTTTGACTTTATTATTATTCCGTGAAGTTGAATTGTATGTTAGTGAAAAATCTGCATCTGTATATAGAATTAAAAAATAAAAAAGAAGCAATACGATATTAAGATTTTTCGCATATTAATAAAACAATTGTGAATCATATTTCAAGCTTGTGCAAAGAAAGTCTTAGATTGAGAAAATTAACGTGCAAGATGCAAAAAAAGAAAAAAAAATCATAATCTGAGAAAGAAAAATATTCTCTACAAAATCAGTTTTTTCTGAAATACAGTTCTTTCCTTTCGGATAGAACTTCCGCGAAAATTTAAAATGAAGAAACAACAAATAGAAGTATACACAAAAAGAAAAGGTATATCTAATATATTTTGTCTTCATTGCTAGATTTCTCCGGCTTGAAAAACTTTCCTTTGCATCGAATTTTATTTTTATAACTCTTTGAATACCGGTCGGGACATATTGGGTGATTGCAAAAGTTCGTGCCCGATTTCATAGATGGCAATAGCTTGCAATTTTGACTGTCTTGATGTTTCTTTTATAACCATGTTATTAACTGGCAGTTATCTACATGTGTCGTGAGTGAACATAACGTTAAGAAAACGTTCTTCAAATAATTTGTGTGAAAGGTTACTATTCAAAATCGAAAATGAAAAGAAACATTTTCATGTTATGTGAGATGAGTTTAAAACCCTTTGAGCTCTGGTGGTTGAATTTCTTCCCACTAAATTTTAAACCCAAAATGTCACATTGGTGCCGGAATATTCGAGCAGATTTATTTGAAAATAGATTAATGCATTTTTTCGTGTTTATTCTAAACCGAATTTTTTGTTTCTAAAATATTTCCATTGAGAGTTTTGAAGAAATTAACCCACCAGAACTTAAAGGGTTAAGGAAGAAGAGATTGTTGGACGTGCTACAAAAAATATTCAAGTCTTTTATTTGGATCGTGCTCCCGCTCCTGGGACAGTTAAAAAGTGGTTTTGTCGATTTCGAAATGGTGATTTCAATCTAAACAATCAAATTCGCTCTGGGCTACCTTTTGGAATTGATAATGACTTAACCCTTAAGTAGTGATGTGGTTTTTTTTTATAACGTATGTGGTGAGGTGGAGTGCATGTAACCACAAAATTATCATTACAACTAATTATTAAGATGGAGCTTGATGCAATATAATAACATGTAAAAATATCAACGTTAAAAGCACCAATAATTTAAAATTTTAAGCAAATTTTATGCTTAAATTTTAAAAGTTTAAAATCATTGGTGCTTTTAGCGTTGATATTTTTACATGTTATCATTAAAACTGACTTTATGTCTTTTCTAAAACCGGGGTCGGCACGGTAGCTTTTTATCTATTATCATTTTGAAAGAAAAATCTTTATTATATTTTTTTATTGCAAATGTTTTAGATATATACTTCGCGTAAGTTTTCTCTTGCAAATGTAGAAGAAATCTGCCAAGAAGAATATAGTTTGAAAACAGTGGTAACAAAAAAAAATAATAATAAAATAAATAAATATATATATACCGCCCTAATCAGAGGAAATATTTTTCAAACCAGGTGCCAGGGCACCTGATATCATTTTCAAATTGAAACCTCTTATTTATCCTCCGCATATTAATGGGCAGATTGAATGATTTTATTACTCAAATGAATCATTCGGGCATGCGCAAAACATGGAACTACTAATAAAGAGGAACTGACATATTCGTAAAATAGTGAAGCTTCAACTATAACCGCTATCGCAGGTGCTATTTACCGCCGGTGGAAACCTCCACCAGTAGATTTATATAGAAATTTCCAACTTACGTAAACATCTTATTATAATAAAATTTCAGTTATAAATAATCTTAGAAACACATTTTCATTTTTACTGGTACGAGTTTACTTTGGTGGTAATTAGGCCCTGCGTTTCCGCCATATTGTGACAACCAGGGAAACAAACTGACAGTTTTACGAGGCATACTTACACCAGTAAGAATAAATAGAAATTTTTATGACATTTTTGAGAAAATTTTCTGTGGATAAGACGTTTAATTAAGACGAAATTTTCTATTCAGTTTTACTGGTGGGATGTTTGACCTAGCGGTAATCAGAAACTGGAGATCCGATTAAAAAAAAAGCAGCCGCCATCTTGTCACAACCTCCTCAGTTACTTCACTCGCAACTGGTAGACAGTAAACTATATGTCTCCTCCTCTTTATTCTTAACTCCATTGCGCAAAAGCATGGCTACCAACCTTAAAGAAAAAAAATTCAATTTCTACCAGAAATTTTGTATCGAAAAAGAATTTTCTCATTTCAATTAGAACTTGGGACACCCTAAAAATAAAAAATAAAAATTTCTGAAATTCTTGGTCAAAAAAAAAAAAAAAAAAAAAACTACAAAGGTTGGCAATGACGCTTTTGTTTCTTTTTTTTTCTTTCTTTTTTGCAAAATATTTCGTGGTAATTGATTTAAAAAATATGGAAATGTTGGAAACTATGTTTTTGCGCATGCCCGAATGATTCATTCGAATAGTAAATCATTCATTCTGCCAATCACGAAATTCATTCAACACTATTCATCCTGCCCACCACATACTAAAAGAATTTTATGTAATCGAAATAAACAATAACAGTCAATAAAATTATGTTAGTAAAGTGATGTTAAAAAGGGATTTAAACTGCTTTTAAACGTGGGTTAAAATGCTTTATTAAATGTGTTTCTTTGCTTTTAACTTTATAAAATTGTAAATACAGGGTATAGGTAGTTGTAAATACAGGGTAGGACTTTCAAGCACCTTTTATCAGAATTTTTGTAAAGTACTATTTGACTTATTTAATGAAAAAAAACTATCTCCAGATGTAGCGACCTGTACTTTACGAAATTTCTAGTACTAAAGCACCTAAAATCCACTGAATCCCTTGACGCATACTGACCCTGAAATATTGGCGGAAACAGATTATTATGCTTTAAATTTTAAACACTCTAATTACTAATAGTCCACATAAGGAAATAATTATTTTTAAGACATCGGTTACGGTGAAGTTCTCGTACAACAAATAATTTTAATACTTTTTTCAACTTCGTTATAAGATGATTTTATTTCATTGTAAAAGCATATTTTATGAAGACCACTGTCAGTGTTGGCAGTTTAACGTGTTTTGATATTTAAAATATCTACCAGAATTTCAATCAATATACAAATTGTACTAAAAATTTAAGTTAAAAAATAACAGAATTTCTGTCAAAAGAAATGCTGAAAAGCAACAGTAGTCATTTTTACAAAATGATACATATTTTCAAATACTGTTAGATTATCTGATCTAAAACTTAATAACAATTAAAATTATCTTAAAACTTGCTCGTAAGGACTCCCTTTGGGTGCAATGCAGAAATGTACGCGCGAAATAAATCCTTCTAATACTTTAAGCATTTTGTATACGATTTCTAGAAGTTTGGCCCAATTCATCTTTGTTCAGATGCAGAAAATTGATATGAGTTGGTATTTCAGTGAGCAATTCAAAGTTTCATAACTCGGAAAATTTAGTGTTATATGAATTGTAATGTATGAATTTTTTGGTCTTACTTGTTAGTGTAATAGAAAATATTTACTAAATATTACTTATAGGACCGGGGGACCGTAAGAAAATTAAAATTTCGTAACCCCTTCGGAACCGGCGGCTTTTACACAAATTTTATTCGGTTGGTACCACTTCTTTAAAAAAAAGTTATCTTTACTTAACCCCTTGGAGACGAGCGTCTTTTACAGAATTTTAATCTTTAATCACAGGTTTTTTAAAACAGAAATTTTCTTAAACAATCACGAAAATCCTCTAGTAAAAGAAACTAAATATTACATTTCTTTTTTACTGGTGCACAAAACAAATTCTGTATGCTCTTTTTGAGGGTGCATATATGCATCCATGGTCCCGAACTGGTTAAGGAATGTTTTTATTGATCAAAACGACTATTAAAATAATTTTTTTTTAATCTGATTTAAAACATTTTTGTAATTGGAACTATACGTCTATGACTAACTGTCTAGAAATTAGAAACTGGACACCGCTGAGTGTGGACACACTGTATATACGTCATTACAGTACCCAATTTTTGCCTATTACCATAGTATTGTGAAGTTCAGTACATATTCCATTCTCGTTTATTTTAGCTAGATTTTAAATTGATTTAAAAAATTGTATAAAAAATTAAATTTCGCAATTTTTAAAGGAATGTTTTTATTGATCAAAACGACTTTTAAAATAATATTTTACCTTATTCAAAATATTTTTATAATTGGAACTATATGGTCTATGACTAACTGTTTAGGAATTAGAAATTGGAGACCACTGAGAGTGTATACCCCGTATATACGTCATTCAGTACCCAATTTTTGCCTACTACCATAGTACAGTAAACTCTCTGTAAGCGGACTCTGTGTAAGACGGAAATCTGTCTAACTGGGAAAGATGTTCAAGTCCTTGCGAATCCATAGATATAGGGAAATTTTTGTGTAAGACGGAATATTGTCTACTGCGGAAAATGGATTTGGTCCCGATCGACTCCGCCTTAGACAGAGGTTACTGTATTGTGAAGTTCCATGTGAATTGTTCCATTCTCGTTTATTTTAGCTAGTCACATGTGAAGTTCCATGTGAATTGTTCCATTCTCGTTTATTTTAGCTAGATTTTAAATTCATTTAAAATAACGTATGAAAAATTAAATTTCGCAACTTTTTAAGGAATGCTTTTATTGATCAAAAGAACTTTAAAAATATTATTTACCTCATTTAAAACATTTTTGTAATTGGAACTATATTCCCATGACTAACGGTTTAGAAATTAGATATTGGACACCGCTGAGATTGGATACCCTGTATATACATCATTACAGTACCCATGTTTTGCCAAATACCATAGTATTGTGAAATTCAGTACATATTTCATTCCGTTTATTTTAACTAGATATTAAATTGATTTATTGGCAAGTTAAAGAATACTTAAAAGAAAATAAAATGAAAACCTCCATCTCAGTAAAGATATCTATAGTATAAGTTAAATTTATCTGAAGTTAACGGCTTAGAAGCAATAAAAGTAGTTCTATAAAATGAGAAATGGTATTTTGTTCTGAACTATATATATATCTTACGAAAAATACATTTTATACTTTAAGTGTTTAAAGAAATAATAAATATATTCTGATATGATAAGAAGTTTTGCAATATATCAGCTTTTATAACCACCATGTTCTATTATATTATTATTTACAGTACCGTAATTTCCGGTGTATAACCCGCGGATCAAACAATCGTGTTTCGACCCAGAAATTTTAAAAAATAAAAATGTAACTTTTTAGATTACGGTAATTATTGGTCTTGAAATACTGAATAAAATTTCTCGGTCCAAATTGAATTGTTTGATCTGCGGGCTATACACCCGAAATTACGGTACTTCATTATGTTGATGCAAACTTTAACTCCTTAACGGTCGCATTAAATTATGGTTTAATAATTCAAATTCCTCATTGCACCACTTTTCCGAAAAAGAAATATTCACGGTATTTAATGACAGGTAAAATGATACCATAATAAATTCAATTACACTATTTTATAAAACTGGTGGGAATCAAATAATCTGAATAATCACGGGAGCGAGAATTAAAGGGTTAATGGTAAAGTATGATTGGGCACAGTGTTGCCAGTGGGCTAATTTTTTTTAATTCGAATTTCTTGATTGGCACCACTTTTTTGAAACGGTAAATTTATCATTGTTTTCGCTAAAATTAATAATGTCATAAAATAAAGCGAATTTTCGCCAAAATAAATAATATTATAAAATAAAGCGAATTTTACCATTTCAAAAAAGTGGTGCTAATAAAGAAATCTGAATTTTAAAAAAGTAGCCTACTAGCAACACTGCTTGGGTAAATAAGAGAAATGCCAAGAAAAAATATGCATAAAACAAGAAAAAAAAAATATTACTTTCTACATGTTATATTTATGTCGTTACTACATTTTAATTCTGCTTTATACATTAATAAATGCAACTATTTACACTAGAGGGCTCCGCCCCCTGCTCACTAACGCTCGCTAACTCCCGTGATATGGAACATAATTCACATTGGGACCGCTATGCATCCCCAGCTCGCTTCGCTTGCTCGACACTTTTTACAGCAACTCTATCTATAATGAGTACTATCATAAATCCTTTTAACTTATGAGAAAAAAAGCAATTTAACAAATTACAACGACCATTTGGAAAACGATTTTTTCAAAGACTAAAATTTAAGACATAAAAAACGCACGGAGTTGATCATACATTACGTACACCATGAATTAAACATTAGTGTTATTACACGTAAAAATTGCAAGATTTCCTGAAACTTACGTATTATCCATCTGAAACTTACGTATTATCCAAGCATTTCATTGGCTGTTCGGGAAAAAGACTTTTCCATCGTCAGATTTCCAAGAAATCTGACGACCAATTTTAAATGAAATTTCATTCTTAAACTTCTAAACATCCCACAATATTACTTTTTACACCGTCGTATGGAGAAAAAAAATGTACTTTTAAATGCAATTTGTTTGAAAGCTGTATCTCAATTTGTTTCTGAGTTATTAATTTTTTTGTAGTTTTTATTACTTTTTTGTCATAGTGGCAACAGGAGTATCTATCTCTGTTGAAAGTAAAGGGAAATACAGATTACTGTATAGACCAATCAGAAAACGAATAAAATGCGGATTAATCCAATAAAAAGCTTCAGATATGCTTTTGATTTCGTACCCTGACGAGGACAATAACCATTTTTCCAAATGGTTTTTAAAAATAAGTTAAAAAAACAGTAATTGAAAACTTTGTTGAAATCACAATTACAAATGCTTTTTAGTGCTACCAATAGGCATAAATCATTTTAACATTATGAAATTTAGCAATTTTTGAAAAGTAAAATAATTAACTGAAAAAATTACCTTCGAACACAATTATCTTAAACTCATCTCGCATAATATTGTACAGCACGGCTTTAATTTATTTCGAAAAACTCTTGGAAAAACACTACCTGATACCCAGATAGTTCAATATAAATCAACAAATGCTATCTAAATTTCATTCGACGTGAAAAATACAATATCTCTCAGACACTTGGCAAGTTAACAAAAAGTAAACAACACGTTTTCTGATGTGTCTAAAAGAAACTTTTGATCAAAAAGCTGATTTTCTGAATGCATCATGTGACCGTAAAATGAACCAATGGCCATTGCTATTCTTACATCTGCCAAAAGATCGTAGTTTAAAAACACCTCCTGCTCTGAATCTTAATTTGCTGAATTAGATGTAAAGGCCAGTGAATATGACGCCATATTCACACAATCGTACTAAAATCGTATCTTTAAATAAATAGCAAGAATCCAGTCTATTAAAACATACTTACTATAATATATTAAAACACACATACACACATAAATAGCGCCTGCAATCTATATATAAATATTATACAGACATGCATACAATAAATACAATAAACCTAACTGGAGTGAAAAATTAGCCAGAGCCAGCTGTGGTCCTTAGTTCGATTCCTGGCTCTGGCTAATTTTTCACTCCAGTTAGGTTTATTGTATTTATTGCACGTATGTCTGTATAATATTTATATATACCTTTAAGAGTCCAGTCTATTTATCTGCAGAAATAAGGATCAGGAATATGAATCATCACTCACACAGTTACAGAAAAAATATTTTAATTCATGGATAAAAATGCATCTTGTGTTTTTCGAATATAGTCATTATCTTCATCGGAAACATTTCGTTTTACATATTGCTTACTATGAAAGGTTATTCACTGTCATTTTATTTACACAGATTACTTAATATTATTTCTCTGTAAATAATCTGTGTTCTGCTCTTACGCGATTAGTGCATAAATAAACGGAATCGTTTTAATATGTTTACATTTAAGTAAAATAATGCTATAAAGTGATAAAATATCATTTATTAAGATTGACGATCGTTTCGTCGCACCAACGGCGACATTTTCAAAATCATACACGATGGAAAATATTTTCACATAATTTAAAATAATAAACATAGTAAATAATGTCACGAGACATAATATCACGAGACAAATATGCTATATAATTTTAGTACCAATAGTAAAAATTAATCCACGCTCGCAAATAGCCAAGATAATTTTATATTTTGTTTTATTTTGTTTATTTTGTTTTATGTTTTTGTTTGTAAATGTTTTGCAATATTTTTCATTATGCATGTTGTCTCGTGACATTATTTACCATGTTATTGTTTTGTTAAATTATATAAAAACTAATCCACGTTCACAAAAAACTAATTTAATTTTAATTTATTTTATGTTTGCAATATTTCATTATGTCTCGTGACATTATTTACTATGTTTATTATTTTAAATTATGTGAAAATATTTTCTATCGTGTATGATTTTGAAAATGTCGCCGTGGGTGCGACGAAACGATCGTCAATATTAATAAATGATATTTTATCACTTTATAGCATTATTTTACTTAATCTGTTTATAAGTGATCATTATACATGTTTTTATGTTTACATTTTATGAAATCCTTTGAAAATTTTTGAATATGACGCGAGATTCAACGGTGAAATTACGCTTGGCTAATTCCATGAAAATTTGTCATGTCTGTTACATACCTCGATTTTTCTCTACCAGTATTTTACAACGAAAAATGTGACTTATTTTATCGGAGATATCTCATCAATTGAATAGCGCGAAGCAAACTTTTCGAAAATAGCGGTGGCCAACAAGCAGAGCGACTTTCAGGTGTTAGTCCAAGAGCTGTTAAACATTTTAGGGAAGGTATCTGAGGCACCCTGAAAATTTGTGCAACACTTCTTTTGTAATGGCTGAATACAAAATCGAATGTCTGGCTGAAGGATCGTGGCCCAAAAACTGTGCCAGACACGTGTCAAGTGCCATTTTTTTACTACCCCCCAAAAAAGGTATTTGAGGCACGTTGAGATTGAGACAGAATAATATTTATGCTCAGAAAAAAATATTTTGAAAATGACAGACACTTTAGTCGGCACAATAACTGTGCCAGACACGTGTCAAGTGCCATTTTTTGACTACCCAAAAAAGGTATTTGAGGCAGAATAATATTTATGCTCAGAAAAAAATATTTTGAAAATGACAGACACTTTAGTCGGCACAAAAACTGTGCCAGACACGTGTCAAGTGCCAAATGGCACTTGACACGTGTCTGGCACAGGTTTTGGGCCACGATCCTTCAGCCAGACATTCGATTTTGTATTCAGGCTTTACAAAAGAAGTGTTGCACAAATTTTCAGGGTGCCTTAAATACCTACTCAAAAATGTTCAACAGCTCTCCTACTATGTGTGACAGACATGACAAGTTTTCATGGAATTAGCCGCTTCTGATTGGTGGAATGTAATATGGCAAATTAGTTGTATTACTGCAGTTGATGCCAAACGTCATGCAAGAAATTCAGCCTTATTTTAGCGCCACGTAAGAGAAATATATATATATATATTATTTATAAAAGTTATTTATGAAGTACAAAAAAATTTCCTGAGAAATTCAGGATCGCATTCAACTTATTCAATCAAAAATGTACTGTGTTTTACTCCATGCTGAATCCAGATTTTCATCTGTAACTTTAACACAGTGATAAGTTATGTTGCCAAGTGTCCCGCGAAAATCGGGACTTTAAATGCTCTGGACACAAGCATTTTAAACACTTGGGGACGAGCGACACGTATATGTGCCGCATGAAACGCTCAGAATCGTTGTTTTCCCTCACCAGTAAAATTTTACTGTAAAATTTTCCTTGTTTAATCAGCACATTTTCTCGATTCAAGAAGACACAAATTTCTGCTTTTAAAAAACGGTGACAAAGATTAAAAATTTCGTAAAAGGCTCCTGTCCCGAAGGGGTTAAAGTAGTTTTCTTCGCCTTATCTAATGGCAGAATTATCTAAGATTAAAGATGGCAAAATAAACTGTAAGAAATTACCAGTGTCGACAGCTTTGGAGCCCCATGATTTACGCGGGACACCTGGCAACAGTAGTGATAAGTAGAATGAATAATTTTACTATTCGATTGAATCATTTGGGCATGCGCAAAAGCAAAGTTGCCAAACTTTGTTATTTAAAATTCACCTTCTATTATAAATTTTGTATTGAAAAAGAAATTTCTTATTTAAATTATAATTAATTTAAGCATGGAACTATAAATAAAGAGGGACTGAGATATCCTAAAAATAGTGAAACTTCCACCTATAAATATAAATACAAATTTTTCTCTTTGTTTAAACGCCTTATTAATACAAAATTTCAATCATAAATAATGGGAAAAAAACAGATATTCACTTTTACTGATGGGAGTTTACTTTTGCGGTAGTCAGGCCCTGCGTTTCTGCCATATTGTCACAACTTATACAACCACCTCTCAGTGTCAGTGAAAAAGATTATAATACCTGGTCAAACTGCCACCCGGAAAAACAAATAGAAAATTTAACCATATTTATTGGAGACATTATTCATGAAACAGCCGTTTAAATAAAGCAAAAATTTCTATTCAAAATTTACTGGTGGAAGCTTGCTCTGACGGCAGTCAGAAACTGTTGATCCACTGAAAAAAAACAGGCGCCATCTTGTGACAACCTTCACAGTTATTTCACTCCAATCCGTGGACAATACACTATATGTCTCCTTTTCTATATTCATAACTCCATGAGCCCCATAAAATATAAAGATTTTTTTATCTGCAAAATTTCTCAAGGTAATTGATTAAACAATTTACGAAGAGTTCCGAAGAGTATTTACTCGAGAAGTCAGGGACATCTGTCCCACATCAACGGCACAAAAGTTGATGGGAGTTTTACTGTTAGAGCATTTCGTAGCTGGTAGCGGTGGGAAGGGAAGGCATATATATAATTTTAAGAGAAATACCAGGGATAAGAGCTCATAGAAAAAAGAAAAAAATGCTAAAATGAAAGTTAAGTACGGCATTACAGTAACAAGATATATTTTTGGATTTTTTCCAAAAACATTTTGAGTTTTTTATAGGAATTATCCTAATTTTATAATTTTTTGAAAATTTTTTATAAAGAAAGAATATAGAATAAATTAAAAAGTAAGGGCTGATAGCAAAAAGTGTGAAATGAGGAGACTATAAATTTCAATACAGTGGCTAGAACTCGATCTGAATAAAAAACGGCCTTTAACCCCTTAAGGTGCGGGGGGATATGTTATATCCCACCTATGATTAATGAAGATTTGCACCAGAAAAATTTTATTACATTTTACTTTTCTAACTTAGGAGGAAAACAAAGTTTTAAAATTGCTTTTCCTTATTTTGCAATAATTTTTTTTGAAAGATTCCGGTTTGAATTCGATATTGCAGTACCGCAATTACTTGCCCCTCAAATGATTAAAAAGGCCCGCCTTGAGTCAAGAGTCCTTGCCAGAAACCTTGTGGCAATGCCAAGAGCAGCTATTCCGCGAACGTCTCGAAAAAAACGTCCTTTAACCCCTTCAGGCGCAGTGGAACATATTACATTCCACCTACGATTAAAGATAAAATTGCTTTTCCTTATTTTTCAAAATTTTTTTTGAAATATTCCGGTGTGAATTCGATATTACAGCAACGAAATTACTTGCCCCTCAAATGCTTAAAAAGGAGTCAAGAGTCCTTGCCGCAAAATGTTGCAGCAATGCCGGGAGCAGCTATTCGATGAACGTCGAGGTACTGAAAACAGCCATACTATCCAATGTACACTCACGCAACTGACCGGAAGCTGAACAGTAGAGCAGTATTGAGGGGTTACCTAGTTGTGATCAACTTAACACCAAATATAGTGTTTAAGCCATTGGGAAAATAAAAAGTGTAGTTTAAACTACTTAACCTTCCGTCTACCAGACGGGGCCATTGGACCCGACATGTACATTCAAAATATTTATTCAAACCAGAAATTTCTTCAAAACAAACTAAATGTATAAATCAGACAATAATAAGCTAAATAAACAAATTAAATAATTTTAAGTAAAAATTCTGGTGTAGAATGTTTTTATAAAACTTGAGTAAAATTTCCGGTAGTTCTAGGGTTAAGAATTAAATGACAACAAACTTAAGGTATAATCTAAAATATATAAAAGATTAAGAATAACATTTTAAGTTTTTATACTTAGCTCAAGGAAGTTAGTAAGTAGAATAATAAAATGCAAATTGAAAAGTAAATTAAAGTATAGCTGCAGTTTCAAAACTACTAAACATAAAGAATGAAATGTTAACTCCTTCTGGACGAGCGTCTTTTACAGAATGTTAATCTTTTCTCACCGGTTTTCAAAACAAAATTTGTGACTAACTGAATCGGGAAAATGCTCGGATTAAATAAGGCAAAATTTACAATAAAAATTTACTGGTGAGAATAATAACTGATTCTGAGCACCTTACACGGCACGGATACCAGTCGCTCGTCCCCAAGGGGTTAATATTCAAAGTTAGCATTTGTTCAGAAATGACACTCACTAAGGTAAGACAGGAAAAGCTGTAAAGGGGGCAGCAAGCAAAAGCCACTTGAACGGGAGTCAACAAAAGCCCCTTTAACAGGAAGCAGCCTAAGCAGCTTCCTTAAATAGGTTAGAGGGAAAAAAGGATCAGCAAAAGGCGGAGCACGAAGGCATGCGTTGCTGGCAACAATGTTTTTTCTTCTTTTCTTTTTACAAATTGCCTGGTGGTAATTGATTGAAAAATATATAAAAGTTGGAAACTATGTTTTTGTGTATGCTCAAATGATTCATTCGAATAGTAAAATCATTCATTCTGCCAATCACTACTTAAAAAATAAAGTAGAAATTGTAATAATATTTTCACGAGTTTGTTTGTATTCTTTGTTTCTGTGAAATGTGAATACATTACAGGAAATGTTGGAAGTGATTGGTAATTTGGTGAGTGGTAACCGGGAGTACTATAAGATAAAGTCCGAATTATGAAGTGTTCTAGATCTGTATTATTTTGAACGCAAATCATGGACATTTACCCCACTTCTCGTGATGTCATGACAATGTACAGAAAGCAAAATATGTCTATAGTAAATACAATATAAAAATCATCAATACTTGTAAAGTTATAAACAGAAGTACAGATTTGGATTAGAATGAGATACCCTGTATTCAGATCCTGATTTCCAACAAGGCAAATCTCTGCCAATGAAAAGGAATAGAAATATTTCCTTTATTCATGGCAAAAATTATGCATAAATAAGGCTTTATAAAAAAGCGAAAATTTCCATTAAAATTTACTGTTGGCAGTTTGCACTTTTGGTAAACAGATCCTGCCTGTATTTATGATTGGTGCAAGCAGTATGCGATTCTGATTTCCCATTGAAAAAAAAGGTATTTTTTAATAGGTACCATTATATTTTGTTGAAACATTTTTCAAAGCTACTTACAGGAACGCAAAATGAACAACTCTTTCATGTACTCGAAATTGACAGAAGCTCTAAATTAAAAAAAAAAAAAAAAAAAAAAAAAAAAAAAAGCAGTCATTCAGGCTAACTTTGATCCGCATTTTCTCTATTTTCATATGCCACACTCTTTTTTTAAGAATATTGTTGCAACTAAGGGCATAACAGAGAAGAAATGATCCTAAATTATTGTATGACTATCAAAAATTAAGGAATAATAATAATAAAAGCAATAAAAAATGAATTTTTAACCTGGTTGAAAGTTACCCAGCCATTTAGGGTAACTTTGCACCATATGATAAATATTATCTAAAATAATTCATTATAAAAAAAAAGTATTATAGTTAGGACAACTTTGAATCCCCAAAAATATTTTCAGATATTCAAAGACTCCGAATTTACATTTCTCAACATCACAAGATTTGTATAATTTATGATATTACAACAAATATTAGGCATAAGAAAAGTAGAAGAAAAGAACCATGAATATTTAGAAAAAAAACTATTTATTGTTCATATAAAACATAAAAATGCAGTGAGAAACAATTTTCAATGTTTTAACTCAATAATATATCGATAGTTACAGTAATACATACCAGAACTAGTATTATTCAAACAAGAATAAAACATGTCGAATGTATGAAATGTCAAATTTGAGTAACTCCGCCCCGAATAACGCCTTTAAATGAATTGTATGTTTTTACACATATTTCAGAAAATATTTACATGCTATATCTAATGCACACTTTCGTGATTTATATAAAATATACGGGCAAATATGGAAAAATTTTTACAGTAGCACCTATAATCAGTAAATTATAAACATCAGTATAACTTTGAGGCGGCCCAAAGTTACCCTGAAAATGTGGTAAAATGTTAGTGCCTTCTTATTTTACATTTTATTAACTATTAATAACTAAATAATCACAAAATATTAACACATTTATAACATTTACATAATAATATGTCTGATAAATGAGTATATTGTTACTTACTACGAAAATTTAATTGGATTACAACAACTTCAAAACAGCATTCAAAATTAACTTGAAAACAGTACATCACAAAAATTGTTAGATGATGCAATTAATTGCGCGTAATGTTGCTAATTTATTTTCTAAAATAAAGAGTAGAAATCCCAGTTTAGAACCTTGCAAACAGAGTACAGTTCTGGAGTTTATTTAGTCTTTTGGAGTCAAAAATATTGAAAATTGGGAAGTGGTGCAAAGTTAGACCCCCATGGTTGAAAGTTACGCTGAATGACTGTATATCTTCTGTTAAGAAATATTTAAAAAAAACAGTATCTATAGAAATAATCTATGTCGCTTTTACTAACCTGTTTGCATCCGAAACGACTATTTCATGATTGTTTTTTTAACCCTCTGTCTACCAGAAGGGTCCAATGGACCCGACATGTATATTCAAAATATCTATTCAAACCAGAAATTTCTTCAAAACAAACTAAATGTATAAATCAGACAATAATAAGTTAAATAAACAAATTAAATAGTTTTAAGTAAAAATTCTGGTGTAGAATGTTTTTATAAAACTTGAGTAAAATTTCCGGTAGTTCTAGGGTTAATTCAGAAATTTCGAATTCATACTAAAAGTTCTGTGGAGTATTTTTTTTTCTTTATTTTATGACAAACGTTTCGTGATTACTTTAAGTAAATATTCTTCTTTTAGAATTTCTAGTATAAACTAGAAATTTCTGAGTAAAAATGAAATTCCTAAAATAAACGTTAACCTTTACCGGTGCGGAGTAATTCTGTTTATAAACCGATGAAATAATGGACTGACACCGCAATTTATAAATGATTTTATTAGAAAATACGAACTTGCTTATTTTCATGTACATTATAATAGCGCAATTGTAGTTAAATATTCTTGGTGCCGTTTGTCAGTTTTGGAATTAAAATTAGGTGTCCTTTTTTAAGGACAATCATGCTCAATAAGGGTTAATCATGCAAATGAGTTAAAAGGTGGAAAAACAGTTCAAGCTGCCGCTGGTATGTTTTTTTTAATAACAGTATTTTTGAGGAAAAGTTTTTGTACTATGTTTTTACAACTTTTGAAACAAAAATAATATTCACGGAAAATTTCTCTCACAATTATGATAAAAATTTTTATTTGTTTTTAATGGTGGCAGTTTGCCCAGGTATTATTACCTTTTTCATTTACACTGACAAAAGGTTGTCTCAGTTGACATAATATGGCGGAAACCCAGAGTCTTACTGGGGCCGAAGTAAATTTCCCCACTGAAAATGAACATCTGTTTTTGCCTTAATTTATGACTGAAATTTTTTCATTAATAAGGCGTTTAAATAAGGAGGAAATATCTATTTAAATTTATTGGTGGAAGTTTGCCCAGCGGAAATTAACCCCTGCGAAGGCGGTTAGTGTTAAAGATTCATTATTTTAATGATATGTCAGTTCCTTTTTATTAATAGCTCTATGGAATGGACATTATGCAAGTAAAGTCACTCGCCACAGTAGGTGGTATGCCGATCCCTTATTCTATCTACTGTACCGCAAGAATAATAGCGTGCGCAGTCGCCAATACTGCCTGCAGACGACTTTTAGCCTCGACCCAGGTTGCGTATATAAAGTTTAAACGATATTTTGCAAATTTAGAAAATGTTCTTTGATACAGAAAAACATTTTGAGATTAAATCTACCCTATACATATAAAATCCTAATGAAATGAATTTATGAAACGGATATATGAAACGACTGAAATGTAACGAATTTATGAAACGTTTCTATGAAACGACTGATTAAACAACTGATTACGTTTCGCGGCGATTTCTCTTAAAATATGGAATACTTTGCGATGAAATTAACACCAAAAATTCCTGTTGATCGGCAGATCTCAAAACTGGCATTAGAATTTTTAAATTTGAATTAGTTTTCGAAACATTAAGTGTTAAACTATTTGACACTGAACAGCTACATTGTACTGTATAGCCTAAGTTCCAAGAATTTCAGCGCTTGTATTGAGACAAAAAATAGATCAGTAATTCCGAGAAATCCGAAACATAACTTGATCCTACGAGTAAAAAAACAAAAACAAAAACAAAATAAATCGCAACAACCATTTGGAATTATTTTTTTACTTAATATTTACTTAGTTTTAATTTTGGTTCATTTCGACAAGAGAAGCCGAGAAAGATAAGACGTTAAAAATCGAAAGCAGTTCCACCGAATCATCCACAGATCGCGGCGACAAATCACCTTCGTAACAAAATTTAACCGAAAAATCTAAATTTCGTCCACCAAATTCCGTCGCATCCTCTTCAACAACAGATCGTAAAGATCAAACTTCAGACGACCAAAACCTTCATCGATAAACTCTCCAAGTCCCGTTTCGAGAAGAAAAACAGTTTACAAATCGTAAGCAGTTCCACCGAATCATTCACAGATTCCGACAAATTACCTACGTTGAGCTCAATTTTTCCCGGTTAGAATCGACCGATTGTAAAACGCCGTGGCTAGTGGATTGGAGCCCCTCGAGACATGGCCTTTTACTATCAATCGATTAAACATTAGACTGTTTCCTTTTTCGCGTTCGTCTTTTATTCTGTAATCAATTTTCATGGGCTACATAATCAGTTGAAGACCTCGATTTTCATGGGCTACATAATCAGTTGAAGACATCGATTTTTGCTTTGCAAGACGATTTTCATTTCGGCGTCGCTCTTTAGCTTTGGATTTTTCCATATATGATAATTTGCGCTTACCCATTTGGTAACTTTTTTCAATTTTGAACGATTTTATGCCTTTCGATTGACTATTCAAACAATTTTTAACGATTTTATGCCTTTCGATTACCTATTCAAATAAAAATTCTTCTAAAGGTAAAGAATATCGTTGAATTTCGTTAAAAAAAATAAAATGCAAGCATCATTTGGCCCCATCCTCGTCCGAAAACAACAACCATTTCCAAATGGTTAAAAAAAAACCTAAATTTTCTAAAATTTAAAACTTTTATTGCAACTGAAAATTTTTCTGCAAAAATTGTATGGGAAATATTAAAGCTTCAACAACAACTTGCTGAGAAAGCAATAGAATGCGATCCTTAACTGGTAACGAGTCTTAAATTTAAAAGGGAAATCGAGATCGAAACTTTTCCTTATATTGAAATTCATAAACAAAAGTTCTGTTCTCCAAAAAATCGTATATCGATAATTTTTTTCAGCCATCAACTAAACTTTATACGTTTATAATTATTCCAGCGTTCGTACGGGTGCTTGAATTTCATGACTAAAAAATTCTTCGGTACCAGTATTTTCTTATGGAAAATCTCTCTTGAAATAAAGCGAAATTTCGTCCGTTTAAACTACATTTATTTTTCCATAAAAAATTCTGATATCGGGCCTTGAAAATAACGGTAACCGTACGAACGCTGTTATTCAAATATATTTTTCAGCATGTGTATTGCTTAAGGGGCGGTGGGATATATTTTATCCCACCTACGATTAATGAAGATTTGCACCGGAAAAAAATTATGAAATTTTACTTTTCTAACTTTGGTGGAAGAAAGGTCGGAAAATTGCGTTTCTTTATTTTGAATTTTTTTTTTCAAAATTTCCGGTGGGAATTCAGCATTACACAAACGTAAATGCTTGCCCCTGAAGGGGTTAGTAAATATATTTTTGCGATTCAGTTGCGTTATTTTATTAAAAAATAAAAACATGAAACATAACCCTCTTTTATGTACAGGGAGATAGACATTCGCGATTTTGATATTTTTGGAGGTTTTCGCGAACCTAACCGTCGCGAATGTTAAGGGATTACTGTACCGCCAGAAGATGAATTTTAGCTTCGATCTCAGTTCGCATGCATTGCACTTCCCTTCTATAGCCTCTGTACAAAAACATCATCTGTGCTGTAAAATCTCGCTACGGAACTCTTTTGCTAAAAAAAAAAAAAAAAAAAAAAAAACACTCTTTGCAGTCTGGAGAATGACGAGAGGCAAAAATTAAATCTAAAACAAGCTATTAGAATGATCTCTGGTTTGTCGCAAGAAATTAGCCAGAAAACAATTTCTTGATGTTGGAAACATACCCGATTAACTAAGGTTAAAGAAATTGAATCAAATTTTAGATTTGGATGAATCCGCTGAGCTAAACACAAAGTGTAAGGCTGTCTAAAAGTTAACACAACTTTCTGATCAACTTGGATGATTTCTTATCTGTGGATGACAGCATTTAAACATAAACTGAAGTAACTGAAAAATATATCATTTTGTCCATTAGAAATGTGCTAATTCGATAAAGTGACATACTTGATAAAGCGCATGCATTTAATTCTTTGTAACAGGAATGTAACATAAATTTTTCATCTGTTGTATTTTGTTTACGATATTTTATTTAAACAAAAACTGCGAATAATTAATACTAAGAAATAATGACAACATTCAAAGATACTCTAAAGTGTCCGAGAAAGATATCATTTTGTCCATTAGAAATGCGCTAATTTGATACAGTGACGAAAGCAGTGATGATGATGTTGACGTTGCGGACGAATCGAAAGTTACCGTTTCGAAAGCCCCGAAGGTTATATATTAAATTTACGTGTATATGTAATGCATTAGATAAATTAGGAGTAATTCCGCTGCATCGAAAACATCGTTACAACGAAATATTTTAGCACATCTGTGGAGTTCTTTGCAACGGGAATCTAACGGGAATTTTTCATCCATTGTGTTTTGTTTATGATATTTTATTTAAACAAAAACTGCGAATAATTAATACTAAGAAATAATGACAGCATTCAAAGATACTCTCTAGTGTCTGAAAACGATATCATTTTGTCCATTAGAAATGCTTTAATTCTACAAAGCGACGAAAGCAGTGATGGCGATGTTGATGTTGCCTACGAATCAAAAGTCACCGCTTCGGAAGCCACTCACGCTTTGAGAAAATGGATAGTTTTGTTTCTCATCAAATGAATGATCCAGAGAAGGTATTTTCTCACATTCATTCGTTACACATGTTTGTGTTATCTTCAGCTATAGATTCCATTGAACAAACAAAAATCACAAGTTTTCTGCAATACTATACTTCTAAATAAAGCCTTAATTTTACACTTGTAATATTAAAATTTTATTTCACTAACTTTTGCTATGCTAATTTAACTAATCTTCCATTAAAATCCTCTAAAATAAAATGTAAATATATCTTAGATATTAAATTTACGTGTATATGTAGTGCATTAAATAAATCAAGAGTAATTAGATTGTAACGAAAAATAGTTACAACGAAATATTTTAGCGGATCTGTGGCGTTCTTTGTAACAATAATTTACTGTAGTCTAATTTGCAATGTATTGTATTATGTGTATGATTTTTTATTTAAACAAAAACTGCACATAATTAATATTAAAAAGTAATTTCGTCGTTTATTTCTAAAAGCTTGTAAAAAAAGTTCCAATTAATTTACGAAATACAATTTTGTATTTTAACGACAATTTACCCGAGATAAACATACACGAAAGAACGTAGATTTTTCAGTAACTTTATATTTAAAAGCAGAAAAAAAAATCATAAAAGAAAGTATTCCGTATTTATACGCAAATATTCAGTTATAGGTTTAATTTTATAAAATGTTAAATTTAGATTTTCTGTGCTATTCTTGCTTCAAAATAGGTACTCCATACATTCATTTGAATATTTTAAAGATAGTAAGCAACAAACTTCGGAACTAAATCGGCAAATTTAACCTTTATAGCGAATTATAAAAGTTTCAAGCATCATTTTCATGCTTTTGAGTTTTATGAAAAGCTCAAGAGACTTATATTTCAAGTGTTAAGCACCGTAAAACTTATTAAATGAAATGTATGCTCATAATAAAATGCTATTGAATTAAATTTCTAAACAAACCTTTTTTATATTTAGTCTATTTCAAATTTTGGATATTTCATTAAATATAATCAGAAACTATCAAAATAGTAGGAAATGTTTTATTTGGAACAAATAGCAAGTTAAATACAACAATGTCGTAACTCAAAAACATTACATTTTTAATTATTTATGGAGTTGAAGAATGCTTTTAACCTCTTAAGGATTGCTTAATATTTGGAAAAACCATAAAAAAGTACCTATTTTTTTTATTCCAGAAATTGTATGATTATAAGGTTTCTAAATAAAATATTAAAATATGCAATTAGTTTTTTAAGACCAAAAAAAAAAAAAAAAAAAAGATGTTATAGAACAAATTTACATTTGTAGAAAAGCCGTCATGCCAGAATTCTGTGTTTTAATGTTTGTTAGTGCCGTAGATTTCGTTACTTGTAGCAACATTTTTGTTCCTGAAAATTTCACTGGTTTAAGCGCTTAGTTCGTACACATGTCTATTACATTTTTGTTTTATTTATATTATTTTGTTTATTTATGGATGGAGATTTAATTTTGTTATTGAATATATTGAATATTGACTGAAATCAAATTCTGAACTATTTATATTATTTTAAGTGCAAATTGGTTAAGCTTTAGTAATCGTGATGCATGCGATACAGACAAAGGGCCTACACCCATACACATATATACGTGTGTGTGACAAGCATGAATAATACAGATTGTTATCTTTCTCTTAAGAGCAGTAGGCTATTTTAATAGTGATATTCAATAACTCCATTCATCACGGAGAACTTCGCTTGTCGAAAATATTCCAGATTTATCGAGTTCTTTTCTCTAAAAGCTATAAGTATCGTAAGCTTTTGAATATATTTTATTTCAAATATGGATATGTCTAATCTGACATTTAAATCACATATTCCATTTTTCCGTTTCAATTCATTGAATTTCCGATTGTGAATCTCTCGGAAAATAAGCTTAGGTATGCACAAATTATTATATATCTTCATATCCGGGTAACTTACTTGATTGAGATTCAAAATTCATATATGAAATCCTTTATAAAATTTTTAAATAATAATAGATATTCGAAACATTGTATCTAAGCATTGAATTAAGATACAGATCTCAATGAATAATATTCCTATCTTAATAATAATATAAAGAGTAAAATATTTTATTTCAGCATACAGAGTGTTTCAAGAAAGATAGATTAGTATGTGTAACAGCACACTATATTAAACATAATTTGCATAGGAAAACATTCATATATGTTCGAAGCAATTTATTTAGTTAAACATACAAGATATCTTACTAAAAGTGAAATCCGGATTTTCGCTCATGATTTTAACAATAATGATATTATTATAACTATATTTTAAACAAAAATGCTTTTCTTGCTGTTAAATGTGATGAAATAACAAAAGATGTTCGAATTAGTCACGCCTTGCATCCAAACACCCCTGAATTAGGCGGCCCATTTTCACATGTAGCTAACAGTAAATGCAGTATTGTTAACGGAATCCCAATGTACAGGATGGTTATAGTTAAAGTACCCTGTCTGGACCTACCTAGTGTTTGTTCTTGTATACAGATATCGATGAAACTTGGAAAATACGTTAGTTGGGGGAAAGAAATCTGCAATAAAAATAGTAATTGAAATTTCGGCCACCATTGGAGAAGGTTGCGCATTAAGACCAAAAAACTCAAACTGGAAACACAAAACTTTATATCCTAACAGCATATGTTCCGTTTGCGTCAAGCACATGCTCAAAGCGTGTTATAGCGTGTTCAACAATAGCGCGAAGGGTTTCTCGATCAATTTCAGCAACATGACGAGTTTTGCTTGCTTTCAAATCAGGCAGAGTCGGTATGCTTCCTCCATAGACACGATCTTTCAGGAATCCCCACAACCAGACGTCACGGGTATTCCAGTCAGATAAATGAGGAGGCCAGGTTGCTAGAATACTTCTCTAAATTACCCGATCATCTCCAAAGTGGGCACGAAACTTCTCGGGATATGTGAAGTGGTGCACCATTTATTTTATTTTTATTGCATGACAAATTACTGCCTTTCTGATAAAACCTCACCAGTGATGCTCGTTCTTTCTACTCTAACGGAATGGTGCAGAATGACTTTAGAACAATGGAACAATGGAACAATGTGAGCAGCTGAATGGATTACCTAGTAGCGTTGCAACATTACATCCAGTGGATAGGTGATTGTGTTGCAAGGGCATTAGGGAGCCTTAAAAAAATAATGTTTAGACGTGGCTGGTAGCCACAAAAGTTAAATTTACTTTTAAGAAAAAGAAAAGACTAACAAAAAATAACAAAGTACATAAGTACTAGTATAACATATGTGAAAAAAAAAAAAAAAAACAAAGAAAAGAAAAAAATTAATTAAAAAAGAAAGAAAATTCCATTAGTTCCAAAAAAAGAAGGAAAAGACGAAAAAGCTACCGGGGAGTGCCCCATAAAAAAAAGACACTTTTCAGAGACCATACATTAGTTTAAAAATATATAATGCTAAAAAACTAGCAGAAAAACATTTTTTTTTATACTATAGATAGGACAGAACAAACAGAAAGGTTAAGTATAGCAGAGGGTGAGAGAAACTCAGTCTTCATCGTTAAGCAAAAGCGAGTATTTAGGGCGTTTTCTGTTAATGGGGTCGGATACCTCGTAGTCGGGTAGTTCCGCTATAATTTGGTTAGGGAGGTTGTATACAGATTTATAAAAATTTTTAGCAAGTTTATTAATGCGCTGTTTTAAGGAAGTGGTTTTCAAATCCCTGCGGATAGTGGTGTTACGAAGAAAATGGTGACCATTACGGATATAGCGTAAGTTTTTGTTATGAGCACCGTAAAGATACTCCACACTGGCTTTGCAAGCGTATCCCCAGATCGGACAAGCATAAGTTAAGATTGATCTAACACATGCATTATACAAGATTAGTTTATTATGAATAGAAAGAGTATTGCTTTTGAGAAGAGGAGAGAGGCCCTGGGAGAAACCAGCAACTTTGCCTCGGATATTAATAAAATGCTTTTTCCAGGTAAGTCTTCTATCAAGGGTAACCCCCAGATACTTGGTGTCATTAGTCCAAGGAATAGTAGTGTTATTGATAGTAATGCGATTGGGAAATGTTAGTTTTCTAGAGAAATAGACAGCAGCTGTTTTCTGCTCGTTGAGCTTAACACGCCACGGGGTACACCAGTTAAGGAATTTATCTATGTGTTTTTGGAGAATTTTGTATAATGTGAATGGGTGTTGTGCAGAGGCGTACATTGCCGTGTCGTCCGCGTACAGGGCATGACTTTAGAGCGGTGACTATTGGCTTTTTAAACCGCTTCAAATTTGCATAACGCCATTTCTCGTAGGTGAAAACCGCCATCTATCGATCAAAATTTGAACTACTATTTTTCATTGCAGATTCCTTTCCCCATTATCCATATAATGTATTTCCCAAGTTTAATCGATATCTGTCTACCTGAACGGACCTTACGTAGGTCTAAACATGGTAACTTTAATTATAACCACCCTGTACTTACTGAACTCACCGTCCCCCTCCTCAGATCCATTTTTCAGACACAGCAAATTTCGTTTAATCCTTTCAGGGGCAAATCATTTTCAATGCTAAAGTGTTGAAATTAATGATTGGCACCGGAATTTGTCAACAAAATTATTTTTAAATATGAAAAAAGGCTATATTTCACATGCTAAATGGAAAATATTTTACCACAATTCTAGTGCCATTGTAGCATTTGGGAATTAAAATTAAGTGGTTTCATAAACATACCACCGTCCCTGAAAGGGTAAAAAACAAATGTTCAAAATATTATGTTTACACATTTTAAATTTGGAGCCGCACAGTTGAATTCTGCGCAAGCAGTCTTGACTAAAAAACCTAAGTGATGTCTTTAACCCCTCGAAGGGCGGTGGAATATTATATATCACACTAAATTTAAATTATTAAAATCCACAATGGCACCTGAATTATTAAATAAAATTTTGCTTTTATAACGTACGAGAAGAACATATTTCACTTATTTTTAAATAAATTTCTTCATAAATTCTGGTATTATTCAATCATTTCAACATCGTTCCAAAATAAATAGTTTGTCCCTGAAAGGGTCAAACCTAAATGAAATGTCGATAATGATTAGACAGAGAGAGTGATAGTATGTGCTACTATAAAGAGTGTAACTTTTACGCCTGCGCGTAATATTTAATGGGAATGAGTAAAAAATTAAACCTAAATGAAGTATCAAAAATGATTAGACAGACAGAGTGATAGTATCTGTTGCTATAAAAGGTATAACTTTTACGCCTGTGTATAATATGTACAGTCAATCAGGGTAACTTTGAACCACGGGATGTAACTTTTCACCACCTCCTATTTTTCAATATTTTTGACTCTAAAAGACTAAATAAACTCCAGAACTGTGCTCTGTTGGCAAGGTTCTAAACTGGGATTTCTACTCTTTATTTTAGAAAATAAATTAGCAACATTATGCGCAATTAATTGCATCATCTAACTATTTTTGTGAAGTACTGTTTTCAAGTTAATTTTGAATGCTGATTTGAAGTTGTTGTAATCCAATTAAAATTTCATAGTAAGTAACAATATACTCATTTATCAGACATATTATTATCTAAATGTTGTAAATGTGTTAATATTTTGTGATTACTTATTTATTAATAGTTAATAAAATGTAAAATAAGAAGGCACTAGCATTTTATCGCATTTTCAGGGTAACTTCCAGCCGGCTCAAAGTTACACTAATGCTTATAATTTACTGATTATAGGTGCTACTGTCGAAAATTTTCCATATTTGCACGTATATTTTATATAAATGCCCAAAGTGTGCATTAGATATGAAATGTAAATATTTTTACAAATATGTGTAAAATATTTAAAATTCATTTAGAGGCGTGAATAGGGGCGGAGCTACTCAAATTTGACATTTCATGCGTTCGACGTTTTTTATTCTTGTTTGAATAATACTAGTACTTGTATGTATTACTGTAACTATGGATATATTATAGAGTTAAAACATTGAAAATTGTTTTTCACTGCATTTTTATGTTTTATATCAACAATAAACAGGTTTTTTTAAATTTCTAAATGTTCATGGTTCTCTTCTTCCACTTTTCTTATGCCTGATATTTGTTGTAATCTCATAAATTATACAAATCTTGTGATGCTAGGGAAATGTAAATTCGTAGTCTTTACATATCTGAAAACATTTTTTGGTGTTTAAAGTTATCCTGACTACAATACTTTTTTTTTATAATTAATTATTTTATATAAAAATTTATCATATGGTGCAAAGTTACCCTAAATGGCTGGTTAACTTTGAACCAGGCTAAAAATCCATTTTTTATTGCTTTTATCCTTATTATTCCTTAATTGTTTATAGTCAAACAATAATTTAGGATCATTTCTTCTCTTTTATGCCCCTAGTTGCGACAATATTCTTCAAATAAGACTGTGGCATATGAAAATACAGAAAATGCAGATCAAAGTTATCCTGATTGACTGTAATAGGAATGTGAAAAAAAATTAAATGTAAATGAAATGTCGATAATGATTAGACAGGGAGCGGGACAGTATGTGTTGCTATAAAAGGTATAATCAGTGCTTGATTACCAACGGGCACGATCCCACCAGTAAAAAGAAGCAGAAAATTTTGCCATATTCATGGAAGAAATATTACACGAATACGGCGTTTAGATAAAGCGAACATTTCTGTTAAAATTTATTGGTGAGAGTGTGCCCCGTTGGTAATCAGGCTCTGGGTATAACTTTTATGCCTGCGTGTAACATGTAATAGGAATGTGTAAAAAAAATTAAACCTAAATGAACTGTCGATAATGATTAGACAGAGGGACAGTTTGTGCTGCTGTAAAAGGTGTAACTTTTACGCCTGCGTATAATATGTAATGGGAACGTGCAAAAAAATTTATATATACGTATATGGAATAATGTAATGCCGAGTATAATGCTATAACGCTTTTATAATAGCATTAAAATGTAATACAAGTGTAGGCTCTTTCTAGTCGCAGTTTTCGGCAAAAATAAAGAAAAATATATTATTAAATTTCAGAGGAAAAAAGCGTAAAAGTTGGATGCAATGCACACGTGACCCGAAAACACCATAATCACTAATATTAACCTTTAAAGTTATACTGAATTTCTTGACCATACGTTTAAATAAATTTAAAATGTATTCAGATGGTGAACATTTATCCATAAAATATACAGAAAATAGTAAATATTCCCGCAATTCTTTTTTTTAATACTGAATATATTCTAAAGTTCCTGTGTACAAATACATTTGTTTATATCCAAACTCGTTAAACTCTTTAGACGTAAAACTGCTTTATTCCCAATTTTCGAAGGATACTAAACAAATGAAAAAGAAATTTTCGGAACAATAATCTCTACGAAAGTTGAATTTTTCTGAATTTACAGTAAAAATAATCCTATGAAAGGGAAAAAAAATGACGAATTATCCTTTGATTTATATCTTCGAAAGAAAACACAATTCCTTGCTAAAGTGTTTGAGAAGAAATGCGAAGTATGTCACGAATCATGATTTGTCGTTATTATCTGTTTTATCATTCAAAAATAGCATTTATCGCATTAAGGTATAAATTTGCAAAAACGATTTGAAACAAAAATGAATATGAAAAACTATATGAAAGATTAAAAAAAAAAATAAATAAAATACAGATTTCTATTTACGTACAAGTTTCACTTTTTTTTTCTTCCATATTTACAAGAAGAAAGTATTGGACTCGTGAAAATTTTTGACGTCCGGTTTTCGACGGATTTACATGTTTTAAAGGAATCTCAAGAACAAAGGCACGGATTTTCTTCAAACTTCAGATTCTGTTAGTCCTTGATATGAATTGGAGCTTACTACGTTTTGGTGTAAATCACTCAACAGGCATTGCTATGCTGCATTTTTCACGATTTCCGCAATAGCTCTATCTCATGAACTAATGCACAAATTTTCATCTGAATTCACACTCAGTGAGACGTTGACACAAGTTGTTACTCATCAGGTTTTTGTTGTTAATTGCCCAACATTTTAGTTGTTATTATAACAATTTGTTGCCATTTTTGTTGTTAATTTTCAATATAGCTTTTTCAAAAAAATTAATGCACGAATTTTCACAAATTTCAGATTCAGTTAGACGTCGACACAAGTTGTAGCTGATTAGGTTTTGTGTAAATCACCCAACAGATGGCACTGCTATGCTGCATTTTGTAGGATTTACACTTTTAGCAATAGTCATAACTCAAGAACTAATGCACGGAATTTGATATCTTTAGAATCCTCATGATGGACATAGATTGCCATTTAATTTTGGCACTGTGATAGAGAATTTTGAAGTATTACCATGTATGATATCGAAGAAAGCTTTTGTATTGGGACATCCGACTAGTTTTATCTTGTTTTCCTAATTTTAGCAATTAATGATCATTTCGTATTTAAAATAGTTTTAGAACTTAATATAAGTTAAATACTTATAAATTATTATAAATTAAATACATATAAATAGGAATATGTTATTAATAATAGCACCATGCGAAATGAAAGTTTTAGAATGTTAAAAAATGTTTCAAAAGTAAAATTATTTTTAAAATTGTTTTTATTATCAATCTTTGTTCACTAACGTCATTGAACATCAATTTTTTTAAATTAAATAATCTTAGTGTGGTTATAGAATTTTTTATTTATTTATAAAACAATAGTAATAAATAGTGCTTTTAAAAGCTCGAAAACAATGAACGAAGTCTGAAATCTAAAGTAAAAGTTACACGTTACTGAAAATAAAATTTGTATTTATTTTCAATTAAAATTTTTATTTAAGAAATTACCATTTTTTTTCTTCAAAAATCAGTATTTTTGGTAGCGTACAAGCCAAAATGTACGTGTCGTCTGAATGGTATCGTCTGAAATTATATCGTTAAAATGGATAATAAAAAATTGCACTTCCAATTTCGACCGGGATTTTCTAAAGATTCTTCAGAACAGGAGATATGCTATTATTTTCGGATAGTAAATTTTAAATTATAAAGGCCTCTACATAGCTGCCAATTTTTACGCTTTTTTTACAACTAAAATTTAATAGAGATTTTAGCTTTGTTTAATCGTGAGATTCCGACGTTTAAGTAATACAATATATACTATAAAATTTTAGTGGTCAGAAAAAGCGCAAAAGTTGGCAGCTATGCCTCTATTTGAAGTAGCAGTGCTCTTTGAGTGAGACAACTGCCTTGTCTGTCTGTGTCGTAATCAGGTTCAGATTCCGAAAACAAATTGCTATTGAAACTCTATTTATAAAAAAAAGTTATTTTCAGCTTAACAAAATTGTTTGTCAGCAATAATTTGTTCAGTAAAATAATAAAATTCATTATATAGATATATCTATATTACTCATTTTGTACTATAATATTATACTGTAAAAACTCATTTATTTCATTCAGCGAGAAAATCTGAATGAATTTAATTTAAATCACTTCATAACTTTTAAAATATATCCTTTGAACTTCTTAAGAGTTTAAGACGTGATATTTCTTCTTAACCCTAAACTAATTATAAGGTGGAACCATAGATAAAATTAAAATATATTGTAATAAATTTTCCAATATCTCCTCGCCACACTCGAAGCCACAAACAGCGTATATGGTATTAAAGCACCATTTATTTTATATCCTTATAGAATGTAATGGTTGTGATACTAGTTTCAAAATCAATGTTATTGTATGACGACTTGCATTTCAGTAATTCGATGAGCGTTTTAGAAGTTATTTGTTTAGAGGAATGAAATGTTTAAATGACATACTAAAAGTTTTGAAATATTGGACTTCAAAGGAATGGTCATTATTAAAAAATCATATATAAAAACAACGGAGATCAATGGTTATTTTTATGATATGTCATATTTGCAGCTGATTAGATGTTTTGCTTCCACTTTACTTAAATACAGTCGGACCTCTATTTAACGAACCTCTATTTTGCGAATTTCTCTATTTTGCGAACTTTTCCTTGGAACCAAGAACATTTTGTGAATTTCTTCGTAAAATAACCACCAAATAGCGAAGTGCATTCTCTATTTAACGAACTTTTTCTTGTGATCAATTTTTTTTTCTCCCCATTTCTCAAAATATTTCTGGACATTTCAAACTTATTCTTTCTTTAAACACATTTTATGAATTTCAATGGTCTTGAACTGATTTTACCAGGCGTCTTCTTTGTCAACAGTGAGAATTCGGTAAGAACGGAGGATGAAGTCGATAATCCCTATTTAGAGTGACTTAAAAAATGTGGATATAGTGAGAAAAAAAGAAGAAATTAACCATGATGTGCTGATTGATGATTGTATTTCACTTAATTCTGAAATTGAGACCTCGGAAACACTATCCAAGTTTGATATTTTCGACAGTGTGAAAAATAAAAACAATACAGCAACGAATTGCGATGAAGACGAATATGATGATGATGGAAATTATCATTATGCAGGAAGGAATTAACAAAACTTCGTTTGATGAAATGCTAAAATCATTTGAAACAATCCGACGCGGATTATAGTTAGAAGAAAATATGCATGAAGAGGTTTTTGGTGCATTGCAAAGATGCAAGACGTATTATGAGAGAAATCACTTTTTTAAATAAAAAACTCAGGCAAAATTAGCAGAGTTTTTCAGAAATTAAATTTAAGGACGAATATGTTAATGTATGGTTAAAATTATTTGTTATAATGATAATAAATACGATAATGTCATTAGAATTAGTTAATTTTAATGTAAAACTATTTACTTTAAACAGAAAATACAGTGTATTCCCGGAAAATGTTTTGTTTTCCTTGAAGATTTCAAAAATTTAAATACATAGAAAAAATAAATTGATGATGGACATTGGTGGGTAAAATAAATAAAACAAATCGAAATAATTTATTAAAAAAATGTGATAATTACTTTTAGTAAAAATATTTAGTGTTTATGGATTAAAAATCTGTTTTATGTAGTTTAAAGTATTTTAAAAGGTGAATCTCTATTTAACGAATTTTCTATATAACGAACTTTTTTTCGGGATTTAGCGACTTCGTTAAATAGAGGTTCGACTGTATTAAAGTTTTAAAATAAAAATTTGGTTAAAGGCACATTGAGCAAACATGCATTAGAAATTCAATTTAATTGTCAAAGTGAATTTTTTTTAAAACGTGTAGGGAAAATAATTTTTTATCTTATCAATCTAATGGTTCTTATATGTCACATTGACAATGCTTAAAATTTTAACGTATACCAGTCCAAAATTGTCTGTGACAGCTACAAATCAGACGGGCTCAGCAGTTGCCATCGAAATACCAGAGGTGCCAAGCTCGCACTAATCTTCCGTAATGCGGGGATTAATTTAACCCAGTTTAACGAAGTTTCGAACCAGAAAAATTATTTGATGAATCTTTATTAACCCTCCGTCTACCAGACGGGTCCATTGGACCCGACAGGTACATACAAAATATTCATTCAAACCAGAAATTTCTTTAAAATAAACTAAGTATATAAACCAGACAAAATTAAGGTAAATAAATAAGTTAAATACTTTTAAATAAAAATTCTGGTGTAGAACGTTTTATTAAAACTTGAATAAAATTCCCGGTAGATCTAGGGTTAATTTAATTCCAGTTTCCTACGTGGAACGTATTTAATTTCATCTCTGAAAAAAAATTCCGGTACGAAATGTATTAAACCAGGGTTAAATTAACCCACATATTACGGAGGATTAGTCGCAACTTGGCACCTATGAAATACTCAAGACCAGAGAACACGAGGTGTGACGTCATCACTAATCGACCGGCGTCTCACTAGTGTTGGAATTCACACCGGAAATTTTTGAATATAAATTTTCTTTTCTTTTATTTGTTGATTATCTGTCGTCGTATAAAACAACACTAACTACTTAAACTTCCTGGTGAGAATTCGGAATCCCGAAATAAAAATTCAGCCAGATGCGGAATGCCACAGTGTTAGCGCATCTGGCTGATTTTTTGTTGGGGAATTCCAAATTCTCACCAGTCAGTTTAAAATAAGATAATAGATACTCCATAAATAAAATAAAAGAAAATTGCTATTCAAAATTTTCCGGTGTGAATTCCAAAGCTAGTGAGAAGTCGGTCGATTAGTGATGACGTCACAACTCTTGTCCTTAGGCCTTGAGTATTTCGTTGGCAACGGCTCAGCCCGAACATCTGAGCTCAAATCCACGCAGTGTTGGCAAATCTGGCGATTATTTTAATTCAGATATTCCGAATTATCACCAGAAAGTTTAAATAGTTATTTTTGTTTAATAAAGATAAGCAATCCGTTAATAAATTAACTCATTGAAGCCGGTTGGCAAGAAAACTTGCTACGCAAGACGAACAAAAATTTTAAATTTCAATCAGTGTTGCCAGATTGGGGATTTTGTCCCCATTTTGGGGAATTTTAAACCTCTAGGGGAATTTTTGGGGGACAAGAAGTTCGTGGGGAAATCTTTGGGGACTAAAAAATTTTTGGGGAAAAACCTGGTGATTTCGTTTTTCTTACTATTTTTCGTAAAGATATCTTTTTGGTCGTGTAGAAAAACTGGATCTGTCTCGAACTCAATTTCGATTTGAAAAATGAAAATACAATCCAGAAATCGGAAATATCAATCATTATTCTCTTGAATGTGGTCGTGTTCGTTGTTTACTATGTTACACTACAGCAGGCATGTCAAACTCAGTTACCATCGATGGTCAAATTAAGTATTGAGCATAAGTCCGCGGGCCACATTAAAAATAAATAAATAAATATGTGTACATATGTACTATTACAAAATTAATTCATACAAAATACAGCCAGGGCAAATAATATGTAAAATTATGTAAAGTTGAAAAAAAATCCTCATTTATTTTTTTCTTTTCTTTTCGAAAACGAAACAAACACATGGCGATGTATTTAATCGCCTAAAACTAAATCGACACATTTGATGGAAATAATTCAATTTTATTTAGTCTCTTGATCTTGACATTTCTGCAATTTTATTATTTTGTGAAGTAGATATAGGAAATATGTATACAAAGGGGAATTACTGGACGGTGCTAAAATGCACCTAATTGTAAATAATACTTTGGAAAATAGGTCGAACATAAAAATAACTGCAAAAATTTCACTCTATATCCATTTGATTTGTTCTATTATGGAATCATAATAAATTTTGATTAATTTCAACATGTGTGTAATTTCATCCGCGTGTTTGACATGCCTGCACTACAGTTTACAGATATTACAGATGCATGAGACTCTAAAGTCTTAAGCAGCTTAACCCTTTCAGGGGTTGTGTTGGCATTTGTCAACACCCTGTTCTAATTGCGAAATGCCACATTGACACCGGAACTTTGGAATGAAAATTTTTATTTCCTAAAGTATGTGAATAAAAGCTCTTAACTACTGTGGTATAAACTTGTTTATTGATTCTGATATCAGTCATTCATTTTAGAATTTTACGAATAGAAGTACTTTGCTCCTGAAAGGGTTAAACCTGCACGTGACTAAATCTGCAGGATTTTAACGAAGAATTTCTTCGCCGTACTTTTAAAAAAATTAATTTAAATATGTGGAAAGTAGATATTTTTCTCTTATGATATACAAAAGTACATCGATTGATACAGCGAAAATACTTTGCATTATGATTATGTACTTCAGTATAGGGAGGACAAAAAGAATTAAAACAGCGTACCATCTGGGATTCATTCAAATCCCAACTGATAAGAGATTATCTAAAACTATGGAGCTAATGTAACAATAGTCCAACATTGTTAGACAATACTTGTAAAAACAAACGTAAAATAACTTGTCACTGCAAAATATATCTCTCATTCTCTTAATGTAGCTACAGAATACGCATTCAGCCCAGTTTAAAAGTTTGTTTTTTGTAAATGGGGAATTTTTTCAAAAAAAGGCTTGATTTGGGGAAAATTTTTGAGCTCAAATTACTTAAATATTTTTTATAGTGATAAATTGAAAATTTAAAAATTCCCTTTTTGAGTAAAAACTGAGTTGGGGACTTTTGCAGAAAAAAACAGTGATTTGGGGAAAATTTCAAAAATTTTGGGGAAATTGACTTTTGACTATCTGGCAACACTGATTTCAATACCAGTATTTTAGTTTTTATAAATTTTCACATTATCTAATCTCAGATTTTCAGCGATTAAATAATTCAAAATTACAAAGTCGCAAAAACTGGTGCCGAAGAATTAAAAGAAGTGTAAAGGAGGCTTGTCGTTAAAGGGTTAATTAGAAATTTCTATTCAATTTTTTATGGTCTGAATTCAGAATCTTTGAATAAAAAACCGCCAGATTTGGCATCACTGGAGCCAGGCGCAAGCGGCCTCGAACTCAAAGTAAAAATTTTATTTATTCACAAAAAAGAAAGGAAAACTTGAGAGAGGCTATTTGAGAAACAATAATGTAGTCTCAGTTTTTGAAATCCTCTAAAAATCGGTATTGTTATTGATGGGATATAAAGAGAAATATACAATCTGATTATGAAACCTTGGCATGGTCAGTGTTAGTGACATAAAGAAGCCGTTGGATATAACTTGTCTATCTTTTTTCTGTTTAAAATCTATTTTCAGAAATATTAAAATAGAATTTATGTCTTTCAGCCATAGTGGTACAATGATATTTTAAAAGATTAACAATTGCGACTTTTAAGAGGTTTTCAAGGGCATAAAAATCACGAATCTTCATGATGGAGTAGTATTTTAGACTAATAGTAATTTATAAGTAAGAACATGTTTTACACTGAGAAAATAAATCTTGAATCGAATTTAAAATGTTATTTACAATAATCTTCTGCGTACATTCAGTATTTAACTGGAGAGGGCTCAAGGTCTGATGACACAGAATTTTTATTGCTCGAACACGCTCGGTTTTAAAATAGTTTGGCTCGCGCCACGAAGAAAAAACTCGAACTCGCCATTTGTAACATACAGATTAGTTTACAGAAAATATATTTTACACGGTTTTAGTTAACATTTAACTTTAGCCTGCAGATTATACTGAATTACAATATGAAAATTCTGAAAACGTTATCATATCAGTAGAGCATAATCCTACGGTGTTTCTGTACATTTATGTATTGGTTGATGAACTTAAAATATGACTATGAATTGCCACTTTATCATAAAAATAAAACATTGGCCTTTGTCAAATCAATATTGTCTCCCAAAACATCCTACTATTTGTAAGATAAAAAAATTTAATATTAAAAAAAAAAAAAAAAGAATAAATGTGTCAAATACAGGGGTCGTACGTTTTAGGGAATTTTTCAGGACAAATATCAGTATTTTTTAAACAGGAAAATAAATTAAATAAATCTAGGTTCAACGCGCGAAATTCCTCCTTATCTAAGAAGAGATTTTCTATAAGAAAATACACGTACCGAATGGTTTACTGGTCTTGAAATTCATGACATGTACGACCCCTGCAAACTATAAAACATTTACAAACTTTGAATATACTGAAAAGTATTACATAGGGTGGATACATCAGTGATGGACCAGGCGTCAGTAATAGATCATTAAGACGCAAAACAGCAGAAAAAATAACAAATATACAGATAAATTAATTTTGGTGCGCCAATAAATTAATTTTTATTTTCACTTTTGTGTCTGTGTGGTCCGTTATTGAAGTCAGAACCTGATTAACGGCGGGGCAAACCTCCCTCAGCAATTTTAAATTTACATTTGCGGTTTATTTAACCCTAGATCTACCGGGAATTTTATTCAAGTTTTAATAAAACGTGCTACACCAGAATTTTTATTTAAAACTATTTAACTTATTAATTTACCTTATTTTTGTCTGGTTTATATACTTAGTTTATTTTAAAGAAATTTCTGGTTTGAATGAATATTTTGTATGTACCTGTCGGGTCCAATGGACCCGTCTGGTAGACGGAGGGTTAAACACTTTACAGTGTTGCCAGATAGCCAAAAGTCAATTTTACCAAAATTTCGGAAATTTTCATCAAAACAGCGGGTTTTTTCGCAAAAGTCCTCAACTTAGTTTTTTCTGAAAAAGGGAATTTTTAAATTTTCAGTTTACCACTATAAAAAATATTTAAGTAATTTAAGCTTACAATTTTTCCCGAAATCAAGCCATTTTTTAAATAATTCCCCATTTATAAAAAATAAACTGTTAAACTGAAGAGAATGAGAGATATATTTTGCAGTGGCAAGTTATTTTACGTTTGTTTTTAAAAGTATTGTCTAACAATGTTAAACTATTGTTACATTTGCTCCATAGGCCTAGCCCTCATAGCATGCATGGTCACAGTGACGTCATTGTAAGTCACCGTGGTCACGTCACATCTGTGACCAAAATGCCACCACTCAGTGATGTCACATTGTGACTGAGATGTGAACTTCTTAGAAAACTTTAAACAATTATAAAAATTCTTCAAAACATGTTACTTATTGTAAAATTTTATTTTTCCGGCAATTAAAAAAATATTGTAACGTCACTGTTATGTCACTGCATGTAACGTACGTCACGTCATATATGTGACAAAAAAACCACCATATTGTAAATCACAGTGTGAAAAAAATATTAACTTCAAAAATTTTTGAAAATGAAGAGAAATATTTAAAACATTCCCTAGTTACAGCGGCATAAAGAATGAATGTTAGTGGACAGCAAATAGTAAATTCGGACACGAAAAGAAGGGGGAGGGGAGAAAAAGAAAAATGCACGGTACAAGTATCAACAAACTAGATTTCCATGCTATATTTTATCAATTTGATATCTAAGAAGTGAAAGTATACTTTATTCATGATATCAATTTTATCTAGCATTGCAATTTAATATAATAATACATCACGGATTGTTATTATTATAAAAGTATTTCTCAGAAAAATGCTATGTGCTGGAGCAATTTGAAACATATTTAGAATTAGAAATATTAAATCTATACACTTTACATATTTAGTTTGCAGGGAGGAAATTTTTTAACTTTTTTGGCGACCACTGGTCGAAACACTTCTGTGGTTTCAAACAAAACATTTTCTATTGCAGTTAAGTCTGCAGATTTTAATGAGCACGCAGAAAGAATCTTCAGAGTTTAGTCATATATGCATTTATTGCTTTATAATTTGCATTCAAGTCATTTTTTTCCTGTTAATCTATTTTTAGTAACTGTTTTTTTTTTAAAATTTTACTTATTTCAGCCTTTTTAAATAAAATTAGCCTTTTCCGAAAAACAAAATATATATATACAAAATTTATGCAAAACACATGATATAATTAATTTTTCGCATTTCCAATTTGTGTTTTAGAGGTATGACTTTTAAAAAAGTTATTTTACAAATTGTTTTATTCTGCAGAAAATTAACATGAAAAGATTGACAGATTGACAAAGAAAAATTTTTTATCCTCGAAAACTTTTATTTATTTATTAAGATATTTTTTATTTATTACGCATGAAACAAACTTTACTTAAAAAAGGGGGGGGGGCGGTATTATTACCATTAAATTTATTTTTACACATTTTAAAAATTTAAGCAGTGTTTTATCTAATAAACTTCCGTTTTCAAATGAATTTTTTTGAAACTGATAAAAAAGAAATGGTAAAATGCATTGAAAAATTCTTCAAATAGAAAATTTTAATTACAGACTAACTCATAAAACTATTCCACCTGAAAGTTAGGACTGCAAATAAAAAGTAAAATCAGCTGCTGAAGATCGTCTGCGTCGGATATGACCGCAACCGCAGGATAAACAGAGAACTTTTTGTAATAGACGCGGGAAAAGAACATGACCAAGTCTACAATGTCAGCTTTTGTTTTTTCTTTTTTAAATGTAAGAGAAAGACGTCTGCCATTTTCGGGCAAAAATACTCGGATATTATTAATTTACAGCAAAAAAAGGTAAATCTTATTTAATTTAAATTTTTTATTTCTGTTTGTATATTATGATTATGAATTAAATAGTTTTATGTTATACATATAGAAAGTGACTGATCTGGAATTGTTTTGAAGCGAAATTTTCCTAATCGACACTATTTTGTAAAATGTGTTAATCGGCCATCGCTCAAAAAAAAAAAAAAAAAAAAAAATCATGCCTACATTCATAGTGGGATGAATATAAACATTAATTTGCAGTTACTTGAGATTGAGACAATGATGTGGAATTTTTTTCGGCTTCTTATTTTTTTTCAGATTACTAACACTCATATAACAGTATTTATCGTCATTATTGTTTTGGAGTTAAATATTATATTCGAATAGTATGATATTACGAAACTGTTTCAGTTTAGAAATTAACATTACAGTGGGAAAATGTCTTTTTACATATTATAATAGCGTAACTTTTGAAAGATTTTTCTTTCTTTTTTTTGCTAATAATATTTTAAATTATTATTTAAAATCCTGAATCTTCATACCAATGTTTTCAGATTTAACATTTGCCAAAATTATAAAATAATAGGAATTCCTTATAACATATGGAAAGATTTTTGAGAAATTGCTAAATCTAATAATGCATTTAATTCATCTATTATAGTTAGTTGTTGTTTAATAGTACAATTAAAAATACTAATTATTATTTTTAGTGTTTTTCAAATTGGTATATTTATTTATTTATTTTTAATTGTATGTAAGCATTTTTTTTCTATTTGCGATTTTAATCAAACATTTAATTATAGACATTCAGAATCAGTTATTAAATTTTCTTCGATTGTAAACTCATTTTCTACGTTTTCGATACTCATAAATATTGGCATTAAAGGTGTATTCGAAAAAATATTTTTCCACCTTCAACAGCTCGATATTTTCTGAGACATTTTCAGACTCATTTTTAAAAGTAAAAACATGAAACTTGCTGAGGTGATTTTTGAAGAGATGTTTAAGAGGCCGTGTGATTTCATTTTCCCTTCAATTCATTAGAATTTAAGTTTTAAATAATTATTTTCTCAGTAAGACCTTTTTTTTTTCATTCCCAGATCTTCCGCTGTGAAAAATTCGGTTCAAAACGCCTACTTTGACAGCATTTTTTTGTAATATTTTCTTCATTTATCAAAAAATCGAGAAGCACGGCACATTAGGTAGTTTCTAAATAAGAGAATTTTTCAGTTTGATGCGTTTGAGAACAAAAAGGAATTTAAAAATGAATCAGAAAATAAGCAGTTTGGATTGAAATACACCCTTAAAAAATAAAATATTATATTTAAGCATTGAAATAAAGTGTTTTTCATGCCTGATAGGAAGCTTATAGATTAAACTGCTTTAGTATATATTTTTTAAAGTTCATTATTTTACTTTTATGTTTCCTTTCAATCATTTATTTTACTTTTATATTTCCTTTTTAACACCTTTCAACAAAGTTGAAAAGTGTTTATGACTTTGGTTTGTCTAGCCGTCTGTCCGCGCTCTAACTCTCGTAAATGTACTCGGATTGCTCTGAAATTTTTAGATGTTATTGACCTTTACCATAGCACGGTCCCTATGTGTAACGACGTTTGTAGCATGTTTAGTTCATTTACAGGTACAGTCAAAAGTATTCCGTTACATTACGGCCTATGGGAAAAAATCGTTTCAAAGGTTTTTTCATGATTTTACACGTTTTCATACAGAAAAAAATTGATATGCATTTATGAAACGTACTAAAATATGCATTCTGAAGAATACTAGATGCAAAGAATAGTTATTGTTCATTTACAGGGCTAAAAAGAAATCCCAATACATAATGATATAGCGGTGGAGGGAATTGTTTGCGGCGTACTTTAATTATGTTAATCTATTTCATATATAATGAAAATGATATACGTCGCTGAGGTTTACATACTATAAATTTTTCATGTAGAATATGAAGTGTATTTACAGGCACACACAATATAGTTCAGATACTATATTGTATCCGAAGTACTGTTCATTTGTGATGATTGCTGGAAATGCATTTTTAATTATGATATGCGCTTTTATGATTCACTATATTTATGCATAGTATATGGTGTATATAAATGCTATAATTCTTATAAAGGGCTACACAAAAGTATTCGCAAGGATTACTGGGTATGAGCGCAAGTTACTTAAAGGTGGTTTTTAAATGAGTTGTGCATTTTTACGCTGAACTGAATTTAATTTACTGTTGTATAATATAGATAAAATGGTATACAGGGTCATGCAAAGAATTGGATACATGGCCGTCTATAAATTATAATTTCTGGAAATGTGATTTCAGCTGTTTTAAGTGTGTTTTAGTTTGAATTAAATTTTAACTAAACGGTGGCGTGTAATGAAGGTTCTAGGTCAACTACAGGGTTGTACAAAAGTATTAAAGTATGTTTCCATATATTAGTATAAATTGCTGAAAGAGAGTTTCAACCTGTTATGCATTTTCTTGCTAAACTAAATTATCCCATTATATAATATATATATCAACCTACAGATCAAATACAGGGCTGTTCAAAAGAATTGGAAAACCTATTTAGCTATGGACAGTAACTGCGGAAATGAGTTTTTCAAATGTTTTATGCGTTTTCTAAAATGTTTACTTAGTTCTGTTATTTACCTTATTTCCCTAAATAACGAAGTTTTTTTAAAGCATTCGGGAAGTGTTGGAAAGTGTTTTATAATCTATGCTTAACGCATGATTTTTCTTACTTGTTTTTTCTATTTCCCAGATCAGTCTTTTCCTATAGAACATACCAAATCTACTTAAGCTCATATTCACAAAATACAATTTACGCGGAAATAAAAAATTTAAATAAATATTGCTTACGTCGTATTTAATAAAGTAAAGATTAATCACAACCACAACACCTTAAAATCTTATACATTCTTAATATCAAGCTAGAACTCAAGATCAAGCTTAGAACTTAATAAAAAAAGATGTCAGTTGACAAACATTGTTTTTTAAGTGGAAAAATAAAAACTATTTTAGAAGTATAGGACTCCAAAATAGCTATATTTTGCTAAAAAGTACGGTAAAAAGATACGATTTTATATCTCAAACAAAACTTTATTTTAAAATTGTCCATTTTAAAATTCATCACAATATTAATACTTGGAAATTTTTCCACAAAGAAATATTCGGTTTGCATACAATATTTCAAATGAAATTCAAATTTCAAATTAATTGCTTAAAAGGTGCAAAGGCCAACCTAGTGAAAAGAGTCCATGCCGGGGCTCGAACCCGTGCCATCAGCATAGCGCACTAACATTCTACAGACTAAACCACATGGAACGACACTCAGCCTGGAAAATTTATCGCTATTACATGCTGGCAAGGCTACAAAAGCAGCATAAGATGGGATATTTATCGTGAGCCACCGACATGGGGCGAACACGAAACTTAATTAAATTCAGCATCGATTGAAACTATATTAAGACTTCGAAAATTTTCCAGAGAGAAACATTCGCCTTGCATACAATATTTCAAATGAAAATCAAATTTCAAATTAAAATTGACTTTTAAGCATGTAATTTGAAATTTGATTTTCATTTGAAATATTGTATGCAAGGCGAATGGTTCTCCCTGTAAAAATTTCCAAGTATTAATATAGATTCAATCGATGCTAGATTGAATTAAGTTTCCTGTTTATTCCATGTCGGTGGCTCACGATAAATATCCCATCTTGTGCTGCTTTTGTAGCCTTGCCAACATGTAATTGTGTGAAATTTTCCAGGCTGGGTATCGTTCCGTGTGGTTTAGTCGGTAGAATGTCAGTGCGTTATATTGATGGCCTGGGTTCGAGTCCCGGTATGGAATCATTTTCACTAGGGTGGCCTTTGCGCCTTTTAAGAAATTAATTTGAAATTTGATTTTCATTTGAAATCATCACAGTGTTTATGACAAGTTCGTCACAAATGACACATATTTCACAAATTGGTCACAATGTGACTTCAAAGCATTGTCGCTTTCGTCACATGTTCGTCACAAAATTAATGCCAAAGTAGTCAGAAATGTCACACTTTTCACAAATTATTCACACTGTGACTTCACAGAGTGGTCACAATGTGACGTCACAAACGACCTCTAAAACGGCCATAACGACCTCGCATTCTAGTCACTATGACGTCACATCGACGGTCACAAAGTCACAGTGTGACTTCACAACGACGTCGCCGTGACGTCACCATGCCTTACGGGAGACAATCTCTTATCAATTGGGATTTGAATGAATCCGATATGGTACGCCGTTTTAATTTTCTTGTCATCCTTATACTGAAGTACATAATCATAATGCAAAGTATTTTCGTTGTATCAGTCGATGTGCTTTTGTATATCATAAGAGAAAAATATCGCTTTTCACATATTTAAATTATTTCTTTTTAAAGAACGGCGAAATGATTTTTCGTATAAGTCCTGCAGATTTCGTCACGTGCATGTTTAAGCTGCTTAAGAGTTTGATGCATCTGTAATACGTGTAAACTGTAGTATCGTAAACAACGAACACGACAACATCCAAGAGAATAATGATTGATATTTCCAATTTCTGGATTGTATTTTCGTTTTCAAATCAAAATTGAGTTCGAGACAGATCCAGTTTTACTACAGAACTAAAAGAAATCTTTACGGAAAATAGTAAAAAAACAAAAAAAAAAATCCCCAAGTTTTTCCCCAAAATTTTTTGTAGTCCCCCAAAAATTCCCCAAGAGGTTCAAAATCCCCCAAAGTGGGGACAAAATCCCCAATCTGTCAACACTGACATTTTATTCATGCAATATTTATGTAAAAAATAAAGCAAGCATTAGTACATGTTTTTACTGGTGGAAGTTTTCCCCACAATAAACAGACCATGATTGGAGTCTGGTGTATGCTGGTGCAGTCACCTTATTTCTAATATTAAAATATGATGATGAAATTTTTTATAAATTATTTGTTTGACTTATTTTATTTGTTTGCTTGTGTTAAACATGTTCAGATTGTTGTGACCAAAACTAACTTCTTTAAGAATAATATGCCGAAAACGAATATTTAAAACATTTAAGATTGCTTGCTTAAAAATTACTGTATTAAAAGTACTTAACTCCTTAACAGATTTGCCATACACCAAGTGTTGCCAGGTTTCAAGCTTAAATCGGGGGTCTAAATGGTCTGAACACCAGTATTTTCAAATAGTTTCCTTCGTCTTACCTAATGGCAAATTATCTGCTATTAAAGATGGCAAAATAACTGTAAAAAAGAGTGGTGTCCAGGGCATTTCGAGCCCTGATTTACGCGCCACACTTCAAAGCGATATAAGTAAGCGTCCTATCTTAAATGGGAGAAATAACCGCAAGATTAAAAGCGAGGTCACATCAATCAAGGTCGTGCGCCACGTAGCGAATGGAGTGTGAACTACAGGTAGATACCTAACTCTTTTTCTTACTCACACCACTAAAATTGTAAAGTTTTTTCACCTTGATTAATAACTGAAGTGCCCTTGGTAAGGTGAAGAAAACTTCCTGGTGTCAAGTGCATCTGAAACACGGTGACCGTTTTTAGCCTGTTGTATAAAATCTGGACTGTTGTATGACGTACAACAGACTAAATCCGGCTAAAAACTCAGGCTAAAAGATAGGTGTCAGTCTGTCGACTGGAAATTAACAGATTTTTTTAATACTCGTATAACGAAATTTAGAAACGATTGCGGATGATTAAAACAAAAGACATGGGTGTTTATTGCTCCGGGAGGTTATCTTTCTCTGGATGTCTGTCTGTCTATCCTACAGCATGCAATTTTCTTGTAAAGGATGATATTATTATGCAGTAAAACCTCCATAACGGACACACCCGATTAGTGGACACCTCTATTTAGAGGACATTTTTTCGATTACCAACCCTTAAATAACTGTACATTATTTACTCTCAATAGCGGACACCTCCAAATAGAGGACAAATTCTGTCCTCCCGAGGTGTTCGCTATTCAGAGGTTTTACTGGTAAAACCTCCATAACGGACACACTCGATTAGCGGATACCTCTATTTAGCGGACATTTTTTTGATTACCAACACTTAAGTTACTGTACATTTTTTGCTCTCAGTAGCGGACACAACCAAATAGAGGGCAAATTCTGCACTCTCGAGGTGTCCGCTATTCAGAGGTTTTACTGTATATATTATTGACAGTTATTTTACAGGGCCGCACAAAAGAATAAGAATATATGAAACGAATATAAACTATCTTCGGGATTGGTAGATCGCTGATGGTAATGTAATTTTTGGATGTTGTTGCAGTCACCCGCAGCATGTTTCAGGGTTTCGTTCATCTGACGAAACCCTACCTGTCCCACTCCCTTGTCTGTCTGTCTGTCCGTCTGTCACAGAGCCCGTTCTCAGAAACTATATATGTCGGAGACTTGAAATTTTGCATACTTATAGCTGAACACCACACATCAAATGGCAAATAATAAAAATTTGAAAAAGTCTAATATTTAACCCTCTGGGCTCTAACGTGTATTTTTAACAATTTTTCTAACTCAGCCCCTAGTTAAGTAGGAGACTTGAAAGCTTCCATACTTATACCTGAACACCACACATCAAACGACAAATCATAAAATTTTGAAAAAGGTCTAATATTTAACCCTCTGGGCTCTAACTTGTGTATTTTAAACAATTTTTCTAACTCAGCCACTACTTAAGTTGGAGACTTGAAATTTTGCATACTTATAGCTGAACACACACATCAAATGGCAAATAATAAAAATTTGAAAAAGTCTAATATTTAACCCTCTGGGCTCTAACATGTGTATTTTAAACAATTTTTCTAACTCAGCCCCTAGTTAAGTTGGAGACTTGAAAGCTTGCATACTTAAAGCTGAACACCACACATCAAACGGCAAATAATAAAAATTTGAAAAAGTCTAATATTTAACCCTCTGGGCTCTAACATATGTATTTTAAACAATTTTTCTAACTCAGCCACTAGTTAAGTAGGAGACTTGAAAGCTTGCATACTTATAGCTGATCATCTCACATCAAACGACACATCATAAAATTTTGAAAAAGGGTCTAATATTTAACCCTCTATGCTCTAATATGTGTATTTTAAACAATTTTTCTAACTCAGCCCCTAATTAAGTTGGAGACTTGGAATTTCGCATACTTATAGCTGAACACTTGCACACGACAAATCATAAAATTTTGAAAAAGTCATATTTAACCCTCCGGTCTCTAATTTATGTATTTTAAGCAATTTTTCTAACTCAGCCCCTAATTAAGTTGGAGACATGAAATTTTGCATACTTATAGCTGAACACCTCACATCAAACGACAAAAAATAAAATTTTGAAAAAGTCTAATATTTAACCCTCTGGGCTCTAACTTGTGTATTTTAAACAATTTTTCTAACTCAGCCACTAATTAAGTTGGAGACATGAAAGTTTGCATATTTATAGCTAAACACTTGCGATAACACGACAAACCATAAAATTTCGAAAAAGTCATGTTTAAGGGGACACGGTACCTTTTAAACTACTTTTTCGATTTCGAATAATACTGTAATATACTTAAATATAATGTCACTACAGATATGAGGAACTATAAGGCAAATATAATTTCATATAAATTTTTAAAACAAAATCTTGTAGAACTGCCTATTTAACTAAAATTTAATTTTTTAAAAAATTAAAAAAATGTTTTTAAATCCCTACTACTTTTTTAAATATGAATATTTTTGCTTCAAATTTTTTTTATATTCCTTAGATTATACTGCATAAAACTGTGCATGGATTTTTAGATGTATGGGATATTACACTTAATATCAATTTTTTTCTCTTTTGTATAGTAAAAAATCAAGGAAAAATAATTGAAATTCTTAAAAAAAAAATAACTATAACCTTGAATGTTAAATCCATGCACAATTTTATGTAGTATGTTTTTAGGATTATGGAAAAAAAATTTGAAGCAAAAATATTCATATTTAAAAAAGTAGTAGGGATTTAAAAACATTTTTTTAATTTTTTAAAAATTTAAATTTTAGTTAAATAGGCTGTTCCACAAGATTTTTTTTTTTGAAATTATATGAAATTATATTTGCTTTATAGTACCTAATATCTGTAGTAACATTATATTTAAATATATTACAGTATTATTCAAAATTGAAAAAGTAGTTTAAAAGGTACTGTGTCCCCTTAACCCTCCGGTCTCTAACTTGTGTATTTTAAGTATTTTTTCTAACTCAGCCCCTAATTAAGTTGGAGATATGAAATTTTGCATACTTATAGCTGAAGACTTGCGATCACACTACATATCATAAAAATTCAAGAAGTCTTATATTATTACAGCCCTTTGACCACTCTTTCTTATTGTGCACCATAGCCTTACATATTTTAGTTTCACTTTTTACCACCAGGTGACGCCTACCTATATCGAGTGCTATGGGCCTGATCCCCTCGACTAATATGTCTACGGATAGGTTGTAAAACGGAATTTCTTTCGGATACAGGTTTTATTTAGAATAGAGTGCGCCCCTGGTTGCAAAATGTGGAACTAACATATTTTTTCAAAAAGATAAAGTGTTTTGAAAGGAATATTAAACGAAACCATCTGTGCGATCTGTGATCACACTTAACCAACTTGTTTCTTCAAGATGGTGCATTTAGCATTTATAATAGTTATTTTACAGGGTCCCACAAAAGAACACGAATGTATGAAACGAATATATCTTAAATGCGGGATTTGTAGATCACTGATGGTAATGAAATTTTAGCACGTTGTTACAGTCACACGCATCATATTTTTTATTTTATTTTTATCAAGAGGGCGCAAATAGCATTTATAATTATTGTACAGGGCCGTACAGTAGAATACTAATATATGTTATATGCGGGATTTTTAGATCGTTGATGTAATATAATTTTAGCGTGCTGTTACAGTCACCGCAGCGTGTTTTACCTTCAAGAAGGTGCATACTGCAATTAGAGTTATTTTACAGGGCCGCACAAAAGAACACGAATGTATGAAGCGAATATATGTTAAATGCAGGTTTTCTAGAACGCTGATGATAGTGTAATTTTAATATGTTTTTACATTAGCATACAGAATTATTTTTCTTAAAGAGGATATATATAGCATTTATAATTATTGTACAGGGCCGCACAAAAGAATACGTACATATGTTAAATGCGGGATTGATAGATCGTTGATGGTTATGTAATTTTAGCATGTTGTTACAGTCAACCGCAGCCTGTTTTTTTTTTAAGCGGGTGCATGTAGCATTTATAGTTATTATACAGGGCCTTACAAAAGAATACGAAATACGAATACATGTTAAATGCGGGATTTGTAGATAACCGATTGTAATGTAATTTTATGATGTTGTTACAGTCATCTACAGTATGATTTTTCTTAGAGATGGTGCATATAACATTTATAGTTGCTTTACAGGGCCGCACAAAATAATACGAATGTATGTTAAATGCGGGTTTTGTAGATCGCCGATTGTAATGCAATTTTAGGATGTTCTTACAGTCACCCACAGCATGTTTTTCTTCGACATAGTGCATATAGAATTTATAGTTATTTTACAAGGTCATACAAAAGAACATGTAAGTATCAAACGAATATATGTTAAATGCGGGGTTTGTAGAACGCTGACAGTAATGTAATTTTATCATGTTATTACAGTCTCCTACAGAATAACTTTTCTTGAAGAGGATGTTTATAGCATTTAAAGTTATTGTACAAGGCCGTACAAAGGAATAAGATGGGAGGAAATGGGGTAACCAAATTTCGGTAAAATTAATTTTTTTGATTTTTTAATTTATGATTGCTATATTGAAGTTAAAGTTCGCACAGATTCAACACAATTTTATCACGTGTTTATATATGCAGTGTCCCCTGGCGGAAAATAGAACAACTATTTTAAAATAAAATATTTTTATTAAAATAAATTTTCAGAATACGTTTCTGCCATGGTGAAATTTATGTTTTACTAATATATTTTACACGAAACTTTTTTTTTCGCTGATAGTACCCCTGGTGGGAAGATTGTATAACTGAAATTTTAAAATTAATTTTTTTTTGTACGTTTTCTTTTACGTCCTTAGCTTTGAGTATGCAAAACTTCATGTCTCCAACTTAATTAGGGGCTGTGTTAGAAAAATTGCTTAAAATGCACAAGTTAGAGACCGGAGTGTTAAATATGACTTTCTCAAAATTTTATGATATGTAGTGTGATCGCAAGTCTTCAGCTATAAGTATGCAAAATTTCATGTCTCCAACTTAATTAGGGGCTGAATTAGAAAAATTGCTTAAAATACACAAGTTAGAGACCGGAGGGTTAAACATGACATTTTCAAAATTTTATGATTTGTCGTTTAATGTGAGGTGTTCAGCCATATGTATGTAAAATTTCATGTCTCCAACTTAATTAGGGGCTGAGTTAGAAAAATTGCTTAAAATACACAAGTTAGAGACCGGTGGGTTAAACATGACTTTTTCAAAATTTTATGATTTGTGGTGTTATCGCAAGTGTTCAGCTATAAGTATGCAAAATTTCAAGTCTCTAACTTAATTAGGGGCTGAGTTAGAAAAATTGCTTAACCCTAGAACTACCGGAAATTTTACTCAAGTTTTATAAAAACATTCTACACCAGAATTTTTACTTAAAACTATTTAATTTGTTTATTTAACTTATTATTGTCTGATTTATACATTTAGTTTGTTTTGAAGAAATTTCTGGTTTGAATAAATATTTTGAATGTACATGTCGGGTCCAATGGACCCGTCTGGTAGACGGAAGGTTAAAATACACAAGTTAGAGACCGGAGGGTTAAACATGACTTTTTCAAAATTTTATGATTTGTGGTGTTATCGCAAGTGTTCAGCTATAAGTATGCAAAATTTCATGTCTCCAACTTAATTAGGGGCTGAGTTAAAAAAAATTGCTTAAAATACAGAAGTTAGAGACCGAAGGGTTAAATATGACTTTTTCAAAATTTTATGATTTGTCTCGTTATCGCAAGTGCTCAGCTATAAGCATGCGAGCTTTCGAGTTTAGAATTAGGGGCTGAGTTAGAAAAAGTTGTTTAAAATACACAAGTTAGAGCCCAGAGGGTTAAATATTAGACTTTTTCAAAATTTTATGTTTTGGCGTTTGATGTGAGGTGTTCAGCCATATGTATGTAAAATTTCATGTCTCCAACTTAATTAGGGACTGAGTTAGAAAAATTGCTTAAAATACACAAGTTAGAGACCGGAGGGTTAAACATGACTTTTTCAAAATTTTATGATTTGTGGTGTTATCGCAAGTGTTCAGCTATAAGTATGCAAAATTGCAAGTCTCTAACTTAATTAGGGGCTGAGTTAGAAAAATTGCTTAAAATACACAAGTTAGAGACCGCAGGGTTAAACATGACTTTTTCAAAATTTTATGATTTGTGGTGTTATCGCAAGTGTTCAGCTACAAGTATGCAAAATTTCATGTCTCCAACTTAATTAGGGGCTGAGTTAAAAATAATTTGCTTAAAATACAGAAGTTAGAGACCGAAGGGTTAAATATGACTTTTTCAAAATTTTATGATTTGTCTTGTTATCGCAAGTGTTCAGCTATAAGCATGCGAGCTTTCGAGTTTCGAACTTAATTAGGGGCTGAGTTAGAAAAAGTTGTTTAAAATACACAAGTTAGAGCCCAGAGGGACTAAATATTAGACTTTTTCAAAATTTTATGTTTTGGCGTTTGATGTGAGGTGTTCAGCCATATGTATGTAAAATTTCATGTCTCCAACTTAATTAGGGACTGAGTTAGAAAAATTGCTTAAAATACACAAGTTAGAGACCGGAGGGTTAAACATGACTTTTTCAAAATTTTATGATTTGTGGTGTTATCGCAAGTGTTCAGCTATAAGTATGCAAAATTTCAAGTCTCTAACTTAATTAGAGGCTGAGTTAAAAAAATTGCTTAAAATACAGAAGTTAGAGACCGAAGGGTTAAATATGACTTTTTCAAAATTTTATGATTTGTCTTGTTATCGCAAGTGTTCAGCTATAAGCATGCGAGCTTTCGAGTTTCGAACTTAATTAGGGGCTGAGATAGAAAAAGTTGTTTAAAATACACAAGTTAGAGACCAGAGGGTTAAATATTAGACTTTTTCAAAATTTTATGTTTTGGCGTTTGATGCGTGGTGTTTAGCTATAAGTATGCAAAATTTCAAGTCTCCAACATTTATAGTTTATTAAAACGGGCTCTGTGACAGACGGACAGACAGGCAGACAAGTGAGACGAATAAGGTTTCGTCAGATATGAAACCCAAACAATATGTATGAAGTATACATCTTTTGTTAAAAACATACAATAATGTATATGAACAAAGTATTTCAATTTCGCCAGTGTAGGGTAATATAATTCAAATACGATACTTCCAACAATTTACGCCTTTAGAAAGTAATGGACCCGATATTTTTTGTGGAGCCCTGTATATGAATAATAAATATTACGTTAATCGTTTTTGATTGAACCATGCTAGAGTGAACCTAAAGATCGTATATCGAATTTGTTTCTCAAAATATGATTTTTTACATTTTTAATTATACAAACCGTCAATAGATAGCAGGACAATCGATTTTATTTTTAGCCTGTTGTCAGGCTAAATCTAGCCTGCATTTAGCTTGAAAAAACAGTCACACTGATCTGAATGTCCTCTCGCTACGCAATTATTTTCAATAAATGTGGCAAACAGAATTCGTTTCCATGAGTGACTAAAGATCTAGAAAATACGCGCCACACTAAAAGCCCGCGTATGTGAATTATCACTCCGTCCACAAGGTGGCGCAACTGTGTTAATTTACACCTGATTCCAGCATTAAGTTTGTTCGCTTACTTATAACGCTTTGGCCACACTTGGCAACACTACTCCGTACGTGCAAAAAGACTTAGCTTGTTTCGTTACTAAAAGCTTTCCTACACCACTAATTTTCAACTACAGTATTCGCTTTATTTATCCTGTTCGGACCATGGGAGCATATATGCATCCTCAAAAGGTGCCTAAAACGCTTGAGTTTGATACCAGTGAAAAGGAAAAGTAAAATTGATTTTATTTAATTACGACATTTTTGTTGTTTACAAAGTTAATTCAACTAATTAGCAAAAAGTGGTGCCAGTTGAATAAAAGTCGTGTAAAAGATGCCGGTCCTGAATGGGTTAACCTTTTGGCCTGGAAAGACGTGATATGTGCGTCGCCTTGGATTAACACTAAAAAGCCCGCGACAAACGAATACATCACGGTTCGAACGAGAATTTTTTTTTATAAAACTGGTTTAAAAGATACAAAGAAAAAAAACTAGATAAATGTATAAGTTAATAGTAAGTACAGAACTTGTGTGGAAATATAAATTATTTAAAAAACAACGTTTAAACACACAATAAAATAAGTTAAATGTTAAAATATTTAACCTTATCAACTTCCCATTTTACTGTAGATATGTAGATGATTCTTTTGCACTCTTGGACCTTTCTCTATTTTCTGTTGACAATATATTAATGATTTTAAACTCAATAGATTCAGTCATTCAATTTACTTATGAAGTTGAAATAGATAATAGATTGCCATTTCTGGATGTGTTGGTTACACGTCAGCTTAACACCTTTGACACTTGCGTTTACCGTAAACCTTTTGCTGTCACCCCCCCCCCCCCTCCATTTCAATTCATGTCACCCCCCTTCCCAAAAAGCTTCGGCTTTTCTTTATTTGATTAATAGAGCTCGCTTAATTTGTTCAGATAATAATTCATTTATTACAGAATTAAATTACATTAGATCTGTGGCTATTGATCGAGGTTTTAGTTTATCTTATATCAATAATTTAATTTCTCATAGTCTTAATAAATGTGTTAATAATCTTGATTCTCCTGTTACTTTTCCATTTCTAACCTTATCATTTCACCATTTTATAATAGCATTAGCTTTGAGATGGCTAATATCTTTTTAATGTGGTTTTTAAACCAGTTAATAAATTAACTTTTTCGCAACTTAAGGATCAAATTCCTCCTCGTAATTATCGGGGCGTTTACAACATCCAATGCCAAAGTGGTTTGTCCTACATTGGACAAACTAAACGAAAACTCCGTTACAGAGTCAATGAACACAGAAACTATGTAAAGAAAAAAGAATTGCAGAAACCCTCTATCGCCTCTCATTGCTGGGGGAGGGGACATAATTTTAATTTTGACTCAGCTACCATTATCAAGAAATGCATTACTCCTCTGGATTTAGACTTTTTTGAGGCTGTTCATTAGGGTGGTCACAAGCAACATGGGGAAATTTTTTTTTAACGTTTCCTTCGGGGGGACCCTCCAAAAAGTTTCCAATTAGTTAGAAAATGAGATTGACAAAGTTTCAGCTCAAATAAATAATATTAACCCGTGCCTCATCGAGGTTGAATTCTTGAAAATTTGCAATTTTTGGCAAAAAATTGTCGTTTTTCTTTCCTTACGTGAAAAATATTTGTCTTAGAAACCAGATTCTTGTTTATTTCATAGAAACTGTTGTTCCCTTGAACTTTTACTCTCATGAAAACTTCTATTTAATGAACATTTAGTATTTTTCAGGACATCTAGTGAACCAAACCCTTAACCCCTTCGCGACGGGAGTCTTTTACGAAATGTTTATTACATTGCTACCGGTTTTAAAAAACAGAAGTTTGTGCCTATTCAAATCGGGAAAATGCTTGGATTAAATAGGGCAAATTTTACAGTAAAATTTTACTGGTGAGGATAAACGAGGATTCTTAGGCCTATTTCTGGCACGTATACGTGTCGCTCGTCCCCAAGGGGTTAAACTCTGCATTTTTGAAACATAGGTAAAAAATGACAAATTAAAAATTTTATTACTTTTGATAATTTTTTTGTATTATTTTTATTAATAGGGAAAAATAAGTGCACAATTTTTGTAACTTTAAAAATATTTCACGAATTATAATTGATTATTAGTTATCTAGTTCTGTGTCTAGTAAAAAAGAGCTTCTCGATTTGTGTTGCAGTTGAACCTCTGAATTTCTCTTTTTATTACGAGGGTGTTTTTGTTATCTGTTATGGTTATCTATTTTTAGAATTGACGAAACATTCCGTAAAACCCCTTCCCTCTCTTGATATGATGGCAGAAATGTAAGATTTTTTAAATTGGCCACATGTCTCATCAAATCATCGACAGTAAGATGCCAAGTAATTGTCAAGTTTTATGTATTTTATTTTATAATATTCGTAAAATGAACTGAACGCCGGAGAAGCTGCTAGACTTAGAATACATTCACTAGCTAACCACAGACATCGACTCTGCAAATAACTGTTTCGTAAACAAAAAACTGAGCTCATCAAAAACAGATTTTAAAATTCCCGTTTAGAGAGAACTGTTGTTCACTGGGGTGGAAAATTGCTTCACCATTTTTTGAATAAAGAAAATGTAGGGTGGATAAAAGTTTTAATTAGTTGTGGGGATGAAGAACAGTTACTACGAGTTCCTCAACTTGAAAATAGTATCGGAATAATTCAGGCGAAAGCTGTATTTTCAGCAGTTGAAGAGTGGGAGGAAGTTGGTAAAATCCAGGCAATATTTTTTGATACAACTGCAGTAAACACAGGTCGCCTCAGAGTTAACCTGCATTTTTCTATAGCAATTGTTAAAGGAAAGGTATTCTGTATTTACCATGCCGCCAGCATAATTTAGAAATTTTCCTAAAAGCTGTTCTTGATTGTAAAATGGGCATAATCACTGCCCTTTAGCCAGATATTTAAAAATAAACCAATTCTGATTGGGTGGTCTAAATTAAACCAGAGTAAGTATACAAATGTTATTCAAGATGAAATACTAGGTATAAATAGTTAATTCAGTAGAAATTTCAAATTTTCTTACAGGAACTCTTAAAAATTAACAGCTCAGGGATGATTATAAAGAGTTTATCCAACTTTGTTTAATTTTTATAGAACTCCTTCCTGCAAAAGACTTTTTTTCAAAGCACCTGGTACTTTTAATCATGTCAGATGGATGGAGGCACAGGCCATTCATTCTCTCAAAATATATTGTTTCAGGGATCCTCTTTCAATAACAAATTTAGAAAAAGAAGGTATCAGAGATCTTTTCTTATTTTTAATCAATATTTATGCAAAAGCGTGCTTCAATACTTCCACTGCCACTTTAGCCCCCAATTCAAGACCTTCAAATAATAAAATCAGTTGTTCACTATAGAAAATTTGATAAATAGGTTGCAGACAAAGCACTTGCTAAAATGACAAACCGCCTTTGTTATCTTAACTCGGATCAAGTTGCATTTTCATTTTTAGATAATACTTTGGTAAAAAAAGTCAACATAAGCCACCTTTTCTAAAGCATTACCACTTCAATCCTTTCCGGCGCAGTGTCCCACACCGGGACCACCTAATTTTAATTCCAAACTTACAAACGGCACGAAGAATATTTTAATAAAATTTTGCTTTTACAATGAAAGGTTAAAGTAGTGTGATTTTAATTTCTAAAAATGTCGTTTATAAATTTCGGGGTATACAATCATTTCATCCTTTTACGAACAGAATTTTTCAGTGCAGGAAAGGGTTAACGTGACAGTTGTAAGGGAAAATAATTTATTTTCTTTATTACACCTCCTTTTTTGTAACACAACTTTAATAATAAAATGCAATTGAGCATTATTTGCTCTCATTTCTATACTTCCTTTGCCCTCCCTTTTTTTTTAAATTCTTTCAGTTTAAAATTCGATTTTTTTCCTTTTCTTTGAAAATTTTTTTTAATCAAACACTTTATTGGACTTCACAAAACGAAAAAAAAAGAAAAACAAAAGGTGGAAAGCAGGTGAAATGGAATGTTACAATTTTTTTTTTCGCTTTTTCATAAAAAGTCAATTTTTAGGATTCAGGTGAAGTCTGGTCCTGAAAAATGCGCATATTTTTAAAACTATACATTTTTAGAAAAAAATGGTGTGTGGTTCTTCAAAGCAAAACTTTTTTTTATAAAATGAGACCTGCATTATGTTTCTAGCTTCAATTGTATTCATTTCATGAAGGAAAAACAGCATTTTTTTGCGAAAAATCACGTTTTTTTCAAACTTAAACCTCAATGAGGCACGGGTTAATATTATCCAAATGAGCTGAAACATAGCCAATCTCATTTTCTAGTCAATTGGCAACTTTTTGGGGGGTCCCCCCGAAAAAATTCGAAAATTGATTTCTTGTGACCACCCTACTGTTCATATCCATAAATTTAAAGACTCCTTGGTTAATGATTTATCTAGTACACCATACATCTCAACTTTCTGGGTGGATTTGTTGTGTCACGACACTTAATTTCCGCATTAATTTCATTGGCTGTTGGAACTTGATGGTCTTTTGGTATTATATTTTGACATTTGGATTTCACCGTACATGTAGTTGGGTGGTTATTGTTTTTAAAGTTTTTTTACACTGAGGATGTGAGTCCTTGTACTCACGAAACGTATACGTCGGATAAACTTATTTTATTGTGTGTTTAAACGTTGCTTTTAAATAATTCATAAGTTAATAATTTTAAATAAAAATTCTGGTGTGAAATATTTTTCTAAAATATGGGCAAGATAAAATATGGACGGATTCTGCCAATTAATTTCCAGCGCAAGGGGTTAACCCCTTGAGGGGCACCGGTATATATTATATACCACCTACGATTAATGAAGTTTTACACCAGAAAAATTTTATTAAATTTTACTTTTCTAACTTTGGTGGAAAAAAGCCGTAAAATTGCCTTTACTTATTTTGAAATAGAATTTTTCAAAGATTCCGGTGGGAATTCAGCATTTCACAATCGTAATTGCTTGCCCCTCACGGGGTTAATGGCAGATATAAACCTCTTTTATAATAAGCTATGTGTTGCTGAAGACTGGTTTTTTCGCTAATCGTTGCCACAGATTAATCTCGGAAAATGAAACATTTGAAGTTAGGAAAAAATTAATAGCTCGAAAAGTATTTGTCGGAAAATTGTTGGACAAACTGCGTTAAAAAGGTAAAAAAATGTATTTTCCTTGATATAAATTTCAAAATCTAATGATTATGCCGTTTTTTAAATATTGAATTTCAAAATTACCAAATTTCACAATGGAGTACCGTAGCGAAACCTTCACTTATAAAAAGATAATGATAAAGGCATGCAGTATGCCTTAAAAACGGTATTCAATATAAAAGCGGTTATCGTTCAAATGTAAATGCCCTCATTCGGCCCAAACAAGAGAAGCACGTGGTACAGGGAACAAATATTTCATCCTTTATCTGCCCATATTCTCATTTTTAATCAAATTTCGATCATACCTACGCTTAACACGCGGTTTATGAATAAAAATTTGCAACGGTAAAATCAAAAGCAAAGAAATACTAGCTTGAATTGACAAGCGCGTCAAAGCACGTGGTTGTGTTCGGGCCGAATGTAAGGGATATCGGGGTTAAATTTTCGGCGTCACCCCCAGAGACCTTATTTCATCTCTATGGATAACGACAATGTGTCCTGACGTATATACTGGCTATAGCACGAGACACAAACTATAGTAGCCTTATTATTCTGTTTAAAATATAAAAGTGAATTATGATGTCACGAGTGCATGATTCTTATTTAATTCTCGACAAACAATAGAAGCGCCATTTCTTTTTAGTTGTGAATAAGATAGGTTAATTCACGTATGACCTCATATTTAAAACGAATATATGGTAAATGCATGGCTTTAACAAGAGAAAGTGATAACATGAAGGGCTTTTCATGAATTTACATTCCGTTTTTAATTTTTTTTTCAAGAATCAAGACTATATTTGTTAAGGCTTGCGAAACATTTTTTTAAAAAAAATATTGGTATAAAAGCAAAATTTCTCAAGCTTTCAATATATTAAAAAAAAGAGCATATTTGCGCTAGATTCATAGTTCGTACGGTGTTTAATTTTAAAATTGATTTTTCTAATCAAACATGTTTAAAACCCGAGCAACGCCAGGTATTTCAGCTAATTGGCATATATAAGATAAATACTTTATTAATATTAAATTACATTAAAAAAATTGACCTCTTAAGGCTTAAGGTGTTTAAGTGCCATTTTATTTGTGGGTAGGGTTTAATTTTGTTTTCCTTAATGCTCAAAAATACATTATTGAATATGTAGGAAGTAGACATTTTTTTACACCCTGTTTCACTCAAACGATGGAAACTTTCTTAAACAAACCATTCTTTAACGAAAATGTATGATCTTTTAACATAAAAAACTCTTTAATAATTTTAGTATGATGAAAATAAACTGAGAACAAGTAAAACCAAAGTTTTCACGACTTAACGCGCTTAGTAGGATGTAATAGTAGTCAGATTTTCTAAGTCAAGGAAAAACACAGAAGTACCAATCTTTTTATTCTTGTAAATCCCAAAGAAGGTGTTTTAGAAAATCGATGCTGCTATTTTATGATAGGTAGTAGTTGGGTTAAGATAAAAAAATATATATATATGCATAGTTTGGGCTTTAAGCGGAGTTTGAAGGCCCTGTACCTACCATTACCATATTAACCCCTTCGGGACGGGAGCCTTTCACGAAATTTTTAATCTATTGTCACCGTTTTTTGAAAACAGAAATTTGTGTCTTCTTGAATCAAGAAAATGCGCTGATTAAATAAAGTAAATTTTACTGTAAGATTTTACTGGTGAGGAAAAAGAAGGTTTCTCAGCGCTTCATGCGGCACGTATACGTGTCGCTCGTCCCCAAGGGGTTAATGTACGTTTACCTAGAAACTACCAAAGGTATTCACTTGAAATTTTGGTACTACTTGATTGTCCCGTCGACCAATTTCGCAAAAGTATGCAAATCGCCAAACTATTCATCAAATTATACAAACTGATATAAATTTTTATATTAAATAACGAAAGAACAAATAAATTAGTAAATCGATAATAAAAATAGAAATAAAGCGTCAAAATAAAAAATCATTTGATGGCGTAACAAACACGTGTAACGAGTTTAATGTCATATGAATGTGACATTTACGATGATTCATTAGTGGTATTTCATCTTTTAGTTTGGTAATGGTTTTATGGTCGATGGGAGAATCAAGTAGCACCGAAATTTTTTACATTTATAAGTAATTCACAACAAAGTAAATTCAGATTTATAAATATATATAATTTGTTTATTTTTTAAAAAATTCTGGTAGAAGAACCACTTTTAAATAACAAAAAACTTTCCAAAGAAAAATTTTGTAATAAAAAATTTGTCTGCTTCCACTAGTACCAAAAGTTCACTTCAGATTGATCAGGGATATTGTTAAAACATTCAGACAAGATTACAAACAATAATATGTAGTAATTTGTATAAAAAGATACACCGAAGTTCAAAAAACAACATTTTGAGACAATTGAATTTAAAGTTTACGTATGTAAGATATGATGTAAACAAACTGAATTACTTAACTCCTTGAGGGGCAAGCAAAAATGTCTCTAAATTTTAAATTCTCACCGGAATAATCGAAAAATTTTATTTTTAAATAAAGAAAAGCAATATTTCAACGACTGTCCTCCAAAGTTAAACCTCTCGCTGCGCGGACCGAGCTATGCTTGGGCATGCATTTTTTCCGTCAAATTAACCCTTAAATGCATATGGTATCGTTTTTGATACAATAATTGTTCCCTATTTATTGGATTTTTTATTCACATATTCCGTATTTCCATCAGAAAAATAAAAAAAGAAAATTTCACTCCTTTTAATAACAGCCATTTCGTTATTAAATAAACCGAAATTTACCATTTATATTTTCTGGTATGAATTCCGATTATCTGAATTATGAAATTTCGGGAACGCATTCTACCCTATGCATTTAAGGGTTAATACTATCTGGTTATTCCCACCAGTTACATTTTAGTGAAAACCTTGTCTGATTTAATCAGGACATTTTCGTCGATTACTGTACTCAAAAATTTCTGCTTTAAAGGACAGATGATAAACGATTAAAAATTCTGTAAAAGACGATCATCGCACAGAATTACTGGAACAATGGAACAATCAAGCAGGTGTGTGGATTCCCTAGTTGCATGGCAACTTTACATCCAGGCTAAGAGTATATTGTGTTACAATGCAATGGGAGCCTTGGAAAAAAGAGCGTTTAAACGCGGCTAGTAGCCACGAAAAAATGGAGAGTAAAAGCTAAAGAGATAGACAATTTTTAAGAAAAAATTGTTAGTAGAACAAGTAGAAAAAAAAAAGTTCCATATGATCCACATAAATGTCCAGGACAGGCGAAAAAGCTACCAAAGGAAGCCCCATAAAAAAAAAGACTCAATTCAGAGACCATACATTTAATATAGCTTGTTATGTAAAAAAGTTTAACACAGTGAATAAAAGAAACAAAACTAAGTATTTACATATTTACAAGAGAATTTAAATTACTTTAAGTAAAAAAGAATAATAATGTAAGAAAAAGCTACAGTGAGGAGAGTTCAAACCAAATAAACAGTTAAATGCAAAAGCCGAGGGGATCAAACGACAGCAAGAGGACGGCGTCCGCCCAGTCTAGTAATTGAGGAGAAAAAAACATGAAAATGAAAGAAGTAAGAGTAATATCATGAGAAGAGCATAAAAATACAAGAAAAGAAGTTTTTTTTTTTTTAACTTTTAAAACAAACAACACAGACAAAAAGAAGGAAAAAAGTTTAGCAAATGAAGAGCTTAATCTTCGTTAATGTTGATATGACTAGCAAGTTTATCAAATTCAGTTAGTATAACCACCAATTTTTGCATCGGATTATCGAGTTTCTTAGTCTGAGTTGAGATGTTCTTTATAGATTTTAGGAATTTAGTGATTTGAAAGATTTGTTTAACTTCGTTGAAAGTATTAAGAATGTCTTTAATATCATTGGTGTAATTAGTAGGAGCATTAGAATTTTCAATAGTAGGGGAGGAATGGGTGTTTGCGGTAGTACTATCATTGTTATCAGAGTTTAATTCTACATTACTTGTAGAGGGTTCAGAGTCTTTAGTATTTTTGGTATAATTATAATTCTTAAATATATCCGCTAAGATTTGGGTTTCTTGGGATAGATTGCTGACGCTATTACTTGTTTTTCGGTTCTGTTTACTTTCGAGTCTATAAGGATTTTTTGGACAACCACGGAAATTCTCTGGGTGACCCAGTCCACAATTGGCACAAGTGGGTTTAATACGCCCCTTGTGGTGACAATCTGTACTTAAATGTTGATCTCCGCATTTTACACATTTAGCATCGAAGCCACACACTTCTGATGCGTGACCGTAACCCTGGCATTTGTAACACTGTTTTACACGATTTTTGCTAGTAAAAGCTTCAATCTTAACAGAAATATAATGTATATTGTTAATTTGGTAAATTTCTTCAAAGTTCTTACGAAGGATAACATTTACCATGTATATGGGCATTGGTTGGCCAGTTTTACGATTTTTAAGCATGGCAGCCCTAGTGACTGCGAAACCATGCTCCCTGAGACTATCTTCAATAATTTTAGTATCGGTGAAACAGGGGAGGCCCCTAATGCATATTTTTTTGGGTCGAAGTTCTTTACGATCAAGAGTTGTATATTTCTTTTTGTTTTGGTCTAGCCATTTCTGAGTAGATTTAAAGTCCTTATCAGAGTTACATTGTATAACAATGCGTTCGCCTTTTAGCGTTATTTTTGGTTTTTCCAAGTTTAACACCGTAATTTCATGAGCTACCGCTGCCCAATTGCTGTCGACTTCGACGTAGAAAGGGTTAACAGAATTTTTAACTTTGACAGTATTCTGAGTATTATCACTAACATTTGACTCATCCATTTCTATATTTTCAGTAAGGGTAACTTCATTAGCGATATTCTTATATTTATTACTTAGAGGGATAGGTGAACTCTCCTCTGAAAGAGGACGCTTAACGCCTTTCTTAACTGCATTGAAAATTTCGTTTTTAAGGTTAGTATTAGTAAGAAAAAAATTTGGAGTTTTTTTATACTTAATAGCGCAAAAAAAACTAAAGATAGCTGAATTTAACAAATTATCATGGGTTGGCTCCCCAAGCAAAGTAAAAACATCAAGACAAGTTTTTCTTACCTCTTCCTGTTCAGAGGCAGAGTCAGAATATCCAGCTTTAGCCTTAATATCCAAGATATATTGGTCTACGAAGGTGTAAAAATCACCCAGTATAGTCTTTGAATAGCCCTCAAAGTTCGAAGAAAATCTATCAAATTGGTCTTTGAAATTACTGTTTAACGTTCCATTACATATTTTGTCGATAACTTCCTTGATATAATAATCTTGATCATCAGTAGCCGTCATAATGCAGCACTAAATAGCGAGCGAAAACTATTCTAACGAACCGCCACACCTGCCATTCACACTGCGAAAAATATAACATGCGATGGAGCAATCACCTCACATGACCCCTCACAACAAGAGCTCCAACGCAAACTGAGACTGATATGATGACAGAATTACTTACGCAGCGAGAGGGTTAAAAATATAAAATTTAGTTAAAATTTTCTGGTAAGAATCTTGTTTAAATTAGGTGGGATACATTTTATTCCACCGCCCCGCAAGGGGTTAAAATTTTTTAACTTCTCTTTGAAACAAAAGTAATATACAATTAGAAAGGGAAAAAATAAAGGCTTCAAATTTTAAGAAATCAAACTTTTTCTTCACGAATTTTGCCTTCCAACTGCCCTTAACTCTTAAATGCGCGATTTTTCATTTTGTTTCGAAATTTTTTTATACGATTCTCTGAAAGATTTATTACGCAGGAAAAATAAGGAAAAAAATTAGAGATCCCTTCACATAATATGTCAATCTTTTCTTCTGTTGCACATCTGCAATACAAGTAAAAACTACTGTCGTGTGGCTGTTTTACGCTAAATTATTGCAAATATTTTAATAAAGTATGTCTCCAAATACCTTATTTTATATAATTATTTATTTTATAAAATTTAATCTTTAACTCTTTCATTCCCATGATAGAATAAGTTCTAGAAATTACGTTGTCCAGAGAATCTGACTTTACACCAGAAAGTTTCAATGGTAATTTCGCTTTATTTAAATACGTAATGTCTGTTATTATTTAAAGCAAATACAGTAGACGCTCGATTTTACGAACCTCATTTTTACGAACTGAAGTACTGGTCCCCACCAGCATCCCATTGAACTAATGTTACTCCCATTTACGAACTTTCGATTATACGAACACATTATATGAGTCCCATCGGGTTCGTAAAATCGAGCGTCTACTGTATTGCTATTTTAATTTTCTGGTGTGATATAGGTATATACGAATAAAAAAATCTATTAAATTCAAAACACTGTTGTTTTTCATATATACAAAGCTGCGCACTAAAGGGTTAACCAATTTAAGTACAAATCTAACTTGTGTGTAAAAGTGTCTGAAATGCATTTGCTAACTGCCTACACATAATTTCTGGCTAGAATCTAATGAACTAATAGAGCGCATATATGCGATTTTGGTGGCTAAGCGAAAAATTCCGTGCACACAGGGTGTTTCAAAATTATTTGTCAGAAATGTAAAAGCGGGTGAAGGGGACCTAAATAATAAGATTTCGTACAGGAATGTGGATGCGAAAATGCAGCGTTGAGGAAGTAGAGGGCGCTGTTGAAATCGGCTTGTGAAAGCACTTTGCAGGCTTAAATCGCCATTTTCCGCACGGAGCAACATGCATCGTTATACCAATGCAGAGCTTGCGGACATGCATTTTATGTATGGAGCTGCGTAAGTAAATGGCTCCCTCCCAACGCACGGCCAATAGCTCTCGAGCTTGCCGAAGCACTATTCCCGTACTATGCATAATGCTGCTTTTCCTCTGTAGGAATTCTGCGGTATCTTCCAGTGCCCGTATCAAGCTTTGAAGCATAAAACGAGCCACTTGCGCACAACATCCCATAAAGACACTCAAATTTTCAGCGGTTTGGTAGATTCCTATCCGGGAATCGTTCCATGTACATTCGTCGAGCAGCCGTTCCATTACCTTATGCAGCCTCATACATGAAATACATGTCGGCAAGCTCCACATTGGTGTAACGGCGCATGTTGCTCGAAGTCCGTGCGAGAATGGCGATTCAAGCCAGCCAACTTCTTCTCTACACCGAACTTAACAGCGCCCCCTGCTACCTAAACGCCGAATTTCCAAACCGACATTCCCATACGAAATCTGTTTACTTAGGTTCCTTCTATCTGCCTTTACATCTTTGACATATATTTTTGAAACATCCTGTATATGCGCTAACAGAGCTGCCACTGGAGAATATTTTTGTATTCTATTCGCACCGGTATTTTATGAAAATAAATTTTGTAGTATATTTCTCTTGCAGATGTCAAATAGTAAGAGAAAAATTTTTGTTTTTTACTTTCTTCTATCTTTACAAGAAGAAAGTATTGGATTCATGAAAATTTTCGAATTCCGGTTTTCGACGGATTTACACGTTTTGGGGGCCAGAGATTCCAAAAAACATGTTTTTACAAAATGTCTGTCTGTGACTCTGTGAGTCTGTCTGTCTGTCTATGTGTATGTGACACAAATTTTGTGGGCGCTCTATCTCAAGAACTAATGCACGGAATTTAATAAAAATTGATATTCAGTTAGTGCCTAATACAAATTGATGCTGATTAGGTTTTGGTGTAAATCGCTCAACAGGTGGCGCTGCAATGCTGCATTTTTCCCGATTTTCGCAATAGCTCTATCTCAAGAACTATAATGCACGGATTTTGATCAAACTTCAGATTTAGTTAGTCCTTGATATGAATTCATGATGATTACGTTTTGGTGTAAATCGCCCAACAGGTGGCGCTGTTATAATGAATTTTGCAGGATTTTCACGATTTCCCCAATAGCTCTATCTTAAGAACTAACGCACGGATTTTCATCAAACTTCAGATTAAGTTAGTCCTTGATATGACTTGCTACTGATTAGGTGTTGGTGTAAATCTCCCAACAGGTGGCACTTCTCTGCTGCCTTTTCCACGATTGCCTCAATAGCTCTATCAATAGAACTAATGGACCAATTTTCATTTAACTTCAGATTTAGTTGTATGTTGACACAAGTTGTTGTTAATTAGGTTTTGTGTTAATCACCCAATAGGTGGCGCTGCTATGCAGAAATTTTCACGATTTTCGCTATTGCTCTATCTCAAAAACTAATGTACGGATTTTCTCCAAACTTCAGATTCAGTCAGACGTTGACATAAATTGCTGCTGATTAGGATTTGGTATAAATCACCCAATAGGTTGCGCTGCTAGGCAGCATTTTGCTGAATTTAGACGATTTCAGCGATAGTCATATCTCAAGAACTAATGCACGGAATTTCATATTGTTAGAATCCTCATGAGATGCATAGATTGCCATTTAATTTTGGCAGTGTGATAGCGAATTTTGAAGTATTAACATGTATGAGATAGAAGAAAGTTTTGGGATTGGTACATCCGACTAGTTAAAAAATGGTGAGATGGTGCGAGATATAATTAAAATATAGTCGCCTGTGGCAAATCTGCGTTAATGATGCAAATGCGTTAAACACCGTCCTTTTTTTACAATTTTTTCTCTTTTTTTGTCTGTCAAGGAAACACTTTTAAAATATGCCGCTTTGCTTTACTTGCATGTTCATTTTCGCATTCAAAACATAATTTAATGAGATTTCAAGACAAAATGTAAGTTATTTTTTGGGAGTGTGGAAGAAGCGCCAGGTGTTGCGAATGGATAGAAATGGTCGGTGAAATGTGAAAGTAGGTCAAAAAAGTACTTTAAAAATTTCTTCCACTTTGCTTCTTCTCTTTTTTCTTTAAAAAATGACAATTTCTTACGTTTCATTTGATTTATATCATATGTTTAGGATTTCTTTATAATTTAAAAACGTAAATACCTTCCAAACAAATAGAAAATTAAGGTACTTTTTTAACTCCTGCATTTAGATGCATAATATGGTAATGAATTCTTAAACACATGAATTTATGAAAATGTTATACTAAGAAAAAGTATGATAGTTTTAATTTAATTGCAAAATGTAATAAATAAATTTTCAAAAAAAGCTCAATATACTAAAAGAATAAAGTATCATAAGTGACTTTTCTTATTGATTTCTGTTGTTTAATTCATTCTATATATTAATTTAAAAAAGATGAATTAAAATATTTAAACAATTGCATCCTTTACTCCTGCATCTTTTAGCATATATATTTTAAAATTATTCTGTTCACCTTTTAGGACTAAATAAAGAGAAGATTACTATTTAAAAATACTGGTTGAATACACACACATACACATGCGTACGCACACATACACGCGCTCGCGCACGTACCCACGCGCTAGCGCTGGCGCACGCACACAAACGCTTAACCACAGACACGCTTGCGCACGCACTCAAATAAACAGGAGCTTTTGATAAAACCAAACAATTGTAAAGCAATTCATGGCAGAAACACGCTGCTAAAAAATATACTGATGAATTAGTCCTATCTGCTAACTCCATTTTTTCTTATGTTAAATAAAATGATTTGAGCCAGAAAAGTTACTTTATAAAGTGTGTGTTGTATTTTTTTTGCGGTAGTTCTTACGTAATGCCACGTATAAAGTACAAATTTCAGTTCAAAATATGTTTGACTTGGAAATACACGAAGTTGGCATGTATGAAAGGTTGTCTGTAGTTTGAGGTCGCCGTTTCGTAACTTTCCCAACTGTATAATCGGACAAAGAAAATGCAATAAGAATCCTGTACTCATTAAAAGTTGTTTAATTAATTTTACAACAGGTACAATTTATTTTTACAGAAAAGCAGTTTCAAATGTTATGTAGCTAAACAAAACAGTCACATGGATATTTTAATTGAAAATTCTATTAAACTAAACATATTTTCTGAAAATTGAAACTCTGATTGAAAATTTCAATTTGAGTAATACATTTCATTATAGAGGTAAGTAGGTAAAGTATCACAATATTCAAATTAATATTATACACTACGAAATTCCTGGGAAAATGCTTCATAATTAAATATTTAAGTCTTAGTCATTGAGTCGTATTCATATAGTATTTATTGTCTGTAACTGCTACAAGCATTTTCTACGCAACCTAACTTCATATAATTGTCTGAGCGAAGCGAAGGCTAATACTCAGTGCAATATTACTGTTCAGACACATACAGCTACAATGGATATTAACGCCATGTCCTACTAAAAAAAAGCCAAATAAAAACCTTTCGTCAAGAATAACTCAAAAAATATTTGTCGGATTTCGTTTCTGATTGCATCAGAAGGTATCTATGAAGGTAACCTACTGAATGCACCCACCATGAAAAATAAGCTCCAAACCGTTTAAAAATTATATAACAAAAACTGATTAAAAAAAAAAAACAATTTATCTTCATACGTCACAGAAATTTGGTGTGCGTCACTTTCACCGGTGAATGTTTTCATTCACAACTGGTTTGAACACATGGATAAAAAAAAAAAAAAAAAAGACCGCATGCAGTAATATTGAAGTGCCATAAAACATATTTAAATTTAATCATACAGGAAAAGAAATCTGTCTGTTTTTCTATTTAAAAGAAAAAAGGCAAAAAAACTTTGATTTGAGATTTTGCGATAATCTCTCAATAGCATTTTTAAATCGCCAAAAGCATATTTTATATTTCGCGTGTGAAAATTAGAAACAATTATAGATGTTTAATAAAATATTTTGCTTTATAGCATCACTTCTTATTTTCTTCATTATTATTATTTTTTTTTTTTACATGCTTTCTTTTAACTTACAATTATATTTGTCTGTGACACTCAAATCTTGTGTTCATTTTTTACCCACTCCCTGTTGACATAGAGTTTTGAAATTTGGAATATATATGTATTCCTGAGAGCGTATATGAATATGGTATATGAATTGGACATTGATTTTTTAAAATTCGGTCCCTAAGGGGGCAACGGGGGGCGGGATGAATTACTTAATGGTTATGTTTGATTTTCTATAGAGAAATCAGCATTAGTTTCAAAAATGAGTATTTTTTGAAAAGTACTAATGGCAAGTAGGGCTGGGCGATACATCGATAAAACCGATAAAATCGATATAAATTATAAATCGCGATGACGATATCAAAAAATCCTATAGAACGGTACATCACGATTCTCGTAATCGTGATGTAAACCGCGATTATCGAAATCGTGATGTAAACCACGATTACCATAATCGTGGTGTAAACCGCGATTATCATAATCGTGATGCAAACCACGATTATCATACTTTTTCATTAAACTGCAATCGGCGCTTTTTCAACTTCGAGTACTCAAAATTCTACCATTCTAAACCGCAGGTTATTACGATGACCATGATACTAATGGAGTATTTTATCCCTGCCTAAACCATAATGATTCCTGCCAAAACCATGATGACATTAAATACCGAATAATCGGTTTCGATCATCATGATACGTCTCACCCTAAACCATGATCACTCCTCAAGATTCTCCCAGCTTCAACCGTGATATTAACCGACCCCTCAGTTTTCGATAAGCATGATACTATCATGGTATTATCATGGTATTACCATGGTATTACGCTGTGATTTCTCTCAGCGTAAACGGTTTTTCAAAAGGGGAAAAGGTGATAGTTTCGGTGTTCAGGTTCAGATGATGGGCGATAAATATGATACAGCTGGTTTTTCTCATGTAGTTGCCGACAGCAAATGATATTGTTTGTTTTGTTTTATCTTCAATCTGGTTCAGCGGTTTTGAATGAATATTTGTTCGTTGTTAATGAACAATATGTGAATCAGAGAGATAAATAAATGAAATATTACATTTTATTTGCAACAGTGGATTTAATTGGACAAATGAAATAATACTTCCATAGCAATATATATTAATGTTTATTCCAGGTTCTTTTTTTATGCAGATATTTTTACTTCTCTGAAGCTCGTTTTTTTTCTCCTGGTAGTTTCTTTTAAAAATTGACATATGTGAGTATTTGGTATTTAGTGCCTCTGTCATTGTTTGTTTGTGGGGAGTGGGGAGAATATTTAGATGTCAATATTTATTTAATGTCACTAGAATTCAAAATAACAAACAGGGCAGAAAAATTAAGCAGTTAAAGTTTGTGTACTGACAATCAAAAGAGGAAAGACGTAAATTGTTCGGTGTGAGTGTGTGTGTGTGGGGGGGGGGGTAGTTTTTTTTCTTCATTTAGCGGACATTGGTCGAAACGCAAGAGATCCTCATCCAAGTTCCCCGATAGAACAAGCATAAGAGATAGTCTTAAATGTTAAGAAAAAAAAAATATTTTTTAATTCAGAATTTTTAAGTTTAAACTCTTAGGGCTGTTCTCAAAAAAAATATTATTTACGCAAAAACACACATTCTACTCACTTCTAGCACATTCACGGATTTTTTAAATGTAATAGCAAGAAATTAGTTGAAAGTGACAGTAACTCATTAAAATCCTTATCCGCTATTGCATAAAATTATTTAACCCTTTGCACTCCGTTGTCACCGCTGTGGCGACACCATCTTTCCTTTCAAAATTTGTGTTTGGCACCTGTAATAAAGGATAATAAAATTTCCTTACTTAATCTTAGCATTTTTGAAATTGTGTAGTTGAAGGAAACTTCTTTTATAAAAGTGGTGCCGACCGAATAAAATTTGTGTAAGAGACGCCGGAGTCCAAAAAGTTAATTATTGCGGTTCATGTACACAGCATACATGGACGATGGAAAAACGAAATTAAGGGGAAGGTAAATTTTGAAACACATTTGATTATGATTCGCAGATCACGCAGAGTTTTATTTTTCTTAAAAAAAAATGGAGAATATAAAAATGAAATAAAATAAACTAAGAGCTTTTATCGGGGACGCCGACGCATAGTAAGACAATTTTAAGCATAACAGCACAACAGCAATATAACTATTATTTAACAATTATAAAATATAAACAATTCAAAAATTGACTTTAACCAAACTATTATTTTTCTCTCTCTGTTAACGATTTTTTTTTATTTTATTTTTTTTAGTTCTTTTACATTCTACTATCTCTCTATTCTAAAAAATAGTAACTACCGCTGTCACCGCCGCCGCCGGTTTTGATTTTTTTGTGACCGGAGGCCTTTCTTCGTTAATATTAACAAAAATAATGCATACAAAAATATGAAAATCGGTTGTTGTATACAGAAATGTTTGATAAACACGCTGATGCAGACAGTTTTCAAATCGAAGAATTATTTTAAGAGTTATTTAATGCTAAAGTTGGACAAAATCGTTCCACTAAAAAAGTTTTATAGCAGCAAAAACTATACATGGCAGTGTAATCATTTTTAGATCATTTTATGCGTTAGAATTTGCCGGAGTGCAGATTGCATTAATTTTTTTATTTTGACTCATTTTTTCAGGTTTTATTTCTATTTTAAATTCAAATTTTCAGCATTTCTAGAGATATTTTTTACAGATTTCAGAAAATTGTACTAATTTAAACTGTTGCCACCTGTATAAAAAGCGCAAGCAATAATGTTTGCTTCAAATTAAAAATTTATTTACACGTGACTATTATAAACAGGAAAAAAACTTTCAAATTAGAATTAAATAATTACGTATAAAAAGCAGGAACTTATTAAAAATTACGTCATAAAAAGTATACACGTGAATTTTAAAAGAGAAAGGATATTGTAAAATAATAAATTCATTAACATGCGTTAGAAGTCTTAGGAGAAATGACGTCATATTTACGTCACATTATAGTTATTACATAAAATGAACACAAAATAATATTGCAAAAAAGTTTAAATTTAGAAATTGCGCTAGACATTTATTTGATATTTTGAGAATTAATTTAAAATGTCTCATTTAAAAGAACTTTCTTTTCGCTTTGTTAAAAAATACCAGGAGACAAAGACTCTCTTTACATAATTCCTTTTATATTAGCTTATTTTGAAATGTTGTTACATGTGTATATACGTCATCAAGTTATTTCTATTTCGACGTTTTATTTGTGTTTTTATTAATGTTGTACGAATTTATTTGTTCTTTCGTTATTTAAAATAAAAATTATATCAATTTGTATAATTTGGCGAGTGGTTTGGCGATTTATATAATTTGGCGAAATTGGTCGACAAGATAATCAAGTAGTACCGCAGCGGATTTGGCGTTAAAATTCCCCAATCAAAGAGAAAGGAATAGAAATTCGTTTATAGGGAGATCGCCACTGTTTTTTAAATTATAATTCAATCTTTCGAAATCTTTTTAAAGCCGATCAAATTAGCGTGCATTTAGAGTCTGCGGTGTCTGGACGGGGGTTGGCGAGCGTAGCTCGTAGGGGGCCGAGCCCCCTAGTCTTTACAAGAAGAAAGTATTGGATTCATGAAAATTTTGTCATCCGGGTTTCGACCGTTTATATGTTTAGAAAGTCTTGAACACGATTTGACTATTTTTAAAAAGCTTTGTCTGTCTCTTTGTAACACAAATTTTTTAAGACCTCTATCTCAAGAACTAATGCACGGAATTTAACAAAATTTTAGATTCTTTTATATCTCGTTATAAATTAGTGTAAATTACTTGACAGGTAGGTACATTTTTTACAATATCCGCAATAACTTTATCTCAAAAACTAATGCACGGATTTTTGTCAGATTTCAAATTCAGTTATACCTTGTAAATTGGTGCTGATTAGTTCTTGGTGTAAATGGCCCAACAGGCGGAGCTACTATGCTGAGTTTTCACGATTTTCGCAATAGCTCTGTCTGAAGAACTAATGCGCTGATATTTATCAAACTTCAGATTCAGTTATACTTAGACGTAGACATAAATTTTAGTGATTAGTGTTTGGTGTTTATAGCCCATAAGTGGCGCTGTTATGCTGTATTTTTCAAAATTTCCGCTATAGCTTTTTCTCAAGAATTATCGCACGTATTTTCATAACATTTCAAATTTAGACAGACGTTGACATAGCTTGTTGCTGATTAAGTGTTAGTGTTAATCATCCAATAGGTGGCGCTGCTATGCTGCATTTTCCACAATTTTAGCGATATCTGTATCTGAAAAACTAATGCACGAATTTTAATCAAACACCTTATTCTGTTACGGTTTCACTTAAGGGGTCAGGTACCCTTTGAACCAATAAAGTACATGGAAAAAAGACCTCTGTAAGAATTGCAGTCACTCTTTAACTAATTAACTTTTAATTATAAAATTGAAAACACATGTTAGGAAAGATTAATTTTATCAATTAAAGCTGTTAAAAAAGGTATACACATATATAGTTTTTTTAAATTTATTTTTAAAGATAATACAATTTTTATGAAAGAATTATTCTTGCATGCATTGCGCGCATGATTTTTTCCATTCGAATGGCTGAAACAAGCCAAGATTTTTTTAATGAGTGCAGATATAATGTGTTTTCAAAATGACCTGCAATGGAAAAAATAAAACTTTTAGATCCCGAGAAAAATTTTTTTTTTTAAAGAAATTCGAAATATCGAGACTTTTTTATACAAAAGTAGGCGTGAATTCTAAACTTCTTACTTGAGAAACATAATAATAGGTCATTTTGTGCTTATGTACGCTTAATACATCCACCAGAAATTTCGTGAAATTCTAGATAACCGTTTTTCAGAAATCGTGCGCGCAATGATCAAAATCGCTGTTTTGAGAAAACTGGCTTTAAAGATTGAATCACCCGTTGATCATATAGCAAAAGCTTAAAGTGTTTTACACATAACTTCTCTTCTAATTCGAATTTTCGTATGTGGTTTGCTTTTAAATGTTTCTAAAGTATCATATTTAATTATAAGCTATTTAAAAAAAAAAAAAAATCGATTTTTGGACGGTTCAAAGGTTACCTGACCCCATAAGTAGATCCTTCTTAGGCTTGGGTGTATACTGTCCAACAGGTATTGCTTTTATGATTTTTAGATTAGGAATTTTGGATACAGACATCTAATAAGGTTGGTGCTGAAATTCAATGATTTGTTTGAAAGATGCGATGCTTATATTTCCTTTTAACTGCATACAATTTAGTGCACCTATATCTTTAGAATATTCATGATGGGCATAGATTGTTATTTAATTTTGCCTCTGTGATAGCAAATTTTGAAGTAATAACACGTAGAAATAGAAGAAATTTTTGCCATTAACACATCCTACTAGTTTCTTTTAGCATTTATTTATTTAGATTTGCTTATTTATACATAGTTTTTTAATAATCTATTTGAGAATATATTTTTTTTTAATTTTAATCCTTAATAAAATATATAATGTATATTGAAGTTATACATATATTATGAAGTTATACATATACACTGCTCAAAACAATTAAAGGATATTGCAGTTTTAGGTGGATTTTGTATCTTGTAAACTGTTTAGCTGATTGATACATGGTCGACAGACATAGTAGGTTATATGAGAATAAATTACACATGTTTGGCAGAAAAAAATGCATTTTATTGCGCATTTGTGTACTAAAGGAAAAAAACACAATTTGTGCATATGAGAAAAAAAGAATAAGAAAAGGTGTTTTCTTCAAAGAAAATCATTTTCAGTAGGGGGTATGGTTTCCACGGGCGGCCAGCAACGTTGAACACCTTTGAGGCATGGACTCAATGAGGCTATTAATGACGAGTTGGGGTATTCTGCCCCACTCTTCCAGAAGAGTTCTTTCCAGTTCTTGGAGAGTTTGTGGGGGTTGTTGGCGGCCAGAAACTCGTCTTCCTAGAGCGTCCCAAACGTGCCCGATTGGATTCATGTCTGGAGAAAACGCTGGCCATTCCATTCGAACGATTCCTTCCTGGAAAAGGAAATCCTCCACCAGGTTTGCACGATGTGGCCTGCAGTTATCGTCCATTAAAATGAAGTTATCTCCGATTGCTGCAGCGTAAGGGACTACAATAGGTCTGAGGATCTCATCCCTATATCGGTGACCAGTCAGAGCTCCATCTCGAATGATGTAGAGGTCAGTGCGCCCGTCAATGGAGATGCCACCATACACCAACACTCCTCCACCGCCAAATCTGACACTTTCGTGCACGAACGCAGGATTATTCCTACTGCCACGGTCCCTCCAGATGAAAATACGCCTATTATCCGGATGCACAGAAAAACGGGACTCGTCAGAAAACAGAATATTGCTCCATTCATTTCTCCTCCAGTTGACATGCTCGGTTGCCCACTCCCTGCGGTCGCGACGATGCCTTGATGTTAATCTAACACATACCATCGGTCGGCGAGCATACAGACCTACAGCATGGAGCCGGTTTTGGACAGTCTGAGTTGAAATCGCGGTGCCTGTAGCCGAGCGAAGGTGTTGTTGGAGAAGAGTAGCGTTCATGGTTCGGTGTCTCTGAGCTGTTAACGCTAAATACCGATCTTCATTGGGCGTTGTTGCCCGTCTACGACCTTGCCCTGGTCTTCGGCCTGCACATCCACTCTCCAAAAAACGGTTCCAGATCCTGGAAATGACACTTTGGGACACTCCAATGGCTTGCGCTACTTCGGCTTGAGTTTGGACCCCTTCTAACTTACCAACAATTCTCAAAGCTTCTGAATCTGTCAAATGACTTCGCTGAGACATCGTACTCATCGAAACAAAGCAATCACTGAATGCCGATCATCCTTGTCTTCATTCTCTTTTATCCAGTTGAAAGTCAAATTTCATTCGCTGCCGCTGAAGCGACGTTTTTGACGTCGAACTCAAAATTTGCATACTCCACAGTTTGAAAACCAGAAAAATTTGCATTTGTGATTCTCTTCTTCTATTTTCGGCTAAAAAAATTTCGTTTATATCTTTATTTTATATAAAACTTCAAATATCCTTTAATTGTTTTGAGCAGTGTATTATACATATACATAAATGTACATATATTTTTTTGTTCATATGTCGCAATATCGATATATTGGAATATCGTGATATAAAGCTGCCGATTTATCACGATATTTCATTTTAGACGTCGCCCAGCCCCAATGGCAAGGTTACCACGATATCGCCAAACTTTGGCCAACGAGGAGAAATATCACCAAACTCGGCGGCAAAAAAGTTTCTATATATGAAGCCAACTTGGAGATAGCTGGCTAACTTGGCAAAATTCCCATTTAAATCCATTTATCTTCTATAATTGAACTCATCGAATTAAATTTAAACTCTGTGCATTTAAGGTTTTTTTCAGGACTTTTATACTATTCAATGCATTTAAAAAATATATTTTTTTCTAAATTTTTGTGAATCTTAATGAAAGCATTTTCAAAAAAACAATTTCCATTTATATTAGTTTCTTTTTAGTCTTTAAAAATGAAATTGGTACTTTTCCTGTATGAGGGACTTGGCGAGGTAGAGAAAATGGGTTTGGCGACACAAGTAATCTTTTTATGCGTATTTTCGTGCAACTTATTCAATGTTTCATACACTCAAGCAATTTTTTAAAGATTTATACAATTTATTTTGTGTTAACAAGCCACTTACCTATTTTTATATACGAACAAAAGTAAATTGTATATAAAAAGCAATGATATAAAATAAAAAATGATATAAAAAATATATATAAATAAAATGTTTATTTTTATGGTACAGCTGCCATAAACGAACCTGGTTTGGCGTGATTTTTTATGCCAATTTGGCGAAAACGTCGTGTTCGAATACCAGTTATATAGCATTCTATAATAGCATGTTATTTCTTATTTCAATATGAAAACAAAATAAAGTGATAAGCAAAACATTTTCTATTATTTTTAAAAGGAAATAACAATCAATAAATGATATAACTATAGAACAAAACAATTTATAATAGCGTTATATATGGTTACATCAGTGGTGGCTCGTGATTGGCATTTTGGGGGGCATTAATCCATAGCTGCCAAATTTATTCTTTTCTTACCACTATTACTTTAAAAGAAATCTTTGCCATATTTGTTGGCAGAACATTCGACTATTAAACAAGGAAATGTTTTTCTTTCAAAAAAATAATTGTAAGAAAAGAATAATACTGTCCGCCATGCATTTAGTGCCCCAAAATATGGCAGTCACGAACCGCCACTGGTTATCTTGTCAGGCGAAGTAACGCCAATTAGGTACCTCAGTGCGTATATGACACCTGTGCCATATTTACTTGTAATAATAAGCATAAACGTTCATCGGGTTTGTTTTCATAGCTATTTATATCTTTTTGCAACAAATCTCACTTTTTGAGGCCGAAACTGCACAAAGATTGAAAAAAACTAGAAAACGGAAGTTTGTTTTTTCAGAATTTAGTGTCACCCTCGATGAAAAAAAAATATAAATACAGTTAGTACAAAACATATTTCAGTTTTAAGACTTAAAACTCACGCTTTTATTTTGTACAGAATGACGTCATCCGCATCCGCTGAAGAATTCTTCATTTACGATCCAGTCTTAAACAACTTCTACAGTAAAGTACGCATAGGACGTCACTATCGCTGAATAATACACAAATCCAAAAAAAGAGATGTCGTCATTCAAGAAACTCTACAAAAAAAAAAATCTGCTATCTCATGATTCTTATGCCCTCATTTGTTAGTAATATTAATATAGATACTTGAAATTAAATTTTAAAAAAGAAACCATTCTTTTATATTTTTTCAAAATAGCACGTATTTTAATTACATTTTTTAAAAGTTGTTAAGGGAAAAAGACAATAAAAAGGTATAATTACTATTTTCCAACTTTACAGAAATGGAGTACTTGATTTGCCAAAATTAAACAAATGGCGCTAAAAACTACAAAAAAATTAATATTTCAAAAATAAATTGAGATGCAGTTTTCAAACAAATTGCATTTAAAAGTACCGTAATTTCCGGTGTATAGCCCGCGGATCAAACAATCGTGTTTCGACCCAGAAATTTAAAAAAATAAAATGTAACTTTTTAGATCACGGTAAATATTGGTCTTCAAATACTGAATAAAATTTCTGGGTCCAAACTGAATTGTTTGATCTGCGGGCTATACACCGGAAATTACGGTACTTTATCTCCCCAATACGACGGTATAAAAATTGAAAATGTGTGATGTTTAGAAGTTAAAAATCTGAAAATAGTAGAATAGAGAAGATTAACCCCTTAATTCTCGCTCCCGTCATATTCTCGGGCTGTGTCTTTTACTCAAATTATTTGATTCCCACCAGTTTTATAATATAGTGAAATTGGCTACATTTAAGTATCATTTTTCTTGTCATTAAATAAGGTGAATATTTCTTTTTCATAAAAGTGGTGCCAATAAGCAATTTGAATTTTCACCTGTAATTTAATTCGAGCGTTAAAGGGTTAAGTTAAATTGAAGTTAAAATGCAGTACAGTATTTGGTACTACTTAGTTAACCCGTCGACCAAAAATCTATCGCCAAACTACAAGATTGAATGCCAATAATGGTTGATCGTAATGTCACATTCTAAGTACCTTATTACCATGCATTTAATGCTTTTCATGGTACTTCGCTGTTGTATTTACTTTGGCACTTTTGTAAAAAGCACGCAATTCGGGGTTAAGAAAGTGAGACTTTTTGCCAAATGATATAAATGACTATGAAAATAAAACAGAATAAGTATTATACTGGTTTATATATATATATATTTATTTAAAAATGCATGTGTTAACATGTATTAGATAAGTTATTTATCTTTGTATATAATCTAATATATAAAAATGAAAATTTGTCTATCTGTCTGTTTGTAATTCCATACAAATCTACAGTTTGGAAGCCAAAATTGTGAAACGATACGTACATGTGTATTAAAACACGGCTGACGCAACTAAAGTAATCCGAAATCGAAATAATTTTTAGTTAATTTTTAATTAATAAAAACCCATCAATTTAACAGTAATTTCTTATCAGATTTAAACATTTTTCGTTATAGCAGTTGCCAACAATTAAAATGCACAATAAAATTCTTACTACAATAATTAATTTTCAACTGCAAAATTTCCACGTGAAAAATGAAAATGAAATAAATAGTTTGCCGAATTTAAAAAAAAAGGTGAATATTACGTCATAACTTTTCTATTGCAAGATATTCACGTGAAAAATGAAAATGAAATAAATTGAGTTGACGGATTTAAATGAAAGTGAATATAACTTCATAAATTTTCTATTTCCAGGTTTCCACGTGGAAAAGGAAAATATTACATCACATTGGAAATATAAAGGACGTGGTGAATATAGTATAACGTCATATGAGTATGAAAAAACGCATTGAAGCATGATAAATATCCGATTATGGAAATAATGGCGTATTTTAAGATTTTTGCTACAATGATAAATTGAAATAAGTTCATTTATAGCTGTATTCTTTGCGTCTGTTATATACATTTGTACATTTTTATATTGTGTTTTCATTTGATTTATGCGTACAACACTTCGACTTCTTTTTTTAATGTTGTATGTTAAATTTTGAAATTGATTTTTCAGAACAAACATCCTTCAAATTCTGGGCAACGCCGGGCACTTTAGTTTGTAACAGATAAATGGCTTTTGTATATGTACATCGAATGCTAATATTATAAAGCGTTATAATATTATAAAGTGTATAATATTATTAATGTTTGTACGTTTGTGAGGTGTTATCTCTGAAACTACATAGCCAATTTAAAAAAATGTTGGTGGCCATCTCTGCTCCGAAAAAAAGACTGTATTTTATGTCAGTGCAACAACCTACATCGCTGCAGGAGCAAAAAAGTTCTAAAATTGCCATTTCTGTGATATTGATTGGGTTAGAGACTTTAAATTCAGTGTGGTGGTTACTTTTAAGGTGTAAATACTCGTTATGAACGCTCTCTAAAAGGTTCGAAAGTTCAATTTGACAGAAAGATGTACAAATTTCTAGAAAGGTTCTAAATTATGATTTATTTGGAATACTGAAATTTCTGGGATAATCTTGGAGTTAGAAACTAGAACTTTGACATGGTAGTAATTTATAAGATGCAAATGCTCTTTGTAGAACGAATTCTAAAAGATCGAAAGACTAAACAAAGTGGAAAAAGATCTAAAGATGATCTAAGTAACGAAGTACATGGAACTGTTAGGAATATAAACATGAAAATTGACATGGCTGTATTTATCATGACGTAAATTCTCGCAATAGAACAATTTCTAAAAATGTCGCTGTATAAAACACTGCAGAAACAAAAAACTTTCGACAATTTCTATTTCTGTATTACTGCTGAGCCCAGAAACTTGAAATTTTGCTTCGGGTTAGTTTTAAAATGTAAAATTGTCTCTATGAATGGTTTCTAAAAAATTTAAAATTTAAAAAGATGAAATGAACGGAAAGCGATCTCAATTACCATTAATTTGGAATTATTAGGTATAGCAATTTTAAATATTTCCTAATGCTGCATTTCCTCCACAAAACATGCAATTTAAATGCAACAAAACTGATACATACCCACCTAGCATTAAATAAATTGTGTAACTATTGAATAAAGACCTGTATGAAACAGTGAGTAGGTTGCCCGAAAGAACTTGTTGAAGTGTTCCTTCTCTAGGCTTTTCTCTCTCTCGCCAAGGCCACTACTAACAGAGGGAGGTGCCGTTTTAAATGTGATATGAGTTTTTTATCTGATTCATTTTTCTAGACATTTTATCATAAGGTCATATTCTCAATTATCATTAGTAGATTTTTTATATATTAACTTATTCTGGTGAAATTTTGTAATCGGGTTCATATTGGCGTATGTTAGCTTGCATGATTTGCTGAAAAAATATGCATGGATTTGTAAATTACTTCAAATGACACTTTGACAGCTCAAAGGTTAGGCAGACGATATTTTCAGATCTTCTGTCATACTTTATGTTGCAATCAGTGCCTATTTCTTTTATTTAATACATGCTAAATACAGATCAACTTGTGTAGAAAATGTTTGAAAACAAAACAATATAGCCTATGTAGTGGCTAGCATACACTCATCATTTAAATCCGATCGTGCATATCTAAAACACTCTAACGGCGCATTGCATGCCACTGAACATTTGTGTTCGGTACTTTGATACTATATCAGTTTTTGAAGAGAGAATTCCTTATCTCTCATCAAAAACCTCAATGCATCCGTGGGAAACAGATATTGTTCAATATTAGCTATTCCGGGGTAGCACAAACCATATAAAATATAGTCCATTCTTTTTAAACATCATATATTTATCATTTAAAGTTACTCAAATTGGTACGGAGCGTCTGATTATGCTCTTGACATCATTTTACACAGTTAAAATTCCGATATAAGATAATTTAGTGTTTCATTTTCTATTTTACTTTTAATATATTGCGTACTTTCAATTTTATATCCTTGCATGGCTGTCTTGCATGGTTTGATTTCCCATTTTTTAAACTGTGTATTCGAATTTATATATAAGATTTTGTATTTCTACGATTCGTTTATTTTCATCATTTCTATTTATCGCAGTATATGGACAATTAAAGATAACATCTCATTTTCTTTGCTTCCACATATTATTATTAAATCTGTGTTCTCAGTAACATCGCTCAGACTAATCCCTCTGCGGGAAGTTCTAGTAAATAAGTAAAAATAAAATGATTTTTTTTTTCTCAAACTGACTTATCTAATGTCCATTAATAAATTTAGTTATCGATAGCTTCATACAACCAAACAAGAGACAATTTGCCGTCAATGTTTACTTCAAGAAGAAACATTATTAATATTTAAATAGGAACGCGACACCCTTGGGAAAATATTGTTGAAGTACAAATGTTTAATTTCGTATGAGACAGATGGTAATTTCAAAAGTTAATAAAATGTATTCTTTTCTTTTTTCCCATTAGCTAAATTAAATAAAGCACTCTACGCATTCAAATTAGCAAAACTATAAGTCAATAAATATCTTTTAAAACTTGTTTTTTTTTCTTTCGCAATCTGAAAATGTACATCTCCGGAGATTTGAGATTTTGGCTACACTACGGTTTGTATCTTTTTATTGGTTAAAAAAATAAAATATCTATTTAAACTAATTGACCAGTTTGAAAGAACTTGCAGCGTACATAAAATAAGTATAGGGTGGCGAAACATCACAGAAGGAAAACAGTCAGAAAGAAAAAGGAATGTATCAGTATTTTCTTATAGAAAAATTGGTTTTATTTAATCGCTCGGGTAAATAAGACGAAATTTTCTATAAGAAAATGTTGGTATTTATCTCCTTTTTTGACTGCCTTTGTCTCCGATCTGTCGCCACCCTGTATTTGTTTTTATAATAATAATATTTTTTCGTTTTTAAATTGATTAAAACAGATACGAAGATTCGCAGTTGTGCTTTTTTGCATGCCCGAATGTCTCATTTGAATGTCTTGATCATTCATTGTATTTCTTACTAGCCTGACCAATGAGTGTTCCCACAACTAACTGTTTTCCCATTTAGAAATTCTCATTTCTCACCAGAGAGTTTTAATAGTTATTTTCAGTTCATTATAATATACGTATTTATGACTAATACAGATAAAAAACATTAGTATTCAAAATTTTCTGGTGTAAAATCAGAATTAATAAGAGAGAAATAACGTTTAACCCATTTTAGGCTAAGCATAGAAATTTTATAAAATGTGGTATTAATTTCATTGAAATATGCTTAAATTACATTCAATAAGACAAAAAAATGTTTCGTGCATGAAAAATAATATTTTATTTGAGAAATAAAATGCATTCGACATTTTCATGCATTCGGTCAATGGTGCGCTTACGCACCATTAAATTTAAAATAATATATTTTTTTAATTTTTCCTGACTTTTGTTTTATTATTATTTTATTTACAGAACTTGCAACGTCTATTCATTATAAAAACATATGATTAATCTCAAGTAGAATAATTATACATTTTCAAAAAGTTGCACTTCTCAGTAACCGTTTCAATTTTAAAAGACTAGCATATTTTGAAAATTTCTCAACAGAAAGTGTTTACTCGAATTGAATTACTGATATTTTATACATGTCTCCAGAACCCTTTAAAATAGCAGAAAAATAAAATTAGTCAAAAATATTCTTCACAGTGTTAATAAAAAAAATATTTATTGAAAAGGTGCGTTTGCGCACCTTTGGCCGAAAATAGGTTAAAGAACACAAATGTAAGTAATTTTAAAAAGCATACAGCTATTTCAAAGCCTCTAAGTCCTCATCATCAGTGCTTATAAATTAAAGATAAAAATAAAACTATGGAATAAAAGAGGAGGGGGAGGCCTCTGAATAGAGGTAAAACTAGTATTGAGCCTATGGGGATAAATTTCGTTCTATGAAAAAATGGTCGTTCAGGGAGGTGGTCGCACAGGGAGGTGGTCGCACAGGGAGGTTTCCCTGTATATTTATCTTATAAACATACTGGGTTAGCTTAAATGATTTATCGTTTTTGAAAACACTGTGTACTGAGAGGTATACGACCTACAAAACCGGTTGATATATGACAAGGTACAGTCGTGGAAAATAAAAGTAAACACCCCTACTAACTCCTCAACAAATTATCGTAGAAGAAAGTTACTGGTACCGAACGATTGGAAATAAAGTCCACTTTTAAATGATGTATATAAAATTTCTTAGGGGGCCATCTACATATTAAAACTAACCATAATTTTTTTTTTCAATAACAGTACACAATTCTGACAGCATAAATGATCTCTACACCCTTCAATTAGTCTAAAAACAAATTTTTATGCAATTCGTACCATATGTTTCCGAGTAATTAATTATTTTAAAACAAGCGTATTTTAAGGGCTGTATCCAAATTGAAGTTCGGTACTTGATTGCTAACCCAGAGAGCCCCCTTCTGGATCAAGGCACCTTAACTCCACGTGCCGCATGAAGCGCTCAGAATCCTTGTTTTTCCTCACCAGTAAAATTTTATTCTAAAATTTGCCTTATTTTATCAGCGCATTTTTTCAAGACACAAATTTCTGTTTTTAAAAAACGGTGACAAAAGATTAAAAATTTCCTAAAATGCTCCCGTCGCGAAGGGGTTAAGCACCACTCAAGCAGTCAATGAAGCTTGCTAGATTACAGGATAGCATAAGAAATTTCAAAATATCCTGTCACTTCTATCATAGACGGCTCCTCAAACCATCATTTTGTCGTTTTTTAAGCATAATTTGAAAATTATTTGGAAGAAAAATTTGACATTTTGGATTTCCGTAAAGCAAATAATAGCTTAATAAATCTGAATCAGGGTTCATACGGGTTCTTGAATTTCCAGACTAAGAAATTCTTCGGTACCAGTATTTTCCTATAGAAAATACATCCTCAAATAAAGCGAAATTTCTTACGTTTAAACTAGATTTATTTTTCTATAACAAAATATTGATATTTTGTCTTGAAAATGACGGTGCCTGTACGAACTCTGTGAATCCATCAAAAAAATTGTAGGTTGCAATTCCTAATTTTTTCGAATATTATTTTCATAATTTATAATTCATATCATAAAATTATAATAATTGCAAATTTAACGTATTTATGTTTCGGTAAATTAGTATTATTGCGACACAAAAAATTAGCACATTAGGAGCATAATTTCAGGAGTTATACATGAAAATGTAATTTAACATTAGAAGCACTAAATTTTGAATGTTTATAATTCAAAAACTTATCATTCAAATGACTTGAAATTTGGTGTCTAGGCATAGTTTGAACCAAAGATTTGAAATATCTCGTTAAAAGTGGGTATTGTCATTAAAAAAATGAAGTTAGGATTCGTTTTAATATGTAGATGGCCCCCTAAGCAAATTTTATGTACGTCATTTAAAAGTAGACTTTATTTCCAATCGTTCGGTACCAGTAATTTTCGTCTACGATAATTTGTTGAGGAGTTAGTAGGGGGTGTTTACTTTTTTTCCCCACGACTGTACATACACACACCCAGTTTAAAAGCCCGCATGCGGCTTGCGTTCAACAACGCATCATTGCTGCTGTGACGGACATTGACAGAAACATGTTGTTGAACGTATGGACGGAACTGGATTGCCATTGGGATGTTTGCCGGGTGTCCAAGGGTGCACACATTGAACCTTTGTAGTATATACCAGAAACTTGGTGAAAGTATGCATCTTTTCATGTATGACCCGCGTTTGCACATCGTATACTTGTAAATAAACAGTCTTTTGAAACCAGATGAATTATTTAGATTAACCCTGTATATTCAGTTCTTAATTTAAGACGAAATGCAACTCCTCCACTTCTCTAATTTTAGTAAATATTTAAACATTGGTCTGAATTCACAGGAGATCATAAATACTACCCTCCGGAGACCAGCGGAACAGAACTGTGTATTGGATTTTGCTACTTGATAATAAGAAATCCTTGGCGAGCAGTATTTTCTAAAATTTTCTCGACCCCTGCTTTGAAAATCTTTGCTCTGTTCATTTATTAGACTTTATTATATATGTATGTTTATAGATATAATCAAAATTTATTAAAAAATATATTTTACTGAAGACGAAATTGCTTTAAATTTTGTATAATAATGTCTCAAATATAAATATGCGGCTTCAGGTTACAGGGACATGCATTACGTTTGCTATTACTAAAAAATATCAAAGCTCCGGTACATTTTTTGTTAGAAATTAAAATCTGTATTATTGATTTTATTACTACTACCGTCACGATGTGATGAAAATACACAATTTGTCAATATTTTGAATGTAAATTATGAATTACGTATACTAATTATGCAGTAATCGCACAGTATTGTCAAAGATGACGCTATTTGAATCGGGGTTTATCTCTTTAACCCTCACAGAGTAAGTGAATGTGTTTCTCGAATGTTGAATTCACTCTGTAATTTTCGAAAAAGTTTATTCCAAAATTAGGAAAAACAATTTTACAATCTTTTTTCCACCGAAGTTTTAAAAGTGAAATGTAATTAAATTTTTCTGGTGCAAATCTTGATTACAATTAGGTGGGATACAATATATCCCACCGCCCCTGGGGATTAATACAATTTTGTATGTTAGAATGTAATATTACATACAGGTGTTTGCACATATCGGTGTCTTCTAATTCCTAAACCAGTTCCCAACAGCAGAAAAGTTTCAAATGTTGTTCTATCTCATATTAAAAGGCATTTACGTCAGATTTTGTTTCTTCTTGTAAGAGTGTTCGGTACAAAAAATTCTGAAATGCATTTTTATTTTATTGCCTTAAAACAAATTACAGAATTTTTTTAGTTAAATAGGCAAAAACGGCATGTTTTTTATCATGATTAGATCCGGAGATATAATAGTTTTTTGTCTTGTGATTCCACGCGCGACGCGCCCTGTATTGAAAATTTAACTTCATTTACCTCAGAATGAATTTTGTCATGATTTGTGAACTTTGAAAGGCTATATCTAAAATTCTCTATGAGGTGTATGTATGAAATTTTCAATAAGTTTCTGCATTATATACTTCTATAAAATTTTCTTCTCGATTTTTTATTTTGAGTGACAATTGTGAAAATATTATAATTAATGCAAAAGTCAATCATTTAAAAACTTCATATTTTTGCTTAAAATTTATTATGAACTTTATATTTAACTAGGAGGCTCTGCCCCCTGCAAGCTACGCTCGCCAACCCCTGTTCAGACACCGCAGAATATAAAAACACGCTAATCTGATTGGTTTAAAAAATATTATAGAAGATTGAATTATACTGAAAAAAGCTGTGCAGATCTCCCTGTAAACGAGTTTCAATTCAATTTCCTTTGATTTCAAAAATTTAATGCCGAATCAGTTGCTGTTAAGACATCCAATGGTTGTTTTCGTGTTTGATTAAAGAGGATCGGTTAAACGTTTGAAAAGAAGCTAAAATAAAAGGAATTAAGTGTACAAAGTCTTTGTCTAGCCTAAGTCATGTGACTATCATCAACAGTTCCGGTCGAACCACTTCGCTTTTTATATTCCTGGTGCCATTTTGGTACTTTAATATTAGACAGGTACAGGTGATAAGTCGCCAAATATTATTTTATCGCCATCATTTCATCGATATTATAATAGTCCAAGTCATGTAACTGCCATAAATAAATACGCTCTGATCCCTTCACTTTTCATATGAAAGTTTGGCCCAGATATCATGTACGGCCCCATATTGGCGCGATTTTTTTCCGACGCCAATTTGGGGAAAACATCAACAGCATAAACAACAACATCCGGCTTATCAAATCAAACAAAATAACAATACTATGGCGCCAGCTAAGTACCCGCTGCGTATATGACATTGGCGTCAGAAAAAAATAGCGCCAATATGGGACCGTATGTGGCATCTGTGCCGAAAGTTTTCCATTTCGATTTAAAAAAAATCATTTTTTTCGAATAATACTACATAAAACCATTGTCGCAAAGAATTCTTGGTACTGTTACGCTAGTCGGGTGCAAATCTCGCCAATAATTATTTTTCCACTCGCTAGTTAGCATTTTTTTTCGAGTGGTAAATTAAAACATTGCTTTGAAGTTGAAATTAAATGTCATCGTTTGTTACATCATTTAATATTTGGCCAGATGCCATATACGCACCCGGTTTGGCGTGATTTTGTTTACGAAAATTTGGCGAAATCCTCGTTTTCGAATACCAGTTACATATGTATTTTTGGTACTTCTTAGTTATCCCGTCGACCAAAAATATATCACCAAACTATAAGATTAAATGCCAATGGTTGATCGTAAATGACACATTCACTTGACTTTAATCAAGTTACACGTCTTTACGTCATCAAGTGATTTTTATTTCGACGTTTTATTTGTATATTTATTAATGTTATACTATTTTCTTTGTTCTTTCGTTATTTAAAATAAAAATTATGTCAGTTTGCAAAATTTGGCAAGTGGTTTGGCAATTTATATAATTTGGCGAAATGGGTCGATGGAATAACTAAGTAGTACCGTATTTTTTAATTATTTTCTATTATTTTTTATTTTTAAAGAAAATAACCAAAAAAATGATTAACTATAGAACAAAACAATTTATGTAATTAAAAAAAAGAAAATAGAGTAAATAAAGATTTATTATTAAACTAGCTAACTTGCCCGGCGTTGCCCGGGTACATAAAAAAACTGCACGAATCGCGAAAAACCTCTGAAAATCACAATAAGATATTGCGAAAAAATTTTAAATCGCTGCACAAATTTCGCAAAGAGAAAGAAAAATTATATATTGTGCTCGAAGATTGAAAGTTGATTCAACTTCTATTAACGTCTTTCACTAATGTGGAAAATTGGTAAAAAATCGCTAAAATACACTAAAAATCACATACAAAATACCCGAAAAATTCGAAAATTGTTATACGAAATCCGAATAAACTTTATTGAAATGAAGGTAGAAATTACTTTAGTATTATAGGTTAAAAATGGAATGTCAAAAAATTGCAGCAGATCGCGAAGAAACGTAAATATCGAATTAAAAATCACCTGATGACGTAACAAACATGTGTAAAGTGTTTAATGTCAAGTAAATTTGACATTTACGATCACCCATTATTGGCATTTAATCTTATAGTTTGGCGATATTGTTTTTGGTCTACGGGATAATCATGTAGAACCACAAATTATTTCTGTTCGTATTTAAAGGTAGATAAATAGCTCTTCTTTATATAAATAAATAAAATAAATGCTTATATGTATATGAAAAATAAATAGTTTTCCAGTAAATATACGTAAAATTCACTTCACTCGCCAAGGCCATTTCCTCTAACTCACCAAAACCCATATATCAAAAATATACCAAATACTCTTCAATCTGTTGCCTGATACTAAGTAATCACAATAATGTAAATAAATATTAGGCATAGATACGTACCGGGTTTGGCGCGATTTTTTTTTTCACGCCAATTTGGTGAAAGCATCGTTTTTGAATACCAGTTGCACATATATATTTAAATTATTTTCTATTATTTTAAAAGGAAGTAGCAATAAATAATAAAAAGTTTAATTAATGTCTATAGAACACAACAGTTTATATAACTGTAAAAAAGAAAAGAAAAGTAAATAAACAACTTATTAATAAATAAACAACAATAGCCGACTTACCATGTCAGGCAAAATAACGATATTTTGAAGCCCATTTTGTACCATGGAGCGTATATGACACCTGTGCCAACAAAACTTTCAATAATATAGTAAATATGTCATTTGGTGGTGGCTTCATTATCGAAGATTATAAAATATGTGTATATATGCCACATTTTTACATTAAAATTTAAATACTTATTTACATAGTTATAATTTTAACTCCTTTTTATGTAATTTACATTTGAATATAAAGATTTACTCCGAAATGTTCTCCTACACTTAAAAAAAAAATTATTGCGACCTTCGCCTGGCTTATTTCACGCTTCTGCCTTTGTGGCTTAAAATTGCATTGTTTGGCGACCAAGGTAATAATTAATTAGCATGTAACTCACAAATAAAGCCTTTCTCCTGTAAGACAAACGATGGGAAAATTACATAAAAATGATAATTAAATTGAATAAAAAAGTAAAGAAGGACTAAAAGACTGTTACTTAAATTTTATTTCTTCAAGTTTTTCTCAATCACATTTTTATTAACCTGGCGAAGCGAAAAATCGCCAAATAATGTATCAATTGCTTCTTTCATACTAATTTATTTTTTAAGTTTTATAAACATTCCTTTCATATTTAAATTAAATATTTTCATTTTATAAATTTTATCTCGCATTAAAAAGGTTTTTGATTCTTTTTTTTAATTAAACAAATAACAGTTATTTTCTTTTAATTTGCGAGTTGTTTACATTATTTTCTAACGGATATAGCCATTTCAATTCATTTATCAACTATAATTTTCACCAAAATGACCACTGGCAACCCTTTCGCCGAAAATATCAATAAAATACAATAATCTAAGCATTGTATCATGTTACTTTTATTCACAATTTAAGTTACTTGGATTCCCTTAAATATAATTAATATAATTCCTTAAGTTAATATTAGTTTTTGTTGCATTAAAATATTTCAATTTGTTCGTTTTCTGTAAGCAAGTAATCCATATTGGTTTACAATGGAAGTCTATGGGAATTTGGCGAAATATTAGAGATATCGCCAAGTTGGCGTCACTTTTGGCGACTCATTTTGGTCGCCAAATTTGGCGATATGCCGCCAAGTTGGCGATAAACTTGGCGGCGTTTGGCGACAGAACTGTGTCCCTCTACGGTAACCTCCTTATTAAATGCATTAAATGCTGTTCAATATTTGCATAAAAAATTCGCTAAAAATTCAAAAATCGCAGCACGAATTCCGAATAAACTTTTTTGAAAAGAGAATAAAATTTACTACATTGGGATAAAAGAAAGAAACCATATTCTTCTCACTTATATGGAAAAATCGCCTCGAAACATAAAAAAACACTAAAAATCGCATAAAAAGTTAAATAAAAAAAATCTAATCAAAAAATCGAAAATCGGACTTCGAGATGCAAAACTTCATATATAGACGTACCTTTTCCCCAAATTTTGTAGCTCTACGTGCAGTGGTCTCTTCAGAACACCGTCGACACACTCACTCACTCACTCACACACAAACTTCTTTCTTTATTATTATACTAGCTAACTTGTCCGGCGTTGCCCGGATACGTAAAAAAACAGCACGAATTGCGAAAAACCTCTGAAAACGAAGTTAAGTATAATCATCCAACAGACAAACATCCAAATAACTACGAGTTTTTTTTACGATTTGTTATTTAGTTAAAAAATTTGAATTTTACCATTTTTGAAACATTTCATCTGATTTTATAAACGTGTATTTTCAAGTGAGATTAGTTGTAATTATGTGGTGCTAAATTAAGGGTTATTGTAAAATTAATGCGTTTATACAGGCTATTATGTAAAAAAATCATAGCCATACACAGATTTTCAAATGCAGGATGGTGTCAGAATTGATTGAGAATGGATTTTTTTTCCTAAACGGTTTTGCTAAATCTTGTTACGATTTGTATTGGATAAACAATTTTAATTTTCAACTTGGCTTGGCTGGCACCGACTCCAAAAAATCAAATTAATGTACATAAATATAATAATACGCATGGCAAATACAATGCTCTTAATTTAATTTCTTATTAACTATTATGTAAAAAAATTATTTTTTATTTTGTAGTAGCTTTTGAAGTCGGTTTTATTTTTGGTAAAAAAGTTTATTTTTCACTTTTTAGTCCTTTTTTGATTTACAATTTTTGCATGATCCTTTTGGAGGAAATTACGTACTTTTAAAGAAACTTTTAAAGATGTTATTTTGATAAGTAAATACTTTTGTCCAGATTTGTGTGTACATTAAAAACACAGGTTTTTTGTGAAAATTCTTTATATATATATTACATTTATTCTTCTTCAGATTTAATAGCTTTATTTTTTAGTTAAATATTTTTGTTTCTCTATTTGGACATGGGTAGAACGACAAGAGATGCTGCTCGCATGAAAAAATATCGAACTTTGGATACTGACAATAAAAAGTTCTTCGGCTTACTAAAAATGCTCTATGAAATAGAGAAGAGAGACAAAATGACTTATTTTTCATACTTTCTAACCGATGACCAGGCCCTTATTTTCCGGGTTGCCCTAGATGAACGGGTTTGATACATGGCAATTCTCAATTTGAAAATATTTTAACGCGCTACAGATTATTAATGAATGTATTTCCAAACTTAAAGTCACGTTTGTCCGATAAAACTTTTCATGTGAACATTCGCACAAACTTAAAGTTCTAATCAAGACTCCCTTATCATATTATCCCTTATCATAATATGATAAGGAAGTCTTGGTTCTAATCTTAGTACAGGCGAAAAAAAAAAATTCCGAAATTTGCCTTTAGTTGTCATAGTATTGGCAATTTATAGTATTGGTCAAATATTTAGTTTTATCAAAAAAAAAAAAAAAAAATGATCGTTTTGTTTAAAATATATCATTTTTACTCACTGAATCATTTTGCCGAGCGCCTCAAACTCATTTATCTGCGTAATGTAAAAATATTAAAATGTAGCTGATTTATGAAGAAGAATGCGTGTTTTTTTTAATGTCTGGCATCATTTTCTGTTCAAAAAATGTAAAAAAGTTACTTTTATTTGTAATGTGAAAATGGCATCAATAAGGATATAATGAATAAAAGTAATAAACCATGAATATTTTCCCTTTACTTTCAATATAAATGGAGTACTTCAGTTGCCACAATTACAAAATTTGTATTAAAAACTACAAAAAAATTAATATCTCAAAAACAAATTGAGATACAGATTTCAAACAAATTGCATTTAAAAGCACATTTTTTCCCCCGAATGAAGGTGTAAAAATTGAAAATGTACGATGTTTATAAGTTGAAAAATTTGCAGTAGAAAAAATTGCCAAACCGAAATTTCATTTCGAATTTCAAAGTGCTGCCATTCGCAAAATGACGTATGCGTTACGCACAGATATGTTTGTCCTTTATAATATAGACTAGGGGGTCGTACCCGGGCTTCCCGGGTTACAAAATATAGGCGAAAACATTTTTTTTTAAATTGAAAACTAATAATTTTTTTATATGCAATATTTTTTTTAGACTGCCCACTTACATTAAAAAAAGCATTTTGCATATGAAAAATACGAATTATACAATCAAATAAATTTTTGAAATTTATCAAAAGCGACATTTTTTTATTAGCCGCATGCTAAGAGTTATTTGACCAAGACTTTGCTACTTACAGCATCCTTTTATATTCTGATAATTTCAGAGCTTACATGTCTGTTAAATGTGTGTTTTATTTATATTATTTTATTTATTTATTCACAGGGGAGTTTTTTTAAAATGGATGTTAGCCGTAAGAAAAGGATGAACTCTTTATTTTGTTTTAAGGGCAAACGGATTAATCTTTCGTAATCGAGCTCCGCGTGCTATAGATGAATAAAAAAATATTTCATGCTTTAAAATTGTTTTTAAAACCATAGACAATCAGTAAACTGAGATGAACTTTGCAAACAAATTCCATTTGAAAAAAAAAAATCCTATTTGGTGATCGAAAAATTTAAATTGTACGATTACAAATATGTTAGATTTGTGCTCTTTCAAAATTATTCTTTTATTTGTTTATAAAAGGAGTATTAATTTTGTTAATTTGTCTTTCACAAATATGATAGATTGGTGTTCTTTTAATATTATTCTTTTATTTGTTTATAAAGGAAGTATTAATTTCGTATACAAAAATAGTCAGAAACAAATGCTGAACAATGTTTGTTGCTTTATGTGCAAAATGTTTATTATTATAATGTATTGAAACCGGCACGTGGTAAGATAAACTTTAAAAAAATCATGCTTAAAAATTATTTTAGAAAACATAATACGTCAGTCAATTAAGATATAGTTTTTAAACATTTGAAAGTAAATTTTTCCCCTATGCGACGAAAATTGAAAATGTACACTGTCTGAAGATTAAAAAATTGCAGTAGAGAAAATTTCAAAACCGAAATTTGATCCTGAAGTGTTGCCATTCGCAAAATGACGTCAGTGTTACGCAAATACGTTTGTTTTTTATAATGTAGATACATAATCAGTAGAATACAATAAATATCAGTTATTGCGATGTGGTTATCAATTGAGGCTCTAATGCTTGGTATTCCGGAATGAAAAACAGCAATTTTCACCTTCTCAAAATTTGCATACGCACTTCTCATATCCATATTCATCATTTAAAAAAACGTATTTTGTTTGATCATTTAAAAATCATTTTAACTCGAAACTTGAAGTCACGATTGCCAGCAACATCTTTTATGTGAACAGAAGCACTCTTTTACTCGAGATTCTAATTTCAATTGTGGAGGGTAAAATTTTCTGTAATTTATGTTTTTTAGACGCATTTGTGTTAAAATGTTTAGTTTTATCTAAGAAAATGATGGTTTTCTTTTAAATATGACTTCACTTAAATAAGCATTTTGCCTAGTGCCTAAAACTTAGTATCAGTACACATGCAGAAGGAAAAACAATATAGATAATTTATGAGAAAAATGCGTGTTTTCAAAAGCAGTAAGTCATTTTTCATTATTATGCCCCTAATATAATATTATGCTCCTAATGGGATTTTGCGCCACTGAACCGTATACAACAATTTTTATCAAAAATTTTGAATTTTTATCAGAAATGGCATGAATAAAGATAAAAATACCTCATTATTTCTCTCTTGTCTGCAATAATGAAAGCTATCTATTTTTCACCATTTGAAGAAATTTCATAGAATGCTTTTAAAATTAAATATAAATGTGGGGATATTAAAAAAAACAAAAAAAAACAGATAGTGTGATCACCTCTACAAATGAACAGCTTTCAGTTAAAATATATATATATATATTAGTACAATTGGTTCAGCAGAAAGATCAGGGCAGATGACTAAAAAACACATCTGTGTTTTAAATATATAGACTATATAAAATTATGAAAAATTAAATTAAGCAAATTATGTTATTTTCATAAAATTATAGTAGAATGTCTTAAAGAATAGCATTAAAATTTTATTATTCGAGAGAATTTTCGACAAAAACTTCAGGAATATGATATTATTTTAAATCTCAAATTATTTGTTTACTTGTCTAACTCGGCGAAGCAAGTCCATCCAGGCGAGAATCATCAATTTTTGTAATATAATTATAAATCGCTATTATTTGCATGTCACCTCTCTTTTATAAAGACAATCTTAAATTTTTGTAAAATATTGCGTTTTTTATCAGTGTGCGATTTCGATTACAATATTTTCAAAAGTGAAGCTTTTTCACCTGTGAAGAATTTCAAAGCAGCTGGCCTGTGAAAATGACGCACTTCTACAAAACATAATTCAGGTTTAAGAATTAAAATATACGCTTTTTTTTAAAATGACGTCATTTGTATCCGCTTTTACAATCCAGTTTAAAACTTCGTCTATCGAAAAGTACGCATATGACGTCATTATCACGGAATAACAGACAATATTCCTGACATAGCCCATATTTTAATTTCAACTTTTTTTTCAGGTTTTACGAGAAAATGGCAACAAAAAGATACAGTATCTCTTATTTTCGACTATTTTCCGTTTACTTTCAATAGAAATGAGGTACTTTTGTTGCCACGATTAGAAAAATGGTATTAAAAACTACAAAAAAAATTAATATCTCAAAAATAAATTGAGATACAGCTTTCATACAAATTGCATTTAAAACAGCATTTTTTTCCTCATACAACGGTGTAAAAATTTTAAATATGCGATGTTTAGAAGTTTAAAAATTTGCAGTAGAGAAAATTGCAAAACCAAAATTTTATTTCAAATTTCAAAGTGTTGCCATTCGCAAAATGACGTATGCGTTACGCACAGATATGTTTGTCCTTTATAATATAGATAGGGTAGATATTTTTCAAAATCCTGAGAAGAAATTAAAATTACACATTTTCTGCACAGAACGGTGGAAAATTTACGCAAATCAGGCAAATGGTTCAAAGTTATATCAAAAGTTAAATATATTTAAATTTTTAAATTTAAAATTTTATTCTAAAATGTTTTAAAGCTTTCGGTATCTTTTCACATGCCATACGTTCATTATATAAACACTTTTCACAAAACATTTCATTCGAAAATATCTATAAATAAAAAAAAATAGAATTTTGTGTCCTTAAGTAATGAAATTTACATATTTATATGGTCCTTGGGACCTATAAAGCTTATTTAGAAAAAAAAATTCTTTATGCTGTAATAAGAAAAGTGATGTTTCAGTTCCCCATGACCGAGTTATTTTTCTTAATTTTTACATTTTATGAATTTTCAGTGTTTTTGCGTGTTTAAATCAATAACAACAACAAAGTCTATCTTAAAATGAATCTAACTTCTATGTTATTAAATGAAAAGTTAAAGTAAATGTCTTAATTTAGCTAAAGTAAGATGAGCCAGATTAGAGTAAGTTTACTTTCTTCATTAAAGGAAAAGAGAAACAACTTTCTGTATACTATTTCTTTAGAGGGTTTTTCATATTTATCTATAAATATTTACTTGAAATTACGTGATATTAAACTCGTCAGAATTTTGACATTTAAGATTTTCATATTTGACTTATGTGACAGTTCTTCTTAATATTTTAAACGAATTCAGTCTAATAAAATTTGAGGCCAACTTTTATCTTAATTGAAAAGTTAAAGTTTAAATTTTAATTTACCCAAGGAAAAATCACATAAAACTGTCTGCGTACAGTTTTAACAAAAATATTTTATATAATTTATAATTTTTTCTCCTTATTTAATCATAGAAAAATATTAAAAACTCTGAATTTACACGATGTGACTGCTAAATCTGCAAATTAAATATTAATTAGAAATTTTCTAATGAGAAATAGTGGTGCAAGACTTAAAGAGCTTTCATTACCTCTCTAATGCCCATTGTAGCATATATTCGACTACCCTCAACGTTTCTAATTTAGGGGATTTTTCATTCAGATATCCCAAATTCATACGAGAAATTTAAAAAAGTGATCTTTGATATATTTATTAGCTGAACAGTGCTGAACAATGAAGCAGCGGTTAAGGGGTTGCCTAGTTGAAGTCAACTTTACACCCAGTCTTATAATTGTGATGTCTTACGTATATAGAAGAGCCATTGGGAAGAAAATAAATGTGTAGTTGTTTACAACTACTTAAAAATGGAAAAATTAAAGATTTTACTAGCATAGAAGCTTTGAACATTTAAGAGAAATAAATTAAAGAAGGTTTAAAACTTGATAGAAAAAATGAATTATGTAAAAATATAGGTATAGCTGCAGTACTAGACTGCTGTAAAGAGTAGAATAATAAGTAAAGAATAAAAGTTAGCACTAGTTCAAAGGTTACTCTCACCAAGCTTGGGCAAGGACAGGCGGTTAAGGAAGGCAGCAAGGCTGCTTACACAAACAAAAAGGCACTAATCAGGGCAATATAATTTTTTTTTATTTCTATATAGATATATAGAGGGGTTTTTTTGTTTTTTTTTTAAATATAAATATAAAAGTAAAAAGAAGGAAAGAAATTTACTAGAGCAATCTGAAGCGGTGAACACAAAGCTCACGGGGATTCCATAATTGAGGAATATTTGGGGCGTTTGCGATGGTGGGGCTCGAAGGCGTCGTAGTCTGGGAGCGCTGCCACAATATCATTTGGAAGGTCGTATAAAGTAGTGTAGAATTTTTTTGCAAGGTCTTTAATTCTTTTCCTAAGGGTGATAGTATTTAGGTCCCTTCGGACAGTGGAGTTACGTAAGTACCTCGAGGCGCCTCGAACGGTGCGGAGATTTTTGTTATGTAATTTGCTAAGGTTATCCATAGTGGTCTTGCAGGTAAAGCCCCAGACAGGACTGGCATAAGTGATTATGGGAAGGATACAAGAATTATAGAGGAGAAGTTTATTGCAGACAGAAAGGGTTTTACTATTAAGAAGTGGTTTAAGGGCAAGAGAAGCTCCGGCGACTTTCCCCCTGATGGAGAGAACATGTTTGCTCCAGGTGAGCCTACGATCAAGGATGACACCCAGGTACTTGGCCTCGTCGGACCAGGGAATAGTGGTGTTATTAATTGTTAGTCTTTGGGGATAGATAAATTTACGAGAGAACTAAACAGCTTTAGTTTTATTTTCATTGATTAGAACGCGCCATAGGTCGCACCAGTCAAGGAAGTCATCTAGATGAGTCTGCAGGTACCTGTATAGACTATATGGGTGATGTGCTGAGGCGTAGATACATGTATCGTCCGCATACAGAGCTAAATAAGTAAGTAATGAGCGTGGGATGTCATTGAAAAATATGTTGAATAGCATTGGGTCCAACACGCTCCCCTGAAGGATGCCGCTAGTATAAGAAGAATAATGGATAAGATGTTATTAATGCGGACTCTAAAAGTACGACCGCAAAGGTATGAGTATATTAAGTGTATTAGTCTGGCACGGAATTTTAGCTTAATTAATTTGTAGATAAGGCCTTCGTGCCAGACTTTGTCAAAAGCCTTTGCGATGTCAAGGAAAATGGCAGCAGCAGGGATCTTCGCGTTGAGCTTTTCGCTGAGAAACTCAACAACGCGAAGGAGCTGGTGTTGGGTTGAATGTTTTGGGCGAAAGCCAAATTGTTCAGGCATAAGGATGTTGTTTTGCTGAATAAAGTCCTGCAACTGGGTCCTAATGACACGTTCGATGACTTTACTGAGAGAAGGAAGCAGAGAGATAGGTCTGTAGTTAGTAGGATTAGAGAGATCAGTTCCAGTTTTGGGTATGGGTGATATGATAGAGAGTTTCTAAAGTTTCTGGAAGTAGTTAAATTTAAAGATAGCATTAGTAAGATTGTTGATATAGATGGTTAGGTGGAAGGTTTTTAAGAGCAGTGTTAGAAATTTTGTCGTAACCTGGGGTCTTGCATTTTTTCAATTTTTTAATAGTATTATGTATTACAATAGGCTGAATTGTAGGGGGGTCATCAGGGGGGACGGCTAGGAAATTGCGAAGAGTTTCACTAACCTCATCAAGATGCGCCTGGCTAGCGAGGTTTGGGTTCGGAGAGAATTGTAAAGCGTAGGAGTTGGCAAGTAGGTTTGCTTTATCCTGGTCAGTATAAGCATAGTTAATATTATTGTCCGAAAGAGGGGGAATGGGAGAATATTTTTTATTGAGTTTACGTTTGATTAGCCAAAGAGAATTATCCTCGCTAGCAAGATTTTTGAGGAAATTATTCCAACTTTTTTGCTTTTCTTTAAAAAGGCAATTTTTGATTCTATTGTTAGCTCTATTGATTAAGGGTTTAAGGGAGGGATCTCTAGAATTTTTAAATTGATGCCGGAGTTGGTTACGGTGCTTAATCAGGTTAAAAATATAACGGGGAGGAATGAATGAGTTATTATTTTTGAAGGTATTGAAGGTAGCATGGTTTTGGGCTTCAATAATTTTAAAATTTAGAAAATCCACAGCATCATCAATATCAGTTGTAGAGTTACTTATGGGAAAAGTAATATATTGGTTATCAAGATGGTTGGTAAATTTTTTCCAATCAATGGCCACGGAAGGAGGTGGAGAAATAGGGTTTATTATATCAATTTTGAAACAGACAGGGTAATGGTCAGAGGAAAGATCTTTAATGACAGTAGAGGTGATAGGATAGGGAAGATTTTTAGAGATAGCAAGATCAATTATGGAATCATGGGTATTAGGCGCCGTGCTTATGGGTGTAGGAGTATTAGGTGCGTGTAAGCTTAATTTAAGGTGTTGGACAAGATTATGAAGAGAGGTACCCCGAGGAGAATTACCGTGACAGTTCCAACGCCTACTCTTGGCATTATAATCGTCAACAAAGAAGCAGTGTTGGTGATGAGAAAAGAGTTGAGTTAAACTATTAACAGGAAAGTTACCAGTAGGTGGTGCGTAAATTGAAGCTAAGTTAATGTTAATGTGGGGAAGCTGAATGACTATACTAGTGTATTCAATGTCACTAAAAGTAGAAGTGCTAAAAAGATAGTGAGGGATATGGTGCTTTATGTAAATAGCAGTGCCGCCTCTCGGGGTGCCGTCTGAGCGGGGTGTGTGAAATAGCCTATACCCAGGAATGTTAATATTAAAGGTAGGGCTGAAAGTTTCCTGTAAAAAAATGACATCTATTTGAGGGTGATCAGAAATGAAAAGTTTAAGTTAATTTAATTTGTGATGTAAAGAGTTGCAATTCCAAGAGAGGAAGATTAAAGAGGAAAAAAAAGGGGAGGAATTACTCATTATTGGGTGAGTTGAATTCCGTGGCCAAGCTGTCAAAAGCGTTGATAATAATAAATATTCTTTCCATTGGATCATTGCAATTTTTTGAAAGTCTAGCTATGTTTTGGAAACATTGGATGAATTTATTAAATTTAAAGATTTCTTTCGTCTCTTGAAAAGTTTTAAGGATATCTTTTAGATCAGTTATATAATTAGAGCTGTTAAAAGTTTCTGGTGCCGCAGTTTCAGGGTCTTTTGGCTTATTTTCGTTAGAATTTGCTGTTTCAGGCTTAGGTGCTGGAGTTGCAGCCGTATCTGGGGCTTTCTTAGTAACTTGAGGGCTGAGGCTGGTTTAATATAATTATAGCTTGCCATAGTTTGGGCTAGCATGTCTGGGAAAGATTTAGCTGGTTTTTCTTTTATGGAAGATTTTGAGGCTTGGTTGTTTTTATGAAATTGGGGGGTTTTAGGGCAACCACGATAAGTAGCCGGGTGAGGGCCAGAACAGTTGCTACATTTAGGAGTAATTTTTCCGATTTTGTCACAATCAGGGGTTAAGTGCCCTCCTGAGCACTTGGCGCAGCTAGCAGGGAGGTTATAGATTTCTGATGAGTGCCCAAATTTTTGGAAACGGTAACATTGTTTTACAATGCTCGTGCCTTTAAAACATTAAATTGTGAATTTTATATAAGATATTTCAGTTATTTGGTAAATTTCCTCGAACTTTGCTCTTGGCAAGACATTTACTACACAAAGAGGCATTGGGTTATCGGTCTTTCTGCTTTTCATCATGGAAGCTCTATTGGCTATGAAATTATGCTGTTTTAGTTCATCAATGATGATTTGTGGGTCAGTATAACAAGGGATTCCGCGAATTACCACTTTCCGAGGGCGCTGTTCCGCACGGCTCAGGGTAGTGTATGCTATGGCGTTAGTATCCAAATAAGCTTGAGTTTTACGGAAGTCAGAGTCATTTTTGCAATGAACTTTTAATAATTCCCTATCCATTTTGATGAGGGGTTGGTTTCATTTTGTTCTTTAATTTTAGCGGCAAGTTCATGCCATTTACCCTTAATTTCAATGTAGAAGGGGTGTATTTTAATTTTAGGGGTGGTGGGTGTTCCAGAGTCACCAGCTACGTCGCCATCGTGTGGGGTGCTGTCCATATCATCGGTTTCATGATTAGCTTTAGCTTTATCAGCTAACATGGCGTATTTGTTTTGTAATGGTAAACTACCGTTTTCAGTACGCGTTCTCTTACGGGTTACATTTTTAGCAGGGAGTAAGCCCTCAGTAGGGTCCACTACAATTGCTTTAAGATCAGTTAATGTTTCGATTAGGTCTAAGTTATATTTAGAAATAAAAAGTTTAAATTCAGATAATTTACTCAACCTGAAGGGGTCAAATGGCTCTTTAAACAAAAACATCACAGTAGACAAAAGGCTACTCACATTTTGCTGTTGGTCTTGACGGGTGGAGTAGTCCTGGCTTTGAAGCAGTCCTTTAAGGTGGTTGTCACATTCCAACAAGAATTTCGTGACGATCATTTTTTGTTTTTCACCCGATAGTTGAGGAAATTCGTTTCAAGCAGAAGCAAGGTCTGGCGATTCGATACCGCTCACAATGCGTTGAGCATTCTCGTCGAAGCGAAATGGATCCTTAGCATCCATCATTTTAAAGTTCGTAGAACTCCCAATATGATACTACTATGCTGGAACAACAGTTCACAATAAAGTCCTATTCATACGAACTGGAGTTACATCATGCACCGCTGTCACCAATACACATAATAGAAGCAAGAATAATTCTCAATATAAAAAAGCAGGAGCAGGTGCGCCTTGCCCGCACCGCATTCGATAGCACTCGATGAAAAACAAGTCTGATCAGTTCAGAAGATAGAGTGAATCTGCTGATGCTGAGTGCTGAATATTTATTAGCAGACATTCCGTCAATAAATAAATCGAAATTCATTATATAAAGTTTCCGGTACAAATTCAGATACTCTGAATTACGGAATATTTAGAACGCATTCTAACATGACTATTAGAGCGAAAAACCTTTCAGGGGCAAGGTACTTCTATTCGTAAAATGTTAAAATAATTTAATGACACCAGTATTTACAAGAGAATTTATTTGCAAAGAAGTAAAAGTATATTTTCGCGTGTTTAACCCCTTCACTGTCGCTTAACCCTTTCCGACGCGGTGTCCTTAAAAAAGGACACCTAATTTTAATTCAAAAACTGACAAACGGCACCAGGAATATTTAACTAAATTTTTCCTATGATTATGTACATGAAAATAAGCAAGTTCGTATTTTCTAATAAATTCGTTTATAAATTGCGGTGTCAGTCCATTATTTCATCAGTTTATAAACAGAATTACCCCGCGCCGGTAAGGGTTAATATTTGGAAAAACCATCAAAAAAGTACCTATTTCTTTTATTACAGAAAGTGAATAATTATAACGTTTCTAAATAAAATATGCAATTATTATTATTTTTTTTAAGGTGAAAAAAAAAAGATGTTATAGAACAAATTCACATTTATAGAAAAGCCATCATGCGAGAATTATGGGTCTTAATGTTTGTTTTACACCATACAAATTAATGCTAATAAGACCTTTATTTTTTACATCTTAGATCTTTATTTATCATCATCACACAAAATTTTACAAATAATATTTGAAATAATATAAATATATATACATTAAATTTTGATTATTAATAATTTTTTTTGAGAGTTATATATTTCGAAACATGCAATATAAATCCCAACATTACAATCAGCTCCAAAAGCCAAACCCAAAAGGAACAATGGAACAATAAAGCAGATGTATGGATTCCCTAGTTGCTTGGCAACTTTACATCCAGGCTAAGAATATATCGTGTTACAATGCAATGGGAGCCATAGAAAAAAGAGCGTTTAAACGCGGCTGGTAGCCATGAAAAAGAGAAATTAAAAGCTAAGAAGATAGACAATTTTTAAAAGAAAAAATTGTTAGTATAACTAGTAGAAAAAAAATGTTCCATATGATCCACATAAATGTCCAGGACAGGCGAAAAAGCTACCAAAGGAAGCCCTATAAAAAAAAGACTCTAATCAGAGACCATACATTTAATATAACTTGATAAGTAAAAAATTTAACATATTGAAGAAATAATGAAAATAAACTAAATTGTGTACATATTTACAAGAGAGTTTAATTTACTGCAAGGAAAAAGTAATAAAAATGTAAAAAAAGCTACTATGAGGAGAGTTCTAACTAAATAAACAGTTAAACGCAAAAGCCGAGGGGAGCAAACGACAGCAAGAGGGCGGCGTCCACCCAGTCTAGTAATTTGAGGTGAATAAAACAATAAGAATGAAAAAATAAGAATAATAACATGAAAAGAGCATAAAATTCAATTCAAGAAGCTTTTTTTTTTATAAGTTTAGAAACAAACATCACAAACAAAAAGAAAGCAAAAGTTTAACAAATGAAGAGCTTAATCTTCGTTAATGTTGATATGACTTGCAAGTGTATCAAATTCAGTTATTATAACCATCAATTTTTGCATCGGATTATCGAGTTTCTTAGTCTGAGTTGAGATGTTCTTTATACATTTTAGGAATTTAGTGATTTGAAATTTTTTTAAAACTTCGTTGAAAGTATTAAGAATGTCTTTTATATCATTGGTGTAATTTGTAGGAATTTTAGAATTTTCTATAGTAGGGGAGGAATGGGTGTTTGCGGTAGTACTATCATTGATATCAGATAAAGAATAAATCCAAAAGGTAATATTCAAAGACTTCACACGGAAATGCCAGTTAATCTTTTCTGGTTTCAGAAGTTTTTTACAGCAATTAAATCTCCAGCCCGGAAATCTGACGGGCACGAGAAATAACGAACGACACCTCAGCCCGTGATATTGACGAGAGCGAGAATTAAGGGGTTAAAAAAGGTGAAATTTTCACTATAAACTTCCGGTGCCAATGTGGTAATAAGGGATTATAATTATGTGATGTCGTCACGGCATCACCGCCCTTCAAGGATCTAAAGTAAGTAGGTTAATATAACTGCTGTTAGTTTCATTGGTTTGAAATTATCCAGCAGATTTTTTAACCCCTTAATTCTCGCTCCCGTCATATTCTCGGGCTGCGTCTTTTACTCAGATTGTTTGACTCACACCAGTTTTATAAAATAGTGAAATTGGCTATATTTTAGTATCGATTTACCTGTCATTAAAGAAGGTGAATATTTCTTTTTCATAAAAGTGGTGCCAATAAGCAATTTCAATTTTTTAACCGCAATTTAATTCGAGCGTGAAGGGGCTAACACTTTCCGTCAAGTTGAAAAGTGTTTATGAATTGTTATTCGGTTTGGCCGTTTGTCTATGCTCTAACTCGCGTAAGTGTTCGCGAATTTTCATGCAATTGATATATGTTAATGATGTTTACCATGGCATGTTCGTTAGTGAATAGGAAGTATGTAGCATTAATAGTTCATTTACATGGACACTCAAAAGAATTCCGTTACATTATGGTGAATGAGGAGAAATTGTTTGCAGTGTATGTTAATGACATGATGTTATTTGAAATGTATTGAAATTGATATAAATCACTGAATTTCACTATAAGATTATTACTATAAAATTTGGCATTCATAGCATTTATCGTTCATTCACAGAGACACACAAAAGAAATAGGTTACAGTACTGTCTTTGAGCAATAATTGCTAGAAGTGCGTTTTCAATTTCGGTATGCGCTTTTAAATTTAAGTAATGATCTGCATGTTACTCGTTGTCTATAAATTTTATAGCTCGTATACAGAGTTGCATAAAATAATTCACATTCCAGTCTCCTTATTAGCGGAAATTGCTGAGGGGAAAATTTTAACTGTGGTATGTATTTTTTAACCCTAGATCTACCGGGAATTTTATTCAAGTTTTAATAAAACGTTCTACACCAGAATTTTTATTTAAAACTATTTAACTTATTTATTTACCTTATTTTTGTCTGGTTTATATACTTAGTTTATTTTAAAGAAATTTCTGGTTTGAATGAATATTTTGTATGTACCTGTCGGGTCCAATGGACCCGTCTGGTAGATGGAGGGTTAACCGAACTCAGAAAATTTTCCGACTGCAGATGGGAATTGCTGAAATTGGATTTTCAACTGTGTTATGCGTTTCCAAGTGGTTCAATTGGACACCATTTTTCAACTTATTGAACGTTGAAGTTAACTTACGTTTTTCTGAATGTATTGGAAAGTGCTTCATAATCTATGTTCGACACATCATATTTTCTTTCTTGTTTAAATATCTCATGCGAAATGGATTTGTACTTTTGAAATTCATATAAAACAACAATGAAAAATCATGCGTCAAGCATAGATAATGAAATGCCTTCCAATACGTTCAGAATATGTAATAAAACTTCACTGTTTAATAAAGTGAACGATTGTATAAATAAGCAGTTTTGAAATGCATAACACATTTGAAAACGAAAATTACTTTTGAAAACTCAATTAAAATCTAGCTGGAAAAACATCCCATTTATTTTGTGCAGCCATGTATAGGATCTATAGATTTGTATATGTACTAATAGTATACAAAAAATTCGTTCAATTAGAAAACGCATAACAGAGATGAAAATTCCCCTTAAGCAATTTTAGTCAATAAGCGGATATATACACGAATTTTATTCTGCAGCCATATGTATGATAAATAGAATTTATACATTTCAAAAAATATGAAGGAAAAAACATTAAAAAATGCATACAACAATTGAAAATGTTCTTGTAATAATTATCGCTTATAGAGGGTACTGCTACCAAATTCGTGTGTATGTCCCTATAAATCCTTATCCTTATAATGTTATAAATGCGAAAGTGTGTCTGAAATTTTGAATGAAGTCAACGTCTTACGGATGAATTAATGTTTTTGTATCTTTCCATATTGGTGTATTTTAAAACGGAAAAGAAAATTGACAATATTTTATTTTTTTATTCAAATATTTTTCTTAATAATTCAAAATTCCATTACTTTTCATACAGATTCAATTGGCATTTTTCCGATAAATTTTACCAACTCTCTTTCTCGTTGCCAAGAAAATCTAAATTTTGAACACTAATTTCTTCTCTATACAATTAATTTTTTATTGAACGATTTCCATGTGAAAAATTAAAATAAAATGAATTCAAAAGAAAATAAATATAATGTCATATTTGAAACGAAAAAAGAGTATTTTTTTTATTATACATGTAGGATGAATATCGGTTACGTTAAAAAGGGGTTTTCCGCCAAAAATGGAGTCATAATTAGAAGGAAAAATAATAATTATATTTTTAATAAAATATTTCGCTTGGAAAAATATGACGGCATATTTGAAATAAAACAGGTATTTTCAAGTAATCGTTAAAAATACAAGGGGCATGAATATCAGTGACTAATGAAAATAGTTAAATAATGAAGCCATATTAAAGGAATGACAGAAATATTTTTTTACTAATGGACCCTATTCTCCCTTTCGGTTCGAGGCTATTAAAAAAAATAACATTCTACCAATTTTAACATCACACGCATACTGTCCATACTGATAATATGTTTGAATATAAGTTACATACAAATGAGAATTTTCTTTCAAAATTCACGTTATGATTATCAGGAGAAGACTTTTTCGTGGAAAAAAGGGGTATTAAAATAACTTTTGACGCTGTTTTCTAATTAAAATTAAAAATAATTGAATTTCAATTAGTATGGATGGTACAAAAACATGATTAAAGTACATTTTCCAAAACTGAAAACATATTTACATACATCGAAGCTTCATGAATGAATTTATTCCACAGAAACAAAAATAGTCTGTCAATATATTGACATTTACAACCAAGGGTGTAAATATAACTTCTGTATATTTAAGTGGATAGTTATTGCCAACTATTCATACGAATGGACAATATTCGCCTGACGTCACACTTCCCCATCATGTAACTTACAGGAGATATTAGCAGATGTAACTGTAAAAATAACTGTACTTACTACACATGTTACTTATTTATTTACGCTTTCGATTCAACCTTTGTCGCCAAAAAAAAAAAAAAAAAAAAAAAAAAAAAAAAAAAAAAAAAAATGTGATTTAATGCCCAAATATATAAGTGTGGGATGTTCGCAATAGTGCTGTTTCAAGTGTATGAGAACAGTTACGGACGAAATTTTTATATTCAAGTATGAACTATATAAACATGGTTTATACATTTAACTTTAAAAATTGCGGCTATATAAAAATGGGGTAAAAAATTAAATTCGAATGAAAATGTTTGCTACACACAAGAAAACCTGGTTACGAAAGTTAAATTAAATGTGCGCCAACCGATGCTAACTAAAATATGCCAATTGCAGGGCTCCCAAATGGTCCGCCAACTGAATACCAATATTTTTTTTATAAAATTTTTCTTTTTAGATTTTTTTTTAAACCGCCCTGGAACCACCTATGAAAGTTAATTCTAGCGCAAACCTACCATAAAATTTTCTGTTAAAATTTATTGGTATTCAGTTGGCGGATCGTTTGGGAGCCCTGCAATTGGCTGCAAAACCGAGTTACGGAACTTTTGCCTTTGGTATTCGCATAAAATTATGGAAAAAAATACTTTGTCTGTAAAAGAATTAATTGGACTGTTATAATAGTATAACTATACGCGGCACAATATTTTGACACATGGTGAAATAATTTACATTCAGACAGTTAAAAGAAAATTCACCATACTTTACTACGGAAGCATGCCGATTTGTTTTATCCAATCGTGTGACTTTTACAGCCTTGAACTCAGATCAGCGGATAATGTCCATTGAGTTTTTAAAAAATCGTATGGTATTTTAATTAATTATTTTTAAAATATGGCAGTTAAAACATTTCACAAAGGCGTATATAGTAAAAGTTTTTATGGGTTAAAAATGATGTAATATTTTTATCGAAAGCATTCATTTTAATAAGAAAATATGGTACTACTTTGCTATCCCGTCGACCAAAAATCTATCGCCAAACTATAAGATTAAATGCCAATAATGGTTGATCATAAAGGCCACATTCACGTGACTTTAAGCAAGTTACACGCGTTTACGTCATCAAGTGATTTTTATTTCGACGTTTCTTTAATTTATTTGTTCTTTCGTTATTTAAAATAAAAATTATGTCAATTTGTATAATTTAGCGAGTGATTTGGCGATTTATATAATTTGGCGAAATTGGTCGGCGGGATAACTAAGTAGTACCGAAAATATTAACGTATATTTATCTTAATTTCGTCAAAGCGATGTCGTTTTTATTACACCAGCTTCGAAACTAAAAACGAAATCTTAAAATAACAATATACTTTTCAGAAATAAAATTTTGCATCAAAAGTCGCTTTTCTTCAAAATGAAATTTTAGCTTAAATTTTAAATACATTTTCTTACTTGAAATTTAGTATATTTAATAAAAATAATGTTTCAATGTTTTTCTAAAAGTAGAATAATATTGGATTTCATTAATTGATTTCATGTCTTTAATAAATTAAAATGCATAGTTTTAAATGTTTCTTGGAGTGAAAGAATATTTTTTTTTATCTCGACAAGTATCATTCCGTAGGAAAAATTAACCTGGTGAAAGCGCCGTCATATTTAAAATCATTAGCTGGTTTTCTTTCAGAAAGTATTAGCATTTTGTAGCAGTTATACATAATGGCGGGATTTGCACAGAATTTAACAATTCCAAATACAGAATTTAAAACCCTTTTACCGTACAATCTCCCAGAATATTGGTTTCAATAAAATTTAATAAATGGCACATGAAAGTCGATGTGAAAAAGTTTAGCAAGTAATTTTAATTTGAGATTAGGCTTTACATGTAACATCACTTATGTGTAAACAAGAGCCAAAACCACCAATTAAGCAATAAATTCGCTTGTCACCTCACATTCCTCTAATTTTTAAAGGCACCGTGATTATCGAAAAGCGCTAGGGAAGAAGAGAAATTTTCTTTCGATTTTAAAATATCGAAATCTATAGTTAAAAATATCTCTGAAACACAATCTCTGTCCCCCATTGGAGCATATTCCTGCAAATTTCAAAGCTTTCATAATCCAAAATTACAGCACAAAAATAGATATGAAAATATTTATAATTGGGGTGCTTTCCCATAAATAGATTTATTCCACGATTGAAAGCAATAAGCAGCTCTATTGCTTAAATAATAAGTATTTAAGTTCGAGAGTCTTCGGAGCGTGATAAACATTTTGATATTATAGGTAGATCTACAGCTGACAGAAGTGTGGCACCGTAAAATAAAAATGTAATAAATTTTTGAAAGTTAAAGATATTTCTCGTACTCTTATTATTTATTTTTGAACTCTGATGCTTCGCCACGTTTGATTTTTTTTAAAATACCATTTATCTTTTTTTTTTTTTTTTTTTTTTTTCAAGATGTGATTTTTTGGAATATATACCTAATGCTGTATGTTGATTTTTCGATTTTTCAAATGAATCAAAGTAACGTCTGAAGTGACCTGTTAATAACAACTTTACTTTTAAAATATTTACTAATATATTTCTTTAAATAATATTCTTTATCTCGAAAACATAAATTAAATCAATATCCGTCAACGGAATAAATATAAAATAGAATAAATATAAATAATAAAATAGAATAACAGAGATGTAAATTTATTCCTCATTTAATCTTAGAGAAGAAGTATGAAATTTCAACCTCATGAAAGAAATTTAAATGATACTGTATATATAAACAAAAATAAGCATAAATGTGATAAAAAGTATATATGCTTTTAATTATCGAAATTTTTTGCTTAATTGACGAATTTCTTCTTCTTTAAATATTACGTGAACGAAGTCACGAGTAACAGCTAGTAAATCATTTATGATTACTAGCTGTACTGCTACGCATATCCTATTCTACAATAAATATACTGTAGTGCACCTCAGTCATGTATAACAATTTCAATATGTTTCAGATAATTAATATCATTGAAATATACTGCAAAGGATATTTCTCCGTAGACTGTAACCTAACGAAATTATTTTGAGTATCCCAGTAATTCACTTCATTTTCAATACCAAACATTCCATAATGAACTTCAATAAGATATATCCATTTCATGAGCAATCTAAGAATATTTACATAATTTAAAGAACGGACATATAGCAGACAAATGGACAAACATAGGACAGACGGCATACAAACAGACAGACAGACAAATCGAACTCATAAACACTTCTGAACTACACCGCCACCTGGTCAGAGGAAACTACTCAAAATAAATTATCTCTCATAAATGAAGCGCAGGCGGTCAACATGAACAAATTCGTCGTAGACTCAGGTTGCACCAGACACATCGGTTTTGCAAGGGAGAATTTTGTAAATTTCAAATCCGGGAATTTTGGTAGTACACTGCTCAAAACAATTAAAGGATATTTGAAGTTTTATATAAAATAAAGATATAAACGAAATTTTTTTTGCCGAAAATAGAAGAAGAGAATCACAAATGCAAATTTTTCTGGTTTTCAAACTGTGGAGTATGCAAATTTTGAGTTCGACGTCAAAAACGTCGCTTCAGCGGCAGCGAATGAAATTTGACTTTCAACTGGATAAAAGAGAATGAAGACAAGGATGATCGGCATTCAGTGATTGCTTTGTTTCGATGAGTACGGTGTCTCAGCGAAGTCATTTGACAGATTCAGAAGCTTTGAGAATTGTTGGTAGGTTAGGAGGGGGCCAAACTCACGCCGAAGTAGCGCAAGCCATTGGAGTGTCACAAAGTGTCATTTCCAGGATCTGGAACCGTTTTTTGGAGAGTGGATGTGCAGGCCGAAGACCAGGGCAAGGTCGTAGACGGGCAACAACGCCCAATGACGATCGGTATTTAGCGTTAACAGCTCGGAGACACCGAACCATGAACGCTACTCTTCTCCAACAACACCTTCGCTCGGCTACAAGCACCACGATTTCAACTCAGACTGTCCGAAACCGGCTCCATGCTGTAGGTCTGTATGCTCGCCGACCGATCGTATGTGTTAGATTAACATCAAGGCATCGTCGCGACCGTAGGGAGCGGGCAACCGAGCATGTCAACTGGAGGAGAAATGAATGGAGCAATATTCTGTTTTCTGACGAGTCCCGTTTTTCTGTGCATCCGGATAATAGGCGTATTATCATCTGGAGGGACCGTTGCAGTAGGAATAATCCTGCGTTCGTGCACGAAAGTGTCAGATTTGGCGGTGGAGGAGTGTTGGTGTATGGTGGCATCTCCATTGACGGACGCACTGACCTCTACATCATTCGAGATGGAACTCTGACTGGTCGCCGATATAGGGATGAGATCCTCAGACCTATTGTAGTCCCTTACGCTGCAGCAATCGGAGATAACTTCATTTTAATGGACGATAACTGCAGGCCACATCGTGCAAACCTGGTGGAGGATTTTCTTTTCGAGGAAGGAATCGTTCGAATGGAATGGCCAGCGTGTTCTCCAGACATGAATCCAATCGAGCACGTTTGGGACGCTCTAGGAAGACGAGTTTCTGGCCGCCAACAACACCCACAAACTCTCCAAGAACTGGAAAGAACTCTTCTGGAAGAGTGGGGCAGAATACCCCAACTCGTCATTAATAGCCTCATTTAGTCCATGCCTCAAAGATGTTCAACGTTGCTGGCCGCCCGTGGAAACCATACCCCCTACTGAAAATGATTTTCTTTGAAGAAAACACCTTTTCTTATTCTTTTTTTCTCATATGCACAAATTGTGTTTGTTTCCTTTAGTACACAAATGCGCAATAAAATGCATTTTTTTCTGCCAAACATGTGTAATTTATTCTCATATAACGTACTATGTCTGTCGACCATGTATCAATCAGCTAAACAGTTTACCAGATACAAAATCCACCTAAAACTGCAATATCCTTTAATTGTTTTGAGCAGTGTATGTTGGAAAATGCTAGTCTGTTTGTCTGCTGTCTGCCTGTCCGTGCTCTAACTCGAATAAATATAGTCGGATTGCCATGCAAGTGATATATGTTATTAAGATTTACTATAGCATGTTTGGTATTGAAAATGAAGTGTATAACATTTATAGTTTATTTTGAGGGACACTCAAAATAATCTCGTTACATTACTGTATATAAAAAAAAATCATTTGAGGTGTATTTTAATAATCTTGTACTATTTGAAACATATTGGAATTGATATATAGCTCTAAAGTGCCCTACAAAAGACTTACTATTGATATGGTGGGAATAGAATTCATCGTTCATTTACAGGGACATGCAGAAGAATTCGGTTTTAGCATTGTCTATCTATCTATCTATATTATTAAGGACAAACCTATCTGTGCGTAGCGCTGACTTCATTTTGCGAAGGGCAATACTTTGAAATTTGAAATGAAATTTCGGTTTTGCAATTTTCGTTAGCTCGTGTTTTGCTATGCACATACATCTCACAGTATTAATTATTCCCAAGTAAAAACAAACTGCATCGAATATATAAATCACAGTCAAATTAGAATCGCATTTCTTTGAGAGGAGCTTATATCAAAAACTTTCGTGGGATAAATTGCCAGAACATTAATGCTGCCTACAATAGTAAAGATCTGCAAATGTTAGTATGGTTTGAAAGTAAAATATTTTTAAAGGAATTGTTTGCTTTAAAAAAAGCTAGTAACATGAAGCCTTCGAAGTGAGATACACTTAAGCACATGTATCTCACAGGGATAATCATGCTCATATAAAAGTAGAGTGCAGATCAAATATAAATCATAGTAAATTTAGAATCATATTCCTCTGAAAGGTATACGGGTGAAACAGAAAAATTATGTCCTTTTCATGTCCACAATTAGAATATTTTTTTTCTGGGTAAAATGGGAAAGAACTCATTTTTTTTTCATTAAAGCAATCAGTAAGGATTTCATTAGTAAAAAAAAAAATTTAAAAAGATATTTTTTTGATTTAAATTATCCATTTTTATTCATCTTGTCTAACAAAACAGTCTGTCCGGATAACTGTAGACATAGTTTTCAATTTAATTTTTTAAGTAATAATATTTAAAATTACATTTTTAACTCGTTTTATGCAATCATAAAACTTACTATTTTAAGTAGTTAGGCTCAAAACACTAAAATATTTATTTTATTATTATTATATTTTAAGATTAAATTTTGTCCACTGAAATGGTAACCTCTGTTACTGTAACTTTTCTTACCAAAAAAATGACTTCCATTGTCCCCAATAAGGGGTACTACTGCGCTTACTTGTAGGTAAAAATATTAGAAAAGATATACTACAGCCATTTTGAATTTGTTCTGCACATATATGGTCAGTAAGCTGAAATATCTGAATTCCAGATTAGTGTGTTTTCTGTTTGTAACCTATGTTACATAAATTTTAATTTAAATATTGTAATTTTAATTAAAGTTTTATTTTTATTATATGAAATTAAGTTAACTTAATATAAATAAATGTAAGATTTACATATTTTTATAAAACTATAGAAAATATAATTTTTTTTCTTTCTTAAATGTAACATCTGCTATGCTACCTGTAACTTCTGTTACTACATATTTGTAACAGATGTAGATAAATTAACAAAAATCTAGTTTAAAGTTCATATGCATAATAAAAATTCATCAAAGTGCTTCAGCAGTGTCATTGTTTTTAGATTAATGTAAATACACTTCTACAGTCTAATTTGTGTTGCCCAGTGTAACTTTTGTAACAAAAATGTAACCTCTGTTTCTATATATAATTTCTGTTACTCGCACTTTTTTAATATATATTTTTCTTGTTGTACATGAATAGCTTTCAAAAAATGTTAACAAAACAACAAAAGGCATATTTTCTTTCACTATACTAAAACTATTTGACCACTTACAAATATATTTACTGCAGGGGATTGTATTTGGCTAGAATGTTGAATACAAGTAACAGATGTTACATATTGTTATATAAAATAATCCCTATGATTGTTTTCGTTTGAATATAAAACTACATATTGACGTCTAGTACACTAACCATGATATAATATATTAGAAATAATATTTTATAGGAATAAAAATGTTGTAAATTGAGTGGATGTTGTCCAGTACAATATTCGTTTTCAACCCTTTCAGGGGCAAGATACTTCTATTCGTAAAATTCAGAAATGAATGAAAGACACCAGAATTTAGAAACAAATTTATTTCAAAATGAGCAAAATCTTTTGTTCGCGTACTTAATAAAAAGAAATTTTTAATTCCAATGTTCTGGTGCCAATGTGGCATTTCGGAATTAAATTTATGTTACGGGTTAAGGCATTTTCAGGTGACTGTATTTTTATGCTATGAATTTAGCGATGCTGGAAATGATTTTATGTAGGTTGTATACATATAAACACAGAAAAAATTATATTTGGTGAAAACTGAATACTTAAAAATATATGAAAAAATATTGGGAAAAGGACATAACATTTTTTAACCCACATCTGAAAAACTTTGGTACGGTAAAGAGCCAAAAACCTTGATGCCGTCTACAATATAAAAAGCATGCAAGCATTAATGATTTAAAATAATTTAAGCTTTTTTAAAAAATGGATATAGTATTTAAAGAAGCTAGTAACAGGAAAAATTCGAAAGGGCGCCGAAAAATCCTAAAAAATGACGCCATGTCTCCCGCGGGCGCCGGGTTGGACACGGACAGCCCTGCTGTGCACGCTCTCCGAATAATCGCTCTGATCCCACGCTGTTTTATCATCAAATTGCCGCAGAGATTAATTACCATAATTACTATTCTGAAAAAATGTCTGTCAAATCTAATCTCCTACGCACACCATGTTTGAAAAGTACTAGTCTTTGTCTTTTTTTCTACATTTTAACCCCTTGCAGGTTGGTGGGATATATCATATCTCAGATAATTTTATCAAGATCCGCACCAGAAAATTTTAATTGTATTTAATATTTGAAACTTTGGAGGAAAAAAGTTTTCGATTATTCTGGTGTGAATTCATTATTATACAAACATAATTACTTGCCCCTCAAAGGGTTAAAATTAGCAAGACATCTTTTAGAACAGGGGTGGCCGACTGTGGCACGCTAGACACCACTAAAATTTTATAGTAATCTTTGCCTTGTCTAATCATCGAACCTCTGCTATTCAAGAAGTCGACTTTTTCTCTAAAACATTAGTGGTATCCGGCGTGCCATAGTTGGCCAGCCCTGTTTTAGAACAGAATAAAACATTAATAGATATCCTTCAGAAAACTAAATACTTTATGTTAAATCGCATTCTATTCTAAAATCTCTCTCTATTACATTCTATTTTAATTTCAAACAATTGTTTTAACGAGAAATTTATAAAATGGACGAAAGAGTTAAAATATACTTATGTAAAACGTTTTATGTTATGTATAATTTATGTTTTATAACGCAAAAATAGTATTAACGCTTAAATGCCTGATTTATCAAAAGTCATTGCAATAATGTTTTTCGGCTTTCATTTTTTGAATAAATCATGGGAAAAATACTTTAAAAAATCATATTTTGTTTTAAGTACAGTTTACGGCTAAAAAACAGTTTGTTACTAATCGGCAATACTGGTGTTTAATAGAAAAAATAATTTCCCTTGATAAAATTCTATAATATTAAACACACAAGAATTTTAGGAACTATAATAAGAAATAAATTTTACTTGCTCACTGCAGGTCAAAATAGGGTAATTCGCAAGCTTCCAAACAAAACAAAAAGAACAAGTAGCAACAATTGAAAAAATAAATCTATCTTTATTCTTAAACAGCACAAGTGTTGCCATCTACATGTTGAAAATGGATTTTAAAATATTTTCAGAATGTATTTTATTGGCAACATTAGGCATTATAGCTTCAATATTATTCTAATAGTATTTTAGAGCCTAATTTGGGTATGTTGCCGAAAAGCAACACCAGGCATTTAAGCGTTAAACAGTCGTTTGACCACGTTATAGCTTCGTATTTAACTTCTTCCTTCATACTAAAAAGAACGCTTTAAAGATTCCGAAATAGTTATAGCGAGAACAAGTTAAAAGTAATATACATAAAATGTAAATTCTACGCTAGCGATAAAATTGTAAGTATAGGACAACATTTAAAAAAAAAGTTAAGCTCAAATTTGCTTCGTAACATTCTAATATAGCTGTAATTTTGACTTTTTCTTTTCAAAAATTGCAAGCAAAAATATTGAATTACGATAAACAGCAAAGATAAAATTTTCTGCTGTAGAATTTTCTAACAATTAAGAAATGTTTTATGTAAAATCAACCACTTAATAAAAAAATATATTTTATTTTATTTTGCTTAAATAAAAAAAAAAATATGACAAAAATGGAACTCGATAAAGAAGTGTTGTTCACTTTTATTTATTTAGTTTAAATACATTTAAATATTTTCATATAATAAAAGTCTGAGTAAATGAGTTACAAAGAGCTAATAATGAAGTAAGCTAACTTAAAGTTATGAAAAACGAAATTTTGTTATTTTATAAAAAAGTTTTAGGAAATTCTTTAGAAAAGCATTTAAGATTATATAAGATAAAACATTCACTCCATTAAAAAAATCCCTGTCGGATCGGGCCTACATGAGGAGATAGATTTCGAAGTTAAGTACTAAATTCACCAACAAAACTTAAATCAAGATTAGAGATAAACCCAGTTACTTCACTAAGAATCAGCTTTAGGGAGCTAAGCATTTTGTGAGAATTCTAATATACACGAATACACATACGCATGTATACGGAATAGGTTTAAAATTGGCTAAAGCAAATTCAGAGAACCTCAAAGTGTTAAAATATGTTAATATTTCCATAGTCGGATTTTTATCATGTTTTAATACGTTTCTTCAAACTCACACGACGTTACATATTCACCTGCTAAGGTCCATTATGTTTTCAATATGACGCAATATTTTTTTATTATTATTCGTCAAACTATTTATTTCATTTTGAGTTTTCATTCGGACATCTTGCTCTAGAAAACTTATGACCTAATATTCAATTTGTTTTCAATTCGTCAAACTGTTTATTTAATTTACTTTTTCATGTGATCTTGCAATAGAAAAGCAACTGTTGTGGTGAGAATTTTATTGCATTTTTTTTAATTGTTGGCAACTGCTATAACGAAAAATATTTATTTTTTACTGTCATTGTTGTGTAAGAGCTGGTTTTATCAGAATCATGTTAAGACGATATTCAAAAATTTTCACTCTCCCCATTTCCATTCCCTTGGGCCGATTTTGCCCATTTCCAATCTCCGCCGACATATTAGCCATCTCAAAGTTGTTGGGGAGTTTGAAGACGATCCGTGTATAATTGCGACTTTTATCGTGTGGACAAAGTTTAGTACATACATACATACATATATATATATATATATATATAACACATATATACAACTTTTTAGGTGGGGGTGGTTTTTGGGTTCCTGGGGTCATATAATGAAAAGTTATGAAGATTTTTTTCAAAAGTCGCACCATGGTAACGACTGCAATAGGTAGTATTTCTTACGAAATCTACCTAAAATGTACCTCAACTGAACGTCTCTTAGAGATTGAAAATTTGAACGTGTAACGAATATCTTATATATAAAGATTATTACAATAGGTGGCAGCACTAGCTAGCATCCCACATTTTCTATGATTAGCGGCTGTCAAATAGTTTTCCCGTGGAGTTCGTCATGAGACGAAGACGTTGTGATATGTACGCGTATTGCGCTATTTTTTTCCCTGTGCGGATTTCTTCTAATGTATATAAAATTGTACATATGTATTATAGAAGTGTACATAGTCCTCCATGTAGCTTTATCGTAATTTATTAAAAGATATCAAACTAAATTTCAGAGTGGCGTATCTACTTGGAGCAATCTGACAATTATTTAAAATTATGGTGCCTTCTTTTGGAAAGTAAGCTGCTATAATTTGACTTCTCAACTTTGGGCCTAAATCAAAATGAACCGAGAGTAATAGGTGCTGGTGATTTATCAAAAAAAGATGGTATTTAAAAAAATCCCTGTCGGCTCGGCCAACAGGCTTAGGTAGATTTCGTAGTTAAGTACTAATTTCACCAACAAAAACTAAATCAAGATTAGAGATAAACCCAATTTAACAATTTTATCTGGCTGCTTTTGACGAATTTTTAATTTCATTATTCTGTATAAGCTCGTTTTATCAGAATCATATTAAAGCGGTATTAAAAAAAATATTTTTGCACACTCAACAACTCGAAATTTTCTGACACATTTTCAGACTCGTTTTGAAAAGTAAAAATATGAAACTTGCTGACGTGATTTTTTGAAAAGATTTATAAGTGACCTGTGTTATTTTTGTGATTTTATTATGTGATTTTTCGTTTAATTAATTAGAAATTGATTTATAATTATTTTCTCAGTACGATCATTTTTTTTATTTTCCAGCACTATCGCTTCGGGAAATTTGGTTCAAATGCCCACTTTGACAGCATTTTCTGTAACATATTCTGCATTTATAGAAAAATTTATCAATAAAGAACATTACATAGTTTCTGAATAAGAGAACCTGCCAATTGGATGCGTTTGAGAGCGAAAATGAATTTAAGAATTAGTCGGAAAATAAACCGTTTGGATTTGGGTACACCCTTAATACGATAATATTTTCGTCAACCCCTATTTTCGTTTTTATTTTTTATTTTTTTTGCAGTGAGTTGGTCCAATTAAAGACTTGTCAATATAAAAGTTGTAGATAATATTAAGAAGATTTATAATAAGTTTAAGTGAATTTGATATCTTAAGAATTGGCGAAGTTATGAATTTTTTCACCCTAAAACCCTATTTTTGCGCCCCTTGAGCCCATTTTTAATTTTATCAAAAATCTGCGAAAATTGGGTTACATAGCTGATAAGTGCTTTACCTAAGGATAGACTCATTGCTAAGGATTCGGAAGAAAAGGCCCAGGACTACCAACACATCAAGGCGATGTTGTTGAAACGGTTCAAATTGAACGCTGAAAAATTTAGAATTCTGTTCGTTCAGCACAAGAAAATTCTAGAAAGTACCTGGAAAGATTATTTTTTTCGAGGTTAGAACACACTTTGAAGGTTGGCTCTCTCAGCTCAACATAACTTCGTTCGAAGATTTGAAAAGTCTTATTTTATCTGACAAATTAAAGAGAAGCCATAGTTTTGGTAAGTTGACCCATTCGCTGTCAAAACTATAAAGTAAGAATTTTCAAATTTCTTGCTGAAAGTCGTTTGCCACCACAAATTCAGAAAGGTAAATTTCGCTTTACTAATACAGCAAAATTTCTGTCAATAAATAAAGCGTTTTTTTTAAATTCTAAAATACTGGTGACAAAGTAATTAATAAATTAAAGCCACGAGTATACTCGTGGTTTGCAGTGAATTGGTTAAATGGTGCTGCATTGTTATATGTTGAATTTTTGCTTATTCCAATCTCTATGGTTTCTCTTATAATGGATGGATAGTACACACTGGAGCGAAAAATTATTATCATTGTAATTTGTTTAGATGTTTTATTCTTGAATTAATCTTGCTAGGATTGTGTTTTTTTTATTATATTTAATATCAGCTACATGCTCTTTTTTTCTATATTTATAATTTTTTTTACTTTTTACTTTCCTCTAGCCTATACTATCCGTCTATTATAATAGAAACCAAAGAGATTGTAACACGTACAAATTCCATATGTAACGATGCAGCATCATTTAACTTACCAAAACTATGGCTCGAGCTGCTCAACAGTTACGAAATCAAAAATAAATATTTAAGTAAAATAAAGAAAAACGTGCATAATATGAACGCGTACAGTGCTGGAAAAATTTAGGACCAACAGCAAAAACAGTAAAGCTCTTACTTTAATGAAAAACAATAGCATTGCAAAATTATACATATACAGTTATACAAGTTTTGTTATTTGTTTTAAATTACAATATTATATTTTAAAGTAACTAGGGGGCTCGGCCCCATACGAGCTACGCTCGCCAACCCCCGTCCAGACACCGCAGACTCTAAATGCACGCTAATGTGATCGGCTTTAAAAAGATTTCGAAAGATTGAATTATAATTTAAAAAACAGTGGCGATCTCCCTATAAACGGATTTCTATTCATTTCTCTTTGATTGGGGAAATTTTAACGCCAAATCCGTTGCGGTACTACTTGATTATCCCGTCGACTAATTTCGCCAAATTATATAAATCGCCAAACCACTCGCCAAATTATACAAATTGTCATCATTTTTATTTTAAATAACGAAAGAACAAATAAATTAGTACAACATTAATAAAAATACAAATAAAACGTCGAAATAAAAATAACTTCATCACGTAGACACGCGTAACAACGTTTCAAAATAAGCTAATATAAAAGGAATTACATAAACAGAATCTTTGTCTCCCGGTATTTTTTTAACAAAGCGAAAAGAAAGTTCTTAATGAAACATTTTAAATTAATCGTTTTTAATCTGACGTAATTTTGACCAAACTATTCTTTCTCTTTTTAATATTCACGTGAAAATACTTGTGTTAGAAATAAAATATTATTTGCGCTTTCCTAAGAAAAATAGTTGAAAAGTATCCTCTAAAAATATCAAATAAATGTCTAGCGCAATTTGTAAAATTAAACCGTTTTGCAATGTTATTTTGTGTTCATTTTATGTAATAATTGTAATGTGACGTAAATATGACGTAATTTCTCCTATTTAACCCCTTGGAGACGAGCGACACGTATACGTGCCGCATGAAGCGCTGAGAATCCTTGTTTTTCCTCACCGGAAAAATTTTACTGTAAAATTTGCCTTATTTAATCAGCGCATTTTCTCGATTCAAGAAGACACAAATTTCTGTTTTTAAAAAACGGTGACAAAAGATTAAACATTTTGTAAAGGCTCGTTTACACGGAGCTAGTTTACTAGCTACAAGCCGGCGAGAAAAGAAGCGAGCGAGTCAGCTAGCGAGATAGTGGTCGTTTACACACGAACTTGTTTACTCGCTCAGTAGCCAACTCGCTATTGCATCACTTGCTGCGTTCTAAAGCTTTCTTTTATGTTTTTTTCTGTAAACAGTGTTTGTTTTTGTATTAAGTGCAGAGTTTTCCTGCTTTTTTTTTCTTTTGTGTGTGTGTTCGTGGAAAAATGAAGTGGAACGCAAATGATATTGCTGATTTTTTAAATGTATACCAAGAGTACACTGTGTTATGGAACATAAAACACACAGATTACTGCAATACGAAATTAAAAGATGAAATTTGAATTTTATATTCTAATGCTCATTTATAACATTTCATTAATTTTTAAGGTTTTAAGACCCGTGTCCATTATTGTAACGCTTCATTTGTCTATTTTCAGTAATGGACACCCCATGAAGTCATTGTTAACTAGTTTGTTGTGGTCATCACAAAACTTTCTTCTATATAAATCATATCAATTAAATCATTTAAATAGTACAAGAAATTACATCAATTTAGCACAATTTCATATCTGAATTTGAAGTTTGATGAAAATTCGTGCATTACTTCTTGAGATAGAGCTGTAGGGGAAATTCTGAAAAATGCAGCATAGCAGCGCCACCTGTTGGGCGATTTACACCAAAAACTAATCAACACCAATTTATATTAGGGACTACTTGAATATAAATTTCTATTAAAATCCGTGCATTAGTTCTTGAGATAGAGCGCCCACAAAATTTGTGTCTCATACAGGCACACAGACAGACATTTTGTAAAAACATGATTTTCGGAATCCCTGACCTCTAAAACGTGTAAATCCGTCGAAAACCGAAAGTCGAAAATTTTTACGAATCCAATACTTTCTTCTTGTAAAGATAGAAGAAAGTAAAAATGCAATTTCAATGATGTTTAATAGGGCATAAAATCTTTTAACTGAAAATCTAATTAATCACATTTAATTTTTAAATTGCACTTATTGGAATATTAACTGTGAAAAATAGTGGAAAATATACGAATCTATGCACTGATACAAAACTTTTTTTTCAGATTTTTTTTTCCAATTATTGCCCTTTAAATACCCTGTACAGTCTCAATAATTTGATAACTGCAATTCCCCGACATTAGTATTTTAAAATATCTACCTAAAATAATTATAACATTCACCTTGTGATAATTATGGTAGTTATTTCAAACAGTGAATAATTCTCAAAAATATTTTATTTATTGGTATCCTATTTGTTAATTTTGTTCGAAAAAATCTATTTTGTTTCATTCACGCCGGCACGAACTACTGCAGTCGACATTGTTTACATATGCAGAACCACGAAACCACTGAATACTCGCAGCGATTTCACTAGCAACGCCGTTTACACACAGCTAGTTTACTAGCCAGGTAGCTAACACGCCAGCGAGTAGCGAGAAAAGTAGCCGAGCTTTCAACTTTTTTCCCACTCGCTGAGCTGCCAGATAGTTCGCTAGCGAACGTGTTTACACGGGGCGAGTTTACTAGCAGCTAGTGAATTCGCCGGCTTGTAGCTAGTAAACTCGCTCCGTGTAAACGACGCTTTAAAGGCTCCCGTCCCGAAGGGGTTAAGACTTCTAACGCATGTTAATAAATTTATTATTTTACAAATTCCTTTCTCTCTTAAAATTCACGTGTAATTATAGTTTTTATGACGTAATTTTTAATAAGTTCCTGATTTTTGTACATAATTATTTAATTCTAATTCCAAATGTTTTTTTCTGTTTATGATAGTCAGGTGTAAATAATTTTTTAATTTATTACACGTATAAATATATTTTTTTAAAGCAAACATTATTGTTTCCGCTGTTTATACAGTTGGCAACAGTTTAAATTAATATCACGTTCTAAAATCAGTAAAAAATATCTCTAGAAATGCTGAAAATTTGAATTTAAAATAGAAATAAAACCTCAAAAAATGAGTCAAATTAATAAACTGAGTGCAGTCTGCACACCTGGAAATTCTGACGCATAAAATGATCTAAAAATGATTAAATTCCGATGTACAGTTTTTGCTCCTATAAAACTTTTTTAATGGAACGATTTTGTCCAACTTTAGCATTAAATATCTTTTTAAATATTTCTTCGATTTGAAAACTGTCTGCATCAGCGTATTTATCAAACATTTCTGTACAACAATACCGATTTTCATATTTTTGTATGCATTATTTTTCTTAATATTAACGAAGAAAGACCTCCGGTCGCAAAAAATTCAAAACCGGCGGCGGCGGTGACAGCGGTAGTTACTTTTTTTTAGAATAGAGAGAAGAGATAAGTAAAAATTCTTTTCTAGATAACACTATCTGGTGAAAATAAGTTTAGGATTGGTGTATTTAAAATCTAAATTACACATGTTAATGACTTGTACATTAATTTGTAGTACTTTGTGTGTTTCCCCTTAGCACTGATGATATCCAAAAAGACATTTTGTGATGGAGTTGGCTAGGTTTTTACATGTGGAAATGGGGATTTGTTTCCATATTTCCAAAATGGCTGCTTTTAGTTCAAGAATTGAATCAAACTGCTGTCTGTTGCCATAAATTCTGTTGCCGAACGAAGATTCCCTACATGTTTTCCATAGGATTTATATCAGGACTTTTAGAGGAATGCCTAAATTTTTGATGTTGTTTACAGATAACCAATCTGAAGTTGACACAGACTTGCGAGTAGAAGCGTTGTCTTAAAGAAATACCAAATTTTAATCCAAAAATTCACCTTCAAGTGTAACAAAATTATTACCAAGAATACCACAATAGTCAAAGGAGGTCTTTGCCTCGGTGAAAACCAAACTTGTTTTTTCTTTTGCATTAACCCCTTGGAGACGAGCGGCACGTATACGTGCCGCATGAAGTGCCCAGAATCCTTGTTTTACCTTACCAGTAAAATTTTACTGTAAAATTTGCCTTATTTAATCATCGTATTTTGTCGATTCAAGAAGACACAAATTTCTGTTTTTAAAAAACGGTGACAATAGATTAAAAATTTCGTAAAATGCTCCCGTCCCGAAGGGGTTAAAGCCTACCCAAATCACAACTAAGCCATCACCTTATACACGTTTTGAAAGCAGATATGGCTCACTTGTTAAATCAGGTCAGTAATATCTTAAATCATATGTACCACCAAGGGTGAAACTTTTTTCATTAGTAAAAATCAATTTTAGCCATAGATTAAATTTTAAGACATTGGAAGATGTGGGTTTTAGTCTTGCATCTATGTGATGCTTTTTGTAGTTTTGGCTTGGCTTTTAATTTAGCGTAATTCAAGAAACGGCACTTTTTAATACATTTCTAACTGTTCTGGACATTACTGAGAATTCTAGAACGGATTTCATAGTAGAAGAATTAGCACAATCTTGAACCTCCATTCTAATAACGCTCCGTTTACACAGTGCACAGAGTTTTGATAGCAATCCGAAAAAACCCTTATTGTACCCTTTTCTTCTTCAGTCAATAATTTGCTGCGAACCACGCTCAAAGCAGCAGTTGCATATTCCAAAATTTTAAATCTAGCGACTACTAACCTATAAACATCATCACATTTGAGTCTCGCAGAAAATATTGGGTCGATCGGAAAGTCGTGCCGTGTTGGGAAAATCAGTTCGTACCGGGATATTCTGCCCGGTAATTATTAGGCATTAGATATCGGAATAAATGTCTAATAATTAAATGATAGAATTTTCCGGTGCAAATTGATTTTCCCAAACAGACACGACTTTCCGAACGACCCAATACTACAGTCATGATAGTAGGAGAGTTGTTGAACATTTTTGAGTAGGTATTTGAGGCACCCTGAAAATTTGTGCAACACTTCTTTTGTAATGCCTGAATACAAAATCGAATGTCTGGCTGAAGGATGGTGGCCCAAAAACTGTGCCAGACAAAAAATGGCACTTTACACGTGTCTGGCACAGTTTTTGTGCCGACTAAAGTGTCTGTCATTTTCAAAATATTTTTTTCTAAGCATAAATATTATTCCGTCTCAATCTCAGGGTGCCTCAAATACTTTTTTTGGGTAGTCAAAAAATGGCACTTGACACGTGTCTGGCACAGTTTTTGGGCCGACTAAAGTGTCTGTCGTTTTCAAAATATTTTTTTCTAAGTATAAATATTATTCTGTCTCAATCTCAGCGTGCCTCAAATACCTTTTTTGGGTAGTAAAAAAAAATGGCACTTGACACGTGTCTGGCACAGTTTTTGGGCCACGATCCTTCAGCCAGACATTCGATTTTGTATCCAGCCATTACAAAAGAAGAGTTGCACAAACTTTCAGGGTGCCTCAAATACCTTCCCTAAAACGCTTAACAGCTATTGGACTATGAGATCATCTCATTATGCTAGATTTATCCCTTTCAGGAGCAAAGCATTTTTTATGCTAAAGTGTTGAAATTAATGATTGGCACCGGAGTTTATCAACAAGTTTATTCTGGAATAAGAAAGAGGCTAAATTTCACATACATATTAAATTGAAAATTTTTTCCCAAAATTCTTGTTCCATTGTGACGTTTGGGAATTTAAATTAAGTGGTTTTACAAACATACCACCGAATCTGAAAGAGTTAAAAGAAGATACAGGTCTTAAACTTATTTCCGTTTTTTAATATTACAAGATTTTAACACTTGTAGAAAAAATAATTCACATATTATATCAGATATCAGTCTTAATTCAACATCTATAACTCTTTTCGGAATTTCATTCTAAACAAAATTAGAATATGGACTTACACTTTTTTCAAGCACTGTACGTAAAAATTTGAATGATGGCGTTTCATAGACCATGCAATTTTAGAATATTTTTAAATATTTGTTTTGAAAATGACTAGCGTAGAGTTAAAACATGTAAACAGTTGAATAAACCTATTTCTACTACATGTTTTTTTTAATTTTAATTTACGCTTTTTAGCAATTAAAATTAGTATATTATTACAAGGTATTAGTTTGTTATATATAGAAATGCATTATACTAAAAAAATATATTGATGTAAGAGGAAGTATATACCCTCTTCCTTAGAAATCATTAAGCCTTTTATAAATTTGAATTGGACTATTACTTTAAAACTTTGGTAAAAAGATACGTATTGTTATTTTAATATGTCATTTAAATTCTAATATCTTGTAAAAGAATGTTATCAATTTGACAAAATTTAAAAAAGAAGAACACCAGAAAATAAAATCTTAAAGTAGTTTAAAATAATGAAAAACTGAATTGCAGGTGCATAATAAACAGAGTTACTTGGATGTCATGAACGGAGTCAAATCTAATTGCTTTGGACTCCAAAAGTTAAGAATCAGTAACCGGTTGCTTTCGATTGTACATGGTTTGTATCTGTAAAATTTTTGACGAATTGTTTTTGAACTTCGAGGATGTAAAGAACATGTTTAACTTCATATCTTTTAGCGAAAATTTACTTGCGGGAACAATTCGGGGTAAAAAATATATTAAAGAATAAAATAATTTTTCCGATCACCTATGCAACAGAAAATGTCCAAAATTGTCTGTCGCGGAAGCGAATATCTATGTGAGTCTTGATTAACGGTCGTGTGAATTTGTGTAAGCGTAGAACGCATATTCGTGAAGGTGTTAACGTTTCTGTGAAAAATTCAAATGTTTTTTTTTATGCAATACAGAGTTTTCAACCAAATTTAACACCACTTTCCGAAAACTTGAAAAAGAACACTCGAAACAGTATACGGTGATTAAAACGTGAATATATTGAATATTTAAAGAGATATGAGTATTTAAATGAAATAATTTTTTAATTGAGAATACGTGAAAGATTATTACTAAATTTTTATTTCATAATTTGGTAGTCAGTTGAGGGCAACTTTTATAAAAAGTCCAGCCGAACATCGACAAAATTCAAAACTATGGATGGAGATAAAATGAAATTGCTCTCTAAAAACAGCTTTATTATAAGGGATTTTTCACAATTGATCAACCAGTTCACTGCATCTTTTTGAGTTTTCACATTGATCGCAAACAATTTTTTATTATTAAATTTATTTCTGGGCCTCTAATTGTCACCGCGACTAAATCTTTACTGAAAAGTATGAAGCCAAACATGTTCTTTAGATTCTCGAAGTTCAAGGGCAATTCGTCAAGAATTTTTGTAGATATTTGACAAACCGTGTGCAATCGAAAGCATCCGGTAACTGTTCCTTAACTTTTGTAGACCAGTATCCAGATAGCATGAACATTAGCAGCAAGTTTGATTTTTTCTGATATTATCTTGCCGTGACAAATTTGAATAGAGAAATTCGCAGCAAATCTCCCGCAAGGTATACCACCACCCACTTGCATGAGTAATTTGTTGTGAAACTGATGACAAGACTGTCTTTAACCCTCTCGGTGCGCAACACGAGATTTTCTCGGGGATGCCTTTTTTCCGTCTGATTAACCCTCCTTGATTATTTCCACCAGTTATTTTATTATTATTAATTTCGGCTTATTTGATCAGAGCATTGTACCGACTAAATTAGACAACAATTTTTGTTTTGAAAAACCGGTGACAAAAAAATAAAAATCCTTAAAAGACGCTAGTCGCGAAAGGGATTTTGATAAAACAGTTACGCAGCTAGAGGGTTAATTCACGAAAATGACGAAAGCAAAAAATTTCTCTGTTGAGAGAATAGACAATCAGCAGATACGCAGAAATTGCAGAATTTGTTTTCGGCTGGCACCGCTTTTTTAAACTCTGTACTTGTCAAATACCAAAAAAGGCTCGAATTGAAAGGTACAAATATTGCCCTAACCTGTTTATTGTGGGAAAAACGATACATGCATCTTAACGGTGAATATGCATCAATGGACCTCTATGAGCCAGGTCTATAGACTCCTTTCGAAGTGGTTAAACGTACAGTGTAACAGTTGTAAGCAGTTAATGTGGCATGGAAAGATTACTACTTTTCATTGAGTTTGCAGTATTTTTGATTACTTGTTTGCCATTAATTTGCAATAAATTTGATACAGCATGAATTTAACTTGCACGACAAGTTAGCTGCAAGTTCAAAATGTGGTGACTTCGGCGTTTGCATTATCTTGCTACAGTATTGTTATGAACTATCAGTCTTGTCGTGGTGAGTTTGCTGCAACTTTGCAGATTTTCAAAGAAAGACTTCTGCAAATTTTCTGCAAACTAAAAATGCTATGTGGGTATAGAACGACCTCTTTGCACGTACAGTGAATACCTTTTTTAATCAACCCTTGCATTTATCCTCAGACCATTTATGATAAAATCACACCAGAGATGTCATTACACTCGGAATATCATCTTCTTTCAGAATATACAAGAGACATTTGAAATAGAGGACGCTTAAACATTAAAAATTGCACCAACTTTGATTTTTTACAATGGAGTAACGAATAAAGAGGAGGAGTCATATAGTGTATTATCTACCAGTTGCGAGTGAAGTAACTGAGGATGTTGTCACAAGATGGCAGCTGCTTTTTTTAATTGGATCAATAGTTTCTTATTATCGCTGGGGCAAACTTCCCACCTTTAAATTTAAATAGAAAATTTCCTCTTATTTAAGTGCCTTATTCGTGGAATTTGTTTTCTCAGAAATGTGACAAAAATTTCTATTTGCTTTTACTGGTATCAGTTAGGTCAGGTATAATAATATTTTTCACTAAAACGGACAAGAGGTTGTCTAGGTTGTCACAATATGGCGGAAACGCAGGGCCTGACTACCGAAAAGGTAAATTTACACCAGTAAAAATGAAAAAATGTTTTTCCCATTATTTATGACAGTAAAGTTTAAAAAATAAGGCATTTAAATAAGGAGGAAATTTCTATTTAAATTTACTGCTAGCAGTTTGTCTCGGCGGTAATTAACCCTTGATAAAGCGGTTACAGTTGAAGCTTCTCTATTGAGGATATGCCAGTTCCATTTTATTAATAGTTTCAGGTTTTTTACATGATAAATCTTCACGAAAAAGTATGAAGTCAGACATGTCTTTAAATCCTTGAATTTCAAGAACAATTCGTCGAGAATTTTGGTAGATATTCGACAAGCCATGCACAATCGAAAATATCCGGTCACTGTTCTTTAACCCCTTCAGGACGGGAGTCTTTTACGAAATTTTTAATCTTTTGTCACCGTTTATTAAAAACAAAAAATTGTGTCTTCTTGAATCGATAAAATGCGCTGATTAAATAAGGCAAATTTTACAGTAAAATTTTACTGGTGAGGGAAAACAAGGATTCTGAGTGCTTCATGCGGCACGTATACGTGTCGCTCGTCCCCAAGGGGTTAACTTTCGGAGACCAGCGCTGGCCTCCAAAAGTTAAGGAACAGTGACAGATGGGAGACATGAAAACTGTTATGTGCACTTACAACACTTTATATAATGTTATCATATATCATGCAAAAGAAATTTGCTCTGATGAAAATATTGCATATTCATTATTGCTTAACCCTTTATCTACTGCATTATGATCTACTACATTTTTTTCATGTAATATTTTTTTAAGTTACTACAATGAAAATTAAAGGATAAACATAAAAAATATTCACCTGTGAGAAATTTAATTATTTAGAGGTAATTAATTAAAGTGGTACTTTAACCCATTAACCGCTGACGTTGCGTTCACGCAACAGTCAAAATAATTGCTCATGCAATGAATTATTTACATTGGCACCACTATTTTAGAATTAAAAAAAATGTCTTATTCATCGGCAGGAATGTTGCTATTTTAGTAAAGCGAAATTTACCTTACTGAATTTGTAGTGGGAAACTACTTTCAACAAGAAATTTGAAAATTTCTATCGTAATAGTTTTGGCGGTTAATGGGTTGAAGTACCGTCAGTACACTATGACTTAAATATCGTAACAGAAAAACCACAAGGTATTTCCAATAGCGACAGAAAATATTTTCAATTTAGTAAGTATGCGAAATAGGGTTTTTCTTATTTACAAATAAATCTTTTGGCAAATTCCGGTGCCAATCATCTATTTCAACACTTTAGAATCGAAAATGCTTTGCCCCTGAAAGTGTTAAAAAAACTATTTATTTTTTAGGTTTCGATCTTATTAGCAGTCTTTTAGCTATGCGACGTCTATATTCCAGGAACAACATGTTCTCTCGCATCATATGCAATATATGAATTTACATATGCCATATCTAGCATAGCAAAAACGAGCCGGTGTCACAACGTTTTCAGTTTCCTATAAAAAATAACAATGAAACAGAAAAGAAATACCAGGGAAATCATTACTACACAACATTTTAGTAATTACATTTTAAAGCAGATTAAAACGATGGCTAACTACACAGACGACAATTAAACAAGAAGTTTTTCTCCATCACCCAGTGTACTGACAGTACTTATAAGTACCACTGAGTAATTCAACTGTTAAATCAAATACATACACCGTTCAAACTGTATTCTAAGATCATAATGAAAATATTAAAAAAAATCCAACACTTATATTATATCCTTTACTGTGTTTGCAGAAATAAAAAAAAACGAGCGTGACAATCTGTATAAAATGTCGGCACAAAACCCATCGTCTGTGTCAAAGATAGCCTCCTTCCTCGCTAAAATAACAAACCTAGAACTACTGCTGCCATGTAACCGGATAAAGTGGAGTTAAAAGAGTGTTTTCGCAAAGTACCATTGGAATATTAGTAATATTCACTATGGGATGAAAGTTTAAAGTGAGTGGTACTGATAAGTACCGCCAGTAGATAAAGGGTTTATGTTGTGAAAAATTATTCGGGTTGTAGGAAATTATATTTGACAAAATATGTGGATTGTAAGTAGTGTTGTCAAGTGTCTCGCGCAAATTAGCGCTCAAATGCTCTGGACACCACTAACAAGGAAGGTCTCCATACGGGCATACTCAGAAAAATCTGAAAAAAATACAGAATGTTCTTGTCCCAAGGGTATATATGTTTATAAAAAAAATTTGGCGGAACCTCGGTAGAACGTCCGTAAAAAAATAATGAAAATTTCGCATATTTGTCGGCTTATCACCGTTTGGCGAAGAAATTAAGCTAAAAAAAATACGCCTGTCGAATATTCTTTAAGGGAAAAACTTTTTATGTTGAATTTGTTTAAATAAGTTTAATTTAAATAACTTTAGCTTTGCCATTTTTAGTTTCTTTTAACTATGTGTACTTATAACGAATTTTAACTATCATATTTTACGATTCAAAACAAAATTTAAATTGATTAAAATTGTTCCAAACTCAAAAATATGCCCCATCGAGCACTGTCGATTCAACTTAGTTGCTATGGAAACAACTTCTTCGGTATGGAAATGTATTACGTCAGCATTATTCATCTGGCGTTGAATGTTATTTTTATCACCGATAAAGCCGTTTAAATTAAAAAAAATGTGGATTGGAGAATAAAACAATGGCAAAATTTCGTTCAAATCGGCAACAAGCAACAAGTATAATACAAAATGTAATAATAATAATAATAATAAATTCTTTCATGGTTTACGTTTAAATTCATTAAATACCGCATATTCTCAAAATCAATTAACAAACAATTTTCAGATTCATTAAAATCGTTTGCTTTTGGCGAGGAAAAGTGCTGCTCGCCAAATTGCGTGCCGCTTTCGTCTTTTCACGCCAATTATACGAAAGTATTTTATTTTTTTACAGATTTTCTACTGTAATTCCGCCGCTAATTTTAAGTGATCCTTTATTACATACATGAGTACTTTGACTAGCATTTTTTTTTCAACATATTCTGAGTATGCCCAGTATGGAGACCTTCCTTGTAAGTTTTACAGTTTATTTCGCGACCTATAATCGCAGATAATTTTACCATTAGATAAAATGAAGAGAATTACTTAAACACCTTGAGGAGTAGGTAATTGTGTTTCTGTAATGTCGAATTCACGCCGGAATCTGCAAAAAGATTTATTGCAAAATAAGGAAAAGCAATTTTACGACTATTCTCCACCAAAGTTAGAAAAGTAAAACTTAATAAAAATTTTCTGGTGCAAATATTTATTAATCGTAGGTGGAATAAAATATATCCCACTGCCCTTCAAGTGGTTCAAAATACCTGGTGTATAGACCATTTGGAGCACGGGTTTACGCGGGACAACTAGCAGCACTAATTGTGAGTCTAGTGTACTATTCAAAAATAGTTTGTCTTGAAGTGTATAATCATCCCTAAAGTCCTTACCATTAGTTCATATACCACCCTGTATATGTTACAATGAAGATATTGAAGGAAATAGAGACTTCAATTCCGCACGCTGCAGGTTCCCCTGTCCGAAGTTTTATTTTATTTAAAAAATATATTAAAGTTTTCGAATATTTTTTTTTCGTTTTATTTAATGACAGAACTTCAGTGATTAACCCCTTGAAGGGCGCCGGTATATTATGTATACCATTTAAATTTAATCCCGAAATTCTACAATGACAGCATAATTTTGGACTTAAATTTTCTATTTGTATTGTACATGGAGAAGAGCTTTTACTTATTTAAAAAATAAATCTATAAATCGTCTATAATTGCTGATGTCAATCATTCCATCATTTTAGCATCAGAAGTGCTTTGCCCTTGAAAGTGTTAAAGCAAAGATTACTTTTTGAAATTTCTTGTAAGTATGTTGAATAAAAAACGTTTTCAAATGGTAACGTTGCTAACAATTAGTTTTGATAGAAGGAATTCGAAATATCTGCTGAAAATTTCGAATGGTAATCTTTGCTTTATATATTCATGGAAAGTCTGTCATTAAATAGAGCGATGATTGCTACGTATTCTAAGATTTTTAGTATTTTTTTAAATGTAAAACGCTTGCCTCTGGATTTCAAACCTTAGCTGAAAGATTAGACCATAAGTGTACAAAATTTTCAGGGCTGCCACAGGCAACTATTTCTTAATTCTAACTGGCACCACTTCCTTACAACAAAAATCCTTAACACACACTTTGACAACATTTGCAAGAGAAATATACTTCAAAATTTACATTAGAAAAATACTGGTGAGAACAGAATATAAAAATGGTAGCCTTTGGCAACCCTGAATTTTGTTATTTTAGTGTCAAAAAGAAATAGAGAAACAATTTTTTTTTCTTTTACGTAAAATGAACAAAATTGTAATGTAATATTAAATTTTTTTTCGGGATGGGCATAGTTCTGCCACAATTTTCAAAGGTCTTTGCCTTATTTATTCTCAGAAACATATTACACTTCCTGTGATTCAATGCATGGATTATGAATACCGTTAATAAAATATAAATTAGAATTGTTTTGCACAATATGACATTTAAAAGTTCTCCGTTTATACTTTTATTTATTACCAATTTTTCGCAGGTATAATTTCAAACCATGGGGTCCTTTATACATGTTTTTGGTATATGCTTATCTCTAAATACAGTCATAAAAAGTCTTTTTATTCATCATTTGTAAATATATTTACTGTTGTTTTTCAACAAAAATTTCTTCTACAATTTATCTATAAAAACAGTATTCTGCATTGGTATAATAAAATAGCAAAGTTTTACCTTTATTTCTAAAAATACATTACCTGAATAATACCTTTCATAATACCTGAGAAAAATAAGTAACAAATAAAAGTATAATACAGTACAAGTATTAACCAAAATTAAAACCTTCGGGTTTTACTTATATTGAGTTCTCCGTTTAATTAATAGATGAGAAATAATAATACCGATGTTAAAAGTTTAAAATATATACATTTCATTTAAATTTCCGATTAATTTCTGCCTGCATCCACAGCCTTCGTCAAGTACTATTTTCATTAGTTGCCGTTCCATTCATTCACTTCGTTGGAAATGTGAGAGTGTATAATTCTTAGGGGAAGCCTAAAAGTTGAAGTAGTAATGCATCGGATTAAACTGGAGCAGAGGAAAATATTTTCATTAACAGCCGTTTCATTAATTCTAATACGCCAATTTGTTCGCATACGTTAATTCGTCAAAATATTCCCTGACGAAGGCTACGGATGCAAACCGAAAGTACTCGGAAAGTTAAATAAAATGTATATTTTAAATTTTTAACACTTGTATTATTATTTGTCCCCTTTTAAGTAAATAGAGAACTTTTAAAGTTCACATTTGTGAAGTTTGTGAATGGATAAGGATGGAATATTGCATTTCGTCTTTTGATTTTATTTAGAAGATTTTAATTTAAAAAATAGTGCCAGACTCCATACAAGTTCCAAACAATGTGCCCACCTTGTTATTAACTAACATTAATCCTCTCGCTACGTTGTTGTAATAATTGTTTTATTAAAGTAGCTTCATAATAATTAAATAATTTCTTTTGCCACCGGTTTTTCTAAACAGAATTTTTTGTCAAATTTAATCGGGAAAATGCTCCAATTAAAAAAAATAATAATAATAACTGGTGGGAATAATCAAGGAGGATTAATTAGACGTTAAAATGCATGCCCGAGAAAATCTCGGGTAGCGCAGTGAGAGGGTTAAAACCGCTGTTTAAACATTGGTGACTGGGAACGATAACTTTAGTTTTTAACATTTTCTAATGCAGTATAAAATGTTTATAAATTCGATTTGCCTGTCTGTCGTCTGTTTGTTTGCCTGTCCGTGATTTAACTCACGTAAAAGTACTCGAATTGTTGCGAATTTAATGTATGTTATTGAGGTTTACCATGGCATGTTCGGTATTGAAAATGAAATGAGTAGCATTTATAGTCCGATTACAGGGACGCCCAAAATAATTTAGTTAAATTACAATCTACGGGACAAAATGCTTTGCGGTGTATTTAAAGGATGTTACACTGTTTCAAACAGGTTGATACTGATATATACAACTGAGGGGAACTGCAATTTGTCTACTATACACTGTGCTGTACATAGCATTAATCGTTTATTTACAGGGACACACAAAGTAATTCGGTTAGTGTACTTTCTATGAACAATAATTTTTGAAAGTGAGTTTTCAGTTGTGGTATGCGTTTGCAAATTTAACAATATTTTTGCATATTACGTGATGTGTATAAATTCTATAGGTCATATACAGGAAGGGTCAGGGTTCATTGATATATATCAATGGATATATATCATGATATATATCTTGATATATATCATGATATATATCTTGATATATATCATGATATATATCTTGATATATATTTATTTTTAAAATATCAAGATTTTTGATATTTTCGATATTTTCAAATTCCTGATATTTATTTTCGAAGTATCAAGATGTTGGATATTTTTTATATTGATATTTATTTTCAAAATATCAATTTGCAAGATAACTTTGATATTTCCTTCAGTCAAAACAAGTGTAAATGAAATTTTCAACTGTTATTGACTGTGCCATTCTGTAGATAAAGAACTTCTGTCTCTGGCATTGACTTTTTTTTAGGCAAAGACGAAAATAAATATCTTTTCCAAGCATATTTGAAACTTTTATTTTTAAATGTAGAACTTTTAATTATGTGAGACAATTAATTCAGAACAGCCATTGAAAGATAAACTGTAATTTAAATAATCATTTATATAGAGCATTATTAGAAAATAATCTTCTGATTTTCGTTTACTTGAGTCTAAACTGTATACAACAGGTTAGGGAATAAAAAAAAGGCTAGCTTACATTTAAGTTAAAATTCTAAAATAATAAAAAAAAATTGTATTGTATTTAAAATTTTATTTTATAAAATATAAAACTTTCTCAATACTTGATATAAATCCTGTAGTTCATATATATAGGTGTATAAAGCAAATTATATCTGTTTTCAATTAGTATATCTTCAATTTCATTCTAAGTAAAAAAAAAAAAAAAAAAAAAAAAAAAAAGAAAGAAAGGAAAGAGAAATGCATTTTTAGAATACTGTTGAAATTGAAGTTTTTATATTAATTGTAATATGTTTTAGTTTCTAATTTATATTATGCTTGAAATATTCATTATCAACAGTAAATTGATTATTTTGAAAATATCGAATATATATATGAAAAATATCGGATATATATCAAAATATCGGATATTTTTAATATTTTCGAAAATATCATGATATTTACGAGCCCTGAGGAGTGTTCGTGAAACATTTTTAGCATGCTATGAAGCATATATACAAATCTATAGATCATACAGAGGGTGGCTGTATTTAAAACATCCCTACTTTGAACTCTCTATACAGGGAGATTCATAATTATCGAAACAATAGGCTATCTCCTTAAATATCGCCCCTAGGCCCATGCTTCCAGTTGCAAAGTTTCATAAAAAAAGGTGCCAAATTTAACGACATAAGTTGTAACTCCTTGGGGGGTCTATTTGAGAAAATACAAAAACTAATTTTTTATACGGCCCCCGTCGGGTAAAATTTCCAATTAGGAAATTTTCTCTTATCCCTTCCTGAATAAAACAAACAAAAAAAAATCATCTCGGTATCTGCAAAACTCGCAGAGTTATTAAAATTCAAAATTCGCGACTTACACCATTTTTTCATGTCTCTGAGCGAGGAGTTATTGACTCATTTTGAATGCAAGATTGGGATCATCCACAAATTGTACGTTATTAAAAGTCGATTCAAGACAGTGCCTCTCTTTTGGACATAAAATAGCAGCGTATAGATTTTAAGTTAAACCTTCTTTGAAATTATGCTGGAGGTCTTTATTAGAGGTCTGCATGGGTCGAAATATCCAGACCCGGTCTCGAGCCGACCCATAGAAAAAAAAAAGTTCGTCCCTGCCTGGAAAAATGTTTAAATCTTCGCCCGAGTCTGGTCCGGTCTGAATGAATTTCTAGAAAACAGTTTTTTACGTCGATATGGTTAAAAATTGTCTCGTATGAGAGAGTTCTGACCAAAAATAGCTTTATCTTATACTATAATGCGAGCAAAAATTGTGTGTGTGTATGTAAATTTTATCTTAAAATCGGCTCTAACGATTTTGGCGAAATTTTGTATTTTACCATTTTCGGGCATGATAAGACCATTGGGCTAGGTCACGTGTTCGAGAAAATTCGATTAGTGGGTCATTTTGGGTCATAATGGGCCAAAGTCAAGCTAAGTATATCTAAAAAACGGCTCAATCGATTTTGACCAAATTTTATATCCAACCGTTTTTCGGCACGAGAAAACTATTGGGCTAGGTCACATGTTCGAGAAACTTCGATTAGTGGGTCATTTTTGAGTCACTATGGGTCAAGCCAATATTATCTAAAAAATGGCTCTAACGATTTTGACTAAATTTTGTATTTTGTCGTTTTCGATTACGAGAAGACCAATGGGCTAAGTCACATATTAGAGAAAATTCGATTAGTGGGTCATTTTTGTGTCACTGTGGGTCAAGCAAAGATTATCTAGAAAATGGCTCTAACGATTTTGACGAAATTTTGTATTTTGTCGTTTTCGATTACGAGAAGACCAATGGGCTAAGTCACATATAAGAGAAAATTCGATTAGTGGGCCATTTTTGGGTCACTGTGAGTCAAGCTAGTTTATCTAGAAAATGGCTCTAACGATTTTGACGAAATTTTGTAATTTACCATTTTCGGGTACGAGAAGACCATTGGACTAGGTCACGTGTTCGACAAAATTCGATTAGTGGGTCATTTTTGGTCATAATGGGTCAAAGTCAAGCTAAGTATATCTAAAAAACGGCTCAATCGATTTTGACCAAATTTTATATCCAACCGTTTTTCGGCACGAGAAAACTATTGGGCTAGGTCACATGTTCGAGAAACTTCAATTAGTGGGTCATTTTTGGGTCACTATGGGTCAAGCCAATATTATCTAAAAATGGCTCTAACGATTTTGACTAAATTTTGTACTTTGTCGTTTTCGATTACGAGAAGACCAATGGACTAAGTCACATATTAGAGAAAATTTGATTAGTGGGTCATTTTTGGGTCACTGTGGGTCACGCAAAGTTTATCTAGAAAATAGCTCTAACGATTTTGACGAATTTTTGTATTTTACCATTTTCGGGCATGATAAGACCATTGGGCTAGGTCACGTGTTCGAGAAAATTCGATTAGTGGGTCATTTTGGGTCATAATGGGCCAAAGTCAAGCTAAGTATATCTAAAAAACGGCTGAATCGATTTTGACCAAATTTTATATCCAACCGTTTTTCGGCACGAGAAAACTATTGGGCTAGGTCACATGTTCGAGAAACTTCGATTAGTGGGTCATTTTTGAGTCACTATGGGTCAAGCCAATATTATCTAAAAAATGGCTCTAACGATTTTGACTAAATTTTGTATTTTGTCGTTTTCGATTACGAGAAGACCAATGGGCTAAGTCACATATTAGAGAAAATTCGATTAGTGGGTCATTTTTGTGTCACTGTGGGTCAAGCAAAGATTATCTAGAAAATGGCTCTAACGATTTTGACGAAATTTTGTATTTTGTCGTTTTCGATTACGAGAAGACCAATGGGCTAAGTCACATATAAGAGAAAATTCGATTAGTGGGCCATTTTTGGGTCACTGTGAGTCAAGCTAGTTTATCTAGAAAATGGCTCTAACGATTTTGACGAAATTTTGTAATTTACCATTTTCGGGTACGAGAAGACCATTGGACTAGGTCACGTGTTCGACAAAATTCGATTAGTGGGTCATTTTTGGTCATAATGGGTCAAAGTCAAGCTAAGTATATCTAAAAAACGGCTCAATCGATTTTGACCAAATTTTATATCCAACCGTTTTTCGGCACGAGAAAACTATTGGGCTAGGTCACATGTTCGAGAAACTTCAATTAGTGGGTCATTTTTGGGTCACTATGGGTCAAGCCAATATTATCTAAAAATGGCTCTAACGATTTTGACTAAATTTTGTACTTTGTCGTTTTCGATTACGAGAAGACCAATGGACTAAGTCACATATTAGAGAAAATTTGATTAGTGGGTCATTTTTGGGTCACTGTGGGTCAAGCAAAGTTTATCTAGAAAATGGCTCTAACGATTTTGACGAAATTTTGTATTTTGTCGTTTTCGATTACGAGAAGACCAATGGGCTAAGTCACATATAAGAGAAAATTCGATTAGTGGGTCATTTTTGGATCACTGTGGGTCAAGCAAAGTTTATCTAGAAAATGGCCATTGGACTAGGTCACGTGTTCGACAAAATTCGATTAGAGGGTCATTTTAGGTCATAATCGGTCAAGGTCAAGCTAATTATATTTAAAAAACGGCTGAATCGATTTTGACTAAATTTTATATCCAGCCGTTTTTCGGCACGAGAAAACTATTGGGCTAGGTCACATGTTCGAGAAATTTCGATTAGTGGGTCACTTTTGGTTGCCTTTGGGTCAAGCTAATTTTATCTAAAAACGGCTCAAACGATTCTGACTAAATTTTGTATTCTGTCGTTTTGGATTACGAGAAGACCGATGGGCTAAGTCACATATTAGACAAAATTCGATTAATGGGTCATTTTTGGGTCACTGTGGGTCACGCAAAGTTTATCTAGAAAATAGCTCTAACGATTTTGACGAATTTTTGTATTTTATCATTTTCGGGCGCGAGAATACCATTGGGCTAGGTCACGTGTTCGAGAAAATTTGATTAGAGCGTCATTTTAAGTTATAATGGGTCAAGGTCTAGCTAATTATATCTAAAAAACGGCTCAATTGATTTTGACTAAATTCTGTAATATACCGTTTTCGGGCATGAGACGACCATTGTGCTAAGTCACAAGTTCAAGAAAAATCTATTAGTGGGTCATTTTTGGGTCACTGTGGGCTATTTGTATAAAAAAAACGACTCAAACGATTTTGTCAAAATTTTGTATTATGCAGTTTCTGGGCATGAGAAGACCACTGGACTAAGTCACATGCTCTAGAAAATTCAATTAGTGGGTCACTTTTGGGTCACTGTGGGTCAATCTAAGTGTATCTAAAATAACGACTCAAAAGATTATGGCAAAATTTTGTATTATATCTTTTCTGAGCATGAGAATACCATTGAGCTAAGTCACATGTTCTCGAAAATTCGATTAGTGGGTCATTTTTGGGTCACTGTGGTTCACGCTAACTGTATCTTAAAAAAAAGCTCAAACGATTTTGACGATATGTTGTATTATACTGTTTCCGAGCACGAGAAGATCATTGGGTTAGGTCACATGTTCGAGAAAATTCGATTAATGTGTCATTTTTGGGTCATTGTGGGTCAAGTTAATTTTATCTAGAAAACAGCTTTAATGATTTTTTTAAATTTTGTTTTCTATCGTTTTCGGGTTCCAGAAGACCATTAGTCTAGGTCGCTTGTTCAAGAAAATTCGATTAACCAGTCGTTTTGGGTCACTATGGGTCAAGGTTTAGCTAATTTTATCTAAAAAATGGCCCAAATGATTTTGACAAAATTTCTTATTACACCGTTTCCTAGCACTAGGAGACTATTGGGATACGTCAGATGTTCGATAAATTTATATTAGTAGTTCCTTTTTGGGTTACCGTGGGTCAAGCTAATTTTATCTTATAAAATGACTTTAGCGATTTTGACTAAATTTTGTATTCTATCGTTTTCTGGTTGCAGAAGAGAACTGGTTAGGTCGTGTGTTCGAAAAATTTCGGTTAGTGGACCCCTATGGCTTAGGATCATACCAATTTTATCTAAGCAACAAGAATTATACAGTGAGAATGAAATATCGAATTGAACACAAGGCTAATTTTGACCGAGCTTAGCTCGTCCATGCCCGCTAGTAGCTTTATAATAGCTTATAGATTTTCTTATTATATGTTTATAATCTTCATTTTTAAATAAACGACAAAGGCTCTGATATTTATTTTTTTAATGAATCTCTGTTTGTATGTAAATGTTTCACTTACCATTTAATATCGTTAATCCATAATCCATGTATTGGAGACTTTCAAAAATGATATAACCTTCTAAGACGGAATCACACGGACAAGAAAAAAATGCCTTATAGACAATTTCCCATCTTAGGAGATGCAAATGTATTCTATTCTTTTCTCAAGTATTATTATATTCATTTTGCATGGATCAAAAAAGTATTCTGTTTTAGACAGGAGTCCGTAATAGGCAGGTTCTTTTTCCTTTGTTTTACTGTATTTATTTATTTATTTATTTTGCGTTTAAATCTACTATCCTTTAAAAACGATTTTTAAAGTTTAATTGTAAATTGTAATATATTTTAATTGTAATAGCGATTTAAAAATACATGCATTTTCTGTAAAGTTTTTGGTTTGAGACAAACTTTACTGATTTTTGCACGGATTAGGTGAGTCACATAGAATGATTTTAATACGGATTGAGTCGAGACTGAAACTGAAAATTTCGACCCGTGCAGACATAGGAAGAAAGGAAGCCAGTGCCGGTTCAGTATGAAAAATACATTAGGCCCGGTCGAGACTGGTCCGGGTCCAGAATACAGACTTTTTTTAACCGCTCGCTGGGACGATATAAAACCTGAAGTTGTGAGGATTAAAATTATGAAAACACTCCTAATCGGTATGTTTGAAGGATCCTTGTTTTAAATAGTACAGAAAGAAGGTGGAAAGGGCGAAAGTTAAACTGAATTGGAAGTTTAAACTAGAGGAAAGAGTTACATACTCACCTGCAATTTTTTAAAAAGCATTTAAACATTTTATTAGGAATCAATCTTTGTTTAAAACTTCAAATGCGTTTTAAATTATTAAAAATAAATATTGTTAAAAGTAATTAACTTAAATTTATTAATTTAAATGCGTAATTAAAATTAAAATAAATTAAAATAAAATTATTAATTTACATTTTAAAGTCAAGAATTGTTAAACAAAAAGGGTGCAAACTCAGAACATGACCTTTTTGATTATTTTACATTAATTTTGTTTCGACAAATTTGAAAATATATTTATTTTTGAAAATATGATTTAAAAAAAAAAATAAGTTATATCATTATTTTTATTTGTGTTTTTAATATTTTTAACATTGATATTTAACAAAATCCTGAAACAAAATTCAAATTACATTTTCCTCGTTAATTAAATCAAAGAAAGTTTGAAATTCGGCCATAATATTTGGAGTTATAACGATTTTAAATTATCCCAATTAAAAAAATAATTTACTAATAATTTAAAAATAATTTAAAAAATAATAAACTTTCTGAGAAATTTTAGGATGAGATTTTATTTGAAAATTATATGGTTAATCATCACAAAAAACAGAAAAATCTAATTCTAACTCAATAAATATATTGTTTACATGTATCCTGGAACATTTAAAGTAACATTGTTTTTTGAATAACACGCGCTTCAATTTGTGTCTAAGCCCTTAAAACCTGACGTATTATTTAAACAGGCATAACTCTATGAGTTTTGCAGATATGAAGATGGAACTTTCTGCGTTTAATGCAGGAATGGACAAGGAAAAAATTCCTTATTGGAAATTTTACCCTGCGGGGGCCGTATAAAAATTTAATTTTCGTATTTTCTCAAAGGGACCTCCCATGGAGTTGTAACTTATCTCATCAAATTTTCTACCTTTTCTTTATGAAACTTTGCAATTGGAAGTATGTGCCTAGGGGCATTAATTAAGGAGATAGCCTATTGTTTCGATATTTATGAATCACATTATATATTGAATTACTCACTGTAATGAACTTCAAATTTTGTGCACGGGCTATTCAAGACATGGGAAAACGAATTACGCAAATACATATACCGGGTGTCCTAAAAAGGACTGGCTCATTTTAATTCTATTAGACCAACAAGGTGGAACCCGTCGAACTTCGAAAATGTTTAAGAAGGAACTGTTTCATTGATTTATAATAAACCTACATTCAAATGACGTCATTATATCAGAGTAAAACACAAACACAACAAAAAGCAATATCGTCATTCAAGAAGCTCGGAAAAAAAATCGGGTATTTAATGTTACATATGCATTCACATGTTTTTGTTCATAATAGCTATATGTGTTATCAGAAATCATATTTTCAAAGTTCGGAAAATGTTATTACACACGATAAATAAAATTGCATTCTTTTCGCTTTCTGATACGAAATAAGTAATTGTGAAGGAAAGTCACACAATTATTTAAAATACGTTTTCGTAAAGAGAAAGTGTTATATCGTTTGTAAAATATTTTTGCCATAAAATAAGAAACATTTAATTGATGAATAGAAACGAAATAAAACCATAATTCACCGGAGTTTATAACAGATGGTATTTTTGACATAGCATGTATTTTAATATCAATTGTTATGAGAAAATGACAAAAAAAAAAAAAAAAAAAAAAGCAATTTAACAAATTGCAACGACCATTTGGAAAATGATTTTTTCAAAGACTAAAATTTAAGACATAAAAAATCGCACGGAGTTGATCCTGCATTATGTACGCCATGGATTAAACGATAACATTCCTGGAACCATCGTGAACAAATTTTAAAAGAAATTTCAGTTTTACAATTTTCGGTACTGTAAATTTTTAAACTTCTACGGAGCTGGTCATACATTACGTACGCCATGAATTAAACAATAATAGTGTTATTACACGTAAAAATTGCAAGATTTCCTGAAACTTGCGTATTATCCAAGCATTTCATTGGCTGTTCGGGAAAAGGCTTTTCTATCATCAGATTTCCAAAAAATCTCACGACCTATTTTAAATAAAATTTCATTCTTAAACTTCTAAACATCCGACAATATTACTTTTTATACCGTCGGATAGAGAAAAAAAATGTACTTTTAAATGCAATTTGTTTGAAAGCTGTATCTCAATTTGTTTCTGATTTATTATTTTTTTTTTTTTTTAGTTTTTATTACTTTTTTGTCATAGTGGCAACACTCTGTTGTCCATCGTTGTTGAAACCAAAGGGAAATACAGATTACTGTATATACCAATCAGATAACGAATAAATTGCGGATTAAACCAATGAAAACGTTCAGGTATGCTTCTGATTTCCTACCCTGACGAGAACAATAACCATTTTTCCAAATGGTTAAAAATAGAGTAATCTAGTATTTTCCCTTTACTTTTAATAGAAATGGAGTACTTCTGTTACTACAATTACAAAATTGGGACTAAAAAAACTATAAAATAAATTAATATTTCAAAAATAAATAGAGGTACAGCTTTCAAAAAAATTCCATTTAAAAGTACATTTTTTTTTCCTGATACAACGGTATAAAAACTGAAAATGTGCGATGTGTAGAAGTGTAAAAATTTTCAGTAGCGAAAATTCCAAAACGAAACTTCATTTCAAATTTGAAAGTGTTGACAGTCGCAGAATGACGTACAGATATGTTTGTCTTTTATAATCTAGATAGATAGACTTGATTAAATTCTATAACTTACAAATGGTGACAGATATTAAAAAAATTCTTGCAGGAGCATTATGTATGATGTCAGGAGTTTTTTACTCTGATTCTCGAATTTAATTTGAATTACAAAGAATAGATGGCGCTACGAGCAATATGTGCTAAATCCAGGCCCGATTTTTGGAACTTCGGGACCCACTCAATGCATTTTAATCTCATTTTTTGGCATGGAAGAAGAGAAAGGCCAAAAAATCCAGCTTGAATTTAGAGCCTATTGCTCACAGCGCCATTTATAGTTTGTAATTCGAACTAAATTCGAGAATCACGGTAAAAATAACTCCTGACATCATACATAACCTTCCTGCAGGATTTTCTTAAATATCTGTCTTTTTTATCTATCTTTTTTAAATATCTGTTGAGAGTTATTGAATTTTAAAATCAGTCAGTTCTTTTTAGGACATCCGGTATATATATATAGTATCAAAAACTAAACTAGTATGTTGTGGCCATCACAAAACTTTCTTCTATATAAATCACGTCAATTAAATCATTTAAATAGTAAAAGAAATTACATCAATTTAGAACCAATTCGTATCAAAGTATACCTGAATTTGAAGTTTGATGAAAATTCGTCCATTACTTATTGAGATAGAGCTGTAGGGGGAATTCTGAAAATTGCAACATAGCAGCGCCACCTGTTGAGCGATTTGCACCCAAACACAAACAGTACTAATTCATATTAAGGTATACCGGAATCTGAAGTTTGATGAAAATCGATGCATTAGTTCTGGAGCTATAGCTATTGTGGAAATCACAAAAAATGCAGCACAGCAGCGCCACCTTTTGAGCAATTTAGACGAAAAGGTACAAAACATCAATTCATGTCAAGGACTAACTGAATCTGAAGTTTGATGAAAATCCGTGCATTAGTTCTGGAGATTGAGCTATTTGAGAAATCGTGGAAAATGCTGCACAACAGCGCCACCTATTGAGCGATTTACACCAAAATGCATATAACTTCAATTCATGTCAAAGACTAACAGAATCTGAAGTTTAATTAAAATCCGTGCATTAGTTCTGGAGATTGAACTATTGCAGAAATCGTGACAAATGCTGCACAACAGCGCCACCTATTGAGCGATTTACACCAAAATGCATAAAACTTCAATTCATGTCAAGGACTAACAGAATATGATGTTTGATGAAAATCCGTGCATTAGTTCTGGAGATTGAGCTATTGCAGAAATCGTGAAAAATGCTGCATAGCAGCGCCACCTGTTGAGCGATTTACACCAAAAACTAATCAGCACCAATTTATATCAGGGTCTAACTGAATATCATTTTTTATTAAATTCCGTGCATTAGTTCTTGAGATAGAGCGCCCACAAAATTTGTGTCACATACAGACAGACGGACAGACAGACAGACAGACAGACAGACAGACAGACAGACGGACAGACAGACTCACAGACAGACATTTTGTAAAAACATGTTTTTCGGAATCTCCGACCCCTAAAAGGTGTCAATCCGCCGAAAACTGGAATTCGAAAATTTTCACGAAACCAATTCTTTCTTCTTGTAAAGATAGAAGAAAGTAAAAAACAAAACCTTCACATCTATTTTATAGTACCAGATTTTCGCTATTTTTTTGACATTTTAACTTTGAAATTTACATTTTGCGAAACATCCGGGCATTAACCCTTAATGCTCGAATTAAATTACGGTTTAAAAATTCAAATTGCTTATGGGCACCACTTTTATGAAAAAGAAATATTCACCTTATTTAAAACCCCCTCACTGACAAGCCCGTGTTAACCCGAGAGTAGTCGCGCCATTTTTTACAAACGTTAGTAGTCGCGCTCCGTCCATTTGCCGCCGTTACCAGCAGGCCGAAAACGAAGGGGAAACTTGCCGGTGTTATCAGATGATCGAAAACGGATAACGTAGGGTGAAAATTGACTGAACTTTAAAAGATTACAGCAATTATTCATTTTACAACCTTTTACAGCAATTATTTATTTCGTTTAAGTATATATTCAGTTGGCATCTAGATAAATATTTTTAATAACTCTTTCTTCGTTTTGCATAAATACTTAAAAGTAAATAGTAAATGATTTGATTGAATTTCTGATGTTACTATGAATCAATAATTAGTAGGAAAACATTTACTAATATGAATCTAAATTTATGATAGGGGTATTTTTATTTATTTATTTATTTATTTATTTATTTATTTTTTTTTTTTTGGAAGGACAGAATCAGAGTCAGGTAGAATTTTTTGATACTCCGGCACTCTATATCCATTTAATAAAATAAAATTAATAAATTTAGCATTAATATATTACACTGACATTAAATTGAACAATTAAACTGAAAATAAAAATGGAACCTATGACATGCAACAGAAAATCAAATACAATACCAATAATTCACCAGCATATTGCGGACGATTAATTCATTTAAAACATATGAAAAACCATCAAATTTGATGCCATAAACAATTAAAGACAATATATATATATATATATATATATATAAACATTCTGTACAATAATACCATTGCAAAATTAGGAAAATGACCAATAATTATGAAATCACAAATAGCACATAAACCAAATATTATTAAAAATGTATATATATATATACATAAGAACACATATAATAAAGAAAAAGGTAAAAAATACTTAACTTCGAAATTATAAATGTAAATGTTGTAACTACGTTTTATTTATTTTGTGGGGTGTCTGTGTGTGTGTATGAGGGGGGGGGGCTCTCGTGATTTTGTGATTAAATCCATTTTTCAAATGAAAATGCACGATTTGTAGTTTTTCTACTTATTTCAGGGTGGGAGCAGCGCCCTTGAATAAAAACTCTGGATACGAATTTCGCTCATATAAAGTAAATAGTAAATAAGTTATTGAAATTATATATTTAATTTAAATACATTTGCAATTGTAAATTTAAATCCTAAGATGGATAAATTATTTTAATTAATAGAATCACTGAAAGGTTCATCTTAATAGGGATGTATTTTACAGAAACTATTTAATTAAAATGAATATTCAATTGTACATTTCATAATAAGGTATTAATGTTATAATTTATTGTTTTATAATAACGTTCATTAAATTGATAAAAACAATAAGAAAATTTTCTCCGAAAATATAAATATGCAGAAATAATTTAATTTAAATGAATTTTCTCTCATATTCTGGAAAACATTATTCTGAAAAATAGTTTGAACAATTGATGAAGGACAACAAATTTAAATTTGTTAGATACTGTCCCCAAGCCTCTATTGGATTTCAATAATAATTTCTGCGGCATTGTTAAAAAAATGTGTTTTTACTTACAGTATGAAAATTTAAAAATAGATAAATTTTATAAAAAATACTTAAAATATTTTTTTTTAAATCATAGTATAAACATTCACTGAATTATCCAAAAGAGATTTTTATTTGTGTAATTTCTAACCTATATTATAAAATTCTCATTATTTTTCTTATTGTACAAATAAATTATATGTATGTTAAAAATAATAAATATATTACAAATCATCAGACATACAAGTAAAATTACATAAATACATTTAATATAATTAAAAAGCAAACGTTTCAAGCTAAATTTTAGCCCCTCATCAGTGCAACAAAACATTCAAATGACAGAAAACTATATATCATGTTTACAGTTAAAAATTATTAGCAGTTAACACTTAATTATTAGCACCTTTCTGGAAGAGTTTTTCTGGAAGGTGTGTTCACTCGTAAGCAAACGTCGCCGATAAATGAATCATGTGCACTTCCTCCTGAATACTCAGCATTGTTTTAAAAAAATTTTATACTTTATTTAATTTTAACTGCTAATAATTTTTAACTGTAAACATGATATATAGTTTTCTGTCATTTGAATGTTTTGTTGCACTGATGAGGGGCTAAAATTTAGCTTGAAACGTTTGCTTTTTAATTGTATTAAATGTATTTATGTAATTTTACTTGTATGTCTGATGATTTGTAATATATTTATTATTTTTAACTCGTATATCAGACGTTAAACAATGATTATTTATTTTAATATATGTATGTTCTTCGCAAATATACACACTACATTTCTGAGAAGATTGTTTTATCTTTCGAATTTGTTTTATTGTACAAAAACGATACTTTTCAGATTTTGGATATACGGCAATTTTTTTTTACTGATTCTCACAAAATTCTCTTCTCTTTTTTTTAAATGGTTTTGCAGTGTTATTGTCTATTTTCTTTCATTTATATGTTCGGGTAATAAATGGAAAGCATGTTCTTTCAAATAATGATGATGAATTTCCTTTTTTTTCCATATTTAAATAATTATCGATTTGAGAATTTATTCCCGCAATATTTGACAATGAAAAAAAATGTAAGTGACCATCCATCATTTTTTTGTGCGAACTGACTACACAACTAATATAATAAAACAATTTTAAGTCACATTCTAAAAGTAAAAAAGCACTCTTTGAACGAATTATATAGCAGAAGGAAAGAAAGACGAAATAACAACAGACAGAGAGTCCGTACTTCGAAGAAACCTTCCCCACAGAATTCGCGGAAATGGGAAAGGATGAACACGAGGGGGAAAAATTCAACTAACGTAAGTGGTCGCAACGCGGTCATTTAGACCGATTGAAACTTAAGAATGCGATAAAATGCTAAGAAATAGCAGGAATGACTTGCCATTTTACTACACAAGAGTGTGAACACTCAAGGTCTGCTACACGGAATCTGGCTATCGTAACTTTAACGGGAAATGAGTTACAGGAAGATAACGAATTTCGGGCGGGGAAAAGACCAACGCGCGACTATTAACCCTCTGTCTACCAGAAGGGTCCAATGGACCCGACATGTATATTCAAAATATCTATTCAAACCAGAAAATTTCTTCAAAACAAACTAAATGTATAAATCAGACAATAATAAGTTAAATAAACAAATTAAATAGTTTTAAGTAAAAATTCTGGTGTAGAATGTTTTTATAAAACTTGAGTAAAATTTCCGGTAGTTCTAGGGTTAACGGCTTAATACGTTCACTAAGCTCCAGGTTTCACTGCAATACAAGCAATATTTAAAGTAATATTATTCTATTGATTTAATGTATTTCCAAATACATTGAACAATGATTAATACTTCCAAGGATTGCAATCATATTCGTTATTAAGTTTTTTTATAAAATGTTCTAAGAATAATTTTTTTTAGCATTTAAAACAAAATGCAGTGCAAACAATATTACAATTTTGCCCTTTTCCAAGACAGTCGGAGGGGACAGGTAAAACGATTCTAAAATGTAGCCAATTTCATTATTTTATAAAACTGGTGGGAATCAAACAATCTGAGTAAAAGACACAGTCCGTGAATATGACGGGAGCGAGAATTAAGGGGTTAATTAGTTCCGAAAATTAAAATCATTTCTCGTTTCAACGCTACAAAATGCATAAGAAACAAAAGCTAAAAAACATGAAAGAACCCAAATTTTGAAGGCTAGTGTAAGTAATCAATATTGAACGTTTGTATAGTTTTAAAATATCAGTGAACACCAGAAAAAGTATGAAAAATTAGTAAAAAAAACCATCGGATTAATTACTATTAAATATTCTTAAACATATCTAGATTTCAAGTCGCTCTTAAAGGGCTTCTTGCAAAGCGTTATAAGTAAGCGAACAAACTTAATGCTGGAATCAGGCGTAAATTAACACAGTTGCACCACCTTGTGGACGGAGTGATAATTCGCATACGCGGGCTTTTAGTGCGGTGCGTATTTTCTAAATCTTTAGTCACTCATGGAAATGAATTGTATTTGCCACATTTATTGCAAAATAATGACGTAGCGAGAGAGCATTCAGATGCATTTGACACCAGGAGGTTTTCGTCGCCTTATCAAAAGCATCAGTTATTAATCAAGGTGAAAAAAACTTTACAATTTTAGTGGTGTGAGTAAGAAAACAGTTAGGTATCTACTTGTGGTTCACACTCCATCTGCTACGTGGCGCATGACATTGATTGGTGTGACCTCGCTTTTAATCTTGCGGTTATTTCTCCCATTTAAGATAGGACGCTTACGTTGCTTTGGGCTTCTTGTTTATGAATAAACTCTGCTTAAGGTTTGAAGCAGGGTTGCCAATGTAGCCGACTTTTTTATTCAGAAATTTCGAGTTCTTACCAGAAATAAAGAAGAGTATTTTATGCTTTATTTAACGAGAAACATTTAGAGATCGCGTAAAGTAAAAATTCACTTTCGGAATTTCGGGTATGAATTCGAAATTTCGGATTAAAATTGGAAGACCAAACTGCACACCTGTTTTGAAGTAACGGCCACATAGTTGTTACTGACTAAACGGGAATTTATTGAAGATCATGAAGGTAGTGCGAAACACCATCTGCGCTTCGTTCTTTCGTCAACTGGTAGATTGGACACTGTATGACATCTGCTGCCGGCTCCTATTCTGTCTTTCATGTTTATGATGTATTTGTAAGCAGGGTTGCCAGTTTGGACTCTTCTATTGTTTGGACTTCTTTTATCCAGAAAATGCGGATTCACACTGAAAATTCTAAAAGAAGAATTGTTACTTTATGTAATAACGAAGTGTCTGTTGTGAAATGAAGCAAAATTTTATATTTATATCTTCTTGTGTGAATTCGGAATTTCTGAATAAAAAAGGAGGCCAATCTGGAAACCATGATTGCAAGCATGCCCTGCGACATATACAGTGAAACCTCCTACAACGGTCACTCCGAACAACGGTAACCTCCGAATACCGGTCATGTTTTAGTGTTAAAGAATCTCTTTCATAGAAATAACATTACACTAAACCTCTTAACAACGGCCACGCCACAGCATTTTTATTTTCATATTTTTATGTAGTTCTCAGTTTTTTTTTTTATGTTTGTTTGTTTGTTAATTTTTACTGCAATTCCGTAGAATTCAAATTGAAATTTAATGACAGATTTCTCCAAATCAGGAATCCGAAAATACAGAAATAATCGTAGATGATACTGAGTTAAATGATATTTTAAATAACGTCGGAATGACCATTAATTCCAGCGAGTATGTCAATGTAGATAAAGATTTGGCAGTTACTACTTTTAATACTATAGAAGATCTGATAGAAAGCAAGGCCAATGAGAATAAGAGTGATCACGAAAATGAATCGGAAGATATATGGAATTATCAAAAATTGTAGTGTAAAATCATATTCTGAAGTTCTTTTTAGCTAAAGAGAAATTAAAAAGTTTGCGCTCACTCAAAAATGATTATGCATATAGAGAAAGAGGTATGCTTAAAAAATGGATGAGTGATTTCATTAGTATAAAATAATAGTATATATAATAGTATGTATTTTTTAACTGTAAAAATTATATAATTTTTGACAATTCTTTTGATTTTAATGTAATGTAATTTTGACCTTTTAAAATGTGGAACCTCTGAATAACGGCAACCTCCAAAGTACGGCCACTTTATCGTACTCCCAGTGGTGGCCACTATTTAGAGGTTTTAATGTATATATATTTTATGAAATGCCTGTATTAACAATTAGTTTTTCTTCAAATTATGTAGTTAATAAGTTTTTAATTTCATTTACAGAATGCAGTGGTGGAAAATTGGCGCAGAGGAGGAGCCTATTGACACCACTAAATTTTATAAATAATTTTCGACTTCTCTAATGACATAATTTCTTCGTTTTTATTAAGCTGAAGAATACTATAAAATGTTTGTGGTGTCAATAGGCTCCTCCTCTGCGCCAATTTTCCACCACTGCAGAATGTTTTTCGACTTCAAGCCAGTCTTCGTATTTTTCTATCATCCTGTCTACTGGTTCCTCGAGGTCTCGTAGATCGTGATTACAATTGATAATTATCACTACAGGATTGAATTGGATAGATACATCATTTCAATCTGTTTAATGCAAGAGAAATTTATGAAATTGATGTACAATTCACTTTCATTCTTCATATTTTCAAAATCGCGTTACTGGGAATATTTCCTGGTTTCGACATTTTTGTAATGTCCCTAAACAACTTTTGGCATTTAAAAAAATTTAAAAAAAAACTCCTTTTTAATCATGCATAACTGCCAACTGCTATAATATTTTACCACGAGTAATTCCATAGAAAAATATTTTAAATGCTTAACCCTTTCCGGCGCAGAAAAATTCTGTTCGTAAAAGGATGAAATGATTGAATGACACCGGAATTTACAAACGGCTTTTTTAGAAATTCAAACCTCACTACTTTAAACTTTCATTTTAAAAGCAAAATTTTATTAAAATATTTTTGGTGTCGTTTGTAAGTTTGGAATTAAAACTAGGACTTCCCTCAGAGGGATTAGTCTGAGCGATATTACTGAGAACATAGATTTAATAATAACATGTGGAAGCAAAGAAAATGAGATGTTATCTTTAATTGTCCATATACTGCGATAAACTGAAATGATGAAAATAAACGAATCCTAGAATAAAAAATCTTATACATAAATTCGTATACACTGTTTAAAAAAATGGGAAATCAAACCATTCAAGACAGCCATGCATGGATATAAAATTGAAAGTACGCAATATATTAAAAGTAAAATAGAAAATGAAACACTAAATTACTTATATCGGAATTTTAACTGTATTAAATGATGTCAAGAGCATAATCAGACGCTCCGCACCAATTTGAGTAACTTTAAATGACAAATATATGATGTTTAAAAAGAATGGACTATACTTTATATGGTGTGTGCTCCCCCGGAATAGTTAATATTGTACAATATCTGTTTTCCACAGATGCAATGAGGTTGTCGATAACATTTAAGGAATTCTCTCCTCAAAATTTAATATAGTATCAAAGTACCGAATACATCAACAGTGGCATGCAATGCTTCGTTAGAGTGTATTTTAGATATGCTCGATCGGATTTAAATGATGAGTGTATGCTGGCCACTACATACGCTGTATTGTTTTGTTTTCAAACATATTCTGCACAAGTTGAGCTGTATTTAGCAAGTATTAAATAAAAGAAATCGGCAATGATTATAACATAAAGTATGACACAAGATCTGAATATATCGTCTGCATAACTTTTGAGCGGTCAAAGTGTCATTTGATGTAATTTACAAATCCATACATATTTATTCAGGAAATCATGCAAGCTAACATACGCCAATATGATCCCGATTATAAAATTTCACCAGAATAAGTTAATATATAAAAAAGCTACTAATGATAATTGAGAATATGACATTATGATAAAATGTCTAGAAAAATGAATCGGATAAAAAATTTATATCACATTTAAAACGGCACTTCCCTCGGTTAGTGGCCTTGGCGAGAGAGAGAAAAGCCTAGAGAAGGAACACTTTAACAAGTACTTTCGGGCAACCTACTCACTGTTTCATACAGGTCTTTATTTAATATTTACACAATTTATTTAATGCTAGGTGGGTATCTATCTGTTTTGTTGCATTTAAATTGCATGTTTTGCGGAGGAAATGCAGCATTATGAAATATTTAAAGATGCTGTACCTAATAATTCCAAATTAATGGTAATTGAGATCGCTTTCCGTTAATTTCATCTTTTTAAATTTTTAATTTTTTAGAAACCATTCATAGAGACAATTGTATATTTTAAAACTAACCCGAAGAAAATTCCAAGATTTTGGGCTCAGCAGTAACACAGAAATAGAAAATTTTTGAAAGTTTTTTTGTTTTTGCACTGTTTTATATAGCGACATTTTTAGAAATTGTTCTATTGCGAGAATTTACGTCATGATAAATACAGCCATGTCAATTTTCAAGTTTATATTCCTAACAATTCCATGTACTTCGTTACTTAGATCATTTATAGATCTTTTTCCGCTTTGTTTATTCTTTCTATTTTTTAGAATTCGTTCTACAACGAGCATTTACATCTTATTAATTACTAACATGCCAAAGTTCTAGTTTCTAACCCCAACAGTATCCCAAAAATTTCAGTATTCCAAATAAATCATAGTTTAGAAACTTTCTAGAAATTTTTACGTTTATCCGTCAAATTGAACCTTTTAGAGAGCGTTCATTACGAGAATTGACATCTTAAAAGTAACTACCGCACCAAATTTAAAGTTTCTAACTCAATCAATATCACAGAAATCGCAATTTTAGAACTTTTTTGCTCCTGCAGCGATGTAGGTTCTTGCACTGACATAAAATAGTCTTTTTTTCGGAGCAGAGATGGCCACCAACATTTTTTTAAGTTGGCTATTTAGTTTCAGAGATAGCACCTCACAAACGTACAAGCATTAATAATATTATATACTTTATAATATTATAACGCTTTATAATATTAGCATTAGATGTACAGATACAAAAGCCATTTATCTGTTACAAACTAAAGTGCCGGCGTTGCCCAGAATTTGAAGGATGTTTGTTCTGAAAAATCAATTTCAAAATTTAACATACAACACAAAACAAACATTAAAAAAAGCAGTCGAAATGTTGTATGAATGAATCATATGAAAACGCCGTATAAAAATGTATAAATGTATATAACAGACGCAAAAGAATACAGCTATAAATGAACTTATTTCAATTTATAACTGGAGCAATAATGTTAAAATAGTCCAATATTTCCCTAATCGGGTTTTTATCATGCTTCAATACATTTTTCACAATCATATGACGTTATACTATATCCACCACGTCCTTTATATTTCCAATATGACGTAATATTTTCCTCTTTCACGTGGAAACCTCGAAATAGAAAAATTATGAAGTTATATTCACTTTCATTTAAATTCGTCAAACCATTTATTTCTTTTTCATATTTCACGTGAATATCTTGCAATAGAAAAGTTAGGACGTAATATTCACCTTTTTTAAAAATTCGTCAAACTATTTATTTTATTTTCATTTTTCACGTGAAAATCTTGCAGTAGAAAATTAATTGTTGTAGTAATAATTTTATTGTGTTTTTTAATTGTTGGCAACTGCTATAGCGAAAAATGTTTAAATTTGATAAGAAATTGCTGTTAATTTTTAATTAATAAAAAACCACCAATTTAACTATAAATTATTTCGATTCCGGATTACTTTAGTTCCTCGGCCATGTTTTAATACACATGTATGTATCTTTTCACAATTTTGGCTTCCAAATTGTGGATTGTTATAGAATTACAAACAGACAGATAGACAAGTTTTCATTTTTATATATCTCTCTATTCTAAAAAATGTAACTAACGCTGTCACTGCCGCCGCCGCCGGTTTTGAATTTTTTGTGACCGGAGGTCTTTCTTCGTTAATATTAAGAAAACTATTGCATACAAAAAATATGAAAATCGGTGGTATTATAGCGAAATGTTTGATCAACATGCTAATGCATACAGTTTTCAAATCGAAGAATTATTTTAAGAGATATTTAATGCTAAAGTTGGACAAAATCGTTCCATTAAAAAAAATTTTATAGGAGCAAAAGCTATACATGTGAATTTAATCATTTTTAGATCATTTTATTCAATAGAATATCCCGGTGTGCAGATTTCATTACTTTTTTTAATTTGACTCATTTTTTGAGGTTTTATTTCTATTTTAAATTCAAATATTCAGCATCTTGACTGATATTTTTTACATATTTTAGAAAATGGTATTAATTTAAACTGTTGCCAACTGTATAAACAGCGCAAACAATAATGTTTGCTTCAAATAAAAAAAATTATTTACACGTTACTATTTTAAACAGAAAATAACCTTCAAATTAGAATTAAATTATTAGGTATAAAAAGCAGGCACTTATTGGAAATTACCCCATAAAAACTATATTTACATGTGAATTATAAAAGAGAAAGGATATTGTAAAATAAATTCATTAACATGCGTTAGAAGTCTGAAATAGAAGAAATTACGTCAGATTACACTTATTATGCAAAATGAACAAAAAATAGTATTGCAAAACAGTTTAAATTTAAAAATTGTGCGAGACAAAATATTAGAGGTTAAATATTAGATTTGTTCAAACTTTTATTATTTGTCGTTTGATGTGAGGTGTTCAGCTATAAGTATGCAAATTTTCATGTCTCCAACATAATTAGGGGCTGAGTTAGAAAAATTGCTTAAAATACACATGTTTGATCGCAGAGGGTTAAATATTAGACCTTTTTCAAAATTTTATTATTTGCCGTTTGATGTGAGGAGTTCAGCTATAAGTATGCAAAATTTCATGTCTCCAACTTAATTAAGGGCTGAGTTAGAAAAATTGCTTAAAATACACAAGTTAGAGCCCAGAGGGTTAAATATAATTTTTTCAAAATTTTATGATTATCGTGTTATCGCAAGTGTTAGCTATAAGTATGCAAACTTTCATGTCTCCAACTTAATTAGTGGCTGAGTTAGAAAAATTGCTTAAAATACCCAAGTTAGAGCCCAGAGGGTTAAATATTAGACCTTTTTCAAAATTTTATTATTTGTCGTTTGATGTGAGGATTTCAGCTATAAGTATGCAAAATTTCATGTCTCCAACTTAATTAGGGGCTCAGTTAGAAAAATTGTTTAAAATACACAAGTTAGAGCCCAGAGGGTTAAATATTAGACTTTTTCAAAATTTTATTATTTGTCGTTTGATGTGAGGTGTCCAGCTATAAGTATGCAAAATGTCATGTCTCCAACTTAATTAGGGGCTGAGTTAGAAAAATTGCTTAAAATACAGAAGTTAGAGACCGGAGGGTTAAATATGACTTTTTCAAAATTTTATGATTTATAGTGTTATCGCAAGTGTTCAGCCATAAGTATGCAAACTTTCATGTCTCCAACTTAATTAGGGGCTGAGCTAGTAAAATTGCTTTAAATAAACAAGTTAGAGCGCAGAGGGCTAAATATTAAACCTTTTTCAAAATCTTATTATTTGTCGTTTGATGTGAGATGTTCAGCTATAAGTATGCAAAATTTCATGTCTCCAACTTAATTAAATTAGGGGCTGAGTTAGAAAAATTGCTTAAAATACACAAGTTAGAGCCCAGAGGGTTAAATATTAGACTTTTTCAAAATTTTATTATTTGCTGTTTGATGTGTGGTGTTCAGCTATAAGTATGCAAATTTTCAAGTCTCCGACATGCATAGTTTCTGAGAACGGGCTCTGTGACAGACGGACAGACAGACAGACAAAGGAGTGAGACAGGTAGGGTTTCGTTAGATGAACAAAACTCTAAAAACATGCTGCGGATGACTGTAACAACATCCTAAAATTACATTACCATCAGCGATCTACCAATCCCGAATTTAGTTTATATTCATTTCATATATTCTTATTCTTTTGTGTGGCCCTGTAAAATAACTATCAATATTATATACAGTAAAACCTCTGAATAGCGGACACATCGAGAATGCAGAATTTGTCCTCTATTTAGAGGTGACCGCTACTGAGAGTAAAACATGTACAGTTATTTAAGAGTTGGTAATCGAAAAAATGTCCGCTAAATAGAGGTATCCGCTAATCGGGTGTGTCCGCTATGGAGGTTTTATCAGTAAAACCTCTGAATAGCGAACACTTCGGGAGGGCAGAATTTGTCCTCTATTTGGAGGTGTCCACTACTGAGAGTAAAAAATGTACAGTTATTTAAGGGTTTGTAATCGAAAAAATGCCCCCTAAATAGAGGTGTCCACTAATCGGGTGTGTCCGTTATGGAGGTTTTACTGCATAATAATATCATCCTTTACAAGAAAATTGCATGCTATATGATAGACAGACAGACATCCAGAAAAAGATAACCTCCCGGAGCAATAAACACTTATGTCTTTTGTTTTAATCATCCACAATTGTATGTCATACAACAGGCCAGATTTTATACAACAGGCTAAAAACGGTCACTGTGGTACGGAGTACTGTATTATTATTTGTTTGCCCACCAAAACTGGTTGCCACGGGTTGTTGCAAGATTTGTGATCACGTGGTTGAAACTGATCTATTCAATATTAATGCGTTCGTATTTTTTTTTTATTTGCTCCATGTGTTCAAACCAGTTGTCTACGAAAACATCAACCGGTGAAAGTGACGCACACCAAATTTCTGTGACGTATGCAGATAAATTGTGCTTTTTTATCAGTTTTTTCTATATAATTTTTAAACGGTTTGGAACTTATTTTTCATAGTAGGTTCATTCAGTAGGCGACCCTCATAGGTACCTTCTGGTGCAATCAGAAACGAAATCCGACAAATATTTTTTGAGTTATGCTTGACGAAAGGTTTTTATTAGGCTTTTTTTTAAGTAGGACATGGCGTTAATATCCATCGTAGTAGTAATGTGTCCGGACAGTAATATTTCGCTGAGTATTAGCCTTCGCTTCGCTCAGACAATTAGGTGGTCCCGACGTGTGACCACTGTGACGGAAAGGGTTAACTGCATTAACGAAGACTGAAATTTCACCGTCTGATTTACTGATTTAGAAAAATCTTAGCAAACGGCAGCTTTGAATCATGTGATCATTCCGGTTCTTAAATTTTCACATATCTCAAGGATATGAGTTTGTCAAGGAAAAAACAATATTAACACTAGAACGGCGGCGAGGGGTCATTTTGACCCTTGTTGAATGAATACATGTCGATTCGAACCAGAATTTGTTTTACAATATAAGATTTATATATTCTGCACAAAAATAACTTAAATAAGTATGTTAAATAGTTTTAAGTAAAATTTCTGATGTGAAATATTTTTTATAAAACTTGAGCAAAATTTCCCGCCGTTCTAGTGTTAAACAGTTAAAAAATCGTTTCAATATTTTTGTAAATATTTCGCGTTGTTCAATTTTCTAATTAAGAATATTAATCTGAAATATCAGTGATATTCAACAAAAACTTTAGTATACCTGTACAAACTTCCTTGCAAAGGAGAAAGAAAATTTTGTCGTCAATCGTTAATGTTGCAGAATGATATAGGTTCATGAAAGGGGAGGGGGATGCTTTTTGAGAAATTCCTAAAGGGAACGCTAAACCCCAAAATGTAATATATATATATATACAGGGTGTTCCGTTAAAGGGGTCCAATATTAATAGGGGTAATAGAGGAGATCACACGGAGCATAAATCAGTATAAAATGCCTGGCCGGATCTCAATAATTTTCAAGTTACAGCAAATAGAATGAAAAATCGGAAATTTGTAAAAAAACCCTCATTGCTAAACTATCTATAATGCTACATAAAAACGAAGCACATATTTAGAAAGAGCAGAAAAAATCCCACGAAATGACATAAGTTGTTTTAGAATATTGAGAATTAATGGCGAGTTACAAGCTCTGAAACAGTGAAAAAAAACAAAATCAAATATTTATCAAAATAGTTAATCGTTAATTCCAAAAATGCAACTCTACCTACATCAAGGAAAATGTTATAAAATTTGGTCCATTCCGAAAGCTTTCGAAGAAGCTGACAATAAACCATATCAGTTTAATTGTATGGGAGAAATCAAGCAGTTCCCTAGTTACAACTCTGTACTGTTGCACGCTCGGAAAGGGCGAAACTCCGCCCATGACGATTGTAAACACCCCGTTTTAATATCTTTCAATTATACATTTCTGATCAACCTCTATCAATACCCTTTCATTATTCAGTCTGGTCAAGTGAATGACATATTGTGCAGCTCTCGCCTTGTCTTAAAGCAAACTCCGTGACTGCTGCGTTTCCTCCATGAACTTTCAGGATGATGAAGAAGAAGTACTTTTTATGCAAATTTCCTATGTGTATAGGAAGAAAAGTGTAATAAAACAGCAGTCATCAGTGAGCGTTATGTTAAAGGGAGGCTGTTGTAAGTGGGATTGTAGTAAGTTGATGTATAATAATTATGCCGGAATACTCTAACGAAGAATATGCGGACATGCATCTGATGTACGGGCAAGCTCATGGAAATTCATGTCTAGCGCAGCGCATGTACCGTGAGCAATTTCCAAGGAGACGTTGCCCAAGTTCGAAACTCTTCATAAAAATCGATAGACGATTACGGGAGACTGGATTGTTTAATACAGCATGCATTGATGCAGGGAAACATCGACATGTACGAACACCTGCAATGGAAGAAGATGTACTGAATATTTTTAAAGATAACCCCTCCACGAGTACACGAGCTGCTGCGTCTGAAGTCGGTGTTTCTCACCAAAGTGTGTGGCGTGTTCTGCGTGCAGAAAACATGCACCCTTTCATGTTTAGCGGGTACAACTGTTATCAGTAACAGATTGTGCTCAGCGGACAGAATTCGTACGGTGGTTGCTTAATGTAACAGAAAATAATCCACAATTTCTGGAAAATATTTTATTTACTGATGAAGCAACATTTACGAGAGAGGGCGTGGTAAACACGCACAATATGCACACATGGTCATATACAAATCCGCACACTGTTTTCCCGTCGAACGCATAACAAAAGTTCAGTGTGAACATATGGGCAGGTGTCCTCGGCGATTATCTCATAGGACCATATTTACTCCCAGATGTACTCAATGGCAGTACGTACTTGGTTTTCCTACGGGATATCTTACCGCAGTTACTGCAAAATGTGCCAGCAACATTGCGCCACAATATGTGGTTTATGCACGATGGCGCACCGGCACATTTTTTCATAGGTATTCGCAATCACCTCAATTCAACATATCCTGGGAAATGGATTGGACGCAGTGGACCTGTTGCTTGGCCTGCACGCTCTCCAGACCTCAATCCGTTAGACTTTTTTGTTTGGGGACACCTTAAATCGCTGGTGTATGAAACGCCTGTGGATACACCGGAGGATTTACTAGCGCGAATCGTTGTCGCTGCAGGAGACATTCCCAACTCCGTCGGAGTTTTTCGGCGTGTTCGCCAATCTTTACGACGTCGCTGTCGGCTGTGCGATTCTGTTAATGGGCGCAACACTCGAACACCTATTATAATAATGTCCGTTCGTCTGCCTTCCGACATTGAACTGTGCAGCGCAGGCCAGAAGACTATGCTTCACATATGTCATAAAGTACGTGGAATGTAATTCTTTATTTGTCATTTTTCTTTTATTTTCAACACTTTTTGGCACAGTATTTTGTAAGTCACAGACTGTGGTGTACTCAAATTGTAAATTACAAAGTTTGTATGAATTAATTTAAAATTTAGTGTCTTTTTTAAATTTATAATTAATAAAATTATTATGCTATTTGTTATTATTATTTCCTATCATAAATTATGATGCACATATACATACAATAATTGTCCATGTAAAACATGTACTGAAACTTCTTGCATAGTTACAAATCGCAATATTTTTAATTATTTCCGAATTTTCACCACCACTTTAATTTTAAAGAATTTAACTTAAGCTTTATATCAATAAAAGACCACTTTAAAATGTAGACTATTATTGTAAAGTTATTTTGGTTCATTCAACTCTTGAATAATTAAAAATGTTGCATCTCAGAAGAAGCATGATCGAAAATGTATAGTTGAGAGTAATTAAAAAGGCGGTGTTTCCAATCGTGATGGGCGGAGTTTAACCTTTGCTAGTGTCAAAGAAAGCGGAGTTGTAACTAAGAAACTGATTAATTTCTCTCACACAATTAAACCGATATGGTTCATTGTAAGCTTTTTCGAAAGTTTTCGGAATGGACCAAATTTTACTACATTTTCCTTGTTGTAGCTAGAGTTGTCTTTTTGGAATTAACGATTAACTATTTTGATGTATATTGGATTTCGTACTTTTTTCACTGTTTCAGGGCTTGTAACTCGTCAGCAAATATTGCTATTTTAATACAATTGATGTCATTTTGTAGGTTTTTTTCTGCTCTTTCTATATATGTGCTTCGTTTTTATGTAGCATTATCGATAGTAAATCGATAGTATCGATTAGCAATCAGGGTTCTTTTACAATTTTCCGAATTTTCATTCTATTTGCTGTAACTTGAAAACTATTGAGATCCGACCAGGCTTTATATACTGATTTATGCTCCATGTGATCTCCTCTATTACTCCTATTAATATTGGACCCCTTTAACGGAACACCCTGTATATATATATATATATATATATATATATATATATAATAAAAGCCAGTGTAACGCTGGGCGGGGCGAATCCATCAATCTTCCAGTCTCCCAGGAAGAGACTCAAGGGGAAAAGGATCCATTCTCCCATTGTTTGCCATAAACAAGAATCCCGAGATCACTTCTCAAGGTTACAAATCCTGATAATTGAGCAGTAGTAGACACTTCTTCTTAACAAATCACTGCAAGGCACATCGCATTACACCACCAAAATAAATCGTCAAGTGTCACTTGAGATTATTTCAAGTATTAAGTTGCAATCATATTGAATTTTCTTTGCGATATGTAAGGAATTTTAATTTATTTCTCATATAAAGTGATTCACGGAAAACAATGATATGGTATTTTTAAAAATATCCTTTTTTTCCTGCAAAAAATTGATAAAACTGACTTTCTTTTAAAAAAGTAATCAATTTAAATATTTTAGGCTTATTATTTTGTAACTTATTTTTAAATTACATTTTATTTATATTTTCCTTTTCTTCCTTTTCTATATACAAGTGTATGTAAATTTAAACTTAAAAAAAATATCCCATATTTTAAAAGTAAAAAATTAATATTTATACGAAAAGTAAAATTAATAATTTTTGGTTTATAGCTTTGCATCAGGAGGACAGAAGGTTAAGGGATTAGACGGTTGGGATTCAACCCGAGATACTTATTTATTAATCAATATACATATTTAAAAAAATTGGAGGGGGGAGGAAGGGTGGGGGGGGTAAACGATAAAATACAATTTCAAAGTGTTATTAAAAAAATAGTATTATTTCAATAGTTGCAGCAGACTGTTTTAATTACGCACTTTTATTGCATATTTATTAAATTTTTGTTTTATTAAGAAATCATAATTTTGTTATAGTAGTATATTAGCCGGAAAACCTGGTTTACCCAGAAATATTGTAAATGCTAATTGTGTGTTTATTAGAACATAAACTTGCCGAACTTTGCTCATCTAAACGCTTCCATATTGTCAATTATTTTTTTTATCAGTTTTTCAAGTTTTAAGTGGAAGACACAATTTTTACCCACCGTCCTAGGACGGGCATTTACACTAGTATATATATATATATATAACGAAACAAATTAATGGGTTAAGTCGAACAATCATGTCGTGCTTTTTACGACATATTACTGGATTAGTACCACATTTTAATCAGCCATTGGTGAGGTTGTATAGCAGTCGTACCAGTTAGTGGAAGCATCGCTATTGAAGGTGTCAACACTGTGGAAATTTAGCAGCTGTGGACCGATGATACGATTGGTAATGTCCAATCTGTTATTTATTTTCTAACATTTTAGTTAAAATAATGATAATTATTTTAGTATGAACATAACTTCTTTAAAAAACACACAAAACATTTATTTAGACAATCACATTACAGCAACTACGAATACACATCTCAAAACCATAATAACTACATCAATATCATCGTGGAACATCTCACGTTTTTCGTCTGAACCCCAAAAAAATTAAATACATGGAGTCAGGAAAAAATGTCTATTGTTCAAGAGTTTATCTTATGAAAAAATAATTTAAATATTGTCATGTGACTTTACTTACAAATCCCTCCTTTCGCATGTCAATAATCCTCAGTAATTCCGAGACTTGTAATATGTTTTTTCATGACATCATAACTCAAATTCTTAGTCATTATATCTGCTTCCAGTTCAGACGAATTTACATATTTTGTTTCAATTTCTCCTTTCGCTCTTTCATCTTTTACAAAATGATATTTTCTACCTATATGTTTGTTGCGATTATTCACTCTTGGGTTTTTAATCCAATCAATTACAGATTGACTGTCAGTACTGAAATCTATTGGACGCTTCACCATTTCTTCCTGGCTTAACTCTTCCAAGAGACCCATTAACCATTTTCCTTCACAAACAGCATCACATAAACTTAAAAGTTCAGATTCCATTGTAGAAAGCGCAACCAGTTTCTGTTTATTACTTTTCCATTCAATCAGTGATTCTCCTATCTTTACGATATATCCACCAAATGATTTTGAATCCCGTGTAGTACACCAGCTAGCATCAGAACAAAGTGATAATTGGCCCTTTTTATTTTTAATTCGAAGTTTGTAGTTTTTAGTGCCTTGAATGTACCGCAAAACTCTCTTCACTGCCTGTAAATGAATTTCTCTAGGATCTTTTGCATATTGAGACAAATTACTTAAAGTGAAAGCTAAATCTGGCCTTGTTCCTCTTACTAGATATCCTATACTTCCAAGCATTTCTAGATATAGTGTTTCATCAATTTTATTTTCATTTTCATATTCATCTAATTTTATTCCAGAAATACCAGGTGTTTTCACACTTTTACAATTTTCCATATCAAATCTTTCTAAGATTTTTTCTGCATACTTAGCTTGCCCTAGAAAAAAATTCTCCATTATTTTCTTCAATATCAATACCAAGGAATTTAATGTTTTTTTTCAGCTCTTTAATTTTTGCTTCTTTATTCAATTTTTGTATCAATTTATTTATTAATTCTTCGGATTCACTAACGATTATTCCATCATCGACATATATTCCAACTGCAATAAATTTATTATCATTTTTATTAAAAAACACACATGGATCTGCTTTGCAGGGCTGTAACCCAATTTTATCAAATATATTAACTAATTTTTCATACCAGCATCTTCCTGCTTCTGGCAACCCATATAAATTTCCTGTTACCAATAATATTTTCCCTCCTTCAATTTGTAGACCTTCAGGCGGATTCATATAAATTGCAGTTTCTAGATCTGCATTCAGATATGCTGTTTCTACGTCGAAAAATCTAGTTTTGTAACCTTTCATCGCTGTGACTGCCAATAAAGTTCTAAATGATTCAGTTTTCATTACAGGACTATACGATTCTTGATAATTTGTTCCAAATTTAAGTCTTGATCCGTCGGCTACTAATCTTGCTTTATATTTTACATCTTCACCGTCTTCTTTTACAGTAAAAATCCATTTGCTTCTCAGTGCCTTCACATCTTTTGGTTTGTCAACGATTTTCCACGTTTTGTGTTCTTCTAATGAGTGTAATTCCTTTTTGATTGCTTCTATCCATTTATCCTTATCTCTAGAATTTAATACATCTTTGTAATTCTTTGGAACTTCCTCGAGCACTAGATTCGCTAAATACTTTGGATTGGGTTTCCTAATTCGTGATGATCTTCTAGGTTCTTCAAACAACTTATTCTCATTAGTTTCTTTTTCTTGCTGTTCCTTGTTTTCATCAATTATATGATTTACTTCAGATTCTTCTGTCGCAGAATCATTCAAATCATCTGACAACGCAATTGCTTCCTTTTTCTGATTTAACTCTTCTTCATTTTCATCGGAATTATTATCTTCTTGTTCATCTATTACATTTTTATTATTGGTAATGTTGATGTATTCAAATTCATCAGTCATTTCTTCCTTGTTAGCTATATCTTCATATCCCATTTTTTCTTCTATAAATACTACATCTCTGCTTTCACGTATTCTCTTTTCTTTTAAATCATACAATCTGTATGCTCGCCGATCTCTTGAATATCCGATAAACACTGCTGGTTTTGCTCTTACATCAAATTTCTTTTTATTGATATCATCGTTGCGATAAAAAGCTTTACATCCAAATACTCTCATATGCTTTACTGTTGGTTTATTATTTGACCATAATTCTAATGGCGTTTTCTTTCTCGTAGCTGTTGGAGTAACATTATGTATATAAGCAGCTGTTGATACTGCTTCGGCCCAAAAGGATAAAGGTAGTTTTGCTTCTATCAGCAATGTTCTTGCAGTATTAATAACAGTCCGATTAGCCCTTTCTGCAATCCCGTTACTTTGTGGACTATGAATTGTGGTTCTTTCATTCTTTATGCCCTTCCTTTTGTAATAATTCACGAGCTCTTCATTAGTAAATTCACCACCATTATCTGATCTAACCGCTTTTACTTTCTTGCCGGTTTCATTTTCTCTTCTCTCTATTATATTTATAATTCTTTCTTTTGCTTCATCTTTACTTCTTAAAAAATCTACAAAATATCTTCTACTATATTCATCTACTACCATTAGCATGTACTTACTCCCTCCCAATGAATGTACTTTCATTGGTCCACATAAATCAACATGTAATTTTTCTAAAATGCGTGTTGTTCTTTCTATCACATGATTAAATGGTGTTCTTGTTAATTTCCCTTGAATACATATTTCACATTTTGTTTCTTCACCATTCATCTTTTCTAATCCCCTTACAAGATTTTCTCTCGACATTCTTTGTAAATATACATAATTTATATGCCCAAGTCTTCTATGCCATAATTCTTTCTTTGATTCATTTGTCTGTAAACAAGATTCATTTCTGTCTTCATCTGTTTCTCGTACAGCTAAGTTTATTTTAAATGTATTATCTTCGAATGTTCCTTTAGCTATTAATTCGCCTGTATTCTTTTCATAAATGGCTGTTCCTTCATTAACAAATATCACATATTTTCCTTTTCTGACTAAACTTGGAACTGACATTAAATTTTCTCTTAAATTAGGTACGCAAAGAACTTCTGTAAGTTTTATTTTTGTTTCGCCACTTTTCTTATCGTAAGCCGTAACATGAACATTTCCACGATATTTCGCTTGTATTGATCGCTCGCTGTCAGCAGTTGCAATTTCTACATCTTCAGGTTTTCTTTCTACAATAATATCTTCTTTATGCGTCATATGCGAAGTGCAAGCTGAATCTAACATCCAGGTTATTTCCCTATTATTTTCAGATTCTTTACACTCATTTCTATTGAATTCATTTGACTGCAATGCATGTTCATTTGTAAAACATGTATATTCTTTTGCCTTCTTGTTTGAAACATTATTATTCTTATTATAATTCTTATTATTGCGTGAGTATTCTCTTACATCTTGAACTTTATTACTATAATAATTTTGAAAATTTTTCTTAGGTGAATACTCCCTATCATTTCGCGAGTGTGTCATATTCGATTTACTATAACAATTCCGCGCTATATGATTTGGCTTTCCGCAAGCAAAACATAAAATCTTTTTCTTTTCATTAGCCCTAAATGCTTTAGACTCGTTTTCTCGAAATTTATCATATTTTCTTTCATATCTCAACAAAGTTTCTCGCATTACTTCATAAGTTATATTTGGGTTTGATGATATCGCAGTTGTTACTTCGCTATATTTCTTTGGGAGCCCTTCTATAATAAATCCTATTAATTCGCATTCATCAATCTCTGTACCCAATTCTAATATTTCATTAGCTATCCCTTTAGCTCTTATCAAATATTCTTCTATTGTTTCTCTTTCGTTTTTCTCTATTCTCGCAAGATTAATTTTTAACTGAATTCTTCTCTGATTTTCAATTCCCGCATAACGCTTTTTCAGTAATTGCCATAAATCCTTAGCTTTTTTAATACCTCTAACAGCCATCATTTGTTCTGCGGACAACGTCAATATAATTATACCGTAAACTTCATCATTCTTTTCTAACCATGTTTTATGCGCTTTCAAACTATCGGGATCCCCTTCATTTTTTACCGGTTCATCATTTTCGATAACATCAAATAAATGTTTTGATTTAATCAAAGCTTCAACTCGCATACTCCATAATGTATAATTTTTACTTGTTAACGGCTCTATTCTAGGAATTCCAAACATATTGGATTCACACATAATTAAAATACTTTATCTTCTAAACTATTTTTAAATGCATATAAAATTCTTACCTCTTAAATTTTTTCTATTGGCGGTTAGTCCAATGGAACAAATTCTTAACTTGTATTAGGCCTAGTTCATACAATTCATATTTATTTACTCTTCTTACTTGTACACTCAAAATATAAAATTCGCTTTAAAACCACGCTCTGCTACCAAATTGTTATTTATTTTCTAACATTTTAGTTAAAATAATGATAATTATTTTAGTATGAACATAACTTCTTTAAAAAACACACAAAACATTTATTTAGACAATCACATTACAGCAACTACGAATACACATCTCAAAACCATAATAACTACATCAATATCATCGTGGAGGAAAAAATGTCTATTGTCCAAGAGTTTGTCTTATGAAAAAATAATTTAAATATTGTCATGTGACTTTACTTACACAATCAAACACTCTTTTATTCATGATGAAGACAAGGCAGATTAGGCCGCATGAGTGGTGAAAAAAGGCTTATGAAGAAATCTAGGGTTTTCCCAATAAGAACATAGAAACGTAGTCATCGGAAACTGTTTATTCCACAGAGCATACCAACATAAATCAATTCCCACAGGATGAGAAATCAGAGCCATCCCGCTTGAGCACGAACTAGTTATTCATGCGAAAGAGATGTTAAATAACGAATTAATATTCTACGTGTCTTAGGACACTAGGTAACAGATTAAGTAAACAATCAAACAGCACAAAAAATCTATTTCTGAGCTCATGCTCGAGCTATTTATTAGACTGCGCGGAGGAAATCCGATTGAAATGGAAACTTCAGGTTAACCAAACAAATTCACGAACGAGACTCGAAATGAAATTGCGATCCGTCACTCGGCCAATGGAGAGCGATCGAGAAACGTCACAGAAAAGAATCCCGGCGCTGCTAATGGAAGGATTTCGATGTGAATAAGCTGTCTCCCAGCTGGCGGGAACATAAGATGAAATAAAATAAAAATGTAAAAATGGCTTTTATAACCATTCGAAAAAATAAAGTAACTACGTTGAGAACTTTACAGTTTGGTAGACGATAAAAATTAATGAAGGAATTAAAGGTTTAGATTACGTTTTTGAATAAAACTATTAATAAGATACGCGTTTTAAACTTATAGAAATTTAACTAGAAATAAATAATAGAGCGTATTAAAAAAAAGGAAATAATGAATATGCCGGCAATTTAGAATAATTTAAATGAATACTAAATTTTTTTTATAACATATATACATATACATATATCATAATTTCTTATATTTTGAATACTCTATTTCTTCCCTATTTAACTGTATATTTCTTTTGTTTCTACGGTAACGAGAGGTTGAAAGTTTCAAGGAATTCCATTTCTTTACTTCTGGTAGCACTCCTTGACCACACATACGTAAAGAATCGACAAGATTTATGTATTCCATGCAATTGATTGCGATCGTAGTAGAAGCTGGTTGTTTCCTGAGAAGACTATTTTGTTTTAACCCTTAAATGTATAGTGATGCATATCTGCCTCACTTTTTGTTTAACTCTTTGCAACGACTATATTTATATAGAAATATTAATCCTGTGAAAAATACAAAATATGCTACTAAATAAAGTTTTAAAATTTATGTTGCCTAATATTTAATATAAGAATAAAAAACATAATTATAAAAGAATAATTGATGCATTTAACCCTTTCCGGCACAAACAATTTTTGTTGTAAAATGATGAAATGATTGACTGACACCGGAATTTAGAAGCGACTTTTTTTTAGTTATTAAAAACATGTCACTTTACATGTTCATTGTAAAAGCAAAATTTTACTAAATCTTTTTTTGGTCTCGTTCGTAAGTTTGAAATTAAAATTAGGTATCCCGACCTGGGCACACTACGTCGGAAAGGGTTAAGAGTTAAGTTTTATAAAATAAAAAAATTATATAAAATAAGGTATTTAGATTCATACTTATTAATATATTTACTAATTTTTAAATTTTAAAATTTGCAATATTTTAGTTTTTACTTGTATTGCAGATGTGCAACGTAAGAAAAGGTTGATGTATTATACAAAAAATGTATCTCTCATTTTTTTCATTATTTTTCCTGTGTAATAAACCTTTCTGAGAATCATATATAATATTTTCGACAAAAAATAATGCATTTAAGGTTAATCTACCTAACTCACCTACAAAATTTTTAAAATGTAAAAGCATGCTTTTCAACGCAAGGAAAGAAATTATATGAGGAGGTATGTATTAAGGAGGCATATTTATTTAATTTGACTCTCATTTTTCTCAAAATGTTGTATATGAATTTTTATGAAACTTTCTTTTGAAACTACTATATATTATTGTAATTAATTTTGCTCGAACAACAATTACCATTGTTTAGTCTGAAGTGAATTGTTGCAACTAATATATGCACAGTCAATCAGGGTAACTTTGAACCACGGTGTGTAACTTTGCACCACCTCCTATTTTTCAATATTTTTGACTCTAAAAGACTAAATAAACTCCAGAACTGTGCTTTGTTGGCAAGGTTCTGAACTGGGATTTCTACTCTTTATTTTAGAAAATAAATTAGCAACATTATGCGCAATTAATTGCATCATCTAACTATTTTTGTAAAGTATTGTTTTCAAGTTAATTTTGAATGCTGTTTTGAAGTTGTTGTAATCCAATTAAATTTTCATAGTAAGTAACAATATACTCATTTATCAGACATATTATTATCTAAATGTTGTAAATGTGTTAATATTTTGTGATTACTTATTTATTAATAGTTAATAAAATGTAAAATAAGAAGGCACTAGCATTTTACCGCATTTTCAGAGTAACTTTGTGCCGGCTCAAAGTTACACTGATGCTTATAATTTACTGATTATAGGTGCTACTGTCAAAAATTTCCCATATTTGCACGTATATTTTATATAAATGCCGAAAGTGTGCATTAGATATGACATGTAAATGTTTTTACAAATATGTGTAAAATACATAAAAGTCATTTAGAGGCATGATTAGGGCGGAGCTACTCAAATTTGACATTTCATACGTTCGACGTTTTTTATTCTTGTTTGAATAATACTAGTACTTGTATGTATTACTGTAACTATGGATATATTACAGAGTTAAAACATTGAAAATTGTTTTTCACTGCATTTTTATGTTTTATATAAACAATAAACAGTTTTTTTTTATTTCTAAATGTTCATGGTTCTCTTCTTCCACTTTTCTTATGCCTGATATTTGTTGTAATATCATAAATTACACAAATCTTGTGATGTTGGGAAATGTAAATTCGCAGTCTTATGCATATCTGAAAACATTTTTTTGGTGTTTAAAGTTGTCATGACTACAATACTTTTTTTTATAATTAATTATTTTATATAAAAATTTATCATATGGTGCAAAGTTACCTAAATGGCTGGGTAACTTTGAACCAGGCTAAAAATCCATTTTTTTATTGCTTTTACCCTTATTATTCCTTAATTTTTTATAGTCAAACAATAATTTAGAATCATTCCTTCTCTTTTATGCCCCTAGTTGCGGCAATATTCTTCAAATAAGAGTGTGGCATATGAAAATAGAGAAAATGCGGATCAAAGTTACCCTGATTTACTGTATGCATTTTTTATCAAATTTCTTCGGAAATAAGAAAATATTTCAAAGAACATTCAAATAGAAAAAGCAAACATGTGTTATCTACAACATTTCATCTTCTTCAAATTTAATAGAGATATCTGAAAAATGATTAAGTAAAATTTCAATTTTAATATATAGTAGTATCTATAAAAAAGTGCATGAAACTTAAACATAGAGATCATTTTGAGAAAACTGACTTTAAATTAAAAGAATATACCTACTTAACCTATTGGGGACGAGCAACACGTATACGTGCCACATGAAGCGCTCAGAATCCTTGTTTTTTCTCACCCGTAAAATTTTACTGTAAAATTTTCCTTATTTAACCAGCGCATTTTCTCGATTCAACAAAACACAAGTTTCTGTTTTTAAAAAACGGTGACAAAATATTAAAAATTTCGTAAAAAGCTCCCGTGTCGAAGGGGTTAAAACACCCCTTCTCCATTTTATTATATAACTTTTTATTATATATTATATATTATTGTATTATATAACACTTTGTTTAAAAGTATTGTATAACAATTCGGAAATTTTGACAGTGAATGTAAATTAGGCGTATTAATTATACCGCAATACATTCGCACCCTAAAACGTACGCAAAACGTTAAAAAAAAGATTACGGATTTTTTAATATTTGGAATTCTCTATTTATCCCACTTTTAACTATATATCGCTTTCATTTCTACGGCAGTGAAAAGCTGAAAAGATTTAAAGAATTTTATTTGTTATTGCTGGCCCAATTCCTTTACTACACTCATCAAAAGAGCAGACAAGATTATCATACATGCTTTGCAATCTACTGCGATAGTAGTGGAAGCTGGCTGTTTCATGTTACGAATATTTTGTTTTATTCTAATTAATTTCCCTGCAAAACTTTCAAAATGTAAAGAATGCTTTTGAACAGAATGAAAGATTTTGTATGAGGAGGTGTGTTTTAACCCTTTAAGCCCTGAACCACACAGTTGTGTGGGTGATACTAAAGTAAAAGGAAAAAAATCCCTGCCGGCCCGGCCTACAGGCAGAGGTAGATTTCGAAGTCAAATATACTAATTTCACAAACAAAAACTAAATCATGATTATAGATAAATCCACTTTAACAATTTTATCTGGCCGCTCTTGACGAGTTTTTATTTCATTTTCATATAATAGCTGGTTTTATCAGAATCATGTTAGGGCGGTATTCAAAAAAATACTTTTCCATGCTCAACAACTCGAAATTTTCTGGCATAATTCCAGATTCATTTTTAATTAAAAAAAAATATGAAACTTGCTGACGTGATTTTTGAAGAGATTTATAAGCGACCTGTGTTTTTATTTTTTGTTCAATTAATTAAAACTTGATATATAAACAATTATTTTCTCAGAAGGACAATATTTTTCGTTTCTAACACAATCGCTTCGGGAAATTCCGTTCAAAATGCCCACTTTAACATCATTTTTTGAAATATATTCTGTCTCTATCTAAAAATCGATTATTACGGTACATTATATAGTTTCTGAATAAGCGAATCTACCAATTAAATGCGTTTGAGAGCAAAAATGAATTTAAAAAGCAGTCAGAAAACAAGCAGTTTGGATTTAAGCGCATCCTTAATACAATGATTTTTCCAACACAATCCGCTTCGGTAAATTCGGTTCAAAATGCTCTTTTTAACAGCATTTGGAAGCCAATTGGAAGCCTTTGAGAGCAAAAATGAATTGTAAAATGAGTCAGAAAATAAGCAGTTTGGATTTGAATACACCCTTACTAAGATCATTTTTTACTTCAACCGGTATGTATTTTTAATTTGTTTTTGCTTTAAGAATTGGTCCTATCCAAAACTTGTCTATATAGATGTTGTAGACAATATTAAGAAGATATATGATAAATTCATGGGGATTTTATATCTTTTGAATTGACGGAGTTATGGATTTTTTTCTTCTTCAAACCCCCTTTTTGTTTTCGTTTTTAATTTTTTTTGCAGTACGAATTGGTCCTATCAAAAACTTGTGAATATAAAAGTTGTAGATAATGTTAAGGAGATTCATGATAAAATTAATTGGATTTGATATCTTGAGAATTGACGAAGTTATGGATTTTTTTCTTCTTCAAACGCCCTTTTTGTTTTCGTTTTTAATTTTTTTTTGCGGTACGAATTGCTCCTATCAAAAACTTGTGAATATAAAAGTTTTAGATAATGTTAAGGAGATTTATAATAAAATTAATTGAATTTGATATCTTGAGAATTGACGACGTTATGAATTGTTTTCTCCCAAAAACCCTATTTTTTGCGCCCCTTGAGCCCATTTTTAACTTTATCAAAAATCTGTGATACATAAATTTTTGGCCCTATTTTTAGAAGTAATAAAAACTTTAAACTGATTTGATATGTACAAAAATTAAGAAGTTATGGGGGGGTTTTCTGTTTTCACAAAACCCCTCCCTATTTCCGTCCCCTTGGTCCGATTTTGCCCATTAACGAACTTGACCGAGATTTTATGCCCATTGATTTTATGTATCAGTTTGGAAGAGATTGGTGCAGAATTACGAAAGTTATCGTGTCCAGAAGAAAGTGATATATATAGATAGATAGATAGATAGATAGATAGATAGATAGATATATAAAGTTTTTTACTGAGGGTGGTTTTGGGTTCTAGGGGTCATGATCGGTGTAGATCTATTTTTCAGAAATTCCAACATAGGAACGATCCCAATAGGTAGTATTTCATACGAAATCTACCTAATACTATTTCCTGTTTTTGTGAGATTTAAAACCAAATCTGCACATTTATACGAGTTAATTGGCTTTAGATGTTTTGATAAGACACAACTAGGGGGCACCAACTACAATACAGGGTTAGATTTTCTGCTTTTAAAAAGACTATGCCATCTGGCAACAATAGACAAAAAGTATGTACTGTCGTAATGTCTTTTAAATATGATTTTTAATGTTTGCTTAGATTTAATTTTTCTTTTCATATACTTTATTCATGATTTTAATTGATTTTGTCCTTGATAAATTTAATTAGGCTTTACAAAAGTTGAAAAACAAATGACCCACACAATTGTGTGGGTCCGGCATTTACCATTTCCAAAATAGTTATAATTTCTAGGATATAAAATTTTTATTTTTAATTAATTTTTTTTATTTATGTTTATAGCAATTTATTTTTTATATTCAGTATTTCAACAAAATACCGCTGCTGGAAAAACTAAAAAAATGAAATTTGAAGGATTAGGCATAATCCAAGCGGAGTGAAGGGCATACCATTTGTCAACGGCTCTTAAGAAGGGTGCGAGCATTGAGCACGTCTTAGAAAATTATATTGTAGTGGTCTGTCCAAAAACAAAAATTGTTTCAAAAATTTTCATTGTGGCTGATAAAAATTATCTCAATAAACAGCAACTTTTTTTGCTTAAAGTTTTATTTTTAGATATTTGTACACATAATCCTAAACTACACAATTGTGTAAATTTAGTCCAAAAACGGCTGCAATAAGGCCGAACCCACACAACTGTGTGGGTTCTCCCTTGGAATGACCTGACATCGGGTATTTTTTTAAATATTTTTTTTAATCAAATACGATAAGGGGAAGCTACCCAAACTTTCAATTTCAACCGAAAAAAACTACCGGTCTTAAAGGGTTAAGGAGGATTTTTCATTTACGTTGATTACGCTTTTCTCATAATGTTGTTTTTGATGTGCATTTCGATACAAAGTACTATACATTATTAATTTTAATTTTGCCTTAACGTTCTACAATTACATCTGTATAGTCTGCAGTGAATTGTTACGACTGATAAATGTATGCACCTTTTTTAGCAGCATTCTTCGAAAACAAACTTTTTTTTTCGAAGAATATTAAAAAAGATAAAGCATGCATGTGATATCGACTACATTTCAACAACTTCAGAACATAGATATCCGAGGAAAGTGTAGACAAAATTTCAAACATTAATTTATTATAGTTTCTATAAAGAGGCACATCAAATATCAAAAACAACATTTTGAGAAATTGAGTTTAAATTAAACAAATATAACAATTTAAAACACTCCTCCTCCATTATATTATACCTACTTTCACTTTGTTTAAAAGTATTCTAGTATAAAAGAATGTAAGTTGAATCTGATTTGTCTTGCTGCTGCTTTTATAGTAGAAGCACGTCTTCCTTGCGTTTCTAAGAAAGATTAAGATATTTCGAAAAGCCTTTAAAATTCTTTGATGGTGTTTTAAGAAATTCTTTTAGTTCTTATTCTAGTATAATTTTCAAAACTTGCGGCGAGTTACGTAGTTTAACCCTCCAACCGCAGACGACTTTTTCTGTGGGTTATTTTTTAAAAATTAAGATTGTTTGGTTCCCACCACTTTTTTGAAGTAGAAATAGCCATAAAAATAAATAATGCGAGAATAAGCCGAATTATACGCTTAAAAAAAAATAGTGGGAATCAAACAATCTGAATTTTGAAAAAGTCCTTTCGGCACCTGTGTGAAGTTGGCACCCCTCATTATGAATTTAAATATGAAAACTACACAGAAGTTTTGCCCAAGTTTTGCCCAGTTTTGCCCACACATTAATTAATTTTGCCCACCCTTCGTAACGCTGTAAAACAAACTTTATTTTTTGACCCACTTTAGAAAAGCTGGCACCCCTCAATTTGAAATTTAACAAAGCAATTGTACAGTTATTTTGCCCAAGTTTTGCCCAGTTTTGCCCACCCATTAATTAATTTTGCCCACCTTTTATAACGCCGTAAATCAAAAAAATCTTCGCTGACCACGTGTGAAGCTGGTACCCCCCATTACGAATTAAAATATGAAAATCACACTAAAGTTTTGCCCAGTTTTGCCCACCTTTTTTAACGCTGTAAATCAAATTTTATTTTTTGACCCATTTTTTAAAGTAGCACCCCTCATTAGGAAATTTTCAAAAACAATTGTACTATTATTTTGCCCAAGTTTTGCCCAGTTTTGCCCACCCGTTAATTAATTTTGCCCACCTTTTATAACGCCGTAAATCAAAAAAATCTTCGTTGACCACGTGTGAAGCTGGCACCCCCCATTACGAATTAAAATATGAAAACCACACTAAAGTTTAGCCCAAGTTTTGCCCAGTTTTGCCCACCCATTAATTAATTTTGACCACCTTTTATAACGCCGTAAATAAAAAAAATCTTCGTTGACCACGTGTGAAGCTGGCACCCCTCATTACGAATTAAAATATGAAAACCACACTAAAGTTTTGCCCAAGTTTTGCCCAGTTTTGCCCAACCATTAATTAATTTTGCCCACCTTTTATAACGCCGTAAATCAAAAAAATCTTCGTTGACCACGTGTGAAGCTGGCACCCCCCATTACGAATTAAAATATGGAAACCACACTAAAGTTTTGCCCAAGTTTTGCCCAGTTTTGCCCACCCATTAATTAATTTTGACCACCTTTTATAACGCCGTAAATCAAAAAAATCTTCGTTGACCACGTGTGAAGCTGGCACCCCTCATTACGAATTAAAATATGAAAACCACACTAAAGTTTTGCCCAAGTTTTGCCCAGTTTTGCCCACCCATTAATTAATTTTGCCCACCTTTTATAACGCCGTAAATTAAAAAAATCTTCGCTGACCACGTGTGAAGTTGGCACCCCCCATTACGAATTAAAATATGAAAACTACACTAAAGTTTTGCCCCAGTTTTGCCCACCCATTAATTAATTTTGCACACCATTTATAACGCCGTAAATCAAAAAAATCTTCGTTGACCACGTGTTAAGCTGGCACCCCCCATTACGAATTAAAATATGAAAACCACACTAAAGTTTTGCCCAGTTTTGCCCGCCCATTAATTAATTTTGCCCACCTTTTCTAACGCTGAAAATCAAATTTTATTTTTTGACCCATTTTTTAAAGTAGCACCCCTCATTAGGAAATTTACAAAAACAATTGTACTATTATTTTGCCCAAGTTTTGCCCAGTTTTGCCCACCCATTAATTAATTTTGCCCACCTTTTATAACGCCGTAAATCAAAAAAATCTTCGCTGACCACGTGTGAAGTTGGCACCCCCCATTACGAATTAAAATATGAAAACCACACAAAAGTTTTTTCTGAAGTTTTGCCCAGTTTTGCCCACCCATTAATTAATTCTGCCCACCTCTTACAACGCCGTAAATCAAAAAAATCTTCGTTGACCACGTGTGAAGCTGGCACTTCCCATTATGAATTTAAATATGAAAATCACACTAAAGTTTTGCCCAAGTTTTGCCCAGTTTTGACCACCCATTAATTAATTTTGCCCACCTTTTATAACGCCATAAATCAAAAAAATCTTCGTTGACCACGTGTGAAGCTGGCACCCCCCCCCCCCCCCCCCCCCCCATTACAAATTAAAATATGAAAACCACACTAAAGTTTTGCCCAGTTTTGCCCACCCATTAATTAATTTTGCCCACCTATTCTAAAGCTGTAAATCAAAAAAATCTTTGCTGACCACGTGTGAAGCTGGCAGCCCCCAATAAGAAATACAATATGAAAACCACACAAAAGTTTGGCCCAAGTTTTGCCCAGTTTTGCCCACCTTTTATAACGCCGTAAATCAAAAAAATCTTCGTTGACCACGAGTGAAGTTGGCACCCCCCATTACGAATTAAAATATGAAAATCCCACTAAAGTTTTGCCCAAGTTTTTCCCAGTTTCCCCCCCCCCCCTTAATTAATTTTGCTCGTCCTGAAGCAATCTATCCTGAATATTCATAAAATTCGTTACAACCGATGTCACATAAACGAATGTATGAGCGATTCACACCCATTAAAACACAAAACTAAAAAAAAATAGTGAAATCGGTTGAGTCGATATTTTGGAATCTCTAAAAATAAGAAGTGCCTTAAAGACCGCAAACGCTGCAATGAATATTTAAAAACATCACATTATGTAAAACGCTAATATTGTTTAAAATCATTTTATAAATTAAGTAACATTTTAAAAATAGAAATTTTCTATTTTTTCATTCAAATTCTTTTTTATAATTTAAATAAATATTAATAAGTAAACTTTCCATTTTTTGAAGCTTTCTCCCATTTCGATTCAAATTCGCACTTACATAACTGAAGCTGAAGAGAAACGACGCACCACTGAGCTACTGCGATCTCAGCTCGAAACACTTTAGAATAACATTTTAAACAGCTTGCTTTAGTTATAAAAATCCACCAGAAGTTAGCGAGTGGAAATTGAAAACGAAACACTAATTGGGCAAAGAGGCATTGCTGTCAAATCATCACAGTCAATCATGCTTCGGAGCCTGTTTGGGAAATATCCGCCCCATCAGTTTGACTGAATGCTCTATTTGCCTTTCGAGACTGTTTTTAAGAAATATATGAAGTAACGACAAAAAGCCCACCAAATGGATTTCTAGCATTTAGTAGGATACCGCTATACGAGAGTTGCAGCATATCGAATATAAAATTTGATTAGTTAGACGATTGTGGACAAAGACGAATGCCCAAGCTTGGCGAGTGTCACATTATAACCAAGCTTATGCTTGTTAACTTATCTCGAAACTCGTCCAGGTGAGCATCGCCATGTTCTGGAATACAAAATGCCTAGGTTTGCAATAGTTTGGACAAACGCAAGCCGAGAAAATCAAGACAGAAAATGCTTAGGTTTGCCATAGTTTGGACAAACTCCTCTGTCAAAGCACAGTCTGAGCGCAACCAACGCAAACTATAGACAATGCCGACGAGCTCGATTTCGACCCCACGGCAGGTCGGCCATCAGCGGATGATTCGTTCGACCCTATTCTTGTGGCTTTTACGTCACAAGAATAGGGTTGAATGAATGATAAGCAAATGACTATCTGCCGTGATGTCGAAATCCAGCTCGTCGGCAATGCTGCAACCAAAGACTTTTAAGATACATAGACCGGCAAACTGTCAGTTTAACTGAGGATTTTTGATCACAGCTCTTCTACGGCAGCATATAGGTTTTATATTTTGATTTACCTAAGAAAATGCTTTTATTAGCGTATTTTTTTATTTCGTATCATTAAGTATTAGTCTACCCTATTTCATTTAGGCCTTTAAAAAAAATAAAAAATAAAAAAAACTTTATTTTAAATAATTTTTTTGTATTTTTCGTATAGCAAGTAAGTATTTCAATAAACGTCCTCCAAGGATAAAAATATAGTGTTACTTTCGTTAATATGCATTTTTTTAATTGCCTTTTTACATAAAAATTAGTTTTAACGTAGATTTCTTCACAAGTAATTTAAAATTTTCTAAATTACTATATTATGTTACAGTTGTTACCTTTAATCTAATCTTACCTACCAGTTACTTTAGTAAGTCAAACATAAAAAAAGGTGGAATTATAATCTTTAACAATCTGTTTCCACATTAATTTCGCTTTATTTCTGTTTATAAGGCATAAAAATTAGATACTGTTTTTCAAACATACCATCCATAAAATTATTAATAAATCGCCTTATTTAACTTTATTTCTGAAAATTCAATATTTATAACGCATATTTAGACATAAAAAATAGCGTCATGTAAAACATTTGCCATAAAATTCATATATATTGATAAGAATTATTTTAAAGCTCATTCTAGCCATAGCACTTAATGGTAAATAACTCACAGCTGACGTACAAACCTCGCGGTTGAGGTGTTTCAATTTACTTCAGATGGCTGCCAAGATTTCGCATGCTTTTGAATGGGAATTACCGGTCTATGTATCTTAAAGGTCTTTGGCCGCAACTAACGAAATATCAGGCCAATTAATGACGTTTAAAACGTCCCACGGAGTGGATCAACTTTACTCGGTGATTGGTACAAAGCGCTGCGCCCATCGTTTGGTGCCAATCGCCATGTAAAGATGTTCCACTCCATATAATGTCTTAAAAGTCATAATCTGCTCTTTAATGACATTGGTCATAGTTTGAGTAACATATGCCGCCAATTTCATATCGAGGCAAGCTACGCGAAACTAAAATTTGATTTAGGAACACCAGCAAATCCTGCAAAACATTTGGAAGTATTTAAAAATTGTATGAACAGTGCAAAAAAAAAAAAAAAAAACTCTAATTCCATAAAAATGTTGGGCAAAGCTGAGACAATCTTTTGAAACGCATGGCAAAACTCTTGGAGCATTAGTAAAAATTGAACAAAATATGGCGAAAACCACTAAGCGCCATACATAACAAGAGTTCTTTGTTGGCGCTCAGAAGCTTGCAAGGCAAATGAAGCATACAAGGCAAAGGTAAAAAATAGTTCGCGTTACCAGTGTTAGATATTAGTGTTGAAATTTACTATTATTCTAATGTATGTTTCTCTAATTAAGCAATACTTATCAAATTAATAAATGATTATTCAATCATGCAAAGAAACGAAACAAGCAATACCTTTTGCCTGGAATGCAAACCTGGACCGCTAGAAATAATCATGGGAAATAGGAAGACAGATTTCCTGTTTGTTATATATGGAGCTCAGTGGGAGAAAACTAGGTAAATCTGGACGAAAATCTAGACACAAACAAGGCGGCCGAAAGTAAAGGAAAATTGGGAAAACTAGGAAAAACTAGAGTAAAATGAAGGAATACTAAAACAAATGAAGTCGGTTAAAAACAGGCAATGCTATAAGAACGTTGGACAAAACAGGACACATTTTTTCAGTTGGAGAAAGCTCTAGAAAAGTCCCGTAACACTAGTAAGTTGGTCAGTTTAATTCGTATTTAGATGTTAAAATGTCCCAAGTGGTAAACAAAGCTATTTTTTAATTTACAACATTATGAAATGAGGACTAAATTAAATAATACGTGGGCAAAATAACCTCTCAGTTGTGTTTTTTTTCCTATTGTGGGGTGCTAGTTTAAATAATGGGTCAAAAGAGTAAATTTTATTTACAACGTTATGAAATCTTGCCAAATTAAATAATAGTTGGGCAAGACTGGGAAAAATTTGGACAAAACTTTTGTGTGGCTTTCACATTTTAATTCGTACTGGGGGGTGGGAACTGCACACGTAATCAAGAAAGATTTTTTCAATTTACAGCGTTGGAAAAGGTGGGCAAAATTAAATAATGACTGGGCAAAACTGGGCAAAACTTGGGCAAAACAATAGTGTGGTTTTCATATTTTAATTCGCAATGGGGGGTGACAGCTTCACACGTGGTTGACGAAGATTTTTTTATTTAAAGGGTTATAAAAGGTGGGCAAAACTTGGGTAAAACTTTAGTGTGGTTTTCATATTTTAATTCGTAATGGGGGGTGCCAGCTTCACACGTGGTCAACGAAGATTTTTTTGATTTACGGCGTTATAAAAGGTGGGCAAAATTAATTAATCGGTGGGCAAATCTGGGCAAAACTTGGGCAAAACTTTAGTGTGGTTTTCATATTTTAATTCGTAATGGGGGGTGCCAGCTTAACACGTGTTCAACGAAGATTTTTTTGAATTAAAGCGTTATAAAAGGTGGGCAAAATTAATTAATGGGTGGGCAAAACTGGGCAAAACTTGGGCAAAACTTTTGAGTGGTTTTCATATTCTAATTCGTAATGGGGGGGTGCCAACTTTACACGTGGTCAACGAAGATTTTTTTGATTTACGGCATTATAAAAGGTGGGCAAAATTAATTAATGGGTGGGCAAAACTGGGCAAAACTTGGGCAAAACTTTAGTGTGATTTTCATATTTTAATTCGTAATGGGGTCTGCCAGCTTCACACGTGGTCAGCGAAGATTTTTTTTGATTTACGGCGTTATAAAAGGTGGGCAAAATTAATTAATGGGTGGGCAAAACTGGGCAAAACTTGGGCAAAATAACTGTACAATTGCTTTGTTAAATTTCAAATTGAGGGGTGCCAGCTTTTCTAAAGTGGGTCAAAAAATAAAGTTCGTTTTACAGCGTTACGAAGGGTGGGCAAAATTAATTAATGGGTGGGCAAAACTGGGCAAAACTTGGGCAAAACTTCTGTGTAGTTTTCATATTTAAATTCATAATGAGGGGTGCCAACTTCACACAGGTCCTTTCGGCCAGTGCCGGGAATAAGACGTAGCTTTCATATTTCTTGGTTTTAAAATTTTGCAAGTTTTACTCGAAGATAATTTTACTAAAATTTTAAGAAGCTAAAATGCAACCAACTCGATTAGAGAATATTCGTGAATACTGAATTTGAATGAGAATTGCGCCAAATTAGTAAGCTACTAGTAACCCTTGGCGACCAGTTTGGTCTCCCTTAAAATTTATGTTTGCGAAAGCATGCTAAGCATTGTATCATGTTACTTTTATTCAGAATTTAATTTACTCGTATTCCCTTAAATATAATTAATATAATCCTTTAACCCCTTAACGGTCGTTTAATTTTTGGAAAAACCATAAAAAATGTATCTATTTTTTTATAACAGAAATTGAATAATTACAAGGTTTCTATATAAAATATGTAATTAGTTTTTTTTTAAGACGAAAAAAAAAATATTATAGAACAAATTCACACTTTTGGAAAAGCCATCATGCGAGAATTCTGTGTTATAACCCTTACCGGCACATAGTAATTCTTTTTATAAACTGATGAAATAGTGGACTGACACCGCAATTTATAAAAGAATTTATTAGAAAATGCGAACTTGCTTAATTTCATTTACATTATAATAGGAAAATTTTAGTTAAATATTCTTGGTGCCGTTTTTCAGTTTTGCAATTAAAATTAGGTGTTCTTTTTTAAGGACACCGCGCCGGTAAGGGTTAATGTTTGTTTTACGCCATACAAATTAATGCGAATAAGACCCATAATTTTCATATCTTAGATCTTTATTTATCATCATCAAACAAATTTTTACAAATAATATTTGAAATAATATAATATACATTAATTTTTTATTCTTAATATTTTTTTTGAGTGTGATATATTTCGAAGCATGCAATACAAATTCCAACATCACAATCAGCGCCAAAAACCAAACCCAACCGTTAATATTCAAAGACTTCACACGGAAATGCCAGTAAAATATTTTCTGATTTCAGAAGATTTTTCCAGCAATAAATCTCTAGCCCGGAAATATGAACGGGCACGAGAAATAACGAACGACACCTCAGCCCGTGATATTGACGGGAGCGAGAATTAAGGGGTTAAGCTAATATTAGTTTCTGTTGCATTAAAATATCTCAATTTGTTGATTTTCTGTAATCAAGTAAACTCTATTGGTTTACAATGGAAGTCTATGGGAATTTGGTGAAATATTAGAGTTATCGCCAAGTTGGCGTCACTTTTGACTATTAGTTTTGGTCGCCAAATTTGGCGATATATCGCCATGTTGGGGACAAACGTGGCGGCATTTGGGAAAGAACAGAGTTCTCCCTATTGTAAACCCCCTTATAGGTATGGAGATGCATTAAATGCTGTCCAATAACCAATGGCCGCCATTTTCAAACAAGATGGCGGATGAAGCCAAAATGTCAGTTACCCTAGAAATTCAAACTGCTATACCTCAGCCATTTTTTAAGACAAAGACAAAACAAAATATTCTCCCGAATCCTTGTATTAAGGTCAAACTCTTAAGAAAATAATATTTTTCAGTTTTTAATTTATTTGCACCGCTTTTTAAATTTTAAATTTAATTTTTTTTAAATGTCCGCCATTTTGAAATAAGTTGGCGGATGAAGCTGGCCAACAATCTCGATCGAGGCATTGGTATATACTAACCATACAATTAATTTAATCCAAATCAGTTTATAAATACGAGAGCTATCGCATGACAAATATCACATATATATATATGTATGTATGTATATAAAATTTCAATCTATTACAATAAACCTATTGCATATTTTAATCAACGGAAAACATTAGTAATTGAAAAATTAACTATGGCTTTAAAAAATAATATTTCTGATTTGGTTTCTATTAACACAAAGCATTTTTTCCAACAAATAACTAAATTACAAAAAAACTACGTTATTACATATGTAGACAAATCTCCTAATAATTATGCAATCATATGTAAATCTTATTATCACCAACGTCTTACAACCTGTATTTCTTCTAATAAATCTTTTCAAAAAACTAATGAAAATATAATTGTAAATAATCGTAAAATTCGTAAAATCGTATAAACTATTAAATATTCTATCTACTAATTTTAATTATCCTTATTTAGTTCTAATTCCCAAATTTCATAAAACTCCAATTAAATTTAGAACTTTAACTATTGGTTTCAATACATATAATAATAAAACCAATAAACTTCTCTTAAAAATTCTTAATCAATTATATATACTTACTACAAACAATGATAATACATATTGTATAAAAAATAGCTATCAACTGGTCACTATTTTAAAAAATATTAACTGTGTATATATTATAATGACATATGAGTTCAAAGATCTTTTTAATAATATAGACTTGTTAGATTTACATAATATTATAAATGCATTATTTAAAAAGTATTATAAAAAACTGGAATTACCATCTAATATTGATATCGCTTATATTAAATCATTAACAAACTTTATTATCTATAATAATTATATATTGCAAGATAATACATTATGTTTACAGCACGTCGGTATACCACAAGGTGGTTGTACATCCAGTTTATTATCAGACTTATATCACTAAGAACGTACTTTTACTAATAATAATCTCCATTTATATCGTTATATTGATGACATAATTTTAATTGCCACTGATCAATCTGAAATTTCTCAATTTCCAGTTGATTATCCCACTTATTTGGAATTAACGGAAAACCTCTTATCTAACAATACTATTAACTTCTTAGATCTTAAAATTACAATAAAAGACAACAAAACAATAACTGATTTATATGATAAACGTAAAGAATTTAAATTCAAAGTTAATACATTTACAAATTTTAAATCTTGTCTTCATCATTCTGTATATAGAAATATACTACTTAATCATTTATATAGAATAAAATGTTTATGTTCTTCTCATCTAATTAACAATAATATTAAAAAACGAATTTATGATGCATTAAATCATGGTTTCCAAAAAAATTCATATATTCATTAATATACAATTAGTACTTACAGGATCTATATAAAAAAAAAAAAAAAATTAACACATGCGTAAACAAAATTACAAAAAAATTATAAAATAAAAAATATTTATAAAAAATTAAAAATTGTAAAAGAAAAATAAACAATTACTATAGGATGGTTGGGTGGGTAGATGTTAGAGTACGGAGGAGGGTGGTGTTGTCTGGATAATACGCAATGGTTAATTTATAAAAAAAAATGGGGCTTTTGTATTATAACTACATTTCTAATACGTATTTTATATGGAATGTTGATTTGATGTTTTATATGTAATTGGTGACTTTTCCTCTTTTTTTTTTAAATTTCATATTAAATTTAACTTATTTAATCAAATTCAATATTAACTTATTTTTAATTTAGTCTACCCAGGACAATGTCATATTAATTAATAATAGTATACCAACTTTTTAGTGATTATTATGCATATTGGTTTATTTGATTAACTAATGTTATACTGTATGTATTAAAATTGGGTAAATAGTTTTTATTATTATTATTCCTCTATATCTATACTATATAATATTGTTTTATTTTCAACATTGTATTCCATGATTAATTATCGGTTTATATGTTTGATTGGCACAATCATATTTTTTTAGCTTTTTTATGACTAATATAAGGATAATTCACACACTATATATGTGATCTTTAGGCTATTTGGAATTTTAGTATCTGACAATCTTATATAAACATCCATTTTTATTGATTTATTTTATAATTGATTTAATTATTTATTCTTTTTTCTATCCTGTTCATTTTTTATATGTAAAGCTAAATATTAAGACTATTATATTTTTTTAATATACAATTTATTTTATTTTACATCATATAGCCTATATTCTATATATTATCAAGTTAAAAAAGTTTTTTAATTTCTCAGTGTAGATTTAATGGTATGGTAATAGAATATATTGTATTAACATTTAATATATTTAAAAATAATTTCTGAATAATGAAATACAGTATGGTATTGTTTATATTGGGATGTGTGTAGGAATGCAGTTGATACATTTTAATTCATTAACATGTATTAGGTTCTACTTACTGTAACATTTGTATAATCATAATAGTTTTAAAAATAAAATTATAGATGGCAGCACCATAAATTTTGTATTTTTAAATAACCTCTATTAAAGTCATAATTTTAATTTTTTACACTAGGTGGTAATTAATGCTGAATATTGGCAATGTTGTAAAATTGTTATTATACAATTTAAAATTGTTTTTAGGTTTTATAAATAATGTAATTATTTTTTATTTATATTATATTAATTATATTTATCACAATATTTCAACATGAATTAACTGACTCCATAGCTCTTAATTTCTGTGTTAACTTAACTGTTTTATTCACCTTAATCTTATCATGCTTTTTGGATTCCATGTGCGGGAATATATTTTGAAAATCTACTGGGAATTAATACGGTATGTTTTTGTAAGATTTCTATTGCTATAAATTAAATATTTAATGGGTTGTAGTTTTTTTTTCCATTTCATGCCATTTGATAATGTTCTGTATTCATCTTGAAACTATTATTTTGATTATATTGGTTGTTTGAGTACAGGGGAAATTTTTTTTTTCAACTTATAGATTTTTTCCCACAGAAAACAACCGATTTGCTTATATCATTGAATTCTGTACTCTTGAAAACGTAATTCAATATATAAGTTTTTCAATTTTTTTGGAATCCATATTCTTCTTTTTTTCTTCCATGTTAATTCTTGTAATTAGGTATACGGTACTTTATTTTACACATACTGTTCTATATTGTTGGTTTATGGCGTGTAGTCAATCATTCACAATATTGCAGTTTTTGATGATGGTCGGTAATGTTTAATTAATGGTTTTATATATATAAGTCACATTTGAACGGAAGGTGGTTTTTGGGTCTGGGGGGTCATGATCGATGAAAATATACCAAAATTTTCCGGAAGCTGCAATTGTTACTTTTAATGTATAATAATTTTTACTTTTTGTAATGAAAGCTACCTAAAATTAGTACACTGGAATGCGAAAATAGCGTTTCCCGCGGCTGGAGGGTTAATTATACCATTAAACAGACAGCTTTTGCTTCTTTCCCGTTAAATTATATATAATATACTATAAAACGTGTCTATTATTTAATTGGGCGTGGTCAGGAAGTATACTGGAATGCATCAAACAGAATAGGTTAAAATTTTCATACCTCTAGTTGCTGTAGAAACAGAAATAATATATCGTTCGAAAGTAGAAAAATAGAGTATTCAAAATATTAAAAAAATCCCAAATCGATATTTCGTGCTCTTAAGCATTTTTATTGGTTGGCATGATGGCTACCAAGTCCGATTTTTGAGTACCACTTCGTATAGAAATGTTTGCTTTATTTATTCATAGAAATTCTGTGATTGTGCAAAGAATTTTTTTTTACATAAAAATAATGTTATTCAAGAATCGATAGTCGAAAAATTTAGACTTGGACTGCACACTGCCAGCTGCTAATGGAAATTTCAATAATTTTTTTAAATATCCGTAAACAAAATTAAGGAGCTGTTCAAGAAACGTGTCATTGACTTCATCTTTATATTTTTTACTTCTAACGAATTATTGAAAATTACAAACTTGGTGTCTTTTTTTATTTTTTTTTCTATATATAAATATTTAGTATGAAATTGCAATTTTTTATATTATTTTCAGTGGTTACTACAACTTGTCATTCGAAATCCCCGACAGTGTATGAATAGAAATATTATATATTAGGTCTACCGGAAAGTTCTATCCGATAATGTTATGTCACGCCTACATTTTTTATATTTAGATTTCTTCTTTGGTACCGCTTTTTTGAAGTGGTAAAATTCCCTTTGTTTTGACATTTCACATATACCCTTTCCGGCACGGTGTACTTAAAAAAGGACACATAATTTTAATTCCTAAACTGACAAATGGCACCGAGAATATTTAACTAAAATTTTCTTATTATAATGTACATGGAAATAATCAAGTTCGTATTTTTTAATAAATTTGTTTATAAATTGCGGTGTCAGTCCATTATTTCATCAGTTTATAATCAGAATTACTCCTCGCCGCTAAGGATTAAGGGTATCGAGAAAGCCCTATCTCCGCCATGTTACATTCTCCAACTTTATATACCTTTTGATCAGAAGTGTTGAAAGATAGAGGTCTAGATTTATTATGGTAGTTAGAATAACATGTTTTACATACTTTAACAGACCATTTTCTTTATGGGTGAAACTGAAAAATTATTAATAATTATTTATTGAAAATCATTTTTAAATTAGCATTTTTGGAATGATTTCACTGTCTAAAATAAATAATTCTCGACAAATCATAAAACCCCTGTGTTAAAATGTATTGTATAACATAAAAATTGTGTTATTAAAAATCTGAGTTCTTAAGTTTCATAGATTTAGAAAAGAAAAAAAAAAAAGGAGCACCAACCTGAAAAATCAAAGTTTTGAGAAAAACTCATTTAATGTTTTAATTGATATTTTTATTGGTGATTAAAAAGCTAAATTTAATAAAATCCTTCTTCGTATGAGGGATTATAACTTTTTTCTATCTCATATGACTCTTCAAGTTTTCTTTTTGCAGATTTATTTCTGTATAAGTAAAAATTTATTTTTTGTTCGCTTACCGGGTACTCTTAAGGTGAAAACAATGAGAATTTTACCGTTTCAAAAAAGTGGTGCCAATGAAGAAACTTGAATTTTTAAAAAGTAGGCGTGAAATAACATTATCGGACAGAACTTTCCGCTAGACCTAATATATTAGAATTTTTAAACGATGAATTACGCCTGAAAAATAGTAAATCTGAATATTTAATTTGTGATTTTTTTAAATTCATCTTTAATTAAATTAAATTGTGAATTAAAAAATTCGCGAATTAAATATTCAGATTTAGAAATATATTTCAAGATGGCTTCATTCTTGTAAAACCACATATGTGTAATGAGAAAAAGATCACGAAGTTCTAATTGTATTGTGTTTTTAAATCCATTTTATTCTATTAATATACTATAGTAACTACAAAACATTTAAGCTTAGAATTCCTAAAACTTATCAAACATAAATTTTTTCTTCTAAAAATATGCATGCAGTTTTCTAGAACAATTCATTAATTGCAATAAATATTCATAATTGCATCATATTCGAAGTGCTTTATAAGTAATAAATATGATGTCGCTGCTTTAGTATTATTCGCCGAAGGTCTTTCGCAATTTCTTATTTTTACAAAGATCATGCATAATTAAGTGATAGGATTATGAAGAAGGACATTATTAGAATCCTCATTAACTTTGAGGCAAAAAAATACGGAAGAAAAACTTTTTATGCTTTGATAAGTAATTTTCTGCCGGAGTGTGTATTCATTTTTACAGGACAGAAAAAAATGTTCATAAGTATGTATTTCATATATATTTCTTAAGACAAATGGCTTAATGCTGCAAAATAATAAATGATAAAAGTTAATTCTTCCAAGAATAATTTTTTAACATTTTTATGCACATATAGACTAGAAAGTACATATGATTTATAATGGCACACAGTATGTACAAATTTCTTTAATATTTAATCAATCAATCAATCAATAAAAAACGATTTTGAAAAAAATGGGTCTGTCTTGTTTCTTGTTTTTCTACTTATCATTTTCTGCAAGTTGTTTGCGGGTTGACTTCGATTTTATGAATAGCGCAATAACCGGAGATTAACTTTTAAATACAGTAACAAACGATTACATATAACACAATTTAATTTTTAGATACAATATGACCGATACTATTATGTATCTCTTTTTGAGAATATAAATTTAATTTCTAAAGTGTATTTTGTGGAATGCATATTATCTTCTATGAAACAATCCTATACTGTGTCCAATAAAATCAAAGTGTTTTGATTATCTTGGAATGAGAGAAGAATATAAATTAAGATATGATTAATAAAGATTTAAATATCTGATATATTCTGCGCAGCAATGCAAAATCTCTGTTATAACGTAACAGTTTTCCTATTACTTTTAGACTCCGCGAATCCTCGTATTTAAGGCTGAAGTTGCTCATATTATTTAGAATATCGAATAAAGACTATACACAAATACAGCTAGATAAACTAATTATATTGTGTTTTAATTAGTATTCTTAATTTTACATTAACCCCTTAATTCTCGCTCCTGTGGTATTCACGTGCTGCGTCTTTTATTCAGATTATTTCATTCCCATCAGTTTTATAAAATAGTGTAATTGGCTATATAATGGTATCATTTTTTTTCTGTAAGGTGAATATTTCTTTTTTTAAAAAGTGGTGCCAATAAGAAATTTGAATTTTTAAAGTGTAATTTAATGCGACCGTTAAGGGGTTAATTATATTTGCAAGACTAACCGTAAACTGGGGATACTATCTATTGGTCCCAGGTTCTAGGAACCGTTATACATATGCGCCAGTTGGACCTGGTGTGCACAATGGCACCGCATAAGTACATATTTCCGGCGAAGAAAACAAAGGTCCTCGCGCGTCACTACCCAGGAAACCCTGAACTACTGGATGATTAGTCGTCACAGCAGAAAAACCCGTGTACTAATGGATTTAGCAGGGGCGTCCGAGGTTTGCACCTCAGAGTCCCCCAAGAGCTTTGGGGAGATCGGACACATATATGAGTGCTCGGGCTCTAGGCTTTTTCCTGATTTTCCAACAGGTACTTTTGCCTTACCAACGCTTCCGGAAGCTACAGAGATAGTCACTTGCCCTTCTGTTATGTGTAGAGTGGAGAGGTGCTGCTGGCAAGCCTGGGAAGTTGAATTTAGATAAAAGAAAATGCCTACATTGAAGTTTTGACCTTCGCAAAAGCCTGCAGACTCACTGAGGTTAAAGAACTACAATCTGCATAATTTATACACAATTTTATTAATTTAATTGACGCATATTTTCTTTCAATTATGTAATATGTTAAACTGCTTAAATGCTAAAAAAGCTTCAAAGTTTTAGCAATTCAACTTCAAGTTAGCAATTCACTTTAATTGTTTGTGTATTTAAATTACAAAAATGATGCAAAAAGTCCGTTGGACATGCGTTAAAAAAAAAATACTTGATCAGTAGTGTCTATAGCTCTCATAACTCTCGATTGATACTAATGTCTGTTACATTTCAGTGCCGATACCATCTGTATTAAATGCAGTTAAACAAAAACCATTAAAAAGAAAATTAAAATTATATATATATCTAAAACTAACACAATTATCTTTAAGTTAACCCACTTCTTTTACAAGATGTGAACTCACAATTTCAAACTCTGACTGCAATGCTTTTAGTTTATTTTTTTCCGACATCAGCGTAGTGAGAAATTGAAAACAAACATTTCGTCATTGTGGTACACTTGTAAATACACACTGTTCAGTTAATGTGGTAACCATAGGCTGCTTGATTTAACGTGGGATACTGAGCTAAACTTACACAACACCAGGAAAACGTCCCAACCAATCTGCTATTTTTGTTTTAATAAACCATAGTGATTAATTAGAAAAAAAAACTTTCCAAAATTAGTAGTTTCAGTATGTCTGATTGATTCTTTCGCATGTTATGTCAGCGCCTTTCACAGCAACAAACATTTGGAAATTATAATATACGCTAAGACAATTAAATTTTACTATGAAACCTGGCTTCGCCAATTCACTCCTTAAGGGGATCGGGTAAGCTCTAACTCAGCCATGTTAAAATACACCAACTTTATGTACCTTTTTTCTCAAAAATGGTGAAAGATAGAGGTCTAGATTACTATGAAACCCGGGGTCGCCAATTCACTCCTTAAGGGGACGGGGTAAGCTCTAACTCGGCCATGTTAAAATACACCAACTTTATGTACCTTTTTCTGAAAAATGGTGAAAGATAGAGGTCTAGATTTTTTAGAGTAGTTTGAATAACACGCTTTACGTATTTTAACAGATCATTTTCTTTCTAAATGAAACTGAAAGTTAATTATTTATTGAACCGCCAATTGGAAGAAGGGAATAAACGCCACTTTTTGACACATTCATTTTTCTACATTTTTACATTCTTTAGACGTGTAGTGCTTAATTGTGAGTTCGAAGAAAATAACAAAAAACATTCGCTTCGTATGTTTTGTTTATTTTCTTCGAACTCACAACTAAGTGCTACGTCTAAAGAATTTAAAAGTGTAGAAAAATGGATGTGTCAAAAAGTGGCGTTTATTCCCTTTATCCAATTGGTGGTTCAATTATTTATTGAAAGGCATTTTAAATTAGCATTCTTAGTAAGATTTCACTGCCTAAAATAAATAATTCTCAACAAATCATTAAATCCTTGTGTTAAAGTATGCACTATAACATAATATAAGTATTTAGAAAAATCTGAGTTCTTAAATTTAGTAGGTATTGAAAAAAAGGAACACAAACCTGAAAAATCGAAGCTTTGAGAAAAAGCCAGTTAAAACCGTGAAGCGTTGTTGCCAGCGGACTACTTTTTTTAAATTCTGATTTCTTGATTGGCACCACTTTTTTGAAATAGTAAAATTCGCCTTATTTAATAACATACTAATTAAGGCGAAAACAGTGGAAATTTTACCGTTTCAGAAAACTGGTGCCAATCAAGAAATTTGAATTTAAAAAAGCAGCCTAATGCTGTGAAGTGCTCTTAGAAAGAATGAAAAATTCCAACACTTTTTTTTATATGTAAACATGCGTAATACATAGTTGAAAAGATAAAAGTTTAAACTATTTAATGATATAAAAGAGTAAAAATCGAATTTTTGGTTGAATTTCGCTTACCCGGTCCCCTTAAATCAAAAATATAGGCAGGGCTAATCATTCCAAGCTAAACTCAGCATGGTTAAGCTACTCAGCTACAGCTAAGCTACTCGGCTCATAGCCTTCATAATGATGAAGAAGTTTTACTGAAGTTTTCAACAAAGCTATCATCTTGCTTAATGTGAAAATTTTAATATCAGAAATGGATACCATCCGTGTTCAAGATGTATAGAGCAGGATGCTCTGTATTTCGAAATACATAATTGCCAAACCTAACAAGTTTGTAGTGCTACTTTTTCCTAATGAGAGATTAATTTTATTTAATGAGAAAAAATTTCGATTAAACACGATAAACGTTATTATTAGCAAAATACCTTATTGAAAATAGCAAAGTTCATCAGCTATAAAAATGTGGATAATTGCGTACGGTGTTCTTGATTGAATTACTGCAGATTTCCAAGAAGTCTTGAAATGTCTTTATATCTCACGCAAAACAACGAAATTCTTTTGAAAATTCCGTGTTATATTTTAATAATTTTTAGAACAATGAAAAAAATGTGTTTGGTTTTGAACGCGAAATTCTATATTTCTGATTGAATAATTGTATAATCCCCATAATTTTCAATGCAAAAAGCATTTGTCTGAATTTGTACTATAGTTTCTGTCAATAAATCGACAAATTAGCTGAAAACCTGGTACATCAAAAGCTGTATGTATTAGTAAAATTATAATTATCACAGGGCTCGCATCGTTCCTAAAATTTTCGTACTTTGCTACCAGTAAATAAAAACGATAATCTTTGTTTTATAGTTCTATTATAGATGTTAAAGAATATACCACGAAGAATTCCTATTTTAAATACTGGTAGCAAAGTGAAAAAATTTTAGGAACGGTGTGAGCCGTGTCATCATTAACTATTGTCGACATCATCTAAAACGTTATCGATGATTTAATGACAATTTTCGAGACAAAATATATGGCACTTGATTTCAACAAGCTCTACACTTTCATCGAATTTGAACCTGATTATGGAGTAAGTGGATGAAATGATTTTGTCACAATATTCACAAAAATGTATATCGTTTACAATGGCTAATTTTAAAATAAGAACTACTGCGGTCTACCTTATCCAAATTTAATATTCGGATGAAATTCACAAAGTCTGGAATGTAAGAACACACGATGCCTATTAGACAAATAGGCGTACTATTTTTAAATATCAACAAGCTTTACACGAGCCCATTAACAAAATTAACATTTCAAAGGAAAAAAAGTCATTAACATCCTTACTCACACACGCACACAGTCTCTCTCTCTCACACTCAAACATATATATATTCTAAATCACATTTAATCTTACCATATTTATAGGGAATGTAAAATACGTACAAAAGTCAATTCTGTATATATTTTTTAAATCATTATTTGCTTAGCTCATTGGCAATTAAAATTATCATCGAAGTAAAAATACAACAATTATCATAATGCTATTTTATTAATCACTTGAAATTAAAATAAAAAAATAATTGCGTCTTTCTATAATTGAGTCTTTCAGAAGACAATCCGACTAACTCCATTTTAAGTGCCGTTTTTTAAGCCATTAAGGAGGAATCTTTTTTTACATTTCTTTTAATTCTTCGACACCGGTTTTCTCCACATTGGAATTTAGATTTATGTAACCGCTGAAAATTTAAGGTTAGATAATGTGAAAAGCTTCAAACTATAAAATACTGCGAAACAGCACCGAAAACTGGCGATATGAAGCAATTAAAATAATAAAACTTTGTAAAAAATCACCATAAAATAAAAACATTACATAGGACGGAAAATTATTTCTTCCCCTGCCTCTCCCTCTCACTTGGATTTTCATGAAGCATATTTTATTTCTAAAAATTCTGCTAATCTTGTCAATGATCTCCCATCATCTCCTTTCCTATCTCCAGTGTGAAAATTACTTTTGTAATTATTTTCCCTCTTCTCTTGTTTCTTTTCTTTTTATCTTGTTTGAAAAAAAAAAAAATAAAAGGAAAAGAAAAAAAAAAGAATCTTTTGGTTTTTTCTTTTATATTTCTTTATTTATTATTATTATTATTTATATTTATTAATTTACTTCTTTTATTTTATTTTATTTTCGTTTATTTCTTTTATTTCCATTTTTTCCTTATCAGTTTCTCTTCTATCTTTTTGGCAATACTTTTCTCTTCTGAAAGTACCCCTTTCAGCTAGCGCCATCTGTCGCGTTCTTTGCAACATTCTTTACTTTTCAGTTCATTTTTGACCTTGTCCGCTTACGGGCACGTGTTTACTGTTGCGGATGACGAGCTGTTATATTTTTAGCTCGAAACGCGTCCTACCCTCATAACATGCATGGTCACAGTGACGTCATTGTGACGTCACTGTATGTCACTGTGGTCACGTCACATCTGTGACCAAAATGCCACCACTCAGTGATGTCACATTGTGACTGAGATGTGAACTTCTTAGGAAACTTTAAAAAATTACAAAAGCTCTTTAAAACATGTCATTTACTGTAAAACCGGCAATTAAAAAAAATTTTGTGACGTCACTGTCATGTCACTGCATGTAACATACGTCACGTCACATATGTGGCGAAAAATCTTCCATATTCTAAACTCACAGTGTGACAAAAATATGAATTTAGGAAAGCTTTAAAAATGAAGAGACATATTTTAAACAGGCCGTCTTAATGCATTTTGGAGCTTGGATCGGATTGATTTTGTAGTATACTTTATTATAATAAATAAATTCACTTTTATACTTTCTATAACATTACCTTTCTTGCTATTCAAAAATTTCGGTTAAAACTTCTGAATTTTATTTACTCGGAATTATTGGCATCAGACAGCTGAAACTTATGTCAGAGTGGGTTCTTTGGGTACTAATCATGCTCAAAAATGTTCAGCCAAAAGTCTTAGTTACAAGCCTAATTATTTTGTAATTTCTAACTTGTCACACCTTCCTCCCTTTTTAATTTGTTATGTTTTCTCTTATTAAAGTGACTTTTAATAAACGTCTATTTATTAGAAAACACTTGTCGTGTGAATAATAACTAATTATTTTGTATGCAGAATTGATTGGGATTTAATTTGAAACAAAATGCATGTATTTTTATGGGTATTTTCATACTAAAAATTTAAATATACTAGAAATTTTCAGCAAATTCGCTATGGACACATATTATCTTGTTTACTTCTTTTAAAATCCAGGCAATATACGCAGGGCTGCCACAGGCGACTATTTTTTTATTCTGACTTGCACCACTTTCTCAAAACAAAAATCTTTGACATACAGTTTGACAACATTTGCAAAAGAAATATACTACATTTTTTTTTTTTTTAAATAGCGGTGCTAATAGAATAGAAAAATATTCGCTGGTGGCAGCCCTGTATACGTACCAAATTATTGTTGTGTTTTAATCTTAAAGTCTTAATATCTTGATAAAAAATCCTTTTATAATATTTGTTACATAAACCATGCTTATACGTGAAAACTGGAGATATGGGGATAATGTGTTTGAATCTCTATTTTTGCAACCACTGTAAACAATTAATTCATAAGACTTAGAAGGCAAAACCCTTATGCAAAACAGATGTTGGCGAGCCCCCCCCCCCCCCCCTCCCTACCTCTTCGAAAAAATTGTGTGTGTTTTTATATACATTTTAATTTTTAATTAAAAATAACAATAAATAAAATAATTTTTCTATAATTGTAAATTTACTTTTCGATTTAGTCATGGCCCTTTATACTTTTCATCTCATAAATATTGATTATTTTAAGCTTAAAACATGTGAACTCAATCATTTAAACAGCCCACACAACATTATTTTTGGAAATGAAATATTTTCGTGGAAGGATTTGGGTTTCTCTATGTTTTTTAGCAGTTAAATCTCAAATATCCGAGGAAAATGAACATAAGTTAGGAAAATTGTAATTTGGATTGATGAAAGTGTTTTTTTTTTCTTTTTTTTCCTCCTCTGTCATGTTTCAGTACACTTTAAAAAAATCTGCTGCTTGTACCTTGCATAATATGTTAAACTAACACAACATTAAAATAATAATAATAATTTTCTATTTCATGACCATCTTTTGTTTTATTATGAGAGTTTTATGTTTATCAATTCTAATGGATTTTATGTGAAAATTACCCATTTCTGATAAGTAAAGTTTGCAGTACGTACGAAAAATTTATCTGTATGAATATTTAATTTCATATATGCTTTAATTTTAATATTTATTTATACTAAATTTGTTATGTGAAGGTTTCAAATCACTAAATATTTAATAGAATATTTGCTGTATAATTTCAGGCCACAATAAATAATAAAAATAGAACACAAATTGAATTTGCTTTTACCTGACATTCACTTTGCTTTCAATTTAACTTAATTTTAAATGTGGGTTTTGATTGGCACACTTATTAGTATTTATTTATTTTTGAAAGTGAAATAACTGAAAGCAAAATAATTCAATTGATATGTGTTTAAACCGAAAATTTATATATGTATATACTATATAGGGTGTCCGGCCTCAACGGTGTCCAATGGCTAATTCCTAAACCGTTAGTCATAGACATATAGTTCCAATTACAAAACTGTTTAAAATCAGGTAAAGAAATATTTTAAAAGCGATATGGGTCAATAAAAACATTTCTTAAAAAAATACGAAATTTAAATTTTTATACGGTCCCTCGGTCCTATAAGTTATATTTAGTAAAATTTTCCTTTTACACGGACAAGTAATACACAAAAAGTCCCGTTATTCTACGATTAAAATTGACCGAGTAATAGCTGTTTAAAGTTGGAGCATATTTTTTGCTGCAAATTGGGGGTCATTCACAAATTTAGTCGAAATATAATTTCGTTAGATATATTAAAAAATGGTTGAGAGTAAAATTAACATTGCAATATAAATTTGCAATCTTTAATCACTCTGACATATTAATGCAAAATATACAATTTGTAATAAACATTTTAGAAGAAAGAAAAAAAAAACAGAATTTTTGTTAAATAAAATGATGCTAAATTAACGGCCCCAATTCTTTACAAAATGATACGTATTTTAAAATAGTATTAGATTACACTTGCCTGCAAAAGTTGTGTTATGTTTTTTAGCTTTTGATAATTGATTCTTATGTATTCTGTATCGCTGAATCTGAAATTGACCTTCATTTTTAACCATCACGTCAGGATGTTTCGCAAATTTCAAAGTTAAAAAGTTTAAAGTTAAAATTGTATCTCTTCCCTCATCTCATCGGACCACTCAGCTATTTAGCTGTAAGAATCCCAGGATAAGCAAATATATCGAATAAATTATTGAATAAAATAAAATAAAACAAAAAAAGTTTTACATATGTATTATAGTATGAGATTTTCGCTATATTTCAACTTACACATTTACGATTTGCAAAAACATTATAACGTGATGGTTAAAAATGAAGGTCATTTTCAGATTCAGTGCTAAAAAGTACGTAAAAATCAATTATCAAAAGTTAAAACACAAAACCATCTCCTCTACTTTACAGTATTCGATTTTTGTTATTCTTTAAATTTGACAATTTATGATTTGCGAAATATCCTGACATGATGGTTAAAAATTAATGTAATTTCCGGACTCAGTGCTAAAAAATACATAAAAGTTTAAAAAACCAACAATAGCAGTCTTGTATTATTTAATCTAAAACTTTTTATTAAACTTCTTCTAATCTATTCGAAATTTTTTGTGTTATCCTATAAAATAAGTATAAATGGTAACCACCGAATATCATAATAATATTAGATTGTTATTGGATTTGCGCCAGTATGTTAAATATAATCTCGATCGGATATTTAAAAGTGAGTTAACGTTCTTGTACAAATTTTGAACTGAAAAACATACATACGATCGTTGAAGTAACATTAAAACTTATAAAAATAACATAATTTTTGTTAAAAGAAATCATAAAAGAAACAGTCTCAAATCCTGACAAAATAAAACATATGTTATTTTAGCCAATCTGAAACTTAATAGATGTTAACTTAATCGTAATACTTGTACGATTTTTTTCAAAGCGCAGATACACATGAAATAAGATCTTCGAATACTTTAAGCACTTGGTATGTGATCCCTCAAAGCCAAGCCGAACTCATTTGTTTCCAGAGCAGAAAAGTGGCATATGTCATGCATTTTTAAAGTTTCATAACAAGCTCAATTTTAGTGTTATATGAATGGGACTTTTTTTTGTCTTACTTGTCAGTGTAATAGGAAAACTTTACTAAATATAACTTATAGGACCGAGGGACAGTATAAAAATTTAAATTTCTTAATTTTTTAAGAAATGTTTTTATTGACCTAAATCGCTTTTAAAATATTTCTTTACCTGATTTAAAACATTTTTGTAATTGGAACTACATGTCTATGAGTAACGGTTTAGAAATTAGCCATTGGACACCGTTGAGACCGGACACCCTGTATATCAATGTCCTGTTTTTGAATATATAGAAAGTAGATAATTGATATTGTTCCTAAATTTCCAAGTAGACTAAATATAATAAAAACTGTTCAGTAAAATAAATTTAATACTTGCTTTTTTTTTTTTTTTTTTTTTTTTTTCCTTATTAACGATCCGATTTTCTTTCATGTACTCTTAACTTTAATACTGAGGCACATTTTCATTGACACAGTGATATTATTTCATAAATATAGTATCTTTATTTTTACTGCTGAGGAGTAATCGAAATTGAGTGAAAAGCGCTTAATTAGCGTCTTTAAACTACAAGTATGTATATAATTTTTTCCGTATGCTGTGATAATTAAGTTGGAATGTAGAGGAAAGTATTGATATGTTTTAAATAAGTCTGTGCTCTTCTCTGCTGGCATAAGCCCCGCGAAGTGACCGTCACAAAACCTTGTGTTTGGCTTGTAGTCTTTAGGCGGCTTTGGCTGTTCACGTTCCGTCGTTTTAAACACGTATCGAAAGTGGTGTATGGATGGTGAAACAACAAGTCAGCGGCTAGCGGTGTGTCGCCCGCGGCGCATTGATTCCAGAGGAGAGCGGAGATTGTTACGCATTATTCGTCGTGATCGAAGAGCTGCAACAGCCGATATCACCAACAGCTACAACAGTGGTGACCCAGACAGTGTTTCTCAACACACAGTGCCGCTTGTACTATTGTGCATGGACCTACGCAGCCGGCGGCCAAAGCACGTTCTTGCACTGGCAGCATGTCATCGTCAGCAGCGCCTGCAATGGGTCCATGAACATTAGAATTGGACCATAGAAGAATGTAAGAAAGTCGCATGGTAAGACAAATCATGTTTACTGGTCCATCACATCGACGGGCGCTTGCGAATACGCCGATTTCCAACGGAAACACTGGCTCCCGGCAGTGTTGGGCATGAACACGTTCATTGAACGAAAACTCGTGAACTTAGTTCACATTCTGTGAACTTTGAGTTGAACTTGACTCACTGTTTGATAAACGAACGTGAACTGAAGGAAAGCTAAAAAAATCCGTGAGTTTGAACGAAATTTGCAGCTCAAACTCAATTTTTTTCATAACTTATTTTTAAATTTTTCCAGCCGTTAAGAACACGTTTTTCCCACTCAAATGCTCTTTAGAGGCCTAAATAGACTCAGGACGGGTCGAGTCTGATCATCAATTTTTCTGGGTCGTGCCCGGGCCTTGCTTTCTCAGGAGGTTCGGGTCGGGCCAAACCGGACTTATTTCTGGGCCTGTGCTCTATTCTTCCTAGAAGTCTGCAACGACAGAAATTTTCTGGACCGGTTGCCCCTGCTTGTATGAAAATTATTGCCCCATCCCAGTCTGACTCGTGCAAAAATCTATTTAAGGAACAACCTAACTTGTGTCAGCAATTTTTCTGAAAAAAAAATATTTTCTTTAATTACCATTATTCTATAATTAAAATTCTCTTTAAAGAATAGTAGTGCATATACATTTCTAGGGGGTGGGGTGGATACAGTACTGTAAAACCTGTTATAAGAATATGTGGGTGGCGAGATCCTGTTTTAAACGGAAATATTTCTTGATCGGTGTATCTGGATCTTCAAAATAGATATAATAATCCGTTTGAAAATAAATACAGTAGAACCTCTTTTATCCGAAACTCTCAGTTAACCAAAATCTATTTTTAAAGATTTTCTTTTTTTTTTCTTTCTTTACTATCACATTCCTTGTCTGCAAAATCATCTGTGAAAGCTTTTTTTTTTTTTTTTTTTTTTTTTTTTTTAACTATCATATTCCGTGCGTGCAAGCGGTCTTTTCCGAATTACGAGTACATATAAATATTTTCGATCCCCTTTCTTAGAGCTCCTTTGAATTTAACTTGAGCTCCAATAAGCTGCGGTGTGGAACGAAGAAAATGAACAAATTAGCAATTCCGAAGCTTTTGAATGTTTTGCAAAAGGTTTGGCATGGCTGTGGAGCAGCAGAAAGACTGTGATGCTGGTGAACTAATACTATTATAAAACTTCGTGATAGAGCTGCAAAGCAAAGGCAATCGACACTACGACAAACAAAACATTTTTTCAAATACTTTTCAAACCCTATGTAAAAGGTTCTTAATTTCAAAACTAAAATTCAGGTAATTTATTCCTGTTTCACTTTTGTTATTGCTTTTTTTTATTAAGCACTTATTACCATAATAAGAAATATTGCATATATTTCTCCTCAATCTTAAAATTGAAGCATCCTCGATTATCCGAAACTTTCCATTTTCCGAAAGAGGGTGGGTCTTAATTATTTCGGATAATCGACGTTCTAAGAGTACGAGACGACAGACCTGGTGAAAAAGCAACTTAACTATAACGATTTTGTTTCTCTATGTGCTTCCGTCTTAGAAGGTTTTTCGATATAGAATTTTTCAGATTTTTAAGTCTTCAAGCCGTGTAAATGGATTAATGGTATTAATAATAATTCAGATATTTACATACAAATAGAGGTCCATTAAAAAATCAATATAGCTTGCAATAGGATATATAGAAAGAAAGAAACAGTATTTTGGAGCAGGAGGTCTCTGTACTATGCAGTCTATGGTAGAGGTCTGCACGGGCCGAAATTTCAAAGCCCGCACCCGACCCGATCCATAGAAGAAAAATTCGGCTAGGCCCGGTATAAACATTAAAAGTTCGGCCCGAACCGTACCGGGCCGTACAAAAAAATATTAGCCCGGTCCGTAGAGAAAAAATTATTGGCCCGACCCGGCCAGGTATAACAGCTAAAAGTTCGGCCCGAGACCGGTCCGGCCCGAATGAATTTCGACAAAATACTGATTTTTACGTCGATTTGGTTAAAAATTTGTCTTGTACGAGGAATTCTGACCAAATATACTTATCTTTGCTTTTTATTGTAATGTTTGTAGGTTAAGTTTTTATAGAAGTTATTGCGATATTCATTTTTTTAATAAATCGCTATTAGTTGTATGTGAATGTTTCAGTTATAATTAATATAGTTAATCCCATAGGCAAGTAGTATATTATATATCCCATACATATCCTATATGTAAGTTGTATGGGCACATGGGGTTCGCCCCCCCCCCCTCCCCCCGCTCAATAATTTTTTCAGATGGGCTGTATTTTTTGGCGTCAACCAATCAACTAAACTCGTAGAAAAAAATCACAAATTTTGGAATTTATGATAATTTATAGAAATTTTTTACTACAAATCCGTACATAATTTTTCATAGAAAATTTTCTTCATCTAAATTCGTTGTTTACTTTTATTCTTTATAAACGACTTAAACAACCTAAGAAAACTTTTATCTCCAGGGTTGTTTCCTTTTATCTTTCTTTCTTTCTTCTTTGGACAGTGAACATAGTTTCTGGGAAGAATTACCTTTTCTGATTCTGACGTCCAAGACAGGAACAAGGCAATAAATTAACGCTTTTAACGCAGACGAAGTGTCCGATACGATCATATTACAAAACCGTAGATAATATGAGTTGTCGTTTCCCAAACCACGGCCAAACATACAAAGAACGGACCTTCCGGCCTTGGGTAAAAAGGTTCCAATTTAGGAGCTTCGAAGAACTCGAGGGGGGGGGGGACGGGGGTAGAGGGGTTTTAAAATTTTGCTGCAGCGAATGGGCAAACCAAAAGAATCACTGGTGTCTTTAAAGCGAAGAAAATAGACAGCTAAATTTGTTTATACCTAAGTCAGGCATAAAATATAAAATTTCAATACAAATGCAAATTGCAGATGGGCAAATATATATTAACACTGTCTAAATGTACCAAGCCGTCTCTCAAAGTAACGAATGATTCACAATGATCAAATAGGAACAATAAACAGTAAGTATTCAATTGTTCCAACTTATTATTTTAAAGAATTTATGTTTGTGTTGTCTTAAGTTAGCTGATTAAAAGTCTGCACGTGGGCCGGGTCCGAAACTCGAACTCATGCCGGTTTTCTTTCACTGACCGCAATTTGATAAAGCCAAAGCCTATCCCCCCCCCCCCCCCCCTGCAAATTTGGGCTAGGTCTGAACTTTATTTTTCCTCGAGCCGTGCCGATCTGAAATTTGATTTATCTATCTATATTATAAAGGACAAACATATCTGTGCGTAACGCATACGTCATTTTGCGAATGGCAACACTTTGAAATTTGAAATAAAATTTTGGTTTTGTAATTTTCTCTACTGCAAATTTTTATACTTCTAAACATCGCACATTTTAAATTTTTACACCGCCGTATAACGAAAAAAATTCTCTTTTAAATGCAATTTGTTTGAAAGCTGTATCTCATTTTAATTTTAAGATATTAATTTTTTTGTAGTTTTTATTACTTTTTTTTGTAATCGTGGCAGCTGAAGTACTACATTTCTGTTGAAACTAAAGAGGGAAAAAATGAAAATAGTAGGCTGCTGTATCTTTTTAATGCCATTTTCTCATAAGAATAAAAAAAAATTGAAATACAAATACGTGCTATGTCAAGAATAGCGTCTGTAATAAAACCCAGTGAGTTTTGGCTTTATTTCGTTGTTATTTATCAATTAAATGATTTTGCCGTGCCGGCTCCATTGCGAAATATTAATAAACAATTTGCACGTAAAAAAAGTTCAGAATTTCTCTCCCGCTAATTTTCTACAAAGAAATTAAAGCTTCATCAATAAATAAATAAAAGAATAATATATAAAAAAGCACGAATTTAACATATATGTAGTCGAACAATTTAAATTTTTAGAGACGAATTGGGAAAAATATGTGCTTTTAAATGTAATTTGTATGAAATAGAGTTGCTAGGCAACTGTTAAAGTAAAAGAGAAAAAATAATCTATATATTGAAAACACAAGATAGCATTTTTAGACATCTTCCTTGAACTTTCTACTGTACCAATTTTGCTAATAATTCTTTTTTTAAATGAAAGCTGTTCATTTGTAGATGTCATCGCACTGGCTATTTTTCTAAATATTTTCACTTTCATATTTTTAATTTAATTTGAAAAGATTTTTTGAAATTTCATCAAAATGGTAGCAATCGTATTATTTCCACTGTTGCAAAAAAAAAGAAATATTGGGGTTTATTTATCCTTATTGATACCATTTACTCATTACAATTAAAAATAACTTTATTTTAAGTCTGAACAGAAAATGACGTCACTATTTAAAAAACATTTTCGCTCATAAAGCTAATGTTACAATATATTTTCATTCGGCTGATACCGAATTTGAGACACTTGGCGTAATGCTTCAGTAAGTGCCGTATTTAAAAGAAACAATCCTTTTCTTTGATAAAACTATATATCTTTAAACGAATACATCTAAAAGACATCAGTTTCTGGAGTTTGTACTTCGCGGTACTGAAATTAGACCCTCAAGCCAAAAGAATACATTTTCACATGCAGAGTTTTAGCTGACAAACGGAACTTCACGTTTGAAAATCTATCTAAAGGAAAAATATGTCCGTGCGTACGGATAGCGTCATTTTGAGAATGGCAACGCTTGACGATTAAATGTCGGATTTGCAATCTTTGCTACTGCAATTTTTTGAATTTCTAAACATCGCGCATCTTCAATTTTTACACATATAGGGAAACAAATCTACTTTCAAATGCAATTTTCTTGAAAACTTTATCTTAATTGATTTATTTATTATGTCTTTTTAAATAATTTTCAAGAATAATGTTTTTTTAATCTATATCTACTGCGTACAGGCTCCATTACGGAATAAGCCATTTGCACTTAAAATAATATAAATAATTCAGCATTTGTCCCTGACTAATTTTTAATAGCGAAATTAAAACTTCGTCAATCTATTATATTAAAAAGTGACTGTCCATTTGTATTTCACAGCTGTTCCTCCTAGAATATGGAATGTTGGGTGATCAAATTAACGCCAGTTATCCGCATGGGCCCAAGGATGTTAAACGTGGTCGTAGAAATTTAAAATTTGTTTAGCTTTCGAGATATAAATTTTTACGTTATTTTGATGACATTTCTGTAATGATGGAAACTAAAATTGCTCCATTTTTGTGGATAAAAGAGAGAAAAGGGAAAATGACAAGGATTATTAGGTATCATTTTTGAAATCATTTTTAAATTGAAATTAACGTATATTTGAATAAATAGTGAAAAAATGATTGTATTTTCAAGAAAATTTCACGAAATACGAACTCACACATATTCAAGCTTCAGGAATCCGTTTATTTTAGAAACACAAATTCGACTCTCGACTGGAACATTGAGATAAATTCTGTTGACGTCAAAAGTAAAAAAAAAAAACAAAACATCGCACGTTATTTTCAGTTAATTTAAAGTCGTAAAGTAGATTTTCAACCATTGCCTTAAGATGGCTAATAAAACATTTCAGAAGCGGACATTAAAAATGCGAAAAAGCGAGAAAAAAAAGAAAAAAGTTTTAGCGAGAAAAAAAAATAATTCTTTAAATATTTATTTTAATTCATAAATATAAAATGCTTCTGAATAAATTCGTCCAAACACATTCATTTTTGTATAAGTTGACCCAAATGACATCATTTCTACGAACTCCGAAATGCGAAGCAAAATCTTGGAAGAGCGAAAATCTCTAGGCAAATAAAGTTATGGAATATGTGCATTTTTATTGGGAAAGTTTTGACTTAAATTGTAAATATAACTTATTATTTGAAATATTGTATTTAATAAAATTAATATTGCAATGGCTTTCTAAATTTACAATAAAGTTAAGATTTGATTTTTCGCAAAAAGATCGATTGTCTCATGCAATTCAAAAGCAACACAACGGGTTGCTACGCAACTAGTATATATAAAAGCCGTTCTCTGTGTGTATGTCCTATATGCAAATCTTTAGTTTTTGACCGATTTGCACGAAACTTGCTGTACATAGGCTTTAGAACGTGGAATAGATCCCTGTCACCTTTAAAAAATCATCAGACCAATATTTATCACTTTTTTCTATCATCTTTCATAATTTAACATTATAGAAATATCTCATTTTAAATTTTCAAATTCAATAGCTTCTTTCCTGTTGCCACACATCTAAAAAACTGCTCAATAATTTAAAAAAAATTGATAACTCGAGTACTTTATTTTATTAGCCAATAAAAATTCAGTCTCGACTGCTATATTTTTACATTTTTGAAATCGACGTCATTCTAATCAGAAAATGCACATTTTTCATATATTTATGTAAAAACTTTAACTAAGCATGTTTTAAAATGACTTTAGTTGAATGTTAAAAAATCTATTTTAATGAAGTCGTTTCAAAATCAAGAATCAAATAAGGAAAATGACAATAGTAAAAAAAAAAAAAAAAAAATCGTTTGCTAGATATGACGTCAATGTCTTCAATATAATTTCAAACTTGCTCTAAAAACTGGATGCTACAATTTATTCCCTATTTCTTTGTAATCTTTAATTATACCATTTAGATAAATGTTTTAATACCTGAAATGCAGTGATAACATTCTACGATTTGTATCGAATACGGTTATATAAAATACGATTTTTGTACGATTTATATTAAATAGAAATTATAGCTACTAATTTTTAGGGTAAGCTTTTTTTCTTTTTTAAACAAAATTTCATGACTGACAGACTTTTTTGTTAGACGTTGAAATAATGGGATGCATGATGTTTAGAGATCAAATTGCAGTAAAAGCGTAATTTATGGTACGGTTAGGTTGTTGCCACCAACAATATGGTGCTAGGCGTTACTCATAGATATGTCTTTTCTTCATAATATTGCATTAATAGCAAACGGATATATATTTCTGAATTGGGTTACAGGTATATTTAAAAATATATCCGTGATTGAAAATTAATTTAAAATGGATAAATAATCCGTAAATTGAGATAAGCTTTAAAAAAAAAGTTACTGAAAGTACTTTTTGTATTCTATTAGATTTTGGAATAATCAAATGTGCGATGTTTAACCCTCTGTCTACCAGAAGGGTCCAATGGACCCGACATGTATATTCAAAATATCTATTCAAACAAGAAAATTTCTTCAAAACAAACTAAATGTATAAATCAGACAATAATAAGTTAAATAAACAAATTAAATAGTTTTAAGTAAAAATTCTGGTGTAGAATGTTTTTATAAAACTTGAGTAAAATTTCCGGTAGTTCTAGGGTTAAAGGTCAAATTGCAGTAAAAGTTAAATTTATGGTTGGGTTAGGTTATTGCACCAACAATATGATGCTAGAGTTACTCATAGTTCATCAATGTCTTTACTTTATAATATTGCATTAAGAGCAAACAGGTATATCTTTCGTGATTGGGCTGCATGTAGGGATGAGATTTCCACGTTTTTGCACACCGGTATATTCTTAAAGAAAATGTTGTTCTGTTAAATCAAGAGAGTGTCCCGATTAAATGAAATATCATTTACTCTAACAAAATACTGGTGTGAAAAAATGCGGAAATTTTATCCCTGGCTGCGTGCAAATCAAAAATATCCATGATTGAAAATTACTTTAAAATCCATTCACATGAAAAAATTGAGATACAATTTTCAAATAAATTTCATTTGACAGAAGCTTTTTCTATTCGACAGTGTGAAAAACGAAATTGTATGATGATCATAAGTTAAAAAAAATTAGTAAAGGCAAAATTTATGGGTTAGGTTATTCCCATCATCAGTATAATGTCACAATTGGCATTGTGTTTGTAGTTTATATAAATATGTATATATATATATTCTAAAGATGACTCAATAAAAGAGTCGAAACATGTAAATTTTTAATATTTTTAATGTTTTTTATTGTTTAAATGACGCTTTTTAAGCAAATAATTGTACTTTAATATATGTTATGACATTTGTTTGGAATATACATTATTATGGTATAGTTAATAGTAGACGCAATTAAAACTATTTTACTTATATTTCTTATCGGTCTTTTAACGATTCCTGGACGGTAATGTACCAATCTCAGTTATTGTCACTGCCGTATTATTTCATTTTAATGTATTTTACCCGGGTGGACCATTATTATTCACACGAGCGAAGCCGGGTAGATGTGCTAGTCTATCTATATATATAAAAGCCGTTGCCTGTGTGTATGTCCTTTATACAAATCTTTAATTTTTGACCGATTTGCACTAAACTCGATGTACATACGTATTAGAACGTGGAAAAGATCGTTATCTACTTAAAAAAATTATCAGACCACTATTTATCCCTTTTTTCTATCACTTCCATAATTTAACATTATAGAAATATCTCTTTTTAAATCTGTTTTAATTCAAACGTTTCTTTCCTGTTGCCAAAGCCTAAAAAATGACACAATAATGTGAAAAAAATAAGGATAACGCGTGTATTTTGTTTCTATTTGCCAATAAAAATTCAGATTTTCTTGCTATATTTTTGCGTGTTTGATATTGACGTCATTCTAAACAGAAAATTTACATTTTTTTGTATATAAAATAAAAACTTTAACTATAAGAGCGGGAAAATAACGTAGCACCTCAATTTGAAGTTTTTTTTTAATTAAAACATCTATTTTAAAACAAACAGTCAAATTTCATGAAAACAATTTAACAAAAAGAAAAAAACAGGCTAGATATGACGTCACAATCTGCCGAATCTTTTCAACGCGTAATCAAACTCATTGTAAACATATGGCTCCTATATTTTGCTTACTACTTCAATTGTATACTATAGCCATATCTTATAGCTATACGTTATCGCTAAGTGTTGTATTGGTTTAGACTCAGTGCTAACATTTTCTGTGATTTAAAGCAAAAAGAGAGCAGTTAATTACATTTAAAAAAAACCTTGACAGATGTCTTGATTTAAAATTTATGGAAAATGACATCATTTCATCTAATCATTGCAGATTTAATTTCAATAAAATTTCAAATTTTCCAAATAAAATTTTAGTAACTACTACCTCATTTGGATGTATTTTTTTGCATTTCCCACCGTATTGTGAAGATATTGTATACTTCTGTTACGCGCGCCAAAGAAAACACGTATTTTAATTTTAAAAGTTAAAAAAATTACCACAATGTGCGAAAAGAACATCCTTTTTCTGAATTTAAATTTCGCGAGTTCCAAAATTAAAACTAAAAATATGAGTTTTTCACAAACTTTGAAGTTCATAAAGTTAAGGCTGTTCTCAAATCCAAAGGAGCTATTTTCTGACATATTTTTTAATTAATTTTTGTTCTGAAACGCAAGAAATTGACAGGAGTTTTTATTTAGAAACTAAGTAATCGAAAGATAGTTTCCATTTGTTGGTAAAGGTATAAGATCTTTCAGTTGGTGTTTTGAACTGAATTTCGGACGCAACAGTGCAATAAAGGATAAAAACCGGCCGTCACGCAATCACAATTGATGATAACTCGATAAGTAATTTATTTATGAAAATAGGAAAACTCATTTCAATTTCAAATCGCTTTAATAGTCAGGCCTACAAATTTTAAGTCTTTACGTTTAATGAGTCAGAAAATGTGTCAAAAAGTTTCGCGTTGTTAAGCAGGGAACTGGAGAAGCACCTTAAGCATTTGCAGGTTAGTATTTTGTAATCAAGTTGCATGCCAGATAGTCGCTTAAAACGTAAGTCATTCTATATTGTTTTAAACAAAGGCGCATGCCATAACAGGTGTCAGGCACACTCATTAAAATAAGAATACCCTAGCGCACAGCCCCATTACCGAAGATAAACCCGTCAATATAGATAGAGATAAAAATAGTTCTGCATTTTTCATTCAGTTAATAAGACTAATCCTTCATAATTGGGTTCATATGATTATATAACTTTCCCCTATAATTCTATGACTAAGCAACGGAAAACAATATGTTACGCACTAAAATCTTCCCTAAAAAACTAATAGTGCAAGTCGCACGGAAATCCTTTCTGAAGAATTCAAGTTATATGCACCCGGAACGAAATTCCCATTTCAATTTTATATACTTATCAGGTTATTTTGAGTAGTTTGATTTGATATCTGTTAAATTCGTGTTTTATTTTATTTTATTTTTGGCGTTTTAATTTCGTTTGCCAATTTAGTTATTGAATATTACGCGAAAACAAACAAATTCTGAATTATTTACAATGTTTTTGAGCAATTGAGTTAATCTTTTGTATTTGGGTTGCAAGCATATTTAAAAAACATGCATGCTTAAAAGTTATTTTAAAACCAATAAAAAATTCGTAAATTGAGATAAACATTACAAAAAAATATCACTGAAAGTACTTTTGTTTTCTATAATACGTTGGAACAATCGAATGTACAATGTTTAGACGTTAAACTGCAATAAAAGGGAAATTTGTTGTGTTAGGTTGTTGCCACCGAAAATATTATACCAGCGTTACACTTAGACATGTCTTTTCTTTATACTATTGCATTAAGTGTAAACAGGTTCATCTTTCGTAATCGGGTTGCACTCAACTTTAAAAATATCCATGCTTAAAAATTACTTTAAAATCCATTAAAATCAGAAAACTAAGGTACAATTTTCAAACAAATTTCATTTGAGAGAACTTTTTTCTATTCGACATTGTAAAAAATGAAATTGTGTGATGTTTAAAAGTTAGAAAAATTGCAATAAAGGCACATTTTATGGTTTATAATTTATGGGGCACAATTTATGGGCACTGACATAGTGTTTTTACTTTATAATGTAGACAATACCATACAAACGAGAATTTCACTAAGTGCTGCGCGATTTGGAGGAATTTCTTTTTTTCGTATTGTCAGGAAAATCACATATTTTTCTATTATACCCGCCAAAGAAAACGTGCATTCTGTTATTAAAGCTCAGGGATTTTACTATGGTTGCAAGACAATAACGACATGTTTCTTGATTGTCTTTATAACGATTTGTGGATGGGAATGCTCAAATTTTAGTTATTGTGATTGCCGTATTATTGCGTTTTAATTTATTTTACCTAGAAGGCTTCTTATAATTGACACGGTCGAAGCCGGGTAGTTCTGCCAGTTTATTATATTTTCGTTATTCATATAAATGTGTCTGGCTACATGCGCATTTGTGGTGAACATAATGCCCAGCTTTTCCATAAACTATTTATAGTATATGACGTTTCTTTAATGAAATCTTTGAAAAATTATATACTGCTTGCTGTATTAAAATATATTTTGTTTCTATAAATTACAGAGAAAACTTTTTATTCTCTTTTTTAAATTACAATTATTTCTAAATGAATTCTGTGTATGCAGTTGTTCAAATATTCATAAATATTATTATTCTATATTACGATTGATTGTAGACATAAGAATCTTAAAAATATTGTATTTCAAATTATTGTATAAAAATGTATGAATATTCTTTTAAAAGAATGTCAAATATTCTTTTAAAAGAATGTCAGTTCTAGAATCATATTGATTAAAAAATGTCGGCTTTTTATTTTATTTTAATTTATTTTGTAGAAATTGAGTGGGTTCTAATTTCGTTGTTTTTCTTTTACAAGGGCAGGTGATTAACTGGCAAAACAAAACAGGCTGTGCTGGTACCGGGCTCACCTTTTAGTTTTTATTCCTGGTAGGACCTTGGAGCAGATATTAATTAATATATTCCTCCTATAAGAGGAGGACTTATGCAGACGTCTACGGACGGCTCCTAGAGACAGGGACGTAGCTATAAAAAGTTTTTCGGGGAGGAGGGAGGGAGAGACAGTTCAAAATTTTCCCAACTTATAATTCAAAAATTTGCCAACGTGAAACAAATTGATCTATTTCCCAACTAAAATTATATGTTCAATGTGTGTTTAATGATAATACTACTTGTACCCCCCCCCCAAAAAAAAAAATAAATAAATAAATAAATAAATAAATGCTGAAACTAAAAATCTAAAATTTATAATTATTGGTTCATTTAATGAAAGTGTTTGTCTTCAATTGCGTACGAGTTATAATCGTACTTTATATGAAAATAGCCTCATATTTTTAGATTTTTGAGAAAGGAACAAAGTTTTGAAGGAAATGTATTAGAGACGCTGTTGAGGGACAACAGTAAAGAAATTTAGGTCTGGTAGATGTATGATATTTTCGTAGCAGAGAGAAACAAAATGAGAAATTGAGTCTGCCTGCTTTTTGTATTTCTTTTGAAAGTTTAACTATTTTACTGTTACAGAACTCAGAAAAGTAGTCAGCAAAACAATAAAAAAATATTTTTTTTCTTTTTTTTTTTTTTTTTTCTTTTTTTTTTTTTTACTTTTTATCTAAAAAAAAAGAAAAAGTGTTTCAAAAATCTATAATTTCCCAACTCTAAGCTCAAATTTCCCAAATTCACATATATTTGGGGGGGAGGCTTCCCCATAACCCCCATTGCGACGCCTCTGCTAGAGACTCCGCGTCCGAAGAATTTGAGATCTCGTGACAAATATACTTTAAACAAATAAGCATAAGATTTAAATATATATATATATATATATATATATATATATATATATATATATATAAACACTCTTTTATAAGCATTTAATGTTCATCTTGAAAATTCAGCCCTACCTTTTGACAGCAATTCATGTTTTTTACCAAAAATTTCCGTTATAATACATTAATTGGGCGTAACCACCGAACGCAATCATGAAAAATTCACGCTTTTTTTACACGCTTGGTTGACAGCGCGAGCAAGGGAATTTATTGAAAAAAAATATAATTTTTCTTCTGATTTTTAAGGTTATGTTTAAATCCAATGGAGCTAACTTTTTGTGACATTTCTGAATTCATTTTTGTTCGTAAGTGCATGAAATTGGCTAGTGTATTCATGAAATTGGTCAGTGTAATCGAATGGCATTTTCCATTTTTTTGTAAAGTCAGAATATCTTCCACAAAATAATGTCAAAGTGGGAGTTCTGAACCGAATTCCCGAGGCAGCAGCGAATGAAAGGGGGATAACTTGTCGTCACGTGACAAAAATCCCTTATAACCCATTTATGAAAAAATGAAAAACGCTATTCGATTCGAAATCGCTTCAGTAGTCAGACTTGCCAATTTTATGCTATTATTTTTAAAAATTAGTAACAGAATGTGTCAGGAAGTTTCGTGCTGTTGAACAGGGAATTTGAGAACGAGTTAAGAAAGAATAATAAGAAATAAACAAAATAAATAGTATTTAAACTATCTGTTTATGATCTCTAAATTGATTTCTCAATGTACAATCGGAAAATTAATAATGCTAAACTGTTTATTAATAAAATTGTATTATTATTACTATATCGCACACTGCATTTTTAATTTATAATAGTTTTTATGTTACTTCAAAGCCTTTAAAATGTTTCATTGTTGCATATTGACAGCCATTTGGCATATTTCAGCTAAATTTTTTTCGCGCATAATTAAATTTATTATTGTTTCAACTCGTGTAGACAATTTTTCTTTTGGCCCGGTAAAAAAGTTCAAAGTTTGGCCAGATCTGCTTCGAGCACAACTCGGCAAGTTAAAAACAAAAATGTACATTTCCGGTATAAAAACTGAAACTTCTGCCTAGCCTGCACAAAAAATTAATTGGCTCGGCTAGCCCTGACCAAGCTACAATAGATTTTTACGCCTATAAGGTTAAAATTGTCTTGTACGACAAGTCCTAACTAAAAATACTTATTTTATCTTTTTAGATCATTTTATATTCTTCATTTTAAAAAAAGTTTTCTGAGCTGTGCTATTTATTTTTTAAATGCATCTGGTTATATTTAAATATCACAGTTACCATTAATATCGTTAATCCACATTCTATGGCTTGGAGATTTAAAAAATTAAAAAATTCTATACAATAAAATGTTCTAAGGCGGAATTGCATAGGATAGAAGAAAAATTCGTTATCGTCTAGTTCCGCTATGAGCAAGTTCATCGTCTGTTGTAAATGCATTACATTCTTTTCACAAGTACTGTTAACCTCATTTTAAATAGATCAACATTTTTGTTTTATTTTGTTAAACACGGGATTCCGTCATAGGCAGGTTCTTTTTCTCAGGTTTTACCGCATTTTAATTTTATTGCCTAGAAATGATTCTACCCATCTTAAAAAATAAATAAATATATATATATAAAGCAGTATAAGATTATATTTAGCCTGAACCAGCGCACCCCCCCCCCCCTCACAGAACAAGAAGAACAAGAAAAATAACAATGTAAACATTAAAACTTTAACAAAAACTAGGAAAAGATAGGCTGCGGCCTCATCGGCAGAGGGTTATGTTTCAAAAGCAGCCGAGCATTCGATAAAATATACATTAGTGGCAGTGGGTTTCGGCCAGAACAGTGATAGCAAAATCAAATGTTAAAACATTCGATGGCTATTATCACATGCTCCCCCACCGGACCCTACGCCAACAATATTAAATGAATGCCTCACCTGGAACACAGTAAAAGATGCTGAAAATATGTTCGTTGAAAAAACCACACTCAACCAACTTAGCCACATTGCCACAACCCAAATATAAAACATAAAACAAACTAAACAGAGCAGAATCCAACATCCAATCAACCAATCCTAATTCTTTCCAGGTCTGTTGCCAATCGACGCAGCACATCATCATAAAACCGTCCTTGAAAAGGCTTTAGGAAATATGAGTCATTCACTTACGTCGAAAAGCAATCGATCAGTAATGAAGAAAATCTGCAAAATCTGAATATTTTTTTTATAAAAATTAAAGGTATATTGTTTTTGTAATATAGATTACTTTTAAAATTAAACAATTCCTTCTTAAACAGATGTTTATCTGTACAAATTCTAAAAAATCGAAATATTTGACTAATAATTATATTAATATAAATGCGTTTGTAAATATTGGAGGACCAGTGAACAAGTTGATTAACCTGAAATTGAAAACTATTACGTTTATTGTAAATTGAAATATGTACTTTGTTACTTTCTAAAATTATTTTTAAATCAAGGTAATCAGCCTCTAAACCATTATTGTTAGTTTTCTTTAGTGTCAGGGAGTCAGGATAAATTTGTTGAGAAATTTCATTAAATTCATTATTGAAGTTTAAGACGATCAAGTCGTCTATGTATCTGTAAGCCAGGAACTGTAGATCAGCTTTATTAATACTGTACTGAAACTCATAAAAAAATAAAAAAAAGTTAGCAGCTGTGGATGAGTAACTAGTATCCATACCAATTCCATTGATCTGTAAGTATACTTTAGAACCTGTATAAACGTAATTGTTGTAAAGGCAAAAACGACATAATTTATTAAACAAGTTAGAGTTGAAATCTGTAACATCTAAAACCAGTTCCGCTGTCTTTAAAAGTGCCTCCTTTAAACTATTAATAGGAATGGTAGTGAATAAATTTTCAAAATCATATGTTTCGATAGAATTAATACTATTGCTTTTTAATTTTTCAGCAATTTCGAAGCTATTAGAAATAATCCAGAAACAATTACTATCTTTATACTTATATTTTAACATGTTCAAAACTTTTTTAAGTACATCCTCAAATTTCCTATTAAAATTATTGCATATACTGTTGACATTGCTGCAAATAAATCTATATTTTGTAGGAACTTTATGAAATTTAGGGGTCAGAAAAAGAAATGGAAATGAGAGATTACTACGAGGGAAAGAAATTTTTATTTGCTTCGAAAAAGCCAAATGCTTATTAATAAGTGTCTATTAATAAGTGCCACCAAGTGTAAATGGGTGTAAACCCATTTTAATTTAATAATAACCTATAAACTAAATTTAACTATAAATTAAAATGGGTTTAAAGAAATGTGATGATAAAAGATGAAAAACTTGACCTAATGGAGATTTGTCTGCAAGCTCTTACACACATAGTACGGTTAATTTGAATTTTCACTTTTGCAAAATTAGACATGTCATTTATCTGTTAACCTGTACCATATGAGAGCAGAAATATGTTGGTGAAACATCTGGTGAGCTGCATTACAGAATCAATAATCACAGACATTTATCTAGTAAAGATGACCACAATTCTACTTTCGAGATTAAGCATTTTTTCTTGCATGGTTTTCATAATGTTAAAATTCAAATATTGGAGCAGATTATTGATGATTCTTTTCGATTAAGAAGTGAAAGTTTTTATATACTTCGTTTAAAATCCCTGTATCCTTACGGATTGAATACAAAGTTAAATTATCGTACGGAAAATTCTACATGTATTTATAGTATTTTTGCGTCTGTATTTATACCGTCATTCCAATATAAAAGAGGTAAACGTGGAAAGCATACAGATAAATTATTACAAAGAAAGTATTTTGACATAAATCCATCAATTATTTTACAGGATCTTTGTAATTTGTTTTGTAATAGCTACAATATTGGACAGATTAAAATAATTCTATTTGGTTTAAAGTTTAAGATACTGAGAAGATTGTAACAGAAAATAGGAAATTTTAATTGTACAAACCTGCAGTTTAAAGATTTAGTTAATGATATTTTGTTATATAAAATTGGCAAATGTAGGCCTCCTGATATAGAAAAAGTTTATTTTGTATGCAATTTTCAACAAAAAAGTTTTGATCATTTACAGTTAAGCTCAATAATTTCACGTTACAATAGCTTATTTCCAGTTAAGGATATTGCAGTTATATCGACTTACAAATATACAAAAACACTGGGCAGTATTCTATTTAATTACAGAGAAGTTTCTCAAGAACTTGAATCATACCTGGATTTGGAATGTAAATGCGAAGATTATAAAAATTCAACGTTTTTAAACGATACCGGACAACATATCGTAACAGGAGATCTGAACATTATCAAAAATGATAATCTACGTTATCTATTGAATTTCGGAACCAAATTCCGTATTAACAAAAAATTGAATCCAGTTAAAAGTTTTAATACTTTTAAAGCTGATTTGAATGCTTTTATTTTAAATTTAAGATACAGATACAATACACCAATCCCCCTCTTTACAGATTGGAAGCTACATATTTTAAGCGATTTTAAATCGTTTCAGGGTAGTTTCCTTAATAATTCTTCTTATACTTATCATAATTTTAGTATGGATATCAGAAATGAAATAACCAATTTGAAGCGGATGTTTGTTTTCTGTCAAGTAGATAAAGCAGCTCGAAATTTTGCAGTCATATGAAAAAAAAATTATGCTGAAATGCTCAATGCAGAGTTAAATAATAGTATAACTTACAAAGTATGTAAATCTTCCGTGCAGACACTTATTAATAAGCATTTGGCTTTTTCGAAACAAACAAAAATTTCTTTCCCTCGTAGTAATCTCTCATTTCCATTTCTTTTTCTGACCCCTAAATTTCATAAAGTTCCTACAAAATATAGATTTATTTGCAGCAATGTCAACAGTATAGGCAATAATTTTAATAGGAAATTTGAGGATTTACTTTAAAAAGTTTTGAACATGTTAAAATATAAGTATAAAGATAGTAATTGTTTCTGGATTATTTCTAATAGCTTCCAAATTGCTGAAAAATTAAAAAGCAATAGTATTAATTCTATCCAAACATATGATTTTGAAAATTTATTCACTACCATTCCTATTAATAGTTTAAAGGAGGCACTTTTAAAGACAGCGGAACTGGTTTTAGATGTTACAGATTTCAACTCTAACTTGTTTAATAAATTATGTCGTTTTTGCCTTTACAACAATTACGTTTATACAGGTTCTAAAGTATACTTACAGATCAATGGAATTGGTATGGGTACTAGTTACTCATCCACAGCTGCTAACTTATTTTTATTTTTTTATGAGTTTCAGTACAGTATTAATAAAGCTGATCTCCAGTTCCTGACTTACAGATACATAGACGACTTCATCGTCTTAAACTTCAATAATGATTTTAATGAAATTTCTCAAGAAATTTATCCTGATTCCCTGGCACTAAAGAAAACTAACAATAATGGTTTGGAGGCTGATTACCTTGATTTAAAAATAATTTTAGAAAGTAACAAAGTACATATTTCAATTTACAATAAACGTAATAGTTTTCAATTTCAGGTTAATCAACTTGTTCACTGGTCCTCCAATATTTACAAACGCATTTATATTAATGTAATTGTTAGTCAAATATTTCGATTTTTTTGAATTTGTACAGATAAACATCTGTTTAAGAAGGAATTATTTAATTTTAATAGTAATCTATATTACAAAAACAATATACCTTTAATTTTTATAAAAAAATATTCAGATTTTGCAGATTTTCTTCATTACTGATCGATTGCTTTTCGACGTCAGTGAATGACTCATATTTCCTAAAGCCATTTCAAGGACGGTTTTATGATGATGTGCTGCGTCGATTGGCAACAGACCTGGAAAGAATTAGGATTGGTTGATTGGATGCTGGATTCTGCTCTGTTTAGTTTGTTTTATGTTTTATATTTGGGTTGTGGCAATGTGGCTAAGTTGGTTGAGTGTGGTTTTTTCAACGAACCTATTTTTAGCATCTTTTACTGTGTTCCAGGTGAGGCATTCATTTAATATTGTTGGCGTAGGGTCCGGTGGGGGAGCATGTGATAATAGCCATCGAATGTTTTAACATTTGATTTTGCTATCACTGTTCTGGCCGAAACCCACTGCCACTAATGTATATTTTATCGAATGCTCGGCTGCTTTTGAAACATAACCCACTGCCGATGAGGCCGCAGCCTATCTTTTCCTAGTTTTTGTTAAAGTTTTAATGTTTACATAGTTATTTTTCTTGTTCTTCTTGTTCTGTGAGGGGGGGGGGGTGCGCTGGTTCAGGCTAAATATAATCTTATACTGCTTTATATTTAATTTATGTGTTTTACTGCAGCTGTTTGGCGCATTTCACATGAATTTATCTTGTTTTTTGTTGGTGATTACTGTGCTTTACGTTTATATACACACATACATATATATATGTATATATATATATATAAATTTTAAACGTGGAATAATAGCGATTTAAAAATACGTGCATTTAAAAAAAAAAGGGGGCCGGGCCAAATTTTACTGATATTTTTACTGGACAGGCCAGAGCCGGCCGGTCCAATGATTTCCATATGAGCTGGGACTCAAAATTTCCTCCTGTTAAAACCTCAAGATGAATGCAGTCCAGCCCCGAGGTGGCCGTAAAATAAATCTAGAGCCGGCCCATCTGGGTCCGAACCTCTAGAAAAAAGTAATCCCTAAACCAAGCTCGGACCAAGTGTCGGGAAGGAAAATTGGGCCGGGCACATGAAGACCTTACATCGAATAACCAAAAGGTTAGTTCACAAAATTAAGTTCTAATTAAGAAAAAAAAAAATAAAAGAGTTTTTAGTGAATTTCGTTCATTTTCATAGATGAGTTGAGCGAGTTTGTGTCAAAAATTTTGAATTTGAACGTGAACTTGACTCATTTTTGAGAAATTGAACTTGAGTTTGAACTAGTTCGTTTTTTTTTGTGAGCGTGCCCAACACTGGCTCCCGGAAGCATAGTTGATCGGAGACAAGCCTGTGGCGGCTATATTATCGTCTGGGCGATGTTTTTATGGAGCATATTATTACTCATAATCCCCATAGAACAATTTCTGACGTCTGTGCAGTACCTGAACACCGTTGCAGACCAGGTGCACCCGTTCATGACAACAGTGTTTCCGGCGGGATATTGCATTTATCAACAAGATAATGCACCAAGTCATACGGGTCAAATTGTCAGGGAGTGGTTCGAGGAGCATTCTACTAAGTTTCAAGTCATGTCCTGGCCTCCAAATTCACCTTACATGAATCCAATAGAACATTCTTATTTCGACCTGGAAACCCCGATTCGTGCTATCACGCTACCACCTCGCAATGTGCGAGAATTGCAGGACCAGCGGGTGAGGACTTGGTACCAGATACCTCATACTACCTATAAGAATTTTGTAGAGTTGATATCACATCGGGTGTTGACCGTTTTGAAGGTGAAAGGTGGTCCTACGTCGTATTAAGCAGGTGGTCATAATGTAATGGCTCTTCGGTGTATAAGGTATACTAAGAAAACATTTAGTCATGCTCTGAAAAGTACAACAATTTTTTTTTTCTTTTTTGTCATTGAAATTCGAAAAGTCTGATAATTTGAGCGGTATGAAATTTCGGAACATTCTGGCCCTAAAAGCAAACAGACGATAATTTTAACTTCATAGCGCTCGAAATTTAGTAAATTTCAAAGAATCATAACGATTAATTTAGGACGTCGACAAATGAAATTTTTATTTTTGCACTTATCAGAACATGGTGAAATTTTTAATTGTAACTTACAGGATCCAAGAACCGTATACAAAGTTCAAAAGTATAAATTTTTAGAAATTAATGGCAGGAAAATTTTATAGATAATTCTAATTCCCACCTTTTTTTAAAAAAACTTTTGCAATTTACATTACGTGCGTATAGTGTTGCCATGTGTTAAGCGTCTTCAAATGCTCTGGACAGCAGTACCAGTGTTGCCTGTGGGGTACTTTTTTTTACTGTAGAGTTCTTGATTTGCACCACCGTTCTGAAATATTAAAATTCCCCTTGTTTTCTCCTTAATTAATATATCATTAAATAAGGCGAATTTTACTATTTCAAAAAAGTAGTACCAATCAATAAATGAGATTTTTTAAGAAAAGTAGTCCACTGGAAGCACTGACAAGTACTTTAAACACTTAAGTGATTTTTTTACACAATAAATTGAAAATATGGGATAAACACCACTATTTTTAAACTGAAATGTTCGTAATATTTAGTCTAAAAATTCCTGTCATTAACCCCTTGGGGACGAGCGACACGTATACGTGCCACTTGAAGCGCTCAGAATCCTTGTTTTTCCTCACCAGTAAAAATTTAATGTAAAATTTGCCTTATTTAATCAGCGCATTTTCTCGATTCAACAAGACACAAATTTCTGTTTTTAAAAATCGGTGACGAAAGATTAAAAATTTCGTAAAAGGTTCCCGTCCCGAAGGGGTTAACCTACAATGACGGGCATCGCCCGCGTACGATGATCGAGCCAAATGTAAATTCTTCTTACCACTAAAATTTCTCAGTAAATATAGCTTAATTTAATCATCAAAATTCCATGATTAAACAAGGCGAAAATCTCTATTAAATTTTAGTGGTAGCCATGGATTTGCCAAGCTGTAGGTTAAATCGTAGGTTAAGGGGTTAAATAGTATGAAATTGCGATTAAAGATGTATCAAATGTTGTATCAAAAAGCTTTAAGTGATGGATCAAGCAAACTCTTCTTGACCGTGCGGTATACGAGTAATTCAGGTAAGTGGTTAAAGTAATTTTCTTCGCCTTATCTAAACGAAGAATCGTCTGCGATTAAAGATGGAGAAACGAACTGTAATAAATTAGTGGGGTCCAGAGCATTTGGAACGTATCTCCAATACGTAAATAATTATTCCTCGTTTAAGGGGACCGGGTAAGCTCTATTTCGGCCATATAATACACAAACTTTATGCACCATTTCTCAAAAATGGTGAAAGATAGAGGTCTAGATTTTTTAGAATAGATTGAATAACATCCTTTACGTATATTAACAGACCATTTTCTTTCTAAGTAAAACTGAAAATTAATTATTAATTATTTATTGAAAAGCTTTTTTAAATTAGCATTCTTGGTAAGATTTCACTGCCTAAAATAAATAATTCTCAACAAATCATTAAATCCCTGTGTTAAAGTATGCACTATAACATAAGTATTTCGAAAAAGCTGAGCTCTTAAGTTTAATAGATATTGAAAAAAAGAACACAATCCTGAAAAATCGAAGTTTTGAGAAAAAGTCAAAACCGTGAAGCAGTGTTGCCAGTGGACTACTTTTTAAAATTATTCTTTCATGATTGGCATAACTTTTTAGACATAGTAAATTTTGCCTTATTTAATAACATACTAATTAAGGCGAAAACAATGGGGATTTTACCACTTCAGAAAACTGGTAGCAATCAAGAAATCCGAATTTAAAAAATGCAGCCTACTGCTGTGAAGTGCTCTGAGAAAGAATGAAATATTCCAAAGCTTTTTTTATATGTAAACATGTGTAATACATCGTTGAAAAGATAAACGTTTAAACTATTTAATGATATAACAAAGTAAAAATCGAATTTTTGGTTGAATTTCGCTTACACGCTCCCCTTAAGTCTTTTTGGGACACCTTGTATGTTACATTTGAATGCAAACGTTAAATCAATGGAAATGATAACACTCCTCACATTATTATGTTTTATTCAATTAAAAAATTTTACAATTATAAAATGTTACGTTTGCATGCTGGTCATAAATGCGAAAGTAACACGTAAAACTGTGATAAAAATAATCCCAAAAATGTATCAGTTTTAAAGAACAATCTCATCAATATTTTGAATTACATTATATCCTTTCAGTATCTGTTTTAATAAAAAAGATTTAAGTACAGTTACTATAAATAGGTACAAAAGGAAAAAAAAAACTTATTAACCCTCTCAGGGGCAAGGCATTTTTGATTAAAAAATGTTCAAATAATTAATTCGCACCACAATTAACAAACAAATTTATTTGAAAATAATCAACAGCTTTTATTCACGTATATTATGAAATCGAAATTGTACTAAAAATTTACTGGTGCCACTTGGCAATTTAGGCAATAGATATAACCGTTTGCAGACTGCAAACAACGCCCCTCAAAGGGCTAAAACATGCTTAACCCCTTGAAGGGCGGTGATGCCGTCACGGTATTATATAATTTTAATCCCAAATTGCACACATTAGCACCGGAATTTTATGATAAAATGTCATCTTTATTAAGTACACGAAAATTTCTTTTACTTGTTTACAAATAAAAGCTCGTGTTAATACTGGTGTCAGTAAATTATTTGAACATTTTACGAATACAAGTACCTTGCCCCTGAAATGGTTAAAATGTTTTAATTTATTCTGTCTATTATTATTCTGTATCTAAGATATTCTATATTCTTTTAAATTTCATGATCTGTAATTAAATGCAAAAATAAGTGCAAGTGATTAAGCTATCAAGATTTACGCTAAAAGTATTGTGTAGTGTTAATTTTTTTTCCATACATGATGCACACGTGATCAAGGTTATTAAGCCAGTATTTATTTTAACATTTTACATGCTTTTAAAGAAAATTTACTAGCCACCTGTAAAACCTTTTTAGACATTTTTCAATTATTATTGACTAATGCTGTTTCAACGCATTTCAAGCGATCAAAGTTGTGGTGTTCCCGAGAAACAGTTGGCCCTCTTTTGGGTCGCTTTTTTAAAAATAAGAAGCTCTTGCTAGCAGGGTTGTTAATTTGGCATCCATATTTATTCAGAAAATCTAAAGTAAAACGCACCAGCATTTAAAAGTAGTATTTTTATCTTATTTAATGAAAGCCAATTCGATATTACTTAAAGTAAAAAATCTTCTTTTAATATTTCCGGTGTGAATTTGTAAAAAATAGAGGCCAATCTGGCAACCTCGCTTGGAAGGAATCTGTTTAATCCTTTGAGGGGCGGTGGGATATATTACATCTCATCTAAATTTAACAAGTTTCGCACCAGAAACTGTAAACTAAATTTTATATTTTTTTCTTCGGGGCTCCAAATTTAACTATATTGCTTTTCGTTATTTAGAAATAAATTTTTTAATTATTCCGGTGACAATTTAATATTACAGAGACATTATTGCTTGCCGCTCAAATGTTAACCCCTTGGGGACGAGCGACACGTATACGTGCCGCATGAAGCGCTCAGAATCGTTGTTTTCCCTCACCAGTAAAATTTTACTGTAAAATTTGCCTTATTTAATCAGCGCATTTTCTCGATTCAAGAAGACACAAATTTCTGTTTTTAAAAAACGGTGTCAAAAGATTAAACATTCCGTAAAAGGCTCCTGTCCCGAAGGGGTTAACCCATTGCTTCCCAACACTATTTTGGACCATGAACACCTTTTAAAATCGTGATAACCCCCTCCCTCTTCTTTGTAATATATAATTTTTACTACATAGAAAAACAACTGTTATTTACACGGAAGAAGACTAAAAAAGATAATTAAGTATGATAAATCCTTTCACATTAAAAGGGATAAAGCATCAAATTTTTATTATAAATATGTTTTTAACATGCTTTCGTGAATTTTAATGAGACCATCCATCTTCGCATTTACATCTAGAAAGATTTTTTTGTGTTTGGCAACTTGCCTCAGACACAAAAGTGTTATATTTTTATCTTCATGAAATTTCTTGAAAAGACGCTCACATTTTGCATTACAGTTGATAAAAGTGATACATTTTGTAATTGATTTTTGTACTTCAGTAAGAATAGGTGAAGTTTTTTATACACCGAGACCTTCGGTTACCTTCAAATTTATTGAAGGGAATAAACTGCAAAAGCATGCACTTCTGTTTTGGACACTGCTAATTGCGTTTATGTAAATTTAAGGTAGGTCATGATTCTATCTTTTTTTTTTAAAATTCAATTTATAAATATTTTTCATTATCTAAAAATTTCTTTAGAACTCAATTTATAAATCTTTTTCATAATCTAAAAATTTCTTTAGAACAAAAAATAGCCAATACTATGTTTAGGTTATTTCATTGGTTGATCTTAAAAAAGAGATATTTTCGCCGAAGGATTTTATAGAAACCTATAAATAACAGTGTTTCGAATGGATTTAAATTTTTCTATAATCTTGAAATTTCAGGGCCCATTAAATTTCAAAGGAGATTCAAAGATATGTATAAATTATTTATGCTCACTGGCTGTTTTCCTCAAATAAATTCAAATAAAGACCTTAAAATTGTTTTTAACCTTTGGAAGAAATAATATGGTTCAAAATATATTGTGTAGTACCGTAGTATCTCGACTTATACCTCCCCACATTTACGTCATCTAGACTGAAAAAAAATTCCTTGATTACGACGAACTTAGAACTTTTTTGAAGACTAGGGGGCTCGGCCCCCTACGAGCTACGCTCGCCAACCCCCGTCCAGACACCGCAGACTCTAAAAGCACGCTAATTTGATCGGCTTTAAAAATATTTCGAAAGATTGAATTATAATTTAAAAAACAGTGGCGATATCCCTATAAACGAATTTCTATTCATTTCTCTTTGATTGGGGAATTTTAACGCCATATCCGCTGCGGTACTACTTGATTATCCCGTCGACCAATTTCGCCACATTATATAAATCGCCAAATTATACAAATTGGCATAATTTTTATTTTAAATAACGAAAGAACAAATAAATTAGTACAACATTAATAAAAATACAAATAAAACTTCGAAATAAAAATAACTTGATGACGTAGACACGTGTAACAACATTTCAAAATAAGCTAATGGGAAAGGAATTAAGTAAACAGAGTCTTTGTCTCCTGGTATTTTTTAACAAAGCGAAAAGAAAGTTCTTTTAAATGAGACATTTTAAATTAATCGTTTTTAATTTACGTAATTTATACCAAGCTATTCTTTCTCTTTTAAATATTCACGTGAAAATACTTTTGTCAGAAATGAAATATTATTTGCGCTTTCCTAACAAAAATAGTTGAAAAGATCCTCTCAAAATATCAAATAAATGTCTAGCGCAATTTCTAAATTTACACTGTTTTTCAATAATATTTTGTGTTCGTTTTATGTAATAACTATAATGTGACGTAAATATGACGTAATTTCTCCTATTTAAGACTTCGAACGCATGTTAATGAATTTATTATTTTACAATATCCTTTCTCTTTTAAAATTCACGTGTATACTTTTTAGGACGTAATTTTTAATAAGTTCCTGCTTTTTGTACATAATTATTTAATTCTAATTCCAAATGATTTTTTCTGTCTATAATAGTCACGTGTAAATAAATTTTTAATTTGAAGCAAACATTATTGTTTGCGCCGTTTATACATTTGGCAACAGTATAAATTAATACCATTTTCTAAAATAATGTAAAAAATATCTCTAGAAATGGTGATAATTTGAATTTAAATTAGAAATTAAACTCAAAAATTGAGTCAAAATAAAAAAAAATTAATGCAATCTGCACTCCGGCAAATTCTAACGCATAAAATGATCTAAAAATGATTACACTGCCATGTATAGTTTTTGCTGCTATAAAACTTTTTTAGTGGAACAATTTTGTCCAACTTTAGCATTAAATATCTCTTAAAATAATTCTACGATTTGAAAACTGTCTGCATCAGCGTGTTTATAAAACATATCTGTATAAAACCACCGATTTTCATATTTTTGTATGCATTATTTTTCTTAATATTAACGAAGAAAGACCTCCGGTCACAAAAAATTCAAAACCGGCGGCGGCGGCGGTGGCGGTGACAGCGGTATGGGGCTATGCATATATAACGTTATCATTTTAATGGGGGGGGGGGGGTCTGGCGCATGATATCGTAAGATATCTCTACTGGGAGGAGAGTTGTCTTTTGATATCGTTATCATTTTTGATCCAACCAAAATTTTTTCTTTTTATTTGTAATTTGGTCTTTACATCAAAATAGTACATTATATTTTTTTAGTATGTTAAATATTTTTGTGAAAATACAAAGATATGGGGCCGTTCAAGCATTACGTAAGCATATTTTTAGTCATTTTGTACCCCTCCCTCCCCCTTGTAAGGAAAAATAAGGGAATATTAGACCCCCCCCCCCTTTGCTTACGTAAAAACTTATGACATTCTAACATCAACACTATTTGCCATAAAAAATTACAGTTAGCGAAAAATTGCATCATTAATACAGCAAATTTACATAAACAGACACATAGGGGTTGTGGTATGGAAGGGAAAAAAATCGGTTTAATATATTGTTACTTATGGCATTAAACAATTCATAGAATACAAAATAGTTCTTAATACATCATTATTTGTCGCATTGAACAAAAAACTAAGAAGTACAACAGGCCCCAACTTATTTAGGCACATAACTAAAAATTTTAACAAGAATCATAGGAATATTATGTGTTTGGCGTGCACATTTCTAGTTTGGTGTCCAAGATCTTTGAATCCATGTTTCTGCATTGTCTAATTTTATTTTTCAATGTAGTGGTGGGCTGGTTTGATTCTCGTTTCCAGTCCTTGTTTACTCCATATCTTTTTTCTCAAGTCGTTCAACATCCGAAGAACGCTCATCTAAATCGTGCTCTTTTGCTTTTTGTTGTTAAACTATAGTTGCTTCGTTGTCTAATGCTTACGTAAGAATTTTCGTGACCCCCCCCCCCCCCTCTTCCCATTGTCAGAAAAAATAAGCAGACACTGAACCCCCCCTCCCCCACTTACTGCTTACGTAATACTTGAACGACCCCTATTATTAAAATTATTAAATGATTATAAAATTATTTAATTCCAAAATATGGAATACCCCCAACGTTTGGCATTCCTATTCTTCTGTCATACGTGTATGCATATATAATTCGCTGTTTGACAAACCAAATGCGAAGTATGTCTGGAACGATACTTGTGTTTTCTAGTAAATAAAAGAGAAAGAATATTGTCCACCTGTTTTGTTGATAAGAAGTTCTGTCTGCCACACCCCGTGTGGTAACAAGTGCAAAAAGGCATTATTACTGTTGAAATGTAACAAAAACTTAATATTAATTGCTTTTAAACAGTAACTATTTCTTTTAAGTGTTAGTTGATATACAAACTGATATTTTATTGACTTCTCTTCATTTGAATTAATAAAGTATGCGAAAAATAAATGTAACTATCTATGCATATCAAACAAAAGAAGAAAATTTTCCAAAAATCTAAAGAATTTTTATACATTGATAACGATATCATTACCGGGGGGGGGGGGTTCTAGGGATGATAACGTATGATATCGTAAGGGGGGGAGGGGTCCAAAATTACCAAAAAGTTGATAACGTTATATTTGCACAGGCCTAGTTACTTTTGTTCGAAATTTATTTATCGTCTGCCAATGCTCAGTGCGAGCATTTTTGTGTAAGTTTAATTTCTAAAAAATGGCAACGTTCTTTTTTGTTGACATGTATTTTATTCTATTCTAAGAGTGTAAAACCAAAAGGGTTTATAATTAAACGTGTGATACAGTTCACTTTGTTATTTATTAATTGCTGTGAGTTATTGACGAGTTTGTGTTTATTTAATTTCAACCAGCGCGCTACAAAAATTTTTGGTTAGGTCTACCGAAGGTTTGAGATTGTTTCTTTTTGTTAATCGAGTGATAGAACGAACTTAAGATGAGTTTCGTTTTCAAGAGTAATCATGTTATCGTTCCGAAGTTGTGATGTGAAAATAAATAAAGAAGCTGTGTCATTCAAACATCTATACTATTTGGTGAGTCTTTTTTGTTAATATTATCTCATTATGACTGAATTTAAAGACATTTTAGTTAGAAAACGAGTTTTAAAAGATACTGTCACTAAACTAGAAAATAATATTATTAGTTCGATAGATGATGCTGATTATAGTCAACTTGCTTTATTCGACAATAAAATCGAAAAATTAAATGAGGAATTACATGAAATTTTTAATGCAATTTTTTCACAATGCAAAGAAGAAGAAGTAGATAATTTTGCTGATGAGCAACAATCCGTACAGGATAAACTTGACAATCTTTGGTTAAGTGTTAACCGGGAAAACTCAAAATTTACTTTAACCCTAGAACTACCGGAAATTTTACTCAAGTTTTATAAAAACATTCTACACCAGAATTTGTACTTAAAACTATTTAATTTGTTTATTTAACTTATTATTGTCTGATTTATACATTTAGTTTGTTTTGAAGAAATTTTCTGGTTTGAATAGATATTTTGAATATACATGTCGGGTCCATTGGACCCTTCTGGTAGACAGAGGGTTAAATGAATCGAATCAAAATAATAGTCTTTCTAAATCTCAAATACCAGAAGTAAAGCTCCCAAAATTGACACTTCCTACGTTTAGTGGTAATTTAGAAGTATGTATATCATTTTATGATTTATTTAAAACTAGTGTGGATAATAATGAGAGCTTATCAGACTGTCAAAAATTGCAGTATTTGAAATCGGCGTGTAAAAACAGTGCACTTAAAATTATTCAGAGTCTTCCAATATCTGATTCAAACTATAAGACAGCTTTAGAATTATTAAACGAGCGATATTCAAATAAGCGTGAGTTAATTAATGCATTAATTAAGAAGTTAATTGGGATGCCTTGTATTTCGGATAATGCACAGTCTATTTTAGAGAGAGTAGATGTTATAAACGAATGTGTGCGTTCGTTAAGTGTACTTAAACAGGACGTTAGTGGATTTTCGGAAGTAATGATTGCTTATATAACTAGGGGGCTCTGCCCCCTACGAGCTACGCTCGTCAACCCCCGTTCAGACACCGCAGACTCTAAAAGTACGCTAATTTGATCGGCTTTAAAAAGATTTCGGAAGATTGAATTATAATTTAAAAAACAGTGGCGATCTCCCTATAAACGGATTTCTATTCATTTCTCTTTGATTGGGAAATTTTAAGGCCAAATCCGCTGCGGTACTACTTGATTGTCCCGTCGACCAATTTCGCCAAATTATATAAATCGCCAAATTATACAAATTGACATAATTTTTATTTTAAATCACGAAAGAACAAATAAATTAGTGCAACATTAATAAAAATACAAATAAAACGTCGAAATAAAAATAACTTGATGACGTAGACAAGTTTAACTTGCTTAAAGTCAAGTTAATGTGACATTTACGATCAACCATTATTGGCATTTAATCTTATAGTTTGACGAATGATATATTTTTGGTCGACGGGATAAATAAGTAGTACCAAAAATACATATGTCAATCGCTGTTTTCGTCTTTGATTAAGTAAAATAAGTTAAACATTTCAAAATAAGCTAATATAAAAGGAATTAAGTAAACAGAATCTTTGTCTCCCGGTATTTTTTAACAAAGCGAAAAGAAAGTTCTTTTAAATAAGACATTTTAAATTGATCGTTTTTAATCTGACTCAATTTTGACCAAACTATTCTTTCTCTTTTTAATATTCACGTGAAAATACTTGTGTTAGAAATGAAATATTATTTGCGCTTTCCTAACAAAAATAGTTGAAAAGTATCCTCTCAAAATATCAAATAAATGTCTAGCGCAATTTCTAAATTTAAACCATTTTGCAATATTATTTTGTGTTCATTTTATGTAATAACTGTAATGTGACGTAAATATGACGTAATTTCTCCTATTTAAGACTTCTAACGCATGTTAATAAATTTATTATTTTACAAATTCCTTTCTCTCTTAAAATTCACTTGTAATTATAGTTTTTATGACGTAATTTTTAATAAGTTCCTGCTTTTTGTGCATAATTATTTAATTCTAATTCCAAATGTTTTTTCTGTTTATAATAGTCAGGTGTAAATAATTTTTAAATATATTTACACGTATAAATATTTTTGTTTTTGAAGCAAACATTATTGTTTCCGCTGTTTATACAGTTGGCAACAGTTTAAATTAATATCACTTTCTAAAATGTGTAAAAAATATCTCTAGAAATGCTGAAAATTTGAATTTAAAATAGAAATAAAACCTCAAAAAATTAGTCAAATTACAAAAAGAAATACAATCTGCACACCGAGAACTTTAAACGTATAAAATGAGCTAAAAATGATTAAATTCCCATGAACAGTTTTTGCTCCTATAAAAATTTTTTAGTGGAACGATTTTGTCCAAATTTAGCATTAAATATCTCTTAAAATAACTCTTCGATTTGAAAACTGTCTGCATCAGCGTGTTTATCAGACATTTCTGTATAATACCACCGATTTTCATATTTTTGTATGCATTATTTTCCTTAATATTAACGAAGAAAGACCTCCGGTCACAAAAAATTCAAAACCGGCGGCGGCTGCGGCGGCTTTAGTTACTTTTTTTTAGAATAGAGAGATTACTGATAAATTAGATAAAAATACGAGATATTGGTGGGAAAGAATATTAAAAAAGGAGGAAATGGGAACTCTTGATAATTTATTATCTTTCTTGAAGGATCACGCTAGAACCCTTCAAAACAGCAAATCCTCAGTAAAGGAAATAAAGAAAGGTAAACTAACATTGTTGTCTTCTAATAACAGTTGTTATGTATGCAAGGAATCACATCCGTTGTATAAATGTCCTAAGTTCTTGCAGTTAAGTGTACATAAAAGAATAGAATTGATTAGAAGAAACAACTTGTGTTACAATTGTCTTTTAGATAAACACCATGCAAAAATCTGTAAGAGTTTAAGTAAATGTAAAGTGTGTCATAAGCCTCACCATACAATTTTACATCTTCCGAGAGACCCGAAATCTTATTAAGATAGTGTAAATGAATCGCCGACTGGCCCTCTGTCTCCGAACGCACCAGAATTTCAGCTAAGACCAACTGAGTCATTAAATCAAACTTCTTGTACTAGCATCTTTGAATTTCCAAACAACTCTGTGTCGGGATTACATTCATTGCAAAATAAGCAAACTCTACTTTGTACAGCAATGATTAAGGTTCGTGACTCACTGGGTTTATCTTGTAAACTGTCGCGCTTTGCTGGATAGTGGCAGTGAAGTCTCTTTCATAAGTGAAAATTGTATGAAAATTGTATGTTTCATAAGTGAATATTGTACCATGTTTGCCAAGGCAGTCTACTAAAGTACAGATTACAGGTTTAGGTTCTTAATGCAGAATCTAATGAAGCGGTAAATTTAAATTTTACTCCCCATTTCAATTATGAAGTGAGATTTGCCACTAGAGCATTTGTGATAAAAATAATCACATCAAATGTGCCGTATAGTTCTATTCCTTCAAATATTGTAAATACTTTTAATGATTTAGTTCTAGCAGACCCAATATTCTTTGAATCAAGACCAGTAGATATTTTATTAGGTGTTAACGTTTTCTTTACATTGTTTAAAGGGGAAGTTATAAAAAGAGAAGAAACTCTACACTTCGCCGTATGTTCTAAATTTGGTTGGATAATTACGGGAACTACCTCTTTTGATACAAGTCAAAGTACATTTTCTGTTAATAATATTCAATTTCAACTAGATGATTTAGTTCAAAAGTTTTGGTCTTTAGATTCCATTCCTGAGCTAGTTCGAATTTCTAAGGAAGAACAATAATATGAAGACCATTTTAAGAGCAATTATTTTCGAAATTGTTCTGGAAGATTTGTTGTGAAACTTCCATTTAAAGATTCTCCATCGCAATTAGGTGATACTAAGGAATTAGCCATACATCGATTTTGTTCTTTGGAACGTAAGCTTTCAAAACAACAGTCTATTTATAAAAATTATCGAGAGTTTATGAAGGAATATTCGGATTTGGGTTATATGGAATGGATATCCAAATCAGAAAGGGCCCCTGCATTTGTTTTTTATTTACCTCATCATGCGGTAATTCGTGAATCCAGTTCGATGACAAAATTAAGAGTTGTTTTTGATGTCTCTGCTAAATCTACCTCTGGTGTGTCCTTGAATGATATTCTAATGGTCGGACCCCGTATGCAACAGGAACTTTTTCCAATTCTTTTAAGATTTAGAGCTTTGCCTATTGTTGTACGAGCTGATATAGAGAAGATATTTAGACAAATCTTGATTAATCCAGAAGATAGAGATTTTTTAAGAATTTTTGGAGAGAGAATTCCCAGGATCCGTTAAAGGAATATCGTTTAATAACAGTCACTTATGGTACGGCATCTGCCCCGTTTCTGTCTACAAGAGCTCTTCATCAGCTTGCCTTAGATGAGAAAAACGATTTTCCTTTGGCATCTGCAGCTGTGTTGAAAGATTTTTATGTAGATGATTTTCTCTCTGGCGGCCAGAATGAGGAAGAAGTTGTGGAACTAATTAGTCAATTGACATTATTAATGAAATGAGGTGGCTTTAATTTACGAAAATGGATTTCACATGTACCTGGAGTACTGAGGAATATTTCTGAAAAATGTAAGGAAAGTACAGAGTCATTGCTCTTGACTAATGATGGCGGGATAAAAATTTTAGGAATTCAATGGAATTTAACGGGTGATTTCTTCTGTTTCACTGCTTTAGACCATGAGAAAAAGGACAGATATCCTAAAAGAGATATTTTGTCAGAAGTTGCAAAGGTGTTTGATCCGCTTGGCTTGCTTTCCCCCTGGGTTGTTTTCATGAAAGTACTGCTACAAGACTTGTGGAAGTTTTCACTTACCTGGGACGAGCCAATTAGTGAAGAACATAGTAAACGGTGGACATCTTTTCGGAATGATTTAAAGGTAATTTCTAAGTTGAAAATTCCTCGATTTGTATTAGCTGCAGATAAGATAGATCTTCAAATTCACGCCTTTTGTGATGCGTCTGAAAAAGCATATTGTTCAGCAATATATATGCGTTCAGTTTCTCAGAATGAGACAATCACCGTAAATCTTTTTACATCTAAAACTAAGGTCACACTCATTAAGACTCAGTCAATCCCAAGGCTGGAACTTTGTTCAGCTCTTCTTTTGACAAATTTGCTAAAAGTTATTTTGGATCACTTAAGCCATTGGGGACGAGCAACACGTATACGTGCCGCATGAAGCGATCAGAATCCTTGTTTTCCCTCACCAGTAAAATTTTATTGTAAAATTTGCCTTATTTAATCAACTCCTTTTATCGGTTCAAGAAGACACAAATTTCTGTTTTTAAAAAACGGTGACAAAAGATTAAAAATTTCGTAAAAGGCTCCCGTCCCGAAGGGGTTAAGTCTCAAGGAGAGTGAAGTATTTGCGTGGACTGATTCTAAGGTTGCGTTGGCATGGCTTTCTTCAGAGCCTCATAGATGGCAAACCTTTGTAGCAAACCGTGTTGCTAAAATCCAAGAAACACTGCCTAATAATTCGTGGAATCATGTTCGCGGGCTTGAAAATCCAGCTGACTGCGGAACAAGAGGTATGCTACCATCGGAATTAGTGAATTGTGAGCTATGGTTTCATGGTCCTAAATGGTTAAGAGAGCCATGGGATAAACCGTCTAATGATTCATTTGAAGGCAAGGATGTACAAGAAATTATCCTAAAAGAAGAAAAAAGGAATTGTGTTGTAAATATTTCTAAACTTAATGATGATCATCTGATTTTCAGATATTCTTCTTGGAATAGACTAGTACAAATCGTCGCGTGGTGCTTAAGATTTGTAGACAATGCGAGAAAGTCGTTATCAAATCGAGTAAATGATTTTCTCTCAGTCTTAGAGCTTTCAAATTCCACAACGAAAATTCTGAAAATAGTCCAAAACGAGTGTTTCCGTGATGAAATTTCTGATTTAAGTCATCACAAATCTTTAAAATCTTCAAGTAAACTTCTGTCTTTAAACCCATTCCTGGATCATAATTGTATTTTGCGTGTTGGTGGAAGATTGAGACATGCTAATGTCTCAGAAGATCAGAAACACCCAATATTATTGCCTAAGACACACCATATAACTGCATTAATTATCAAACATTATCATATAACTTATTTACATGCTGGTCCACAGCTTCTTTTAGCTGTTCTTCGAACCAATTTCTGGATTTTAAGTGGTCGAGATCCAGTAAGAAAAATAGTGAGGAGTTGCTTAAAGTGTTTTCATGCTTCACCATATGTTGGCACTCAAATAATGGGAGATCTTCCAGCTATACGTGTTAGGCCAAGTCGTCCATTCTCAAAGACTGGAACTGATTATGCCGGCCCATTTATGTGCAAGGAGAGAAATCGTAGAAATATCAAGTCGTTTAAGAGTTATATTGCTATTTTTATTTGTTTTTCAACTCGTGCTATTCATCTTAAATTGGTTTCGGATTTGACAGCTTCCACATTTTTGGCTGCTCTGAAAAGATTTGTTGCCCGTAGAGGTAAACCATCTGAGTTGATTAGTGATTGCGCAGGAAATTTCAAGGGTGCAAGTAGGGAACTGCGTGAGTTATACAATTCCGTATCCTCCATTAGTAAGGATCAAACATTACAGAATTATGTGGCTAATGAAGATATCATCTGGAACTTTAATCCCCCTTCTGCTCCACATTTTGGTGGGCTGTGGGAAGCTAACATAAAATCTTTGAATTATCATCTACGTAGAACAATGGGAAATTCACTATTTACAATTGAAGAATTCTCTACATTATTGTCACAAATTGAAGCCTGTTTGAACTCGAGACCTTTATGTCCTCTGTCGAACGATCCAAGTGATCTACAAGTCCTGACACCAGGTCATTTTTTGACTGGTGCTGCCTTGACGGCTATTCCAGAACTTGACGTTTCTGAAATTCCCCCTAATAGACTTCGCCGTTGGCAATTAACCCAGAGAGTATTTCAGCACTTCTGGAAGCGATGGAGTGGTGAGTATTTGTCTCAACTCCAGCAACGTCCCAAGTGGTTGTTTACGACAGCAAATTTAAATGTTGGTGACTTAGTGCTAATTAAAAATGAACTTCTTCCCCCTCTTCAGTGGAAGTTAGGAGGAATATTCAGACATTTCCCGGCCAGGACGGTCGTGTGAGAGTCGCCATAGTAAGAACTGCTGCCGGAAATTTTAAACGAGCAGTTCATAAACTCTGTTCTTTTCCCTTTCATTAACAACAACTTTCATTAACATATATAACTCTTTCATTTGTACCCCTTGAAGATTTCAAGGCCAGGGGTGTATGTTCGAAATTTATTTATCGTCTGCCAATGCTCAGTGTGAGCATTTTTGTGTAAGTTTAATTTCTAAAAAATGGCAACGTTCTTTTTTGTTGACATGTATTTTATTCTATTCTAAGAGTGTAAAACCAAGAGGGTTTATAATTAAACGTGTGATATAGTTCACTTTGTTATTTATTAAGTGTTGTGAGTTTGGCGAGTTTGTGTTTATTTAATTTCAACCAGCGCGCTACAACTTTTTTTTAGAATAGAGAGATTTTTGGAAGAAATTTAAAATCTCATATGATGTCACTATAATATGGGGTTCATGGGTGAAGATCAGCAAAAAAACAATGAGGGATGCTTGAAAAGACTGTGCCCCTTTTCCTTCGCAGAGACTAAGAAAACAACATAAAATTATGATTCTGTATATCTCTTAATTGATGAAATCGTCGAAAATGGAAGAGAACTCAACTTAGACATAGGATGCTGAAGATGTTGTTAAACTCATAAATTTTCCTGATACGGAAATAACCATCGACAAATTTATCGAATTAACGAAACAAAGTAATGTCGGAAAAAGTAAGATAAATATTTTGAACCTATGGGGAAGGGAGAAGATTATGACGTTTGCAAAATTAACTTAAGGACTAAATTTTATTGAAGCTGAAATGACGGTTCTTAAAAATTTTGAATCAGACGAGAAAAATTTAGCAACGACCAGAAAAAGCTCAGAAAACCCACTCTGCTGTTTACAATGAGCTTCTTAAAGAAGAAAGAAAAAAATGTCTGTTTAAACTTCATTGCAATCTTTTTTCACATGCTCAAAGACACAAACGGGACAGCGAGAAGAACAATAAATTGTAAGTTAACAACTTAATGATTTATTCTAAATTCTTGTATTGCAATCGCATTTTTTTACTAATGTTAAAGGTATGTAACATAATCCCTAAATACAATAGAATACGTTCATTAGTTTTTTCTTGTTTTTTTTGGGAGGGGGGGATTTTATTACTTATCCTTTTTCTCTCATCCAAATGTACCTTGACTTACGTCGCAAGTCTTGAAACGTATTGCTGACGTAGGTCAATGTATTACTGTATAGCTAATGCGAACAATGCATTCATATTCAGAAAGAAGGTATTATTCATTCTAAAGATATGATTGTTCTGAATTTGTTTGTGAAGATTTGTGAATACATAGTGACAGAGTGCTTAACTACACTGAAAACGTTGATTATCCAAATTTTTCATGCAAATCACAAAGTCCAAGATGAGAGACACAATTTACTGATTAAATAGTTTATTAAATAAAATATGATCACAACATATTTAATTTCATGATACTACTTATACACTCTGTAGTTACAGAGCCATAACATTGCATGTCCTCTGTCTGGTTACAGAGTCAGGACTGAACTTTTCAAAAAGCCACATATCATAAAAAAAGCATCAAAATAAAATTACAATACGCTGTTGAGAAAATCATCTGCAATTATTCTAGTTCCAATATCATAAAACACATTAACTTAGCTATAAATTATTATAAATCTTTATATAAATGACATCAGGTAATTATAAAACTAATAAAGCTATTTTAATGATCCCAAAATCAATATAAAACATAAATTTATATCAAGAAATCCCGAAGTCGTTAAATTACTAATTAATTATCAATAATCCCTTGGGGACGAGCGACCGTTATTCGTACCGCGTAAGGTGCTCAGAATCAGTGATTATTCTAAAAATAAATTTTTATTGTAAATTTTGCGTTATTTAATCCGAGCATTTTCCCGATTCAATTATGCAAAAAATTCTGTTTTTAAAAACCGGTGATAAAAGATTAAAAATTCTGTAAAAGACGCTCGTCCAGAAGGGGTTAAGATTCCAAAATTATTATAAAAGCTAATAAATCTATATTAAATGACCTTCAAATCATTATGCTACTCATAAATACTCATTAAGAGCCAAGAATGTAAATAAAGTAGATCTTCTGTCATGATAAATCAATCAATTTTATAATGTATGTTTCATAATAAAAACAATAAACAGACTTTGTTTTATGTGCCATAAATTATCATTAGAATGAGATAATAAACAAATTATAAAATTTGATTACTTCTTTAACGGCCTTTACGCCTAAACCGACACTTTTACAAGGTACTCTTATTGTTACTCCTATTATTACTAGATTTAATATAAAATTTGGTGCAAGTCAAATGTAATATGTTCAAATATAGAATGTAATACATATTTTTCTGTCTATATATAGTGTTTTCTCAGAGAAAATTTACATAAGTTGTACTAAGATTTGTTGATGGCGTTTGCTTTTAAAGAAGAAGAATAGGTAACGAATTGACGTCGAAGAAACCAAAGTCTCTCTTCGATATCGTAATGTAATGATAGGCTAAGAGAATTAGGTAAAGGGAAAAAGTAAGATGTGTGTTCATATTTTACAAGAAATAAGTGGTGACAATGACCGATTTAGCATTGTTGAGAATACCTTAACCATAACTAATCATTGAACTAGTAATATTGAGGAACTGAAATATCCTTAAAAAAGTGAAGCTTCACCAGTAACCGCTTTCACTGGTGTTGATAACCGCCGGAATAAATTTCCACCAGTAAATTTAAATGGAATTTTTCTCCTTCTTTAAACGCCTTATTAATGCAAACTTTCAGTCATAAATAACGGCAAAAACAGATATTAATTTTGTCTGGGGAAGTTTACTTCGGCGGTTGTCAGGCAGGACTGCCAGTTTAGGTTCCACTTTTATTCCGAAATTTCGACTTCTGACTGGAACTTTTTGAAGATGGATTTTTACTTTAAGTAATCGAGAAAAGTCTGACATTAAGTAAATCTAAAAATACTTTTCGCACTTTCTGGTGGAAACCGAGTTTTTTTAACACTAGAAACACGGCGAGCGTCATTTTGACTGCTACTAAAGGAATATATTTAGGTTCAAACCAGAATTTTTTTTATAAAACTTGTTTAACCCCTTCTCGACGGTAGCCTTTTACGAAATGTTTATTACTTTGCTACCGGATTAAAAAAACAGAAGTTTGTGCCTATTCAAATAGGGAAAATGCTCGGATTAAATAAGGCAAATTTTACACTAAAATTTTACAAGTGAGGATAAACGAGGATCCCTAGGCCTATTTCCGGCACGTATACGTGTCGCTCGTCCCCAAGGGGTTAAAAGGTACAAGGAAAAAAAAACTAGTTAAATAAATAAGGAAATATTTAAAAATAAAAATTCTGCTGGGAAATATTTTTATAAAATTTGAGTAAAATTCCCCGTCTTTCTAGTGTTAAATAAAAATGGAGGCCAAGCTGGCAACCCTTTTCTCCGGCCCTGCGGTTGAGCCATATTGGAAGAATCTAGACAACCACCTGTCAGTGTCAGTGAAAAAAAGTTTATAATACCTAGCCAAGCAGAGAGGAAATTGCTGGCAGCAGCAAGATAGATGCAGGCAATGATGGAGAAGTGCTGGCTAATGGTCTACCACTGCATGACCACTGCTGGACAGCTTCAATCAACTTTGCTGTTGGAAATCATCAGATAAAATTCTGATCGGCTTCCGTTATATATCATGCGCTGGCTCACTACACCATGGAAGTGCACGAACTTTTACAGTATTAATGCTTGGAACCCTTACGCTAGGTGGCCTAATTCCTCTAATTAAAAAAAAAAACACTAATTGTAATTTTTATTCAAATATTTTAATCTGAAGCGTAAAAATATTTAAACAATTACGTTTAAAGTTTAACAAATAATAATTTATTAGACTTTTAAATATTTTGTCAAGTCTACATTAAAATAAGAGTTATTTTTATCACCCGGCGAAATTAACGAATTTGAAAACAAATCTGAAATAAATATCTGAACACAATTTAAGCTGTGAAGCTACTTTTTTTTAACTGTAAATAATATAGCACAACTGTCACCAACAAAATAAATAAGTAAATGAATAAATAAATAAATTCTTTATTTCAACACACTTTTTCCCCTTCAATCTGAGTTTACTAAGTTACAAAGGATTTCAGTTTTCATAATTTACACAGTTGAAAATCAATCAGCGTATAAAATGTATAGGATTTATATACAACACAATAATTTCTATACAAGTTTAATGGTTGGGAACGCAAATCACAGAAGAAACAAACTTGAAATAGTGTAATGAGATCCTGAAAAGTACGAGCGGTCGAAGAATACGCGGAAAGTACTTGTTAATGTCCTATCACGGAAACCAGACGGCACCGATCACGGTTAGTACTTGAGAGGGTGACCACATGGAAACCGCTGCAAGTTCAAATACTTTTTTAGACATTTCTATTATAGAAAATTCTACAGATATTTCTATAAGTTTTCGTAGCTTATAGAAAAACGGGCCATAATTCTATAATACTTTTTTTATAGAAAAAGTATTATAGAACTAGTATTATACTTTTATATACTTTATAGTATTATACTTTTTCTATATAATACTTTTTCTATAAGTTTTTTATAGAATTCTATAAGAAAGTTTTGTAAGGGAAAGGGCTGGCCCAGCAAAGCTATAGCAGTAGGATAGGTGCTATTACTGCAGGAAAAGTGCCGGATTGAAGTAATGTGATGACATACCAATGCTGACCTGCTGTTGGCCATCACTGATGAGCCAGCTGCATTCCGCACGGATATTTTTGTACTGGTTTAAGTACTAGCACCATTGCACTTTACCGCTGATGGCAGTGCTGGCTGCCATCTTTTTTCCAGCTGGTGGCTCACTGTTTCTTTCTTTGCTGGGAGGTTAACTGCCACCAGTAACAAAAAGTGGAATTTTTTACCATATTTGTGAGAGAAATATTCCATGAATAAAGCGTTTAAATAAGAAGAAATTATCTATTCAAATTTACTGGTGAAATTTTGCTCCAGCGGTAATCAGAAACAGGAAATCCGATTTCTTGTGACAACTTCCTCAATTACATCACTCGCAACTAGCATGTGTGTATGGCACTATGGTCGCCTCATCTTTATTCATAACTTTATTTAACTAATGAAATTGTAAGGAAAAAAAAGTTTTGTGCGAATTGTTTTAAAATGCGCAGAAATTATTGCTCTTTCATATAAATATTTCTGGAATACCCGGATTTTTTAGATAAGATACCATATTAAACAGTTTAGTTTAAATTCATGCGGTTGATTTCTCCAACACCGATAGAGAGCTGCTGATGAAAAGTAAACGAATTTATTATCGAACCGAATATTTTAAACACCAAATTTTTCTAGAAAAACCGAAAATAGCCATTCGATGAAGAATTTTGGAATTATGTCTTCAACAAATTATATATTTAAAACGTATGTCTTTAGGTTAAACTCTCTATATTAAAATAGGAAGCACTAACACCCAGTGATGTAGTCGTAAAAAAATAGAGGGTATACTCTCTAAGAAGAGGGTATACGCTCAAGGCAGAGGGTATACCATAGAGTGTATATACAAAAGATTTTTTGAGAAACAGAGGGTATACGGTGTTCTTGAAAAAAATCCTGAAGGTATACGGCGTATACCTCCGTATACCCTCCACTACATCCCTAATAACACCTAATTCTCACACCAGAATCATGACGTTCAAGTTTGACAAAATACAAATTTTCACGTCCCGCTTATATTTGATATTAGTTCTACTTATATTTAATATTAAAAATTGAGAAAATTTAACGATCATTTTAGAAATAAAAATCATTACTTATTGTTATGATTTATAAGGCATATAACTTGAGATCCAAATAATTTTTTTTCCACCAGATTTTTTGAAGTCAGAAAAAAGTATAATCGCAGTATTAAAAATGTATACATAAGTTTCACTTTATTCATTAAATTATTTTTCTGGTTTAAAATTAACTTAATTTAGCTGCGGCTTGTCCACAGAAAACGGTAATGCCAATTTTTTATGATTTTCCTTGGGAAGTATTTGTAGCAGAAAAACACAAAATAAATTGTTTAATTATTCTGATACATATTTAACCCTCTAAATTCTATTGTGGAATACGTTTTAGAATTTCTATAAATCAGATGTACCAGAAAATTTCAATTACAAATATTTCTATTTATATATGGAATGTCTGCTAATAAAAATGCAAACATTTTTTATTTTAAATTTCTGGTATGAATTTGAAAGATCCAAATTAAAATTCCACTAAATTAGAAACACTGTTGGTAGCATATATGCTAACATCCTCTTGTCCGTTCGTCTGTCCATACATAACAGCTCAAAAACTACCCAAACGAATGGTTTGAAATTTAATATATCAGGTCGTCAAGTACGAAACTTACGATTACAAAAGGTCCAGATTACCAACGATTCAATATCCCACCAGTAAATTTAAATAGAAATGTCTATCTTATATAAATGCCATATTCATTAAAAATTACTGTCATGAATAACTCAAAAAACTCTATTCTTTTTTACTGGTGGAAGTTTGCCACATTGGTAACCTGGCCCTTTTGTAATCACAAGTTTCATACTTGATGACATGATATATAATCGTTGCAGAATTTTTTCGAGTGTTTTCAAATTTTATGAAAATCGAATATAAACTTAAAAATATATTAATAAAAGTTTTCTTCATTCTATTAATAGTAGCATACGTAATTAATTCAGTCATATTCAATGATAGTTAATGATTCTAAGTTGCTATGATAATTAATTCCTATTTAACCCATTAAACACTGACGTCGAGTTTTCGCAGCATTATATTTGTGATTTTTTCACTTGTTTTTTGATACCAATAAAAGAGAAGAGTAAAATGTGCTTTATTAAAATCACAGACAAATATTATTTGTGTGTATTGTTACCTGTGAATCTATTAACCCTTAAATGCAGGGTGTTGCTTTTCGGCAACATACCCAATTTAGGCTCTAAAATACTCTTAGAATAATATTGAAGCTATAATGCCTAATGTTGCCAATAAAATACATTCTGAAAACATTATTAAATCGATTTTCAACATGTAGATGGCAACACTTGTGCTGTTTAAGAATAAAGATAGATTTATTTTTTCAATTGCTGCTACTTGTTCTTTTTGTTATGTTTGGAAGCTTGCGAAATATCCTATTTTGTTCTGCAGTGAGTAAAAAAAAAAATATTTCTTATTATAGTTCCTAAAATTTTTGTGTGTTTTATGTTATAGAATTTTATCACGGAAAATTATTTTTTCAATTAAACACCAGTATTGCCGATTAGTAACAAACTGTTTCTTAGCCGTAAACCATACTTAAAATAAAATATGATTGTTTAAAGTATTTTTCCCATGATTTATTTAAAAAATGAAAGCCGAAAAACATTATTACAATGATTTTTGAAAAATAAGGCATTTAACCCCTTCGGGACGGGAGCCTTTTACGAAATTTTTAATCTTTTGTCACCGTTTTTTAAAAACAGAAATTTGTGTCTTCTTGAATCGAGAAAATGCGCTGATTAAATAAGGCAAATTTTACAGTAAAATTTTACTGGTGAGGAAAAACAAGGATGCTGAGCGCTTCATGCGGAACGTATACGTGTCGCTCGTCCCCAAGGGGTTAAGGGTTAATACATTTCAGGGATTAATAAAGTAAAGATAAGTGTTTAACAAAAGGTGCTGTGAACTGAATAAAATTCGTGTAAAATAACATGCTGGTACTTAATGGGTTAAGATAGAGTCCTGTTATTTCCGTATTACTGAATTTAATATATAGAGATGCAATAAATTTTGTATTCATGCATTTTTGCATAAGAGAGCAACAGTTGTTGCACCAAGATCTGAATATTAAAAAAAAGAGTACGAACGGCACCTCGTTTCCCACTTTTGACGTACAGTTTTCCGACTTTAAAAAAAATGCGTTTCTAAAACCACATTAAATATCATCTTTAATTTGATTTATGGATTGCAAAATATCTCAAAAATTAAAAAGAGGAAGTTTTTAAAAATGCACAATTTTAAGGTATTTTTGTTCATATAAAGGGGCCTATAACAAAAGGCCAGCAGAGTCCTTCAGACTTTTATAGCACTAAACGTAGAATAAACATTCTAAAACTATTTAATTTTTATACTGTTAATGATTTATTTAAGTACCACAATAACAATTTTTTTCTTCTACATCTGAAATTCGCCGAGTTACAATAATTTATAATTTATGAAATTTCTGAGCTTTCCGGCACTAAAAGCAGATAGATAATTTTTAGTGTACGGAAGCTCCGAAAGTTTTTAAAATTCAAATAATCATAAATTTTGGATGTGCCATGATTTCGGGTGTATAATCCGCGGATTAAACAATTCTGTTTGGACCCAGAAATCTCATTTAGTAATTGAAGGCAAATATTTATCGCGATCTAATAAGTTATGTTTTATATAAAAAAAATTTCTGGGTCGAAACATGATTGTTTGATCCGCGGATTATACGCCGGAAATTACGGTAGAAGAATGGAATTTTTACTGTCGTATTTGTCAGAATATGCTGAGATATTTTGCAATTATAACTTGCAGGAACCATGGATTGCAGTTTAACCCCTTAACTTACAATGACGGGCATAGCCCGCGTACGATGATCGAGCCAAATGTAAATTCTTCTTACCACTAAAATTTCACAGTAAATATAGTTTAATTTCATCGTCGAAATTCCATGATTAAACAAGGCGAAAATCTCTATTAAATTTTAGTGGTACATGGATTTGCCAAACCATATGTTAAATCGTAGGTTAAGGGGTCAAAAAGTATAAATTTTCACAAATTAATGGCAGAACAATTTTATAAACATATTAGTAATTCTTTTTTTGGACACTTTTGGAATTTACATTGCATACGCATCTTCAACAGGTAAAAAAACTGAAACGCTTTTCAATCGTTTTAAATCTGGCTGTTTATTACATTTGAATGCTAAATTTAAATCATTGGATATGATAATACCTATCACGTTATTATTTTTATTTCAATTCAGAAGTTTTATAACAACGAAATCATTTTCTCTTCTGGTCACCATTCCATAAATGAAACCCAAAGCTATAACAAAAATCCCAAAGCTGTATCAATTTTAGAACCACATTGTTGCCCGTAGTTTCAGCTACCCTGTAATATTTCTGTTTCTGTTTATAAAAAACGATTCAAATACTGTTGTTAAAAATAAGTACAAATAGAACTAAAGATTTTTTGTTAAAAAAATAATGCTAAGTCGCTTATATTTAGCATATTCTGTTTTAACTTATTCTGTCTATTACTATTCTGTATCTAAAATATTCTACATTCTGTCAGAATATCATGAATTTTAATTGTATTTGATTTAACTATTCAATTATGCGCCATAACTAGCGCGTAATTTTTAATTTATTTTCATAAATGATGACTGCATGATCATTAATATATATTTTTTAGCTAGCTTTTTATGTACACACTAGCAATTTGTGTCGTTACACGGGATCGTGATAATAACTTTAACTATACTTAAAATCTATGTTGAATGATTTTATATATTTAAAGGAAAATCCTTCTAAATGATCCTAATGCAGTTAGACTGATGACTTTCGGTAGCATAAACTCTCGATTTTGTACGACTTTTTAAAATTTTAAATAAAAATTTATCCAAACAAATTTAGAATTTCGACTCCATTGCTTTCGGCAGAGTGCTATGGTCCGTTTTAATTTTATATTTATTAAACTAAAGATCTGCGTAGCACGGGACCGAGATAATAATCTTATAAATATACGTTAAATCAGCTTGCATGGAATTATGCATTTTAATAAAACTCTCTTCAAAAAACCTAATAATGTCCCTGCGGCAACTTAAAAGTTTTTCTTACCGCTTTTTTCCCGCAGCAGGTCATTCAATATTAATACTAAACGTACCGTGAGGGGGCATTTTGACCCCTACCAAGTGAAACAAATTCCGGTTCGTACCAGGGTTTGCTTTATGCAATAAGTTTAAAAAAAAAAGCGATGAAGAAAAAGTTAAACAAATGAGTTAAACGATTTTTAATAAAATTCCGGTGAGAAATATTTTTATAAAACCCCAGTAAAATTTCCGGTAGTTTTAGTGTTAATTAATGTACAATCGTTATTGCACAAACTCTAGAACTAATTAATGATTTATAGATATAACATTTCTGAGTTCTCTGTGTATAATTTTCATACTAAAATGTTGTTATTTAGTTGTAAAAAGCAGTGTTTTTCTTCTGACATTACAGTATATGGGGGAAAATCGTTTGCAGATTATTTTAATATCATTACGCTATTTCAAATGTATTGAAACTGATATAAATCACTGAATATTTCACTACAAAATTATTACGATAGAATAGGGAATTCATAGCATTTGTCGTTCATTTACAGGGTCGCACAAATGAAATCGATTACAGAACTGTATTTGAGTAATAATTCTTGAAGCGCGTTTTCGATTTAGGCATGTGCTTTTGAATTTAACAAATATTTTTCATAGTACTGGTTGTATATAAATTCTATACCTCATATACAAGGCTGCACAAAAGAATTCACGTGCGTCCCTTCCGTGTTTCTCCTTATAAGCAGAAATTGCTGCAGGGGAATTTTCAACTAAAGTATATTATTTCTTAACTGAACTAAATTTTGGCATGCATGTAGTTAATAGATACAAATCTATTTATCCTATACAGGGATGCTGAAAGAATTCAGATCATTTTCTGATTGTAGATGGGAACAGCTGAAATTAGTTTTTCAAGTGTATTATGCGTTTCCATATGGTTGAATTAGACATCATATTTTAACTTATTAAACGGTGCAGTGTTGTTACATTATTCTGAATGTTTTGAAATGCGAAGTGCATTGTCCTGAAGAGTTTCATAATCTATGCTTGAAGCATGATTTTTTTAAAAATTAGAATCCAATGGATATTATTTTACTTACAAACTGATTAGTGTACCCATAAACATTATTATTTCGAAACCAAAATTATGCTTAGAGAACAGTTTAAAGGTTAGTTTAAAGCATTAGAATTTCGAGCAATAGCGCAAAAATAAGTTTACATTAAAAGTTAAAAAAAGATGCTTAATGTTAAGCCTATGCGAAAATGCTTTATTTCAAGCTGATTATTTTACGCCTAAATTTAACAATTATTATACTCGATCATTAACGGAAAGGTTAGTATATGATATTAAAATTTCAGATCGATTGCATAAAATTAATTGAATATTTTAACTCAAATTGTGAATAATGTTAACCCTATTGGTATATGCGCGGACAAAAAGAAATTCGTCAAAAGTATTTTTTGGAAATGAATTTTTAACTATCTTTGATATTCATATTTTTTTTAACAGAATGTACCGTTGGAAAAAAGATAAAAATAAATGTGGTTCGGTATTTTCTTTTTTGCGTATTTTAATTTCCCGAGTCTCGATGTGTAATTTTAATGTATGCAGAAAAAAGAGAGGAAGGAATGTCGCAGTCTGCATTACATATTTAAAAAACAGTCTTTATTGTCCAAACCCTTTGGCAATTTTACGTGGACTGCGTAAAAAATTCGTGAAAAATATCTCTATTTAGTGGTAAAAGCGCATATACAAAGCGCTTTTTTTTACTTCGACTCATTTAAGAAAAAGATTGCCATAACTGTCTTTGCAATTTTTGTAGGATATGAATATGACGGCCCAAATTTTCAGAGATAGATTTCGCAAGCCATCACCGATACACATGGAGAAACAGAGCGAAGCTTTCTTTTATTAGTATAAATTTTAAATGTATTTAAGGAATAAAAAATAGTCACCGGTAAAAATTCATCAGAAAATATTGAAATATTATTGACTAATTTGCTTATACCAATTGACTCTTCTTGTTTTTATATAACATTCAAGTGAAAAAGCTGCCTTATGGCCGCTTTTGTTTGAAAAATAATGTCTTGCAAAAATGATTTCCCGTGTAATGTAACACTTAACCCTTTAATTCTCATGGTAGTATACGTTCTAGAAATTACGTAGTTCAGAGAATCTAAATTTACACCAGAAAATTTCAATGATAAATTTCGATTTATTTAAATATGGAATGTATGTTATTAAATAAAGCCAATATTGCTATTATAATTTTCTGGTATGAATTGGAAATATCGAAATTAAAAAATTATTAAATTCGAAACACGTTTGCAGAGTTACCAGATTGGAGACTTTTTTAATTCAGATTATCTGATTGTCACCACTTTTTTAAAAATAGTATAATTCGCTTTATTTTTCAGAATTTTTAATCTATTTCTAAATAGGCCGAATGTTTCTATTTCAAAAAAGCGGTGACAATCAACAATTTTGGGAGAAAAAAGTCCCCGATCTGGCAACACTAGTTGTTTGCATACATGCAAACATGCGCATTAAAGGGTTAAGTTTGAATATATTCCTGAAAGCATGTCCTATGCCGGTCGTTTCCATTTAATTATTCTAATTATGTAATGTATGGTTAATAAAAAATGAACAGTGTGGACTCTGAAGCTCGGCATTCGGAAATCCGGCATCAAAGTTATTTACTCCCCTTCTTTTTTTTTTACTCTTCCAATTTAAGGAGGAAAAAAAACAGCAATTACTTACAAATTAAAAATTTCAGGAGCATAAGCGGCGGATTAACCGATAGCGAGATGAATGCTGACGCTCTGCAAAATAGAATCACCGATAACACTATAAGCTGCATACGACGGCTCAGTGGAATAAGAACGGCGAGCCGGCAGAAGAAACGCTATCCCCCGAAAACTATATTAATATCACTGGAGAATTAATATCTGTTTTAAAGAAACAAGGCTGTATTTCCGAAATAGATATCCTTCACTTGTATAAAATCCAATAAAAACTTGTTAAAAGACGCCAGAAAAAAATGAGACAAATAAAATTGACATCGTTGTTTCAAAAATTGCATGAAGAGAATTGACTTTGCTGTTTATTAGAATTCTTTTGCAAAATAGAAAATAACAATTAAAGTGTTATTTTTTTAATTTTCTCTTTTTCTAACATAAGCACCACTTGGCTATGAACTACAATATGACCATTAAGACATCAGAGGTACTTTTGTTATTATTTCAGAATTCCGAAATTTTCAAAAATCCGGTTTAGCCTTGTTCCCGGCGATAACGGATCGTCGAGGTTATAATGTATATCTGTTGTTGTTCGCGAATTATTTATGACAAAACCAAACAAATATGGCATTGGATTTTAAGTAACGTAAAATTTCAGAATATTATGATTTTGTTAGCCTTACAGGTCATTTAAATTTTTCTTTATGTATACGAACAATATCCAGTATTTCTTTCCTTGGAAAGATTTGACGGGTTACATTTATTCAAAATACAACTATCATGAAAATAATACCGTAATACCAGGGTTCGTACGGATCCTGGAATTTTCAGATCAGGAAATTCTTCGGCACCAGTATTTTCTTAAAGTAAATCTCTCCTTAAATAAGGCGAACTTTCTCGCCTTTGAATTAGATTCATTTCTGTTATTAAAAAATCCTTGTATTTTACTTAGAAAATGACGGGACCCGTACTAACCCTGCCATAAATAGAGACGTTAGAGGGTCATCCTTAATTTAAGAAAAATAAAACTAATACCTCAAAACAAAGAAATATAAATCTCAAAATAATAAGAATTTTTTACTGCGTATTTACATTTATCGTGCTTCTGTCTACTACAGGGCTCCCAAATGGCCCGCCAACTGTATACCAATAAATTTTAACAGAAAATTTTATGGTAGGTTTGCGCTAGAACTTTCAAAGGTGATTCCGGGCGGTTTGTAGGAAAAATCTAAAAAGAAAAATTTTCTAAAATAATATTGGTATTCAGTTGGCGCACCATTTGGGAGCCCTGCTACTAGCATATATGAGGTTTTGCTTTCAAAGTTGATAGACACGGCGTTGCCGAGTTCAAAACCATGTCGCCGTCGTCATCGGCTTAATCATTCGGAGTTTTTCTTCTAAAATTGCATAAATACGGGTTAATTTTCTTTAGAAAGAACCCTGATGGAAGGCAATAACCGCGGAGATAGTAGTCACGCGTAAAGATGATCAACCGAATAAAATTAACCAACAATCCATCATCGTCTTTCTAAAATAATGTTCTTTTTCTTGAATGCAAGTGGCATTTCGGCCGGCTGCTAAACAAAACTTATTTTAATCTTCAAAATTATTAACACTTAAATGCGCTATTTTTTATTTTGTTTCGAAAAAATTATATATGAGTCCCTGATCTGTTTATTACACAGGAAAAATAATGAAAAAAATTAGAGATACATTTTTCATATAATACGTCAATCATTTTTTCTGTTGCACATCTGCAGTAAAAGTAAAAAATACTATCGTGTGACTGTTTTACGCTAAAATATTGCAAAATAATAAATATTTTAAGAAGTATGTCTCCAAATACTTTACTTTATATAATTATCATTGCTGCCAACTTTTACGCTTTCTTCCTACCACTAAAATTTTATTGTAAGTATTGCCCTATTTAATCGTCGAAATCTCACGATTAAACAAGGCGAAAATCTCTATTAAATTTTAGTGGTAGCAGAAAAGCGTAAAAGTTGGCAGCTATGAATTATTTATTTTATAAAACTTAACCTTTAACCCTTTAATTCCCGTGATAGAATACGTTCTAGAAATTACGTAGTCCAGAGAGTCTGACTTTACACCAGAAAGTTTCAATGGTTATTTACGCTATATTTAACAACGAAATGTCTGTTATTAATTAAATCCAATATTTCTATTTTAATTTTCTGATGTGAATTAGGTATATACGATAAAAAATCTATTAAATTCAAAACACTGTTGTTTGTATGTATGCAAAGCTGCGCACTAAAGGGTTAATATATAGGAAGGAACTGTAAACTCACGAACTTTTCTTTTGAATACTGTTATAATTGTTTTTATGTAATTTTAATGTAGGTCATAATTCTATTTTTTTTAATTTCAATTTATAAAAACTTTTTATACTCGAAAAAGAGAAACAAAAAATTGCCTAGTTTACATTTAGGTTATTTTACCTGCTGCAGGGTTGCCAGTTTGACCTCCAATTTTAATCCGAAATTTCAATCATGACATGACATCGCGGTGCTTATGGAGTGCCGACGCGGCGTGCAACGCCGCCGTGCGTAACCTCCAACTAAATATGAAGAACTAAGATGAATTTTGAAACAATGCATGGCCTAAAAGTAGCAAGCAATTGAAATTCATACTATAAATTATAAATTACTCTTCTTTATTTCTGGTCTGAACTTTAAATTTCTGAATAAAGAGTTCATGGAGGTCAAACTGGGAACTTTGATTGGTTGATGTTAAAAAAGAAATATTTTTGCTGAATGATTTTATTTAAAGTTCGTCAACTGGATTTAATTGCTATAGTTTTTTAATTTAACCTATTCCGTGTCTCCATCCGAATATGCAGACCTCTGTTCTTTTATATTATAAAAACTAAACGGTTTGAATTTTTTACATTTTAACTTCACTTCTTAAGGCTGTTCTCAAATCCAAAAGGGCAACTTCATGACATGTTTTTATTTATTTTTGTTCGGGAATGCATGAAACTAACAGGTTCAGAAACTATGTAACAGAACTGTTTTTTCCGGGTTTTTTTCTTTCTTTGGAAACGCAATAGATCTTTCAGAAAATAGTGTCAAAGTCGGCGTTGTGAGCCGAATTTTCGTGCGAAAGAAGATTAACCACTCAAGAAAGGGTGAAAAACGTGTTTGTCACGTGATCAAAATCGCTTATAACTCAATGGGTAATTTATTTATCAAGAAATTGAAAGCACAGTTCTATCCCAAATCGCTTTCATATCCAGGCCTTCCAATTTTATATCTTTCCGTTAAAAATGAATTTGTAAATGTGTTAAACGTTTTGCGCTTTTTGAGCAGAGCACTTCAGAGCAGCCTTAACAGCTGAATGAATCTTTCTTTAAAAGCAAACCAATAAATGGCAACATGTATGCTGATTTAACCATAAAACAAATGTATTTTCATCTGAATTTGCAAAATACCTTCAAGACAGTGTGCCCAAGAAAGTGAGAATATTTCATAAGTATTTAACTTAAATTCTTTACAATAAAATATTTTGAGGGTGTGTATATCCTTCCCTTATTGAAAGCCCTTAGATTTCAAACGAAAATCAAATTTCCAATTAATTGCTTAAAAGGGGCAAAGGCCAACCTAGTGAAAAAGATTCCATGCCGGGACTCGAACCTAGGCCATCAGTATAGCGCACTGACATTCTACCGACTAAACCACATGGAACGATACCCAGTCTGGAACTTCTCTCTATTACAGGTTGGTAAGGCTGAAACGCAGCACAAGATGGAATATTTTTCCGTGAGCCACCGACATGGGGCAAATACGAAACTTAATTAAATCCATCATCGATTGAAACTGTATTAATACTTGAAAATTTTTCCAGAGAGAAACATTCGCCTTGCATACAATATTTCAAATGAAAATCAAATTTCAAATTAATTGCTTAAAATGCGCAAATGCCAACCTAGTGAAAAAGATTCCACGCCGGGACTCGAACCCGGGCCATCAGTATAGCACGCTGACATTCTACTCACTAAAACACATGGAACGATACCCAGCCTGGAACTTTTCACTATTAATTTAATAATTGCGGATGTTTCTCTCTGAAAAAATTTCCAAGTATTAATACAGCCCTTAGATTTGCGATTGTGTGAATTTACGTTACTAGTTATAATTACATTGATATTTTAACGGGTTTGTAATTTTAGATCAATATTAGTGAAACTAAATTAACACATTGTATGCGGGTCACGTACTAGTGCGTTTTTGTGGGTTGGGGACAGAAATTATTACTGGTACCGGAAATTTTGTACGGACGAAAAAAGAAGGTGTAATCCAAGCATGCTTGCTTCGTGTCAAAGCGATATAACTAAGCGTCCTATCTTAAATGGGAGAGGTAACGTCAATCAAGGTCATACGCCACCCAGCGGACGGAGTGAACTACAAGAGGATTATTAACTATTACTGGTACCGGAAATTTTGTACGGACGAAAAAAGAAGGTGTAATCCAAGCATGCTTGCTTCGTATCAAAGCGATATAACTAAGCGTCCTATCTTAAATGGGAGAGGTAACCGCAAGATTAAAGGCGAGATCACGTCAATCAAGGTCATACGCCACCCAGCGGACGGAGTGAACTACAAGAGGATTATTAACTTCTTTCCCCTTTGTGGATGATCTATAAGTTCGATATCTATGAAATAACTATGCGCACGCGCAGCTGTGATTTTATTCGTTTGTCGTCTGCAGTACTTAATTTTTGGAAGTATAGATATAATTCGATTTATTTATTCGCCATTATTTAATTTATTAATTGAAGTTAGTTATTTAAACAAAGTCAGTTCTTTTAAGAACTTATATTATTTGGGAAAATGCCACGTTGGCGATCTAATTATTGCAGTTTTCAAAACTGCAAAAATAACTCTCTCTGTCTGAGAGAACTCATTTTTTTCGTTTCCCAAAAGAGAAAGACAGGTTAGTTTTGTGTTTTATTATAATCTATAAAAAAGTTAAAATACTAGTAAATCTGCAGATCAAGAGCCTCAACGTCATCTCTGCAACTCATTGTTTTTATCAAACTTTGCGTAATATTAATCTTTCTACAAAAACAAAATTTAAACTATTTAAATTACACAAACATTTATAAAAGGAAAAAAATATTTCGATGGTTTCAGACATTAAAAGCGTTAAATTAAACATGTTGTTATGTAAGGATATTCTGAAATTCTCACGAGCTACTTATTCTAGTAATTTTTATATAATAAAGCAAATTTCTTCAGGGGGGCGCCCCCCCCTGAACCCCCTGTTGTGTAATTTATTTTGCATTTGTAATTATCTACTGATTGAGTTAATGATTACCCTATATCTTAGATTTCTTTTTACACTGCGATTTATAAGGATAAGCAATAATTCGGTCAAGCATTTTACGTTATCCTAATATCCATACAGCAGTATTTACTTGCCTGCTAACCACAAATACCTGTATCTAATGGATAAAGAACTTTTGGAAATGTAAACTGAAAGATCTAATTTAGAAATCTAATACCGTTATAAATTTTGTTTATAAAAAAATAATTTCGATTACCATTCTGCAATATTTATATCTACACTGTAAAAAAAAGTCTGTAAAGTTACTAAAATATTTCTAGGAAACTGGGATTCCAGGAACTTTTTATGTAACGGCAACAGCCAAAATTTCTGTAACAGCATCTGTTACAGGAATTTTTCTTGTTGCTGTTACATAAAAAGTTCCTGGAATCCCAGTTTCCTAGAAAAATTTTAGTAACTTTACAAATTTTTTTTTACAGTGTAAGATCTAATCTAAATATCAAAAAATGTACTCGATAGCATTAACTTACTAAAATCACCCTAAAGTAGGGGGGCTTCTAAACCTAACAGTTAATAATTCATCATCGTTAAATAGATAAACATGATTTGGCGCATTTAAGTATTTTTTGTGATTTTCTTTTAATAGTATCTACATTTAATTTAAAATCGTGATGTTACAAATACCGTTGAAATTTGTTGCAAACATATGTTCAGGTCAAATTACCGAAAGGTTAACTAACATTTCATTTCCCTTAGCCGGACTTTCTGTTTCATTTTTCGTAATAAGGATTATTTTAATAATTTAATTTATTTTACACTCTACAAGCTGTTACACGGACGTTGTTCACGTAGCATTAAAATAGAGATAAATGCATTAAGTAAAACATTTCACTCCCCACCAGACATACCAAGTCTCAAGCTTTTTGCACATCACTATTATCTTAGAGAAAATGTTCTTTTAAATCGCACAAATGTTTCAATTAAATAAAGTAACATTTTCTGTATTAAAATACTGGTATCCAGAACGCCGGAGGCTTGGCAGCTCTGCTCCTCTTAATAAAAACATATATGATTAACCAACACTTTATCACATTTTATAGGAGACAATACGGAATTTCTTATTTGTATGGCCTTACATATATCTCAGTCATAAAAATGTAAAATTTTGTGCCAATTAATGCACGCAATTGCGAAAATGAAATCGCAAAGAATGAGAAAAGGAAGGCCAAGTAAAATCGTGTAAATCGAGGAATCTTTCTTCGTAGCGCTGGGAAAATACTGCTACAAAAACTATTTTAGGTGGTATTTGGTGTGAAATGTTTATATCTATTCATTCCTGTCCTATATATCCTTTTTTTTATTTTTTATTTGCTTATTCCATTTTTCTTTTGCACGTGAAAATCTTACAAATTAAAATTAACTCTTTGGGAGAAATTGTTATTCATTTTTTTTTTGGCAACAATAAAGTTTATAAAATTTAACAGAATAATCTCAGTTTATTCTGTATGAAAATAACGAACTTTTTCATTTATAATCAAATAGTTGAATAAATAAATGAAAATATTATTCTATATAGTATATAAATACTATTTTCATTTCTGCGTTTAAATAAATCTATATGCAAATATCTATACAAAGGCATTCATTAATTCATTACTTTTGCTTTGATTTGACTTCAAAAAACCATAAATACTTTCACATTTATGATATTTCTAGATGAGATGCTGTTGCTACGCAACGGTTAAAAGAAAAAATGAAATATAAGTAAATTCATAAAATAAAATGTTTTATATTATTCGAACACATGTATAAAATTCTATCATAAGTTATACACCTAATTTAAAAGCTCTGACAAATGTTTTGACAAAATTGCAAACTAATAAGAATAATTTAATACTCTTATTTAAAAATTTCAGCATCCAAAATTTACCATTTAAATCTATTATTCATATGAGCGATTTCTTTCAACAAATGAAAATTTGAAAATCGTCTGACTTCCCATAGAAAAGCATTATATCACAAAATAAAATGTTCTGTATATTCCGAACGAATGAACCAAATTTAACCCAAAACTATACAGCTAAATCCGGGGAGCTCATCAACATGCCCAGGGAATTTCAAGCCGATCGGATGCTTTTTGCGGCAGTTATCGCGGAACAGACATACAGACTAACAGACAGACAGACTAACGGAAACCAAAACTTTTCGTGTCTCCACAGTAAGCCTTCACTGACGTTTCGGCAACTAGTAAATCTGCAGATCAAGAGCCTCAACGTCATCTCTGCAACTTATTGTTTTTAGCAAATTTTGCTTAATATTAATCTTTCTACAAAAACAAAATTTAAACTTTTAAATTACACAAACATTTATAGAAGGAGAAAAAAATATTTCGATGGTTTCAGACATTAGAAGCGTTAAATTAAACACGTTGTTATGTAATGATATTCTGAAATTCTCACGAGCTACTTATTCTAGTAATTTTTATATAATAAAGCAAATTTCTTCAGGGCGGTGCCCCCCCTGAACCCCCCGTTGTGTAATTTATTTTGCATTTGTAATTTTCTATTGATTGAGTTAATGATTATCCTGTATCTTAGATTCATTTTTACACTGCGATTTATAAGGATAAGCAACAATTTGGTCAAGCATTTTACGTTATCCTAATATCCATACAGCAGTATTTACTTTCCTGCTAACCACAAACATCTGTATCTAATGGATAAAGAGCTTTTGGAAATGTAAACTGAGACATCTAATTTAGAAATCTAATAATAATTTTGATTACCATTCTGCAATATTTATATCTAAGATCTAATCTAAATATCTAAAAATGTACTCGATAGCATTAACTTACCAAAATCACCCTAAAGTAGGGGGAGTTCTAAACCTAACGGTTAATAATTCATCATCGTGTCCACTTCTAATTGACTAAATAGATAAACGTGATATGGCGCCGTTAAGTATTTTTTGTGATAGCCTTTTAATAGTATCCACATTTAATTTAAAATCGTGATGTTACAAACACCGTTGAAATTTGATGCACACCTGTGTTCAGGTCAAATTACGAAAGGTTAACTAACCTTTTATTTCCCTTAGCCGGGCATTTTGATCATTTTTCGTAATAGGGATTATTTTAATAATTTATTTTACACTCTAAAAGCTGTTACATGGGACGTTGTTCACGTAGCATTAAAATAGAGATAAATGCATTAAATAAAACATTTCACTCCCCACCAGACATGGCAAGTCTCAGGCTTTTTGCACAACACTGTTACCTTACAGAAAATGTTGTTCTTTTAAATCGCGCAAATGTTTCAATTAAATAAAGTAACATTTTTTGTATTAAAATACTGGTATCCAGAACGCCGGAGGCTTGGCAGCCCTGCTCCTCTTAATAGAAACATATATAGTTAACCAACACTTTATCACATTTTATAGGAAACAATACGGAATTTCTTATTTGTATGGCCTTACATATACCTCAGTCATAAAAATGTAAAATTTTGTGCCAATTAATATACGCAATTGCGAAAATGAAATCGCAACCAATGAGAAAAGGAAGGCCAAGTAAAATCGTGTAAATCGAGGAATCTTTCTTCGTAGTGTGGGAAAATACCACTACAAAAATTAATTTAGGTGGTATTTGGTGTGAAATGTTTATATGTATTCATTCCTGTCCTATTTATCTTTTTTATTATTTGTAATTTGCTGCATTTTCCCTTTGCACGTGAAAATCTTACAAATTAAAATGAACTCTTTGGGAGAAATTGTTATTCCTTTTTTTTTTTTTTTTTTTTTTTTTTTTTGGCAACAATAAAGTTTATAAAGTTTAATAGAATAATGTCAGTTTATTCTGTATGAAAATAACGAACTTTTTCCTTTATAATCAAAATAGTTGAATACATATATAAAGATATTATTCTATATAGTATATAAATACTATTTTCATTTCTGCGTTTAAATCAATCTATATGCAAATATCTATACAAAGGCATTCATTAATTCATTCCTTTTAACTTTGATTTGACTTTAAAAATCATACATACTTTCACATTTATGATATTTTTAGATGAGATATAGTTGCTACGCAACGGTTAAAAGAAAAAAAATGAAATATAAGTAAATTCATAAAATAAAATGTTTTATATTATTCGAACACATGTATAAAATTCCATCATAAGTTATACACCTAATTTAAAAGCTCTGACAAATGTTTTGACAAAATTGCAAACTAATAGGAATAATTTACTACTCTTATTTAAAAATTTCAGCATCAAAAATTTACCATTTAAATCCATTTTTTATATGAGCCATTTCTTTCAACAAATGAAAATTTGAAAATCGTCTGACTTGCCATTGAAAAGCATTACAGAGCAAAATAAAATGCTCTATATTTCCCGAACGAATGAACCAAATTTAACCAAAAACCATACAGCTAAGTCCGAGTACCTCATCAACATGCCACATTAATTTCAAGCCGATCGGATGCTTTTTGCGGCAGTTATCGCGGAACAGACGGACAGACAGACAGACAGACAGACAAACGGAAATTAAAACTTTTCGTGTCTCCACAGTAAGCCTTCACTGACGTTTCGGCAATTATTTAATATATATTATTAAATGTCAGTGATTTTAATACGTTCTATTTGAATTATGTTTTTGTAATGCAATGAACAAGGCCATATAAAAATTAGTTAATGTATGTTAAGACAGAATTTTACAGCAGCGTTTTTGATTCAATTCCTGATAAGATAAAGTTATAAAAATTACATAAACATGTGTATTTCCAATGAGAATTAAACGTTTTATTACGCTTAGAGTTTAAGTATAAATTATTTAATTAATTTTAAGGCATATTTCTTATTTACCGGGTGCAGGCGATAAATTGCCAAATATTCTCTTGATCGAATTGTATTTATAATATTTAAAATAGAAGCATTTCATTCATTCCATTTAAAACTCATTTAATTTTACATTAGGATCCACTTTAATTTAAAATGCAAGCAGTAATTCTTGTACTATTAAACCAGCAGTAATTGATTATTTATAGTTTTAAATATTTTGAGAATTTTAGACAACAGCTTTAAAAAAATTCCTAAAATCGACAAATTATTTTTTTTTAATCTAGAAATATGTCGGTCATTGTGTCATATCCGGGAAAAATAGTTTTCATGGGATACCTGCACTTCGCACAGGTGAATAACATTGCAGAAAGCATACAAAGCATAGAAGAAACTTCAAAAATTGGAATAAAATATAAAATATTTATAAATAGTACGTGGTATGCTCATTTAAACATTTATTATCTTACACCGGTTCTTCGCAGGGTTAAAATGGATAACTTTCTGTAATCGGGCCGATAGCCATAATTGGCGTCAAATGAGAAAACAGTATACAATTGTAACTGTATAAAAGTTAAATAATGGTTAGAAAATGAAAGTAACTTTTATCGAAATAACCCAATTGCGGAACATTCTCCAAACTTGAAAAAGGCTTATGAAACACACAACAATTGCCAATAACTGAAAACTATAGACTAATAATAAGCTCGACGTAGCAGTTGCTGAACAGTGCTGAACAGTGAAGCAGCGGTTAAGGGGTTGCCTAGTTGAAATCAACTTTACACCCAGTCTGATTAAATGTGATGTCTTACGTAATAAAGAGCCATTGGGAAAGTAAGAAAAGTGTAGTTGTTTGCAACTACTTATAAAATGAAAAAACTAAAGATTTAACTAGCATAGATGCTTTAAAAGTAAGGGAAAAAAGATTAAGAACTTGGAATTACATAATGAAATTATATTAAGATATAGGTTTAGCTGCAGTACAAACTGAAGTAATGAGGAGAAAAATAAGTTAGAATAGAAGTTAGCACTAGTTCAGAGAATTACTCAAACCAAGGAAGGGCAGGGTCGGCGGTTAAGGAAGGCAGCAAGGCTGCCTACAAAAACAAAAAGGCACTAATCAGGGCAATATATCTTTTTTTTTCTATATAATAAAGTTTATATAGAGGTATTTTTTTTTAAGAATTAAAAAAGAAAATAAAAAGGAGAAAAAATTTTACTTAGCAATCTTATGCGGTGAACACAAAGCTCACGGGGATTCCATTATTGTGGAATATTTCGGGCGTTTGCGATGATGGGGCTCGAAGGCGTCATAGTCAGGGAGCCCTGCTACAATATCATTTGGAAGGTCATAAACGGTAGAATAGAAAGTATTTGCAAGGTCTTTAATTCTTTTCCTAAGGGTGATGGTGTTCAGGTCCCTACGGACAGTGGTATTACGTAAATATCTGGAGGCGCCACGGACGATGCGAAGGTTTTTATTATGGAGTCTGCTTAGGTTGTCTATAGAGGATTTGCAGGTAAAGCCCCAGTTGGTCGGTAGCCAATAATTTCAAATTTCCCTTTTAATTTTGTCCGGTTTCAATTTTTGATTTTTTTTTTTTTTTTTTTCAATCTGGCTTCCGCAAAAGAGTCGGAATAAGTAGTAGAAAAAAGGGCTGCGGGCGGATATGGGCCAATTGAACGTATTAAAATCACTGACATTTAATAATATATATTAAATAATATTTTAACTTTTTTATAAAAAAATATAGGGCTGAAAATCACGTTTAAGATGCTTAAAGGTTTTAAATATTTCTCTTTTGCAATTTCCCAACCAGCTGGTATATTTTAGAAATCGTAGTTTGTTACATAACTTACTCAATTGTTGTACTTGTATATACAGTTGTAACAACCATAAAGAATGTTTAAGGATTTATCTGCTACGTTTAGATAACGTAAAATTAATTTGCTAATTTATAATCAAGTTGTAAAAATACTAAAATGTTGTATTGTTACTAGAAACACATCCATGTACATAATTTTTATTTTTGTAGCATATCTGGGAGGGAAAAATCGATTAAATTTTTTTATCTTTTCATATATATGAACAGGGTTAGATTAAATAAACAGTATAAAAAAGTACTTTTATGTTAGCCGGCCGCAGTTCATAAACCGTCAAATATTTTCCCCATCACCAGCGTTTATGTTGCATTCATTTCATTCAAAATATAAAATCATCATTTGAAAAACATAACTGTATTTAAAATACATACATACTGGTATATTACATCAATTTAAACACATGCTTTTCGCTCATTATATTTAAAATACATTTTTTTTCTAATAAATAATAACATAAACCCAAGGTGGGCAAGTTTCTTCCAATGTGGAAAAAAACCTGGAAAAAACCATGGAATTAAAAGTTACGCCTGTAACTTTTATTAACAAAAATGGTTTTCTTTTAGGCTGAACAGCTTGCAAAAAATTCAGGTCTATTTGAAGATATTTACAATTTAAGAGTTATAAGCGGAAAAGCAGACAAAGCCATTTTAGAGAATACCTGTTAAAATTTTAATCGTGAATTTCAAATATTTACTCACTCATGAAAGATTAACCTTGTTTACCAGATTTATTTCAAAATATTTTTGTTACAGCTTGTTTTGATAAAAATATATGTATTTAAAAAATAGTTGCAATGCTAGTTTAGTTTCGTTGCAAAAGGCAATACTGTTTACGTAGCATTAGTGCTTTTTCTCCCGAAATTAAAATGACATTGCGATTTTTTTTAAATACACATATTTTCATCAAAAGTAACTGTAACAAAAATATTTTGCAATAAATCTGGTAAACAAGGTTCATCTTCCATGAGTGAGTGAATATTTGAAATTCATGATTAAAATTTTAACAGGTATTCTCTAAAATAGCTTTGTCTGCTTTTCCGCCTATAACTCTTAAATTGTAAATATCTTCAAATAGACCTGCGCACGAGATGCGCAGATGGTAGATATTCTGTCATATATGACGTCATAAAAAAAACCCGCGTATTTGCGCTATTCACTCCATCCACAAGATGACGCAGCTGTGTCAATTTACGGCAGATTCAAGCATTAACTTTGTACGCTTACTTATAGCGCTTTGGCTTCGTATTGGTTGTGAGCATGTTTTGATTTACAGTGGCATTTGTGAACGTAAATTTAGTGCTCATTTTCGAAAAATTACCCGCGTACACTGTGTTAATAGTCCTGGGGTGGCACGCCTGATACCACTATTTTTTTAAAGAAAGAGCCGACTTCTTGAATCACAGATATTCGATGATTAGATATGGCAATGATTACTGTAAAATTTTAGTGGTGTGCAGCGTGCCACAGTTGGCCACCCCTGTAATAGTCCCTTAACCCTTTCCGGCACGCGCAATTTTTGTTGTAAAATGATGAAATGATTGACTGACACCGGAATTTTAAAACGACTTTTTTAGAAATTAAAAATATGTTACTTTAACTATTCATTGTAAAAGGAAAATTTTAATAAAATAATCTTGGTGTCTCTCGTAAGTTTAGAATTAAAATTAGGTATCCCGACCCGGGCACACTGTGCAGGAAAGGGTTAACGGATCAATTTCAGAAAATTTCTTTTTCTGTCATCTATGATGGCACTTGGTTTGTGAAAAACAAATGAATCAGTATTTGTAATATTATTTTAGCTCCAGCTCTAAAGAGGTTAAGTGCATAGTAAATTTCAAAGAAGATTTTATAAATTGTGTAAATTATGTATGTTACCTGTTGTTTACATCAGATGAATTTGAAATTGTTTTTAACATTTGAAAGAAATTAATCAGTTCAAATTGTATTAGCATGGTTCGTACGCCTCCTTGAATTTTGCAGACCAGAAAATTTATCGGCACCAGTATTATCTTATAGAATTCTTATTCGCCTTCTTATAAGAAGGCGAAATTTTGCGCGTGTAACCTAGATTTCTTTTTCTATAAAAAGATACTGGTAGTTTTCCTGGAGAAATAACGGTATCCGTACGAACCATGATTAGGTAGAATACTACATGTGAAAAAATGCATTCATATTAATATAAGAAATAAGACATTATTCAGAGTTTGAAAGCAGATTTTATTTGTGAAGCTTCGTGAGTACATTGTATAGAGTGCTTAGCTACCCTTTTATAAATATGCTCTAGTAGATGAGTGAATTTTTTTACTTTTCCTGTGATTGTGGTGTCCCAAATCGTAACATATTTGCATGAATGAGACCTATTCTGTCATCTCTTTAACATGTTTAACATATTCTGTTTTAATTTTAGTCTATCTAAAATTTTCCAGTGTCTAACCTGTTTCGTATTCCGTTAGAATACCATGAATTACAATCGTATATGAATAAAATTGTAAGTGATTCACCTATTCAGATATGCGCTATAAGAAATGTGTAATATTAAATTTATTTTGAAATATGATGTATTATTTATCTAGTAGTACTGGTAGTAACATTTGAACTGTTTTTAATGAAAATGAGATAGCCACCGGTAAAATATTATGAGAAATTTTTTAATTATTATTGACCAAGCGTTACGACCCGCTTTAACTCCGCCCTTTTGGTGATAATCATACGAAAAAGCTGGTTCACGACCGCTTTTATTTTTTCTTTTTCTTATAGAATTCATATCTGTCCTTTTCCAAAGAGTAAAACAAGTTAGTTACGTATTTTAACTTTATTTTACTAAAAAAAAAAAAAAAAAAAAAATATTTTTTAATATATATTATCAAATGTTGTTGATTTAAATGCGCTCGATTTTAATTATTTTCTTTTAATGAAGTGAAAAATGACGCATAAAAATTAGTAAGTAGTTAATGTGTAAAGATTGAATTTTGTAGTCTATTTTTTACTCAATTCTTGATGTGCTAAAGTTATAAAAAACGGTTCTACTCCAGATGAAAATAGAATGTTTATCAAGGTTTAGAATATGTATAGAATTTAATAATAAATAAAATATTCAATTTTAAATCATTTTCTTTGTTTATCAAGCGCAGACGATACATCGAAAACTTATTCCAATATTCTTTTGATCGTATTGTATTCATGTTATTTAAATTACAAATAGTTCATTTATTTTATATTCAAAATCACTTTAATTTAAAATGCATGCATTAAATACTGTACTATTAAACGAGCAAGTATTGTTAATTTAGTATTTGTTTAAATATTTTGCGAGTCCAGACAATAACTGCAAAAATTTTCCTAAAATCGCCAGATTAGATTTTATTTTATTTTATTTATTTATTTATTTTTTTTTTTGAAGCAGACAAAGCTATTTAGAGAATCCCTGTTAAAAATTCTATTACGAATTTCAGATTGTTACTTATTCACAGAAGATGAATCTTGTTTGCCAGATATATTGCAATATATTTTTGATATAGCTTGTTTAGATAAAAATATGTGTATTTAAAAAAAAAGTCGCAATGTCATTTTAGTTTAAGGGCTAAAAGCAGTAATGCTTTCGTAGCATTAGTGCTTTTCTTCTGAAATTAAAATGATATTGCGACTATTTTTTTTTTTAATGTACATAATTTTATCAAAACAAACTGTAATTAAAATATTTTGCAATAAAACTGGGAAACAGGATTCATCTTCCATAAGTGAGTAAAGATTCAGAAAATATGCTCAAGAGATGCGCAGATAGTTGATATTCTGTCATATATGACGTCAGACTGAAAACCCGCGTATTTGCATTATTAACCCCGTCCACCAGATGGCGTAGCTGTGTCAATATGCTCCAAATTCCAGTATTAACATTGTACGCTTACTTATGTCGCTTTGGCCGTTTTATGCCAAACTCTTCCCTTTAATTATTATAATTGCGTGAAATAAGGTAAATAAAAAATATACATCCGTTATTAATTGTGAATTATTTATAATAGTATCAGAAGAAAGATGACAATCTAATTTTAATAACGAAATCTTTTATTATTGTTGTTTTTGTTAAATAAATTGTTTATTTTGATATAAACAATTTGCATTTAATTTTTCTGTAAAATAATTTGTCGCGATAGCAGATCTCAAGTTAACCCGGACTTTGTTTCATAAAACTATTTAGAAGTAAATTGGGCTATAATTTGTTTCTCGCCTTTTCAAAACGAGTAAAGCTGACGTCATACTGAGAGTGGCAAGTTGCATATGTTCCTTGGAATTTCCAAGGAGTCTGCCATCTCTGTGAGAGATAAGACAAATTCCATTTCTTATTTAAATCGCAGATTTTGTAGAACTCATTTAATTTCGAACTTTGTAAAAAAAATTTGTTATTAAATACAATGAGAAATTCTATTAAAAATGTGGGAACACTGTACGCGGTAGCAACGACTTAAACAATAAATTTAATTTCTACTGCTATTGTTTTCACTTCTAAACATCAAAAAACTTCAAAGTTTACACCATCGCATAGAAAAAAAACATACTTTGAAATGTGATTTGTTTGAAAATTGTACCTCAATTTACTGAATTTTTTATGTGTTTTGACATATTTTTCAAACCTGAATCTTTTTAAATCTGCTCATAACTCAATGATCGCATACGCACCGGTTTAGCGAGGGTGATGGGGCAATCGTCTACGACTAATTTTGAAATGTTACTTTTGAATTAATTAATCGCAGTTATTAAAACTTTAAACAAATAGTTGTAGAAGGATGAGTGATGTACTTGTTCGAGCTTGTGAAGTAAAAGTCTATGAATTTCGGACGATTAGCTTATTTCCATTTAAAAGGTATATCACTCGGCATTTATTTATTTCCCTGTAATACTCCATAACTGAATTGCCAAATTAAAATAAAACTTAACAAATAAATAAATGAAACTCGAATTTAACACATTTGCTATCGAATATTAAGCTCTTAAACATCGAAATAATTAGCTTAATAAAGACTGCTATAAATCACGAAATGTTTCGCAATTGGCTACTGGCACAGTGTTGCCAGTAGGCTACTTTTCAAAAATTCAGATTTCGTCATTGGCACTACTTTTTTTTCAACTCATAAAATTCACTGTTTTTGCCTTGATTAATATATTATTAAATAAGACGAATTTTACCATTTCAATAAAGGGGTGCCAATCAAGAAATATGAATATAAAAAATGTAGCCTACTTGGCAACACTGAAATGGTATGCGGCAAATACAAAAGTTCCAAAAATGATTTTGGTGCAGTTTGTGGGCAACCAAAACTGATATGTAATTTTAACAGGGTTGCTATATTTTCAGCTGAAATACCAGAATTTGTATGTAGAAAAACTCGACTTATAATAGAGCGATGTAATCTCACGATTGCAAAAGGCAAGGTTTTCGATATATATATATGTGGAGCAAACATGCAAACCATGCTTTCTCCTTCAGATACAAATTTTCAAAAACACAAAAAACTGATAAATAAGAAAATAACTTGTATTTAATTCTCATTTTTATTGTGTATTTTTATTACTGTTTATTAGTAAGAATTGCAAGCATACCTAAGATATTAAACATAAAACAAATTAATAAAATGCATTTAATATTTGGAGAAATCACGTTTTGACCGAATTCAGAGGAGGAAACATGTTTTGATTGTTTGAGAAGTGGATAAAACGCTTTTTGAATGAAATAAGTTCTAACTCACAAATAATACAATAGCATTATTTTATTTGAATAAATACCGAATTTCAGTTGATTATTGTTAAAATGAAATGACAGATTATGGCACCTAGTAGTATTCATTAAATATTTACTAAATAAATACTCGTTTGCCAGAAATCCACTTCAAATTTTAAAACCAATACCTTCATCTAGACAGTTATACACATATCCCTCTTCTTTATTGCAGACTTATCAATCATGGATAATGTGGTTGTATCATTTGAATATATCATCAGGTTGATTTTGCCGCTATTCACTATACATTACCTTCAAAAGTTTTTTAACATCTTTGTTCTTTTCAACTGGTATGGCGTGGCTAAAAGGAAGATATTCTAAAACAACCCTTTGAACAAGGCAACAGTAACTCCCTTTTTAAGAAGATTTAGATCATATTCTTCATTTAGATCTTGGAATCTATAATTCTGGAAGCCTTTAACTTTAACAGTTCTCTTATTTTTTTTCTAAAACAATCCGTTTCAATTGTGATATGTATGGTAGGTTTCGAAAGTACACATTAAGTGACAACTGTGATTGGCAGACTGGAGAAATCATTGCTTGATTGATTGCAGGCTTTGGAGGAAACACTCTTTGATTGAAACGTCAAGTTTTAAAATTGATTTATAATCGGAGAAAAAATTTTTTTAGTAAAAAATACCATTTATTTCTGTGCAATTTAACACAGAGTTCATAAAAATAACAATAACTCACTTTTTATTTTTTTGTGAGAAAACACGGTTTGAATGTTTGCTCCATATATATATATATATTCTGAAATTGATCCTTTAGGATATTAGTGATTTAGGTTAAAAAATATGGATCTAACACTACAAACCCTTTTAAAACATTAATTTAAGAACCATTAACCAAAATTAACGCAATCACACATTTAAGGGCTTTAAAGAAGTAGATAATCTACAAATCCTCAAAAACTTTTATTGAGAGAGATTTAAGTTAAATACTTATGAAAAATTTTCACTTTCTTGGTCATACTGTCTTTTGGGCATTTTTAGGCATTTTGCAAACTCAGATCAAAATAACATTTATTTTAAATGGGAATCAGCGTAGGTACCGTCATTTATTCGTTCGCTTTGAACGCAAAAAACATTCATCTATTAAGAAGTGATGTGAAAATGTAAAAAAAAATCGGACCTTTTAGTTTTTATAAGGAAAAGAACAGAGGTCCCCATTTGGGAAACCTGGGATCGAAGAGATTAAAGACGTAGATAAGGCATATAAGATAAAACTTTTTAAACATTTAAAAGCTATAAAAGTTAAAAAGCTAAAAATCTTAAAACCAACAAGTTTCTGCTAAACTGTAGCTATCTTCAAAGTTACTCTTTTCAGTGTCGAGAAAATGAAAATGTTTATGGATTTTAAAAGTCGTAAGTAAACATATTACGTAGATCTTTCTGATATCGTTACTCTCTGAAGATGGCTACAGTGTAGCTGAAATCTGCTTGTTTTAAGGTTTTTAGCTTTTCATTTTTTATAAATTTTAAATGTTTTAAAAGTTTTATCTTATATGTCTCATTTACGTCTTTAAATAAACTTCTTTGTGTATGTATCAAAGTTCATGATTAAAATTTCATTTAAAGACGTAACTACTAAGTAATGGAAAAATATATACAGGGTGATTAAAAACTTATCGTTCAAACTTCGTGGGGAAGGTAGGGAATACGTCAGGAAAACGATTCTACATAGGAAAGTATGTCCGCAAATGTTCGCATTGCGTATGTAGAGGGTGCTGTGTGTACCCAACCTTCCATTGCCTCCCAATCATTGTTTTGACTTCCCTAAAGCTAGTATTATTTCTTCTCCTATTTCCACTTCTCATTTGGACTTCCACGAAGCCCTTTACATCTTTAAAAACTCCAACAATTTCGTTAATGACCTTTATTCAATACCTTCTTTATCTGACGCATGGAAAATTCGCGTTTAATTTTATTATTTCCGCTTGTTTTTACTTTCTTCTATCTTTACAAGAAGAAAGTATTGGATTCATGAAAATTTTCGAAATCCGGTTTTCGACGGATTTACACGTTTTAGGGGTCAGAGATTCCAAAAAACATGTTTTTACAAAATGTCTGTCTGTGACTCTGTGAGTCTGTCTGTCTGTCTGTCTGTGTGTATGTGACACAAATTTTGTGGGCGCTCTATCTCAAGAACTAATGCACGGAATTTAATAAAAATTGATATTCAGTTAGTGCGTAATACAAATTGATGCTGATTAGTTTTTGGTGTAAATCGCTCAACAGGTGGCGCTGCAATGCTGCATTTTTCACGATTTTCGCAATAGCTCTATCTCAAGAACTAATGCACGCATTTTGATCAAACTTCAGATTTAGTTAGTCCTTGATATGAATTGATGATGATTACGTTTTGGTGTAAATCGCCCAACAGGTGGCGCTGTTATGATGAATTTTGCAGGATTTACACGATTTCCCCAATAGCTCTATCTTAAGAACTAACGCACGGATTTTCATCAAACTTCAGATTAAGTTAGTCCTTGATATGACTTGCTACTGATTAGGTGTTGGTGTAAATCGCCCAACAGGTGGCGTTTCTCTGCTGCCTTTTCCACGATTGCCTCAATAGCTCTATCAATAGAACTAATGGACCAATTTTCATCTAATTTCAGATTTAGTTGTATGTTGACACAAGTTGTTGTTAATTAGGTTTTGGTGTTAATCACCCAATAGGTGGCGCTGCTATGCAGAAATTTTCACGATTTTCGCTATTGCTCTATCTCAAAAACTAATGTACGGATTTTCTCCAAACTTCAGATTCAGTCAGACGTTGACATAAATTGTTGTTGATTAGGATTTGGTATAAATCACTCAATAGGTGGCGCTGCTAGGCAGCATTTTTCTGAATTTAGACGATTTCAGCGATAGTCATATCTCAAGAACTAATGCACGGAATTTCATATCGTTAGAATCCTCATGAGATGCATTTTTGCAGTGTGATTTTGGCAGTGTGATAGCGAATTTTGAAGTATTAACATGTACGAGATAGAAGAAAGTTTTGGGATTGGTACATCCGACTAGTTTTACTTTCTTCTATCTTTACAAGAAGAAAGTATTGGGTTCGTAAAAATTTTCGAATTCCGGTTTTCGACGGATTTACACGTTTTAGGGGTCAGAGATTCCAAAAAACATGTTTTTACAAAATGTCTGTCTGTGACTCTGTGAGTCTGTCTGTCTGTCTGTCTGTCTGTCTGTGTGTATGTGACACAAATTTTGTGGGCGCTCTATCTCAAGAACTAATGCACGGAATTTAATAAAAATTGATATTCAGTGAGTCCCTAATACAAATTGATGCTGATTAGTTTTTGGTGCAAATCGCTCAACAGGTGGCGCTGCTATGCTGCATTTTTCACGATTTTCGCAATAGCTCTATCTCACGAACTAATGCACGGATTTTGGTCAAACTTCAGATTTAGTTAGTCCTTGATATGAATTGATGCTGATTATGTTTTGGTGTAAATCGCCCAACAGGTGGCGCTGTTATGATGAATTTTGCAGGATTTACAGGATTTCCCCAATAGCTCTATCTTAAGAACTAACGCACGGATTTTCATCAAACTTCAGATTCAGTTAGTCCTTGATATGAATTGCAATTGATTATGTGTTGGTGTAAATCGCCCAACAGGTGGCGCTTCTGTGCTGCCTTTTTTATGATTGCCTCAATAGCTCTATATATAAAACTAATGGACGAATTTTCATCTAACTTCAGATTTAGTTGTATGTTGACACAAGTTGTTGTTAATTAGGTTTTGGTGTAAATCGCTCAACAGGTGGCGCTGCTATGCTGCATTTTTCACGATTTTTGCAATAGCTCTATCTCACGAACTAATGCACGGTTTTTGATCAAACTTCAGATTTAGTTAGTCTTTGATATGAATTGATGCTGATTACGTTTTGGTGTAAATCGCCCAACAGGTGGCGCTGTTATGATGAATTTTGCAGGATTTACAGGATTTCCCCAATAGCTCTATCTTAAGAACTAACGCACGGATTTTCATTAAACTTCAGATTCAGTTAGTCCTTGATATGACTTGCAACTGATTATGTGTTGGTGTAAATTGCCCAACAGGTGGCGCTTCTGTGCTGCCTTTTTCACGATTGCCTCAATAGCTCTATCTATAAAACTAATGGACGAATATTCATCTAACTTCAGATTTAGTTGTATGTTGACACAAGTTGTTGTTAATTAGGTTTTGGTGTTAATCACCCAATAGGTGGCGCTGCTATGCAGAAATTTTCACGATTTTCGCTATAGCTCTATTTCAAAAACTAATGCCCGGATTTTCTTCAAACTTCAGATTCAGTCAGCCGTTGACATAAATTGTTGCTGATTAGGATTTGGTATAAATCACCCAATAGGTGGCGCTGCTAGGCAGCATTTTGATGGATTTAGACGATTTCGGCGATAGTCATATCTCAAGAACTAATGCACGGAATTTCATATCTTTAGAATCCTCATGAGATGCATAGATTGCCATTTAATTTTGGCAGTGTGATAGCGAATTTTGAAGTATTAACATGTATGAGATAGAAGAAAGTTTTGGGATTGGTACATCCGACTAGTTTTACGTTTGCGGACATTTTTTCTTATGTGAAATCGGTTTCCTGGCTTATTCCTACTTCCCTACGAAATTTAAACGATAAGTTTGGAATCATCTTGTGTATTTATCTGGCTCTTTGCAAAGAGCCTAGGCTGTTTGATAAGAGCCGGATTTCTCAATTAGCCTACGACATATACTACATATACATCAGAGTTTTAATCAAAAATTATATTCTTATTCTTTCTGTGCATCTGGCAGAATATCGGGCATCTTTAACACTATAACTACCGGAAATCTGAGTAAAGTTTTATAAAAATATTTCGCAACAGAATTTTGATTTAGACCAGTTTAACTTTATTACTTAACGTTTTTCTTCTTTGTATCTTTTAACCCTTTCAGGGGCAAGGCATTTTTGATTAAAAAATGTTCAAATAAGTAATTCGCACCGCAATTAACAAACAAATTTATTTAAAAATAATCAACAGCTTTAATTCACGTATATTATGAAATCGAAATAGTACTAAAAATTTACTGGTGCCATTTGGCAATTTAGGCATTAGAATTAACTGTTTGCAGACTGCAAACGGCTCACGATTGTTCTAGTGTTAATCTGGTAGCCAAGTTTACATTGCCTGATAACTATTAAAGGAGAAATAGCTAAAATATTATGGGTTTTAAAGATCTTTTTCACTTTATTCTTCTAATATTGGGGAGATTTTAAAGTGGCAACAATAAAAACTTATGTTTGGTATAAAAAAATGTATCTTCGAAAATTTTAAATATATCTTTTAAAATAAAGTTTAAAACATGACCGGATAATAAATGTTTAAAATGAAAACCCATTATAAATTTCAAATAATATTTACCAGCAAATATCACTTACAAATAGAAATCAGTATATAAAAATCACTCGAAATAAATTCTAACTAGAAAAAAGTATACAGAGTGTCAAAGACCAGAGTGGTCAATTCTTTAGCTGTCACTATTTTAAGAATGTAATATTTGTAATATTTTTCTTTTGCAGATATTGTACAAAGGTATTAACCCCTTCGGGACTGGCGTCTTTTACAGAATTTTTTATCTTTTACCACCGCTTTTTCAAAACAGAAATTTTTGCCTAGTTAAATCGGGAAAATGCTCGGATTAAATAAAGCAAAACTTACAATAAAAATTTCCTGGTGAGAATAATCATGGATTCTGAGCACCTTACGCGGCACGTATACCGGCTGCTCGTCCCCAAGGGGTTAATTAAAAATAGTGGTAATAAAAAAAGTGACCTTGCCGATAGCTGTATTATATCGTATATTTATCGATTACTAGTGTTTATCCGATAATTAATTTTTAAATTAAATTCTAAACAAAATAACAATACTAAAATTTGTATTCCACAAATTAAAATAAATTTCCTTCTCGTGAATTTTAGTTAAAAAAATAAGTCTAAATAAAACAAATATAAAAAATACTGTTCTAGTTTTTATCCATAACACATGTTTCGGAATATTTTGTTCAAGTACATCGGATACCCAACTGACAGGAAATACATCACAGTGGATCAAGTGATGATAGATTACACTCCGGTCGATACATTCGTGAAAAGTGATCTTGTAGTTGCCGAAAAAATACTGCTTTTTATTTATTTTTTTATTTTATTTATTTATTTTTTTTTTGGTAGATATATCTTCTATCTGTGTTTAAATTTATAAATGTCCTGAAATCTAAGTGAACTGCATATTTTAATATTTTCATTTTTATTTTACAGATTTTTCATATGAATTTTGAAGAATTAAGTCTTAATAAAGCATAGATGAAAATGTAAATCTTAACTCCCCGTCATTAAGCGCATCATTCTGATTTTACGGCTGAAAAAGCTGAAATTTTATAAAGTTCAAATTATTGTAATTTCGAAAATTCGGTCTAGCACAGTTGTTTAACTTTTTTTTTTACTTGTTAAAGTATAAGTAATTTTTTTTTAAATATATTTTATAGGATCAAGGGGTCGTATAAAATTTCAATATCGTAACTATTGGAAAAATATCTATTTTGGATTTTTTTCAATGTTGAATTCAGACCTTTTTCTTCGGGAGGGATCTCTGTGGCTTCGCGGGGGGGGGGGGGGGGTGATGTGTCTCTCCCAGACCACCCCCTGAATTCAACACTGATCTTTTTTATTCCCAAAAATATATTACACACACACATGCACACGAATACACATACACAAACATATAAAGTAGACTAATCCGTATAGCGTGGGACCACAAGTCAGGTCACACACATACGACAAAACAAATTGCTACTGTTAATTGCTCTAATGTTCTCAATGGTGAAATTATTATTATCTATATATATAAAAGCCGTTCTCTGTGTGTATGTCCTTTATACAAATCTTTAATTTTTGACCGTTTTGCACGAAACTTGCTGTACATAGGCTTTAGAACGTGGAATAGATCCCTGTCACCTTTAAAAAATCATCAGACCAATATTTATCCCTTTTTTCTATCATCTTTCATAATTTAACATTACGAGGTTGAATCGGTCGAATTTCGACGAAAGAAAATGTTTACAAAGGAACTGTTGCATCAAATTTATAATACATCGACAACAATAATTACAATAAAAAATCCATTTTACACTTGTTAGTTTAACTCTCCAAAGACATATTTTAACCTAAGATTAACAAAATACTTTTTCCATAAACTTCAACTGTTAAAGTTATTGAAAAATTAAACTTTATTAATATACGTAATCAGTAACATATAATCAATATAAGTATTTTTGATTAAGTTATCAATTGATGCTTGGTATTACGGAATGAAAAATCAGCAAAAATGATTTCACCTTGACATAATCATAGAATTCCCCTCCCCTTTAAATCTAAACCGAATCAAGTCATTTTCCACGTTTCATATCCATATTAATTATTTAAAAACATTTTAACACGCAATAGGCTATTAATAAATATATTTTCAAGCTTGAAGTAAGTTTGTCAACTATTACAACTTTCCATGTGAAAATTCCCACTCGTGATTTGAGGTTTTAGTATAATCTCTGTACCTGCGCGTAAAAATTCCAGAAATTTATAACTTTTAGACGTATTGAAGAGGAAATATCTCGTTTTATCAAATAAAATTATCGTATTCTTTTAAATATGGCGTCATTTTCAGTCGCTGAAATGTTTCGCTATTGTTTCAAACTCAATATCAGCGAAATACAAAAATAGTGCGAAATATAATAGCATCATCAGAAAAATTGAGTCTTTTTTTAAAGGCGTAACGTGATTTTCTGCTCAAATTTTTAAAAAAGATGTTTTTAATTGTAATGAGAAAATGGCATCAATAAGAATATAATCAATAAAGATAACTAAACCACTTTTAATAGAAATGAAGTACTTCAGTTGCCACGATTATGAAAATTGGTATTAAAAACTATAAAAAAATTAATATTTCAAAAATAAATTGAGATGCAGCTTTCAAACAAATTTCATTTAAAAGTGCATTTTTTTCTACATACGACGGTGTAAACATTTAAAATGTGGGATGTTTAGAAGTTTAAAAATTTGCAGTAGCGAAAATTGCAAAACCGAAATTTCATTTCAAATTTCAAAGTGTTGCCATTCGGAGAATGGCGTATGCGTTACGCACAGATATTTTTGTCCTTTATAATATAGATAGAAATATCTCATTTTAAATTTTCAAATTCAATAGCTTCTTTCCTGTTGCCACACGTCTAAAAAACTGCTCAATAATTAAAAAAAAAAAATTATAACTCGTGTACTTTGTTTTATTAGCCGATAAAAATTCAGACTCGACTGCTATATTTGTACATTCTTGAAATCGACGTCATTCTAATCAGAAAATGCACATTTTTCATATATTTATGTAAAAACTTTAACTAAGCATGTTTTAAAATGACCTTAGAAGTACTTTAGTTGAATGTTAAAAAATCTATTTTAATGAAGTCGTTTCAATATCAAGAATCAAATAAGGAAAATGATAATAGTAAAAAAAAATCGTTTGCTAGATATGACGTCAATGACATCAATATAATTTCAAACTGGCTCTAAAAACTGGATGCTACAATTTATTCCCTATTTATTTGTAATCTTTAATTATATCATTTAGATAAATGTTTTAATACCTGAAATGCAATGATAACATTCTACGATTTGTATCGAATACGGTTATATAAAATACGATTTTTGTACGATTTATATTAAATAGAAATTATAGCTACTATTTTTTAGGGTAAGCTTTTTTTCTTTTTTAAACAAAATTTCATGACTGACAGACTTTTTTGTTAGACGTTGAAATAATGGGATGCATGATGTCCAGGTATCGGTCCGGATAGCCTAACAGGTAAGGCATTGGCACGGCACGCCAAGTATCCAGGTTCGATCCCTGGTCTGGACATTTTTCGCTCTGTTGGAATAAACTTCAACTGTGCTACTCCAGCCTTAAATATGATTTAATCCAGTTGGAAAAAATATTCGTACCCTTCATTATGACCTAATTACATGGTATACAGGAGTTTCCGTGTTAAAGTAGTTTCATCATGTAAATGCTATAGTTATAGCTCGGATGAATGGAACTAGCGCTGCAGTTCGCAGCCAAGTCCAACTAATAAGAGTGAATTATGTCGACCAGGTATCGGTCCGGATAGCCTAACAGGTAAGGCATTGGCACGGCACGCCAAGTATCCAGGTTCGATCCCTGGTCTGGACATTTTTCGCTCTGTTGGAATAAACTTCAACTGTGCTACTCCAGCCTTAAATATGATTTAATCCAGTTGGAAAAAATATTCGTACCCTTCATTATGACCTAATTACATGGTATACAGGAGTTTCCGTGTTAAAGTAGTTTCATCATGTAAATGCTATAGTTATAGCTCGGATGAATGGAACTAGCGCTGCAGTTCACAGACAAGTCCAACTAATAAGAGTGAATTATGTCGACCAGGTATCGGTCCGGATAGCCTAACAGGTAAGGCATTGGCACGGCACGCCAAGTATCCAGGTTCGATCCCTGGTCTGGACATTTTTCGCTCTGTTGGAATAAACTTAAACTGTGCTACTCCAGCCTTAAATATGATTTAATCCAGTTGGAAAAAATATTCGTACCCTTCATTATAATGAACACATTTTCATCAAACTTCAGATTCAGTTACTCTTTGATATGAAATGATGCTGACTACGAGTTGGTGATTATCGCCCATTAGGTGGCGCTGCTACGCTTCATTTTGCACTATTTCCTCAATAGCTCTATCTCAAGAACTAATGCACGAATTTTCATCAAACTTCAGATTCAAGTACACATTGATAAATGTTAATGCTGATTATGTGGTTGTGTAAATCGCTCAACAGGTAGCGCTGTTATGCTGCATTTGTCATGATTTGCGCAATAGCTCCATCTCAAAAACTAATGCACGGATTTTCCCCAAACTTCATATTCAGTTAGACATTGACATAAGTTGATGGTAATTAGGTTCTGGTGTAAATCACTCAATAGATGGCACTGCTATGCTGCATTTTGATGGATTTACACGATTTCAGGGACAGTAATATCTCAAGAACTAATGCACGGAATTTCATCTTTTTAGTATCCTCATGATGAGCATAGATGCGCTGTGATAATGAATTTTGAAGTATTGACAAGTATGAGATAGAAGAAAGTTTTGTGATGGCCACAACATACTAGTTCATTTTAATTTTGACACTACGCTAAAGAAGTACGTTTAATCTCCGGGAAACTTTAAAACAAAATGCCGTGCTCACACGGGCCTGCAGTAGATGGCTGTTAAAACTTTAACAGAAACAAGAGTAAACATTCTAAACCCACCCCGTTTGTTTTCAAAAGCGTACATGCTTTGCTAAAAATCAGCTGCAAATCCATGTAAGTAATAAATATTAATGCTGATGAAAAAATTTTTACTATCAAAAACAGGTATTCTAATTCCAAACAAAAGGTCCCGAGATTAAAAAAAAAAGTATATTTTTCCAAAATTAAAAAAATAAAAAGATTCGAAAAATTATAAAGCTTTTAAATTGTTAGGTGTTAAAAAAGACGAAATTAAAATACCATATTTTAATATTATGTAGCACATTTTAATTGATTTCGCTGAAAAGAATAGAGGTTTATTCGTATAAAAAACTTTAAATAAATGGGAATAAAATAAAAATTTTGTCTTCTGAGGAATTCAGATTATGTTTTTACTTTCTTCTATCTTTACAAGAAGAAAATATTGGATTCATGAAAATTTTCGAATTCCGGTTTTCGACGGATTTACATGCTTTAGGGGTCAGAGATTCCGAAAAACATGTTTATACAGAATGTCTGTCTGTTTGTTTGTCTGTATGTCTGTGTGTGACACCAATTTTGTGGGCGCTCTATCTCAAGAACTATTGCACAGAATTTAATAAAAATTTATATTCTGTTAGTCCTTGATATAGATTGGTGCTGATTAGTTTTGGGTGCAAATCGCTCAACTGGTGGCGCTGCTATGCTGCATTTTGTACGATTTCGGCATTGGCTCTATCTCAAGAACTAATGCGTGGATTTTCAACAAACTTCAGATTTAGTTAGCCCATGATATGAGTTGATGTTTACTACGTTTTGGTTTAAATCGCTCTGTAGGTGATGCTGCTATACAACATTTTTCCTGATTTCTACAATGTCTCTATCTCAAGAGCTAATGCACGGATTTTCATCAAACTTCAGATTAAATTAGTCCTTGACATGGGTTGGCGCTGACTACGTTTTGGTGTAAATCGCCCAACAGGTGGTGCTGCTATGCTGCACTTTTCCTGATTCCCGCAATACCTTTATCTCAACAAGAGGTGCACGGATTTTAATCAAACTTCAGATTCAGTTATCAAGTCGACTTAAGTTGTTGATTATTAGATTTTTGTATATATCGCCCAACAGGTGGCGCTGCTATGCAGAATTTTTTTACAATTTCCACCATAGATGTACTCAAAAACTAATGTTGGATTTTCAGGAAACTTCAGATTCAGTTAGAAGGTGACATAAGTTGTTGGTGATTAGATTTAGGCGTAAATCCTCTAACAGGCTGCATCAAAGCGTTATAAGTAAGCGAACAAACTTAATGCTGGAATCAGGCGTAAATTAATATAGCTGCGCCACCTTGTGGACGGAGTGATAATTCACATACGCGGGATTTTAGTGTGGCGCGTATTTTCTAAATCTTCAGTGGAAATGAAATGAATTTTGTTTGCCACATTGATTACAAAATAGTGGCGTAGCGAGAGGGGCATCCAGGCGCACTTGACACCACGAAGTTCTCTTCGCCTTATCGGAAGAACTTCAGTTATTAATCAAGGTGAAAAAAAGTTATAATTTTAGTGGTGTCAGTAAGAAAACAGTCAGGTATTTACCTGTAGTTCACACTCCATCCGCTACGTGGCGCATGACCTTGATTGATGTAACCTCGCTTTTAATCTTGCGGTTACTTCTCCCATTTAAGATAGGACGCTTACTTATATCGCTTTGGGCTGCATTTTCAGGGAGTATTAAACCCTTGGGTACGAGCGACCGGTATTCGTGCAGCGTAATGTGCTCAGAATCGGTGATTATTCTCACCAGTAAATTTTTATTGTAAATTTTGCCTTATTTAATCAGAGAATTTTCCCGATTCAATTACACAAAAATTTCTGTTTAGTAAAACCGGTGACTAAAGATTAAAAATTCTCTAAAAGACGCTCGTCCAGAAGGGGTTAACATGTATGAAATAGAAGAAAGTTTTGGGATTGCCACATCTGACTAGTTTTTTTTTTTTTAACTTTTTATTAGATCCATAAAACTGCCATAAAATTGCAATCTTTCTGTAAATAAATAAATATAAATTTGCAGAAGCATATTTTTATTTATACAGTCGAACTTGGATAATTCGAACGTCTTTAATTCGAATTCGTGGATAATTCGAAGTTTTTTGTCAGTCCCTTGAAACTTGTATTCAGTTAATGCTAAAAAATCTCGGTTATTTCGAAGTCCACCTTCTTTAATTCGAAGTTTTTACAATTTCAAAAATGACAAAATCTAGTTTCAATACAGTTTATTTGAAAAGTGGCCGGGTTATTTTTATCTATTGTGGAAATTTCGAAGTCCAACTTCTTTAATTCGAAGTTTTTACCCTTTCAAAAATGACAATCTAGTTTCATTGCAATTATTTGAAAAATGTCCGCGTTATTTTCAGTTATTGTGAAAAATTCTTTAGGGAAGAGAAGGGGGTGGGAGAATATGTTCTATAAAGGGAGGAGAAACGAACGCCCTTTCCCTTGTAAGTGACACAAGCTACTCTCGCCAATGCGGTAAATCTTAGATGACACGCGTTGCAATTCCTTCGAAACCAGGACTATAGTCGCTTTAGTTTTCTTCATTGTGTTTTTAGTTTTTGTGGTGAGAGTTCAGTGCAAGCATGTCATTGAGTAAGCCCCGTGTCCCGTATAAAACCTTATCTTTCGATGAAAAAATTGCTGTAATTCGTGAGGTAGAAAAGGGTTTAAAAAAATGCATCATCGCAAAAGAGTATGGAATAGCATCTAACACTCTTTCGACCTTTTTGAAAAATAAAGAAAATTTTTTGAAATCTAATCGAAATCGCAAACGGGCTAGAGAACCCGATAATCCTGATGTGGACGAGTGTGTCTTGAAGTGGTTTAAATAAGCGCGGGACAAAAACATCCCTCTCAGTGGAATTCTTGTTCGTGCAAAAGCGGAAGAATTTGCTGTCAGCTTAGGAAACAACAACTTCAAAGCAAGCTCCGGATGGTTAGACGGATTTAAGGAAAGAAATGAAATTTCCTTTAAGTCTGTGTGTGGTGAAAGTTCAAGTGTGAACCAAGATTCAGCAAATGAGTCGAAAGAAAAAGTTGTTCAAATCATTGAGCATACACAGGACAGAGACATTTTTAATGCCGAAGAAACTGGACTCTTTTTCAAATGTACCCCTGCAAAGACTTTGGATTTTAAAGGTGAAAAATGTAGTGGAGGAAAACGCAGTAAAGAGCGAATAACTCTACATGTGGGAGCAAACATGGACGGCACTGAGAAGTTACCTTTACTCATGATTGGAAAATCAAGAAATCCAAGGTGTTTAACAATGTCAAAACAAAGCCTATAGAATACCGTTCTAACACGAAAGCCTGGATGACGGGGAATCTTTTTAAAGAATGGCTGCTAAATCTCAATCGCACGTACCAAAGAAAAAACAGAAAAATCATCCTGTTTATTGATAACTGCGCGGCCCATAAATCGATACCCGCTATGGAAAATGTCACGGTTGAATTTTTTCCGCCAAACATGACCTCAGTGGTGCAACCAATGGATTAAGGCATCATTAAAAATCTGAAGCATTTCTACAGATGCCTAGTCGTTCAACACCTCCTTACTGAATCTTCCCAAAAGCTTCCCATTACCTTCCTCGATGCATCAAGAATGTGTTTAAATGCATGGTCCAAAATGAGCCAAAAAACAGTAGCAAACTGTTTCCGGAAAGCAGGATTCATCAGGAACAGTGCCCCTAGCGAGCTTTTAGATGAAGAAAATTTACCTCCCCCAGTTGCATGGGAAGACAGCATACCATTTGATGATTACGTCGACATTGATAAAAACTTGGACATTTGTGGAGAGCTGTCTGATACAGATATTCTATCAGAAGTTCTAAACAATAAGAACATTGCAACAGAAGACGATGAAGATATTGAAGATGAGGTAGAAGAACAGAGAACGATTCCAACTTCAAGTGAGGCAGTCTTTCATCTAGCCGAATATCGTCGTTATGTAGAAGGACAATCTAACGTGAGTGAAGCCGTGTTTCGAGATGTAGATATCCTTGAAGATTTTGTTAAAAAAAACCAAGTAAGCTCTTTAAAACAATCTGAAATATCTCAATATTTTAAAAAGCTGTAGTTTTTTTATTTAAAATTAATAAACATACTTTTTTTCACAATTTCTGTTCCGATTATTTTACGACATAAAAATAACTTTTTTTGGCTAATTCGAAGTTTTTCCGTAGTCCCCTGCACTTCGAATTATCCAAGTTCGACAGTATTTAAATAATATATGTCTATACAGGTTGTCCATAATTAAACGACCCTACTTTAAAGTTGTTTACAGACAAATCTATTGTTCATAAAGTTGTGAAATTTGGTGAAAGACATAATAAAGTCCTGGCGCTCTACCAAAAGTACCTCCAACCGCTCAGAAATATGTTGCATTTTATCCTTGTCATATGTTTATCTATTGCATATACTCTATCAATGTACTCGTACAAAGGGTTGCCGCATTCTGTGCTCCCTACGTCGGGTCCTCTCCTTGTTAACGTTGTGAGTGTCATTTTCTTTAGATGGGTTTTTTCTTTACTCAAAATCATTCTTTGATCAGTACATATATTTCATTAAATATATATTTTATTCGTACGTATATTTTTCAATAAGTTTTTTAATAAGGTTTTTGGACATAATACTCTAGTCGAAATATTAACTGTTTTTTTCAACTTTTAAAGATTAAGTTATATTTTTTCTGTGTAAAAATTATCAGATTATTTTAACCCTTTATCTACTGAATTATGAATTCATGAGAAATTTACCTTCTAAGCATTTTTTTGAATTGTTTAAACTACATTAGAAGATTTACATAATCATTTAATAAATTTTAGAAGGATTTTAGAAGGACTGAAGGATTCAGAAGGATTCATTAAATTTGAACTTATCGGGATTTTGTACAATATTTATAAGCCTACTCAAATCTTTTATTTTAAATATTTTTCTTAGTATTTTATAGAATTAGAAAATGTACAAATATAACGTTCTTACAATAGAAATATAGAAATATTTCCGAATTGAAAAATCTCCCCGAACGCCAAAAAAATCTGAAGAGATGCAAAGGCAAAAGAAATCATCCTTTAAAAAATATTTTTGTTTTGTGTTACCCATAATGCTTTTGGAACAAGATAAAGTAATGTATTTATAACTCATTCTAAACTGTATTACAACTAATAGATGTATTAAATGAAATTTATAACAAGTTATTTTAATGGTACTTATAAGTACCGTCAGTAGATAAAGGGTTAAAAATATTACATTAAAAAAAATATATTAAATTTGTAAAATTTATAAAATATGTGAATGCATAAATAAAAATAAGTAAGGTTATGACTATAAATAAATCGCACCACTAGATTCATTAATAATAAAATGGAATTTTATCTCTCCAGTTGTTTAAATGCAATGAAAAATAAAATTATCTTAAATTTGAGTAATATTTTAGAACAACGGTTATCAGTAAAACTCAAACCATAAATCTTTTACGCTAGGATACAAACAGAACAATATATAATACCTACTTTCATTGAATTAAAGTCATATTTTATGATTAATTTTGGGATAAATAAAATATTCTATAGATATTTTATACTTAATTTTGGAGATAAGTTTTTTTCCAACAAAGTATATCTTTTGTAGCTCTAAACATTAATCAAAATAATCTTAAAATTTATGAAATTGAATTATTTTTATTTTTGTAACAATTTATCGCATTACTATTTTAAATTATTCTAAAGATGATCCCATTAACAAAATATTTTCTTAGAATCTTTACGAGCATGTTTGAATGTCTTGCTAGGAAAATGTCTTAAATTTATGTATAAATAAGAACATTTATCATATAAGCTTTATATCGTACATTTATGTTTAAGTAAATATTGAAATTCTATGTATAGTTTCATTACTTATGAATCAGTTTAGATTTATCTTATTACGAATTTATAAACAATAATGCCTACAAATAAAGTTTAATATGTTAAAAAAAAATCGTCACAATAAGATAGTTAAAATGTGTATAAAATCTTCTCATTGTCGTCGGCAAAGGGGAGGGTGCAGAACGAGCCAATGTTCCTTCCTTAATTTCGAAGTTTAAAGTAAATTTTCATTTTTTCTTATAATCTTTAAACAAAAAAGTTACGTTTACATACTTGCAAACATGCAACTAAACTTCCGTAAAATGTGAGTTAAGTTGACCCAGGTTATACGCGTTACTAACCAGAAAATTTATTTGATGTATCATTATATATTTAAAATTCTGTTTCTGTATGGAATCTATTTGAATTATTTTCTTTATCAAATTTCTGGTTCGAAACGTGTTCAACCTCGGTTAATTTAACTCACATTTTACGGAAGTTTAACCCCTTTATTCTCGCTCCCGTCATATTCACGGGCTGTGTCTTTTACTCAAATTGTTTGATTCCCACCAGTTTTATAAAATAATGAAATTGGGTACATTTTGGTATCGTATTTACTGTCATTTAATAAGGTGAATATTTCTTTTTCATAAAAGTGGTGCCAATAAGCAATTTGAATTATTCAATTTAATTCGAGCTTTAAGGGGTTAAGGAAAAGTTGGCAAGTATGCATTTAAGAGCATACTTGCATTTATTATGCATTTCATGCCCAAGTGATTTAGCACTACAACCGCCGTTAAGGGTCATTTTGACCTCAGCCAAAATTGATAATAGCCGATTGGAACCAGAAATTATTTTGTAACATATTTTATATGTTTGAAGCGCATAAATAGGCAAATTAGTTAAGTTAAATAGTTTTAAATAAAATTTCTGGTGTGAAACACATTTTATAAAACTTGAGTAAAATAGCTGGCAGTTCTAGTGTTAATGAAACACTAAGAAAAACAGAACAAAGAAATTTTCGTCAGTGAAGCACTGCCCTCTGAATTAGTGTTGCCAGGTGTTCCGTGTAAATTAGGGCTCCAAATGCTCTAGACACCACTGACTTCTTCCAGTACATTTCGCCAGACAATCCTGCCATTAAATAAGGTGAAGAAAATTACTTTAAAATACTGCTTTCCAGAACATTAGGAGCCCCGAATTATTACACCTGGAATCGCTACTTCTGAACCACATGTTCAAGGGAATAGTTTCGTTTTGCTCCGTTTTCCTTTCATGTTCATGTATTAAAAAATTATTTTAAATGGAGGTTTATGGGGTCGAATGTGGAGATAGAGCGCCCTGACATAAAACAGTTTCAAAATACGTTTTCAACTCTCCATTTTGGAAGAAAAAAAAGGTAGAAGTTTATTTATGTATTTTTAATTATTTCATATTTCAAAATTTCGGCTTCTGTTTTTTAAATTTATATGTTTCAAAATTGTCTTTCAGGAGAGTTCCGATGATGAAATGTTTAAATTAGTATATTTAAAATTCATAAAAAAGTGCCACAGCTTATGTTGCAGACTACAGGCATTTCTATTCGAAAATTTTGTCATACAAGGATTTCGTTCTGTCGGCGCATATGACGCAATGCACTGAGTGTACATTCGACAATTTCTATAATCTAGAGCACTATTTATTTTTTCAGTGACATTTCGCTCTCTCTGGCTCTTTTTTTCCCCATGTCTAAAAAAGCCTACTTTAAATACAATATTTATCAGAACCAAAAATTCAATTTTCTTTTCTTGTAAATCTCAATTAGAGGAGGATTCTCTTGTTCGTTCTAAATAGTGTGTCATGAGCAGCTGTTCTTTCTTTCTTTTTCGATTGTTCTATAATTGATTATTCTTCTCATATAAAATAAGAAAAGATTTGTTTATCGATAAATGTATCCTGGGATAATGAATAATGCTTTCATTTATATATACTGGATTTCTTATGAATCACTCTTTCTCCTTAATTTTTATTTTTCTATTTTACATGTGCAAACTATCATATTTTATCTAAAGATTTTTTAAATATATGAGGCATTCTCACATTTCTTATACTGGAAAACATCCCATTGCATGACTGTATGACAATATTAACGAGATAAATAAGCTTTGGGCGATGTTGGGGATTAATTTATACCACCAAATTCCTTTACCGTCCCGTTTCCCTGATGCTGATTTTTAAGTTTGGAGCTATCTGTATAAAATTGTTTCAATAAAAGTAATTCGATGTAATTTTTTTCCGTAACTGGGACTATTGTTTTATATAAATATGTAGCAAAAAATTAACCTGCACCCATTTTTTCGGTTGTTATTATTTTTTTTAACTCTGTCCTTGGATTTTAGATTTCTTACCGTCTTTCTTGCTAAAATTATACAGAAAATCACTTCAGATGCAGCCACAGAATTTTTTCAATTTTTTTTCTCAGGCTGAAGTATGCTAGAAAAAGAATGGCTAAAATTCTTTGACAAGAAATTTACTGCAAAATCAGAATTTAAATATCAATTTCAAGCATCGTGGCTTTAATGGTAGTCTTACCGTCCCCAAAGTTTATTCCTGCTCTTTTCGAGGTAAATTAATTTTTTTAAATTTAATCCAATGTAAATAGCTGTTGCTAAAAATCAATGAACATTGTGACTATCACTTAGTCTTTACATGATTTGCCTAAAAATAGGTGGTAATTTTCTTTACCGTCGCATCCTTACCATCCCTTTTTTTCCTTACCGTCCTTTTTTTCCCTTACTGTCCCTTTTTTCCCTTACTGTCCCTTCCTTAACAACCTTTTAAGAAAATGTTATACCATAATTTTGTACTAAAAATACTACATTGTTATTATTTCTTATTTGAATGTCCTGCGGGTACTATGCATATTCGTTATAAGTAAAAATTTAGAAAAAAATAAAAAGTTAGAGTGATAAAATGGTAAGGAAAGTTAAAATCAAGAGTTTAACTTAAACTATAGTTAAATAAAACATTTTTAGCTGCTGCCCCTTTTTTCTTTATTTTGAATCATTAAGGAATTCGTCTACAAGTTTAAAATGTTATTTTAGTAAGTTTAATTTCACCAGATTTTCATTCTTGAAAGTTAAAAATTTGTAAGAATGCTTCATATAGGGAAGTAAAGGATTTGGTTCATAGAAAAATTTATCCAATTCCAAATTGTAATAAAGCAGGCGTTACATATTTCCATTTAGCACTGAGTATTAAAAAGGTTTATCTTATGTTGATATGACATCTCAGAAATTCAGAGAAAGGCTACAAGAGGTTGCGAAAGTTAAATCCATTTTCACTTAAATTAATATAAATATTTCAGCAATTGTTTTCGACATATATCCGATAACGCGAATAAAAATTTCATCAATGTATAAATAAAATACAAAATATAAATAAAGCACGAATATACGTCATATAATTGAACTAGATGCTTCAACCATTAAAATTATCACAATCAAAAAGGTTCCTGCAAATAGCGATCTTTGGCGATTTCTTTTTCTTTTGCTGTTAACTCATGGCACGAGGTCAGTACGAAAGTATCGCTTTTATACATATCAAAACTTTATTTGAATGCATAATTGCTATTTTTACATATAAAAATGATTTTCGGTTTTGTTAGTGAGCATTCTAACAAATTATATTACTTCCAAAAAATCCATTAGAGTTTCCAATTTACACATTAACCACCAAAACTATAAAGTAGAAATTTTCAAATTTCTTGTTGAAAGTAGTTTCCCACCACAAATTTAGGAACATAATTTTTGCCTTATTAAAATATCAAAATTTCTGCTAATAAATAAAGCAATCTTTTAAATTCTAAAATAGTGGTGGTAAAATAATAAATTTAAGCATGAGCAATTATTTTGACCGTTGCGTGAACGCAACACCAGCGAGTAATGTGTTAAAAAATAATGTTTTACCTATATTCAGTAACCGGGAAGCCCGGGTTTATCTTCTCGTCTATATTATGAAGGACCATGGAACTATTAAAAATCCCTGCCGGCCCGGCCTACAGGCAGAGGTAGATTTCGAAGTCAAATATACTAATTTCACAAACAAAAACTAAATCATGATTATAGATAAATCCACTTTAACAATTTTATCTGGCCGCTCTTGACGAGTTTTTATTTCATTTTCATATAATAGCTGGTTTTATCAGAATCATGTTAGGGCGGTATTCAAAAAAATACTTTTCCATGCTCAACAACTCGAAATTCTCTGGCATAATTCCAGATTCATTTTTAATTTAAAAAAAAGTATGAAACTTGCTGACGTGATTTTTGAAGAGATTTATAAGCGACCTGTGTTTTTATTTTTTGTTCAATTAATTAAAACTTGATATATAAACAATTATTTTCTCAGAAGGACAATATTTTTCGTTTCTAACACAATCGCTTCGGGAAATTCCGTTCAAAATGCCCACTTTAACATCATTTTTTGAAATATATTCTGCCTCTATCTAAAAATCGATTATTACGGTACATTATATAGTTTCTGAATAAGCGAATCTACCAATTAAATGCGTTTGAGAGCAAAAATGAATTTAAAAACCAGTCAGAAAATAAGCAGTTTGGATTTAAGCGCATCCTTAATACAATGATTTTTCCAACACAATCCGCTTCGGTAAATTCGGTTCAAAATGCCCTTTTTAAGAGCATTTAAAAAAATATATTCTGCTCCTATCAGAAAATCGACCATTACGGTACATTATATAGTTTCTGAGTAAGAAAACGTACCAATTGGAAGCCTTTGAGAGCAAAAATGAATTGTAAAATGAGTCAGAAAATAAGCAGTTTGGATTTGAATACACCCTTACTAAGATCATTTTTTACTTCAACCGGTATGTATTTTTAATTTGTTTTTGCTCTAAGAATTGGTCCTATCCAAAACTTGTCTATATAGATGTTGTAGACAATATTAAGAAGATATATGATAAATTCATGGGGATTTTATATCTTTTGAATTGACGGAGTTATGAACTTTTTTCTTCTTCAAACGCCCTTTTTGTTTTCGTTTTTAATTTTTTTTGCGGTACGAATTGCTCCTATCAAAAACTTGTGAATATAAAAGTTTTAGATAATGTTAAGGAGATTTATAATAAAATTAATTGAATTTGATATCTTGAGAATTGACGAAGTTATGAATTTTTTTCTCCCAAAAACCCTATTTTTTGCGCCCCTTGAGCCCATTTTTAACTTTATCAAAAATCTGTGATACATAATTTTTTGGCCCTATTTTTAGAAGTAATGAAAACTTTAAACTGATTTGATATGTACAAAAATTAAGAAGTTATGGGGGGTTTTCTGTTTTCACAAAACACTTCCCTATTTCCCTCCCCTTGGTCCGATTTTGCCCATTAACGAACTTGACCGAGATTTTATACCCATTGATTTTATGTATCAGTTTGGAAGAGATTGTTGCAGAATTACGAAAGTTATCGTGTCCAGAAGAAAGTGATATATATATATAGATAGATAGATACATAGATAGATAGATAGATAGATAGATAGATAAAGTTTTTTACTGAGGTTGGTTTTGGGTTCTAGGGGTCATGATCGGTGTAGATCTGCAAAAATTTTTCAGAAATTCCAACATAGGAACGACCCCAATAGGTAGTATTTCATACGAAATCTACCTAATAAAGAGGAACTGACGTATCCTTAAAACAGTGAAGCTGAAACTGTAACCGCTTTGCAGGAGTTGATTACCACCGAGGGAAACTTCTACCAGTAAATTTAAAAAGAAATTTTCTGCTTGTTTAAACGCTTTATTATTGCCAAATTTCAGTCGTAAATAATGGAAGAAGCAGGTATTTATTTTTACTGGTGGAAGTTTAATTTGGCGGTAGTCAGGCAGTGCGATTCCGCCATATTGTGATATCAAGACAACCTCCTATCTGTGTCAGCTAAAAAGATTATAATGCCTGGACAAACTGACACCAGAAAAAACAAATAGAATTTTTTACCATGTTTGCGAGAAAACATTTCCATGAAAAAGGCGCTTAACTGGGACGAAATTTTCTATTCAAAATTATTGGTGGGAAGTTTACCCTGGCGGTAATCAGAAACTGTTGATCCGATTAAAAAAAATAACAGCCGCCATCTTGTGAAGATCTCCTCAGTTACTTCATTCGCAACTGGTAGACAGTACACTATATGTCTCCTTCTCTTTATTCATAACTCCATTTGATTTTTGACATTTTATTAACATACATCTGACCTGTGTGCTTGGCGTCAAGCGGCCGCTTATAAGTCATCGTCCATATATATAGGTACGAAATAGCACACACAAGGAAATTTACAACACAGAAATACAGACGGGAGCTCCACAAAAATGTGAACGGAGCCAGCGGGATTCGAACCCGCCCCCACCTACACTCGCAAGTTATTAGCGGTGTGATGCCTTGACCACTCAGCCACGGTGGGCCCACTCCATTTGAAGGACAAACGTATCTGTGCATTTTGCGAATGGCAACACTTAACGATGAAATGTCGGTTTTTAAATTTTTGGCTACTGGAATTATTTTAAACTTCTACTTATCGCACCTTTTCAATTTCTACACCACGTGCAGGGAAAAATGCACTTTCAAAAGCAATTTTTTTTTTGAAAATTGAATCTCAATTTGCTCATCTTTTGTGGCTTTCCAATTAATTTTCAAGCATGATTCCTTTTAAATCAATCGCGTGCAGGCTCTATAATGGAAAGAATAAACAATTAAATTTAAAAAATCAAAAAAGCTGACTGCGTAAAAAGCGAACTAATTAATTATTTATCTTCAATGTGAAACTTTTTTTTTCAGTTCCTAATATTAGCTCAACTCTCGCTATATATATCTTGTTCAAAGTTTCAATCGTTAATAAAATACTTATTATTCATCCAATCAAGCTCAAATATTTTTTTTTTTACTTCTAGTGGATAACACTTGATGTTAATCCAGTTTTTTCAAATATTAATTAATTAATTAAATTAAATTAATTAATTTTCAATAATCGAGAGAGCCCTCTTCTTGATCAAGGTATTTTAAGACCGAGAGAGCCCTCTTCTTGATCAAGGCATTTTAAGCCCTACCCAACAGGAAAGATGAATGGGAGAAAAAAATTCTCTTATTGACCTAAGTCGGAATTCACTTAACCCTCCGTCTACCAGACGGGTCCATTGGACCCGACAGGTACATACAAAATATTCATTCAAACCAGAAATTTCTTTAAAATAAACTAAGTAAATAAACCGGACAAAAATAAGGTAAATAAATAAGTTAAATAGTTTTAAATAAAAATTCTGGTGTAGAACGTTTTATTAAAACTTGAATAAAATTCCCGGTAGATCTAGGGTTAAAATATTTTTTTTTTTTTAATTACTTGTTTATATTACTTACCTATTTTTTTATTTGTGTTTTTGACTTTTAAGTTGTGTTTAATTGTTAGTTCCTATCTATAAACATTGTTTTGATGAGGTCTATTGATGTCTATGATGGTTAGAGTTGCAGTAAAGCTAGAGATCCACAGTACATACACAACTTCCAGGTTGTATAATATTTTAACGGAGTTTCTGATTGTAAAATAGTCAAAGAAACATCGTCTTCATTTTGATAGACCTATCCAATGATATGCCACTCAATAGGGTGCGCAATTTTTTTTTCGTCTCTACCGCCATTTTTTATTTTACGGTCGCCATTTTGAATTTATAAAAACAAAACCTAGCCTATAACCATCGGGGTGTTAAGACGAATTGATAGAGATCTCATTTATTAAAATCTATCCAGCCGTTGGGATGTTTCGAGGGTATAAAAAAATCCACATACACAGATACGCGTGAAACACATAACCCTTTTTTCAGTCGGGTAATAAAAAATAACCCATTATGACTTAAAGCAATCTATCTATATTATAAAGGACAAACATATCTGTGCGTAACGCATACGTCATTTTTGAAATTTGAAATGAAATTTCGGTTTTGTAATTTTCCCAACAGCACATTTTTAAACTTTTAAATATTGCACATTTTTTATTTTTACACCGTCATATAAGGTGAAATATATACTTTTAAATGCATTTTTTTTTTTTAAATCTGTATCTCTTTTTTTTGAGATATTAATTTTTTTGTAGTTTTTAATACCATTTTTCTAATCGTGGCAACAAAAGTACTCCATTTCTACTGAATATAAACGGAAAATAGTCGAAAATAGGAGAATACTGTATCTTTTTGTTGCCATTTTTTCATAAAATCTGAAAAAAAGTTGTAATTAAAATACGTGCTATGTCAACAATATCGTCTGTTATTCTGCGATAATAATGTCATATGCATGCTTTTCTATAGATGGAGTTTAAGACTGGATTGTAAAAGTAGATTGCTGTAGCGGATGCAAATGACGTCATTTTATAAAAATTTCGATTTCTATGTAATTGTTAGATAGAAACTTGAAATTTGGTATGGTTGATACTTAAAAGACGTAAATGCTTTCTAAGAACAGTTTCTAAAATATTCGAAATTTAAAAGGGTAAAATGAGCGAAAGCATTTGAAAAACTTTCTAATTTACGGTTTCTATGGAATCTCAGAAAACATCAAACAGATTTCAAAAAGAATGTTGGCAAATTGGTGGTGACAACCTCTGTTCCAACATAAGCTATATAAGCCATATATATGTTAGTGCCACTATCACTAGGGGGAAGGGGAGGTAATAGACCATTAGACTGGAAGCTTGGAATATATCATGGTGGTTACTATTAAGATGTAAGTGCTTGCTAAGAATGGTTTCTAAAAGATTGAAAACTTCAAATGAAAACTGAAATGAGCGTAAAAGCTTCAAAATACATTCTAAATTACAAGGTTCGCACACTCCTTGGAATTTCCAAGGACTCTGGAACCAATATTAATGATAAGAAAATTTACATTTAACTTTTAAAACACAGAATTCGCAAACACCGCCTTTATTCACAGATTTTGCAGTATTTTTCTGCAGTGAAATACTTTGGAAATACTGTAAAAATTTAGTGGTAAAACTGTGCGAACCCTGAAATTATCATTTTTTTAGAATTAGTTTTAGTTCTTCTCATTAAGTGAAGTCTCATTTTCACCTAATACAGTGTAATAATAAAATTTAGTCAAACTATGCCTTACTTAATAACTTTTGACTTATCCGTAACAGTATAATTTCGTCTAATAAAAATAGGTGCAGAAATAAAAGGTGTTTTTTCATGATTTGGCAAAATGAAAGATAGGTGGTACCTTACCTCCGGCAAAAAACACGAGAAAAAATTCAATAACATTTTCGACAAAAGGGGGAGGCGTGCTTTCTTTTTCACTTCCACGAAATAGGTGGGAAAGGATCTACTTATGTATACTTTTAGTTAAATGAAAAGCATTGCAGCTAAATACCTATCAGAAATACCCTCCCCCCACCTAATGGTATTTTGTAGTTTTTACGTCTTATCCAATTTAAACAGTGACTGTAGTTTTGTCCTCGTGAAAAAAATAATAGTTCATAATTTTGATGATATGCAGGTAACATCATTTAACATTAATCAAAGTAAATCAAGGTATAATTAATTTATTGTTTATTAATTTAAGTTGATGCATAATTAGCATAAGTTTGTGTGTAAACTATAGATAGTAATTTTTATTAAAAAAATGTTTCATATTTAATGCGTGTCTTTTGAAAATCCTGCTCACAGGGCTGTATCTGTAAGTCGATGCAATTGCAATCAGTGCTTCTTTCCTACGGGGAACAGGTGGCAGAGCCTCCCTCAGAGCAAGATCTCCTGGGGAAATTTTCAAGCTACATCACCAACTAACAAACTGCAATTTTTAAATTTATGAAACCGCACACTGGAACAAATACTGGTTGCAATAATCTGTTCGATCACAACCAAAAACAGATTTTTATGTTAAAATCTTTCTTGTCCTGTTTCTTTAATTATTATTTTTCAAAGGTTTTTACGCACATTACTTGGTCTTAGAGATAACTAAGAGCAAAAACGCAAAACGGGGCGTTTGAAACTGAGAGAAATCTAGAAAGTGTGTGTTTTACGTTTTTCTCTGGAATTTAATGGTCCATTATCGTTTCAAACATGAAACAAAGACAGAAATGCAATTAAAAAACTGTCCCTTGTATAATACTCAAACTCAAAACGACTGTGCGGCAGGAAATGACCACTCTTTTAGCCTAAAACGTCTCGAGAATGTGACTGCTGCCGTTTTTCAAAACAAATGAACAATTTTCACTTAACAAATACATAGTTGCCAACCTCCCGATTTTTTTCATACCAATATTTTTATTCTAAAATACTTGCTTTATACAATCGCACAATTTATGCAATTAAATAAAGCGAACGTTTTTGTAAGATTTTACTGGTATCCAAAAAATCGGGAGGTTAGCAACTATGCAAATACATGTAATTTGCGCTTTCACAGTTTTAAACATAATATACGTCGTTTAATTGAATCACTTTGTTGAGTAACATTTTATTCAACAAAGTCGCGGATTTTGAATAAGTCAAAAAATTTTAATATTAACTTTGGTTTTGATTCATAAAAACGGCTAATTTGCTTAACTAGTGATTCATATAAGCGGCAATTATACTAGTTACTTTAGCTCTGGGAGAGGTTTTAACTCCGAACCCCCCCCCCCCCCCCCCCTTTGCTGCGCCAGTGTCTACAACTATTTAAAAGGAGTAAAATATTTTTCTTTGCTTCTATTTAGTTCAAACAAATACATCTGCTACATGTTTAGTTTCTGCATTGAATTGAATCTACCGGCTCTTCTCTAGCAGTACAGATACGATAACTGCAAAATCATCTCAATGTGAAATATGCAAGATGTTTTAGAATGTAATTTGCTCATCGTCGCAAAGACATAATGCAAATAGTATTTCAAAATGTAGAACATTTTTCTTAATTTGAATTAGTTGCAATAAATGCACCTGCTATTTGTTTTTGAACCTATACATGCACTTATACAGGGTGACCAGAAATAAACGCCCCAATTAGAAACTTCGATAATTCATTAACTATAATAAATATGAATATAAAATGAGTGACATTTACATCTGGTAGGTCTTAAATTTCATGTACTGTAAATGTAAATTTAGTTTAGATATCCAACAATATATAGCGCTGCATCGTCTCAAACTACAATAATGCTCAAACTGGCATGTAAATCTGCGTAAAAAAACTAAAGTTCTATTATTTATTCTACTTAGCGATTGAAACACGAAAAGACAATTAAATTTTAAAAATTTATTTGAGCATTATTGTAGTTTGAGACGATGAAGCGCCATCTATTGACGGAAATTTGAACTATTTTTACATTTACAGTACATGAAATTTCAGACCTAACATATGCAAATGTTTCCTGTTTCATATTCATATTTATTATAGTTATAGAATTTTCAAATTGGGGCGTTTATTTCTGGTTACCCTGTAGTAGGTGCATGTGTTTCTTTTGGTGAAGAAGAATACAACCCTTTGAACCTTTTTGCATCCTTTGATTCAATTAAAAATATTTAATTTAATATTTTTTACGACTATTGGGATTGTGTCACTTGTGGCGTCACATCAACAGCTGTGGGGTGATTTGAAACACATACTAATATTGTTTACTTGGTTCGTACTAGTATCTTTATTTTCTTATAAAAAATATATCAGGTTCAAACACGCCGAATTTCGCCTTATTTCAGGAAAGATTATCTATAACAAAATACTGGTATCGAAGAATTTTCTGATTTGGAAATTCCAGGACCCGCATCATGGTTCGTACGGGTCCTTGAATTTCCCGACTGAAAAATTCTTCGGTACCAGTATTTTCTTATAGAAAATCTCCTCTTAAATAAGGCGAAATTTCGCGCGTTTAAACTAGATTTATTTTTCTATTAAAAATACTGGTAGTTCGCCTTGAAAATAACGGTACCCGTACGAACCCTTCATTATGAACCCTCAATTGGGTATATCGAGTCCAAAAATTTATATCTCTTATAATAATTATAATAATAATAATTAAATAGTTTATAAGAAAATTACTAGCTATAATAATTATAAAATTTCAAAATGTTCCTCTGTAAAGTATTGGAATTCTATTTATCTTATTTTCATTCGCTCAAATATGCGCACAATTTTATGCTATTTTATTCCAAAGCACATACGGTCTTGTCCTTACCTTTATGTCTTTACCATATGCTTTTACCTTTAAAATTAAATTCCTGGATGTCTAGTCTTCATAAACATCGGAAATGGAATTTACACAACATAAAATGAAAATTATTATTAAATTCATTTTCTTATATATTTTACAACTTCAAATATTCCAAAATAAGTAGAAAATATGCACTCCTAGAGAGGCAATGAATTTAGAATATTTTTCTTAAATACAGTAGAGCCCCGATTATCCGCGAAGCGATTTTTTTTTTTTTTTTTTTAAGCCAACAATAAGGAAAATACAATAAGCCCTACTAATAAATATAAACAGATTAATTCGTATATTCGAAAGTAATAGAATAATATTACTAGTTTCGGTTGCCACGTTTAAAATGCAGTAGAACCCCGCTAATCCGAACTAATTGGGACCGGTGCGTGTTCGGATTACAAAAAATTCGAATTACCCAAAATTCCGATAAAAATAGAAAAGAAAAAGGTGTTTGCTAAAAGAAAATGTAAGTTATAAGTACGCAGTAATACAATAAACATCGTCTAAACCAGCATCCTAAGGCATGCTGAATAATCCGACAAGACTTTAAAAAAAAAAGTATTGCTTGTTTAATCACTCTTTATGTTTATAATAATCTAATGGAACTTCAGAATAAGAAATTGCGTAACAACTCTTTACAAACGGTACAAAATCTATAAATAGCTCATTCACTACGTCAACAAGGAGGGTGAAGAAAACATTTCTGTAGATGATTTGCGAAATCAAGCTGTTGAAAAGAAAAATAAATTTTTATGATCTGATCTTTTTGCATTAAAAAAAATAATTTTATAGTGACTGGCAAAACAAACTGATGTTCGAGATTTTTTAAGGTGGCTTCTATGAGTAGGCATACAGTGCATGTTTTTATTTTATATTCGTGTACATATTTACATTATTGAATTTTTTTTCTATTCAAGCTGTTTAAAGAGTAAATAACATGCTTTACTGCCATTGTTTGTTTAATTCTAACTTCAGTTTTTTTCTTAACTTCAGATTTTCAGTTTTTTTTTTTCGGATTATCCGCGATTTTTGTTATCCGCGGTGCCCTTGCCACCCAATTCCGCGGATAATCGGGGCTCTACTGTATCTGTATATTGTATGGAAATTCTTTAAATATCGAATCGTTGAACTCGACATTAGTTAAGTTTCTTGGGGATTATACTTTAAAACACCAATTCCGAAGTTCTTAACTGGCTCCTATAAAGCAGTGTTAAAATATTTTAACGACTAAACAGTGTAATCAGCTTTGAGTGGCTTCAAATTTGACTTCAGGTATGCAATAAGTGTCATAATTTTAGATGTTCTATTGGGAATTTCAAACTGTAGTTATGAAATTACTTGGAAATTTTTAAATGAATTTAAGGAATTAATGTAAATAAAAAGTGGTAGAGAAAAAAAATACAATTTATTGAGATTAACATAAAAATGTCAAGCCAACTTGAAAGTACAGTAGAACTGCAATTATCCGAATCAATTGGGACCGGACCTCATTCGGATAATCAAAAATTCGGATAATTGGATTTTTCCTAAAAAGGGTCTATTTTAATTAATTACTGTATGTATATTGAAAATGAGAGAGAAAAACTCTTTTTAAAGAAACAGAGTTTTTAATTAATTAAATGAAAAGGCAACATTTTTACATGTTAAGCGTACTTACAAGGGCTGTACATTAGTACAGTATGTACGTACCGTACTGTAAATAAAAGTCATTGCTTGCTGAACATCTCGGTCAAAGTAAGCTGTTTGACAATCTTCATCAGTTTTCGGGCAGCCAAGTCGGGCATCTGCTTGACAGTGAGAAGTTGCAAGTGGTCACACTCGGTCTGACGTTCCATTCACTTCAATGCAGTTTGAAGGCCGGCAAATGCTTCACTAGCTGATGGTCCCGTGTCTGCTTCAACTTCGACATTAAGGTCATGTTTCTCGACACTTTCTTCTCTCACACTTTCAATAAGTTCATCATCATTTAGAATTTGAAACCGAGGTTCTGACGAATCGCACACCATCCACCCCCTATATATTCAGCACTAACTTCAGAACATCCAGGAATTTTCAAAAGAATGTTTCGGAATTCCTCTTCATCTTCAACTGTGTTCATCTCAAAGGTGGCAAGCCATCTTCATCTTCTCCCGTCTCTTCCCTTTCCTTTTCTTGATCTTCTTTTTCTTTTTTCTCCATTTTCTTCTCTTCTTAATGATGTCCCAATATCCCAATAATGTTCGCGCTGCGCCTACAGTAGTTTCGCGGGGGTGAAGGACAATAGCGCGCGTAGCAGAATTATTATTTTGAAAATCGCAGTACGTTTCTGTCTTATCTGTAAAGCAAGGTAAAGGGCGGTCTAAGCAAAGGAAGTGCCAAAAGCCACAGGATAAACAAAATAAGAGATTAAAATTATGCGTTAAGCATACATTATGAAACACTTTCCAACACATTCAGAATTCATAAAACTTCACCGTTTAATAAAGTAAAAAAAGATGTCTAAATAAACAATTTGTAAAACGCATAACAGATTTGAAAGCACAATTTCATCGATTTCTATCAAAAGTAAAAAAAAAAAAAAAAAAAAAAAAAAAAAAAAAAAAAAAAAATTAAAATGTGAATCTTTTGTGTAGCCCTGTATATGAATTATAGATTTATAATATAACACATAGTATGCTAAAACTTAGTTCGATTAGAAAACGCAAGCACAGTTGAAAATTCCTATTTTAACTATTTTTATTAATAATAACAACAATTTTAATAATAACACTTTTCCTGCAGTGCTAGCACCTATCCCACTGCTATTCCTTTGCTGGCCCAGCACTTACCCTTACAAAAATTTCTTATAGAATTCTATAAAAAAAACAAAGTATTATATAATTATGGCTCTTTTTTCTATAAGCTAGTTTCACCAAGAGCTATAGAAACATCTGTAGAAGTGTCTATAATAGAAATGTCGATAGAAATATTTCATATCAATAGTTTTATATCAGCAGTTTCCACCAATTAACGGAAACGTACTTCGAATGTTTTGTTCAGTCTTGTATGCGATGGGTAGAATTTATACACACTAAGAAATATTTTAAAAAAATGCTTCATTTAAAAACGCGGACCACAAAAGAAAACGCACTTCCAGCAATTATTCTTCATTGAGAGTACTGTACCCGCATTAATTTGTGTGTCCCTGTATATCAATGATGAATGCTTGCACATCATATTTTATGGTAAATATCTTGCAGCGCACCTCAAAGATATATCAATTCCAATATGTTTGAAATGGTGTAACGTGAATAAAATACACCGCAAACTATTTTTCCCCGTACACCGTAATGAAATGGAATTCTTTTGCTATAGTGTCTTTGTAAATGAAAGATGGATGCTATCCATACCATATCGTATAGTAGGCATCTTGTAGAGAGTAAGGATCTTCAGAGAGATATATAAATTTCAATGAATATGAATTTGTGAAACATTATTAAAAGTCAGCAAACGATTTTTCCTCATAGGCCGTAATGTGACGGAATTATTTTAAATGTCCCTGTAAATGAACTGTAACTGCTACAACCCAGCAAAGAAAGAAACAGTGGGCCATCAGCTAGAAAAAATATGGCAGCCAGCAGTGCTATCAGCTGTAAAGTGCAAGGGTGCCATTACTTAAATCTGTAGAAAAGAGCCCGAGCCGAATACAGATGGGCCATCAGTGATGGCCAACAGCAGGCCAGCATTGGTATGCCATCACATTACTTCAATCCGGCACTTTTCCTGCAGTGCTAGCACCTATCCCACTGCTATTCCTTTGCTGGCCCAGCACTTTCCCTTACAAAAATTTCTTATAGAATGCTATAAAAAAAACAAAGTATTATATAATTATGGTTCTTTTTTCTATAAGCTAGTTTCACAAAGAGCTATAGAAGTGTCTATAATAGAAATATCTATAGAAATATTTGAACTGAATGTGGTTACCCTCCCAAATACTGACCGCGCTCGATGATGCTTGGTTTTCGTGATCGGACATGAACAAGTGCTTTCAGCGTACGCTACGATTGCTCGTAGTTTTCAAGCTCTCATTACACTATTTCAAGTTTGTTTCTTTTGTGATTTACGCTCCCAATCATTAAACTGGTATAGAAATTATTCTATTGTATAGAAATCCTATGTATTTTATACGCTTTTTTTTATATTATTGATTCTGAACTGCGTAAATTATGAAAACCGAAATCCTTTGTAACCTAGTAAAACCAGATTTAAGATGAGAAAAAAAAGGCGTTGTAATAAAAAATTTATTTATTTATTCCTTTACTTATTTATTTTGTTGGTGGCAGTGGTGCTATATTTTTTACAGTTTCAAAAAAAATTAGCTCCAGAGCTTAAATTGTGTTAAGGTATTCATTTCAGATTTGTGTTCAAATACTCAATGTCTTCGATATTCGCAGCGCCACCTAGCGTAAGGGTTCCCAGCAATAATACTGCAAAAGTTCGTGCACTTCCATGTAGTGGTGGGCCAGTGCATGAGATAAAATGGATGCCCACCAGAATTTTATCTGATGATTTCCAACAGCAAAGTTGACTGAAGCTGCCCAGCAGTGGTCATGCAGTGGTAGACCATCAGCCAGCACGTCTCCATCATTGCCAGCATCTATCTTGCTGCTGGCCCGCAATTTCCTCTTTGCTGGGAAGCTTCATTTTCAATACCGAACATGCCATAGTATATATCAATAACATATATCAATTTCATGGGAATCCGAATATATTTACGCGAGTTAGAGTATGTACAGACAGACGGGAGAGAGGCAAACTGATGTCATAAACACTTTTCAACTGTATGCTAAAGTGTTAAAAAATACCTTTTCAGAACAGTTTTTTTAGTATAAAGAGAACTAGAAAAGTTTAGACAAAGTGTAAGGAACTCAAGGTCGCTCTTCTTTCTTAATTACGGGGTACTTAGGGAGCTTTCTGTGAACATTTTAACGGTAACATAAAAAAAATTCGCATGATCATAAAAACGAAAAATATATTAGTGTATTTTAATTTATTAGTGTATTTTAATTTATTTACAAAATTTACTCATAAAATTTGTTAATTTTTTTGTAATCATTAAACAACAACAACAACAAAAAATAAAATACAATTTTTGTAATTCCTAGTATTTTAAATGTTGAAACTTAGCTATAAGCTATTAAAAAAGGATAGCTAAACTGCTAAAAGACAAATGTTTTAACAAGTAGATTGTAAAATTATTAAAATAATTTTGAATTCCTGTTGTTCGTAATAAGAAGTAATATGTCGGTTAAAAAAAAAATGCATCATTAACTTTGAAAATCAGTATAGAGTAACATGAAAACTGTTAAAGTTAAGTAATGAATTAAAAATTGTATCATTATGTGCAGCATTTTAACGAAAAGTTAATAATATCCTTCTAATCAATAACGTATTCATTTCAGAAGAACATTTCCACTCTAACTTTGAAAAGAAAAATATTAAAATGATGATAGCTATACTGCTGAAAGAGAAGAGAGTTAACAAGCAGTCTATAAATTATCAAAATACTTTTGAATTCCCTGTAGTTGGTAACAAGAGCGGGGCTGCCACAGGCGACTATTTTTTAATTCTGTCTCGCACCACTTTTATAAAACAAAACAAAACAAAATTCACATACACTTTGACAGCATCAGCAGGAGAAATACATTATAACATTTATTCTTTTAAAATAACGGTGTGAAATAGAATATAAAAATAGTCGTCAATGACAGCCCTGTAAAAAGTAATATGTCGGTTAAAAACGAAAAAAAAAATGCAACAGTAACTTTGAAAATCGATGTAGAGTAACATGAACTGTTAAAGTTAAGTAGTGAATTAAAAATCGTATCATTATTTGCAGTATTTTGACGAAAAGGGATTAATATACTTCTAATATAAAGCATATTCATTTAAGCAAAAAATTCCCTGTCTAACTTTAGACAAAAATATAAAAGAATGATAGTTATACTCAGTGCTGCTAGATTGGGGTTTTTTAATTCAGATTATTTGACTGTCACCACTTTTTAAAAATAGTATAATCCGCCTTATTTTTCAGAATTTTCAATCCATTTCTAAATAAGCCGAATATTTCTATTTCAAAAAAAGCGGTGACAATCAACAATCTGGGGACAAAAAAGTCCCCTATCTGGCAACACTGACTATAGTGCTGAAAAACAAAAGAATTAACAAGTAGTCTATAAAATTATTAAAGTAGTTTTGAATTCCCTGTAGTTCGTAATAAGAAGTAATATATCAGTTAAATAATAAAAGAAATACATCATTAACTTTGGAAATCGATATAGAGTAACACTGTTAAAGTTAAGTAATGAATTAAAAATCATATCATTGAGTGCAGTATTTTAACGAAGAGGGAATAATGTCCTTCTAATCAAAAGCATATTCATTCAAGCAGAAAATTTCCTGTCCAACTTTCAAAAATATCGAAAATATAGTGAACTTTTAAACAATTATTTTCTCTTTAAAGAGAAAAGTTTTAAATCGACTTATAAATTATGAAGTAATAAATTTCCAGAAATATTAGTTAAGATTTAACGAAATGTCTCCGCCTCAAAATTAATTTTAAAAACTTCATTGAAGATTTCAATGCTAAATCTAACATGATTTTAGTTTAAAAAAAATATTATGAAAAGAAGATTTAATAAAACTAGAAAATAGGAATTCTGCCTTTACATAATTTAGTGTCGCCACCGATGAAAAAAAAAATATATGTATATATAAATAGTACAAAACATAATTAAATTTTAAGACTTAAAGAACACATTTTATTTTATGTAAAATGACGTCATTCGCATCCGCTTAAGGATTCCACATTTACGATCCACTCTTAAACATCTACAGTAAATCATGCATAGGACGTCACTATCACAAAATAATACATAAATGCAGTAAAAAGATGACATCATTAAAGAAACTCGACAAAAAAATCGGCTATCTAATGATTCATATGCCTTCATTTGTTTGTAACATTAATATAGATACTTAAAATTAAATATAGTTTATAATAGTTCCCTGTTTTAACAGAAATTTTTCATTTATATTGTTTCAAAATAGCACGTATTTTAACATATTGTATACAGTATATTTTTCGAAAACGAGCACTAAATTTACGTTCACAAACGCCACTGTAAACTAAAACCTGTCGCAACCAACAATAAGACAGGGTGCTTGGATTACACCTTCTTTTTTCGTCCGTATAAAATTTCCGGTACCAGTAATAATTTCTGTCCCCAACTCACAAAAACGTATTTTTACGTGTCCGACATACAATGTATTAACTACATTTTCTTTCAGTTATTATAATAAAATGGCAACACAAATATATGATTACTATTTTAGAACTATTTTTCCTTTATTTTCTACAGAAATGGAGTACTTCCGTTGCCAATATTAAGCAAATGGCTCTAAAAACTACAAAACAATTAATATTTCAAAAATAAATGGAGATACAGTTTTCAAACAAATTGTATAAAAAAGTAAATTATTTCCCAATAAGACAGTATAAAAATTGAAAATATGCGATGCTTAGAAGTTAAAAAAATTGCTATAGAATATTAAATCGTACAATGATACATCTGCTCTGTTTTACGGCTGGCTTATGCAACGTAACGTTATTTTTTGGAGACGACATAAAATAAGCTGGGAGAAAGAAGTAGCATACCGGGGGCTAGTTAAAATTTATTTATTCTAAAAGGTCTCCACAGGGTGTCCATTAAAGAATGTCCCAGTTATAAATTTTAATAGTGTCAGCTGTAAGCTTTGTAGAGTGTTGGTTTTAGGTAACAAATGAACAGTAACTCAAACAGTTTTAGATAAGCGCATGCGCGAGTCGGTTAAGTCGGACCTTGTTAGTCGGCCTTTGTTATTGACTCGCTTGCAGTGGCACATACCCAAAATGGCGAATTCTTAGCGCAAAGTGTTTTGTATTCTGCAATTTGCTAAGAGGGAATCTGTAAATTCAGTTCAACGTGCATTTCGTTTAAAGTTTAATTGTGATACCCTATGTGGCAAAAACATCCGCCGATGATATAGGCAATTCGAAAAAACTGGATGTGGTTGTAAAGAGAAAAGCAAGAGACGACTAAAAGTGTCTATACAAGATTTTGAACGTATCAGAGCATATAACCTGCATAGTTCAAAAAAGTTGTTCGGAAAGCAAGTCTTGAAATTCAGATACCAAAAACGACAGTATGGAAAGTTTTAAAGGGTAACTAAGACTCTAAGGCTTCAAAATTTTCGAAATTTCAATTTTTTTAGATGCTAAACTTCTATCTTTTCTGAACATTTTGATATGATTGTTACCTTGAAATTCCCATTATATCAGAAGTTATAGCTATTAGAATTATACCCGCTCAGTAGCAGAAGCGGAGTTTTCGAAGATTTTAACCCCTTGAGGGGCGGTAGGATAAAATATATCCCACCTAATTTAAACAAGATTCTCATCAGAAAATTTTAACTAAATTTTATATTTTTAACTTTGGATGAAAATCAATAAAATGTTGCTTTTACTTATTTAAAAATAAAATTTTTTGATTATTCCGGTGAGAAATTCATATTTAGAGACATTTTTGCTTGCCCATCAAGGGGTTAAGTCATTTGTCTCTAAATGACGTTTTTGGGCATAACGTGCAGGATATCTCAAAAACTTCTGAATATTTTTCCACGAAGTTTTCAAAACATATGTTTCATGTATAAAACGAACCTAAAATATCCTTTTTATTGTTCAAAATAATATTTTTTTAGGGGATTATACTTTTGAAATTTTCAAAATTTTGTATTAGATAAATACAACTCTGTATTATAAATACGAAAATGTTTTAAATACAAATTTATTTAGGTTCAAGGTAATTATTACGTTCTGAAGTACAAGTAGGCACCAAAATTTTAATTCTAGTTGCAATATTTATTTTATAGTTCTGCGCGTAAGCTGTTATACCAATTTTCTGCTCGTCAAATGTCTGACAGTTTGGAGACCCTATAAATACTAATTTTCCATCTTGCAGTTTTTTTAAATACATGAAATGAAAGCATACTTAAATCTTTTAATCCCAATAAAAAAATATGTTTTTAAATCATATACATTTTAAGCTATTAAATGTTGAATATTGTCTTTTGTTTTCGTTTTTTCCAATTTTAAGAGTCCTGAGACCCCTTAAGAACACGTTTACACATGCGTCTATGCCAGCTACAGTTAGTGGGAAGAATTGGACTTTAAGTTTGTTGTGTGCCGCATAACTAAAGGTGTGGATATTGAACATTTGTAAGGAAAGATAGGTTAGTTTACCTTCAATTTGATGCATGATTTGTTGTACGTAGTCTAAATTAAACTGTTATAATATACATTCGAACCCCGTTAATACGCGCCCTGCTTAATACGCGAAGTTTCTTCGGTCCTTGAAATACGCCTATTTTATGCATATAAAAAAACCCTGCTTAATACGCGAATGGTTAATACACGAACCCGTTTAATACGCGAAATTTTAACAGTCCCTGGAAAGAAAAACCTACGTTTAATACGCGAATGAGCTTGGGTCGAAACAGACGAGGTTTTAGAGGAAATATTTTCACAAGCATTTTATACGGCAATTCTTTAAACTATGAATGCATTTTTTCTGTCAAAATTTAATGCAACCATGAATAGCTTTACTGAAAATACCAATTTCAACCTCTCCCGGTTAAAGGAGAATTCTTTCCCGGCCTCGATTACTTCGTATAGTCAAACAGGCTAGGAAGAGAGAAGAGAAAATGTTACTGCTAACGAGCGCATTGTAAAATAAGCAAAAATGCTGTTTTTCCTTGACCAGAAAGAGCTTGAGAGGTTTCCTCCGATTAGAAGAAAAAAACGAACTTTTCCCACCATGAATGAGAAACTATGTGATACCCCCTCCTAACTTAGAGTGGTAGCGAATCGATAGACTGCGCTGAAATCGCAGATTAAACACGCGAGTCTTCCCATTCGCTGCCATGTCAGCACTGTAATATCTTAAAAAGGAAGAGGGTCGCTTGTCGCTATCGCTAAAATCTAGTCTACGATTTCCACCTGTGCTTTTAAAATTATAATCTAGTCAATACCATGGCGGAAGAAGCAAAACATATTAAAACAAAGGCTCTCTCCATTACTGAGAAGTTACAAATTATAAATCAGTACTATGCCCAGGATGTCTCGAATAAGTCTGTGTTCGCCAAAGAAAAAGTCTTATCGGAGTCAACTTTAAGAACTTTGTTAACCCCTTAATTCTCGCTCCCGAGATATTCTCGGGCTGTGTCTTTTACTCAAATTGTTTGATTCCCACCAGTTTTATAAAATAGTGAAATTGGCTATATTTTAGTATCGTTTTACCTGTCATTAAATAAGGTGAATATTTCTTTTCCATAAAAGTAGTGCCAATAAGCAATTTGAATTATTCAACCGTAATTTAATTCGAGCGTTAAGGGGTTAAAGAAGAGGAATGGCACCGTTAACAAAGCTGTTGTTGGGGGAACAAAGAACAAGAAAATAAAAACCGCCAAGTTTGAGGATATGAAGAAGACCACCCACGAGTGGTTTGTTAAAGCGGGTTCTACGAATATCCCAATAAGCGGCCTGCTAATCCAAGATAAAGCTTCTGAAGTCGCTGCAAAAATGGCACTGCTGGATTTTAATGCCTCAAATGGATGGATGGACGGATTGATTTAAAGCTCGCCACGGAATAAAATTCAAGCAAGTGTGCGGTGAGTCAGCTGCTGTCAACAATGAAAACGTCGATTGCTGGAAAATAAGTGTTCTTCCGTAGCTTATAAAAAACTAAAGCCGTGATATTTACAACATGAACGAATTTGGACTTTTTTACAAAATGACATTCAAGGAGAAACAGGTCATGGGGGTAAACTAATGACCGTCTTACTCTTTTGCTCGGTGCCAACTCTGATGGATCAGACAAATTAAAGTTACTGGTCATAGGTAAATCATGCAAACCGCGATGCTTAAAAATGTCAAGAATCTTCTCTTCCCGTACGGAAGTCAGCACAGAGCGTGGATGACGGGCAACCTTTTTCAACAAGGGTTTGTAATTTTGTCTGACGTATGGGAAAAGAATCGCGCCATGTCTTATTGCTTGTGGAGTCCTGTGACCTGTCCTGCACATCCAAAAGATAACGAAGGTCTGAAGAATGTTCAAGTAGAATTTCTACCTCAAAATTCGACCCGTGTCATTCAGCCCATGGGCCAAGAAATAATTAACAGCGCCAAAGTACATTACAAGTCTCGCCTAGTACAACGATACCTTCACCAAATTGAACACGGCAGCAACCTTTCTTGCTATGTGTATCGTCCTGTTACAGTCCTCGACGCTATGCACATGCTTACCGCAGCATGGGAGAGTGTCACACCAACGACGATTGCAAATTGTTTTTGCAAAGCGGGTTTCAGAAGTAGTGCGGACATAATTTATAAAGAGCCAACCTTGTATCCTAATGTTGAAGAAGACTGGCTAGGTACGCAAGAAACTGCACAGGGAGATTTTGTCGATTTAGACACTTTCATTAATATTCTAGTCACCTCCGAGCTCAAAAGTCTGGATGACATCATCGCCGATGTAACTGAGACTGATAAACCCGATGAGGAGGAAGAAGATGATGAACCTGCGCGTCCGGCCCCCATCCCCATTCTCCAAAGTTACGGACGCGTTCAGTTTTCTCAGACAGTATGCATCGTCACTGGACGAAGGGTCCTCGACGAGCAAGCTTTACCATGACCTGAATAGGGCTGAAAACAACGCGACCGCATGTCAAACAGGCCAATATTGATACAGGGTTTATCCAGGAAGTAATGAGACTGTATTTTTTGCACCAAGCACAAGGAAAAGGAGCGAAGTTTGCGGGCGGTGAGGAATGTAAGCTACAAAGTCTAGAGGATGTCAGTTGGCTTTGAGCCTTTGCAGCACACGGAGACACGCGTTTGAAAGTGGCGTTAGGTTTTCAGAATTCAGCGGAGTGTCGAGAAGCGATACGCCGTAAAGTTTTATGTAACGCTAAACAAATTGGCTACTGAGACTCTTGCCATGTGACGCCTACGGGAAGGATTCTTTGTCCAAGACTCAAGTGTTTCGGTAGAACAAAGCCTTGAAAGACGGAAGAGATGACATCGATGACGAACAACAGGCTGGGCGTCCATCAAGTTCTCAAACTTCAGACAATGTGAATAAAATTAAAGCGCTTTTGGGCTCTGATCGTCGGATGAGTGTGCGAATGATTGCGGAGACGTTAGGACTTACAAAATCGATTGTTCATCAAATCGTCACGGAAGAACTTCAAATGCAGATAATATGTGCCAAGCTGGTTCCTTCAAAGGGATCCAATTCCTCGCAAAACACAGCAACAATGGTACTGGCAAAGCTGGCCCAACCATCATACAGCCCCGATTTGTGACCGCCGGACTTTTTTCTGTTACCTCGATAAAAATCCAGCTTAAAAGGCCATCGATTGGACAATCTGGAGAACTTTCAGCAAAACGTAACGCATTTTCTGAACAGCAGCCCAGTTGAAGACTTCCAGGCGGGCACAAATGGGTGACAGAATGATTGGCAAATGTATATTAATGCAGGAGGAGTGGTACAGATGTCATATTCGCCCCATATTGGCGCGATTTTTTTCTGACGCCAATGTCATATACGCAACGGGTACTTAACTGGCGCCAAAGTGTCGTTATTTTGCTTGATGTGGTAACCCGGATTATGTTGTTTATGCTGTTGATGTTTTCGCCAAATTGGCAACCGAAAAAAAATCGCGCCAATATGGGGCGAATATGACATCTGTGCCGGAGGAGTCTATTATGGCGAATATTATGTGTTTGTAAAATTATCTCCAAATAAACTAATTTTGTGGAATCAGTCTCATTACTTCCTAGACAGATCCTGTAGGGTTACCCGGGTAATTCCTGGTCAACAAGTTTCTAGGGTAATTACTGGTCACAGTCCTTTTCATGTTTTAAGAAAGCTTCACCAAAATGAAAAAAAATCATAGAGGTACTCTCAACTATCCTCATTGGAATTTATTACTTAATTATGAGTTTATTATTTATTTATTTTGGAGAAAAAAATCTCTTTGAAATGGCTTGCTAAATTTCTGTACAATAACATTGGCCTCAGTTATGATACATTTTTACAAAGATCTTTGTCACAACCCAAATTTTAAATATTTTTCTTTTCTTTCTGTTTGGTTCAATTGCCAACTACTTTAGCTATTTAAAAATAGTCTTGAAATTTCTTATGATAATTTAAATAATTTACAGAAGTTGGTAAAATATTACCCCATGTATCCGGGGTAAATCTTGGTCGCTGGGGTAATTCCTGGTCAACGTTTTTATCATCATTTAATTGCTTTTTATTGTCATATTTAGTGATTTTAATTGTCGCAAACCCTTTGAGAATTAACTGCAACCACACTGTTCACCACATTTTAGTTAATTGTAGTTCTTAATAAAGTAGAGTCACCCGTGGTAATTCCTGGTCACTGAGTTTCTGAAGTAATTCTTGATCATTTTCGCTTTTGTTATAAAAATAACAATTTATGAAACTGTAATCTCAAAGATACTTTGAATCCTTTGCTTTGAAATATATTTCTTAATTATTTATTTAGTTGAAATTAAATATTTAAAAATAATATATTGAAAACTGCTATTCAAATTTCTGCAAAAAATCGATCTTGATTTTTACATATTTTACAACAGAGCATTGTCATTCTTGAAGTTTTAATTATTTTATTTCAACTAATGACATATCACAGTCTTTTAAAAAGATTATAAAATTTTCCTCCACTATATTAAACACTTTTAAAAGAAGAAAACAGTAAGTGCTCAGAGAATAAGACACACTCTATGACTGAACAATTTAAGTAGAAATACTATCTCATTGCAAAATGCCAAAATGGTGCATGAAAATATGCATAATGCAATAGAGGAACCTAATTATTATGCTGTGTATTATATTAAGGTCTGTATTGAAAATTTCCTGAAAAGGGAGCCGAAAACTTCAGTTGGCCTAAGCAAAATAAAATTGATAACAAACATTCAGTTATATTTTTTATGGACCAATAAATTTGCAAGTTATTAATATATCCATTCACAGTGGATACTAATGAAGTAATAAATATTGCTTATAAATGTTGTAAAAATGCATAAAAATTCTTTGGCTAATTAATGTTTTGTAAAATGTTCAAGAGTTTTTTTCACATCAAATAACTTTGTATTTATGCCAAAAACAAAGTCTATGATTTATTATTCCACAATTATGAGATGAACAAACCTTTTAGCAGATTGATTCTACTTATTTTATTACTCAGTCATAAAAAAAAATTAACTGTACTACTTTATTTACATGAAAAAGGATGCTGTCCGATAATTACCCCAGAAATGACCAAGAATTACCCCATTTCCAGGGTCATTCTTGGTCATTTTAAAATTATAATTATTTTAATTATAAGTGCATATATATTAAAGTAAGCATTTTATAATACAGCCATCAGAGGGGTCTTATTCCACAAAAATACTGGGAACAATACCTTTAATAGTTTTTATAATAATTAGATGTTGATGCTGTTTGACCAGGAATTACTCCGGGTGACCCTAGCTATTTTACCAAAATTTAATTTTTATGTCATTATTGACTTTATTAAATTTTAACTTTTGCCTTTTATATTTATTTTTTATTATTATCAACAGTGTTCTCTATTTGTTCTGTATAACAAGGATTTTAATTTTGTTAACATTAGTTTTAGTTAAAATGGTTAGCAAAAATTTTTGTGTTCATTTTGTTCCATTTTATGTGTCATACATAAAAAATCTAAATTTAAAAAGACTTCTTGGATTTTTACCTAAGACAATAACACTTATTTGAATTTCCAGCTTTCAAGCGTTCGAGTGCCTAGTAAGCGCATAATGATTAAAATAAATAAAATGTCATTTTATGTCTTGAAAACGCTAAAAATTGCCAAACAGAATGTGTTTACCCGTATAGGTTGTTATTAGATGGACCACGAATGAAAATTCGCGACCTCCGTTTAATATGCGAATTTTGATTAGTCCCTTAATTCGCGTATTAACGGGGTTCGACTGTACCATTAAAACAGAGATATTCTTTTATGGCACCCTGTATAATCAGGGATGAGAATTCTCCAACCTAAATGGTTGATTTTCACCAGTAAATTTTAATAGTATTCTTTGCTTTATTAAACCTCAGAAGTTCTGACATTATATAGGGCGATAAATATTACTAAAATTTATTGGTAGTAATCGGTCATTTGGGTCGGAGAATTCTCATCCCTGTATAATGTAAAACAACTACTAATCTAATAAATCTAATATAATTTTAATTTTCTTAACGGGTTACAACTGATATTCTGCACTCAGTTTATTAACCCTTAAATGCGCGATTTTTTATTTTGTTTCGAAAAAATTATATATGATTCTCCGATAGGTTTATTACACAGGAAAAAAAACGAAAAAAAAATCATAGATACATTTTTCATATAATACGTCAATCTTTTCTTCTGCTGCACATCAGCAATACAAGTAAAAACTACTGTCGTGTGGCTGTTTAACCCTAAAATATTGAAAATTAGTAAATATTTTAATAAGTATGTCCCCAAATACCTTATTTTATATAATTAGTTAATTTATAAAACTTAACCTTTAACCCTTTAATTCCCATGATAGAATGCGTTCTAGAAATTACGTAGTTCGGAGAATCTGACTTTACACCAGAAAGTTTCAATGGTTCATTTCGCTTTATTTAAATACGGAATGTCTGGTATTAATTAAAGCAGATATTGCTATTTTAATTTTCTGGTGTGCATTAGGTATATACGAATTAAAAAAATCTATTAAATTCAAAACACTGTTCTTTGCATATCTGCAGAGCTGCGTACTAAAGGATTAAATCTTAGGGAACAGATCTAGTATTCTGTTAATCAAAGTTTTATACTACAGTTGCACTCCATTTTCTCTTTAACAAGTATAAACAAAAATCATATATGAAATATGTGAAAACTGAAAAGTGATATAAACAAATAACAATGACAACAAAAGAAATATATAGCGATGTAGTATTGTGCATTTCTATAAAAAGCATCAAATCGATAAGAAAATCTCATGGTGTGAAGCATTTTGTTTCTAAAGACACACAAAAATTAACTTTTTATGCACTAATATTGAAAAATTGAAAAACAAACAAGCAGAACGAACAGAAAATATAAAGACTAAAATAATAAACTAAAGCTAAACAAATTTTCTCAGGTAAAATAACACAGATCAGAATGAAGCGGCAAGTGAGTTTCACTATTCACTACAATAAAAATCATCACTACACATAAAAGCTTTTCCACAATGATATACGTATATATACTACGGTCAATTTGATTAATCGGTAATTATTAATAATAACCGGTTATTATTAATAATTACCAAATATTATCCAAATAAACCCGTTAATATGATTCATTTATGGAAATTTGTCAATTTAACCGGTTATTATTAAAAATTCCCAACGAAGTTCTGTCTATGTAATAAATTTGAACTCTTTTAGCTTAAGTCCTCTTAATATACTTGCTATATGAGGTCCTAAGAAACTGAGAGGTATTAATGACAAAATTAAAAATCTAAACTAAGTGAGCAGGCTATCTGGAAACAAGGCTATTTGTTTGGGGGTAAAAAGATATAAGTAATTTTCTTATTATGTGCTGCTTTCTAGAGGTCAACTACTTAAGCTCTTTAAACTACGTAACCTCTTTAATCTGTATTTAAAAAAAATATATTGCACTTCTCTTTTCTTTCACAGTTATTAAATCCAAGAATTCAAAGACTGCTATAAAATAAGCAATAGTTTCACATTTTAATTCAGTCAATTACTATTGAAGTTCTACTTTGAGCTCAATTTACTCGAAATCTAAATTTTATTACTTGTACCCCTTGGCTTCTTGGGTCTTCATATGTTAAAATTAATTTAATAGAAGTCAAAATCTTAAACTTTCTAGTCATGCTACATTTTTTTAGCCCCCGGTACGGTATGCTATTTCTTTCTCCCAGGTTATTTTATGTCGTCTCAAAAAAATAACGTTACATTACATACGCCAGCCGTAAACAAAGCAGTACGATTAAATACTCTATAGCAATTTTTTAAACTTCTAAGCATCGCACTTTTTCAATTTTTATACAGTAGTATTGAAAAAAAAAGTACTTTTAAATGCAATTTGTTTGAAAACTGCATCTTCATTTATTTTTGAAATATTAATTTATTTTTGTAGTTTTTGCGGCCATTCGCTTAATATTGGCAACGGAAGTACGCCATTTCTGAAGAAAGTAAAGGAAAAATAGTTATAAAATATTAATTATATCGTTTTCTTGCCATTTTTTCATAACAACCGAAAGAAAATGTAATTAAAATACGTGCTATTTTGAAAAAATACAAACGAATGATTTCTGTTAAAACATGGAGCATTCATTTTCAATGTTTAAAATTTTCACTTATTTGATTCTGTAATTATAAAAAATAATTATAAAATATTATAAACTATATTTAATTTTAAGTATCTATATTAAAGTTACACACAAATGAAGGCCTATGAATTATTAGACAGACTTTTTTTTTGTCCAGTTTCTTTAATGACGGCATCTTTTTGCTGCATTTGTGTATTGTTTCGCGATAGTGATGCCCTACACTGTAAAAAAAAATTCCGTTAAAAAACGGAAATAGTACTGGCAATCCAGACGCCAGTACTATTTCCGTTTTTTAAAGGAAAATAATTTTCCGTAAATTCCAGAAAATTTTCCGTTTTTTCACAAAACTTTTCCGTTTTTTTTCATATATCCGTATTTAAAATTTTTTGTTTCAAAGGCAAAAAAAATCATAACTTTTCGAGAAATTTACACCTTTATCAATTTCAACGGACAGGTTTATCAAGGTACGTATCTCTAATTTATTCAAATAACAGTAATGAAACAATACTTACCTAGGATGGGATCGAACTGGGGAACCGGCCTCGACGATTAGCGCTCTTATCCACCATGCCATTGGGGACTCGAGTTACGTTTCCAAATATCGTTACTTATTTCAGATGCTTTTTATGATTTAAAGGCACGATGCTAAACAAGGAACATATTTTCGTTGGAGATATTTTTCAATTGAGTGTACAATTCTGAATATTTCCATAATTTTGAAAATTTAGCTTTTTAATTTCATGCTTTATAAAAAAGAAAAAAAATAGTCTTTAAAATATTACGTGCATGAAAGAATGTATTATAAGTAATAATTGCTTCTTTTTTGCAAGATTTTAAAAATGTTATTGTACTATTATTTTTATTTATTTATTTGTATATACATCTATAATTTCGTTATTATGTTTCAGATATGTTTTAAGTTTTATGTGCGAATCCGTTAAGTGAATAGATTAAAAAATATTAAAATTAAAAATAGAATTTTTCATTTTTTTTTAAATAATAATAAGTATTATTTTAAAATCATTATGAAAAATAAACTGTAACATTTCCTTCTCAACTGTCTGAAATTTAAAAAGAATTAATAAAATTTATTTAAATATCAGATTATTTTCTTTAAATATTGTAAAAAATTTTTAAAAAAATTTAAAAACTTTTCATTTAAAAAGAAAAAAAGAAAGAAAAATACTACAGAGTTAAAATACTATATAGTTTAAATGTATACATGCATAGATGGCGCCAAAACTTTTAGCGGTTTTACTTGAAAACCCACGTAAAACCGACACATTGGTAAATCATTGGATATATTTTTAATATAGAGCCACATTTAGCCAATATTGGAGTTTCATTGAAAATAATATCACTTTAAGACAAGTACATACAACCAGTGGTGGATCCACTCGGGGGATCCACTCCACCAGAAGGGTCATGACCGCCCCCCCCCCCCCCCAATCCCCGTTCAACAATCTGAATCGCTCTGGCTCTTTAAAGCTCTACTCAAATCAAAATTAGGTAATTTCTGATACATCCATGAAAATATTTTTAATCTCGAGAAATTTGAAAGTGCACTTATTCTGAAACTATGTGTGATTAAAAAGTGTTTTCTATTTTTCAATAAAAGCAAAGGATCTTTCCAAAAATTCCATAAAAAAATTTTAAAGCAAATTTACGGACGCGAATGCTAATTGCTTCCTCATGACGACATTTCTGTGACTCTGAAGTCCTAAAAATTGGCTTAAAATGCTAACTTGACAATATTTCTCAATCATTCTTCGCATTTATAAGAAAATGGGAAATGCTTCGATTTCTTGGTATCTGAATGAAATCTATATATATATATATATATATATATATATATATATACGACTCCTAATGCAATTTTTTTGTATTTATGAATGAAAATGAATTCAGGAAAGTATCAGAAAAATCGTCAATTTTAATTTGGGAATAGCCTTCAATGAAAAAATTTATCATGAAATGGTGTGACCCCCACCCTTCCCCCCCCAAAAAAAGAGGCATCCCCCCCCCCCCTCAATCTAAATTAAGGGCTGGATCCGTCCTTGCATACAACAATTAATTCCTTCACTTTCCAAACATGACAGTTATTTCTAAACATCATTTAGGGAAATTGCACTGTTTTGAAAGCAATACAGAAACATTCCGTAAAATTTACGGAAGACTTACTGTATTTACACGGATTTATAATCTCATAATGTCAATTATGGAAATTGTACTGTTTTCTTAGAAAGATGAAACTATTCCGTAAAATTTTACGGAAAAGTTTGTGTATGTTGACGGATTTTTTTTACAGTGTATGCATACTTCACTGTGGATGTTTAGGAGTGGAACGTAAATGTGGAATTCTTAAGCGGATGCGAATGACATCATTTTACGTAAAATAAAAGCGTGTGCTGTAAGTCTTAAAATTGAAATATGTTTTATACTATTTATATATACATATCTATTTTTTTCATCGGGGGCGACACTAAATTCTGAAAAAGCAGAATTCCTGTTTTCTAGTCTTAGTATTCTTTGTTAAAAATGTGGATTTTAAAACTGTATTATTTGTTCTTTCATTTTCAATGTTTAAATTTTCACTTAATTGATTCTGAAATTATAAAAAAATAATTATCTTTAATCACTTTCGGCCCAAGCGACTTATTAATAGCACACGTCTTTTGATTGAGTATAATTGTTTCTTTACAATTATCTTTCTTATTGGCTTCATGCAATAATTATGTAACTATGTTGATGTGTATTTTTGATTTTATCTATAAATATAAGGAAATAAACAGCCTTCTGTTTATTTCCTTGTGTGAGGAAATAAACAAGGTGTGTGTGAGTGAGTGTGTCGACAGTGTTCTGAAGAGACCACTGCACGTAGAGCTACAAAATTTAGGGAAAAGGTACGTCTATGTATGAAGTTTTGCACCTCGAAGCCCGATTTTCGATTTTTGATTAGAATTTTTTTATTTAATTTTTTATTTGATTTTTAGCACTTTTTTAAGTTTTGAGGCAATTTTTCCATATAAGTGAGAAAAATATGGTTTCTTTCTTTTAACCAAATATAGTAAATATTGTTCTATTTTCAAAAAAGTTTATTCGGAATTCGTGCAGCGATTTTTGAATTTTTAGCAAATTGTTTATGCAATTATTGAACAGCATTTAATGCATTTCCATGCCTATAAGGAGGTTACCGAAGAGGGACACAGTTCTGTTGCCAAATACCGCCTAGTTTTTCGCCAACTTGGCGGTATATCGCCAAATTTGGCGACCAAAATGAGTTGCCAAAAGTGACGCCAACTTGGCGATATCTCTAATATTTCGCCAAATTCCCATAGACTTCCATTGTAAACCAATATGGATTACTTGCTTACAGAAAATCAACAAACTGAAATATTTTAATGCACCAAAAACTAATATTAACTTGAGGGATTATATTAATTATATTTAAGGGAATCCATGTAAATTAAATTGTGTATAAAAGTAACATGATACAATGCTTAGCATGCTTTCCCAAACATAAATTTTAAGAGAGCCCGCAGGTCAAAGAAATTAGATTTGAAACTTTTATCCAATTATAGTAATTTTTGACTTTCGTGATTTTTTAACTTTTCGTGATTTTAATTCGATTTTTACGTTTCTTCACGGTGTGCTGCATGTTTTTGACATCCCATTGTTGACCTATAATACTAAAATAATTTCTACCTTCATTTCAATAAAGTTTATTCGGATTTTGTCTAACAATTTTCGAGTTTTTCGGGTATTTTGTATATGATTTTTTGTGTATTTTAGCTATTTCCTACAATTTCCCACATTACTGAAAGACGTTGATAGAAGATGGATCAACTTTCAATCTTCGAACACAATATATAATTTTTTTTTCTCTTTTCGAAATTTGTGCAGCGATTTAAATTTTTTTCGCGATATCTTATTGTGATTTTCAGAGCTTTTTCCCAATTCGTGCTGTTTTTTTACGTACCCGAGCAACGCCGAGCAAATTAGCTAGTTATTTTAATAAATATAGGGTTGTATTTATGAGTTCTTACTTCAGTTAGTCTTCAAATGTTTTTACAAATTGCATTTGATCTTTTACAGAATGTGTAAAATACAAAATTAGGATGACCTTCCACTTATATGACGTTTAAGGCACTGAAAACGAAGTTGTACAACTGACAAGTAAAGGTACTATAGTCTGTGGCGGCGAATTTCGATTTTTATACCTACTTCGATTCGTCTCATCGAGCTAAATAATTTGCCACCTCACATATTGGCTATTGAGTTTTAATAATGACAGGGGGCCGGGTCAAAGTTAAAAAGTTTGCATAATGCAGGGCTGCCAAAGGCGACTATTTTTATATTTTATTGGAACCGCTATTTTAAGAGAAAAATTTTGTTGTAGATTTATAGAATTAAAAAATAGTGCCTATGGCAGCCCTGTAATGCGAGCTTCCGAAAATAAAACAGTAGCAGAAAATTCCTTCTCATGCAACTATATGCAGACGTTCCACATGTTACGAAGTGCCTGAAAAACTGACAAAAGAACCGACAAGTTGTGGTTACAAAGATTTTTGCTCGTAATTCGGGAAAAAGTATTGAATGGATGAACAAAGCTAGACGAGGACATCATAACTTGTGAAAACCTGCCTGTCAAGTAGCATACGAATACTTTATCTGCAATTACAAATTCTTATAGTAACAGAAATAATATAACCTTATAGTAGTTATTGGCAATGTATGGCACTGCAAAAACCAGGGTTGGCAGGTTTTTGACGCATGTCAGTTTTTGACAGTTTAAACTGCGGTTTAAACCGTCATGTCAAAAACCCCTTGTCAAAAACCTCAAATACTTACAGTGATCTGAAAAATTTCACATTAAATGTCACACATTAGATGTAATATTTGAAACTCACTATTACTGTAATTGTATAATTAGTATATAGTATTAGTAATAATTACAGGGTTGGCAGGTTTTTGACATGTGTCAGTTTATGTCAGGTTTAAACCATAGTTTAAACCGTCATGTCAAAAACCTCAAATACTAAATTGATCTGTAAAAATTCAAATTAAATGTCACACATAACAACATTACATGTAATATTTTTAATTCACTCTTACTGTATATCAGTAATTAGTACATAGTAAAGTATTATTGTTAAGTACAACTTTTTAACAGGGGAAAATTTTTATTTTTATTTATTTATTTTTTTTTTTGTAAAATTGTGTTTTTCTAAAAAGTAGACATTAAGCTCACCTGAGCTGTACATTTTTTCTCTTACTTAAAATCGTTTTAATTTCGCTTACTTTTGAGAGCTTAAAGCATTAGCTAGCTTTTTTTATGGGGAAAAAAAAACTTAGAAAAGTGTAGATTTTCTTGTATATATAACAAGATAATGTGCATCAATGTTATTCTAGTCTAGGCAATAACCATTCCATTCAAAATTGAAATTGGATTATTAATTTCAAACATTTACAAAATAACAGAAGTAATTTAAAAAAAAAAAGCTTAAAGTCAAAATCTTTTTAAAACATGCTTTCTTTCAATATATAAAAATGTTTTTGATTTTAAAACGGAACAAAATTGGCTCGGTCATCTAAAAGAAAATTCCTGTAAGCACATATTGAAAAAGTGCATAATAGAAGGGATCAAATCACGAAACCATACCATTGTTTGGCTTATACTTTGCATCCCAACCATCAGGGGCAAGGGTTGACTGCTGTATCAGTTGATTCAGCTCGCGCTTGAGCTACAGAGAGAGTTTATGGATGCTTACCCATACTGATTGTGTATGAAGCTAAAGAATCCCCTTTCCAGTCTTCCTAGTTCAGTACTATATAGGGAGGACTCCATTGTTTGGTGGAAAGGTATCACTAAGTGCAACAGCTTTTTGAGCCTGCTTCAAAACTTGCTCATCTAGCAATGCTTTTGCTATCAAGTCCTACTAGCTCAGCATCAATTAAGAGACAGACTGTTTTCTAACGCTTCATACTCTCTAAACTCAAAAATCTTTTGGGTGTAAATAAATGTGCTAAACACGTGGTGTGCTGCAGCATGCTGCGGGGTAAAATTGATCCGGATTATTTAATTGTACAAAATTATTTTCTTCTGGTTGAAAAATCAAAAAAAAAATATTTTATTGCAAATAATATATTTTTTAAATTATTAAATTTCAATAAAAGATCACATAAATCATTGACTTATTTAATGTTTATCTATTGTTAAAATGTTTTAGCGTGTTACATGTATTTGGCAGTTTTCGACGGTTTAAACCAGTTTTCGACAGTTTAAACCAGTTTATGACAGTTTAAACCAGTTTTTGACGCTTGTCATGTCAAAAACCAGTTTTTGACGTCAAAAACCCAACCCTGGCAAAAACAATTAGTAAACTCAAATCTCACTTATTTCTTTGAGGGTATCTGTTTTTCAATGAATGAAATTTTGAAATTTGACCCGGCCGCCTGTCATTATTAAAACTCAATAGCCGATGTGCGAGGTATAAAATTACTAACAAGTAAAGGTACTAACAAGTAAAGGTACTAACAAGTAAAGGTACTAACAAGTAAAGGTCTGTGGTGGCGAATTTAGATTTTATAGGTAGTTCGATTCGTCTCATCGAGCTTAGTAATTTTATACCCAGCATATCGGCTATTGAATTTGAATAGTGTCAGTGGGCCGGGAAATTTCAAAATTTCGTTCATTGGAAAACAGATGCCCTCATAGAAATAAATGAGATTTAAGTTTACTAATTGTTTTTACAGTGCCAATAACAACTATAATGTTATATTATTGCTGTTATTATAAGAATTTGTAATTGCAGTTAAAATATCCGTATGCTACTTGACAGGCAGATTTTCACAAGTTATGATGTCCTCGTCTAGTTTTGTTCATCCTGTCAAAACTTTTTTCCCTAATTACGAGCAATAATCTTTGTAACCACAAATTGTTGGTTCTTTTGTCAGTTTTTCATTCACTTCGTAACCTGCGGAACGTCTGCGTACGGTTGCATGCGAAGAAATTTTCTGCTACTGTTTTACTTTCGCAGCTTGCATTACGTGGCTGTCCCAGGCACTATTTTTTTAATTCTATCACACACCACTTTTATAAAACAGAATTTTTTCAGCTACACTGTGACAGTGCTGAACAGTGCTGAACAGTGAAGCAGCGGTTAAGGGGTTGCCTAGTTGAAGTCAACTTTACACCCAGTCTGATTAAATGTGATGTCTTACATAATGTAGAGCCATTGGGAAAGAAAGAAATGTGTAGTTGTTTGCAACTACTTATAAAAGGAAAAAACTTAAGATATAACTAGCATAGATGCTTTAAAAGTTAAGAGAAAAAAGATTAAGAACTTGGATTTACATAGTGAAATTATATTAAGATATAGGTTTAGCTGCAGTACAAACTGCTGTAATGAAGAGAAAAATAAGTTAGACTAGAAGTTAGCACTAGTTCAGAAAATTACTCACACCAAGACACCAAGCAAGGGCAGGGTCGGCGGTTAAGGAAGGCAGCAAGGCTGCCTACAAAAACAAAAAGGCACTAATCAGAGCAATATATCATTTTTTTTCTATATAATAAAGTATATATAGAGGGTTTTTTTTTTTAAGAATAAGATAAGAAATAAAAAAGGAGAAAAAATTTACTAAGCAATCTTATGCGGTGAACACAAAGCTCACGGGGATTCCATTATTGTGGAATATTTCGGGCGTTTGCGAAGATGGGGCTTGAAGGCGTCATAGTCAGGGAGCCCTGCCACAATATCATTTGGAAGGTCATATAAGGTAGAATAGAAAGTATTTGCAAGGTCTTTAATTCTTTTCCTAAGGGTGATGGTGTTCAGGTCCCTACGGACAGTGGTATTACGTAAGTATCTGGAGGCGCCTCGGACGATGCGAAGGTTTTTATTATGGAGTTTGCTTAGGTTGTCCATAGAGGATTTGCAGGTAAAGCCCCAGATAGGGCTTGCATAAGTAATGATGGGGAGGATACAGGAATTGTAGAGGATGAGCTTGTTGTGGACAGAAAGAGTTTTACTATTGAGAAGTGGTTTAAGGGCAAGAGAAGCTCCGGCGACTTTCCCCCTGACGGAGAGAATATGTTTGCTCCAAGTGAGCCTACGATCAAGGATGACACCCAGGTATTTGACCTCGTCGGACCATGGAATTGTAGTGTTATTTATTGTTAGTCTAGGAGGATAGATAAATTTACGGGAGAAATAGACAGCTTTAGTTTTATTTTCGTTGATTAGAACGCGCCATAGGTCACACCAGTCAAGGAAATCTTCAAGATGAGTCTGCAGGTACCTGTATAGACTATCTGGGTGGTGTCCAGAAGCGTAGATACATGTATCGTCCGCATACAGAGCTAAATAAGTAAGTAATGAGCGTGGGATGTCATTGAAAAATATGTTAAATAACATTGGGCCCAACACGCCCCCTTGAAGGATGCCCGCTAGGATAAAGAGAATTATGGATAATATGTTATTGATGCGGACTCTGAAAGTTCGAGCGCAAAGGTATGAGTATATTAAATGTATGAGTCTAGCACGGAATTTTAGCTTAATTAATTTGTATATAAGGCCTTCGTGCCAGACTTTGTCAAAAGCCTTTGCGATGTCAAGGAAAATGGCAGCAGCAGGGATCTTCGCGTTGAGTTTTTTGCTGAGAAACTCAACAACGCGAAGGAGCTGGTGTTGGGTTGAATGTTTTGGGCGAAAGCCAAATTGTTCAGGCATAAGGATGTTGTTTTGCTGAATAAAGTCCTGCAACTGGGTCCTAATGACACGTTCAATGACTTTACTGAGAGAAGGAAGCAGAGAAATAGGTCTGTAGTTAGTAGGATTAGAGAGATCAGTTCCAGGTTTGGGTATGGGTGATATGATAGAGAGTTTCCAAGGTTTCGGGAAGTAGTTAAATTTAAAGATAGCATTAGTAAGGTAGGTGATACAGATAATACAGTTTGGTGGAAGATTTTTAAGAGCAGTGTTAGAAATTTTGTCGTAACCTGGGGTCTTGCGTTTTTTTCAATTTTTTAATAATATTATGTATTACAATAGGCTGAATTGTAGGGGGGGGGGTCATCAGGGGGGACGGCTAGGAAATTGCGAACAGTTTCACTAACCTCATCAAGTTGCTCCTGGCTAGCGAGGTTTGGGCTCGGAGAGAATTGTAAAGCGTAGGAATTGGCAAGTAGGTTTGCTTTATCCTGGTCAGTATATGCATAGTTAATATTATTGTCCGAAAGAGGTGGAATGGGATAATATTTTTTATTGAGTTTACGTTTGATTAGCCAAAGAGAATTATCCTCGCTAGCAAGATTTTTGAGGAAATTATTCCAACTTTTTTGCTTTTCTTTAAAAAGGCAATTTTTGATTCTATTGTTAGCTCTATTGATAAGGGGTTTAAGGGAGGGGTCTCTAGAATTTTGAAATTGACGCCGGAGTTGGTTACGGTGTTCAATCAGGTTATAAATATAACGGGGAGGAATGAATGAGTTGTTATTTTTGAAGGTATTGAAGGTAGCATGGTTTTGGGCTTCAATAATTTTAGAATTTAGAAAATCCACAGCATCATCAATATCAGTTATGGAGTTAATTACGGGAAAAGTAATGACTTGATTATCAAGATGGTTGGTAAATTTTTTCCAGTCAATGGCCACGGAAGGAGGCGGAGAAATAGGGTTTATTATATCAATTTTGAAACAGACAGGGTAATGGTCAGAGGAAAGATCTTTAATGATAGTAGAGGTGATAGGATAGGGAAGATTTTTAGAGATAGCAAGATCAATTATGGAATCATGGGTATTAGGCGCCGTGCTTATGTGTGTAGGAGTATTAGGTGCGTGTAAGCTTAATTTAAGGTGTTGAACAAGATTATGAAGAGAGGTACCCGGAGGAGAATTGCCGTGACAGTTCCAACGCCTATTCCTGGCATTATAGTCGCCAGCAAAGAAGCAGTGTTGGTGATGGGAAAAGAGTTGAGTTAAACTATTAACAGGAAAGTTACCAGTAGGTGGTGCGTAAATTGAAGCTAAGTGAATATTAATGTGGGGAAGCTGAATGACTATACTAGTGTATTCAATGTCAGTAAAAGTAGGACTGCTATAATGATAGTGGGGGATATGGTGCTTTATGTAAATTGCAGTGCCGCCTCTCGGGGTGCCGTCTGAGCGGGGTGAGTGAAATAGCCTATACCCAGGAATGTTAATATTAAAGGTACGGCTGAAAGTTTCCTGTAAGAAAATGACATCAATTTGAGGGTTATCAGAAATGAAAAGTTTAAGTTCATTTAATTTGTGATGTAAAGAGTTGCAGTTCCAAGAGAGGAAGATTAAGGAGGAGAAGGAAGGGGAGGAATTACTCATTATTGGGTGAGTTAAATTCCGTGGCCAAGCTGTCAAAAGCGTTGATAATTATAAATATTTTTTGCATAGGATTATTGCAATTTTTTGAAAGTCTAGCTATGTTTTGGAAACATTGAATGAATTTATTATATTTAAAGATTTCTTTCATCTCCTGAAAAGTTTTAAGGATATCTTTTAGATCAGTTATATAATTAGAGCTGTTAGAAGTTTCAGGTGCTGCAGTTTCAGGGTCTTTTGGCTCTTTTTCGTTTGATTTAGTAGTTTCAGGTTTGGGTTCTGGAGTTGCAACCGTATCTGGGGCTTTCTTAGTAACTTGTGGGGCTGAGGCTGGTTTAACATAATTGTAGCTAGCCATTGTTTGGGCCAGCATGTCTGGGATAAGAGTGGGCTAGTTTATCTTTTGGGGAAGATTTTGAATTTTGGTTATTTTTGTGAAATTGGGGGGGTTTTTGGACAACCACGATAAGTAGCCGGGTGGGGGCCAGAACAATTGCTACATTTGGGAGTTATCTTTCCAATCTTGTCACAGTCCGGGGTTAGGTGCCCTCCTGAGCATTTGGCACAGCTTGCAGGGAGGTTGCAAATTTCTGAGGAGTGGCCAAACTTTTGGCAACGGTAACATTGTTTTACAATGCCCGTGCCTTTAAATCGTTCGATAGCAACTTTTATATAACAGATTTTGGTTATTTGATAGATTTCTTCAAATTTTGCTCTTGGCAGGATGTTTACTACATACAGGGGCATTGGTTTGCCAGTTTTCCTGCTCTTCATCATAGAAGCTCTACTAGTTATAAAGTTGTGTTGTTTAAGTTCATCTATGATGATTTGTGGGTACGTATAGCATGGGATTCCGCGTATTACCACTTTCCGAGGGCGCTGTTCCGCACGGCTCAGGGTGGTGTAAGCTATTACATTAGTATCTAGGTATGCTTGGGTTTTGCGGAAGTCTGGGTCATTTTTGCAGTGGACTTTTAATAGTTCACCGTCCATTTTGATAAGTGGGTTGGTCTCATTTTGCTCTTTTATTTTGGCAGCAAGTTCGTGCCATTTACCCTTTATTTCTATGTAAAATGGGTGGATTTTTGTTTTAGGGGTGGTGGGTGAAGCAGAGCCACCGACTGCGCCGCCTTCAGATGAATTTGGGATTTCCATATCGGTATTTTCATTATTTTCTTTAGTTTTATCTGCTAACATGGCATATTTATTAGCTAGGGGTACGCTACTGGGTTCTTTTCCGGGTAGTATTTTTGGCAGGGAGGAAGCCCTCATTAGGGTTCACCGCTATTGCCTTTAAGTTAGTTAATGTTTCAAATAGGTCTAAGTTATATTTAAAGATAAAAGCTTTAAATTCTGGTAAGTTACAAAGTCTTTGGGGGTTAAATGGCTCTGTAAATAAAAACATCACAGAAGATAAAGTGTTACTCACATTCTTTTGCAAGTCTTCGCGGCTGGAGTAGCCTGTCTCATTCACCATTCCTTTGATGTGGGTGTCACATTCTATTAGGAAATGCTTGACGATTTCGCTTTGTTTCTCATCCGAAACTGATGGGTATTCGCTCCATGCAGCAGCGAGATCAGATGGTTCTTCACCTTCAATCACACGCTGACAACATCTGCAATAGAAATTTACAACAAAAATGTTCTCTTAAAATAGCGGTGTCAATAAAATATTAAAATATGCGTTTTTGGCAGCCCTGCATTATGCAAATTTTTAACCTTTGACCCGGCCCCCTGTCATTATTAAAACTCAATAGCCGATATGCGAGGTGGTTGATTATTTAGCTCGATGAGACGAATCGAGCTATAAAAATCGAAATTCGCCGCCACGGACTGAAGTACCTTTACTTGTGAGAGACTCGTATAGTACATAAGAGATTACACACTATTATATCGATTTCACCTCATGCATGCATTAAAATAAATAACATCTGTTAAAAATTAATTTTTGTTAAATAATGTTTAAACAAAGTACAAAAAATTAAAAAAAAATAAGGTACAATAACTAATCTGTTTTCTATTTTGTAAATTTTTAAATATGGTATAATATCAGTTTGTTTTTGAAGCGTTGATGTGTTTTTGTGATGCACAGTCACAGGTCGTACCGACCCAGTGTGTAATGTGTGCGATGAACATAGGTACCAAAATAGTAAAGGCATAAAAGATTTCAGTTAATGGGGAAATATTTCCAAAAAGAAAAAATCCCTAATTTAATTATATTAAAATATGTTACATTTTCTTGATATTAAGTTATGTTTTGTGGATTTACTTGAGACAAATTTACATATCATTTAATTCTTTTTTAAATATTTTTTTTTTTATTCTTTGATATATACTTCTACACTTCTTTTTTATACATGTTTCAGTAAAAGACATATTCATTACTATGCTTAATTAATCATATTGACCGAACTTCATTGGTAATTATTAATAATAACAGGTAAATGTGATTAATATGTAATATTTATTAAATTTACCAAAAGAAGCGGTTATTATTAATAATACCAGAATTTGTCATATTGAACGTAACATATGTTACATATTGATTGGTATCAGAACAAGATGAAACGAAAATGGCGCCATGGTATGCAGAATCACAGTTAAAATTCATTAATTATCCGTCAGATGATAAGAAATTTAACCCTTTGCCATCGAAGTAGTCCTTCCGCGAGCAGACAATTCTCCTACATGAATTTATTCAGTTGGCACCACTTTTTGTTTAAGAAACATTTGTAATTCAATTTAACAACATGAATTTCAGTTCCCGTTAGTCTTTTCATAGCGTTACTGTCGGGGATGTGGGGCAATGGCCCCAGGCTCCTCGGTAAACCGTCAGAAGTAGTAGGGGGAAAATGTACTTTTAAAATAAAGTGGTGCAATGATAAAAGCTAATTTACTTTTTTAGGAACAATATGTATTAAACTACAGACTAACAAAATACTTTCGTCAATATTAAATTTATTTATAAGAAGAAATTTGAAGGCAAATTGATGGTTCATTTTGTCTCTGACAAGGGAAGTTTTTAACTTTATAATAAATTCAATTGCTTGCCACTTAATTAAATGAAAGTGTAACAAAAGCCATGCCTTGAAAGTATTTCAGTTTATTTTACGAAAAAATTATCATTCAAATGAAAATTGTTTTTGATCTGGTAAACTTTTTTTTCAATATGCCATAATAAACTCAAGAGTATAAAAGAGCCAAAATAAAATCAAAAAAGATTTTCTTTGTTCACACATTAGTAAAAAAGTACAAAAAATGAAATACATTTTCTCACAAGGGATGCGGCATTTAATCATTTTAAACTATGTTGTGGGGATCATATCCCTAATTATTCTGGTGAAAGGTTTTCTTCAAATGGGCCTTAGTTTTTGAGAAAGTGGGGGTCAAAGTTCAGTATACGTTCAAAATACCCATTAGGTTAGCTTTTTACACATTCTCTTGATGCGTCGAAGTAACGCATGCGTTTCCTGTGCCACTGGCGGAGAGTTGGATGCCACCTTATTCATTAAAAAAGTATAACAATAATTTGATATTTTTCACACGTTACAAGTGTTACGATTATAAATTTAGCAACTTTGACCTGCTTGATATTTTCTTATAAATTACATTTACATTTTCGAATTTTTTCTGAATATTTCAATTTTTTTGTAATTTTTAAACTACTTTTTCTATTGACAAATATCTAAATTATTAAAACAATAAAACTTAAAAAAATTCCATAAAATCAAAAGAATATATAGCATGCGTTTCCTTTTCCGAACCGGTTCCAACCAGTTCCGAAAGTGAAAGTAATTTAAAAAATATCTTACACCTAAATTAAAAAAGTAAAAGCTAGCCCGGTTGTAGATCGTTCTCAGATATCCTACGCAAAAAAAAAAATCATTCTAAAGATCTAGAAATGTAGATTTAAAGAAAATTGCTCCTTTTACAAGCCTAATAATACGAATAATTAATGGGAGAGAATATAAGAAATATAATGAAACCCAAGAATCCAAATGAAACATAAGAATATGGGAAAGAATGGTATATAATTAATGATTCCGAGATTATTTTTAATTTGCCTTATGGACATATTTTTCTTAGCATTAATCTTTCATTTTTTTTTAAATCAGTAAACACTTATTAGATGTAACTTCCAAGATATTGATATTCGGACGAAGTTGTTATTTATAGTATGTACTCGATATATTTCTCACTGTGGTTGATTCAAAATTCTGGAAATTTCCTTAAATGGTTTTATTTAAGATTTTAACTTATACGACTAAAAAATTTCCTATTTTCTGAATTGCGTAGCTTTCTGGATTTTAAATAGCCAACGGAAATTGAATGTTTGATACTTTACTGTTCAGGAAAAACGGTTGGTAGCTTGGAATGGGTCATAAGCAGAGTTGCTAAGTCTCCGTCTTTTTTCACACCACTATTATCTTAGAAAAAATGTTGTTTTTTTAAATCTTAAATTAAATAAAAGAATATCTTCTGTATTTAAATACTGATATCCAAAATGCCGGGGACATGGCAGCTCTGCATAGATGAAAACTAATCCATCTTTTTTGTTACAATGTGCATGTGTCAAAACTTTTGAGACAGATTAGTCTTTATATGTTTTTTTTTAAATAGCTTGTGCTGACATAACCATTCTAATATCTTTACTAAGTTGCACTTGAATTCTATTTTGAGTATTTATTTTGAAATTAGTTCATATCCCTCCTTCCAATTTTACTATCAGTATGTGTGTCTAAATTTTAAAGATAGATTTTAAACATTATTAGTAATTGATAGGTACCTAAATTTTTGGCAGCTATACATATATATGTTTTCGCTCACAAATAGATTGAAATCTCTTTAAACAATTGATGTAGGAATAGTTTATATCTTCGTGTACTATTTTTAAAAAAATTATCACGTTTTATTGACATCAATTTTATTTTCTTCTCTAAATCGATTTTTGATAAAGGTTTCAAAATAGGGATTTTCGGGTATAATATTTGTAGAACATACGTGAAGATCTATACTTTTTATAAACATTATGCTTTCCCTGATCCATGAACTGCAAGTAAAGAATAGTTATGTTAACGATATACTTCTTTTAAATAAAAGTATTTGATGGTTCTATTAAACGTAAATTTTCAGGATTTTTCCAAGATCTACTTATGCACACTTACTTATGTACATACCTATATGCTATATATCTATATACTGAGTAGCAAAGAAAATAATTTCGATTTTCTCAAATAAATGTCATTACAGGGCTACCACAGACGTCTACTTTTATATTCTATACGCACCACTATTTTAAGAAAATAAATGTTGCAGTATATTTCACTTGCAGGTGTTGTTAAATTGTATGTGGACATTTTTTGTTTTTTTTAAAAATGGTGCGAAATCGAATTAAAAAATAGTCGCCTGTGGCAACCCTGTCATTATGTTTCTTTTGAATGCCTTCTGAAAGTCATATGATAGCTGTCATTTATTGCTAACTTTCGAAGAAAATTACGCATTTTAATAATTTTATTTCCAGTTAATTTAACACGTTAACCCTTAAATGTACAGTGATGCATACTTACAGGACTTTCTATTTAATTCTTGGCAACCAGTATATTTATATAGAAATATTAATCGTGTAAAAATTATAAAAAATATAAATTTAAAAATCTGTCTTAAACGTTCTGGTGTAAAATGTTTAATATAAGAGTAAAAACATAATTCTAAAAAATTAATTTAGGCATTTAAGGGTTAACTTTTAAAAAAATAAAAAAATGTATAAAATAAGGTATTTAGTTGCATACTTATAACCCCTTTGAGAGGCGCCGTTTGCAGTCTGCAAACAGTTAATTCTAATGCCTAATTTGCCAAATGGCACCAGTAAATTTTTAGTACAATTTCGATTTCATAATATACGTGAATAAAAGCTGTTGATTATTTTTAAATAAATTTGTTTGTTAATTGCGGTGCGAATTACTTATTTGAACATTTTTTAATCAAAAATGCCTTGCCCCTGAAAGGTTTAAAACATTTACTAATTTGCAATATTTTAGTTTATACTTGCATTGCAGATGTGCAACATAAGAAAAGGTTGACGTATTATACGAAAAATGTATCTCTGATTTTTTTTTTCATTATTTTTCCTGCGTGATAAAACTTTTTGAGAATCATATATATATTTTTCGAAACAAAATGAAAAATCATGCATTTAAAGGTTAAATGCCGCAGATTGTAGCAAAGTGGCTAGATTTGTAGACATTGACAAAGCAGTTTTCAGTGTTTATCTATCGGGTTCACAATTCGGAATTCCTCATTAACCCCTTAACCCCTTCGGGACGGGAGCCTTTTACGAAATTTTTAATCTTTTGTCACCGTTTTTTAAGAACAGAAATTTGTCTGTTCTTGAATCGAGAAAATGCGCTGATTAAATAAGGCAAATTTTACAGTAAAATTTTACTGGTGAGGAAAAACAAGGATTCTGAGCGCTTCATGCGGCACGTATACGTGCCGCTCGTCCCCAAGGGGTTAACCTACGATTTACTTTTAACAGCTCCACGATTTGGCAAATCCATAGCTACCACTAAAATTTAATAGAGATTTTCGCCTTGCATAATCATGGAATTTTGACGATTAATTTAAACTATATTTAGTGTGAAATTTTAATGGTAAGAAGAATTTACATTTGGCTCGATCATCGTACGCGGGCTATGCCCGTCATTGTAGGTTAACCCCTTAATTCTCGCTACCGAGATATTCTCGGGCTGTGTCTTTTACTCAAATTGTTTGATTCCCACCAGTTTTATAAAATAGTGAAATTGGCTATATTTTAGTATCGTTTTTACTGTCATTAAATAAGGTGAATATTTCTTTTTCATAAAATTGGTGCCAATAAGCAATTTGAATTATTCAACCGTAATTTAATTCGAGCGTTAAGGGGTTAATAAAGGAGCAGAGTTCCCAGTTTGACCTCCATTTTTATTTCGAAATTTCACATTCATACCGGAAATTTTGAAAGTATAATCTTTACTTTAAATAATAACAAAATTTCTGACATTAAATATTGCAAAAAATACTATTTCTAATTTCTGGCAGGAATTCGGATTTTCTGAATATAAACCGAGGACAAACTGGCAATACTGTAATGGAGGAGAACCTAGTAACCAACGTGAGTGAACTCCGAACCAGTTGGCAGCTAGCTTAAATGATTACTCTCAATCGGAACTCAACAGCATCCGATCTCGCTTGAGCATAACGATTCCTACGTGGTTAATGGTTTACGAAACTTTAATGTAATACCTAACTAAATGTACTATATATAAATACTGGTGTAGGAACATTTATTTGTTTTAATTTTTTTGTTATACGTCCACAATTAAGTGACCGTTGAGTAACGCTAATGGTATATGGCAGGGACGGCGAGCCTATGGCACGCGTGCCATAAGTGGCAAGCTGCAGATTATTTTTGGCACGGCATAGATTTAAGTTTTACACCAAAATATAGTAGAATTTCACAAAATGCATTAATTGATATAGATGTTGTCTGTGTCACTTGAATCCGATTAGTTCGGTTGGTTGTGATTGTCACACAAATTGAAGAAATTGAAATATAACTTAATTTATCCGAATCTAGCTTAATATTGGCTCAGAAAATTTTGAGAATTAGAAGATTATCGCTAAACAAAAATTAAAAGTGTAATAAGCAAAAATACTGATTTTAAAATTATAACAACTTGCAATTCAATTCCAGACACTAAAAGCTATAGTTTCTGGCGCTTGCTATTTTGACATTTTTTTTCTGCAAGACATTCTTTTCATAAAAGAAAAAAAAAATGAAAAATTCAACTAAAAACGTCTTGTCAAGTGAGTGCAATTAAACTTGCATTCTATCGAAAATAACTAAGTAGAAAGCGGATATAAATTATTTGGCATTTAAGATGAGACAACAGAAATAATATTTTAAAAATAAATTTCTACTGTATAAGATCAAATATCACCTGTATTTTTTTAATGCTAAAACAAAATTTTAAGTAGTTTTGATTCATTATTATTTGATCCATTAAATGTTTTTATTGTTGGCACGTCATGATCACGTAAAGTATATTTTTGGGAAAATTTGGCACGTGGACGTGAAAAGGTTCGCCATCCCTGGTATAAGGTATGGTTTCACAGGTATTTATGGTATGGTTCTCTTGAGTCAACCAGGTCGAGTTCTACTTGAATCGATAGCCCTTCAAAGATGCATTTCTCTAAAGTATAACAGGGTTCGTACGGATACCGTTACTTTCAAGGCCCAATATCAGAATTTTTTTTATAGAAAAATAAATCTAGTTTACACGGACGAAATTTCGCCTTATTTCAGGAGAGATTTTCCATAAGAAAATACTGGTACCGAAGAATTTTTTAGTCATGAAATTCAAGCATCCGTACGAACCCTGGTATAAGCATACATACTTGAATCCCATGGCGTGTTATGACTCTTGATGCGCGTTTTGGAAAAGCGTGCATTGTGAGGAAACTAGTTGTCGAATTTCACCGAAAAAATTAGGGATGTGTAATATTACCATACAAATAATGGATATTTTTTCAGGTTTGTTTCAACAAAAGAATAAGCTTTATTATACCTTCCTTTATTTTAATTGAACATTTTAATTAAGAACACATTGAAATATTTCATTGACCATCTTAATCTTTTTGCCGCAAATACTATTAGGTATGTTGTACATTTGACGTAGGTTTCTACGCAGGATTCATCATACAATAAATAAATAAAAACTTATTCCGGGTGGTGGGGATGCTTCACACCGATCTTACATTTATTTATAAAACTAGTGCATTTTGTACTAGTTTCAAATCAGCGCAGGGTGCATGGAACATCACAGAAAATATTAATCATGTAATCCATAACTGATTGTTATCGTTAACTGAAAAATATATTTTGACATCATACAAGCCGCAAACAATGTTGCCAAATCTGGCGGGTTTTTTATGCTGAAATTTCGAGTTCACACCAGAAAATATTTAATACTAATTTTCATTTCCCCCCCCCCCCCTCCCAACTTCATGTCTATTCTCATATTTCACATGGATCCAAAGTAGGATACAAATTAAGGATTCTATCCCAAATAGGAGTGGTCACACGCCACGTAGCGGACGGGGTTGAACTACAGCGAAACGCCTAATTGTTTTCTTCTTTCCGGGTAAACTATTGGTTGTATATCTATGAAATTACTGGTCAAACGCAAACATCGTGTTTTCATTTGTTTGTAGTATTTATATCTTGTCAATGTAGAATATTCTATTCTCTGTTATTCGCGAGTATTTAATTTATTTATAATAGTTAATTACTTAAATAAAAACAGTTCTTTTTAGAACTAATATTATTTGTAAAAATGTCAAAAAGTTGGCCATCTAATAGCTGTAGTTTCCTTAATTGTAAGAAAAATTATCTTTTTGATAGAATCTCTTTCGTTTTCTAAAAGAGAAAAACAAGTTAGTTACGTGTTTTTATTTTATAAAAAAGATAAAATATCATTTAATATATGTACTATCAAATGTAGCTGATTTAAATACGCTCAATGTTAATTATGTTTTTTTAATGTAATCAACAATGACGCATAAAAATTAGTTAATATATGTAAAAATACAACTTTGCAGTCTCATTTTTTACTCAATTCCTGATGTTCTAAAATCATGAAAATTATATACACGGATGTATTCCCGATGAGAATAAATTTCCTAACATTCTCTTGATCGAATTGCACTCATGTTATATAAAATACAAATATTTCATTCATGTAATTTAAAACTCAATTCACTTTACATTCGGATCCACTTTAATTTAAAATGCATACATAAAATGTTGCACTATTAAACCAGCAAGTATTGTTCATTTATTTGATTAAATATTTTGAATATTTATATATTCTAGATAACAGCTTCAATCATTTTTCTAAAACCGACAGATTAGATTTTTTAAATTATTTTTTTTTAAACAAACAAAGGCAGTTATAGAATGCCTGTTAAAAATTAAATCACAAATTTCAAATCTTTACTCACGCACGGAAGATATGGATTATGTTTACCAGATATATTGCAAAATATTTTTGTTAGAATTTGTTTTGATAAAAATATGCATATTAAAAAAAATAGTCACAGTGTAATTTTCGTTTCGGGTCAAAAGTCGATAATGTTTTTGTAGCATTAATGCCCTTTTTCTCGAAACTAAAATGATAATGTGACTATTTTTTATGCACAATTTCATCAAAAACCAGGGTTCGTACGGGTACCGTTATTTTCAAGGCCAAATATCACAATTTTTTTTATAGAAAAATAAATCTAGGTTAAACGGACGAAATTTCGCCTTCTTTCAGAAAAGATTTTCCATAAGAAAATACTGGTCAGAAGAATTTCTTAGTCTAGACATTCAAGCACCCTTACGGACCCTGAAAACAAACTGTGACAAAAATATTTTGCAATAAATCTGGTAGACAAGATTCATCTTCCGGGAATGGTTAAAGATTTAGTCAATATGCGCAGGAGATGCGCAGATGGTAGATATTCATTCATATATGACGTCACACTAAAAGCCCGCGTATTTGCATTATGAACTCCATCCACTAGGTGGAGCAGCTGTGTCAATTTTGCACCCGACAAGCCTTACATTATTCCATCGTTCTATCATTATAATAACCAAAAATAACTATTGAAACGTTTTAAGGAGAATATAGGATTTCTTAACGATAGTATTATAAATCATGCATGAATGCGTCAGCCGCCTGTATAGTGGTAACTCCTTGAGGGTCGGTGAGATATATTTCCATCCCACCTACGATTAATGAAGATTTGCACCAGAAAATTTTATTAAATTTTACTTTTCTAACTTTGGTGGAAAAATTGCTGTCCTTAATTTGCAATAAATATTTTTGCAGATTCCGGTGTGAATTCGACATTACAGAAACACAAATACTTGCCCCTCATGGTGTTAATAGAAAAAAAAACAATAACATTAATTGTATCGAGTATTTTTAAGGAATAATTAACAATCAATCTTCATTGCTGTTTTTTTTATAACGGGGCATAGTTGCCAACATTCCACTAATCTTCCGTAATGTCTGGATTAATTTGATCCAGGTTAACCACTTTTCGAACCAGAAAGTTTATTTCATGAATGCTTATTTATTTAATTCCAGGTTTCTACATGGAACATATTTAATTTCATTTCTTAAAAAAAAAATTCTGGATCAAAACGTATTAATCCAGGGTCAAAATAACGCAAGTATTACGGAAGATTAGTTTGAGGTTGGTACCTATGACAGTATTTATGTTTTCAACATCGAATAGCCTTCTTCATAATTTCGGCAAGACTGGTATATTTGACAGATACCAAAATGCAAAAGACATAACAGTATAATAGCAACATGAGAACAACAGCCGATCGTCCTATTCCCTTTTTCTCATTCGCATTAATGGCCTTTAATGGCTCATTACAGTTAAATCAAGATGTGTCTTGTCTAGCAGAAATGATGGATGAAGACAACACAATCGATCTGCAGTACCTAAAAGAAAATAATACTCCCTCCGCCCTAAATTTGTTGCGACATTTAGGTCGAAAATTTTGTCCCAAATTAGTTGCTACATTTCAAGTGGGTGGAGTCAAAAATAACTTCGGATGCAGGTTAGTAAATCGACACCATTTTCTGAGGACTTTACCACAAGTGTACCATAAAGATCATTTTCTTCCTAAAGACTTACCGATTCATTAGCTAGAAGGTAGTTTTATCCGATTACTGGAGGAAGAATCCTTACAAAATGGGGCGTGGCTTAAGATCGTACGAACCCTGGAATTTTAAAACTAATTTGGTACTTATTTAAGGAGAGACAGAGGGAATGCTTGGTAAGAAAATGTTGTTGATGCACCCTGAAATCTCTGAAAAATGTTCAAACAAAATCACAAAATCATCAGTATCAATAATCAGTACAAAAGTAATCAAATATAGCGACTAATTTGGGACAGAGGGAGTACTATTATAAAGTTCGAAGTAAGATTGGGCCATATACGCAGTAGTATCTATGCTTGACTACACGCCAAATTTGATCGGATACTCGGACTTTAAAAGTCATTACTGTGAATATGCAAAGGGCAGGGTGGTCGGTTGTACGATATGGCAAGAGGAAAGAAATCTTAAAATCTTATTTAAATTATAATTTTAGGATTTTTAAGTTAATTTCTCAGCATATAATTAAAATTTAGTTAATTTGAAGCTATTAATTGATTAAAGGACATTTTAAAAACAAATATACATATATTACACTTTTTCAAATTTTTTGGTGATTAAAATATTTCGTTGTTGAACTTTTTTAGCCAAGATCTGGTTAACATCCGGGCAAACGTCCACCATTAAATTTTAACAGAAATTTTCGTCTTATTTAAACGCAAAAAATCTGTTTTATTCACTCCCACAGTGAACCAAGCCTGTAAACAGACGACATATCGTCGGTACCATGTCAAACTATCCAATGTGAAAAAAGTGGGCTACTTTATTTTTAATTCAGATTTCTTGATTGGCACCACTTTTCTGAAATGGTGAAATTCCCCTTGTTTTCGCCTTAATTAATGTCATTAAATAAGGTTCAATAAGGTGAATTTTATTATTTCAAAAAAGTGGTGCTAATCAAGAAGAGTGAAAAAAACAGATTTTATGCACCTACAAACAGAAAAATTTCCACTTTCATTTGTCCGTTCCTCCTCCTCACCCAAAATACAGACAAGTCACCAATCTAACGTAAAAATTACCTGAAATGTTTCAATCTAAAACTGCCTTTTTCTTCATTTTACAGGGTGTTCCGAAAACTGCGCTTCGTTTTATATTTCCATATAAGGAATGGAGTTTTTACGTAAGTCCATTTTCCCTTAAAACACTAAAGATTTGCGAGATTAAGCTCAAACTTTTCTGATATTCTTCACTTTAAAGACGGAAATTTCTATAAATAATAGAAAAATATCTTCTGATCACAAGGGTATTCCGGCAACTTCTTGTCACTGCTTTTTACGAATATCGGAGGTTTGTCCCTCGCACTAATGATGAAAGGCCAGGACAATATGACCGATACAACATCATTTTTCAACAACACTCCAATAATTTGCCATTAATTACCAATGATGCGTGAGGCGTTACATCTTGTCGGTGAAGCTCGATTCTTTTATAATTTTCCATTTCTGTCTCTTTTTACACTTTTTTATTTAAGTCATCTTGGTGTTTGTACGTAAAAAAGGAATTTTGTATTCAATTATTAATTGAAATATGCAAATTATGCACAAAGTTGTGTTCCCGATGACAATAAAATATTTTACGATTTTTAGAACTTAATTATAAATTAATAACCTAAATATAAGGTATTTTTCAGTTAACCGCCCACAGTTGTGGATTCATCAAATATTCTTTAAGGTTACAATTATAAACAACAGCAATGGATTTAATGATGTGCCAAACAATACTTCTCGATAAAGGTCAACTGACTATAAACAGTGCCTGATTACCAACTGGGCAAATTTGAACTAGTAAAAATGGATAGAAAATTTTGCATTAATCAAGATAGACATTATGCATAAAAATGGCGTTTAAATAAGACGAAAATTTCTGTTAAAATTTAATGGTGGACGTTTGCCCGGATGTTAACCAGGTCTTGGCTAAAAAAGTTCAACAACGAAATATTTTAATCACCAAAAAATTTGAAAAAGTGTAATATATGTATATTTGTTTTTAAAATGTCCTTTAACACTAGAAAGATGGGGAATTTTACTCAACTTTTATAAAAATATTTCACACCAGAATTTTTATTTTAAATTATTAGCTTATTTATTTAACTAGTTTTTTGCCTTTGTGTATTTTAAACAAGTTTTATAAAGAAATTTCTGGTTCGAACCGAAATATATTCATTTGGTGGCGGTCAAAAGGATCGCTCGCCGTCTTTCTAGTGTTAATCAATTAATAGCTTCAAATTAACTAAATTTATAAGACACAGTTTTTTAAAGATTCTGTTAATTTTACACAATAAACTGCATTAGTTATTAGTTTCTCTGAATCACTTAAACCCCTTAACACTAGAAAATCCGCGAGCTTCGCGGTTCAAACCAGAATTTTTTTTTATAAACCGAGAGAACTCGCTGCATGAGATTTTCTCTCACCGTCGTACTTTTTTAAGACTCTTATTTAAAAAAAATTCATTTTAATTAAAATTTAAAAATGTTATTTAAATTATTTTACCTTTTTGTGAATAAAAGTACTAAGCCAAGCAAAAGAATGATATTAACCCTTTAATGCATAGGGTAGAATGCGTTCCCGAAATTTCATAATTCAGAAAATCGGAATTCATACCAGAAAATATAAATGGTAAATTTCGGTTTATTTAATAACGAAATGGCTGTTATTAAATGGAGTGAAATTTTATTTTTTTATTTTTCTGGTGGAAATACGGAATATGTGAGTAAAAAATCCAATAAATAGGGAACAATTATGGTATCATAAACGATACCATATGCAATTAAGGGTTAAGCGAATGTAAAGTAAAAGGAAAGCAATTCTCACTAGCGAGTTCTCGCGGGTTAAAAGATACAAAGAAAAAATTCTAGTTAAACCGATAAGTTAATAATTTAAAACAAAAATTCTGGTGTGAATTATTTTACTAAAATTTGAGTACAATTATCGGTCTTTCTAGTGTCAACCCGAGAGAACGCGCGCATACTCAGGGTATCAATGGTTTTTACTTTGTCACTCATAAATACAAATAATAACCGTCACTTTATTTAGTCGGAGACAATTTTACAATAAACGAAGTTGAAGATTACTTTTAAAAAGATAGTGGTGACAATTGTAATAACCGTACGCATTCCGGATCCATCAGGCCCGGCACGCAACGACCGCTATTCGTGCCGAAGTTGCTCAGAATCGGTGATTATTCTCACCAGTAAATTTTTATTGTAAATTTTGCCTCATTTAATTTGAGCATTTTCCAGATTCAATTAGGCAAAACTTTCTCTTTTTAAAAACCGGTGATTAAAAGATAAAAAATTCTGTAAAAGACACTTGTCCCGAAGGGGTTAAGAGGTTTGCTCGCACACCCTACGTGGAAAAAGAGTTTGCTTGCTTCGTTACTAAAAGCTTTTGAACATCACTAAATTTAAACTGCAATATTCGCTTTATTTAATGGCAGACATATTTTTCTCCTTTTTATACTTCTTTTCATACTATTCTTACTTTAATTTAACTGTTTGATAAATTACCACAGAGTTACTAGGCTAAGCTACCGCCGTCATCTTTTTTCATTAAATACCTATTGTATAATGTTTTTAATTGTCTAGTTAGTTTGAGGTTTCATAACTTAAAATTTTTATTATCTCTTTTTGTTATTATCTCATGCATAAATTTAAAACTTTCAAATTGTAAATATTTTTAAATTTTAACTATTTCTCTTACTATTCTGCTTTTTGAGTATTACTATAACTTGTTAATATATGGTCTCTGTAAAGAGTCTTTTTTTATGCTGGGGCATACCTTCGGTAGCTTTTTCAGCCTACTTATGAACTGTTTCATGTCTAATTGGATCAAATGGACGTTTTTTTTAATTTTCATTTGTTTTTCTTTTTATAATGTTAAACTAACTTAACATATCTTTCTTATTTTTTAGAACTTTCTCTTTTTTTCTTCATTTTTGTAAAACTTTCTATTTTCGCAAACACCAGCCGCGACTAAACATTCTTCTAACGCTGTGATTGCATTGAACAGTGGTGGAAAATTGGCGCAGAGGTGGAGCCTATTGACACCACTAAATTTTTATGGTCAAGTATATCATTAATTAAGTAGTATATCAAGTATATCATTAAGTATTAGTATGGAATCAAGTATATCATTTTAGAAGTTATTGATGCACTTCATGTTTTTTTCTCAAAGTGATTGTTATCTGTTTCTTTGTTTAGCAAAGCATTGAAGCTTTAACTTTATATACATTATAGTCAGTTTAATAAAAAGTCAGAAATTTGATCATTAGAAAAGAGGCAAAATACTACTATAATTTAGTGGTGTCAATAGGCTCCACCTCTGCGCCAATTTTCCACCACTGCATTGAAAATCAATTTTACCTGTATACTGGATGTAAAGTTGCTTCACAACTAGGGAATCCATAACACATCTACATTGTTCCATTCAGCATTGCCAGTTTGGCCGCCATTTTTATTCAGAAAATCCGACTCCGTGCTAGAAATCAAAAATAGTAATTTTTGATTTATTTAATGAGACAAATTTTGTGATTACAGTTAGTAATGATTCTTCTTTCGAAATTTCCGGTGTGAATTTGAAATTTCGAAATTAAAAAGTAGGCCAAACTGGCAACCGTGGTAGCATTGTTCGATTATATACGGTGAATATTTTAGTACGATAAAAGTGGTGTATAGTTTATTTTTATAACTTTTAGTTTATTGTGTCAAAAAAAAAAAAAAAAATGGACCTCTTAACCCATTCCGGAACGGGCAATTTTTGTTGTAAATTGATGGAATCATCGACTGACACCGGAATTTTAAAACGACTTTTTCAGAAATTAAAAACATGTTACTTTAACTATTCATGGTAGAAGCAAAATTTTGCTAAAATATTCTTGGTGCCGTTCCTAAGTTTGGAATTAAAATTAGGTATCCCGACCAGGGCACAATGTGCCGGAAAGGGTTCAGAGGTTAATTTTATTTGCATTTATGTTATTTTGTGTTGAAACGAAATCCAAGTATTTGCTATAAAAAAATATGGAATTCTTTTATCATAGACTGAAACAGCAGCAAAATTTGGACGTCTAGAACAAGCATTTTTAATTAATAAAAATGAGCACACTTAAGTGATTTTTCCATGTTTTGCAAGTATAAACGATATCATTGTATAAATAAAACATTATACCACACTCTGTATAAAAAATAATATATTTTATTTATCTTTTGTTATGTTAAAACTTTCTAATTAATAAGGTACTATTTTTTAGTAAATAATAAAAGCACAAATGAACAACAAAACAAACAAATTTCTTTTATTTCTTTAATTATGTTCATCCTTGTTTTATAAACTTTTAAGATTACTGGAATCAAGTATATCATTTTAGAAGTTATTGATGCACTTCATGTTTTTTTCTCAAAGTGATTGTTATCTGTTTCTTTGTTTAGCAAAACATTGAAGCTTTAACATTATATTTTTCCATTGTTTTGTGAATTAATTTCTTAATTTTGCTTTTCCTTGTTCCGTTGTTTTAATGATGTACTTGAGTTTTTCTATTGTTTTGGAAAAAGTTTTGATTATTACGATTGTAATTTTATTTCATTCATATTTCCTTCTAGTTCCTCAAGCGATAATAACTATTGATTTGCTGATGTCTGTAAAATTTTATGATAATTTTTTCTTTTAAAAAAATATGTATTGTACTATCGTGATTTAAATATCAAGAAAATAATTATTTTAACTGAAAAATGAATTTACTTTTAACGCCTGAACACTTAACGGGCAACAACTGGAGACTTTTATATTAACCCTCTAATGCCAATGGTAGAATGTGTTCTAGAAATGACGTATTTCGGCAATAGTAATTCATCCCAGAAAAGTTATATAATATATTTCGATTTATTTAAAGTTGAAATTTTATTTATTTATAAAGCAAAGATTCTTACTTTACATCTGGTATGAACTTAGGTTATATGAATAAAACAATTCAATAAATTGGGAACATTTATGGTAGCATATTTGGGCAGTAGATGGTTAAGATGTACAGTTTTTACAAATTTCTTTTTTTTTTTGGTAGACCTTTCCTAAAAGTATCCCTTATTAAGTATCTATAAGAAATTATTTTTCAAAAAATGGTGCGAATAAAATAAAAAATAATTCAAGATTAACCTGTAAAATGCTGTTTGTTTTTAAGTATGAAAAACTAAATATTTTTTCTAATAATTCATATATTAGAAAAACATGTTATAGATGATAAGTTTTATGATTATTTATAAAATGTTATAAAAGTACTATTTAACCACTTTCTTTAAATTGTGTGTTTAGTATAAATTACTTTTAAAATTTAAGATGTTGATCGTTGTGAAATTTATTATGAATGAAGTGATTACTCACACTTAATTTATTTACCTTTAACACATTTTATATCACTGTGTAATTGAATATTATCAAAATTTAATAATTGAATAATACTGTATAACACGATAATATACTATAATAAAATAGTACGACAAGTATTAATATATGGTTTTGTTATTAAGAAAAGCAGCTTTATAGACTATTACGAATTCAGCAAGCAGGACAAGAAATAAGTTTTCGAGAAAAACATGAGGTAAGAAAAATTGAAAGGGTCAAAAGAAAAAACGATGATAGTCCTCCCTTTGTAAATTTTGAGATGGCCGTCTTTAGCTTTAGATGTGTACTATCATTTGATATCATTGGATTCAATCAAAATTGAAGGCAATCGCTTTAACCCTTTCAGGGGCAACGCAATTTCATTGCTGATGTGTTGAAATTAATGAATGACACCGGAATTCGAAAACAAATTTATTTGTAAATAACTAGGGGGCTCTGCCCCCTACGAGCTACGCTCCTCAACCCCCGTTCAGACGCCGCAGACTCTAAAAGTACGCTAATTTGATCGGCTTTAAAAAGATTTCGGAAGATTGAATTATAATTTAAAAAACAGTGGCGATCTCCCTATAAACGGATTTCTATTCATTTCTCTTTGAATGTGGAATTTTAATGCCAAATCCGCTGCGGCACTACTTGATGAATCCGTCGACCAATTTCACCAAATTATATAAATTGCCAAAGCACTCGCCAATTATATAAATTCACATAATTTTTATTTTAAATAACGAAAGAACAAATAAACTAGTGCAACATTAATAAAAATATAAATAAAACGTCGAAATAAAAATAACTTGATGACGTAGACACGTATAACTTGCTTAAAGTCAAGTTAATGTGACATTTACGATCAACCATTATTGGCATTTAATCTTATAGTTTGGCGAATGATAGATTTTTGGTCGACGGGATAACTAAGTAGTACCAAAAATACATATGTCAATCGCTGTTTTCGTCTTTGACGTAGACACGTGTAACAACATTCCAAATAAGCTAATATAAAAGGAATTAAGTAAACAGTCTTTGTCTCCCGGTATTTTTTAACAAAGAGAAAAGAAAGTTCTTTTAAAAAAGACTTTTTAAATTAATCGTTTTTAATCTGACGTAATTTTGACCAAACTATTCTTTCTCTTTTTAATATTCACGTGAAAATGCTTGTGTTAGAAATGAAATATTATTTGCGCTTTCCTAACAAAAATAGTTGAAAAGTATCCGCTCAAAATATCAAATAAATATCTAGCGCAATTTCTGAATTTAAACCTTTTTGCAATATTATTTTGTATTCATTTTATGTAATAACTGTAATGTGACGTAAATATGACGTAATTTCTCCTACTTAAGACTTCTAACGCATGTTAATAAATTTATTATTTTACAAATTCCTTTCTCTCTTAAAATTCACGTGTAATTATAGTTTTTATGACGTAATTTTTAATACGTTCCTGCTTTTTGTACATAATTATTTACTTCTAAATCCAAATGTTTTTTTTCTGTTTATAATAGTCACGTGTAAATAAATTTTTAATTTATTTACAAGTATAAATTTTTTTTGAAGGAAACATTATTGTTTCCACTGTTTATACAGTTGGCAACAGTTTAAATTAATATCACTTTCTAAAATCTGTAAAAAATATCTCTAGAAATGCTGAAAATGTGAATTTAAAATAGAAATAAAACCTCAAAAAATTAGTCAAATTAAAAAAAGAAAAACAGTCTGCACACCGGGAACTTCAAACGTATAAAATGATCTAAAAATGATTAAATTCCTATGAATAGTTTTTGCTCCTATAAAACTTTTTTAGTGGAACGATTTTGTCCAACTTTAGCATTAAATATCTCTTAAAATAATTCTTCGATTTGAAAACTGTCTGCCTCAGCGTGTTTATCAAACATTTCTGTATCATACTACCGATTTTCATATTTTTGTATGCATTATTTTTCTTAATATTAACGAAGAAAGACCTCCTGTCACAAAAAATTCAAAACCGGCGGCGGCGGCGGCGGTGGCGGTGACAGCGGTAGTTACTTTTTTTTAGAATAGAGAGATTAAAAAAAGGCTATATTTCACACACATAATAAACCGAAATTTTTTTTACCAAAATTCTGGTGCCATTGAGGCATTTGGGTATTAAAATTAAGTGGTTTCATAAACATACCACCGCTCCTCAAGGGGTTAAAAACACAGTTGAGGCTAGTTTTAGATAGAGAAGAATGGTGAAAGTCTCTTAAAAATCACAATTAAAGGTTGATATAAAAGGGAATAAACGTTGAATGTCGATGCTCCTTAAAGAAAGAAGAATAAAAAACTCCCATCTAAAATATAATTATCTATCAATTTAATTGTTTTTCTCCTGAACATTTATTAACACGTTCGCTGCCACCGAAGCACTGGCGCGTCAGAGCGGCACCTCCTGGTATGCCGACGACGCACTAACGCGGCGACGGACTTTGATAAGTTATATGCTCTGTGCTTAGTGTGGCTTTGGAAATTGAACGGCGAGGTTGTTTCGGCACGTTAGTGAAGCATTATTTTTTAATTTTTTGTGGTTGGTTTTCAAAATTTTTGTTTGCATTTTTTTATGTGCGTGATTAAAAATGGCGGATGCTCCAAGTGTGGCAGGACCGTCAGAACCTAAGAAAAGAAAAGTAAATAAAATATTGACTGATGCCGAAATGTTAGAATTGTTACAAAATAGTGACCTTTCGGATTATGATAGCACAGACGAAGACTACGGTTGGGAATCTTCGGAAGCATCGGATGGAGAGAGTGATGTTGCAATGGACACCAGAGAAATGTCGGATTCTGATGTTGCAATGGACACCAGAGAAATGTCGGATTCTGACACAGAATACAACGATGCATCTCCTCAATTACCGACAGATGGAAAAATCAGTTTTGATTGGGAAACTGATTCAAATAGCATGGTAAGTCATCCATTTATGAAAACTGAGTCACTGCTAATACAGCCAAGTGAATGCACACCGTTTGGATATTTTCGACTTTTTCTTACGGATGACATTCTTCAAAAAATAGTTGAAGAGAGAAATCATTACGCACAAGAAATACTAAGTAGTGATAAAACTAAAGAAAAGTCACGAATAACTTTCTGGAAAAATTTACAGATTGATGAATTTTTGATTTTTCTAGGAGTATTCTTGCAAACGGGGAATATAAAAACGAATAGACTTCAGGATTACTGGAAAAAAGACCCGTTATTTCATAATGCAGGCATTGCAAATAGCATTAGTCGAAATCGGTTTTTGTTAATTTTACGTGCATTGCATTTTGCAAAAAATAGTGCACCTGGAGAACCTCAACCTGCAGACAGGTTGATAAAAATACGCCCCCCATAATTGATTTTTTTAACGAAAGAATGCAGCAGTTATATTATCCTAATCGAGAACTTTCTTTAGATGAATCTATGGTACTATGGCGAGGGAGATTATTGTTTCGCCAATACATAAAAAATAAAAGACATAAATACGGTATAAAACTGTATATTCTGAGTACATCGAGTGGAATAGTGCAAAAAATGGCCGTGTATACGGGTTCATTAGGTGATTATGGAGGAGAAAACCATACACAAAAAAATGTTTTGCACTTATTGAATGAAAAATTTAATGTCGGTCACCATGTTTTTATGGATAATTATTATAATAGCTTTGAGCTAGCCAAGATTTTGTTAGAAAAAAAGACACATTGCACAGGTACATTGAGAACCACTCGCAAAAACACTCCAAAAGAAGTTCAAACTACTAAATTACGGAAAGGTGATACTGTAGAAAGATACTGTCAGGGAGTCATGATTGGAAAATGGAAAGATAAACGTGAGGTTTGCTACATTTCTACTGAGTACAAAAATGAGATGGTTGATATTTTAAATAAAAGAAATGAAATAAAGCAGAAGCCTTTGCCAATAATCAATTATAATGCGTTTATGTCTGGTGTAGATCGGCAAGATCAAATGCTGTCTTACTATCTATCGGAGAGAAAAACAATACGCTGGTATAAAAAATTGTTCTTTCATATTATTGAAGTAATTCTAATCAATTCACATGCCCTTTATAATAAATATTCTGGCAGTAAAATATCACTTTATGACTACCGATTGAATGTTATAAAATCACTTTTGCCATCAATGGAGGAAAAAAAGCTGACTCCGAAGAATATCAATATCAAGCATATTGTTAAGGAAAGAGAACTTGCAACTGGCAAAACAAAAACACAGCGAAAAAGGTGTAAATCTTGTTCCTATCAAGGCAAACGTACGGACACTACGTACGAGTGTAGTGCCTGCCCCGATAAACCAGGATATTGCTTAAACTGCTGTGAAATATATCATAAATAATGATGTAGTACTGCAGTATTACTCCTACAAAATTAACATTTCGTTTGCAACAAGTTAATAATTTCTGTACTTTCTTCATGCTTTTTATTTTTATTTTATTTTTTTTTTACTATATCGTTTATGTGTTATATATACTTTGCTACATTAATTTAATATTTAGAGTTGATAGTAATTTTGCATTATTATGTTTAATTATTATTTTGCTTCAACATCTAGAAATAGAAGTAATAATTCAACAATGCCAATATCTGTATATTGTGCTTATTATTTGTAAATGTTTTCAGTATTGTTTCATAAATGGAATAAATGAATATATATGAACGTATATATGAACGGTATTCCGTTTTATTCATTTTAAACTGCTATTTTATGCAATATACCAGTAATTTCTGAGAATATTCATCAGACGCGCTGGAGCGTCAGTGGCACTCACGAAGAGAGGTTGAGTCTGTGTGCCACTGACGCTCCAGAGCGTCGGAAAAAAAACGCTCTCCTAAACAGGAAATAATATGTTTCTCGTTTTTCTGATTTTCGTAGTAAAATATAACGAACATTTAAACCATTAAAACCCTGTTTTGTAATGCGGCTTCTGAGGATGGTAATACATAGCTGCCAACATCTTACGCTTTTTCAGACCACAAAAATTTTACAGTAAATTTTACCTTTTTAAATCGCCGTTATCTGCCGATTAAATAAGGCAAACATTTCTATTAAATTTTTGTGGTCTGAAAAAGCGGAAGAGTTGGCAGCTATGGAATATCATTTTTAGTGGCAGCGAATGTGTTAATAGATTTAATCTTCTAAGCACATGGTGATATTTGAAGGATCTGTAGCGAAAACGATGAAAGTCCCACCTTTGTGAAGTTAGAGATGGTCTTCTTTATCTTGAGAGGTAAACTATAATTTAATAACCTTGGATAAATCAAAAAGGAAGGAAATAGCTTCAAAAACACAATTGAGGCTAGGTTTATGGAGAATGATTATAATACTTCCTTTTACGCAGACCGTCCTCTGTCCAGTATTGAACTAGTGGCTTAGATATATTTTTCGCTTTTAACTCTAAACTTAATTCTCAAATTTTTATTACTACTTAAATTAACATTTTTATTACTGTTAATAATTTTTATCACTCTCTATAATTTATATTTACTTTAAATTTTTTGCTCCCGTACTTGTTATTAACTTTATTTCTTTAAAATCAGTAAATTATTTTAAAGGGACTTAGAAGTCTTGCTTTTTCATCATGTGGGGATTTTTCTTTAACTTGTGTTTCGCTGCATCGAACTTAATAATTACAGTTCATTCAGATAGTCGTGCTCTTTCTCGACGGTGAAGATTTTCTCCTCAACCATAAAAGATTTTCCACGCGGCTCACCTCGAAAATTTATAGTGTCTTCTTTCATTGTGTTAGTCTCTTTAGATTGACATCGTTTGACAAATGTTGCCACTGTACAAACGGTAATTATGAAGCCCCTGACAATTTTTAACATTTACTACACACAGTTGCAGTTTGACTCGCTACCATATCTGTATCCTGAATTGCTGACTTTTATTGCATTCTTTATAGTGCATCTATGAACATAATCTGAAATTTATCAATAAATATTTCAAAACATTCCATACTATTTCATTCATATTTCTAATTTTTTTACAACTTAAGCCAATTGACAATATTTTTCCTTAAAAATAAATGTCACACATATATATCTGATCATAAGTTTGTTAAAAAAATATGCATAATAAAAAAAAAAAAAAATCACAAGCATAGTGTTGCGTAAACGTAACACTATGCGTTAGTCTTTAATGGCTTAACCCTTAAATACGCAATTTTTTATTTTGTTTTAAAAAAATTGTATATGGTTCTTTGAAAGGTTTATTACACAGGAAAAATAATAAAAAAAATCAGAGATACATTTTTCATGTAACACGCTAATCTTTTCTTCTGTTGCACATCGCAGAATTCTTCTATGTCGATGCGATGATGTCGCGAATTCTTCTTGTATTGACAGAAGGCAGTAGGCCTGCTTTCTTTTTTACATGAACGTTTCCTACTGATATACGCTGCTTTATGATATTCGGGAAAGTTCGAAATGCGAATTTCTGGCGAGATAAATGCTTGAAGTCTTCTCTCCGTTTGCGACCAGTTAACATGTTGAGTGCCACCATACAGATTTGCCAGTTTGGCCTCCATTTTTATCCAGAAATCTAGTGTTCACACCAGAAATAAAGAATAGTATCTTACGGTTTATTTAATAAAAGACATTTAGCGTTAACATAAAGCAAAATTTCGAAATTTCTTTCGAAATTTCCGGTACCAATTTAAAATTTCTGATTACTTTTGTTGCCGATCGCGCGCTGGGGCAGGATCGGCAGCGAAAGTGTTAAGCAATGGCTGTATGATGTACACGGGTCTTCATAAGCGCAGAGAAAATAAGTCATTTATCGCAAGAAAGTCCATACAAATGTTACAAAAATGCGAAAAACGAGCATGATTTCTACAATTTTATTTGTGAAATATCAACATCAAAAGACAATGGAGTTAAGAATAAAGAGGAGGAGACATATAGTTTAGTGTCTACCAGTTGCGAGGGAAGTAACTGTGGAGGGTGTCATATGATGGCTACTGATTTCATACACCGGATCAACTGTTTGTGATTAACACCTGAGTAAACTTCCGCCAGTAAATTTGGAAAAGAAAATTTTACTTTTTATTAGCAGACTTTTTCATCAAAATATTTTCTCACAAAAACGTTTTTGTAATTGTTTTTACTGGTGGCAGTCTGATCAGGTGTTATAATCTTTTTCGCTGACACTAAGAGGAGGTTGTCTAGGTTGTCACAATATGTCAGAAAAGCAATGCCTGACTACCGCCGAAGTGAACTTCCACCAGTAATATTGAATGTCTGTTTTTGCCGTTGTTTATGACTGAAATTTTTCCTTAATAATAAGGAGAATAATTAAATAATTATAAATTTTCTGGTCGAAGTTTGCTCAAGCAATAATCAATCCCTGTGAAGGCGGTTATAGCTGAAGCTTCACTTCCTTAACGATATGTCCTTTCTTCCTTATTGATAGTTCTGTGCTAAAAAAGATGCCTAAGCTTTTCATCCACACCAGTGTTGCCAGATGGGCTACTTTTTTAAAATTCAGATTCTTGATTGGCACCACTTTTTTGAAAGGGTAAAATGCGCCTTATTTAATGACATATTAATTAAGGTGAAAACAAAGTTAATTTCACCATTTCAAAAGAGTGGTGGCAATAAAGAAATCTGAATTTAAAAAAAAGTAGCCCACTGGCAACACTGATCCACACTGTGATCAAGATGGGGGCGAAGGATTTCACGAAAAAATGTTTCCAAAAATCACAGTTAAGGGGTACGTGGATTTTTTTCTCATGAAATCCTTGTACATGTAAAATATCTTTATCTGAAGCAAATGAAATTTTTGAAAAGTCAGTTATGTATCTAACTATAGACACTGTAAATAAAGGGAAACTATAAATAACGGAAAAACGCTGTTATTGCGAAACGGTAGAAATTTTCAAAAAAATATCCGAAAATGAAAACTCAGATCGGGAATCCTTCATTTAATCATTCCTTTTAAATACAAAATGCAACAATTATTAAAATATTCTAATAGATTCAATAGCAGACATTCGTTTTACCCGAAAGGGCGTCTTACAAAACGTAAAAGGTCTTTTATTAAAATATTGTTATAAGGGAAAAACTAATATGAGACATACATTTTTTTTCGAATGTTGTTGAAATTGAGTAGATTATCAGTAATGAAAACATTCTTCCGGATACGGTATAATGAAGGAGAAAAAATCATTCCCGATAATCGAAGAATATCTTTCTTTCAAATATTTTTTTTACGTTTGGAATAATAATTCGGCGTCTTGAGGAATATAAAATGCTTTTTGATGTAGGTAAAATTAATATTTGCTTTTCATTTTTTAAATCTATAAATAAAAGTATTTTATCCTAATCTAAAGAAAATAATTCTGTAGGCAGTCGTAAATCTATTTATATTAAAAAGCAAAAACATGTCCGTGAGTAACATTGACGTCATACCGACGCTGACAACGATTTGACTAACACATTTCGCTTTTCTCCAAAGTTATTATCTTCTAAGCATAGCACAAATTTGAATTTTATACCGTAGAATAAAGAAAAAGATGCAGTTTTTGAGTGCGAAATTATGAAGACTAATTCGTTTGAAAGCAGCATGTTAATTTACTGATTTTAAAAATTTATTCATTTTATATTAACTCATTAAAGCCGGTTGGCAAGAAAACTTGCCATGTAACGCGAACAAAACTTTTAAATTTGAATACCAGTATTTTAGTTTGGAAATTTTCACATTATCTAATCTCAAATTTTGAATTGATTAAGTAACTCAAAATTACAGTGTGGAAATAACCGGTGTCGAAGAATAAAGGAATGTAAAAGAGGCTAGTCCTTAATGGGTTAATAGGAATTCAAAAAGAAAAAAAAATGGATAAACAATGAAAATTCACAAATATACAGCTCATATTCAAAATATTAGAATAATTGAGAAAAATTAATAAGAAAAAATTATTTTTCATTTATTTATTTTTGATACTAAGTAAATTCAATTAATTCTTTATAAATTAAATCTGGAATGTTTAGATAAGATTTTAACATTTACAAAATATAAAATACAGTACAATAATTTAGGTATACAGCTTTCTGAAACACATCAAAATATTTGAATAAAATTTAGATTCGTTCAAAAGATTAGAATATTTTATTTTACGCAACAATATTACCTCATGTATATGAAGTAAATGGTAGTTAATATTTTTTAGCAACCAACTTTCATAACAGTGTACAATCGATCTTGCATACTATATACAAGGTGTTTACAAACATTTCTATCAATATTAGCCCAAATAGACTTTATACGTGCCACTAATTCAGTTTTACTTGAAGGAGGATTTTCTTGGAGATTTTTCTTCATTATACACCATACATTTTCGATGGGATTAACGTCTGGTGAGTTTTGGTGGCCAAGGAAGTACCTTAATGTTGCGTTGGCGGAACCAATTCTTAGTTGACACCGAGGTATGCGGTGACGCTAAATCTTGTTGAAAGATGAAATCATCTTCAAATAAATCTTCTGATGATGGAATCATGTAATATTCCAAAATTTCTTGATATAACTGAGAGTTAACCTTTTCGTAGAAGATGCATAACTTTCTAGGTCCTTCTGCACTCATGCAACTCCAAACCATGACACTAGCAGCAAATTTTACGGAACTTTTAAGGAATTCTTTATCAAATGCTTCTTGCTTCTTTCTCCAAACTCGAATACCTTGATTACCATATGAAATACAAAACATACTTTCATCACTAAATAATATATTTTTCCAATCTTCTTTGCTCCATAAACGTCTTGATTTACACCAAATCAATCTTATACGCTTTTGTTTTGCACTCATGAGAGGTTTTGTTTTCGGTATACGAGATTCAAACTTAAATTATTGGAGACGACTTAATGTTGATGTGGAAACTACAACTTCTACTTTTTTCCATTTTCGGTGCAAGAATTGCACACTTTTAACCCCTTAACGGTCGCTTAATATTTGGAAAAACCATAAAAAAGTACCTATTTCTTTTATTACAGAAATTGAATAATTACAAGGCTTCTAAGTAAAATATGCAATTATTTTTTTCTTAAAGCGAAAAAGAAAAAAGATTTTATAGAGCAAATTCACATTTGTAGAAAAGGCATCATGCGAGAATTCTGTGTCTTAATGTTTGCTTTACACCATACAAATTAATGCGAATAAGATCTTTATTTTCCACATCTTAGATCTTTATTTATCATCATCACACAAAATTTTACAAATAATATTTGAAATAATACATATACATTAAATTTTGATTATTAATAATTTTTTGAGAGTGACATATTTTGAACCATGCAACACAAAGTCCACCACCACAATCAGCGCCAAAAACCAAACACTTACAGTGATATTCAAAGACTTCACACGGAAATGACTTTAAAATTTTCCCGGTTTCGAAGTTTTTCCAGAAATTAAATATCTAGCATGAAATCATGACGGGCACGAGAATTAACAAACGACACTCCCAGCCCGTGATATTGACGGGAGCGAGAATTAAGGGGTTAAAACGGTTTTTCTTAACTATACGCTTCAGTTTCCTGTCATCTCTAGCAGATGTTTTTGGTTTTCGGCAGCTATTTCTGCGATTATTTTGAAATTTTCCATTTTTTAAATATTGTGTTAGTATTTTAATAACACTTGATTGCAAACAATGTAAATAATTTAGGATCATGTCAACTTTTGTGTAGTTAAATAATTTTGATATTTTAATCAAAATGGAAACCTTTCATATGAAAAGAGAATGAATCAGCCCGTAATTGTAATGGCAGTTACATGACTTGGGCTATTATAATATAAGTGAAATGATGGCGATAGAATATTATTTGACGACTTATAACCAGTGGCTGGCTAACATTAAAGTATCAAAATGCAGCCTGGAATATAAAAGTGAAGGGATCAGCCCGTAATTGTTTATTGCAGTTATATGACTTGGGCTATTATAATACAGGTAAAATGATGGTGATAGAATATTATTTGGCGACTTATCATCTGTGGCTAGCTAATATTAAAGTACCAAATGGCTCCCTGAAATATAAGAAGAAAAGTGGTCCGCCCGGAACTTTTGATGATAGTCACATGACTTAGGCTGTTATTATAGAGATTGTTTTCAATTCTAAAAACAGCGCAAAGAGTAATATTTCCTTACGATTAAAAATGTATTTACACCTGACTATTAAAAAAAAAACTTTAAAATTACTATTAACCCCTACGATTTAGTCTCAATTACTATTAACCTACGATTTAGTCTCAACAGCTCCACGGTTTGGCAAATCCATTGCTACCACTAAAATTTAATAGAGATTTTTGCCTTGTTTAATCATGAAATTTCGACGATTAAATTAAACTATATTTACTGTGAAATTTTAGTGGTAAGATCATCGTACGCGGGTTATGCCCGCCATTGTAGGTTAAGGGGTTAATTGAGCACGTTTTCAGGAAAATATTGATAATTATGTTTTGAAAATTGTATTTATACGTGAATATTAAAAGAGAAAGGAAACTTTACAATAATAACTACATTAATATGCGTTTAAAGAACTGAACTGTAGTAATTATGTCACATTTAAAATGGCCAAATAATAATACCGCCAAACAATTTAAATATATCTATGCGCGACATTTATTTCATATTTCGAGATGATATTTTTAATTAATGTTCCCCATTCTAAGACACCGCGAATAATAATATTTCCTTTCTGAAAACAAAAAAATATTTTCATGTGAATGCTAAAAAAGAAAGAAAACTTTAGTGAAACTTAAATCAGATTTACAACGATACATTTAAAGTGTCTGTATTGCATTAAGTCAATCGTCTTATAATGCTGTTAAAAATACCGGCAGGCAAAGAGTCTGTTTACTTAATTCATTTTATTGTAGCTTCTTTCAAATGTTTAACTGATCTTATTTAATCAAACACGAAAACAACCATTGGTGGTCTTAACAGCAACTGATTCGGCCTTAAATTTTCGCAATCAAAGGGAATTGAATGAAACCCGTTTACAGGGAGATGCCACGGGTATTGCATTATAATTCAATCTTCTCTAATCTTTTTAAGACCGATAAGATTAGCGTGCTTTTAGATTCTGCGGTGTCTGAACGGGGGTTGGTGTGCATAGCTTGCAGGGGACAGAGCCCCCTAGTTCTCATATAATTTTAAAATGATTTAAATCTTCACGCTTTTTATGTACACAGTGTTCCAACTTGTTTTAATCATAAATAGAAAATGACAAGCAAAAATTTAAGAAATAATATGTTCTTACAAATATAAACATACTTTCGTTTTACAATTATGGTAGGCGTTACAGGTAGCACGTAAATCAAGGCTTCAAACGCTCTGGACACAACTAACTTCTTATAGTTCATATAACCGTGTTTAATCGTCGATAATTCTGCCATTAGATAAGGCGAAAAACAGTTTCTTTAAAATACTGGTGTCTAGAGCATTTGGAGCCCCAATTTATGCCCTGATTACGCTCTGTACACCACTAATTTCTTAGAGTTTATTTCGCCATCTTTAATCTCAGATAATTCTGCCATTAAATAAGGCGAAGAAAATCACTTTAAAATACTGGTGTCCAGAGTATTTTGAGCCTCGATTCAAGTAGAATACCTGCGAACCCTAGTCACAGGTAACAAGCCTTTAATATGCCTGGTTCCTTTGTGAACTCTTTCATATTTTTTGAAATTTTGGAGTGATTTTTTGTGCTTAGGCGTTATCTTAAATCTGTAACACATAGTTTCTTTCCATATTTGACATTTTTTGTACGCTACTTTATTTTTTATTAAGATTGTTAAATTGCTACCACTTTAGTATCTGCCAATGGCAGGTTAAATAAGCCGAATTATACTATTTCAAAAAGGTGGTATGAAACTGGCAATCTAAATTTAAACAAGTCGGAAATTGCACGTCAAACGTGACAAATGAGATGCGTTCGTACTATAGCTAGTTTTATAAATTGTCAGATCTTGTTGCACTCTTATGGAAAAATGTATGAATGCAAATTTTATTAAGGTCATACATATTAAATTCAGTAATACGGAAATAATATAACACCATCATCTTAAATATGACGTTGTTACCATGGTAACCTAAGTTTTGATTCGATTTTCATAAAATTTGAAACGACTCAACAAAATTCTGCAACGCTTATACTTATTAAATTTCAAACCATTCGGTTGGGTAGTTTTTGCGCTGTTATATGCGGGCAGACAGACAGACAAACAGACGGACGGACCAGATGACGACTATAGGTGCTGCGTATTTATATAATAACGAACGCACCTAAAAAGAACTTGCATCATCGATTTCGCGTATCCCTAAGTTATCTTCGCGTACCCACAACAGGGTTCGTACGCATCAGGAGATTCAAGGGATTTTAGACGTTTTAGTACGAGAAATTTCGTAAAGTACTGGTTGCTAAATCTGAAGATAGAAATGTTTTTCATTAAATAAGACAAATATTGCTTTACAAAAAATTCTGGTAAAAGGTCATTGAAAGTCTTTGAAGCATACGAACCATGCACAAGGGCAACACTTGCAGCGCACGCGAGCTTACGAGTACGTTCATAGTTCTTTTAAATTGACAGAATATAGAATATATTACAAATCTTTATTACTGCATCGATAAGGGTATGAAGAATAGAGAAGAAAAGAATGACAAATAAAATTCATACACAATCTCAATGACCTGTGAAAACTTTTATTCATTACAGTAATAAGTGAAATGTACAATATAACAACATAAACATAAAAATCGGCAATTCCGCATACGTGGTAAAGTGTATAAAGCTTATTTTAGATGCTATAAGAAGAACTGAATCATTGTTACTAGTTAGGCTATTTTTTAAAATTCAGATTCCTCGATCAGTACCACTTTTTTGAAATCATAATATTTGCCTTATTTAATCTGCAATTAATATGTGATTAAAAAAGGCGAATATTATTATTTTCATGAAAGTAGTAGCAATCAAGTAACCTGAATAAGAAAAAGTAGCCCAAATGGCAACACCGAACTAAATAAATAAAAAAAGGCTTTTTCGAGTTGTATTGGAATCTGTTTTTATTTATAAATGACAAAGCCCTCTGCCAATGTTGAAACTACGCCCCCAAGTAACTGCAAACTTAAGTCGAATAGATCTGTCTGCATATCAGGGTTCGTAGGTGTCAGGACATTTCCAGACGATGAAATTCTTTGGCACCAGTATTTTCTTATAGAAAATCTCTCTTTAAATAAGTCGAAATTTTTTGTGTCTACCTTAGATTTATTTTTATATAAAATAATACTGATATTTCCCATGTAAAGCTACCTGAAGCGTAGAAACCCTGCTGAATATCCACTGGATCTAAAAAGGACTAATTGCGTTGAGAATACGCACTGAATTGACCCCTGAATACTAGGAGCTGAGAGCTGAAAAAAAATGGCGGCTCCCGAAGGCAGATTATTTTCAGAGCGTGTATGGTCCGTTGAATTTTGGTACCAATGATTTTTTAAAATTTTTCCCGCTTTATTTTTCTCAGATTAAAAAATTCAACAAAATCTTTTACAAAATACAGGTGCCAAAATTTAGGGAACCATACATTCGTTAAAAAAAACCCACCTACGATAGCCGCCATTTATGTGTCAACGCTCAGGTCTAGTACTCAGAAGACTGTGGAATACTCTTAAATGGCGCACTGCTGAACATAAATCACCATCTCTTTACAAAACGAAACTCATTACGGTAACAAAGATGCGGTCAGATTATATTCTCTCACGGTGCATAGTGGGATGAAATGACTAAAATCCGTAACACTTGCCAAAATTAACTAGTATGTTGTGGCCATCACAAACTTTCTTCTATATAAATCACGTCAATTAAATCATTTAAATAGTACAAGAAATAACAACGACTTAGCACCAATTCATATCAAAGTATATCTGAATTTGAAGTTTGATGAAAATTCGTGCATTAGTTCTTGAGATAGAGCTACAGCGGGAATTCTGAAAAATGTAGCATAGCAGCGCCACCTGTTGAGCGATTTACACTAAAAATAAACAGCACTAAATGATATCAAGGTATACCTGAATCTGAAGTTTGTTGAAAATCTAAGCGTTAGTTCTTGAGATAAAGCTATTGCGGAAATCGCAAACAATACAGCATAGCAGCGCCACCTGTTGAGAGATTTACACCAAAAATTAAACAGCACTAATTTACACGTCACTTCATGTCAAGGACTAACTAAATCTGAAGTTTGATGAAAATCCGTGCAATAGTTCTTAAGATACAGCTCTTGCGAAAATCGTGAAAATGCAGCAGAGCAGCGCCACCTGTTGGGCGATTTACACCAAAAATTAAACAGCACTAATTTATATCAAGGACTAACGAAATCTGAAGTTTGATAAAAATTCGCGCATTTTTTCTTGAGTTAGAGCTATTGCGATAATCATGGATAATGCAGCATAGAGGCGCCACCTGTTGGGCGATTTTCACAAAAAAGTAATCAGCACCAAACTATATCCTGTACTAACTGAATCTGAAGTTTTATGAAAATCCGTGCAGTAGTTCTTGAGATATAGCTATTGCAGAAATCGTGAAAAATGCCGCATAGCAGCGCCACCTGTTGGGCGATTTTCACCAAAAACTAATAAGGTCTAGTTTATATCAAGGTATAACTAAATAATAAGTTTTGTAAAATTCTGTGCATTAGTTCTTGAGATAGAGCGCCCACAAAATTTTTGTCACATACAGACTCACAGACAGAGTGACAAAGTGACGGAGTGACAGACAGACTCACAGACAGACATTTTCTAAAAATCATCAAATCGTGTTCTAGGCATTCTAAAACGTGTAAATCCGTCGAAAACCGGGAGTCGAAAATTTTCACGAATCCAATACTTTCTTCTTGTAAAGATAGAAGAAAGTAAAAAATGCGAATTGACTCAAAACACTACGTGAACATGTTTTGTTACTTTCCAGAGTTTATGAAAAGTCAGTAAACGAGATAAAAGTACAACATTTACCTTTAATAAACCTGTCCATTTTAAGGAATTTTGCAGAATTTTGAGGTTTTTCCAAATAACTTAATTGGAACTGACGCTGATATTTCTCTTAAAAATTATGCAAATTTTGTTTGTTGTTCTATGTTATTCAATCAAATACAGCTAAGTTCTAAAACATGTTTTTTGTAGTGTTGTTTATCTTTTGTTTTGTAAAATACGTGTTTTTAAATTGAATTTTTACAAAGACAGCAATTCGAAGAAAAATTCAAATTTGTACCTGAAAACTGGTTTTATTTTTTTTCTTCTTAGGTATTCGTTGAGAGAAATTCATAAAAATCACATCTGCTGCAATCCATCCGGCATTCATACGCCCACGAAACTAATTAAAACTCCTTAATGCTTTCGAAGCTCATTTTGAAGAATTTTGAAAGAATTTTGAAAATATCATTTTAAGATTCATACTTATCCCCATTTTTCATTGAAAATTTTCAATTCTAACTTCATATTCGTTTTCCGACCTTTAACAACATGAAGTTGCCAAAAACGAAGGCATTTCGACGTCTTTTACGAGCTCTAGATACATATCCATGAAAACAGGTATTTCATCACACTCTGCGGTGGCCCTTTTTTAACTTTCTTTGGTGTCTTTGTTGCCAGATTGGGGACTTTTTTGTCCCCAGACGGTTGAATGTCACCGATTTTGTTAAACATAAATATTCTGCCAACTTAAAATTAGATTAAAAATTCTAAAAAAGTAAGGGTAATTATACTATTTTTAAAAAGTGGTGCCAGTCAAATAATCTGAATTAAAAAAGTCCCCAATCTGGCAACACTGTTTGGTGTGCAACCTTCGATCGTGCTGACCCCATGTAGCTATTAATAAAGAGGAACTGACATATACTTATAATAGTGAAGCTTCAACTGTTACCGCTTTCCCAGGATTAGATTACCACCAGTGAAAAACTCCCACAAATAAATTTATATAGAAAATTTCTCCTTATTTAAACGCCTTATTAGCGCAAAATATCAGTCATACATAATGGCAGAAATGGATTTTCATTTTTACTGGTGGAAGTTTACTTTGATGGTAGTCAGGCCCTGTATTTCCGCCATATTATGACAACCAGTGAAATAAACTGACTGTTTTACTAGGGAAACTGACACCTATAAAAATAAATAAAATTTTTTACGATATTTAAAGACGCTTAATTAAAACAAAATTTTCTGTTAAATTTTACTGGTGGGAATTTTGTCCTTGCGTTTAATAAAAACTGAAGATCCCATTTAAAAAAAAAAAGCAGCCGCTATCTTGTGACAACGTCCTCGGTTACTTCACTCAGAACTGGTAGACAGCAATCTATATGTCTCCTCTTTATTCAGAACTCCATTACTGACACGAAGGTAGGAGTATTCTTGAGACTTTTTTCACCAGCCCTGGGGAGAACTTTCGTTGTTTTTGTGCATAACCACAGAGACTTTGGAAAAGAAAACCCTGAGAAATAATTTATGACTTTTTGTAGCAGAATTTGAAAATGTGATCTGAATGCTCCTTAACCCCTTCGCGACGGGAGACTTTTACGAAATGTTTATTACTTTACTACCGGTTTTAAAAAACAGAAGTTTGTGCCTATTCAAATCGGGAAAATGCTCGAATTAAATAAGGCAAATTTTACAGTAAAATTTTACTGGTGAGGATAAACGAGGATTCTTAGGCCTATTTCCGGCACGTATAAGTATCGCTCGTCCCCAAGGGGTTAACACGGGATTGTAGAAACACTAGCTTACCCCGCTGCAATGAAATATATAATTTCTGTTGTCAACATTCCTTTTTCTATGTGTTTTCAAAACATAGAACGATGAATGAGGTATCATTCGAGAAATTTTTGAATTGGCTTCTGACACAGTACCCTCATATTTCGTTAAAATATGCTTTTGATTTGAAATTTCAGTTAACTAAAAATTAAATCAGCACTGTTTCGTAATTGAAACGAAAGGTTTTTCTCAATTTAGTGTTACCACAAAAATAAATACCGCATTATATCATGCTCAACAATGATAATAAAAAATAAATAGTGCAAAAAAGATAATCTATAACGTCTCCTTTCGGGTTTATTTTATATTTATGATTAAAAAGAGAAATTGAAATTGAAACGTTTAGAAGAATAGATGCCATCGATCGACCGAAGAAGTGGTATTTCACGTGTAGCCTAAAGCTGTATTTTGTTATATGACATTAAATTTTATTTTATAAATATTAAATTTATTTTTCTTTATTCCGTGTTTTACCCGAAGCGATGATATCGTCGGTACCATGTCAAACTATCCAATATGAAAACAATGTTGCCGGTGGGCTACTTTTTTTATATTCAGATGTCTTGATTGGCACTACTATTTTGAAATACAGTTGAATCTCTATTTAACGAAGTCGCTAAATCCCGGAAAAAAGTTCGTTATATGGAAAATTCGTTAAATAGAGATTCACCTTTTAAAGCACTTTAAACTACATAAAACAGATTTTAAATTCATAAACACTAAATATTTTTACTAGAAGTAATTAATCACATTTTTTAAATAAATTATATCGATTTGTTTTATTTATTTTACCCACCAATATCCATCATCAATTCATTTTTTGTATTTGTTTAAATCTTTGAAATCTGCAAGGAAAGCAAAACATTGTCCGGGAATACACTGTATTTTCTGTTTAAAGTAAATAGTTTTACATTAAAATTAACGAATTTTAATGATATTATCGTATTTATTATTATTATAACAAATAATTTTAACCATACATTAATATATGCGTCCTTAAATTTAATTTCTGAAAAACTCTGTTAATTTTGCCTGAGTTTTTTTTATTTAAAAAAGTGCTTTCTCTCATAATACGTCTCGCATCTTTGCAATGCACCAAAAACCCTTTCATGCGTATTTTCTTCTAACTATAATTCGCGTCGGATTGTTTCAAATGATTTTAGTATTTCAGCATACGAAGTTTTCTTAATTCCTGCATAATGACCATTTCCATCACCATAATATTCGTCTTCATCGCAATTCATTGCTGTATTGTTTTTATTTTTCACACTGTCGAAAATATCCAAATCGGATAGTTGTTTCCGAGGTCTCAATTTCAGAATTAAGTGAAATAGAATTATCAATCAGCAGCACATCATGGTTAATTTCTTCTTTTTTTCTCACTGTATCCACATTTTTTAAAGTTACTCTAAGGGGTTACCGTCTTCATCCTCCGTAGTTACCGAATTCTGACTGCTGACAAAGAAGGCGCCTGGTAAAACCAGTTCAAGGCCATTGAACATCATAAAATGTGTTTAAAGAAAGAATAAGTTTGAAATGTCCAGAAATATTTTGAGAAATGGGGAGAAAAAAAAAATTTGATCACAAGAAAAAGTTCGTTAAATAGAGAATGCACTTCGCTATTTGGAGGTTATTTTACGAAGAAACTCACAAAATATTCTTGGTTCCAAGTAAAAGTTCGCAAAATATAGATATTCGCAAAATAGATGTTCGACTGTAGCAAAATTCGTCTTATTTAATCCTATTTGATGACACATTAATTAAGGCGAAAAGAGGGAAAGATTTACCATTTCAGAAAAGTGGTGCCAATCAAGAAATCTGAATTAAAAAAAGCAGCCCACTGGCAACGCTGTTATCATATTGGTAGTTTGACACGGTACCAACGATATCATCCTTTAACCTCTTGAGAGGCGGTGGTATGTTTATTAAACCACTTGATTTTAATTACCAAATACCACATTGGCACCAGAATTTTGGTTAAAAAAATTTTCGTATGTGTGTGAAATATAGCTTTTTCTTATTTACAAATAGGTTTGTTTTTAAATTCCGTTGTCATTAATTAATTTCAACACTTTTGCAATGGAATTGCTTTGCCCCTGAAAGGGTTAATCCCTTAATTTTCGCTCCCGTTATTTTCACGTGCTGTGACTTTCATTCAGAATGTTTGATTCCCACAAGTTTTATAAAATTGTGTAACTGGCCTTATTATGGTACCATTTTACCTGTCATTAAATAAGGTGAATATTTCTTTTTCAAAAAAGTGGTGTCAATTAGCAATTTGAATTTTAAAACAGTAATTTAATGCGACCGTTAATCTATTCGGGACCATGGGCATATATGCAGATGCACCTTCAAAAGGTGCATAGGGAATATGTTTTTGCTACCAGTAATATAAAAAAGTAAAATTTACATTATTTAATTAGAGCATTTTTGGGATTACAAATGTGAAGGTAACTTAAAAAAAAAAAAAAAAAAAAAAACAGTGGTGCCAACCGAATTGAATTTGTGTAACAGACACCGATTCCGAAGTGGTTAAAACAAAGCGATATAAGAAAGCGTCCTATCTTAAATGAAAGAAAAAACCGCAAGATTAAAAGCGAGGTCACATCAATCAAGGTCATGCGCCACGTAGCGGATGGAGTGTGAACTACAGGTAGATACCTAACTGTTTTCTTACTCACACCACTAAAATTGTAAAGTTTTTTTCACCTGGATTAATAACTGAAGTACTTTTGCAAAGCGCTATAAGTAAGCGTACAAAGTTAATCCTGGAATCTGCCGTAAATTGACGCAGCTGCGCCACCTTGTGGATGGAGTGAATAACGCAAATACGCGGTTTTTTTGTATGACGTCATATATGACAGAATATCTACCATCTGCGCATCTCGTGCGCAGGTCTATTTGAAGATATTTACAATTTAAGAGTTATAGGCGGAAAAGCAAACAAAGCTATTTTAGAGAATACCTGTTAAAATTTTAATCATGAATTTCAAATATTATGGAAGATGAACCTTGTTTACCAGATTTATTGCAAAATATTTTTGTTACAGTTTGTTTTGATGAAAATATGTGTATTTAAAAAAAAATAATAATGTCATTTTAATTTCGGGAGAAAAAGCACTAATTCTACGTAAACAGTATTGCCTTTTGCCCCGAAACTAAACTGACATTGCAACTATTTTTTAAATAGATATATTTTTATGAAAACAAGCTGTAACAAAAATATTTTGCAATAAATCTGGTAAACAAAGTTAATCTTCCATGAGTGAGTAAATATTTGAAATTCACGACTAAAATTTTAACAGGTATTCTCTAAAATGACTTTGTCTGCTTTTCCGCCTATAACTCTTAAATTGTAAATATCTTCAAATAGACCTGAATTTTATGCAAGCTATTCAGGCTAAAAGAAAACCATTTTTGTTAATAAAAGTTATAGGCGTAACTTTTAATTCTATGGTTTTTTCCAGGTTTTTTTTCCACATTGGAAAAAACTTGCCCACCTTGGGTTTATGTTATTATTTATTAGAAAAAAAATGTATTTTAAATATAATGAGCGAAAAGCATGTGTTTAAATTGATGTAATATACCAGTATGTATGTATTTTAAATAAAGTTATGTTTTTCAAATGACGAGTATATTTTTAAATTGATGATTTTATATTTTTAATGAAATGAATGCAACATAAACGCTGGTGATGGGGAAAATATTTGACTGTTTATGAACTGCGGCCGGCTAACATAAAAGTACTTTTTTACACTGTTTATTTAATCTAACCCTGTTCATATATATGAAAAGATAAAAAATTTTAATCGATTTTTTCCTCTCAGATATGCTAGAAAAATAAAAATTATGTACATGGATGAGTTTCTAGTAACAATACAACATTTTAGTATTTTTACAACTTGATTATAAATTAGCAAATTAATTTTACGTTATCTAAACGTAGCTGATAAATCCTTAAACATTCTTTATGGTTGTTACAACTGTATATACAAGTACAACAATTGAGTAAGTTATGTAACAAACTACGATTTCTAAAATATACCAGCTTGTTGGGAAATTGCAAAAGAGAAATATTTAAAACCTTTAAGCATCTTAAACATGATTTTCAGCCCTATAATTTTTTATAAAAAAGTTAAAATATTATTTAATATATATTATTAAAATGTCAGTGATTTTAATACGTTCAATTGGCCCATCTCCGTCCGCAGCCCTTTTCTCTACTACTTATTCCGACTCTTTTGAGAAAGCCAGAATGAAAAAAAAAAATTGAAACCGTACAAAATTAAAAGGGAAATTTGAAATTATTGGCTACCGACCAACAACTGCTACGTCGAGCTTATTATTAGTCTATAGTTTTCAGTTATTGGCAATTGCTGTGTGTTTCATAAGCCTTTTTCAAATTTGGAGAATGTTCCGCAATTGGGTTATTTCGATAAAAGTTACTTTCATTTTCTAACCATTATTTAACTTTTATACAGTTACAATTGTATACTGTTTTCTCATTTGATGCCAATCTTTTCTATCGGCCCGATTACGGAAAGTTATCCATTTTACCCTTGCGAAGAACCGGTGTAAGATAATAAATTTTTAATTGAGCATACCACGTACTATTTGTAAATATTTTATTCCAATTTTTGAAGGTTCTTCTATAATTTTTTATGCTTTCTGCAATGTTATTCACCTGTGCGAAGTGCAGGTATCCCATGAAAACTATTTTTCTCGGATATGACACAATGACCGACATATTTCTAGATAAAAAAAAAGTAATTTGTCGATTTTAGGAATTTTTTTAAAGCTGTTGTCTAAAATTCTCAAAATATTTAAAACTATAACTAATCAATTATTGCTGGTTTAATAGTACAAGAATTACTGCTTGCATTTTAAATTAAAGTGGATCCTAATGTAAAATTAAATGAGTTTTAAATGGAATGAATGAAATGCTTCTATTTTGAATATCATAAATGCAATTCGATCAAGAGAATATTTGGCAATTTATCGCCTGCGCCCGGTAAATAAAAAATATGCCTTAAAATTAATTAAATAGTTTATACTTAAACTCTAAGCGTAATAAAACGTTTAATTCTCATTGGAAATACACATGTTTATGTAATTTTTATAACTTTTTCTTATCAGGAATTGAATTAAAAACGCTACTGTAAAATTCTATCTTAACATACATTAACTAATTTTTATATGACTTTGTTCATTGCATTACAAAAACATAATTCAAATAGAACGTATTAAAATCACTGACATTTAATAATATATATTAAATAATATTTTAAATTTTTCATAAATTATAATAAAACACAAAACTAACCTGTTTTTCTCTTTTGGGAAGCGAAAAAAATAAGTTCTCTCAGATAGAGAATTATTTTTGTAGTTTTGAAAACTGCAATAATTAGAACGCCAACGTGGCATTTTCCCAAATAATACAAATTCTTAAAAGAACTCATTTTGTTTAAATATCTAACTTCAATTAATAAATTAAATAATGGAGAATAAATAAATCGAATTATAACAATTCCAACAATTAAGTACTGCAGACGACAAACGAATAAAATCACGGCTGCGGGTGCGCATAGTTATTTCATAGATATCGAATTTATAGATCATCCACACAGGTGAAAGAAGTTAATAATCCTCTTGTAGTTCACCCCGTCCGCTAGGTGGCGTATGACCTTGATTGACGTGACCTCGCCTTTAATCTTGCGGTTACCTCTCCCATTTAAGACAGGACGCTTACTTATATCGCTTTGTACCTTTGCTCAGGCGAAGAAAATTTGTTGGTGTCAAGTGCATCTGGATTCCCCTCTCGCTACGCCATTGCTTTGCAATAAATGTGGCAAACAAAATTCATTTCTATGAGTGACTAAAGATTTAGAAAATACGCGCCACACTAAAAGCCCGCGTATGTGAATTATCACTCCGTTCACAAGGTGGCGCAACTGTGTTAATTTACGCCTGATTCCAGCATTAAGTTTGTTCGCTTACTTATAACGCTTTGGGTTAAAAGGTTAATGAACTTATGATTGATAATTTTTACTCGCGCGTGCCGTTTGCTATCTTCGAACATATTTTAAGATATGATTGTAACTTTCATGGAATAAATGATATGATATCCTGGCTTCACTAATGTTGCTTGCAGATATTTTTATACTTGTTTTCTTTTTAAGCTTAAACCTACATACAAAAATATTAGACATTGTTAAAAATATTAGATATTGCTAAAAAAAAGTTATACTGAAGCGTAAAACACTCGCACGGTCCACTGATATGTATTTTATTTCCGATGTCAATTTCACATTTTCTATGCACATACAAAACATGCAACGATCAATAAGGTATCATATGGCAAATTTTTCAACTCTTTTTCACTTAGTACACTCAAATTTCATTAAAACGTGTTGTTTGATAAAAAAAACCCAGTTAATTGAAAATTAATGAAAAAAAGTATCAGAAAAAAATTTCAAAGATTGCACAGTCAAAGCCTCGCGGGCTCCGCTGCTCTCAAATAATTTTCAAAATATGCGCTGTCGATAAATTGTTTGCATGTTGTTAACACATTCGCGACAGGAAATGAGAACTCGCGTTTTCTTTAAAATATCATTGACTAAGGGCGTGGCTTCTACCTTACAGAAAACACATTTATATCATGTTGTCCTTATTTTTTTTAGATTGAAAGACATTTTATATTAAATTCCTACATTGATAGATATTTACCGATGCATAAACTTGGAAAACCCATATAGAACACCAATTTACAAAAGACTTTCAGAACAGGGAGGAACTTCTACTGTTTTAAAATTCAGATTTACTAAAAATTGCCCGTCGGCAGGGTGTTAATTATCCGTAGCCATAATTATATTAATAAATTCCTTGAACGTTGGTGTTTACCCCTAAAAAAGTTTTCGTATGTGATATCTTGAAATTTCGTTCATTTTTAATAATTTTATATTTAGATTTCCTTCATTGCATTTACATTTACTTTTATTGAACTAGTATTTGTGTTGTCTCTAATAACTATCAATATGAATCGTTACATAGAAACATCTTTTACATATATAACTTATAGTTTGTAAAGTATTATTTTTCTCTCAATTTAAACGTTGCGCGCGTTAATTAAAAAAAAATCATTTATATAACTATTATTTTAACACAACCAAACTGATTGGTAAATTTATCATACGAATTGAATATTTCCAACTGAGCGAAAAAATGCCCAGCCCGGGAATCGAACCCAGATCCTTTGGCGAGTTGATTTGTATCTTTCTGAGTACCATCTTTTACAAATACCATATCATTTTCCTATAAAGGTTTAAGTAATTTAGAACCTCTGTCATAATAAGATTTTTCAGTTTCTTGTCGAGTACTGAACTTTTGTCGAATCTCATCATATTGGTTAGTAGGGAATTTTTTTTTTTTTTACGTGGCATAATTCCATTAATTTTATGACCAAATAACAATTCTGATGGCGAGGGAATATTATTGGATATTGGAGTGTTTCTGTACTCTAAAAGTGCTAAATATGGGTCTTGTTATCAAAGTCAGCTTTCTTAAGCATGGACTTAACAGTCTATAAGTGTCTTTCAACCATTCCGTTAGATTGAGGGAACCTGGTATAACGAGTATCTCGTTATATATGTTTGCGTTCCATTCCCCCCCCCCCAGCAGTTTCAATTAAAATTCTGTTTAATAATTTATTTATTTTAGTGCACTGTAGTCAAACAGTGCAGTCTCTAAATTAAATTTATCATTTAAAAGCTAAATCGATTGTATTAATGGCCCTGCGCATTTAAATTAAATTATTCTAGTTACTCACCTCTTTAATAAAATAAAATCAGTGATACAGTCTGCATTTTACTTTGTGAGTTTCTCACGCATACGATTTAACATTGTAGAAAATACGTTACGACTCACTGTTAGTAACAAAAACATTTTAACTTCGGTCACTTCCTTATTTGGGCATGAATATAACTCATCATTTAAAATCACTTAACATGCAATCCATTCATTAGAATTATTTGTTCATATGTATGTCAATTCTGCATTTTGTGGTAATGCACGTTGTTAATCTTTGATCTAACATCTGTCTTGAAAAATACATTCTCATGCCCTTTTCGCCTAACGAATTCGGTCTGTTACTATGTCTTTATCCAGAAACATTTTTATTTTTTTACACTTAACCGCAGCTGTATCAAAGTACAGATTAGATTGCGCCTCTCATGATTCAAGAATTTTAGCGACCCACAATCTGGCACCCTACACAATTAATATTGGCAGAAGCCTACCGTATGTATTTGGCGAATCCATACCAGCTAATGTTTTTCTCGGCCTCTTGTGCATGGCGCAAAAATACTTATAGATTGACGATATTGTAGTCCGCCAAGCAAGAAAGTTGTAACTGTATATTCAATCGACTCCTTCTCTGTCTCTTGCCTCGCGATGTCCTTTTAACAGGAGGATATTATCTCTTCCCCCCTTGTACCTCTCCCTGCTGCTTTCATGATGGAATAAAAACATCTTCGTTTAACAGATTGGAGTTTTTTTTAGTAAATCCTGGTTATCTAAATCACTATACGTAGTCTAATAACGGCCACCTCTGTATGTAACGGAAACGTCTCCACAAACTTTGGTCGCCTGACCAGTTTTTTCTCCAATTAAAAAAAATGTAAGGGAGAGGTGCGTGCTTCCAATCTTCATCGGCATTTTTCTGCAAGCGGTGGATCCCTGCCGGCACTCTGTTGATGTCCCGCCTTTCTGTTGATGTCCGGCGATTTTTCATAACAGCTGCCATACTCCGCCGATTGTGCGTCGAACAACCTCCGGGAATAAGAGAGTGTTGTCTGCCTTCCCCCTTTGACAACCCCTGAAGTTTTGGAATCAACTGCTCGCACCCCATCACCGAAAGAGAATTTTTCAACTACTTGCCCTGGACGCTGCCCGTCGCCGAAGAAATCTGCCTGCATTCTATCTGGTGTCTCTCCGAACATTCCCCCCCCCGCTCTTTTCATTGCATCGACTTTCTCTCGGACTTTCTGTTCGCTTATCCACCGGAAAGTGCATCAACCGGCTGATAAATCATCCCTGCTAACGAAAAAGCTTTCAACTCAATCACATAAAAGTGATTCTTCGAATAATTGTTGTGTTATTGTCGGCTGTGGTGTGCGCGTGTGTTCTGTTTAATTATACGACATGGTCTTTAAAATTCCAACAAAAATGATGTGCAATTAGAGTTTTTTTCAAATCGCAATACTTGTGTTTTCACAGGTCCGACAAGTTCTACAATCCTACAGCGCGTCGAGAAACCTTTCCTGTTTGTGAAAATGCTACAATGGTGTGAATTTCTGGTTACAGTGAAGTACTGATTTCAAAGCAAAAAATAAACCCCTGCAAAAACGTGTGCCTTACCCCCCTCATGTGTAAAGAGAAATGTGATAAGAGAATACTTGGCTCAGCGTGTGCTAAAATTTCCTTGTTTACTTTCTGTTTACGAAAATGAAAGGGACGTCCGAGTGAGCCAGCGATTGAATCAAGGAATCTCGCTCTCACTTCTATTTATGCAGCCAGCCTCCTCAAAATTCTCGAAAGTGTGTTTTTTCTCTTTCCTCCATACTACAACGAGTTGGTGAAATTCAAGTGCTCCAACAAAATCGTAACGTACTTTTGTGAAGTTTTATAAGTCATTCATACTTTTATTCAAGAGGCATTTTGTGATAAAAAAAGAATCCTCCAAAAAGTCATTTGCTGCCAAAGAATCGTTTTAAAGATTTATTCACACGCATACATCGATTTCTAGCAAAGTATTATGATCTTGACAAAGAGATCATAAATGTGCATATATAAAAGGCAAGCGTAAAAAAAATTGCACCTAAAAAAAAAGAAAAAATGTTTTACAAATCAGATACAAAAAAGTGAAAATAAATAGTGCTCCATTCCCTTAAATAACACATTTTAGAGTATGAAAGTATATGTTTTTATTCCCCCAATTTGTTTGTTTTCTTTCGACTAATTTCTTTTCCGTTAATTCTGGAAACATTTTTAAAATTTTTTAAATTGTTTCATTCCATTTTTATGCTTTCATACTCCATAAGTACTCGCAAGTACTTGAGAATTGATTTTATTAATATTATTGTGTTTTTGTACAGGATACGAAAACACAGTGATATTGCTATTTTTAATATTTTGTGAAGTTATTTTGTGCAGTTTACTATAATATTTATAAATATAATATATTTTTTTTCGCATTGCATGGAATTTTCCAATATTTTTAGTTCATATCAAATACATCCTCCTCTGCTTAACTCTTAATGGATATTAAAATATGTTGAATTTTTTTTCTTTTCCAAAAAAAGTTAACGAGGGTTATACTTTTTCCCGTTTTCTATTATCTACGAAGGTTAAAATAAGATTTTTCAAGTTTGACCTTCAGGCTTGAAAATATTTTAATTTGAGAGAATTTTAATTTCTATCCTTTTAGAGAAACAAGGACATATAACAATTTTTTTTCTCGATTAAAAAGGATAAAATAAGTATTTATTTCAGTTGCTTGCTCCTAGTAGTTTTGCTTGAAAGACGTACAGGTTCCATCCATTAAAAAATAAAATAAAATAAAATAAAATAAATAGGAGCTATTGTGAATTTTTTTCTTTTTTGTTTCTCTCTCTTTTGCTTAAAATAAGCAATGATATTATTTTTACTTTGAGAAACACAATTTTATCCCTGGATAGATTTTTTTTTCCATTTTTTTCTATAAAAGGTTTAAAGAAGACCTTTAGTTTATTTTTTTTTAAGTTGTGTGTTATTTTTTAATATGATTATTATACTATTTTATTTCATTATTTTATTTGCTTTGCATTTTATCTGTTTATATGTGTCATATTTATATATGTATGCAGAATCTCAGTAACAGTTTAGATCAGGGAATTTGTTAAACTGACCATTGACCATGTCCGCTAAACAAATTCAAATCAACATTAACCAATTTGATGAAGATCCGGATTTGCTTAAATTCTTTTTTAACCAAATTAGGTCGGTCGCTGAAATTAACAAATACAGCCCTCAGACTACCATTGCTGTACTTGTAGGGAAGTTAATTGGTCCCACGCAAAAATTTTATGCACAAAACCCGGAACTTCAAAATTCAACGATCTTGATACGCTTGAAAAAGAATTTGCAGCATTTTTCTCACCTCCGAGCAAGTATGTCGCTGGTGTTGAACTTTCGAGTTTATCTCTTCTGCCAGCGGAGTCAATTAAAAATCTGGCTCACCGATTAAACGTGTTAGCCGCAAATGTGTATGCTGATATTAACGACGAAAATGCCCGTAACACAATAAAACTTATGAAATTCATGGAGGCTGTGCCATCTAACATACGAATAAAATTACAAGAAGAAGGTATCACAGAATATCGTGCTGCTGTTGAAAGAGCACAGACGTTACATGAAATTCTGCATAATGAAAAGATTCTACATTCCTTACCCTCTGTCAGTAAATCTCAAAATAACGTTGAAGAACAATTGAAGGAACTCTCTGAAAAAATAAATGCGTTAACACTTGCACCGCCTGGACCCAAAACAGAAACAAAAAAAAATTACATGCAAGGTAGCCCAAAATGTAACTCAAATGCGATGCGCTATAGGAAAAATTTCAAAACGCGAAATTTCCCAAAACGTTTTTCCCCTCACTAATTTCCACAAGGAAAAGTTGTCACATGTCAACTCTGTTTCCGCAATGGCCACCAGGCCCAACAATGTTTTAAATGGAAAAGAGTTAATACACAGAGAAGGGGAAATTTTAACAGACACAAGAATTGCTATGTTCAGGAAAACTAGAACAAAGACACAATTTTTATGCTGATGATTTTGTGTCTCAACCATGTGACTTAACATCAGCAACATTTCCTATTGACCCTACGTTACCCAAAATTTCTAAAGAAATGTTAGTTAATTCAACCACGTCACAAACTTCAGATCACATTAAAATCGCAAAAATATGACTACTCAAAAAGAAAAGGAAGGCGATAACAATGTTCACACCATTTGTAGTGTTAATACGCATTCTCTATCACTCCTTCTTGTAAAGGCCACTATTGCAAACCATAAAATCACTCTATTGGCTGACTCGTGAAGTGGCATTTCGTTACTTTCACAAAAATTATTTAATGAACTTAAACCTGTATTAAAATACAAGAGACTATCAACAGCCATAAACATCAAAAATGTTAATTCGGATGTTTCTTTCTCCTCATGTATTAGAGCATCCATTATGTTAGAAAAAAAAATCCTTCTCCCACCACTTTTATATAGTGGATATTCCTGAATTCTCCAGTTTTGAGGGCATTCTTGGTTTTGATTTCATTAGTAAATTTAACATTATCATTCATACTTTCAATAAATGCATTCACATTAACAAAAGCTTGACTATTTCATTAGAAACATCACACACTAAGTCAAAAGTCAGTGAAAGTAATCAATGTAACACCTTATGTGATGTGGTGACAAATCAAAAAGTTTTCTTAACCCGTAAAATCATTCTAGAACCCCAAGAGCAAACATGGTGCTCAGTTTACACAAACAATAATATCAAACATGACATAAATTATCTATTTGAATATTTGGCAGATAAAAAAGAATTAATAGGTCATGATGTCATTATTCAAATGGATAAGAAGTCTAAACGCAAAAAGAAGCCTTTACAATTAAATCATTTCTTTTCTATTTCACTTTAAAATAATTCTGACACTACCATTCATCTCCCTAAACACACAAAAATTGGACATTTATCTGAGGTTGAGGAAATTCTTGAGTACCCCTGTGATAATTTGGACCAGCATCATAACTCAGAACAACACTTCCTAAATTTTATCCAGGCATCTAATGAAACATTAAAAAAGAGGAAAGAGGATTTGTCAGCTAGCGATTTCAACCTTACACATTTAAGTTCTAATGAAGCAAATACATTGACTAAATTGTTACTTAATTATTACCCCGCCTTTTCAAAATCATTAAATACACTTGGACATACTGATAAGATTGTACCTGATTTGAAATTTATTAATGACTATCCTATAAAAACACTTCCATTCCCCCTTCCTCAATCTTTGCAAAAAGGTGCTTTGGAACAAATTAAAGATCTACTTGATGCCAAAATTATTGAACGCCACTGCTCAGAATGGGCTTACCCCATGCTATTAGTCAAAAAGAAACCAGACGGAACTGGTAAACAAAAATTCCGTCTCGCGTTAGATCCCTGAATGATCAATACTGTAATTCAAGGATCATCTTACCCTCTACCTAAAATTCAAACCATCATTTCAAATCTTTCTCAGTACCGCTATTTTTCTTCTCTCGACTTTCATCAGGCATATCATCAAATTGATTTGCCAGCAAAATTCCAAAATCAGTTGACATTTACTACTATGTTTGGTTCTTTTAGATACAAGAGATTAGTGTTCGGTTTAAAAAACAGCGCTTCTATTTTCCAAGCTTTAATGGACTCTTTGCTTGATGAATTACAATTAGATGGTGTATATACATATCAGGATGATTTCATTGTAGGTGCAAACTCTTTTGATGAAATGTGTAATAAATTTTAAAAAAAATCTCTCTATCTTAACCAAATATAACTTGACCCTGTCTCCTAACAAATGTACTTTTCATAAAACTAGCATTGACTATTTGGGATTTCATGTAGAAAATCAGTCTGTTTCCCCGATTCAGTCGAATATCATAAAAATAACATATTTTCCCACACCCACAACTAAACGTCAACTATAAAGACTCATTGGTGTTATAACGTTTTATAAGTGTCTAATTCCATCATTTTCTGAGTTAGTTCAACCACTGATAAACCTAACTACTCCAAAAGTTAAATTTAAATGGACAGTTAAACATCAAGAAATAATGGACACAATACAGAAAATTTTCTTTAATTCTCCCATGGTTAGATTACCTGATTGGAACAAGACATTTTATTTAAACACAGATGCGTCAAATGTTGCTATTTCTTGTGTTTTATTACAAGAGCATGATCAACAACTTTTACCAGTAGCATATTTTTCTAAATCTCTAAAGGCATCAGAAAAAATACCCTGCACTTAAATTAGAACTCATGGCAATTTATAAATCTGTTACCGCTTTCAAATATTATTTATATAACAGGCAATTTGTAATCATTTCTGACAGTAAACCATTAGAAAAATATAACAGGACTACTAATCCAGCTGATATTATCTCTCGTTGGCTCATGGAGCTTTTAGAGTACTCATACATTTTTAAACATATCCCTGGTAAAGAAAAATGTTCTTGCTGACTATTTATCTCGCTGTACTTTTGAAAGCAATCAACAAACTCTAGTTACTAATACTGAACTTATCCATGACCCTCAACCATTACCTATTGTTGACTATGATACACCAGGCAGTAATAATTCATGTTCAAGTGCCAATAAGAAATATGTAAACTATCTTGTATCGGGTAAACAAACAAATCCAGATCCTTTATTGGAAATTTCAAATGAAACTTTCTGCACAGAACAAAAAAATGACACCACTTTGTCCAATGTTTACAATGATATTCTAAAGAAAGGACCTTCTCAAAAATATCCTAATTACTTCATACACCCTGATTCGAAAGTTTTAATGTTAAAGAAAGAAAACAATATTAACAACACTTTTTCATATCACATTGTTGTTCCTAACTCTCTTAAAGGCAAAGTTTTAACAATCTCTCGTTTATCTCACTTTGGTTTTAATAAAACCTATGAGTTCCTATCATCAAGATACTTTTGGAAAGGCATGTATGTTGACACTTTAAACTTTGTAGCTTCATGTGTCAAATGTCTTCAATGTAAACATCATCAAACCCCTCCTGCACCCTTACAACCCACCTACACGCCCAGGTACCCTGGCCATACTATTAGTACGGATCTCGTTGGACCTTTTTCTAATGGTAAACATGTTTTAACTATTACAGATCACTTTTCAAGACATGTTGAACTTTTTCCACTTAATGATACATCTGCAGCTAAAGTCGTTAAATGTTTATTTTCTTATTTAACCACCTTTGGGAGACCTTCTTTTGTCTTATCAGACTTAGGACACCAATATACATCTCAAATATACAACATTTTTAATGATACTCTAGGTATTAAGGTACTTCACAGCTCTGTTCCGAGGCCACAAAGTAATGCTCTTTCGGAGAGAATCAATAAATCAATCAAATACTCTGTTAATATACTATTACCGGAAGGTCACTCATTTGAAAATGCAATATTTATACACAAGTCACTCTATAATGGTTCAAAACATTCAACTACATTATTCACTCCTAATCTTCTGCACTTTGGACGTGAACTTTCGTTAATTTTTGACACTTTTGATCAGAATAGCAATCAACCTTTTCTAGATAAACATATTGAAATACATAAACTACTTGATGATTTACACAAAATATATGACAAGGCTTACAATAACATTAAAACAGCCGAGGATAAAAGATATACACATTACGGTCAAAAAGAGAAATTAAGAACCATTTGTCTCAAAGATATTGTGTACTTAAAATTTGTTGATAAATTCAAACCTAAATACACTGGACCATACATTGTAGCTTTCAAACATTCACCTGTGTCATTCTCGATCAAGAGGTTGTATGCTGCTGATAATACAGCATTTCGTGTGCACATTGATAGGTTACTTCTTGCACCACCTCGATATGGACATTTATTCGATGCTACAAGTCACTTAAACAATCATAACTTCCCTCAAGTTTATCAACCACATACGTATAATCTGAGAAACAGAAAATAATATACTATTGTTTACATTTTTTTTTCTTATGACATGTATTGTGAAGCTAAGTGTGCAACCAAAGGCCTAGGTTGTATGTATGTTGCTTACAACAGATATTTGACAACATTATGGCTGGCCCATGACTGTTTGCTTCGAAGATCTCTTGTGAACAATATTTTGAATCACTATACACTCTTTTCATTTTACTTTACATTTTTATGTTATTTACATACACTTAACTATTATTTAAATTTTTAACATTTATTTTACATTTCATTCTTTTACAGTTACATTTTAGTTAACAGTGATAACTAACACATTTAATATTGGAACCAATTAAAAAAAAAAATTGTTTCTCATGTAATTTGATAACATTTTCTTTAAGTCAACCAGTTAGTTACCTTCTAATTATACGACTCGTGCATTATTTAACCTGATTATGCCTTTTTTTTGTCTCTCTTCACTCTAGGATTGTCTACCCCTTGTTGATTTGATATATATGTGACATATATCTATTTTTTTATTTTTAATTCTCCCTTTCGAATGTTTTGTTCCCGTTCAAAATTATTGCCTTTACGGTCCAAAACTTCATTGTGTTGAGAGACAACCCCTTTGAATTGGTGTTCCAATTCACAAAAAATCAATTTTTGCTTGTAAACCGACGTGTGCTCCTTTTGAGGACCGCTAGTGTCTTCGGAGGAGCAGGGACTCATACAAGCATGCGCTGTATGAGTCTCAAAACTCCCTCCCGATCTATGGCCGAAGCCCTAAGCCGACGCCATAATACTTGTGGTCTACACAAGATTCAGGGTGACACCTTTTTCATGGGCGTGCTTCAGGCACCTCTTTTTTTGTCATCCTATGCTGCGTGCATAAACATTATATATTTTTTCAACCATGTTCAATTTCTTTTAAATCATATTACAATTGCTTATTAGTTTACAAATACACATTTCATTTATTATTATTTACTCTTTACTTCTAGTGTTGCATTTGTGTTTAGATATTATATTTTTATTGTTAGTAGTTGTGTTTTTCCATAAAATGATCCTAATCATGATCAATATTTTGATGAAGAGCAGTCAATGGTTTAGTTATATGCTGCTTAAATGTTTGCTGTCAGAGTCGCCTCAGATAAAACAAAAAAAAACATAGTATACATAATTTTTGAAGAAAATTTTAGTTAAGATGGATATCCATAAAGGCAATTTAGAAAATATCAATTCATAAAATCTCTTAGGACTGTTGAACTATTGATGAAAGAGATTTTTTTGTGTTCATGACAGCAACTTGTTTTAAAAAAAACTTTTCTGCTTGGAAAATATATTTATATGTGTAACTATTTTTCTTGCTGTTTTGCCCATGCACACGGGTCAACAAAAAGTTTTTTTTTTGCGGTGTCCCAGGTGATATATATAACGACTATCTCGTTATATATGTTTGCGTTCCATTCCCCCCCCCCAGCAGTTTCAATTAAAATTCTGTTTAATAATTTATTTATTTTAGTGCACTGTAGTCAAACAGTGAAGCCTCTAAATTAAATTTATCATTTAAAAGCTAAATCGATTGTATTAATGGCCCTGCACATTTAAATTAAATTATTCTACTTACTCATCTCTTTAATAAAATAAAATCAGTGATACAGTCTGCATTTTACTTTGTGAGTTTCTCACGCATACGATTTAACCTTGTAGAAAATTCGTTACGGCTCACTGTTAGTAACAAAAGCATTTTAACTTCGGCCACTTCCTTATTTGGGCATGAATATAACTCATCATTTAAAATCACTTAACATGCAATCCATTCATTAGAATTATTTGTTCATATGTATGTCAATTCTACATTTTGTGGTAATGCACGTTGTTAATCTTTGATTCTAACACCTGTCTTGAAAAATACATTCTCATGCCCTTTTCGCCTAACGAATTCGGTCTGTTACTATGTCTTTATCCAGAAACATTTTTATTTTTTTTTACACTTAACCGCAGCTGTATCAAAGTACAGATTAGATTGCGCCTCTCATGATTCAAGAATTTTAGCAACCCACAATCTGGCACCCTACACAATTAATATATGGCAGAAGCCTACCGTATGTATTTGGCGAATCCATACCAGCTAATGTTTTTCTCGGCCTCTTGTGCATGGCGCAAAAATACTTGTAGATTGGCGATATTGTAGTCCGCCAAGCAAGAAAGTTGTAACTGTATATTCAATCGACTCCTTCTCTGTCTCTTGCCTCGTGATGTCCTTTTAACAGGAGGCTATTATCTTTTCCCCCCTTGTACCTCTCCCTGCTACTTTCATTATGGAATAAAAAACATCTTCGTTTAACAGATTGGAGTTTTTTTTAGTAAATCCTGGTTATCTAAATCACTATACGTAGTCTAATAACGGCCACCTCTGTATGTAACGGAAACGTCTCCACACCTGGGACTTGATGTTTTGATCTGGAAATTGCAAGATTTTGTAAAGTTTTTGAACCTTGAATTGTCATACTGAGGTCCATTATCAAAACTATGGGATCGAACCCGAGGTTCTCGGGTTACAGAATATAGGTGTGTGAAAACCACTTTTTTTAACTCTAATTATTTTTTTACATGTGTAATATATATTTTAGATTGCCCACTAACATCAAAAAGAATTTTTATATGAAACATATCAGTTATGCAATCAAATAAAGTTTTGAAATTTATTAAAAGCGATACTTTCACTTGTCGCCGCATGCCAGGAGTTATTAACCCAAGATTTTGCGACTTACGTCAGTCTTTCCGATAATTGCGGTGCATAAGCGCGTGGTTCAATCACATGTCTGTTAATTTTTTTTCTTATTTACATTAATTTATTTATTTTTCTATGGGAGGAAGTTTTAATTTTGTTATGGAACATTAGACGGAAACAAATGCTGACCTTTTTACATTGTTTTAAGGGCAAGCGGAATAACCTTACGTAATCGAGCTACACTTGATAGAGATAAATTAAAAAATAATTTATGCTTGAAAATCTATATATATAAATATGTATAAATATAATAAATATGTATATTACGTTATCGTACGTAGCACAGAAATAGCGATTATTTGATAATTGTTTAATGGCAAGGTCCGAATGAAACGCATCTCATTGGTTATTGTGTAATATTTTTAAAAAGGTAACAACAATAAATAAATAAAAAGCTTATTCAATAACTATAGTAACAAACAATTTATATAATTAAAAAAATAAAATAAAAGTAAATAAACAATTAATTAATAAATAAACAACAACATTTGGGTTACCATATCAAGCAAAATAACGACACTTTGGCGCCAGTTAAGTACCCCGGTGAGTATATGAGATTGGCGTCAGAAAAAGTCGCGCCAACGTAGTGCGTATATGACACATGTGCCGTCTTTTATCCATCTAATTTAAAATACAATAAATAAATAAATAAATAAATAAAGGTACTTTTCCAGTATAGGTACTTGGCAAAATAGACATGGTGAGAAAAGAAATTTTTTTCTGGCAACCGATTTAATCAAAATATTTTTTTTCAAATAAAACTACATAAAAATTGCCATGATCGCAAAAAGTTCGTACTTTTATGTTAGCTGGGCGCAATTCTCGCCAATAGCATTTTTTAACTCGCCAGCAGCATTTTTTATTTTTCGAGGGGTAAATTAAAACAATGCTTTGGTGTTGAAATTAAATGGTTTATGGTATTATTTATTCTTTTTCTTTTCTTTATCTTTTTTTAAAGATTTTTTTTAAGTGAAAGTCATGAATTTTAAAGGTTTCATTTTTAAATTAAAGTTATCCATTCTAAATAAAATGAGTGAAAGGATTATATTTTAATCTGAATTAACGAAATATGACAAAAAAAAATGCGACGGGTACATTGTTTGGCGATTTATCAACTGTGCCCGACTAACGTAAAAGTGGGGAGTTCTCAATTTCTCTATTAGCATCTTCCAATTTGGCGAAGGATTGAACAAGTAAATTAAATTATGAATAAAAGTAACATGATACTATGCCTAGCATACATTTAAGGGAGACCAAACTGGTCGCCACGGGCAGCTAGTTATTTTAAAAACCATAATAACTCAGTCAATTAAGGTACAATTTTCAAACAAATTGCATTTGAAAGTAGATTTTTATCTCTATTTGACGGTTTAAAAATTGAAAATGTGCGATATTTAGAAATTTAAAACATCGCTGACATAGCACGTATTTTAATTTCATTTTTTTTTTCATTTTTTATGAGAAAATGGCAACAGAAAGGTACAGTAATATATATTATTTTCTTTCCTCCGTGATTATTTTCTCTTTACTTTCAACCCTCCATGACTTTCAACAGAAATGGAGTTCTTTAGTTGCCACAATTACAAAAAAATTATTAAAAACTACAAAAAAAAAAAATTAAATCTCAAAATTAAATTGAGATACAGCTTTCAAACAAATTGCATTTAAAAGAGCATTTTTATCGTTATACGACGGTGTAAAAATTTAAAATGTGCGATGTTTAGAAGTTTAAAAATTTGCAGTAGAGAAAATTGCAAAACCAAACTTTTATTTCCAATTTCGAAGTGTTGCCATTCGATACCCTTTAGTGAAAATAGGTTGAAACTGGTGTGAATGACTAAGAACGAAAAATCTTCTTAAAACACCGTCAAAAATTTGTAAATGCGCTACAAAGTTTTGATGGTGTTTTAAGAAGATTTTTTGTTCTTTGTTCTTATACCCTTTAGTGTTTTAATGGTAGCAAGAGTTGAGACTTCTGTTAATAAAGCTGTTTCCGCATATTTACTAAAATAATCTATAACAAGCAAATGTTCTCGACCTTGGAAGTGAAACAAATCAGTTCCTAAAACTTCCCATGGGCCATATGGAACCTCTTTTGGCATCAATGGTTCCTTTTGGTTTGATTTTCTATATGATAAACATGTTTTGCAATTTAAAACAAGATCTTCTACTTCTTTTGACATACCAGGCCAAAACAAAATTTCGCGTGATCTGTTCTTGCATTTTTCAACACCCATGTGCCCATAATGTATTCGATTAAGCGTATCATTTCTAAGATTTTTTGGAACAACAACACGCGAGATTTTAAAAACTAATGCATTTGCAACGGTCAATTTTCACGAAAACTAAAATAAGGCATTGCAACTTCAGGAACGTTAAATTTATTTTCTGACTATCCTTCCAAAATTAAGTTATATACAACTTGTAATTCGGGATCATTTTGCGTTTCTTTTTGAAAAATTTTAAACTTTTCACTTGACATAGGAGTACTCTCAATAATCATACTAACTTATGCATCGATATCACCTTTAAAAAAGTCACAGGTTTCTTCTAAAAACGATCTAGATAAAGCGTCTCCCAAAACAATTCTTTCCGTGGTTTGTAAAAAAGTTTAAAATCATATGGTTGCAAACGAATTCTCATTCTCTGCAATCTTGCAGGGCACTTGTCAAAAGATTTATTAAATATTCATTCAAGAGGTTTATGTTTACTTTCGATTTTAAATGATCTTCCAAAAAAATACTGGTGAAATTTCTAACAACCGAAAACCACAGCTAATGTCTCTTTTTCTATCTGTGCATAGTTTTTTTAGCATCATTTATAGTTTTAGATGCATATGCAACTGGTAAATTATTCTGTAGAAGCACTGTCCCTAACCCATCTTTACTGGCATCAACTGATAAAGTGATTGGTTTCGACACATCAAAATATTGCAGAACCGGATCTTTTGCTAAAATAGTTTTTAATTCCAAAAAACATTTATCATGAATAGAATTCCAATTCCATATGTTACCTTTTTAAATTAAATCTCTCAATATTGTGGTTTTTTGTGACACATTTGGAATGAATTTTGGAACATATGTAATCATACCTAAAAAAAGTTTCTAGTTCTTTACAGTTATTAGGAGGTTTCATAGCTATAATTGCTTTAATTAAATCTTCATCAGGCTTACGACCATCTTTAAAAAATTTTTGTCCTAAGTATTTGACTTCTGTTACTCCAATCTTACAATTACTCCAATTAAATTTAATATTTCTTTCATGAGCTTTCTCAAGAACTTTTTTAAGCCTCATATCATGTTCTTTTTTATCTTTTCCCCAAATTATTAAATCATCTATATATATTTAAACTCCTTCCTGTCCTCCAAAAACTTCACTAAAACTTCTATGAAACACTTCTGGTACTGAACAAATACCATAGGGTTACCTTAAAAAACAAAACCTGCTAAATGGAGTGTTAAATGTTGTTAATTTTGAACTCTTTTCTGATAACTTAATTTGCCAAAAAGCTTTATTAGCATCCAAAATGCTGGAAACTTGAGCACCAGCCATTTTAGTAGCAGTATCTTCAAATGTTGGTAAATAAAAATGTTCTCTCAAAATATTAGAATTTAAATACTGTGGATCTAAGGATATTCTTAAACTGCCATTAGGTTTACGTACAATAACTAAGGAGTTTACAAATTCGGTGGGTTCATCAATCTTTTTAATTATCTTAGCGTTTATCATTTCATTTAATTCTTTTTGCAATGGTTCCATTAAACTTATTGATACCTTTCTACAAGCTTCAACTTTACCTACAGCATCACGTTTTAGCTTAATATCACAAGTAAAACCTTTTAAATTACCAATTCCCTTAAAAAGATCAGGATATTCCTTCAAAATTTCAGGCATTTCTTCTTGAAAATCTACTACTGCTTTTGCATTTTTAGACGTTTCACATATTATTGAACATTTACCAACAACATTGATTTCTGTACCATTATAATTAGTTAGCTTCATGTTTGAATTTTTAATTACGCTTTTTAAATTCAATTGCTTAAATTTATATAATGGCAATACATTACATTGTGCACCCGTATATATTTTTGGAAATAAATACTTAGAATCATTTACTTTAAGTTTCTCAAGCCAATCTTGTTTGTTTTTACACTCAATATTTTTTATAGCTCCTAACACCTATTCATTTGAATCAACATTTTTTGATTGTGCACTCACTGATTCGTTAGTATCATAACTTCTCAAAACATTAACTTTCTTTTTAAATCTACACACATTGGCAAAAGGATTTAATTTTTGAAAAATAAAACAGTTTTTATTATAAGCAGGAGAAGAATTTTTAAAGTGAAACTTACCGCATTTTCCACATTTCTCAACTTCAAATTCTGTACGGTATTTACGATAATTTTCGTTTCCAAGAACACGATTTTTTCTTATTACACTTTCATTTTTATTCATAACGTTTCTTGAATGCAATGGATATTTTGCTGCTTTTGATTTTATTTCAACTGCTTCCACGACTTTTTCTTCGTTCAGCGTTTTCGTTTGCATTTGAGCAATCTCTTGTGTTTTTCATATCTTAACATATTTTTCCAAAGTGAGATCAGATTCACGTAGCAATCTATCGTTCAGTTGTTGGTTATTTATTCCGCTTATAATTCGATCACGAATTAAACTATCTCTTAGTTCACCAAAATTACATGTACTGCCAAGTTTCTTTAATGAAGTTAAGAACTCTTCAAACGTTTCATCGGAATGTTGTGTACGACTAAAAATAAATGCCTATCAATAGATTCATTCGACTTTGGGATACAAAAATCTTCAAACTCCTGCATTATTTTATCAACATCTTTCTTATCGTCTACTGTAATATCCATCGTATTATAAACTTCCAAAGCATCTGTTACAATAATATGTAATAACATTGCAACTTGAACTCCCGGGGATTTTTTATTATTTTCACTAGCTAAGATGTATAACTCAAATTTTTGCTTCCACTTTTTGAAATTTTGTGCAACATTACCATCCATAGAAAGTGGATTCGGAGGTATAAATCCCGATGTAGCCATTTTCTCTTTATAATAACAACAGGATAAAAATAAACAAAAGCGAAATCAAACAGCTAGCATTTTAAATTAAATAATTACCACGGTATACTCACAAAAAATGTTCTTTTGAACCGGCAGCTCCATATTATAACTTGAATAAATACACCGGAACTCACAAACACAACATTTATTAAAAGCTACTTAAAACAATTATATCATAGAACAACATCTCGAGCCACCAGTTGAGTAGTCGTGAGTCATTAAAATTAATTATGGTTAGATATGTGACAGATGCAGCCTCGTTAATTGCTAAATCAGCAGTTCTCGTGTTCCAAGCTTCCAAAAAAATACGACTTGCATAAATGCTGCTGCCTGATCTAATTATGTAAGCATTCTCAAAACTCGGAAAATGACCAGTTTTCATGGCGTGGTCAACAATTTTAGAATTTAAATTTTTAATTTTAAAAGCATGTTTATGCTCCTTAAATCTTGTTTCAAGTGTACGGCTGGTTTCACCTATGTAGACTGCATTACACTGTTTGCACGGGATTCCATAAATAACATCTTTAACCCCTTGGGGACGAGCGGCACGTATACGTGCCGCATGAAGCACTCAGAATCCTTGTTTTTCCTCACCAGTAAAATTTTACTGTAAAATTTGCCTTATTTAATCAATGCTTTTTTTCGATTCAACAAGACACAAATTTCTGTTTTTAAAAAACGGTGACAAATGATTAAAATTTTCGTAAAAGGAACCCGTCCCGAAGGAGTTAAACTGTGAGCTTGGAAAACTATGCTTAAAATTGCTTAAAAGATGCTTAAGTGGCTTTTGTGGGATGAAGAACGTGTGAATGCCTAGTGGTTTCAAAAAATGCGAAATATTCCATGAAATACCTTTGTAATACGAAATGCTTGCGAATTTATTAACTTTCATACATTGGAAGGGTGGAGGAGTATCCATGTACGCACGAAGAAGTTCCATAAAAATGCGAAAACAAAACATTTCAGGGTAACTATTGAACTTTAAATCGTATAAATTTTCTTTTTTTGTATTTCTATATTAAAAAGCTCTTCTATGCTGCAATATCGTGTAGCTCTGGTAAATAAAGTCTTCACAACTGCCATCTTACGGGATTTAGGAAATTCGGAATTAAAATTGAGATGTTGTCAGAGAATGTTGTTTTTCTGTAAACTGAAGTTTCAAGGGTTTGCGAAGTGGAGCCCATGCATCTATGAATCAGAATATCCAAAAACGGAATTTTCTGGTCAATTTCATGTTCAGTTGCAAACTGAATAGAAGAACATATTGAATTTTGCATGGTTTAAAATAATAGGAAGGTTATGGTGTTCAGCAACTACAAAGACATCATCAACATATACACGCCAGAATTTAATTAGGTATTAGATGTAAATTTCCAACTGGGCGAAAAATGTCCGGACCAGGATTCGAACCCGGGACCACCTGGCTGAAGCCGCCAGTGCTCTGCCATCTGAACTATCCCGGACGATTCTGGTCGAATCCTGGTCCGGACATTTTTCGCCCAGTTGGAAATTTACATCTAATATGATTTGTTTACCAATTAGAATAATTGTGTTAAAATTAATCTAATTTAATTAGGTATCCTGTATTATGAAAAATCTTTGTTTCTATACACTGCATAACTATTTCGGCAATAATAACAGATAACGGTGACTCCATTGGAGTACCGTTTATCTGTTTGAAATAATTTTCGCTGAAAATAAAACAATTGGATAACATACAAAAATTAAAAAGGGTTGAAAATGTTTCTTTATCAATAGCTAAATTTTAACTTAAGTGGTCAACAGGCCAGATTTCATCAATAACTGAACCAGCATAGTCTATCGGATATAATTAGAATTAGTCTGCCTCATTTATGAAAGTCGTATTTTTTTGGAAGCTTGGTACACAAGAACTGCTGATTTAGCAATTAACGAGGCTGCATCTTTACCAATAGAATATTCAGTTTTGTTTTAACTATAATTTTTTGGCAACTTGATGTAATGTTTTCTACTTGTTGAACTTACAAAATCTAGTATGACTTTTACGTTAGGAATTAGCTGATGAGGGATTCAGAATGAATCCGAAACGTCCTTTTAAATTGTTTTTAGTGTTTTTATCGTTTAATGTAGTGTAATGTGATGTCTGTTATTTTGAAAAGTTTTTATAATTATGAATGAATTCAGACGTAGTCCTTTTGTATATATCAGAGAAAAATGTTCTTCATTAACCTCTTAACGGTCGGGTTAAATTGCGGTATAAAAATTCAAATTACTTATTGGCACCACTTTTTTGAAAAGAAATATTCACCTTATTATATGACAGGTAAAACGGTACCATAATAAAGTCAATTGAACTATTTTATAAAACTGGTGGGAATCAAGCAAAAAAGAATAAAATGAATAAAAGACATAGCCCGTGAATATCACGGGATCGAGAATCAAGGGGTTAAAACATTGCTACAAGGAACAAAACTATAATAACAAATATTTGGAAACGGGATCTTAATAACGTAGGATATCACTTATTAAAATATTGATAAAAGGAAGCAAAATATAAATGATATCACTCTTTCATTTGCCTAAAAATAATACACATAAATTAAAGTAGAATGTCGATAATGAAATGTTATTCTGGATACAGATATTATTCATATAAAGAAAAAACTTTTGCTTATTATATAACTATATTCCTTTCAAGAAATATTTTGTGATGCAAATAATAATCCATTTCCTTAAAGGAAAGAAATGTTCCATTATATGGATAAACGAATCTTTGTTTTGCACAATGTGCATTCTTTACGTAAATGTAAAATATTTAAAATATTACAAATATCTAAACATGTAAAATAGCTAAAGGATTACATTGAAAATTTTAAATGTATTTATTTTAAGGTAAAAATGTCCAATAATTTGAATTCTGAAACTTTAGAGCTAGTTAATTTTTTTCATTAATACAGCATTGTATACGCAACACAGAATTTATTTGCTGTAAATATGACACCATAAAAGTTCTGAGATTACTATCAGTGAATAAACGTTATTTAACTCTTTATTGTTGGATGACACCATTTATCTGAAATATTTTATTTAAGCATCTGAAACTTAATTGTAAATACAAATTAAATATTTATTAATACAGGGTGGCGAGCGATCAGGGAAAAACACAGTCAAAAAAGGTGTTAAGTACCAATATTTTGTTAAAGAGAAATTCCCCTTCTTTAATACCTTTATATTATTGGAAGTACTTCCCATAAGAAAATACTGGTAGTTTCCTTTTTCTTTACTGTGATTTTTCCAATCCACTCGCCACCCAGTAATATTATATAGAAGTAACGTTTTTTTCTTATTTGTTGTGGGTAATGGCGAGAACTCCGCTCCAAAACAGTCTCTGCTCCAAAATAGGCTATATTTTATGTAGATGGCACCACCACCTAGGAGGTACAGGAGCAAAAACATTCTAAAAATGAGATGTTTGTGTTACTTAAGAGCTAGAAACTTGACATTTGGTATGGTAGTTATTTATATGATATAAATGCTCCCTAAGAACATTTTCTAAAACCTTAGAAATTTAAAAGGGGTGAAAATGCGCGAAAAGCGTTCTAAATTACGATTTCAATGCAATATAAGAAAATACCAAAGTGATTTCAAAAGCAATGATTGCAAACTGATGATCATAGTCCCTGCTCCAACATACGCTATATTTTATGTTGGTGTCAGTAAAAACTGAGGGTTGCAGTAACAAAAAACCTCCTAAATTGCGATTTTTGTGATACTGAAAGGGCTAGCATCTAGAAATTCCACATGGTAGTTACTTATACAATGTAAATGCTCAAAAGGAATAGTTTAAAAGAAAACTCGAAATTTAAAAGGGTGAAAAAAGCGAAAACAGTTATAAAAATGTTTTAAATTATGATTGCTTTTGAATTGTTAAAGATAAAATCTTGAAATTTGCCATGGTAGATACGTATAAGATGTAAAAGCTCTCTAAGAACAATTTTTAAAATATTTGAAATTTTAAAGGGCAAAATGAGCAAAAAACCTTTTAAAAACTTCCTAAATTACGATTTATATGTAATCTGAGGAAATACCAAACTGATTTTTAAATTAATGTTGGCAGTCGATGGTGATATTCCCTGTTCCAACATAGGCTATATTGTATGTTGCTGCCACTACCACCAGGGGTTGATAGATCGTTAGACTGGAAGCTTGGAATATAGCAGGATAGTTACTTTTAAGATGGAAATGAGTGCTAAGAATGGTTTCTAAAAAATTCAAAACTTCAATAAAAAACTAAAATGAACGCAAAAGCTTCAAAATAGATTCTAACTTATCAATTATTTAGATGACGTTCTAGTTCTTCTCATTAATTTAAGTTTCAATTTCATATTTTCTAATGTAGTGTCATAATGAATAATGAATGTCATAATACCACTTTTCATATTTTATCTATTACGTGAGCAAAGCCGCGGGTTTTGCTATTATTAAATAGAAACAGAAGAGTTGCTTTTGCAGTTTTGAATAGATTGGCTTAATTTTTTTAAAATATGATAAAAATCCAAACAGAGTTGACGTCCTAATCTTGATTCAACTAAAACGTAACGAATCTTAGGCTTCTGTAAAAGTTGCTAATTAATCATTTTATTTAGACGAAAAATACACAGAATAAAGATGAATTTCACACAATAATAGATTCACCACCACAATGCAACAGTTTTACCACAAGGGTTCCTTTATCATTAAATGTGTCGATAGTTTTCTCTTATTAACCCCATGAGGGGCAAGCAATAATGTCTCTATAATATTGAATTCTCACCGGAATAACCGAAAATTTTTATTTTTAAATAAGGAAAAGTAATTTATCAGCAATTTCCCCTCAAAGTTAAAAATATAAAATTTAGTTAAAAATTTCTGGTGAGAATCTTGTTTAAATTAGGTGGGATATATTTTATCCCACCGCCCCTCAAGGGGTTAAAGGAAATAAGCAAACGCCTAACTTTTAAAAAATATGTATAATTTAATGTTTAAGCTCTTCGAGACGAGCGTCTTTTACAGAATTTTTATTCGTTTATCACCAGTTTTTTAAAACAGAAATTTTTGCCTCATTGAATCGGGAAAGTGCTCGGATTAAATAAGACAAAATTTACAATAAAAGTTTACTGGTAGGAAGAATCACTAATTCTGAGCACCTTACACGGCACGAATACCAGTCGCTCGTCCCCAAGGAGTTAATTTAAAGATTCTGATGTTAATTTATTTTGTTTAATCTTCCGTTGTTTTCGATATTCCTTTATTTTAAGTAAGGTTTATAATTAATATTTTCTTCAAAAGAAAAACCTATTTTTAATGAATTTATATGACCCATTTATATGATGATTTCATTTTGTATTTATTTTTCTTATAATATAATAAAAATATAGACACACTGTAATTAATTTTGCTAAAATACTGTATAATCCTTGCAGAATACACGAAACGTTTAAGTATTGTGAAGTATAATTAAAATTTATTATTCTCGGAATATTTTTATTATTTTTTTTAATTATCTGCGATGACGGAATTTTAAAAAATACATGGAATGCACTGATATGTTTCAAAATATAAAATAAAAATAAAATAAATATGTTATTAATAACGTTGTTTAATTTAACAAATTTTGTTCGGAAAGCCTATTATTTTTTTTCGCATAGGAGAAATTTTATAGAACCTCCCACTTTTCTTGGCAATTATATTTTATATATTTACAAACATATATTACAAAGTCTTAATAATAAATTAATAATTTTTTTAATAAAATTACAGTTTAGGGATTCTGGTTGGAAGAACATAATTTTCCTTTTTTGATTCGATACCTGTTAATAACCTACACGGACATAAAGTGCCAAGTTCTGTTTTAGGAACACGAAGAAGTAAAGAGTAAAGTTAATTGCAGCATAGCAGTTAACAATTTCCCCTACCATTCACAGATAAAAATTTCATTATTTAATATAAAAAAAAAACTAAGATTAAATAAGGCACATTTTACTATCAAAATATAGTGCAGAAATCTGTAAGAATCCGAATAACTATAACGAATAATAAATAAATATAAGTACTACGAAACAAATACAAGTAAAATAGAAAACTAAGATTAAATAAGGCAAATTTTTCTATCAAAATATAGTGTAGAATTCTGTAAGAATCCGACTAAAAGTAATCGGTAATCAATGGAAGCTATCTCATAGTATCTCGTTCTATTACGATTAATTGAAGTCAACTGCAAGATGGAGTGCAGTCGCAACATAGCTAACTACCGGCTTGCGATTTACTGATTGTTTCTCTCAATGTGACATACCTGAAAACTTATGCTTAACGCACATCAGTTAAAATTAATCACAGACACAAGCATTCAAAGATCGAACGTAAGACTCAAGATCATTAGTAAGATCAAAGCACTGTAATTTCAGGCTAAATTGTAGTTATACACTTCCTGTAATACAGGAAGTATTCCATAAGGACAGGAAGTATGGAATCCTTCCTAAGTACAGGAAGGATTCCATACGTATATACAGTGTATATACGTATGGAATTTTTAATGACTGTGTGCAAAATTCATACTAACTTATTAAAACACCACATAACACACTTTTATTACCCTTTGGTCTTTAATATGAATACATCTGATTATTTTATCTGACTAAAAAAAGTTTACGATTAGTTCTTTTAAACTGATTTTACAGATTGTAGAATCAGGATCATAAGCAACTGCATCGATATATATTGCGTTTGCATATTTCAGCAATATTTTTTAAAGATTCATTAAAATGCATAGATATTTAGATAAGTTATTTAAGATTGCATATTTCTATTACAATTGTTAAAAAATTATTCATAAATTTATTCTTTAGTACCTTTTTGAAATATCTAAAAAAGTCATGGGAAAATATCACTTCTGTTTTCTATATTATTTTATTATATCCAAAATTAAACCTTGATAAGATTGCGTCGTTCAAATATAAAGTAGAAACACCATTAAAAATTTATTTTATTTGAATATAGCATGTTTTTTTCATTAACCCCTTAATTGCTTCATTTTTTTGACACCATAAATTAAAAATAACGGCTAAACACCACTTTTTCCGTACTAAAATATTTGTATTACACACTAAAAGAAATCTGACAGTTAATAAAGAAAAATTTACAGTTACAAATTAGTGATATAATAAAGCTTTTGCTTGCTTCGTAAATCAGTTAAGTGGTTAACTAATACAATTTCTTTAAAGATTTTTTCCCCGATATTGCGTTGCCGCGATGAAAAAAAAAAGTTAAAAATGGCTTTTATCATCCTAAATGTGGTCAACATTCAAAACATTGTCAGGTAAAGAAATTATTCATTCTGAAGCAATCCATGATACGCCATGTCTGAGGTGTGTGTAAGATAAGCTCTGCAGTCCATGATGCACGAGCTAAAAAATGCGCTTTAATAAGCAAATAGCTTTTGATAAGCTCATTCTTGTATAAAAATTATAATGAAACTATGTACCGGAAAATATATACAGGAAGAAAAGACATATTTTAAAGAATTTAAACGCAATAACATATGTATTTCATTTGAGATATAATCAAGATACCTATCTGCGTTTTATAGCCAGTTAGAGAGATCAGAAATATTATACAGTAGAATACGCTTAATCCGTTTTTTGTCAAAACTGCATAGATATTAAGCGTACAAACTACAAGCGTCTAGCGATCACACTTTTTCATTTTGATCCTGTGATCCGCGCATAACGTAGCGATGTTTGCGTAAAATAATATTCTAAGCAAAGTTATTTAAGGAACTTTATGGTGTAGTGGTATGACGTTCAACTTCAGATAAAATGGCATCGGTTCGATTCCTTATGGAGCTGAATGAAAATAAATGTCAAGATTGCTTTAACCCTAGAACTACCGGAAATTTTACTCAAGTTTTATAAAAACATTCTACACCAGAATTTTTACTTAAAACTATTTAATTTGTTTATTTAACTTATTATTGTCTGATTTATACATTTAGTTTGTTTTGAAGAAATTTTCTGGTTTGAATAGATATTTTGAATATACATGTCGGGTCCATTGGACCCTTCTGGTAGACAGAGGGTTAAAAAACTAAATTTTTTTAAAGATAAAAATTGAAAATTTATATTTTCCAATATTTGTACCACTATTAATTTTTTTTTAATTGTGAATTTTCCAAATGTTTGATATGGTGATCGTAGTTTAAACAGATTTAATGCCTTTAGTATCGCCATCTAGTGGTGTAAAGATAAGCAAATCATAAAGAATGTTTTAAATTTAACAATAATTAAATATTTTTTCATAATTTTAAATTTAATAATTTTAAATTTTATCATCATTTTAAATGAACTTTTAATTTTGAATAAATAATAATTGTTAATATTTTTTTCATAATTTGAAATTTTATAATGATTTAGTAATTTATTTATTTTTTAATCATTTAAAGGCATTTTAAATTCTGAATATAATAAATTTTTATATGTTTCTAGTAATTTTATGTTATATCTAAACATCTGTGTAACATCTAAATATAAACAAATATACGTCATGCGCGGACGGTATGGGTATGATGCAAAATACGTCATGCGCGGAACGATATGCGCGGAGCGCGCTGATCCCGCAGGATCACAGGATCAAAATGAAAAAGTGTTTTAATCATTTAAAGGCACTTTAAATTCTGAATATAATAAATTTTTATATGTTTCTAGTAATTTTATGTTATATCTAAACATCTATGTAACATTTAAATATAAACAAATATACGTCATGCGCGGACGGTATGGGTATGATGCAAAATACATCATGTGCGGAACGATATGCGCGGAACGCGCTGATCCCGCAGGATCACAGGATCAAAATGAAAAAGTGTTTTAATCATTTAAAGGCACTTTAAATTCTGAATATAATAAATTTTTATGTTTCTAGTAATTTTATGTTATATCTAAACATCTATGTAGCATCTAAATATAAACAAATGTACGTCATGCGCGGACGGTATGGGTATGATGCAAAATACGTCATGCGCGGAACGATATGCGCGGAGCGCGCTGATCCCGCAGGATCACAGGATCAAAATGAAAAAGTGTGATCGCTAGACGCTTGTGTACAAACTTAATGCTGGAATCGGCGTAAATTGACACAGCTGTGCTATCTTGTGGCCGGGGTTGATAATCCACATACGCAGGCTTTTATTGTGACGTCATATATGACAGAATAGCAATCATCTGCAGATATTTTTTAAATCTTTAGTCACTCATGGCATAAGAATCACGTCTACTAGATTTATTGCAAAATAACGGCGTAGCAAGAAGGGGTGGGGTCCAGATGCGCTTAACACCAGGACGTTATTATTATTCCCCTTATCTAATAAGAAAATTTTCAGCTGTTAATCAAGATGAAAAAAACTTTACAATTTTAGTGGTGTGAAGTAAGAAAACAGTTAGGCATCTTCCTGTGGTTCAACCGCGCGTGGCCTACACACACCTACGCTACTTGGCGCGTGGCCTACACACACCTACGCTACTTGGCGCGTGACCTTGATTGAATCTTGCGGTTACCTCTCATATTTAACCCCTTGAGGGGCGGTGGGATAAATTTTACCCTACCTACGATTAATAAAGATTTGCACCAGAAAAAAGTTATGAAATTTTACCTTTCTAACTTTGGTGGAAAAATGTCGTAAAATTGCTTTTCCATATTTTGAAATAAAATTTTTCCAGTTTTCCGGTGGGAATTCAGCATTACACAAACGCAATTGCCTGCCCCTCAAGGGGTTAAGATAGGTCGCATAACCCTTTCCGGCACAGTGTGCCCGGGTCGGGATATCTAATTTTAATTCCAAACTTACGAACGGCACCAAGAATATTTTAGTAAAAATTTGCTTTTACAATAAACATTTAAAGAAACATGTTATTAACTTCTAAAAAAGTCGTTCTAAAATTTCGGCGTCAGCCAGTAATTTCATCATTTTACAACAAAAATTGCCTGTGCCGGAAAGAGTTAATATGTATGCAGTTTTGATATCTCCAATAAAGTAAGTTACATTTTTTTCGTTTTAAAGTTCTGTTAGCCATAAATCGTATCGTGTGACTTACACTACAAGTCAGTGTTGCCAGATTGGAGACTTTTTTGTCCCCAGATTGGTGATTGTCACCGCTTTTTTTTTTTTAAATAGAAATATTCGGCCTATTTAAAAATAGATTAAAGATTCTAAAAAATAAGGCTAGTTATACTATTTTTAAAAAGTGGTGACAGTCAAATAATCTGAATTTAAAAAGTCTCCAATCTGGCACACAAGTACTTATGGAAATAGTCAATAATAATTAATTTAATTAAACTTATTTTCGGCAAGACAAACCTAGTCATACCTAGCTCATTTTGTACGTAAAACTTTTTACTATTGATTTACATAAAACATTTCAATTCCGCGATGACGGAATTTTCGATGGCACCGGATTTCGGACTGTTACAGGAGTCACCTCTCGGAGCATCTAAATGCCCCTATGAAAGATGCGGGATTTACTGCTTATAAATGGTACAACTCTGACCTCCCTCTCGAAACTCTACAGAGCCCTGCAGAAAAATGTCTGAACTAAAGACTGTTACTTTCCCAAGGGCCACCTCTTGAATTCAAGACAGATTATTCATGTGTCACTAACTATTAATGTATCTAAAAATAGCACTTAACTACATAGGGTATCATTCAGATCACCGCTCCCTGAATACTATGCCTGAACGCTGACACAAAATGGCGGCTGCCGAAGGCAGATTTTTTTCAGCGTGCGTACGGTCCCTCAAGTATTCGCACCAATATTTTTTTTTAAAGTTTTTTCCGCTTTATTTCCTCTGAGATTAAACAAGTCAGAGAAATCTTTTATAAAATACTGGTGTCTATATTTAAGGGACATTACCTACGTTAAAACAAATCCGCCTTCGGCAGCCGCCATTTTTGTGTCAACTCTTCGGCCTATTATTCAGGGGGCTGTGATTCAGATGCCAACTGACGTTATGCCAATGTGACGTTCGAGTAATATTGCTTCATTATCTGGACCTATTCTTTATTTGGAAAGTAATACGATAATGCAAAAATGTTTTAACAATACTTTCTATGCATTTTCTCCTACTTTAACAAAGTTCATTTTTTTATTCTAATAAATTTCGGTTTGTATTGTCCGGTTTTTGTGCTACTGCCCTAGATGTATGACATTAGGCAATTTGAAGCATTTAATTAATGTCAAAATCTATCTTTATTGTTTAGTTAAGAATTACATACACTGTTCGTATAGCCAGTTCGGAGATCACAGGACATCGCTGGATTTGTATTAGATTTATGCAAAAAACTGTCATAAAACTGGACGAATATGCCATTTAAGAAACTGACTAAATAAAGTTTCGGAACTTTATAACTGTGCAAACTATAATAAAGCAAATTAATTTTTAAATCTGAAAAATATTCTTTGATATATTTTATAAGAATGCAGGGTTCCTGCATTTCTACAAGAAATTTTTAACAATTTTTACGCCTTTTTGAACTGCAGAAAATTTATTTAACTTCTTTGAATAAATAAGGCCTTTATAATTTCTGTGTTTTTAAAAATTAAAGAGAAATTGTGTTATATTTAACAGTGGTACCAGACTCCGTGAATATTTCAAGGAGTGTGCGAGACTTGGAAAAAGAGTAACAATAATAAAATCATAATAATAAACCTTTATACAGACGTTTTTTATTCCAAATTTACTTATTACGGTACACAGGAATTTTTTATGACGATAAATTTCGTTGTTAAGTTAGAAATTATGAGAGTAATTTAGTATTACAGATGAAAACAAAACACAACAAAAAGAACAACTGTTCAAAATATATTGATCAAATAAAAATCAATAATATAGAATTAACAGAGAAAGACAGATAATTATTTTTCGTTGAATTAAATTATTGTTATATTAAAATAACAATAAGCTTATTAACTTTAATTACATTTTATTGAACTATTAAACTGAATCATTATTAATGAAATTTTATAATTTTTTTAATTGGATTATATTAGATAACGCTATCATTAAATTAGATAACGTTCTTGGAGTTTAATTAAAACATCCAGTGAAGTTGCATATTTCGATCATGATTATAATTTTGTCATACAGTAATGATCATTAAAATGTTTAGAGAAAACTGCATGAGAATAATTAGAAGCATTTTTATTTTGCTAAAATTTATGCTTAATTTGTTTATAACTTCACGATAAATAATATAATTAGCAACTGAATGTCAGATATGAAATTAAATTTATGTCTGAAAAAATATGATTAAAAATTTGTTATGAACTTAATTTCATATCCTGGATAGTTTTTAACTCAAAATATGCCAGGAACCGGTTATTCGACTGTTACCAAATGAAAATATTTAGGTTCGAGCCGGAAGCTCTTAAAAAATAAAGTTAAATACAAATAAGACAAAAATAAGTTAATTAAAAATGTCAAACAGATTTAAATAAAAATTCTGTTGAAAAATATTTTTATAATACTTTAGTTAAATTCCAGGTATGTTTAGTATAGTAGGCAGAATGAAACTGCAACCAATGAAAAAAGGAGGGCCACGTTAAATAGTGAAAACCGATGGACTTAGCTGGGAGAATCCGATTAGAGCAGTGTATTTTAGGTGGCATTTTGTGTCAAATTTGTATAAGTATGCATTTCATTCTATAAGACTACAAAAATCTATTTAAAAAAAAGCATTAAAAAATTATCTTTTTACAAATGATATTTAATTTTTACTTTTTTTTTTAAGGTAGAAGATAATATGGAATTAAAATCCGGTTACCAAACCACGATTTACAAACGTGCCTCCAATCGGGGCATAGGAGATCTATACTTTCTATAGCGTATGCCACTCTTCAATATACTTACAGATTCCGAACCAAAGGACAATACTGAAAATTATCTTTAAGTTTTATGAATGGAAATGCAACTTTCTTTAAAAAAAAATAAAGTACTTTTTATTAATAGTTTCTGAAGTGAATGGCTTTAAGAATTAACACTCGGCAAAAATTGTTTTTTCAGGCAATCGAGTTATTTTTTTTTTTAGATTTTATGAATACAAATATTTTTTTCCGCTAATCGTGACGTCATTTTTGACATGGGTCATTTTAAAGTGCATATTATTGTCATTTAAAATCTATTTTCTTTTCAAATAAAAGAAAATCCAATTTTAAATAAAAAATTAAATCTTTATATTATGCCCAAACGGTAAACCATTAAGAATTGTAAGAAATGTTCTTTAAAAAGTGATATTTACCAGCAAAGAAAGAAACAGTGGGCCATCAGCTGGAAAAAAGACGGCAACCAGCAGTGCTATCAGCGGTAAAGTGCAAGGGTGCCATTACTTAAACCTGTTGAAAAGTGTCCAAGCCGATTGCAGCTGGTCCATCAGTGATGGCCAACAGCAGGCCAGCATTGGTATGCCATCACATTACATCAATCCGGCATTTTTCCTGCAGTGCTAGCACCTACCCCACTGCTATTCCTTTGCTGGCCCAGCACTTTCCCTTACAAAAATTTCTTATAGAATTCTATGAAAAAAACAAAGTATTATATAATTATGTTTTTTTTCTATAAGCTAGTTTCACCAAGAGCTATAGAAACTTCTGTAGAAGTGTCTATAACAGAAATGTCTATAGAAGCATTTGAACTGCATGTGGTCACCCTCCCAAGTACTGACCGCGCTCGATGCTGCTTGGTTTTCGTGATCGGACAAGAACAAATGCTTTCAGCGTACGCTACAATTGCTCGTAGATTTCAAGCTCTCATTACACTATTTCAAGTTTGTTTCTTTTGTGATTTACGTTCCCAATCATTAAACTGGTATAGAAATTATTCTATTGTATAGAAATCCTATGTATTTTATACGCTTTTTTTATTATTGATTCTGAACTGCGCAAATTATAAAAACCGAAATCCTTTGTAACCTAGTAAAACCTGATTTAAGGAGAAAAGAAATGAATTAAAATAAAGAATTTATTTATTTATTCATTTACTTATTTATTTTGTTGGTGGAAGTGGTGCTATATTTTTTACAGTTTCAAAAAAAAAAAAAAAAAAAATTAGCTTCACAGCTTAAATTGTGTTAAGATATTCATTTCAGATTTGTGTTCAAATACTCAATGTCTTCGATATTCGTAGCGCCACCTAGCGTAAGGGTTCCGAGCAATAATACTGCAAAAGTTCGTGCACTTCCATATAGTGCTGGGCCAGCGCATGAGATAAAATGGATGCTCACCAGAATTTTATCTGATGATTTCCAACAGCAAAGTTGACTGAAGCTGTCCAGCAGTGGTCATGCAGTGGTAGACCATCAGCCAGCCCTTCTCGATCATTGCCAGCACCTATCTTGCTGCTGGCCATCAATTTTCTCTTTGCTGGGTTAATACCCAAGACCATTTTCTTTTAACATGAAAGCATATCCATTTTATATTCCATGACGTCATTTTGTCTGCTTTCCGTGCTTATTAAATTTCCTGCAACATATATTATTAAGGAATACTTAAAAATTTATATTTAATTTCCAATATGACGATATATTCACATTTTTTTTATTCTTAATTTTTTTATTAGTTTTTCATTTTTGATGTGGAAATCTTTCAGTAGAAAATTAATTGTTGAGAAAAAAAGGAGAGAAAAATCCAGGTTTCGATGCTAATCGAGACGTCATTTTCGAAATGGATAATTTTACGATACATGTTATTGACGTTTACTATCCATTTTCTTTACAAGCTTTTTTTTAAGCTTTTTTCCATTTTAATTGAAAAATTAAATCTTTACATTTTCCATGCACAGACGATAAACTATAACTATAATATATAGGTGAAATAAAAAATAAAACGTAGCAACAGGTTGTTTGGAGCCAGTTTCGACGCAAAACGACATCATTGATGTCATACTGAAAGCATTTATTCTTATTTTTTGTTATATTTCATTTCCCTTTTTCACGCGAAAAATCTTTGAACTGAAAATTAATTATTGGGGTAGAAAATATTATAGCGGATTTCTATTTTTTGGCAACGAAAAAAAAAAAGATAATTAAACGTTAAAATGAAAAACTGTCAATTGAATTAATTACGAAAATAAAGAAATTTTGAATTATTAATAAAATTATTTGAATAAAATAAATAAAATTTATCCTATGTTCTTCTCCGTGCTATAATCTGTCTATATGCAAAGTTACAAATGTATTAATTCATCAGTTTTGATGCTGATTTCATTCAAACACACATTCGCATTTATGATATTATAAGGATGCACTGAAATATATTTTTCCTTTTTTTTTTTTTTTTTTTTTTTTTTTTGTAAAAATTACTTATTAAAAATAACATGGTACTAAAATACAGTAATAAAATACAGAAAATAATAAACTTTCATAAATTTGTATTAAATTTTTGAAACAATTTCCTGAGATAACAATATCACTTATAATGCAAAAATTAGGACATTTTTAAAGAATAATTCAAGATATTAAACAATAATTTATCTTTAAAAATATTAAGTTAATTAAGCTTTACACTGTATTTATTTCCCATTTTCAGTTAGAAAATAACATTAATAATCAAATTTGTTCATTAATTTTAACTTTAAATGATAATTGCGGATGTCAGATAAAAATTTAATTTTTAAGTTAGTTACTTTTAAGGACGTGATAGAATTTTTAAGTAAAGCGTTTATCCATTTTCAATGAAATAATGGTTCCTGTTGAGACATTTTGTGATAAATATGGCATATATTATTAAGAATATCTCTTTCTGCATTCAGCAGCAACTGCGAATGGAAGATATTTTTAAAATAAATACTTTTTTGTTATTAGCTATGACGAAGTTCTGAATGATTTATCATCTGTTCTTTAATGATGTGTAGCAGCTTCAGAAATAAAAATAACGTTCTTTACCAAGTAATGCATTATTAATAAAGCTATTTTTTGAAAATAATATATTATACGTTCTTCTGTGAGTGACAGTAAAATTAATCTTTAATTCTAAAATTATTTATTGAACGTTAATTATAAAGTATTTTTGTGAGTTGTGTTTCAAATGCATTATAATTTTTTTTTTTTTTTTTTACTAAAATGAGATATTATTACATATGTATGTTATGACTGATATATATATTTTATGATTGATATAATTAAATAAGGGCAATTTTGAATTTCTCTTTTACTGATTAAAAAAATTAAAAAAATCACAAATACACTCATTGTCGTAAAAATTTGCGCACCAAGAAAAAGACATCCAAATGAAACGAAATTTTACACGCGTAAGTACTACTGTGATATAAGTAAGTGATTAGATAACCAAAGAAAAAGGTTCATTTATTGCAGAAAAAAGTACAAATGAACGAAAATTTTAGTACTCTGTTGGACCCCTCTAGCGCGAATGCACGATGCGATACGACCGGGCGTTGAAGCATACAAGTTCCGTATGATGTCTTGAGACATCGCGTTCCACAGTTGCTGTAAACGCGCCTCGAATTCAACCAAACTCGTAGGGTGTCCAAATTGCCGTCCCAAATGATCCCAGATATGCTCGATTGGTGACAAATCTGGGGATCGAGCAGGCAAGGGAAGGGTGGTAATATGGCTGAGGCAGGCTTGTGACATCCTTTCTGTGTGTGGCTGAGCAATGTCTTGCTGAAAAATTGTTCCTGGGAGCCCCGCCACGAGTAGCAACACACGTGGCTGAAGGATGTCCTGGATGTACCGCTGGGATGTCTTTGTGCCACAGATCAATATTAGGGGTGACCGTGTATCGTAAGCAATAGCACCCTATACCATCACACCAGCTGTGGGAGCGGTGTGTCGCTGTAAAGCGAATGCAGGATTGAGGCGTTCATCAAGGTGTCTCTACACACGAACACGATTGTCATCGGTGCTCAAATTGAATCTAGACTCGTCGCTGAAGACGACCTGGTTGCATTACGTTGCAGTCCAATCCCGTCGTGCGCGATACCACTCCAAAAGGAGGTGTCGGTGTGTGTGTGTCATCGGCAGCATATGTAATGGGCGCAGCGATACCAGATGTCCTTCAGCCAGACGCCTTGTAATGGTTCGGGAAGACACAGGGGTCCGTAGTGAAGGTGCTCCCTGTGTCTGGATAGCGGCCAGTGAGGCAGTTGGCTCTACGCGTGCGTTTCGTATGATGTGACGGTCTTCTCGACGACTGGTCTGTCGAGGACGTCCCGAGCCTGGTCGCCGAGTAAATGACGTCTCTTCAGTCCACTGGTCCCAACACCTCCTCACAGTAAAATCAGAACGGCTTACTTGACGAGCTACTCGCCGAGCTGACCACCCAGCTTCCATCATCCCGATGATTCTTCCCCTCTCGAACTCTGACTGCTGCTCATATTGTCTTCGATGGCTGCGTAACGGCATGTCTACCTCAGCGTTTCCTTTGCAAAAGAAAAGGTACACTCAGACAAGTTCTGCTTACCAGTTTTATACTCCAAGGAGGACGACGTTCAACGCCCTCTAGTGGCATTACGCAATCCGCAATCACGCTGCATTTCTAATTATTTGCATATCTGACTGATATGTACCTTCATGCCAAGTTTCGTTACGATACTACAATTATTTCTTGGTGCGCAAATTTTTATGGCAATGAGTGTATAATGATGCGAAAACGCAACGTCAGTCTTTAATCTATACTACTCTTATAAAGAAGTAAAGTTTGTTTGTTTATTTGAAGGAGGTAATTGTGAAAGCGTCTACTTTCACATATTAATATTAATATTTTCTCTTTTTACCCCCTTTAAAATTATGCCTTTTTAAATTCTCAAATTTAATTGTCTGTCTGCATTTGCATTCAATTCATTTTCTAGCGCTCTTTTCTTTTCATAAATTAAGCAGTCATTTTTCTGTGTCTAATATTTTAACCGCAGCGCACTGCATTTAAAAGAAAAGAAATAATATCCTTTTCTTTCCTAGCAACTGCATTCTAATTTTCATCTTTCTGCCTTACTTTTGATGATATGCAGAAATTAGTCAGACGTATCATGATATGCAGAAATTAGTCAGACGTACTTCTTCTAGACGTACTTCGTGTACCACTTCTAGTACATTTCGTGGCTGTTAGAACAGATGCAATCTATTAATCATTTAATTTATTGGAACCCTGTCTTTAATTTGTTTTATTTTATTAACGTTCTCTTGCTGGCGTTTCAGTCCCGTGAGATCTTTGGCAACCTCTATAGGATGTCTTTCGCGGTTTATGAGCTATAATTCCTACTGAATTAGTTGGAGTTAAATATTTCTTATTACTCTTTTACATTCCCCATTCAATTTAAATTATCGTACCGTATTCCCCCGCATTAGCCGGCCTGCCGGAAAAAATCGAGTTACACCAGCATGCCGCAAAATATGAGGTTCCGATACTGGGGGATGGGCGGCTGATTTATTTTGGTTTTTCTAACAACATTTTTCATTTTAAAGAAAAAACATCAATACTTGTTTTTTCTATGTCTCTCTCGATATATATATTCATTTATATTAAAGTAATTATATTTTATGTATATTTTACTAGCTGAGCCGCCCGGCGATGCCCGGGTCCATAATAATATTCTAAACTGAACCTGAAATTTGTACTGCAAAATCGCATAAAAATACCTAATCTCGAACCGGGTGCCCGCTGCCTACAGTACTGTTTAGCAGGCGTGATGCAAAATCTTGCAAATAAAAAAAAAAAAAAACTCTCCAATCTTTTAGGTTCGACATTACACCACCAGGGGGCGACCTCTATTCTTAAAAAGAAATGTTTCTGAAGTCCATTATGATTTTAAGATATATTTTTTAAATTACTATTCAAACATCGTGGTAAGTACACTTTTGAAATTTTATGTTAAATACGTAATATTTATCCAGGGCTCTGTCAAAAATCCGCATTTAAAACGGTAGAAAACGGTACGATTTTAAATATTTCATCCCTCCCCACCTAAATTTTTTTATTACCCCCTTGCCCCGAAATTTGATGCCCCCTACTTTTTAAAATCTTTGTTATGTGTTATAAATTATCCGAAAGTTAAAAATCGATCGGCACGATAAAAAATGCTACGGTTTTAAACATTTGTTCGCGTTCCTCTCCTCCTCCCCCTGAAATTTGACGCACCCTCCATTTTTTAATTTTTATTCTGTGTTAGAATCTATCTTAAAGTTTCAAACAGACTGCCTTGTTAGATTTCCTAATTTGAACAATATCGAGTTATTTATCTAATCAATAAAACAGTTTTTTTTCTTTTTAAAAATCGATTGTTTAAATTCTGTCTTATTAAATAAAACACTGGATTTCAGTTAAATTTCAGTTTTTTAAATTATCATATAAAATTACTTTTTTGATATAAGGTAAGCACATATTTCTCTCTTTATATATTTACATAATTATTATATTTTTCTTATTTTATATATAGTAAGAATATTTCTGTTCATGTAATAATTTATGAGATAATCTATTTCTACTTTGTAAATATCAGATAGGTGCTGGGAAGAGAGCTTTGTGTGAAAAGGTATGAGACACATGAAACACGTTTTTATTATCTTGAATATGTAAAAGAAGGTAAACTAAATAATTAGAAAAGTGGGGACAAATTCTAATATTGCACCACTCCTCCCCAACATCAATCGCTGCTACTGAATACAGCTAATGACCTTCATTCCTTTCTGAATTCGAAGATACTCACTTTTTCCGGCATGCCGGGAAAGACCAGGAACTAATATTCAAAAATCTGGTCTCCCTCGAATTTTGCGGCATGCCAGCTAATGCGGGGAATACGGTACTTTGACCGCATGTCTTCCTCTCTTTAATCGCGCCATATAGCATATGTATTTGGCGAAATTGTGTATGTACTCTTGCCAACACTCGAGCATTTCAAGAAAATGTAATTGTATCACTCCCTTCTTGACGCTCATGCTGTGAGCATTAAAAAATGTAACACTTTGCTCCCTTCTCCAACACCGGCTTTCGCCGGATAATCCAGGCGTGTTTGAAAGAATCCCAGGGCGTAATAAAGACCTTCAGTCATCATACCACTGAATTCACTCATTTTGAATGCTTCTTGTCTGGTTACTCAAAATAATCATTTCTTGATTTTGCAGCCTCCTGATGTGTCTGAAGTATTAAAAAAGGAACCATCCTATTCAGGAAAGCTTCGTCATAGTAATCGCTGGATCTACTGCACCGATTTCAAAAGTAATGGTATCAAAATGATGGTTTTAGTCGCAGTTCGAACATACGCTATATCTTACGCCCGTGCCACTATTCAAAAGAGGGGTGTGGGAGGGAGAGCAAAAAACGTTCTAAAACGCGATTTTTGGGTTACTGAAGTGCCGAGAAACATGAAATTTGGAATGATAGTTACTAATAAGATATAAATGATCACTAAGAGCATTTCTTTAAAAAATCGAAGTTTAAAAGGTATGAAAATGCGCAACACGCGTTCTAATAAACGTTCTAAATGGCGATTTCTTCGCAGTCTCAGGAAGTACCGAACTGGTTTAAAAAATAATGGTGTGAAAACCATGGTGACAGCCCTTGATCCATCCCGTAAGGCATGGTGACGTCACGTCGACGTCGTTGTGGCATTGTGACCGTCGATGTGAAGTAACTGTGACTAGAATGTGAAGTCGTTATGGCCGTTTTAGAGCTATTTTGTGACGTCACATTGTGACGACTTTGTGAAGTCACGGTGTGACAAATTTGTGAAGAGTGTGTCATTTGTGACTATTTTGGTATTAACTTTGTGACGAATGTGACAATGGTTTAAAGTCACATTGAGATCAATTTTTGAAATATGTGTCATTTGTGACGAAATTGTCTTTAACACTGTGATGATTCTGTGACGACAGCGACACTGCTTTGAAGTCACATTGTGACAATTTTGTGAAAATTGTGTGATTTGTGACGATTTTGTCATTAACGTTGTGACGAATATGTGACTCTAGAGGCAATATTGTGAAGTCACACTATGACATACTTGTACAGTTGTAAACACGTATGCATGTCACACATAGTCATAATTATGCATGTTGTAAGATCATTTACATCTATAACGTTAATATACTTCGGCGATACATCGCAATTAAAACTTGGGGGCCGCCAAAACAAGGGTATACCAAAAGAATTTTATTGAATCAAAGTGCAACGCCTCGCAGACTTCAATTTTTGTTGCACCTATTCTTCCTATTGCAATAAATGAGAATACTGAAGACAACTGAATGATCGATCTATCACATTTTTTTTTTTCAAAATTAGCTATTTGTTAAAAGCATTAAAATTACCGAAGAAACAATTTGTTTAAATTTTCAAATCTTTATCAAAATAAAATTTGTGTTAAAAATATAATATCTTGTAATATATACAGTACTTTTTATATTCTTTAAACTATAGAAAATACTGAATGAAATTAATTTATTTCATTTAATACGCATTACAATCTCGAAGCCACTGGTGAAGTTGAAATTTTTAGGTTACACAACATTTATAATTTAAAAAAATGAAAGATGAAAAGAAACGCCGATATTAAGTAATTAAATTTCATATGATTTATGATATTGATTACCATAATATATATATATGATAGTAATTCAAACAAGTTGGGGCAGAGAAAATAGGATACTTCTTTGTCATAGAGGCCCGTATAAATTTGATTATGCAAAAATTGCAGTAACGACATTGCTAAGATCATTGTGAAGTTTATGCATGCGTTATATACATATATATATATATACATTCGAAACGCTCATCAAGTGCCATATGGTCATTATATACGTATTGTTTACGTCTTATATGCCACATACATGCATTACAACATTTCCGAAGTACATTTTAGCAATAACCATTTGAAACTACTCAAATGAAAAATACAGCTTTGGTATAGAAAATTAACTGAGTATCACCAGTATCATTATGTTGAGAATTCTAAGAACAATTTCGGCAATAATCGTTATGTTGGAAGATAGCAGCAATAAATAAAATCGTATTTTTAAGCTCACTGTAAAAGTAAGTGAAACTTTTGGGTATGCATAGAACGGTGATACCAAGGGTTAATTTATTTTACACCAGGGTTTGCTTGAAGTAAAATACATGGGTCAATCCATTCCAAGTGGTCCAGCACTGGTTGCTCGACCATTTTTAAAAAATCTGAAATTTTTTGTACAACAACCCTAACATGATGGAAGTTCAAAATGACTATTATTTTAATTTTATTAATTTTTGTTTGTGCATGGCGGCCATCTTTGTTTCATCGTCTGCAGCAATTTTCTCACAAGAAGGGTTTACGGAATTGTAAATAATTCATCGTTTATTTATCCAATTCAAGTGCGGATTAAAGCAATTTGTACAGAATACATTGGGCTAAAAATTTGGTAATGGAGTAGTTTCCGAAACTAACTACTTACTGGTAAAATTTAAGCATAAAGTTTCAGTTTTTTTCCAAAATATGTCCGTTTACAAGAGGAAATTTTTCTAGCAAGGAAAACTGTCAACATGACATAATTTTTTTAAGAAATAGGCCGAAAGTACTTGTACTCACACGCCGAGTTCCAGATCTGGGACTTGCTTTCTCTTCGCTAAAAAAAATCCCAAATTTTTTAAAAATGACAAAAATCGCACTTTTCAGGCTTTGATATCTCTGGTGGGGCACGAGATAAAAATCTGATTTTTTTTTTTATAAGAGTATTGTATGGTAGTGTTATGCACAAGAAATTTCAGGATGGCGATTTGACTACAAGCTGAGATATGGCAAGGGCAACATGTCAAAACAATACTGCCAAACTATTGTTTTGTTGTAGTCACAGCTAAGTATTTATCTCAGAGTATCATTTAAATTTATTTTTTAGATTATCTTTAAATAATAGTAACAGAAAATAAAGCCTTTTGCAATTAATTTAAAAAATAATTATGCCTAAGGCTTACATTTTGTATGGTTTCAGTAATTTTTGTTGTAATTTTAGTAACTAAATGAAACCTCAGTACTTTTACATATCTATCTATACTATTAAAATCTGTGCGCGTATGTTTGTAATCACAAAAACTCGGAAAGTAAAGGGCGCAGGGCTACGAAATTTTACACAGGAGTTGCTGATAGGAGGCCCATGAACGATTGGGGCAAAAAAATCGAAAAGGCCTTATATTTAACCCTCTGGTCTCCAACTTGTGTATTTTAATCTTCTTGTTCTAACTGAGCCCAATTAAGTTTAAGACTTGAAATTTTGCATACTTATAGCTGAACACCTCACATCAAACGACAAATCATAAAAATTTGAAAAAGTCTTATATTTAACCCTCTGGTCTCCAACTTGTGTATTTTAATCGTTTTGTTTTAACTGAGCCCCTAACTAAGTTTAAAATTTGAAATTTTGCATGCTTATAGCTGAACACCTCAATCCGAACGACAAATCCTAAAATTTTGAAAAGTCTTATATTTAACCCTCTGGGCTCCAACTTGTGTATTTTAGTCTTTTTATTCTAACTGAGCCCTTAATTAAGTTTAAGACTTGAAATTTTTCATACTTATAGCTGAACACTGGACATCAAACGACAAATCATAAAATTTTGAAAAAGTCTTATATTTAACCCTCTGGGCTCTAACTTTAGTATTTTAATCGTTTTGTTCTAACTGAGCCCCTAATTAAGTTTAAGACTTAAAAATTTGTATACTTACAGCTGAACACCTCACATCAAACGACAAATCATAAAATTTTGAAAAAGACTTATATTTAAACATCTGGGCTCTAACTTGTGTATTTTAAGTTTTTTTTTCGAACTGATCCCCTATTTAAGTTGAAGACTTCAAATTTTGAATACGTATAGCTAAACGCTTGCGATCACACGAAAAATCATAAAATTTTCAAAAGTCTTATATTATTTACCCACCGGGTTCTAACTTGTTTATTTTAAGCGATTTTTCTAACCTCCCCCCTTGCACCCGATGGGTAGTTTTCTAACTTTTGCCGACACCACTTTGATTCCTCTTTCATATTATGCACACAGTCTTACATATTTCAGTTCCACTTTTTACCGCCAGGGGTTGCCTACCTATCTCGGATGCTATAAACCCGATCCCCTCGACTAATATACCTACGGAAAGGTTTTGAAACGGAGTTTCGTTCGGATAGAGGTTTGTGTAGAATAGAGTGCGCCCCTGGTTGCGAAATGTGGAACACAGATTTCGCAAAAGGATAAAGTGTTTTGAAAAGAATATTAAACGAAACCCTCTATGCGATCTGTGGTTACACTTAACCACTTGTTTTTCAATGCAGAGAAGAATACAAGAGGAATTTATACTCACTGTTGTCACAACGACAAAGCAATTTTGGAACCTCTTCAACCATATCCAGATCAGATGAGACAGGTTATAGATGGCAGTGATAGATCGTCAGCTCACTTTAATGAACACATAAGGTCATGTAACAATGCGTTGTCTTTTGTCTCTATGGATGCTCATGTTATACCTCCCCAAGTACTGGCCCGTATTGTTTTAGAATCCATGGACAAATTTATCATAATACTTCTCATCTTCATCCATCTGAAGTAGGTCAGGAAAGATATGCTCAATTGTATGTATAGGATTTTGATATAGCACTGCGGCAACGTATGAACAGTAGAGAAAATTTAAAATGTAAAGAAGAAATCATAAGCAAGCTCGACGATGTTATCAGGCGAGTTAACCCTTATGTACATGCTTTTAAAATGCTTCATGAAATGGAAGAGCGAGTCATAGCAGAAAAAGGACCTGGAGCAGCTGAAAGCGTGTGTATGTATATATGCGATTAAAATTTATCAGCGGACCAGCATCGAGGCAGATACGATGCACCAAAGTCAAATGAGATAGCCATGGTTTTCCATAGTTCGGATGGTGCACCACTTACCAATGGGATATCCGAAGGGGAATCAACTGTGTAGAATAAATGCCCTGAATCCTAATTGTGGCGCCATGACTTATGTTTTATTTTTCCCACATGGCGAAAAGGGTTGGATTGTGGATGTTCTGAACTTCACTTTTACAGTCACAGGCTGTCAGTGAGAAGGAATATTTTCAATCCCATACTTTATGGTGGTAAACTCTTGCAGCAGTATTGCGTCGATGCTTACGTCAAGGTTGAAGGAAACCGTCTGAATTACATCCGCTCTAACCAGAAAACATTAAGAGTAGAATCTTACTTAAGGTTAGCGGATAACCTTAATGCTCTAGCAGAACAATCTGGTTTGGAACCATGTGTAATGGTTATTTTGCCATCTACATTCATAGGAAATTTCAGAGCCATGCAGCAAAATTATCAAGATGCGATGACAATCGTTAGAGAATTTGCTAAGCCTGATCTTTTTGACACCCTAACGTGCAATCCAAATTGGCGAGAAATCAAAGGGAATCTTTTCCCAGGACAAAAGCCCCATGATCGTCCAGATTTAGTGGCACGCGTGTTCGATATGAAGAAGAAAGTAATGTTGAACGATTTTAAAAAGAGCGGCATTTTGGGACGCACAGTCGCAGACATACATGTTATTGAATTCCAAAACAGAGGATTGCCACACATGCCCCTTTTACTCATTTTAACTGATGATGATAAGATAAGAGATCCAGCCACTATTGACACCATGGTCTGTGCAGAATTACCTGATTCCACAATTGAAAATGGATTGCACGAAATTGTCAAGGCTACGATGATTCACGGATCATGTGGCGTCATAAATCCAAACTCATCTTGCATGGAAGACGGTGTTTGCTCAAAGGGTTATCCAAAAGAGTTCAGAAATAAAATGGCTGAGAATGTTGATGGTTACCCAATGTATAGACGGCGTGATGATGGTAGTCACATAAAGATAAAGGGAAATGTCGTAGACAACCGTTGGGTTGTTCCTTATAACCCATAACTCACAAAGAAATACAATATCCATGTTAATGTCGAAATATGCAGCTCTGTTAAATCCATTAAGTACATTTTTAAGAATGTATACAAGGGTCATGATTGCACGAAAGTTGTTTTTGAAAATAACGGTGAGGAATTCGTAGTGTGGGATGAGGTGAAGAGTTATTTAAATGTTCGATATGTCTCGGTACCAGAGGCAATGTGGCGACTTCTTGAAAAGCAAATGCAGGACAAGTCGCATGTCATTATTAGATTGCCGGTGCATCTACAAGACATGAAATCTGTGTATTTTAGGGAAGCGGGAGAACGTGATGCTTTTAAAAGAGCAAGTAATAAAGACACCATGCTCACTGCTTGGTTTCTACTTAACACGTCAGATCCTTCAGCAAACATCTATCTCTACACAGAAATTCCAAAGCACTTTGTATGGAAAGGCAATGTGTGCCAAAGGCGTGTTAGATTAGGTGATTACATAGTATCAAGGATGTATCCTGTAAGCCCAAAGGATACTGAGCGTTTCCATCTTCGTATGCTGCTTTGTCATGTTCCCGGTGCCAGGTCTTTCGAAGAGTTAAGGACGTATGAGAATACTGTCTATGAAACCTTCCAGGGTGCATGCCGTGCTAGAAATTTATTAGAAGATGATGATGAATGGTAACATTGTTTAACAGAAGTATGTGGTTTTGAAATGTCGCCAAATTGAGACAACTGTTTTCTTTTATATGTGTCTTTGGCAATCCAAATTCACCGATTTAATTATGGGAACAATTTAAGTCAGAACTCTCAGAAGATTTTGCTCGCCATCTGCCTCTACAGGAGAGTAGAGATAGATCCCTTCAAGACATAGCCAATCATCTACGCATACACAACATGACACTTCGTAGCCTTGAATTGCTTGAACCCTCAAGCCTGGAGAACTCTGTGGAAGGCGATGTCTATGATTTACAAGAAGAAAGAGCAGAGGGACAGTGATTGTTAAACATGCTAAATCCGGAACAACGTATAATTTTTGATGCTGTCATTGAAAGTATTCAAAATAATTATGCTACTGCCGCTAAGGTTTTCCGTGTCAATGCTTTTGCGGTATCAGGAAAAACATTCCTATTCAATACTTTGCTGCATTACGTCAGAGGAGTGGGACATACTGCTATTCCCGTTGCATGGACAGGCATCGCATCTAAACTCTTACAAGGTGCAAAATCTGCACATTCTCATATTAAATTACTAGTCTCCATATTGGATAATTCAGCTTCAAAAATTCGTCAAAATACATCTGAAGGAAGATTACTGCAAATTGCTAAGCTCATTATATGGGAATAATGTACCATGACACCTATTCATGCTTTGAATGCTGTTGATAGAATTCTGCGAGGTTTCGTTGGCAAGGATGTCCCATTTGGAGGCAAAGTGTTTATTCTTGGAGGTGACTAAAAGCAGATTTTACCTATAGTTATTCATGCAAACAAAACACTCATTTTTGAAAGCTGTATCAAGAATTCTTCTCTCTGGCCAACATTTCGGCAGTTCAGTCTTGTTACAAATATGCGAACGGAGCCGGAGGAACTTGATTTCGTGGAACGGCTCATTCGTCTGGGGGATGGTCTGTGGACTAATGATTATGAACTCGGAGAAGATATTATTGAAATACCTCCAGAATGTTTAGTGCAGAATTCTATAGTGAATGATATTTTTGATTCGTCTGAAATTGATCTTGATCATCTTTCGGAAAGAGACATTTTGTGTCCCAAGAATGAGAATTCTTCTAGATTGAACGAGGAGGTTTTATGAAAAGTACCTGACGAAGTCAAGTCTTATTTTAGTGCTGATACAATACTTTGTGATGATGAAGAAGAACAAAACAATTTGCAGAGGGATTTCATCAATAGTTTAACACCTTCTGAAATGCCACCACATCAGTTAAATCTTAAAGTTGGCGTTATTGTTATGTTGCTCAGGAACATGAATGCGCCCAATGGTCTTTGTGATGGAACACGTTTAATAGTCAAAAGGTTGTCGCAAAATGTTATAGATGCAGAAGTTTTAACAGGACATAAGAGAGACACCCGTGTTTTCATACCGAAGATCCTGCTTACTCCGTCGGATACCAGTTCACCTTTCCAGTTACGCCGCCATCAGTTCCCACTTAGGCTCGCCTTTGCTATAACTATCAATAAATCTCAGGGCCAAAGTTTGGAAAAGGTTGGAATCTATTTGCCCCATCCAGTTTTCTCACATGGGATGTTGTATGTAGCCTTTTCAAGAACGACTTCTAGAGGATGTGTACGTGTTTGGGTCAAGGAGGGACCAAAACAAGGAAAACATTTGTCACAGTCTGATAAGGTACATACACAAAACATTGTCTTTCGTGAAGTTTTAGGTTAAGTCGCAACTATTTTTGTTTATTGTAAACAAAAAAAAAAAAAAAAAAAAAAAAAAAAAAAAAGTCTACTTCACTTTACCTCATGGATGACGTGGAAAGCAATGCAAAGATTTTTCATTTTAAAAGAATTTTCTTCAAATTTTTTTACAGTGACGATGTACATTCCATTCTTTCTTACAAATTTTTGTTTAGTTGTGTAAATATTTATTTCATAACTGATTTCCTAAACTTTAATGTAAAACTTTAATTAAAATACATAGTAAAACTTAATATTAAAACTTTGTGTAAATACTCACTAAAAAAACGAGTCTACCACAATTTACCTCATTGGTGATGTGGAAAATAGGGCAAAGATTTTTTATTTTAAAATAATTTTTTTCCATTTTTTTGCAGTCACGGTGTAAATTTTATTTTTTCTTACAAATTTTTGTTTGGTTGTGTAAATATTGATTTATAACTTAGTTTTACATTCCCAAACTTTAATTCAGTTGTGTAAATACTTAGTTTTATTTATTTTTTAATACATAACTGCTTTTTTGTGTACATACTTATTTCACATTGGTTTTGTATTTACTGATGTTTAATAGACATAACACATTTTTATATTCATAAACTTTAGTTTGGTTGTACTGCTTTTTATTTTAAATTTTGGTTTTAGAATAAAATTTATGAACTCCCGTTCGTAGAACGGGTTAAACAGCTAGTATATATATATACAAGACCTGAGATAAAAACAGAATAGGGAAAGAGAAAAGATGTTAATGTTGGCATACTTATTGAGACATGATCAAACGTGTCAAAACACATCCCTGCTTGTTGGTTTAAAAACCACAATTTTAATGCTGCTTGCAATCCCCAAACTTGTTCCTACCATAAGTATGTTCTTGCAAATGAAACATTGTGCGATGTTACCATGGATCAGCCTCAAGTAATTTTCAGAAAGTAAAGATACCCAAAGCCTTTTCAAAATTTATACTGCAGAAAAATCACATTTTTGCATAAGAAGTAAGCTAGGAATTATTAATGAATTGAGACTTGCACATAGTGATTTAAAAGTATATTTCTATGAGCCAGCAGGGCCAAGATCTTCACTCAAGTTATCAAGAGATGACAAGACTTGGTTCCTACAAATAAAATTTTTAGAAAGACCAAAATTGTGGTTTTTGAACCAACAAGCAAGAATGAGTTTTGACACGTTTGATCATGTCTCAACAAGTATGACAACATTAACAGATTTTCTTTTCTCCTATGTTGTTTTTGTCTCAGGTCTTGTATAAAATATTTTTTTTCTTTATGTAAAAGTGCTGAGGTTTCTTTTAGTTACTAAAATTACTTACAACAAAAATTACTGAATCCATACAAAATGTATGGCCTTAGGCATAATTATTTTTTTTAATTAATTGCTAAGCTTTGCAAAGGGCTTTATTTTTTGTTACTATTATTTAAAGATAATCAAAAACATAAATTTAAATGACACTGAGATAAATACTTAGCTGTGACTACAACAAAACAATAGTTTGGCAGTATTGTTTTGACATGTTGCCCTTGCCATATCTCAGCTTGTAGTCAAATCTCCATCCTGAAATTTCTTGTGCATAACACTATCATACAATACTCTTATAAAAAAAAAATCAGATTTTTATCTCGTGCCCCACCAGAGATATCAAAGCCTGAAAAGTGCGATGTTTGTTATTTTTGAAAAATGTGGGATTTTTTTTAGCGAAGAGAAAGCAAGTCCCAGATCTGGAACTCGGCGTGTGAGTACAAGTACTTTCGGCCTATTTGTAAAAAAAATTATGACATGTTGACAGTTTTCCTTGCTAGAAAAATTTCCTCTTGTAAACGGACTAATTTTGGAAAAAAAACTGAAACTTTATGCTTCAATTTTACCAATAAGTAGTTAGTTTCGGAAACTACTCCATTACCAAATTTTTACCCCAATGTATTCTGTACAAATTGCTTTAATCCGCACTTGAAGTGGATAAATAAACGATTAATTATTTACAATTCCGTAAACCCTTCTTGTGAGAAAATTGCTGCAGACGATGAAACAAAGATGGCCGCCATGCACAAACAAAAATTAATAAAATTAAAATAATAGTCATTTTGAACTTCCATCATGTTAGGCTTGTTGTACAAAAAATTTCAGATTTTTTAAAAATGGTCAAGCAACGAATTGATGATTTTCTGGACCACTTGAAATGGATTAACCCGCATATATAAAACAACTTTTTGATTATTAAAAAATAACTTTAATAATTGATTGCCAAAATTACATTTTTATTTATGAAAATATATATTATAAAAATAACTCTTACTAGCTATGATTTTTTAAAACAATAATACCTTATTGTTTATAAAACACAACACCGCAGCTACCCTATTTTGCGTCTAATGTGAAAGTTTTTATGTTTTGCCAAAGATCTGTCTGGCTAGATATATGTTGCCATGACCACTATAACTCTGATATTATCATAAATAGTACAAAGAGATTAGAATCTACTACGAAATATTTAGAACAAAGTCTGGTGAAAGTTTTATAAATACAGTAGAACGCCGATTATCGGAACTCCAATTAACCGAACTTCCAATTATCCAACAGCGTATTTCTCTCAAAGAATTCTTTTTACCCGAATTTCCAATTATCCAAATATTTCTCTCTCTAAAAAAAAAACCAAAAAAAAAATCACCTAACTACCAATTTAATTTTTGCTTAAATTATAATCTCTGAAGTTTAGAAAATGATAAAAAGAGAAGAAAAAAATTAAATAATAAAAAAGTAAACAAAAAACAATAAAAAAACAATTTTTAAGTACTCCAGTACTAACTGGTGCTGTCAGTCCTAAACCTAGATAAAGTGTGAAGGTTTTAGAATAGTCAGCAACATCCCTTAAACTGTCTGCCCATTTATCCGAACTTTTGCTTATCCGAACTAGGGTCGGTCCCGACTTGTTCGGATAATTGGCGCTCTACTGTATATATTGTATTAGAAATACAAATAATCATATTTATTTTTATATGACACAATAAAACAAAATAATGAACACTGTATCAAATGGTTAACTACTTTTTAATGTAAATAAAGTATAAAAATTGAGACCATAAACACAAAATAGAGCCACCCATAGGTTCATTATTATTATTAATATTTTATTTACAAGATTACGGTAATTATAAATAAGAAATCCATTTTAATCACGCTGTTTATAAAGAGTGTATAATATCGATACTTTGAAATTTATCTCGATAAAATCATTCAGGAAATAAAATGATAAAATTATCCAGAAAAAAAGTAAATAGGGTAGATTCTCCAGTTGTGGCCACATTGGGTCAGTTTGTCCAATATTTAAGCTGTGAATTGATGCAGACAAATAATATGCATTCTCACACCTTAACCCCTTAACGCTCGAATTAAATTACGGTTGAATAATTCAAATTGCTTATTGGCACCACTTTTATGAAAAAGAAATATTTACTTTATTTAATGACAGTAAAAACGATACTAAAATATAGCCAATTTCAGTATTTTATAAAACTGGTGGGAATCAAACAATTTGAGTAAAAGACACAGCCCGAGAATATCTCGGGAGCGAGAGTTAAGGGGTTAAGGGTGTATTCGAAAAAATATTTTTCCACCCTCAACAGCTCAAAATTTTCTGAGACATTTTCAGACTCATTTTTAAAAGTAAAAACATGAAACTTGCTGGGGTGATTTTTGAAGAGTTGTATAAGGTGCCGTGTGATTTCAATTTTCGCTCAATTAATTAGAATTTGATTTTTAAGCAATTATTTTCTCAGTATGACCATCTTTTTCATCCCCAGATCTCCCGCTTCCTGAAATTTCGGTTCAAAACGCTGATTTTGACAGCATTTTTAATAATATTTTCTGCATTTATCAAAAAATTGAGAAGCATGGCACATTATGTAGTTTCTAAATAAGAGAATTTCTTAGTTTGATGCGTTTGAGAGCAAAAATGAATTTAAAAATGAATCAGAAAATAAGCAGTTTGGATCGGAATACACCCTTAAGCAAACACCCTTTTATCAATTACAGTCTCATTTGTTTATTTTTTGATAAAATGTGACTTTATTATGATATACTTGATTATTATATACTTGAAAATTAATTTGGGAAACTGTAGTGTGTGCTCACATGTATTATGATTTTTGCTTAGCTGACAAGTTTTCCAAATCTTTCAATATTAGGTACTTATTGGGTTCTGTTTGTCCTGAAACAAATTGCTATTAGGTTTTTTGAGGTAAGCTTCCTCTGTATTGCAATTTCACATTTAAATTAATTATTTTAACAGTTTAATGGGGGGTGGCCACAACTGGTGCTTTAAATTTGCTATATGTACCAGTTATGGCCATGGAAGTTGGAAGTGGCAAAAAGGGCACAACATATGTTCCACTTTTGGACACATGATTCATTATAGTGAGAATGTTAGCCATTAAATAATTTTACGAACATCTGGATAAAAAAAAATCAATTTAGTTTTGTTTTATATAGTAATGGCTTCAATAATAATAATAAAAAGCAAGGCTAATAGCAGTTCTATCAAAGAGATTTTGTTTTCTCTGTCCAATAGATAATTCACTTTAGAAAGGGACACTGTGCTAGTAACTAAAGAATGATATTTCTAAAGAGAATATAGTATATTGTGTTTAGTATTGATAAAACCAAAGGGGAGGGGCGATATGTCCTATACGATAAATAAATTAAAACATAAATTTTGAAAGATTTTACAAATTATAAATTAAAAAGTTTAATAAAATTACAGCATGATTTCTTGTATTTTTCCTAAAGAAGTGAAGAAGTTCCATAATTTTTGCCAGATTTCGGGCAAACGGATTTAGAAATACTAAATGTTGTGAAAATCTTAACCAGAGATATCTAAATACAAGCAAGAATGTATTTCCCATTATTTAAAAAGAACAGCATTCATTTTACTATGTTTAAAAAACACAGAATTCTGTGCTCTTAAAAAATGGCCTAGAGGGAACATTGATCTAGGATAAGAAGTAAAATTAAGGCCATTCAAAATGTATAATGCCAGCGCTACAAGCTAGCAAAGTTTTGGAGCACCAGAAATATAACTCTTTGGTGACGGTTCAAGTATTTTAATCAATCCACAATCCATTGGATAATTATAAAACTGATTTAAATAGTTAATCTTGATGTCCTACAGGCACTGTTGTCCCTTTTATGAATCAAATTAAATATATTTTTTGTTTTTTTAATTAAAATTTTCAGTTAAAATCAACATAAGTATATTTTACTTGATGTTTTTATCAATTCATAAAAAAAAAAAACTTGCAAAATTCTTTTAATACAGCAAAGAAATATATGGGTGGTAAGATAGATGTTGCATAAAAAAACTTTATTTTTACTTATTATCAATTAAAATGTTTGTTAAACTACATGATATTGGAGTGGCCACAACTGGTGCATAGAGATGGCCAAAACTGGTGTAGGGGTGGCCAGAACTGGTACAAATTGAAATAAATTATTTAATAAGTTATTACTCACAATCTAAAATATTCTATTGAAAGTTATTATAATTCACAGAAAGACAATTAAATTTGCTAAATAATGATGTTATTATGATTTAATATACTTCAATCGGTCAATAACTGTAAAATTTCAATTTCAAATTTTCTCTAAAGGTGGCCACAACTGGAGCATCTACCCTAATAAAAGATGGTTATTACATCTTAGATTTATACCGTTCAAGTATTCGCGTTATTTTTAAAGTAAAATCATATTTAAACTCTTAGTGATTGCGTAACTTCTATATTTTCATTTGCCAACAGACTTCTAGTTCACTTTGAAAACATTTCAATAAGAATGTTTAACAACTGAAAAGCTTTCACCCGCTATGACTATTTCTTTATAGATTTTAAAACATTTCTCAGGTTGAATAATACATTAAATAATCATTTTTTTCCTTAACATTACATATTTACGATCTCTTTTAATAGTATACGTTTCCGTTGTGTCTTATTTTTTTATAAATTCCTCTTCTGAGCAGATGCAATGTTTTTAAATAAAAACATGCAATGCAAATTGTTTAAGACCATCACTTAATACAAAATTAAAAAATTATGTTTGCCAATAATTTTATTCTATAAAAAGCCTTTTTTCAAAATAATTTAATTATCTTTAAATGTTTATTAATTATATTAATGATTGATTATAATACTTGTCCATATACTTCCATATTTATGACACCATGTGGTTTTAACCAAATATTTAAATAAGAAAATAAACCAGATTAAAATGCAATTTAAATCACTAATTTTAATAATCTGATCAAATCTGTTGAAAAGGAAGTTAGATATTTTAACAAAATAAAAAATAAATGTAATGAAATATTTGTGTTCTATAACATGTTTATTAGAAGATAACTAAAATCATTGTAATTTAAAAAAAATCAAACAGGGAAAATAATATTTTAGATATTGCAACAAAATAAAAAATAAATGTGATGAAATATTTATGTTCAACAGCATGTTTATGAGAAGCTAACTAAAATTGTTGTAATTAAAAAAAAAGCAAACAGGGAAAATAACATTTTTACATGCCTAATTTCATTGACGTTGTACGTGATACTTTGATTTTGAGGAACCAATTAAATCCGATTATAAGTACGATAGCAATGACTTGAATCATCTTCAACAAGTCAAAGCTACCGTAATTTTCTCGGGTTTATATTTTGTTAGCTGAACTAACTTGGATCCTGAGAACGTTCTTGTTTCAGTTTTTAAATCCGTGTCAACACGTCTATGCTGTCCTGTGTCCCCAGAACTTCCCGCGTTTATTCTAAAAAGCTTCACTGTTACTTTTATCCGTTATTCTGCAGTCGAGTCGTAACAACTGAAATAGTGCTGACGATTTTTAAGTTTCGAAGTTCGAAGCAGATGTTTTTCGGTTTTATTTGTTTTTCTAACAGATTCGGAAGGAAATTAAACGGGTAATAATTTTATCAAATTGTCTCTCATTCAATTTCCTGTTTGAAAATGTTTTATTGTACTTCACCTTTTATTTTTATCAGTCTTACTGAATTGTAAAGTTTCATTTATGTAAATTATAATAATAATATTATCCATAATTAGAGTTTACTAGATAAAACATTGCTTAAATTGTCAAAATATGTACAAATTAATTTAATGGTAATAATGAAGACCCACTCCTTTTTTTTAAAGTAAAATTTGTATCACAGGTAATATATACAAAATATCTTCTTAAAAAATACAACAAGATTATCGAGAAGAGATGAGTTTTTTTTTTTTTTTTTTTTTTTTTTTTGTCAATCTGTCATTATCCTAATATTAATTTTCTGTAGAATAAAACATGTTGTAAAATAATTTTTAAAGATATCTTTTGAAAACAAAAAATGAAATATGAATAATTAATTATGTCATGGGCAATCATTGCATAAATTTTGTACATTTATTTTATATTCGGAAAATGTCAATTTTATTTTAAACGTGTGAAAGAAGTAGAATTAAAAAAAAAAATAGTTAATTAAAATAGTGAAACACTAAGAGGAAAAAAAATATGATTTGAATGCAAATCTTAAAGCAAGAAATGCATATATGATTAAACTTCGAAGACGCTTTCAGTGTGCTCATTAAAAGCTGCAGACTTAACTGTAATAGAAAGTTTTTAGTTTGGAACCACATAAATGTTTCGACTACTCTTTGAGAAACTTCTAGTATAACAGATGATCATTTACAAAAATCTTTATAAAAGATAAGTCCAGGTATGTTTACCTAAAACATTTTTTAATAATATGAAATTCGCATAATTAGGAAACCTTTTTGTGTCGCCGATGAATTAATTACATTTTATGTTATATGAAAATAAAAAGGTTTGGTCAGAGGCAACTTGGACCACGGTTTAAAAAAAAATTTAATCCGGCAGAAAAATATTTTTTACAGTAAATAACATGTTTTTAATAATTTTTGTAATTTCTTAAAGTTTTCTAAGAAGTTCACATCTCAGTCACAATGTGACATCACTGAGTTGTGGCATTTTGGTCACATATGTGACGTGACCACGGTGACTTACAGTGACGTCACAACGACGTCACTGTGACCATGCATGCTATGAGGGATCATAGGCTATATTTTATGTTGGCGCCACTACCCCAAAGGGGGTGCAGGAACAAAATACTTTCTAAATTGCGTTTTTTGTGGTATTGCAGGGGCTAGCGACTTGACATTAGACATTGTAGTTACTTATAAGATATAAATTACCTCTAAGAACATTTCTTAAAAAATTCGAAATTAAAAAGGGGTGAAAATGAGCTAAATTCATTCTAGATTGCTATTTCTACGCAATCTCAGAAAGTTCCCAGCCGATTTCAAAAGCAATGATTGGAAATTTATAATGACAGCCCTTTCTCCAACATAGGCTCTATTTCATATCGGTGTCACTACCACATTGGAGTTGCACGACAAAAACTTTCTAAATTGCTATTTTTGTATTACTGGAGGGCCTTAACTATATAAACTATCTCTAAGAACATTTCCTTTTATTAGTTTTAGTTCTTCTTATTAATTAAAATCTCATTTCTGTCTATTGCAGTGTAATAATGAAGTTTGGTCAGACTGTGGTTTAATTTGTAATTTTTGAATTACTCCTAAAAGTGTAATTTTTACTAATTAAAAATAGTCATACCAATAAAACTTGGCATACTTCAATTCTTACGGGAGCAAAGCCGCAGGGTTTGCTAGTGGATTAATATTTTTAGATTACAAAAGAAAAATGTATCTTTAAAATACGTGTAATACTTTACAAAACTCAAATAGGATACACTTCTAGTTTTAAAAGAATAGAATTCATTTTTTTTTAAAATAAAATAAACTTTCTTAATATATATATATATAATTTTTATTGAAAAGTATTTGAAACAACACTCTGAAGCAGATTTTTTTTAATATTTCGTAAAAAAAGAATATACATATATATGTTATATATTATGTTCATAAATCCAATTTTTCGTACTTTTCAAACCACGGGTTTTTAAATATGACAGAAACTGTATTTATCTGGTACGAAATGTATGGTGAAATGCCAGGAAAATTTACTAGCCAATCTACGATCGCCCTGTCCAAGAGATCAGGGGGTATATTTTACCTCCCGAAATTATGATAAAATGTTTAATGGTTGGAGATTTTATTATTTATAATCCAAACAAAGTATAGTATTAGTGAAATTAGTATAAAGCCTAATCTTTCTGCTTTTGATTTTATTATAATAAAAAAATAATTTAAATTAAAAAATAGTTAAAGTGAAAAACTATCGTTTCGAAAATATAATAAATATGTTAATATTAAATTAATTCTAAATCAGGTAAGTAAATACTTTCAATTAACTTCATGTTGTTTCAATCGAAGAAAAAACTAGTAAAATCTACATTAACACCTTGGGGACGAGCGACCTGTATACGTGGCGCGTCAGCTGCTCAGAATCAGTAATTATTCTCACCAGTAAATTTTTATGGAACAGTTTGTTTTATTTAATCGGAGCATTTTCCCGATACAATTAGGAAAAAATATCAATTTTCAAAAACCGGTGATAAAAGATTAAAAATTCCGTAAAAGACTCTCGCCCCGAAGGGGTTAAAGACCGAATCATATTGCTAATGTAATGTTTTGTTCACACTATTAAATGAGAAAGGCTACGTCTATTAATCATCATCATCCAGTACTTGGATTAATGCTATATGACCACGAGTACATTTTACATAAAGTTTTCACTTTTTAGCGCTGCAAAATATTTACTACCGTTTAACTAGAATTCAGAAATCAATGAACATGAATTAAAAAAAAATTGTGTTCTGGGTCATTCCATGTCAATTCAACCAAATTTTTTATGGTTTGTAACCCGACCCCCCGGGATTTGGATGAAACTCGGTGTATATACTAATTCTATCATGATATGAATACATCAGAAAATTTTCCTTACTAGACCTCATAGTTTGTGAGATATGGGGTGGCCAATTTTTGGATTTTTCTCAAATCGCACATTTCTGAGTCTGTATTTTTAGACTGCAGTTCCATTTTCAAAAAAATTGTTTCTCTGGATCTAAAATGCGAATCATTTTAAAAATATCACAGTAAGTACATCAAAAGATGCAGATTTTAATAAAAAAAAAATATTTAAAAAATTAATTTTAAATATTTAGGACCAAAAAATTAAACGAAAGTTAAAAGTTATGGTTATTTTCCCAAATTTTTGTGATTTTACGAAAAAGGCTCTACACAAAAAGGCAAATGATATTTCCAATTTCTTTTTGTTGTAAATAAAAGTTTACACTTTGGGCTTTCTAGTTATGAAATAAAAATGATGTCTTTCTCATGACTTATGCAAAATTTTGCCCTGTTTTAGGAAATTGCACCAATCAAGTAAAAAAAAAATCTCTGCCTAATTTTAGCTGAGGTACCTAACTGACTACTGTGGTTCCTATGACTTGTTGAATATATTATTCAATGTTTCTTTCTTCCTTTCTTTTGCAAAGTAAAGTTTTTGCTTTTTTTTCTTTCTTCTGAGTAAAAGGGGAGAAAAAGTCTATGACTGCAGTCTATCCTCCCTCCATTAAATTTTGTGCATACTCCTTATGTTTACATTATTTATTCATTCATATATTTTCTTTTATTATTAGCATTTTTAAAAAATTTAAACAATCCCTTAATTTTGTGTTTACAATATAACTGTAAGCAAAAAATCTTCTGTTGATATAGAATAAGAAAGTGCAATAATGACTTTTTACCCATCAAATTTTCAATATTTTTTTTTTCTGTGTGTGTATGTGTGTTTGAATTAAAATATTTTATTTATATTTAACATTTTTTTAAAACTTTCTATCTTATTATCCTGGATAATTATTATCATTTTAAATATGTTTTTTATAGTTTAAATACCTTATATTTAACAAAGCCTAGTTCATTTCTACAGTATGAAACATAATTTTACACCTGCCTTGTACAAACAAATTCTGACAAAGGCATGATAAAATTATTTAGTTAAGGCAGGTGTTTTCGAATCTGTTAATCAAATTATTATTAGTCTGCTGTTTCTCATAATAGAAGGGGGATATATTTTTCCTTGTGCTGAAAATGAAAATATTAGATGAATTTGAAGTAACTAATTATGCTGCAAGACCGTCATGACAACTTTTGAGAAAAAAGAGAATCTTGTCTATGCCAGAAATAAGAAAAATTAAAGCTACAGCTACAGGTCCAGAAACAATTGAACTAATTGAAAAGTTTTATAATTGTAATGAATATTGAAGAATCATGACTGGAAAGAAAATGTAGTTAGCATTGCTAAGAATGTACTATGCACAAAAGCGATTGCTATTATGCGTATCTATATGAGTTGTATTCTCTTTTTAACCAGAAATTTCCAAAAAACTTGAGAATTATAACTCTAGGTATTCAATCCAGTATTAGCAGCACTGTTCATTTAATTGAATTTGTGACAAGCTAAGTAAAATATTTGGAAAATGTTATTCCACTCTTATATAACGAAAGCTAAATCTAATTTGCTAAAAGAAACTAAAGCAAACTTTGGCCCTCAGAAAGCTATCGTTTTGTAGGATTTCAGCAAAACTTTTACTTTTCTTATTTAAGATGAGGCTTAAAGTTACCATTGGACCAAAGAAGCTGCACTCTTGATCCAACTGTTATATACACTCTATCTCTCAGTATTAGATTATCAGCAAGCAATATACACATTTTATCTTATGATATACAACATGATGTCACTCTTGTGTGTTTAACACAGAAGGAAGTGATATCATTTGTAAAAGAGATATTTCCTGATGTAAAGAAAGTCCTTGACTTTTGTGTTGGGTGCTCTGGCAATATAAAAATTGCAAATTTTCATAAACCTTTACCAAAATGAAGAGAATTTTCCCTTAAGATATTTAAATTCTTTTCTGGGGGGTGGAAGGAAGGAGGGGAGATAGCCACCGATTTAATGTTTTAGATACTAAATCACGAAGATCTTCTAATATACCGATGTTTTGTTGTGTTATTATGGTTGGAGTTACAGTAAGATAGGAAAATTGACATATATATTAGAAGGCTCTCAATGTTGCTTATTCATAATAAATATAAATTTTAAGTTGCACAAAAAAAGAATGTTTTAAAATAAGTCTAAGTGATACTGCAAAAGTACGTCATTTATTTTTATATTTATATTTAGCTCAGTTATATTTTTGAATTTCAATCTTTTAAATATAATGTTTATTCTGATTTTTAGCTTTAAAAATTTGCATATAATTTAACAAATTCTTTATTTGTTACATAAAAAAATGAAATCTAAATCTTTAAATTATTTATAAGCAATTTTATTTAATGTATTAGATTTAATTAATGATTATTTCAATTTTAATAAAAATGAAGTTTTTTTCCTGGCTTATGTAAAAATTTTGCCCTGTTTTAGGAAATTGCACAATTCAAAAAAAAAAAAAAAATCTCTAATACGTCTAATTTAAACTGTGGTACCTAAATAATTACTGTGGTTCCTATGACTTGTTGAATTTATTTAATATAAGTGCTTCTTTTTCTTTTATTTACAAAGTAAAGTTTTTGCTTTGTTTTTTCTGAGTAAAATGAGAAAAAAATCTATGATTTCAATATCTACATCCCCTCCATTAAATATTGTACATATTCTTTGCATACTACCTTTGTGAAAGTATTTATAGAAATGCTATATCACTGAATCCAATGATAGATGTACATTTATGTGACAAACATATGCGATAAGATTGAGAACAACACAATTTCAGATAATGTGTGATATGTACCAATAACATACAAATTTTCTACTGTTATAAAAATAAATAAATCAGTCTGATTTTAAGGGTTCATTTTAGGAAATAAATCAAAATGATTAATAAATTTATATTTAAAATGTGCAGCAATTATTTAGGTACCATAAGCAAAGTTAAAGATATTTATCTCTTGATAGGTACAGCATCCCAAAATAAGTCAAAAATTTTGCATAAGCCATGAGAAAGACATCCTTTTTATTTCATAAATAGAAAGCCCAAAGTGTAAACTTTTATTTAAAACAAAAAGAAATTGGAAATTTCATTTGCCTTTTTGTGTAGAGCCTTTTTCGTAAAGTCACAAAAATTTGTAGAAATAACCATAACTTTCAACTTTGGTTTAATTTTTTGGCCCTAAATATTTAAAATTAATTTTTTAAAAATTTTTTTTTATTAAAATCTGCGTCTTTTCCTGCACTTACGGTGATATTTTTAAGATGATTCGCATTTTAGATCCAGAGAAACAATTTTTTGAAAGTGGAACTGCAGTCTAAAAATACAGACTCAGAAATGTGCGATTTGAGAAAAATCCAAAAATTGGACCCCCCATATCTCGCAAACTATGACGTCTAGGAAGGAAAAATTTCTGATGTATTCATATCATGATAGAATTAGTATATACACCGAGTTTCATCCAAATCCCTGGGGGTCGGGTTACAAGGTCTGGTTGAATTGACATGGAATGACTCTTCTTTGTTTTTTAACACTTTCCAACTTAGTTGAAAAGTGTGACTTCGGTTTGTCTTTCTGTAGTCTGTCGTTTGTTCGTGCTCTAACTCGCGTAAATACGGTCAGATTGTCATGATATTTATATATGTTATTTGGGTTTACTATGGCATGTTCCGTATTGAAAATTAGGTGTGTAGCATTTACGGTATATTTACAAGGATACTCAAAAGCATTAGGTTACATTACGACCAATGGGGAAATATCGTCTGCGATGTATTTTAATGAAATTATATTATTTTAAACATATCGAAATTTATGTATGTATCACTGAGGTTTACTACAAGACGCTTACTGTAGAATGTAGTGGGCACATAATTTATCGTATATTTACAGGGACAGACAAAAGAATTTGCCTACAGAAGAAAATAACAATAATTGAACTATTGAAGCCTATGAACAATAATTGCTGGAAGTGAAGTTTTTCAGTTTTGGTACGCGTTTTTAAACTGAACTATTTTTTTCAAATATTACTTGGTGTGTATAAATTCTGTATATCATATACAGGGCAGCGCAAAAAGTTCTCAAGTGCATTTCGGCTTATTCACGGAAATTGCTATGGAAGTTTTCTATTGTGCTATTCGTTTAACTGAACAAACTTTTAGCATACTATGAAGTATACATACAAATCTATAGCTCATATACAGGACTACACAAAAAGAAAATAAGATATTTTTTCCGATTATTGACTGTAATAGCAGAAATTGTGATTCAGATGATTTATGCGTCTTTAAATTGAACTATTCTTTTAAATATTACTTGGCATGTATGAATGTTATCGATCATATACAGGGCTGCTCAAAAAGTTCTCAAGTACACTTCCGTTCATTCATGGAAACTGCTGAATGAAAATTTTCAATTGTGCTATCCGTTTAACTGAAATAACTTTTAGCATACTATGTAGTTACATACATCATATACAGGGCTGCACACTAGGGTGGGCCGAAAAAAACCTTTTTTTTTATTTTCGATGATGGGTAGTGCGGAAAAGTGGCCACTAGTGGCACCAAGTTCACACAAAAAATTTGAGATTTTCAGGACAATTCCTATATTTGCCGCTTTTGGCCTGAAGTTTTGCTAAAAGGCTGATTTTTGAACTTTTTTAGCAAAAATTTTAAAAATGTTAAATTAAACTTATTTTAATCGTATTTACTTGAAAAAGCATATTTAATGTTCCAAATGTATAAATAAGCTCTGATAATGTATTATTTAATTGCTATGTGCATTTTAAATTTGACGATTTTTATAGCCTTTTCGCGTTTAAGTGAGCAAAAGTTGCATGTATTGTTTGAATCTTTTAACGGTTTCTCTCTTTTGTCTTGTTTATGTCCCTTGGTTTTCCTTATTTTTTCGGTGCTTTAAGGGTCATATATTTGAGTAACGGACAGCAGAATCCCTCAGAAACAGATCTGAAAGGAGAGAAGGGGGTGAGGCGAGAACTTAAGCGAACGCAGTGGCTCATCGCGAGGTTGGAGGAGTGAAGGAGGAAATACAAGAGGGAAGAAAGTGCGATAAGGGATGCTTATTATTTTCAGTGCTCAGTTTTCCTGAGACATGGCGGACGCTGTGTGAGACAGGAATATGCGCTTAGGAGTGTTTGGCTTTGAAAGGCCTGGTTCAAATTCAGATTCAGTCGAACTGCTTTCTTGAAAGCTCCCACTACTTGAATCTTCCAACAATATAACTGTCTTCCATCTGGATCTAATTCCACTCGTTGAAGGCTTTGTCGCAGAACCACTATTCCTCGTTGAAATTGTATCCCTTTTCATTTTCCGCGATATTTTCTTTGCAAGAGTTTTGCTTGTTTTTAAATCAATATTTCCGATAAACAATTTTCGAACACTTCTTTGATCCTTCAAGAAGTTCACCTCCCGATGTGGAACTTTACGTCTGATGTCGCAGCTACAATTTTTCAAGCCTCTACACTTACAAGCTGCAATGTCAAAGAGAGAGGTTTCCGCATTTCGTACGAAATCTTCGCTGGAGCTTTGCCTTTAACGCCCGTATGATTACAAGATTTCTCCAAAGATCTACACTCATTGTAATAGTTTTTAATCCTCCCATTAATTGTTCGTTGGGGAACCACTGGTATGGAAGATTTTATTCAGATTTCGGAAACTTTTTCACCTACCATTTTAATAATATAATCCACTGGTTGAAGATAAATATCTCGATTTTCTTCTACATCGCTTCGCAACCAATAGTAGTGGCGCATGATGTCAGCAATAGTTGGCAATTGCCTTTCAATATGCATGGTGCCTCAAAATGGCTATTTTTCACGCTATCACATGTCTTTATATGATCAGGAACTTTCGCACTAGCCATTTCTAAACTCGTCGTAATAAAACGCACAAAACACAGTAAAGGCACGTTAAACGATCCAAAAAGCAATGTATTGCAAGAGAAAAAGGTTTTACTTTTGCACTGAACAAATGTCACAGGGAAACCGAGCACTGAAAAATAATAAGCATCCCTTATCGCACTTTCTCCCCTCTTGTATTTCCTCCTTCACTCCCCCAACATCGCGATGAGCCACTGCGTTCGCCTAAGTTCTCGCCTCACCCCCTTCTCTCCGTCCAGATCTGTTTCTGAGGGATTCTGCTGTCCGTCACCCAAATATATGACCTTTGAAGCATCGAAAAAAATAAGGAAGACCAAGGGACATAAACAAGACAAAAGAGAGAAACCGTTGAAAGATTCAAACAATACATGCAACTTTTGCTCACTTGAACGCGAAAAGACTATAAAAATCGTCTAATTTAAAACACACATAGTAATTAAATAATACATTATCAGAGCTTATTTATACATTTGGAACATTAAATATGCCTTTTCAAGCAAATACGATTAAAATAAGTTTAATTTAACATTTTTAAAATTTTTGCTAAAAAAGTTCAAAAATCAGCCTTTTAGCAAAACTTCAAGCCAAAAGCGGCAAATATAGGAATTGTCCTAAAAATTTCAAATTTTTTGTGTGAACTTGGTGCCACTAGTGGCCACTTTTCCGCACTACCCATCATCGAAAATAAAAAAAAAAGTTTTTTTCGGCCCACCCTACTGCACACACACACACACACAGAAAAAATTTTGTTATTTCCCCGACTTTTTATTGTAATGGCAGAAATTGGATTCTCAAAAGAATTATGCTTTTTTCAAATTGTTTATTTAGACATAATCTTTCCGCTTAAGATACTGCGTTTTTTTGTTACAGTATTCTGGAAATGTTGGAAAGTGTTGCATAATCTATGCTGGACGCATGAGTTTTCTGCCTTGTTTTTTCCCTAAAAATATTATATGTGGAGAAGAGACATTTTTACTTAACACATATAAAAGTCCACAGCATGACGAGCTATGCTACCATATTGAGTAGCATTTAACCTTTATCAATGATGAATGTCCTCTCTGTGCATTTGTTAATATACCTGCACACATACAGGTGATCGGAAAATAAGTGGCCAAATTTTAAAAGGTGCTAGCAGGGACCAAAATAAACAATTTTTATCATAAAATGTGTGTCCGGAAATGAAGCACGCCTATTGATGCTTATATACTATCTTTCATTGCACACATCACATTTTTCTTAGTTACCAGCGCTTAAACGTGGCATTTCCGAATATTCATTCTATGATAAAACAATGCCTATTTTGGTCCCCTCTACCACTCTTTAAAATATGGCCAGTTATTTTCCGATCACCCTGTATACATGTAATACAGTGCTTTTATTTTCTATGTGGGCTATATACCATATAAGATTTTAATTTTCTCTTTGTTATTTCTATCTCATTTGTTATTTTTTGTTATTTTCTATTTTAGTGTTATATCCATCTTACACATATATCTGTTATATTTACCATTTGAATGGTGGTGGGGTGGCTGAGGTATCATTCTTGATTTCTTGTGCCCATGATATTGCCGGGATTTAAAAGCGTTACACTATCGGAAAAACACTTCTGAAACCAAAAAAAATCAGCTGCCATTTTCATATTAAATCTGAGAAATTATAACAGCTTGTACGATTTTTATTTATTTATTTATTTTTGTGCTTCCTTTGTTATATTACTTTTTACCATCATTGCCTTAACTAAGGCTCAGGGGCGTAGCTACCGTGGAGCAGTTGGAGCAGACTGCTCCAGGCGCACGAATCCTAAGGGCGCAAAATTAGAAAAAGAGAAATAAAGATTTCTTAAAATATTTGCATATTTTTTTCATTATTAATCAGAAATTATAGATGAACCTTGTTACAATCAGCGTATTCCTATGATATTTTACCTTGTGCTTAACCTCAACTATTTCGATTTAAAACATGTTTTCATACACAGTTGAAAGAAACGACTTCTATTCAGGAAGTTTTAATTCATATTGCAGCCACAAGTAACTTCTGCAGCACCGTTTCAGCATGCCTGATTTTTTTCTGTAATTTTTCTGGAGACGCCTGTTGAAGATTTTCAGATCTTAAAGTAATCAAAACTTATTTAACAGGGTCCTCATCGGTCACTTTACTGGCTACCACTATTTCCAAAAAATAATCTTTCTGGTACATTTCTACTAAAAATGTTTTAGAAATTTATCATGATGTGGAAATAATGGTAGCCAAAGAATTCACCGCTGAGAAACCTATATGTACGATGTAACATTAGTAATTTTCGATAATTATTTTACGATTTGGAAAAAAACAGCCTGACAAGTTGAAGAAAATTACTGACCATTTTACAGACGAAATCCACGAAAACGAAAATTTTGAAGGGTTTTTTTTTTTTCGTTTGTTTTGTGGAAACTAAATATGCATGAATACAGATTACAAAACAATAATAAGAGTTGAATTTAAACATATTCCACATAAGCCAACGGCGACAAAATTTAGACGGGAGGGGGGTGAGGGGAAGTAACAACTTAAATTTTGTGAGTATTGTTTTTGAGATTTTGAAAATATTGCAAATGTCAAATGCAGAATCGATAAGCTTCAAAAAGAGAGAAAAAGTTAAGTACCAAATTCAGTGTTCCTTAGAGCCTGATTATAGCCTATGCAAAATTACACCACTTTTTTGTAACAGTATTTTTCCGCATTAAACCTTATTCAACCCCAAAATTTTAGGATTAAATAAGGCAGACTGGCCCGCTGGGTAACCGACCTGTGGATCGGTGCGCTGTAAACCAGGTAAAGCTGTTCCCTCCCTCAGGTGAAGCTAATAGTTTTAAAATTTGCTATAAGCATCAGATCTGAAAAATCTTAAATCATTTAATAATTTTTTTTAAAAAATCACTTTTTGAAGCATTTTTTATTAATGATTTTTATTTCTCTTTGCAAGGCAGACGAATTGATTTTTTTTCTTGAAAGTTTCTTCGCTTCAGAGGACAATTTAAATCTTTTAAAACCTAACGTATATATTCTGTAATTTTCTCTGTGACCAATAGCGACATGGTCTGCCCCAAGAATTTTCAGCCTGTCTGGTACCAAAGAACGCGGCCTCTCTTTAAATATATATATATGTATTTTATTTAGTTTTTTGTCAAATCATTTATCAAGTATTTGTTTGAAATGTGTAGGCTTCGTGTATTCGCACAATTCTGTGATTGTAATTTCCCCTATATAAATGTGTATTATATTGATTTTTGCGCTTGATGTGCAAAAGTATTGATATAGAATATTTTCGCAATTAAATGTAATTTAAACATTCATTTTGTTAAAAATTACATTTTAATATGAAAACGGGACTGTTTCAGTATTGTCTGTAAATGTGATAATCAAAACGGTGGTCAGGTATTTTGTATATACGTTAGAACAGGACTGTTTTTTTTTTTTTTTTTAAACCGATTTTTCACGGAGTCATCGAGTTCGTATTTCAGATAAAATCGTGTTAAAGATATATGACAAGACTTTTTTTTTCCCTTCGTTGACTGGTTTTTCTGCTTTCGTCGGTAAATTCCGTTTAAAACGTCAACTTTGACAATGTTTTCTGTAAGATCTATTGTGTTTACAAAAAATTCGGAAAACGCCTTTCGATTACAAAGTTTCTTAATAACAACACATGCCAGTTCTTGAGCAAAAATTAATAAAACGTGTATCATAAAATGGCCCCCCTGGATTTAAGAACAGCCTTAAGAAATAAAATCATACAAAATTCAGGTTCATTTAAGAATATTATCACGGGCTCGGGCAACATCGGGTGGGTCAGCTAGTCTATACTAAAAAAAGAAAGTTTCGCTCTATGTGTGGTGGCTAGTGAAATATATTGCACGTAGAAATCTGAAAATTTGGGTGAGGGTAGTCCAAGACAGGTGCTTATACACATGGAGCTCAGATTTTTTATTTTTTATGACCGGCGCCCCTATAGCATCTTTCAGTTTGTATGCCCTGAATTGCTCAGAGCTTGCCCCCTTTTTATCCGATCTTTTCGTTTTGGGGGCCCTTTTCCCATTTAATTATTCTCCCTTTCTACATTCCAGTTAAAACATTGCATCCCTTGAAATTTTTGGGCGCCATGCATTTTTCACACCCTGATATTGTCAACCTTTCAATGCATAACTTTAAAATTGAGACTTGGACTCCTCTCCCTGGTCCAGCAGCCTCATATTTTTATTGGGCACCTAGTGTCCTTTTTAAGAATCCCCCCCCCTTTTTTCGCGCTTCTTTAAGATCTTTTCGAATGATTAACCCTTTGGACTCCGGAGTCTCTTACACAAATTTTATTCGGTCGCACCACTTTTTAAAAAGAAGTTTCCTTCAAGTACACAATTTCAAAAATGCTCTGATTAAATAAGGCAAATTTTATTTTCCTTTGTTACTGGTGCCATAAAACAAGTTTTGCAAAGAAAGATAATGTCGCCGCAGCGGCGACAACGGAGTGCAAAGTGTTAATACATATCCTATGCTTAATTTCGACTTATTGAGATCTAAAGCGCTAAGTACTAGAATCTTTTAACATGATTTCATCTTAAGGTCCTGCTCTCAACTATCACTTGGCCCCTTTTGGACCTCCTATTATATCTCCCTTAAAAAGGGTCTGATTCACTAACTTTTTTTTGTAACAATATCTTAGAAAATGCAGCTACTACACGAACAACATAAAAATTTTTTAGACTTCAGCTACCACCAAATTTGAATATTAATCGTCTTCTTGGAGCCCTTGCCCAGCTACATTCCAGTTGATATCCTGGGGCTTGGTACAAGGCCACTTGAGTTTTTGTGCCCTAAATTGTTAATAAATTGCCCCCTTTTAATCCGATACTCGCTTTTGGGGCCCTTTTTCCATTGAGTTTTTTTTTTCATTTTTACATTTCAGTTCAGACACTGGGTCCCCTAGGGTAACTTTTTGTGCACCATGCATTTTTCACCCACTAATTGTATCACATTCTCATTGCATAACTTCAAAATTGAGTCTTGGACTTCTCTCCCCGAGCTAACACCTTCATATTTTTATTGGGATTCTAGGGCTCTTTTTTTAAGCATTTCTTTGAAAAAAATTTCTAATGATTAATACTTATACCCTATACTTAATTTTGACTAATTGAAAATCTAAAGCGCTTAGTACTAGGACCTTTTATCATCTTTTCATCTTAGGCCTTGCTCTCAATTATCAGTAGGCTCCTTTTGGTCCCCCTATAGAAATAGTCCGATTCACTAGGATTTTTTCCCTAACAATTTCTTAGGTCCTCCAGCTACTACATGAATTACAATTACTCACACTTCAACTACCACCAATTTTGAATATTAATCGCCTTCTTAGGGTCCTTGGTGTTAGTTTCTTTAAAAATTATCCGATAGTCTTGCAATTTCCTTTAGTATAGTTATAGGGTCCTCCAGCTACTTTATAAACCATAAAAAATTTCTTTTACTCCAGCTACCACCTTTTTCGAATATTAATCTTCTTTTACGACATCAACTTACGTTTACTCACTACAGCCGTGAATTAAAATTCGCGCTATTGTTAAAGGTAAGTGGTTAACTTTAAAGGGGATGGAATTTCATTCGTAAATTAAATATCACGTTAATATCAAAGGCAATTCGTTAAATTTACAGGGGGTGGGGGTAAGAAGCACCTTCCACTGCTTCGGGGTACATTCTTTCGTCGTGTTATAGAGGGCCGATTTTAACAGGAATTGGTTCATTCAACCTAGATTACGATTCAGCTACTTTCTGTATTATGAAAGTTTGTCTTAGACTTCAGTTACCAATTTTCGAACATTAATGGTGCATTCTTTTCTCGGGTTCAATGTGCCCGATTTCAACGGTAATTGGATAATTAAACTTAGCTTACTATTCAGCTACTTTCTACATTGTTAAAGTTTATCTTAGACTTCTGTTACCACCATTTTCGAACATTAACGGCGCATTCTTTTCTGGCTTTTTATGGGCTCTATTTCACTGGAAATTGGTATATTAAACTTAGCTTACGATTGTTTTAAAGATTATAGTTCCACCGCCAGGATTAGCATTCTTATCTCGGGTTCTATGGGCTCGATTACTACGGTGTTTACTCATTTAACTTGGTTTTCGATTGTCTCCGGCGCGTACGAAACACTCCTGGCACACACTGCCTTTGGTAGCGGGGACCCAGGACACAGGTTCGTCCAGAAAGAGGTTTGTCAGGAACACACTAGACGCTGCCAAAGGCAGTGGACCACTCCTAAAACCAGGTTCATTTGAACTATATTATGAATATATAAAATCATACGAACTTGAGTTTTGTTTACATTATTATAACGGGCCCAAGCAACGCCGGGTGGGTTAGTTAGTTACACACACACACATACATATATATATATATACATATGTGTGTATGTGTGTGCGTAACTTCAAAACAAAATTACTCAGAACTTTTTTGAGAGACAAGAGGGCGCACAAAATTTACTTGCTCCAGGGCGCTGAATATGTAGCTACGCCACTGCTAAGGCTTTACTTGTCTTTACCTTTCTTTAGATATTTAGTCCAAGTTCAATTTTCTTGTCCCCATTTACGTTAAATGTATTTAACTGTTCCTCATATCACACCCTTTTCTTTTTCCGCAGAAAACCTAAGGAGGGGCCTGCTGGTCTCGACCAATCAGAATTTTCCTGCCTTTACCTGTCCTCTCAAACGTAGTGATTTTTCTGCAGTTAGATTTTTTCTCTTCCTATGTACTCATGCTTTGCGAGACTTTATAATCTTACGCCTGGGTGTTAAGTTGACGTCAAGTAGGAAACCCCTTAAATATTTCACACTGTTAACCGTTTCAGTGCCGAAGCACTTCTACTCGTAAAATATTGAAATGTTTGAATGGCACCAGGATTTGCAAACAAATTTATTTGAAAATAAGTAAAAGCTTATGTCCGCGTACTTAATAAAAGGAAACTTTTCAATCTAAAATTCTGGTGTCAATATGCCTTTGGGATTAAAATTTAGTGGTCCAAAAATGAACCACCGCCCTTGGAGGGGTTAAGCACTTTAGCTGGTACGATCTATATTTTAGTAAATTTTGGATTCTCATGAATCAAACATTTCTGATAATACTAATTGGAATATTAGTGGTGATGATAATTGGAATATAATTTTATGACAGTTCAGACTCAGATGATGAATCTGATGACACAAGTAATGGAGTGGCACTGGTACCTGACCGTGTATGGAATTAATTTGTATAGTGGAAAACAAACATTAAGCAGCGTTCGTACGCCTCAGGGTAGCAGTACCAGAATTTGTGCAAGGCGATATTTGCCTTATTTAATTAAAATATTTCTGTGTTTAAATATGGCGACCATTGCTTTACTAAATTTCTGGTATTCAAACCTCTAATATCTCCTGTTTCCCATGAGGCGTACGAACCCTGTTAAGGCACGAAATTCCCGCATGATGTTCTTTTCGGCAAATGTGAATATGTTCTATAACATCTTTATTTTATCCTGAAACATAAAACTAATTATATATTTTATTTAGAAATCTTATAATTATTCAGTTTCTGCAAGGAAAAAATGGGTAATTTTTCATCGTTTTTATAAGTATTAAGCGATTTTTAAGGGGTTAAAATCGTTACACGAAGTTTAATTATTTAAAAAGGATAGATGGAACTGCGTGCATTTCGTCTGTTATAAATCCTGTTTAAAAATTAAAGATTTAAGTCAGTACAAAAAATTTTTCCAAATCCTGTTCATTTCAAACACAGTTAATAATAATAATAATAATAATAATAATAATAATAATAATAATAAACGCTTTCTCAGTTTTGTAAGTAAGCGCAATGTTTAAAAATTTTTAAATGATAAATTCTCCAATGGCATTAAAATATTATATTTAATGAATAACAAAATTATGTATTTTAGCTAAATATTAGCATATGAAGAAACACATCGGAAAAAATTTCCATTGAATTTCCATAAACTCGTTTTAATTTATCAGTTTGTTTCAAAAAGTTTTTAAATAAAGATATGTTTTCAATAAAAAAATGCAATGTTGTAAAAAATATGGAATCGGAAATGGTTTTTTTTTTTGTTATAAATATAAAGGTTATTTTTATTAATGATTAATATTTTAAGAGATAGGTTTCTGCATGAGAAATTTCTTTTAAATGTAAAAAAGACTGAGTCTTTCATTTATCTTGAAATAAAACATAAATCATTGAATTTATTCAAACAAATAGAAGAATATTTGTTAAAAAATGATTTATTACATACATTTTACAGATAGATAAAATTTATATTTTTATTCCGAATAAAAATTCATTTCCACATTATTATTTTAACAGATAAAAAGAATAATACGGTTAAATGGCGTTTATATGGATAAAAAATTACAATAAAGTGTAAATATGATACATGCAATTTTAATGATTTTCTAAATTAATATCGTTTATAAAATGCATTACATAATATTAAAAAACAGGTTTCTAAAATTAAGCTTTATAAAAAATAAATGTTCTTTTTATGCTGTTATTTCCATCTTATACATATAACTGTAACTTGTTTCCTTTTAACCGTTTGAAGGTTGATGATATATACACTGGCCTCCAAAAGTTAAAGTACAGGGACTGGATGCTTTCGATTGTACACGGTTTGTAAAATATCTACCAACATTATTGACGAATTGTTCTTGAACTTCTGGGATGTAAAGAACATGTTTCATTTCATATTTCTCGATGACGATTTAGTCGGGCCGACAGTTAGGGGGCTAATAATAAATTTAATAATAAAATAATATTTGCGATCAGCTATGCAACAGAAAATGCTGGAAATGGTTTGTCACTGCGTTAAATGACTATTTTGGTCCTGTTCAACGTTTGTATGCATTTGTGTAAGCCTAGCACTCATATTCGTAAAGATGTTAACGTTTTTATGAAAAATTCAAAAGTTTTTTGTTTATAGCATACAGAACAGAGTTTTCAACCAAATTTAACACAACTTTCTGAAAACCTGACAAAGAACAGTAGCAGCAGTACACTTGAATTAAAACATGAATATATTGAATATTTGATGAGATACGGGCACTTGTATGAAATAATTTTTAACTGCACATGCGTGGAAGATTTCAACATTTTTATTTCATAATTTGGTACTCAGCTATTTAGGGCAACTTATCTAAAATGTCCAGTCAAATATCGAGAAATTTCACAAAGATAGGGGCGATATAGTGAGTTGCTTTCTAAAAATAGCTTTAATATAAGGTCTTTTCCGCAACTTTTCAGTCAACTCACTATATCTTTCTGAGTTTTCACAATGTTTGACTGGACTTTTTACAGAAGTTACCCAAAATAGCTGACTACGAAATTATGATATAAAAATTTTGAAATCTTACACGCATACGCAGTTAAAAATTATTTCATACAAATGCCCATATCTCATTAAATATTCAATATATTCATGTTTTAATTCAAGTGTACTGCTGCTACTCTTCTTTGTCAGGTTTTTGAAAAGTTGTGTTAAATTTTGTTGAAAACTCTGTATGCTATATGCAAAAAACTTTTGAATTTTTCACAAAAACATTAACATCTTCACGAATATGAGTGCTATGCTTACACAAATTCATACAAACTTTGAACAGGACCCAAATAGTAATTTACGACAGAGACAAACCATATCCAGCCTTTCCTGTTACATAAGTGATCGCAAATATTATTGTTTAATTAAATTTATTATTAGCCCCCTAATTGTACCCCCGATAAATCTTCACCGAGAAATATGAAATGGAACATGTTCTTTACATCCCAGTAGTTCTGGAATAATTCGCCAATAATGTTGGTAGATATTCGACAAACCGTGTACAATCGAAAACATCCAGTCCCTGTACCTTAACTTTTGGAGGCCAGTGTATATTTACCAGTTAATATTAATCCCCGAGTATTTCTACGATACGACACCAGAATTTTGGAACAAAATTTTGCTTTTATATAGTACTTGAAGAAATGCTCTTACGGATTTTTAAATAAATTTGTTCATAAATCCTAGAGTTAATCCGTCAATTCAAATTGTAAGATAGAAGTACTTTGCCCTTGAAAAGCTTAAAAGATTTATATGAAGTGTAATTATTCATTAAGGATAGATAGAAGTGCATGCATATCATCTCTTTTAAATCCTGTTTAAAAACTGAAACCTATAAGACATTACAGGGCTACAACTGGCGACTATTTTTTAATTCTATCTCCCGCCACTTCTTCGAATCAAAAATCTCTCACATACACTTCGACAAAATGTGGAAGAGAAATAAAATATAGAATTTATATTTTAAAAATAGTGTTGCAAGTTTAATATAAAAATAGTTGGCAGTGGCAGCTCTGCCATTACGAAAAAAGAAATATTTTCAAGTTTTATGCATTTCCAAATAAATTATAGTTATTATAAGTATAATAATAATAATAATAATAATAATAATTATTATTATTATTATTATTATTATTAAACACTTTCTTAGTTTCATGAATAAGCACAGGGTTTAAATTTTGTTAAGTGATCAATTCTTCAATAGCATTTACATATTATACTTAATGAATAAAAAAAAAATTGTGACGTTAAGCTAAATATTAGCATATGAAGAGACACACCGCAAAAAATTTCCATAAACTCGTTTTAATTTACCAGTTTGTTTCAGAATGGTTTCAAATAAAGATAAGTTTTCAATAAAAAAAATGCAAAGTTTTAAAAAAGTATGGATTCGGAAATGACTTTTTTTTAAATAAATACTAGGGGGCTCTGCCCCCTACGAGCTATGCTCGCCAACCCCCGTTCAGGCACACCAAAATCCAAAAAGCACGCTAATTTGATCGGCTTTAAAAATATTGAATTAAAATTTAAAAAAAAAAAAAAAAAAAAAAAAAAAAACAAATCAGTAGCGATCTCTCTGTAAACGAGTTTCCATTCGTTTTCCTTGGATTGTGGATTTTTAAGGCCAAATCTGCTGCTGTTAAGAGATACAATGGCTTTTTTCGTATTTAATTTAAAAAAATAGTTAAACTGGTACTTCTTAGTTATCCCGTCGACCAATTTCGCCAATTTATATAAATCGCAAAACCACTCGCCAAATTATACACATTGACATAATTTTCATTTTAAATAACGAAAGAACAAATAAATTAGTAAAACATTAATAAAAATACAAATAAATCTTCGAATTAATGGTTTTATTGGCCATTATTGTCATTTAATCTTGCAATTAATTAATGGCAACCATTATTGCATTTAATTTTACAATTTGGCGACAGTAATTTGGTCGACGGGATAACTAAGAAGTACCGTTAAACATTTGAAAATAAGCTAATGTAAAACGAATTAAGTAAGCAGTGTCATTGTCTTCCGGTATTTTTTAACAGCGCAATAAGATAGTTCTTTTAAATAATTCATTTTATAAATGTATCGTTTCAAATCTGACGTAATTTACACCAAAGTTTTATTTCTCTTATTAATATTCACGTGAAAATACTTTTGCTGTTAGAAGGAAATATTATTTGCGCTGTCTTCGAATTCACGATAATAGTTGAAAAGATTATCTCAAAATATCTCGCGCAAATATATTTTTCAGTTTAAATTGTTTTGCGATATTTTTTGCCATTTTAAATATGACGTAATTTCCTCAAATTACAAGTTTTAAGGCATAATAATGATTTTTTTTTATTTTAAGATTTCGTTTCTCTTTTTAAATTCAAGTGTAAATATGGTTCGGCACAGATGTCATTGGCGCAATTTTTTTCTGACGCCAATTCCATATATGCAACGGGTACTTAACTGGTGCTAAAGTGTCGTTATTTTGCTTGATATGGTAACCCAGATGTTGTTGTTTATGCTATTGTTGTTTTCGCCAAATTGGCGTCAGAAAAAAATTGCGTCAAATTGGTATATGACATCTCTGCCTATGGTTCTTATGACGTAATTTTCCTGCTTTTAACATGTAATCATTTAATTCTAATTATAAAGTTTTTTTTCTGTTTGTAATAGTCACATGTAAATTAATTTTTAATTTGTAGTAAACATTATTGTTTGCGCTGTTTATACAACTGGCAACAGTTTAAATTAATAACTTTTTCTAAAATTTGTAAAAAATATCTCTCGAAATGCTGAAAATTTGAATTTAAAATTGAAATAAAACCTCAAAAAATAAGTCAAATAAGAAAAATAAATGCAATCTCCACACCGAGAACTTATAACGTATAAAATAATCTAAAACTGATTAAATTCTCATGTATAGTTTTTGCTCCAATAAAACTTTTTTAATGAAACGATTTTGTCCAAATTTAGCATTAAATATATCTTAAAATAATTCTTCGATTTAAAAACTGTCTGCATCAGCGTGTTTATCAAACATTTCTCTATAATACCACCGATTTTCATATTTTTGTATGCAACAGTTTTTTTAATATTAACTATGAAAGGCCATGCTTAAGCATTCAAATTGGATGCCAATCTACCCGGAATATCTACGCAGATTGGTCCATTTCCAAATCAAAACTTTTTTTTTATATATAGAAGGATAAAGATTATTTTCACTAATGATTAATGTATTATGAGATAGGTTGCTGCATGAGAAATTTCTTTTAAGCCGAAAAAACGGTTGAGTCTTTCATTTATCTTAAAATAAAACATAAATCATTGAATTTATTCAAAGAAATAGAAGAATATTTGTTAAAAAATGATTTATTATATACATTTTATAAATAGTCAAAATTTATATATTTTTTCAAAATAATGTTTCATTTTCGCATTATTATTTTAACAGATAAAAAGAATAATACAGATAAATGGAGTTTATATGGATAGTAAATTACAATAAAGTGTATATACAATAAATGCAATTTTTATGATATTTTAAATTAACATTGTTTATAAAATGCATTACATAATATTAAAAAACAGATTTTTAAAATTAAGCTTTTTAAACAATAAATGTGCTTTTTATACTGTTATTTCCATCTTATACATATAACCATAACTTTTTTTTCCTTTTAACCGCTCGAAGGGTGATGATATATATATTTACCACTTAATATTAATCTCCAAGTATTACTACGATACGACACCAGAATTTTGGAACAAAATTTTGCTTTTATATAGTACTTGAAGAAATGCTTTTACGGATTTTCAAATAAATTTGTTTATAAATCCTAGAGTCAATCAGTCAATTCAAAATTGTAAGATAGAAGTACTTTGCCCTTAAAATGCTTAAAATCTTTATACGCAGTGTAATTATTCATTAAGGATAGATAGAAGTGCATGCATATCATCTCTTTTAAATCCTGTTTAAAAACTGAAACCTATAAGACATTACAGGGCTACAACTGGCGACTATTTTTCAATTCTATCTCCCGCCACTTCTTCGAATCAAAAATCTCTTAGATACACTTCGACAAAATGTGCAAGAGAAATATAGCATAGAATTTCTATTTTAAAAATAGTGATGCAAGTTTAATATAAAAAATAGTTGGCAGTGGCAGCTTTGCCATTACGAAAAGAGAAATATTTTCAAGTTTTATGGATTTCCAAATAAATTATTATTATTATAAATATTTTAAATATTATTATTATTATTAAACACTTTCTTAGCGTCATGAATAAGCACAGGGTATAAATTTTGTTAAGTGATCAATTCTTCAATAGCATTTACATATTATACTTAATGAATAAAAAACAAATTGTGACGTTAAGCTAAATATTAACATATGAAGAGACACACCGCAGAAAATTTCCATAAACTCGTTTTAATTTATCAGTTTGTTTCAGAATGGTTTCAAATAAAGATATGTTTTCAATAAAAAAATGCAAAGTTGTAAAAAAATATGGATTCGGAAATGACTTTTTTTTATTTTATATATAAATATAAAGATTATTTTCACTAATGATTAATGTTTTAAGAGATAGGTTGCTGCATGAGAAATTTCTTTTAAGCCGAAAAAACGGTTGTGTCTTTCATTTATCTTAAAATAAAACATAAATCATTGAATTTATTCAAAGAATAGAAGAATATTTGTTAAAACATGATTTATTATATACATTTTATAGATAGCCAAAATTTATATTTTTGTTCTAAATAATATTTTATTTTCGCATTATTATTTTAACAGATAAAAAAATAATACAGATAAAAGGTGTTTATATGGATAGTAAATTACAATAAAGCGTATAATATATAATAAATGCAATTTTAATGATATTCTAAATTAATATTGTTTATAAAATGCATTCCGTAATATTAAAACACAAGCTCAAAAAATTAAGCTTTATGAACAAGAAATGTGCTTTGATTCTCGAAATTTAAAAGTGAAACATTTAAATGTAAAATTTTACAACAAATTTAATATTTACACAATGATTTTTTTATTATTATTCTGATTCAAATGCACATCTTTGAGTCGATCTCTAATACATTTGTTTGCAATGTATTTGATACTTTTCAAATAAAGGCTCATATTTTCAGTCTGCAAAAATTTGCAAAGAAAAAAAATAATTGCATAATAGGGAGCAGAAAAATTACCAAACATAGATAAACACAACTGTGCAGTGATATAGTATTTATTGTTAAAAAGCTTACATTATTTTGTTCATGAAACTAAATGTATTTTCATGTAATATTTTCATTATTTCTTGAAATACAAATTTTTTGACAACAGCCAACAAGAAAAGGTTAGAAAATGTCATGGACCATTTATTGTCCTTTGAATGCACAACAACTAGTTTCCGCTCTATAATACAGGGAGTATATCCTTATAAAGGAGTGTCCCAGTTTCAATGGTATATTATAACAGTTTAATTGAGACTACTTACAACAAATCATACATCAAATTGTTAGGTAAACTAACCTAGTTTTTAAGTTAAATAATGCCATAAAAAGTGATAAAATATCTTTATTAAGATTGACGAACGCTTCATTGCACAAACGGCGACATTTTCAAAATCATTCATGATAGAAAATATTTTCACATAATTTAAAAACAATAACATAGTAAACAATGTCACGAGACATGGATGCATAATGAAAAACATTGCAAACATAAAATAAAATAAAAATTAAATTGGCTTTTTGCAAGCGTGGATTAATTTTCACATAATTTAAAAACAATAACATGGTAAATAATGTCACAAGGCATCATGCATAATGAAAAACATTGTAAAACATAAAATAAAAATAAAATTAACTTGGCTTTTTGCGAGGGTGGATTAATTTTTACTATTGTTACTAAAATTACATAGCACCTCTTTCCAAATTTTAGGTAAATCAAGGGACACTGAATCATTGCAAATATTCTCGTTGCGTAAAAATATCTCTATTGATTCCCGGATTATGGATGGTAAATAAAATCTTGATGCATAAATTAACCTGCTATTTTTAAATTCGACCTGTAAAGGTTCTTCGCTGCATAACCTGGCCAAAGCTGTGGTTCTCCCGTTTTTTAAATTATGTAAAAATATTTTCTATCATGAATGATTTTGAAAATGCCGCCGTTTGTGCGATGAAACGTTCGTAAATATTAATAAAGATATTTTATCTTTTTTATGGCATTATTTAACTTAATCTGTTTATAAGTGGTTATTATACATGTTGTTATAATATAGTTTTTCTTACTAATGTTCAATATGTGCACCTTTAGTTATGCGGCACACATTCAGTAAATAATGGAATCTTTGGAGATTTCTTTGGTATAACATAGCTGCCAACTCTTGCGCTTTTTTGCACCACAAAAACTTGAAAGAAAATTTTGCCTTATTTGATCGGCAGTTTGCGGCGGTTAAAAAGGTAAAGTTTTCTATTAAATTTTTGTAGTACAAAAAAGCGTAAGAGTTAACAACTATTGTATAATTACCCCCTGGCATACGGATAATGCTAAATTATTACCGTTTTTAGAAAAAAAATAAACTTTATTATTTGAATGCATAATTTATACTTTACATATAAAAATTATTTTGGTCCAATTAGTTTAGTAATCTACAAATTATACAGGGTGTACATAATAGACGGTCCCAGTTTCAATGGTATATTACAATAATTTAATTTAACTAGTTGCCAAAGATCATACATCAAATTGAAGGTAACCTAACCTAGTTTTTCGTACAAGTGTTCAGTCTGAGCACCTTTAGTTATACGGCACGCATTGAATCTAATGTCCAGTTCTTCCCACACTTCAGTTAACAAGTCCGGAATCATGGAAGCAATAGCCTCTTCCATTCGGTCTCTCAACTCTCGTAAATCATTAGATAGCAGCGGAACGTAGACACGATCTTTTATAAAGACGCACAGGAAAAAATCGCATGGCTTTAGTGGCTTTTAAATCTTCAACTCAGTAATAAGGTTTTATGCGCGGGAGTCGCCATTTTGCGTATGTCGCACCACAAGCGAGTTAATAAGAAATCAGTACTCGCGCATGTGTTTATCTAAAACTGTTCGAGTTACTGTTTATACAACACAATAACAATACAACCATAAAAAAAAACAGCGTGATATAAGAAAAGTTTACAAAATGACATGGCAAATCAGGTATACAACAAGGATAAAAAGTAACATAGGAACACAGGGTCACATACCACTTATTTTGTCACAAATACAGGGTGTTTCATCGTACCTCAATTTGGGTTCACCGCAATAACTTTCAGAAAACTGAAGTACATAATAATAAAACATTTTACACACATTCTCACCTAGGTTGTAAATGTGATAACATCAAGCAAAAATGGCAGAAGTTTGGCTTATACGTGCCAGCAGTATACATTTGACGCCTCACATTTTGGACTGTGATTATCAATTGATAAGTTATCATAGATTGCTTGAGCAACATGTTTTTCCAGATCTTTTCGTGATATTATCGCATTTCACAAAAATCAAGGTACATATCGTTGCTTTTTAATTACAATGTTTTTAATTTTCTCGAAATTATTACAGTCAACCCGGGTTCAGTTTTGATGAAACACCTTGTATTGGTGACTAAATAAGTGGTTAGCGACCCTATGTTCTTATGTGATTTTGTATCCTTGTTGTATGCCTGATTTGCAATGTCATTTTGTAAACTTTTTTATTTTAATCACCCTGTATATGATAACCTCTTCTGGGTTACTAACGATTCTAAGAAATGATCTTTATGTTTAGAAACCTCAGAAAAGTATATATTTTTGAAATTTAAACGGGGATACATAAAAAACATGTTTCTTTTGCTGACACTGAATTTCAGATATAGTTCTGAATAGTTTTTATTGTTTATGAAAATGACTTTTGTCAGTTCAAAATAGATGTTTTTCGGATGCCATCAATTCTCAAGTAAACATTTTCATGTTCAACAAACATGTTTTACAGACAAGCATGATAAATTAACAACACTAACATTAACTTTAATACTATGTTTTATTACGACATGTGTAAATTCAATTACGCAACTAAAATGTTTTGTTGAAAATTAATAGCGTCCTAAAAACTGATATTCCCATTGAAAAACTGATTACTACACAAAAAAAAAAAAAAAAAAAAAAAAAAAAAAAAAAAAAAAAAACTACTCGAAAACGTTTTACAAAATCTGTGGCAGCAAAAGAAACTGTTTTTATTTTACTTTCTTTTATTTATGCAAAGAGTTTTAAAGAATAATTTAAATAACAATATCATTTTAGCTGATAAATTATGATAAAATTTATAAGATAGAGAATTTTGTTGATATTTAAAAATATTCTGTAAAACATTATGGTATATGAAATGTGCTACAAATAATTCAAGAATTAATTACATAAAATGAAATATTATTATCAACAAAATATGCTTTAATTACTGAAATTTTGTAATAACAAAATTGGAAATACTCCTATAAAATTCTTATTTGCTCTTTTAAAAAAATATTTTAACGAAATAACATATTTCTGACTTAGACGTTAACCCATTAACGACAAGCGTCTTTTACAATTGTTTTAATTCGTCGACGCCAGTTTTTTTCTTCATTGCAATTTTGATTTATTCAATCGCTCAAAATTTAAGATTAGATAACCTGGAAATGTCTAAACTAAAATATGGGTATTCAAGTTTTAAAGTTTTGTTCGCTTTACATTGCAAGTTTTCTTGCCAACCAGCTTTAATGAGTTAATAAAAATCTTTCTGCAATGTATTTTACACACATGTAAAAAACATTAATAATTCTAATATTAATGAAATTTGTCTATAAATTAGAATTGTAGTTATGCATTTAACCCTTTGTATAACCGCCTTGCATATCTGCAATATTCCCAAAAGTGAATGTTTGCTACACGGTGAGCTTTAACCTCTTGAAGAGCGGTGGGATATAATATATCCCACTTAATTATATTTGCAAAATACCACATTGACACCAGAATTTTGGAGCGAAAAATTTAATTTTATTAATTAGATGAAGGAAACCTTTAGCCTATTTTGAAATAACTTTGCTTTTAAATTCTGGTGTCAGGCAATGATTTCTGAATTTTACGAATAGAAGTATATTGACCCTGAAAGGGTTAAAAGACGATTTTATTGATTGCTGCTGTTTTCCAAAACATAATTTACTATAAATTGTTCATAGAATTCTAAACAGATGGCGGTACTGAGCATAAATTTCATGCCAAAATTTTATTTATCATTTGAGACGTTTCGGATCGTTAATGCTAAAATGAACTTGGTAAATATTGTAAAATTAAAAAGGTTTTGGAGGCGTCCAAAAATGGATTTTATACAAAGTTCGTATTTTTTACAATTTTGTAATAGAAAATTGATAATGTTTATGAGAAGTATGTAATATTCTGTTTATTACAGATGTGAATAAGTACTACCTTTCAGTCAACATTTTTTTATTTTTATGTTTTAAATTTGTTCATTATTTTTTACATGTTAAAAATGATGTATTCTAACATATCAGTAAGTATTTTTTTAAATTGGAGTTGTTGAAACACCAAGGGTTAAGTCATTTTTAAATGAAAGTTTAATCTAAAAGCATTTCGCCAGTTAATATATCTGTCACAGAGTTTATTAACACTTTGAGAGATATTTAAAATTTTCTGAAAAATATTGCTTAAGTTTTACTGAAGTTTAAGAAAAAAAAAAAAAAAGACTCTCAATTTTAACAATAAATACAGTATTAAACTATTTTAACTGGAAAATATGCCAGCAGGATAATTTTATTATGATTAATGAATGATATTAATATCCATCTAAAATTAGTAATCGCATTTAAAGAAATACATTGCAAAAAAAAAAAAAAAAAAAAATCCTATTTACATTTAAATAACCACACTGTAATCCATTATTTTATTGCAAATAAGTTTAAAATATACTTGTGAAATAAAAATATCATTTTCATGATATGATAATGCTATTATCAAAATAAAAAAGAAAGTAGAAAAAAAGGAATTTTTTTTATGAATATAAAGATGATATCAATTAATGATTAATATTTTACGATATAAGCTTCTGTGCGCGAGATTTCTCTTAAACCTGGAAAAAAAAATAGTTTTTGTAGCGTTTGTCATTTATCTTAAAATAATATGCGAATAATTTATATAATCCTGATAAATAAAATTAATTTCTAAAAATGATTTATGACTTAAATTTTAATAGTAACAAAATGTTAGAAAAAAATTGGGAAACTATTTTTTTTCAGAGTTACTGTTAAAAGGAATATTCATTAATTTCGTTTTTCACATCTATATAATAAATTACGATAAAATCGGCAATGTATTTAATTTTTTGCATATTTTGAAATATTATTTGAATTACCATAGTTGAATAAAACAAAATATTAGTTAATTAAAATATGCTCCAATTAATATTCTTCCAAACTGTAAAGGGTTTTTATGTAGTTTACATCAGAAATAGAAAATATTGTATTTATTAAATTATATTTCTTTGTTACACTTTCAGGATCGCACTTATCTTTGAATATTAAGTACACATAATTTCCCTTTACTCTCATTAAAAGATTAAATTTTTATTTTATGCAAGAATTACAGCAGTTTAGGGAACGTAATATATCACACTATATTACGACCACTATACTGTTCTGGAAACGTTATTTCTGGAAACCTTGATTTATTTATGAGAATTTAATAACTATCTGAAACATGTTTAAATCTGAAAACAGTGTTGCCAGTGGGCTACTTATTTTTAATTCAGATTTCTTGATTGGCACCACTTTTTTGAAACGGTGAAATTTCCTTTGTTTTAGCCTTGATTAGTATGTCATTAAATAAGGTGCATTTTATCATTTCAAAAAAGTGGTGCCAACCAAGATTCTGATTTAAAAAAAAGTAGCCCATCTGGCAACACTGTCTGAAAAGTTTACGACTTTTAGATGACGCTAATGTGAATGTTTTAATAAATATAAATCACAGGAACTATCAGCCACTGGCAACTATTTTTATTTTCTATTTGCGCCACTACTTTAAGAAGATAAATTTTGTAGTATATTTCTCTTGCAGATGTTGTCAAAGGGCATGAGAATATTTTTTGTTTTAAAAAAATATGCGAGATAAAATTAATATATAGTCGCCTGTGGCAGCCCTGAAAATCATAGAAAATATTTTCGGACAGAATATAGTTTGTACAAAAATTAATTAAATGTCCTTTTATCAGTAGATTCAAAAATTTGCTTTTTCATAAAAATTAACTGACTACCAAAGAAAAACAAATAAAAGAGTGTTTGTAACATATTCCAACAAAATTAAAAAGTGTTTAGTATTTCTGTTTGCCTGACCATTTGCCGTGTTCTAACTTTCATAAAAATATTCGAATTGCATACGTTTTTGTATATGTTATTTAGGTTTACTATAGAATGTTCGTTACTGAAAATGAAGTGTCTTGCCTTTATAGATCGTTTACAGGAACGCACATTAAAAGAATTTCGTTGCATTACAGTCCGTCAGGAAAAATCCTTTACAATATTACGCTATCTATCTATATTATAAAGGACAAACATATCTGTACGTAACGCATACGTCATTCTGCGAATGGCAACACTTTGAAATTTGAAATGAAATTTCGGTTTTGCAATTTTCGCTACTGCAAATTTTTAAACTTCTAAACATCGCACAGTTTCAATTTTTAAACCGTCGTATAGGGAAAAAATGTACTTTTAAATACAATTTGTTTGAAAGTTCTATTTCAATTTATTTTGGAGATATTAATTTTTTTATAGTTTTTAGTACCAATTTTGTAATTGTGACAACTGAAGTACTTCATTTCTATTAAAAGTAAAGGGAAAATAGTCATGGTTTATTTATTTTTATTGATGATATCCTTATTGATGCCATTTCCACATTACAAATAAAAGCAACTTTTTTCTAATTTTTGAACAGAAAATGACGTCAGCCGTAAAAAAAAATACGCATCCTTCCTCATAAATCAAAAGAATAATAAGATATTTCAATATTTTTACATTACGCTGATACTGAGTTTGAGACGATAGGCAAAATGATTCAGTGCGTAAAAATGATGCCATATTTAAAACAAAACGATCATTTTCTGTGATAAAACTAAATATTTGACCAATACTAAACGCTAATTTTTGAATAGTAAATTTTCGCGGGTACTGAGATAAGAACTTAAAGTTTGTGCGAATGTTCACATGAAAAGTTGTATCGGACAAACGTGACTTTAAGTTTGGAAATATACATTCATTAATAATGTATTGCGCGTTAAAATACTTTTAAATTGTGAATCTGAGTGGTGCGTATGTAAATTCTGTGAATGTGAAAATAACATACAGTTTAGATTTTATGGGGGAAATTTTTATGATGTGGCAAAGCGAAATCCTTTTCCTGATTTTTCATCCCGTAAAAACAAATATAAGAGCCTCAATCGACAACTTCAAACATAATTACTCACCTTGATTACGTATTCTAATGCAGTTGAATTTTTCAATAATTTAAGCAGTTGAAGTTTGTAGAAAAATTATTTTGGTAATTTCAGGTTAAAAACATTTCGCTTTAAGAGTTAGACAACCAATGCAAGATGAATTTTTTATTGTAATTATTTTTGTAGGTTTATTATAAATTCGATGTAACAGTTCCATTCTAAACATTTTAATTCGTTGAATTTCTACGTGTTCCAACTCGTATATATAAAAGCCGTTCTCTGTGTGTATGTCCTTTATACAAATCTTCAATTTTTGACGGATTTGTACGAAACTTCATTTACAGAGGCTTTAGAACGTGGAAAACAGCACATGTCTACTTTAAAAAATCATCAGAACACTATTTATCCCCCTTTTCTACCATGTTCAGTAATTTAACATTATAGAAATATATCTTTTTAATTTTCTAAATACAGTGAAACCTCTCTGTGCGACCACCTCCATTAAGCGATCACCTCCCTGAACGACCATTTTTTCATGGAACGAAATTTATTCCCATAGGCTCAATACTAATTTTACCTCCATTCAGAGACCATCCTAGTAGAACTCCCTCCATGAGCGACCCATTTCTTTAAAGAAAATGAAACAAATTCTCTTTTTTCCTGGTCGCTTGAAGAAGGTTTTATTAGAAAAATAATTCCGGAGATTGCATTATTCATCAAACTTCTAAACTAAGTTTAGATTTTATTTTTAAATTCCTGTAACTTTTATGTGTTTAAACCCCTTTGTGGTTTTTAGGCAATGAATTTAACTCTGATGACACATTAAGAATGACAGTCAATAAACTATCCTGCCTTATTCTGTCGGAAAACTCTCAAAGAAATAAATAAATTAAGAAAATCGTCATTATTTGTATCTATCCAACAAAAAAAATGCATTTATTTACTGAACTTTGAAAGGACTTGGAAATAAAAGTTATAAAAGATAAAACCGTAAAATCAAAGCAAACGTCAATGTATTCATTTTTTAAACCCTGCAGTAATTAACATTTATTTTGATACTTAAATTTTATATTTTTTCCTAACGTGAAAGATAACTTTTATTAACGTTAATTTTTACTTTATTTAACAATTAAAATCTAGATTTAAACTTGACCTCCATTAAGAGACCACCTCTCGGATAGACCAATTTTTATTGGAATGGAACGTGGTTCTTTAGGGAGGTTTTACTGTAAATCGTTTCTTTCCCGTTGCCACACCCTAAAAAATGACACAACAATGTTAAAAAAGTAACGATAACGCGTTGCTATATTTTTGTATTTTTGAAATTGACATCATTCTAAACAGAAAACGCACATTATTTATATATAAAATAAAAACTTCAACTATAAGAGCGGTAAAAGGACGTAGCACCTTAATTTAATTGTTTTTTAAAATTAAAATATCTACTTTAATACAAACAGTCAGATTTCATGAAAACAATTTAGGAACAAGAAAAAAAAAAGGCTAGATATGACCTCACATTCCATCAAATCTTTTCAACGTGTAGTCAACTCGCCGTAAATAAATGGCTACTATATGTTGTTTACTTCTTCGATTGTATACTACAGCCATAATCTGGTTCGTGTTTTATTTTATGTTATTTTTGGCATTTTAATTTCGTTTGCCAATTTAGTTATTGAATATTACTCGAAAACAAACAAATTCTAAATTAGTTACAATGTTTTTGAACAATTGAATTAATATTTTGTAATTGGATTGCAACTATATTTAAAAAGTTATGCATGCTTGAAAATTACTTTAAAATCCATAAAAAAATCTGTAAATTGATATAAACATTACAAACAAATCTTACTGAAAGTACTTTTGTTTTCTATAAGACGTTGAAACAATCGAATGTGGGAGGTTTAGAGTTTAAATTGCAGTAAAAGTGAAATTAATTATTATGTTAGGTTGTTGCCACAGAAAATATGATACCAGGTTACTCATAGACATGTCTTTTCTTTATACTATTGCATTAAGAGTAAACAGGTTCATTTTTCGTAATCGGGTTGCACGTACCTTTAAAAATATCCATGCTTGAAAATTACTTTAAAATCCATTAAAATCAGAAAATTGAGATACAATTTTGAAACAAATTTCATTTGAAAGAACTTTTTTCTATTCGACATTGTAAAAAATGAAATTGTGTGATGTTTAGAAGTTAGAAAAATTGCAGTAAAGGCGCAATTTATGGATTACAATTTATGGGGCACAATTTATTGGCACTGACATAGTGTTTGTACTTTATATATATATATACCATGCAAACGAGAATTTCACTAAATGCTGCGCGATTTGGTGGATTTTTTTTTTTTTTCGTATTGTGAGGAAAATCACACATTTTTCTCTTACATCCGGCAAAGATAACGCGCATTCTGTTATTAAAGCTCAAGGATTTTACTATGGTTGCGAGACAATAACGTCATGTTTTCTGATTGCCTTTTTAACGTTTTGTGGATGGGAATGAATGCACAAGTTTCAGTTATTGTGATTGCCGTATTATTTCGTTTTAATTTATTTTACCTGGAAGGCTCCTTATAATTGAAACGGGCGAAGCCGGGTAGTTCAGCTAGTTTTAAATATAATGGGATTGATATGTACCACTGAGGTAGACTACAATATGCTTTCGCAGGAAAATATAATTAGTAGGTTTTACAGTTTTTTTATAGGGACGCACAAAGACCCCGCATTTAATAACATTAACTTACAGATTTTGGTCTATAAGGGAAAAAAATGGTTGTGGTGCATTTGTTATGATACTTCAAACAAGGACTCCACAGATAATATCAGGAGCTTGGAAGAGAAACGGTGAACTCGAAAAATCGATTTTTCCCCCCGACAGATAGATGTAAGCAACACGTAGGTAGATCGTTTTGCCCTGGTTCGCCCTTAGTGTTGTCACAGTGTCGAGCTAAAGTGAGTAGTACCCTATTTTATAACACTACTTGCAAAACTGTGAGCTTTATTTCCCAACACCCCAATTTCGAGATTTGCCCTTTCTCTTCCAAGGTCCTGATATTGACTTACAGATTTTGATCTACAAGGGAAAAAAATTTGGTTGTGGTGCATTTAAATAATGTTGTGATACTTCAAACATAGTGAAATTTAAAAGGATCTGTAGGTGTACGAGAAAACGTTTTCTATAGACTATCAGAGGGCGTAGAATTCATAGTTCATTTACAAGGACAAAAAGAAATCAGTTACAAAACGTTCTCCGACTTGACAAGTGCGTTTTTCGCTGCGGCATCCATTTTTAAATTTATCTAATTTTTAACTATTACGTGGTGTGTATAAAGTCTGTAGGTCATATATGGGGCAGATCCTCACATATCACCGAATATGGACAGCAGTTGCTGACAAATATCACCGAATATGGACAGCAATTGCTGACAATGGAATGTCACTGAATTATGTGATTTTTAAATTGCTTAATTAAATAACTTATTTCATTGTTTTGCAATATTTACCTTACAGTGATGGAACAGTGGCGCAGCAATTGAGCGCTAAATTTTTACCTCTAAATTTTTATAGTATTTCTACGCCTTCAAAAACCTCAGAAATTCTATCCTGAAATTAAATGAAGAATATTAATGAAATTTTGTGGTGTCCATTGATTCTCTGCTGGTTCACTGTTCCATCACTGACCTTATTTAATCTGTCTTTAATCTGTCGATAAATAAGATAAATATTTTTATTTTAAGAACCGTTGTAGCAATCGAACTAAAAAAAGTAGCCCAACTTGGAACTCTATTTCATCATACAACAAAGCTTCTAAAAGCATTGCTCTAGGAGGTGTTTGACTTTTCAAGTCCCAATTTGGAACCCAGCTATTGCGATCTTTTCTTACAACTCAATAAATTCCTTTCCGGTCAGCATATTTTAGGTAGATTTCGTAAGAAATACTGATTTTTAGGGTTCCATACTTAAAAAGTAAAACCGAAATCATTTTATGATCGCTTCTGTGTCTGTCTGACCGTCTGTTACAGCCATTTTACTCGTAAACTATGGAAAGTGGAAAGTTCAAATTGGCTGAAGTAATAAATGCTATTGAGCCACATATTTTTGTTACTTGAAAAAAATCTTTTATTTTTATATCGTGTGAAAGCTTTTGTAACGCCGAACTCAAAAACACATTTCTTTTAATTTTTAGGAAATATCGTCAAAAATGTAGTGGACAAATATGTGTCCCTCCCCCCTCTCTATTTCCGAATCTACTGAAAGTGAAATTGTGGAAAAATCCGGGGTAGTAGAAGTGAATTTAAACCTTGCAGGGAAACTATAGCGATTACCCTATGTCACATAGTTTTTGAGAAAATCGCCGTTTACCGTTACACACAAATTTCGATTTGCGGGCGTTCAGCACTGGTGTTGAGGAGCGCTGGAGTTACCTATCTTCGCAGAAGTATAAAAGGATTGTTGATAATAATTTTCTGAGAAAATTATCGGTAATTAGCTCATATATTAACCCCTAAAGACACGGATCGTTTGGACATACATAAAGACACGAGCTGTCTGGACATACATAAAGACACGGGTCGCGTACTGTATGCGCCATCGGCTTTTAAAGCCTAGATAACAACGTTTAATGAAATATTTGTGTAATGCATAGCCCAGTAGTAGTATAAAAGCAATAAACGTCAAATTGTTAAAAACAGACTAATTTAATTAGAACTAATCGCATAATTACAATGTGATTCGCGACTAGTTTGCAGTGAGTGACTCTCTCAATACGTCACTCGTATCTTTAAAGGACAATTAAAAAACTATCTGGGAAAACGCGGCACGGACCAATGCGGCGTTGAAATTTTGCGACCGCCTTTCGAAGCGCACTTAGCACAATGTTAACTTTAAACTTTGAATAAGGGTTTTGTTTTAGGTGCACTGTAAAAAGAAAAGATTATTAATATGCTGAATTTGGGTTTATGAAATGCCAAATGAAGGTTAAATATGCACTACTCTTATTGTCAGCACCAAATTAAGTTCATCATAAACAGATTAGGATAAGATTTAAAAAAGAGTTACTACACAGTATAGCAATAGTTGATACTACTTAGGCTCCATATCTCTCTGTACTTTCATGGTATATCCAATTATACTTTTCTAGTATATACATCTATACCTAACCCTACATTGTATAGATTTTTTTCAAAGTCTTATTATTATTTTTTTAGCAGCGATATTTTTTTGTATAATACAGTTACTAATTAATATATTTATTATACGGAACCCCCTGTACGCGAGTAATACTCGCACTAGATCGTTTTTTTAGTGGGGGGGGGGGGGGGGTGAAGAGGATGTCAAATAACTAATAAATGTTTTCAAGTAAATGTGTTTCAATTGTCTGTTTACAACACCAGGAAATATAATTTTCTGGAGAAACCTCGTAGATTAATGTCATGAAAAGAAATTTTTGATAGAAATAAACATTAATTCCAATACTACTCTCTCCAAATTCTGTTTTTTAAATGTCAAATAACTAATAAAATGTTTTCACGTAACTATGTTTTAATTGTCTGTTTGAAATTGGTGGTTTTAGTTTTGACCAGGGAGTGTAACTTTCTGAAAAAACATCGGACATTAATGTCATGAAATGTAATTTTTTGATTGCACTGCAAGTTTATTCCACTATTCGTTTTACTAAATTCTGTTCTTTAGATGATAAATAACTAATAAATTTTCTTACGTAAATGTGTTTTAAATGTCAGTTTGAACCACAGAGAATATAATTTTCTGTAAAAATATTGCAGATTAATATCGGGAAAGGAAATTTTTCAATTACACTTTTCTCGTATTCCACTACTACTTTCACTACATTCCGTTCTATAGATGTCAAATAATTAACAATCGTTTTCGTGTAACATGTTTTAACTGTCTTTTTACAACCCCAGGGAATAAAATTTTATAGAAAAAACTAATAAATGTCGTGAAACGTAAGTTTTCGATTGCACTTCACTTTTTTTTAACTACTACTTTCTCTATATTCTGTGATGTCAAATAACTAATAAATGATTACACGAAAAATGTTTTAATTGTCTGTTTAAAACAACAGGGAATACAATTTTTTCAAAAAACCTCGTAGATTAATGTCACGAAACTTAATTTTTCGATTACACTGTCGTTTTTTTCCACACCCACTTTCTCCGAATTCTGTTCTTTAGACGTCAAATAACTAATAAATAGTTTCCGGTAACATCAGTTAAATGTCTGTTTACAACCCCAGGGAATATAATTTTCTGGAAAAAACCTCATAGATTAATGTCACAATAAGTATTTTTTTTAAAACACTGCCCTTATATTTCATTACTACTTTCTCTACATTCTGTTCGTTAGATGAAAAAAATAATAATAATAAATGTTTTCATGTAACTGTGTTTTTATTGCCTGTTTGCAAACTTAAGAAAGATAATTTTCTGTAAAATCGCATAGATTTATATAACGAAAGCTAATTTTTCGATTTCACTGCCCTTTTATTCCACTTCTGCTTTCTCTAAATTCTGTCGTTTATATGTCAAATAGCTAATATATGTTTTCACATACTATGTTTAATTGTGTGTTTACAACCTTAGGGAATAAAAATTTCAGGAAAAACTTTTAATTTAATATCTCGAAGGATAATTTTTTTTATTACACTGCACTTTTATTTTACTACTACTTTTTCTACATTATGTTCTTTAGATGTACATAATTTTCTGGAAAAAATATTCGGGATAAAAGGTACAAAAGCTAATTTTTCTAATATACTGCCCTTTTATTTCATTACTACTTTCTCTAAATTCTGTCGCTTATATGTTAAATAGCTAAAATATGTTTTCACGTAACTATTTTTAATTGTCTGTTTTTTCAACCTTAGACAATAAAAATTTAACAAAAAACTTTTTACATTAATGTTACGAAAGATAATTTTTTATTACACTGCACTTTTATTTTACAACTACTTTTCTACATTCTATTCTTTAGATGTCAAATAACAAATAAATGTTTTCACGTAACTATGTTTTATTTGTCTGTTTACAACACAATGGGAATATAATTTTCAGGAAAAACCTTCAGAGATAAATATCACGAAAGATAACTTTTCGATAAAATTGTTTCAATAAAAGTAATTCGTTGTAATTTTTTCCCGAAATTGGGACTATTATTTTATATAAATATGTAGCAAAAAATTAACCTGCACATATTTTTACGGTTGTTATTGTTTTTTTTTTAAACTCAGTCCCTGGATTTTAGATTCCTTACAGCCCCTCTAGCTAAAATTATACAGAAAATCACCTGATACGTAGCCACAGAATTTTTTTTTCAACTTTTTTCTCATGCAGAAGTAATGCTAGAGAAAGAATGGATAAAATTCTATGACAGGAAATTTACTGCAAAATTTAAATCAGCATTTAAATATCAATTTCAAGCATTGTGGCTTTATTGACAGTCTTACCGTCCCCAAGGTTTATTCCTGCACTTTTCGAGGTAAATTAATTTTTTTTTAAATCCAATGTAAGAAACTGTTGCTAGAAATCAATGAACGTTGCGGCTATCATTTTGTCTTAACATGGTTTACCTAAAAATAGGTGGTAATTTTCCTTACCGTCCCTTTTTTTCCTTACCGTTTCCTTTTTATTCTTACCGTTCCCTTTTTATTCTTACCGTTCCCTTTTTTTCCTTACCGTCCCTCCTTTAACACCCCTTTAACCCATTGAGGCGCAAGGTGCTTCTATTCCTAAAATGCTTAAATGATTCATTGACACCAGAATTAAAAAAATAATTTGTTTCAAAATAGATTAAAGCTTTTCTTTATCTACTTAATTAAATTAAAATTTTCATTACAAAATTCTGATGCCAATGCGGCATTTCGCAATTAAAATTAAGTGGGATATATTATATTCCACCGCCTTTCAAGATGTTAAAAAATGGAGTTAAGAATAAAGAGGAGGAGACATATAGTTTACTGTCTACCAGTTGCGAGTGAAGTAACTGAGGAGGTTGTCACAAGATGGCGGCTGCTTTTTTTTTAAATCGGATCTCCAGTTTCTGATTACCGCTAGGTCAAACGTCCCACCAGTAAAACTGATTAGAAAATTTCATCTTAATTAAACGTCTTATCCACAGAAAATTTTCTCAAAAATGCCATAAAAATTTCTATTTATTCTTACTGGTGTCAGTATGCCTCGTAAAACTGTCAGTTTGTTTCCCTGGTTGTCACAATATGGCGGAAACGCAGGGCCTAATTACCACCAAAGTAAACTCGTACCAGTAAAAATGAAAATCTGTTTCTAAGATTATTTATAACTGAAATTTTATTATAATAAGACGTTAACATAAGTTGGAAATTTCTATATAAATCTACTGGTGGAGGTTTCCACCGGCGGTAAATAGCACCTGCGATAGCGGTTATAGTTGAAGCTTCACTATTTTACGAATATGTCAGTTCCTCTTTATTAGTAGTTCCATGGTTAAAACAATGTTATGCCAAAATTTTGTGCTAAAAATACTACATTGTTATTATTTCTTATTTGAATGTTCTATGGGTACTTTGCAAATTCATTATAAGTAAAAATTAAAAAAAAAAGAAAAAGTTAGAGAGGTAAAACGGTAAGGAAAATTAAACTCGCAAGTTTAACGTAAACCTCAGTTAAATTAAAAAAAAAAAAAAAAAAAAAAAAAAATCGTCGCTGCTGACCATTTTTCCTTTATTTTGAATCATTAAGTCATTCTTCTATAAGTTTAAAATGTTATTTTATTAAGTTTAATTTCATCAGATGTTTTATTCCTGAAAGTTAAAATTTTGTGAGAGTGCCTCATATGTGAAATAACTAATAGTTTTCACGTAACTATGTTTAATTGTCTGTTTACAAGCTTAGAAAATAAAAAAATCCCGAAAAACTTTTTATGTTAATGTAAAGAAAGAATATTTTTTTATTACACGGTACTTTTATTTTACGAGGATGCCACTGACGTCTATTTTTCTATTCTGTTCGCACCACTATTTAAAAATAAATAAATTTTGTAGTACATTCCTCTTGCAAATGTTGTCAAACTGTACATCAAAAGATTTATGTCTAGAGAAAGTGGTGCGAGGTAGAATTAAAAAATAGTTGCCTGTGGGAGATTTGATTTTACTACTACTTTTTCTACATTCTGTCCTTTAGATGCCAGATAAATAATAAATGTTTTTCCCGTAACATATTTTAATTATCTGTTTACAGCTATATAAAATGTAATAAAAAAAAATTCCCTCATAGATAAAAGACACGAAAGATAATTTTTCGATTGCACTGCACTTTTATTTCACTACTACTTTCTCTAAATTATCTCTTTAGATGTCAAATAACATCACAAACCATAAACTGGCAGATATTTGAATTAATATTTCTTTTTTTCTTCGGAACATGCACTATTTTGAGGCTATGAAAAGTAATAGATATTTTAACTTCACTGAAACCAAAAACACTAAAACAACCTGAGGAAAGTCGTAAAAAAACTACATTTGTTCATAAAAAGAAAAAAAAAATTAGCGAAAATAAACTCAAAGCGTTTCTTACTTAATTTGTCAAAAGCTTTGACGTTCCTACGTTTTATTTAGATTTATTTTAGATATCAACTGAATAAAAACAATCTCAAGTATTTAATTTGTGGAACAGTATTTGAATTACGTCTTTGATTCCTCTCTTAATAATCAAATTCGCGAGATATGCATGAAATTCTTGTATGTTATTTTAAGGCGTAATAGCCTTAAATAAATATTTTCGATTCCGATTAGAATTTAAATGAATGTTGACTCACTGGAAAATTTATTTAAATTTCATTATGTAATTTACATTTTGTGATTGAACTGCACTGAAATTTACTTTCAGTACATGTGCATAGCATTGATGTAAAGAATTTGTTCGTATACATTGACAAAAACTCTGAGAAATGTTTGTCTTTTTTTCTTTAATTACACTTTAAAAAAGTAAACTTTTCTTAATCTACGAAAATATGATACGAAAAACAGGAACGAAAAACTACAATAACCTCTATCGAGTTATTCACGTTTTAGAAAAACGTTCAGAAACTAATATATTTTCGAGATATAAAGAAGCATTGATAAAAACGAAGTTCTTTTGCTGCCAATAATATTTGGAATTCTTTCTGGGTAGTTTTTACACTATATTTATCAATTTTATAAACAGTATTACTTGTATGGCTTTTAATTTGAAAATAAAGCGATCTTTATATTTATTTTGCATATTAAGGCATAGCTGCCAATTTTAACGCTTTTTTGTTACCACTAAAATTTAATAGAATTTTTTTATTATTTAAAATGTACATTTCTACATTAGTCAAGACAAAATTTTTCATAAAATTTTAGCGGTAAGAGAAAATTTTCATATTTATAAAAGTTTACATTTTCTTAAAATGAAAAATTAAGAAAATCGGTGGAATAGTTTTCTAGAAAAATGTTCACTAATTTGAAAAACTTGTTTTAGAGAAAAACAAGTTTAAAGTTTTACAATATCGTTACGTTCAACAGGCAAAAATGTTTGTAAAAATTGAAATATTACAGAACCTCTTGAGGGCAAAAATCTACGCTCTTGAAAGATTCAAAAAATGCAGAATAAAAAAATCAAAAATTTTTACCAAAACAAGAAGAAACTCTTCTTAAATTATTTACACAGCCGAGATAATTCGTAATAAATAGAGAATTACGGATATCGATTTAAACGACCGGCTAGTTTTAAACGGTAAACAAGTCGTACACTTACAAATACACTTTTAACCTAGCAAAACATTATAATTAAATATACAATGTTCACAAAGTTTAAAATAATTTCAGGTTTTTCTTTTCAAGCAGTGCAACTGTATCTCTTACAAATGCTATGAATGTTACTGCAGTTATAATAAGTAGTGTGACAAGTATTGTTGTCAGAATCCACGACACAATAGATTTTAACATCTCTACTTTGAAGCAAATGATAAGTAAGGGTGTATTTATTCCAAGCTAGATATGTCACCATCCATATGTTATTATCCATCATTTGAAGTTGAATATAGTTTTGAACAACTGACCATTTCAGTTGCGTTCATCCTTACCTTATGCAATTGTCTATGAAAATTTTGAAATGAATAATTTTCAAACTTTATAGTTGTTTTCTCATTGCGCAAAATGGTTCGCTATTTAAAATTTGTTACAGATATAAATATGTTTGAGGTACAAGAACGACACAAAAAATCACCGAAAATACACATTTTCTGTATTTTCGGAATTGAAATAGAAATTTTTAAACAAAATTAAAACATGATGTTAGTGAAAAATTATATTGAATGTGACAAATACTTATATTTATTAATCATATTTGTAATGCACACGATGAAATGTTTTGAAATATTTGATAAAAGAGCTTCAATGCTTTTTTTATTATTTATTTAAATTGTTTTATGAGCATTTATAAATATTAAAAATTGATTTTTACTTCATAAAAGAAATAATTTCTTTATCAATTCATTAATGCTTTTTAATAATCTTGATAAAGAAGCAAAAATTGCACATCACTTTTGGATCTTTATGTTTTCTATCTCAGTTTATCACGTTTCTGTTTATATTGTGTTGTAATATATTTTTATCATCACTTCTAAAATATTTGGATCTAACTATGATTTTTAAAAGAAAATGTTAAATATTCAAAAAGTGCGGCAAGAAAATATTATAAATGCTTTTTAATACATGCAAATAACCTTTGATAATTTTTCACTCAACAGTATAACTTATTTTTATAGACTTAAAATATGTACGAAAAAGTGTTATGAAACCATATTATTTTGATTTTATAAATGAGGTAAATGAAAATCGAGTGCATCACACATCAGTGTTTCACAACATTAGATTCTTTAACCCCTTAACTGTCTCAATTTTTTTGACACCATAAATTGGAAACAGACAGGAAACACCACTTTTTATATACTAAAATATTTGGCTTAAATAATTGAAAAATATCTGCCAATAAATAAACCGGAGATTACAGGTAAAAATTAGTGGTATCAGTAATGAAGCAAGCAAACTTTCCTTGCCCGAAATGAGTTCGGGGAAAACAGTTAAGTGGTTAAAATAATTGGCATCGCGACGCTTTAAATATCTGATTAAAAATAAAGAATTTCAATTAAATTATCAAACATATTATTTAACATATCGGGGGATTAAAGATAGAGGTTATGGAGATTATCTCTTAACCACTTATTCATTTTTGGACCACTTAATTTTAATACCTAAATGCCACATTGGCTCCAGAATTTCGGGATGGAAATTTTATTTTATTAAGTACACGAAGAAAAGCTTTTACTTAATTTCAAATAAATTTTCCGGCAAGCTCTTGTGTCATTCATTCATTTTACTATGCTACAAAGAGAAGTACTTTGTCCCTGAAATGGTTAAACCACTGACAATAGTAACATACTTCCAATTACAAAAAGTATACAATCAAGTATCACTTTTACTCTTGGCATTTTTTGACTTGGTAACTTTTACATAAAGTGTGGGAAAACATTGACATGCTTATGCTATGATAAATTATAGTGTCATAGGAATTTTGAGACAAAGCATTACTCAAGAGTTAAGGCTTTTCAATAGGGTCAAATTTTTGTAAATAATTTGGCAAGTATTCGTAGAAAGTAACATCGAAAATCGTTTTCATGAAGTTTAAACGAGCTTCCACATTATTATTTAAAAATATAGCTAATTGACAACTGTTAAGTTCAGTAACGTAAACTACGACACTTCGGATAAGTGCGGCAGATTTTCCTAGTCATAGCGGACAGACACACAGTTCAGAAGTGACGACAGAAAAATTGAAAACAACGTTTTATAGATTCAGTCAGATAAAAGCAGGTGAGGCCAACACCATCTCAGATTCATTCAAATCTCAACTGATTAGAGACGGTCTAAACGTTAATGTAATGATAGGCCAGGATCTTCCATTGAAAACGATTTAGAAAGCAAGCATAAAAGAACTTGTTGTAAAATGTATCTCTCATTCTCTTCGTTTAGTTGCGAATATATATGCAAAATTCGGCTTATTTTAAATGTTTATTTTTTATAAATGGGGAATTTATTCAAAAAAAGGCTTGATTTGGGAAAAAAAAATAAGTTTAAAGTTGTTAAAAAAATTGTATAGTGGTAAATTGAAAATTGAAAATTTTCTTTTTTGATTAGAAAGTGAGTTGGGGACTTTTTCAGAAAAAAAACCACATTTGGAAACCATTTGACAATTTTCGGGAAATTGACTTTCCGCTACTTTGCAACACTGAGTGAAACCAATTGAAAGGAAATTCTTCAGAAGGAAAAACTTTTGAGGCGAGCAGCGTAAACGGAATGCAATTTTACTATTGGCTAATTCCATGGGGTTTTGTAGTATTCGTCACATAGCTGATAACTGCTATACTTGTTGGCCACCGTTATTTTCGTAAAGTTTGTTAGCATTATTCAATAAATGAGATAACTCCCATAAAATGTGTCACATTTTCCGTTCTAAAATACTGGTAGCCAAAAATCGTAGCATGTGACTTACACTACAAGTACTCATGGAAATAGCCTACATAGCTGCCACCTTGTGCGGATTTTTCATACCACTAAAATTTTAAAGAAAATTTTGTCTAATTGAATCTCCGAAACGCAGCGATTTTTAACGATTCAGCATGGCAAAAATTTCTGTTAAATTTTAGTGGTAAGAAAAATCCATACAAGTTAGCACTATGAGCCTATTATAATAGTTGCCAAGTCAACGGTTTTTATTTATTTTTTTTTTGGGGGGGGGGTAGTGGCACCGACATAAATATAGCATATCTTGGAGCAAGGGTTGTCGCCATAATTTTGATACCATTATTTTTTAAAATCGGTTTGGTATTTCCTGAGATGCGTAGAAACCACCATTTAGAACGTTTTTTAGAACGCTCTTTGCGCATTTTCACCTCTTTTAAATTTCGAATTGTTTAGGAAATGTTCTTAGGAAATCCTTTATATCTAATATGTAACTAATATTCCAATTTCATATTTCTAGGCCCTTCAGTAACACAAAAATTGTATTTTTTGAAAGTTTTTTGCTCCTACACCCCCTTTGCCGTAGTCATTGACTTAAGATATAGCCTATGTTTGAACGTGTACTAACACAAACATTTTGACACCATTACTTTTGAAATCGGTTCGATAGTTCCAGAGATTACCTCCTAGATATAAATAAACAAACAAACTTTACTTCTTTACAATATTAGTATACACAAAGATATTTTGGCTTTTTTCTTTTAAATAGAAAAAAAATCCATATTTATTTTCCTGTTTAAATAGGTTTCATTATACTTTAATATTAGTGCGTGCCTATTTTCTTTGCTCCATGTACTGTAATCCAATTTTCTACGAAAACATCCAGCCATGAAAATGACGTACACTAAACTTCTGTGACGTATGTAGATAAATTGTGCTTATTTACCAGTTTTTTAATATAAATTTAAAGGGTTTGGAACTTATTTTTGATAGTAGGTGTACATTCAGTATGTTAACCTCATAGGTACCTTCTGGTGGAATCAGAAACGAAATCCGAAAAATATTTTTTGAGTTATGCTTGACGAAAGATTTTTATTAGGCATTCTTTTAGTAGGTCGTGGCTTTAATATCCTTCATAGCTTATGTGCCTGGAAAGTAATACTGCGCTGTGTATTAGCCTTCGCCTCGCTCAGAGAATTAAGAGTTAAATTTTGAAAATATTTATGCTAATTTCTGTTACAAGACTCAAATCTATTTAGCAAGTTTCACTATTGATAAATATTTAACCGTTTGAGTGCGGAGCAGTGATGCCCGTGGGCTACTTTTTTAAAATTCAGATTCTTGATTGGCACCATTTTTTTTGAAATGGTAAAATGCGCTTTATTTAATAACATATTAATTGAGGCGAAAACAAAGGTATTTTTACCGTTTCAAAAAGTGGTGGCAATCAAGAAATCTGAATTTAAAAAAAGTAGCCCACTGGCAACACTGGAGGAGCGATATCGCGCTGCTCCGCACTCAAACGGTTAATATTTAACCCATCCGCTGTCAATCACGAGTATACTCGTGGCTTTAATTTATTTATTACTTCGTCAACACTATTTTAGAATTTAAAAAATTGCCTTATTTATTGGCAGAAATTTCGCTGTATTACTAAAGCGAAATTTACTTTTCTGAATATGTGGTGGCAAACGACTTTCACCAAGAAATTTGAAAATTCTTACTTTATAGTTACAGTAAACGTGTTAAAAGAAAACATTCGCGGCATACATTTCTAATTAACCGGTTTCCAGGTACTTTTCTTTCTGATACAATAAGCTAAAATACAGACCTGACACGACTTTATCCGGTGTAAAGTATTCGTCTTTCTTAATAAAAAAATCTTTTGACATTAAACGAAGAAAGAGTACATTTTAAAATTATTGCTTACTTAAGCTTTGAGTAAAAGAGAAAGTAATTTCTTATTGCATGTATGATTTACGGACATGGTATGATTACGGTATGATTTATCTGTTAACCCTCTCGCTGCGCAACCCGAAATATTCTCGGGCATGCATTTTTCTGTCTATATAAAACTATTTGGTGATTCCCACTAGTTATTTTTTAGGGAAAACTTTGTCTGATTTAATCGGGACATTTCCCCCCCCCGATTACGATAGTCAAAAATTTCTGCTTTAAAGAAGCAGTGATAAAAGATTAAAAATTCTGTAAAAGACGCTTATCGCGAAGAATTACTTATACAGCGAGAGGGTTAAGACTGAACTCATAAGAAAAAAAATAAATTAAATATCTGATACCACATATTTTATAAAAGCTATGTGTGATACATTTTCAAATTAAACCAAACAAAGCATAATATTTGAACCAGATATCTTAATTCGAGAACTGGCTAATCCTTTTGGGATTACTGAAATGAATTTTACCCCTTGGGAACGAGCGTGGTTTACAGAATTTTTAATCTTTTATCTCCGATTTTTCAAAACAGAAATTAATGCCTAATTGAATCGGGAATATGCTCGGATTAAATAAGGAAAAATTTACTGGTGAGAATAATCAAGGATTCTGATCACCTTACGCGGCACGTATACCGGTCATTCGTCCCCAAGGTGTTAAGTTAGTGAAATCAATGTTGCTAGATTGAGGATTTTGTCCCCATTTTGGGGGATTTTGAATCTTCAAAAGAATTTTTTGGGTACAAGTAGTTCATGGGAAAATTTTTGGGGAAAAACCTTAGAAATTTGTTTCACTATTTCACTTAAAGTTTGCTTTTAATCATCTGACAACACAGGATATTGGATATGTCTCGAACTCGATTTTGATTTGGAAAACGAAAATGAAATACAGAAATCGGAGATATCAATCATTATCCACGTGGACGTGCTCATCGTTTACAACATGACAGTTTACAGGTATCACAGTTGCATCATTACCATTCAAACGGTTCGTCGAACTCAAAAAAAAAATAAATAAAGATTCTACAAAACCGGTGTGCACAGACTGCATCACGCCACTGATTTTAAGGGGACAAGGGACTTTAAAATAATTTTTTTTATTTTTTGTAAATTTCACCTTAAATATTATTCAAGGGTACATTATATGCATTATAGCATGCATTTATCACAAAAAAAAAAATAAAAATGAAAAAATTATTTTTGAGAAAAAAAATGGAATATTACGTGTCGTCTAAGAAATCTTCGAAATGCCCCCTGCGCGTTCCATATCAATGAAAATCCCCAATATTTTTTATAAAAGTCTGCTGTATATATATATATAACATAAAGCATCGAATTTTATATATTTGAATTTAAAAGTAAAAAAAAAAATGAAAATTTTAAAAAAAATTTCGAAAAATTTCCAAATTTTCAAATTTTTCAATTTTTTCTTTTATTTTTTGTAAATTTCATCTTAAATATTATTCAAAGGTACATTATATGCATTATGGCATGCATTTATTACAAAAAAAATTAAAAAAAAATTTTATTTTTGAGAAAAAAATGGAATTTTACGCGTCGTCTTAGAAATCTTCGAAATGCCCCCTGCGTGTTCCATATCAATGAAAATCACCAATATTTTTTATAAAAATTTGATTTATATATATAAATAAAATAAAGCATCGAATTTTATATATTTGAATTTAAAGGTTTAAAAAAATTAAAAATTTTGAAATTTTTTCGAAAAAATTTCAAAAATTTCAATTTTTTTTATTTTTTGTAAATTTTATCTTAAACATTACTCAAAGGTGCATTATATGCATTATGGCATGCATTTAACACAAAAAAATTAAAAAAAAATTATTTTTATGAAAAAAATGGAATTTTATGCGTCGTTTTAGAAATCTTCGAAATGGCCCCTGCATGTTTCATATCAATGAAAATCCCCAATATTTTTAATAAAAGTTTGGTTTATATATATATAAAAAAATAGAGCATCGAATTTTATATATTTGAATTTAAAGGTTTAAAAAAAATGAAAAATTTTGAAATTTTTTCAAAAAAATTTCAATTTTTTTTTCCATAAAAATATATTTTTTTGTGATAAATGCATGCTATAATGCATATAAAGTAACCTTGAATAATAATTAGGTGAAATTTACAAAAAAAAAAAAAATATTTTTAAGGATTTTAAGGTCCCTTGTCCCCTTAAAACTCGTTGAAGGGCGGCGCTGTAGTGCCTAGAAGATATTGTCTGGCAATTGGCCAACCGAAAAGTGCTAAAAAATTGGTTACCATAAATGTTAAACGATGTGGCACGATAAATGGTGATCGCAGCTACATCTGATAGCTCAAGTCGCTGCGATAGACAATTGTCGTTCCGCATCGTTCAACAATAATGGGATTAAATTTTTCAGCACTCTTTAAAACATAGCTTGAATAGCCGATTGTTACATTATATCTTCTAGACGCTACAGCGCTACTATGTTATTTATATCATTTAATTTAAAATCCGAACTACCAAATGGCGCTCAGAAATTTTCAATACAGTTTTGGTTTTATAATGTATGTGACGAAAAACATTTTTTGTTTAAATTAAATTCTGGTGATGCTCTGCATTTTAACAACACAATTATTTTTCTCATTCATTCATTATGTTGTAAGTTATTCTGATTTGTCTCTAAGGGATACCGATACTGCTTATGCTTTTATCTACTTCTGAATTCTCTTTCTTGCGATCGCCGCAAGTAGTGTTGCCAGGTGTCGCGCGTAAATAGGGTCTCCATATCCTCTGGATACCAGTATTCGTAAGTAATTCTCTCCGCTTTATCGAATGGCAGAATTATTTGCGATTAAAGATGGCGACAATGTTGCCAGTGGGCTACTTTTTTTTAAATTCAGATATCTTGATTGCCATCACTTTTTTGAAATGGTAAAATTACATTTGTTTTCGCCTCAATCAATATGTCATTAACCCTTACCGGCGCGGTGTCCTTAAAAAAGGACACCTAATTTTAATTCCAAAACTGACAAACGGCACCAAGAATAATGAACTAAAATTTTCCTATGATAACGTACAGTCGTGGAAAAAACAAAAGTAAACACCCCCTACTAACTCTTCAACAAATTATCGTAGAAGAAAGTTACTGGTACGGAACGATTGGTAATAAAGTCTACTTTTAAATGATGTATATAAAATTTGCTTAGAGGGCCATCTACATATTAAAACGAAACATAGCTTTGATTTTTTTCAATGACAGTGCACAATTCTGACAAGATAAATGAACTCTACACCCTTTAACTAGCTTAAAAACAAATTTTTATAAAATTCGTACCATAAGTTTCCGAGAAATTAATTATTTTAAAACGAGCGTATTCTAAGGGCTGTATCCAAATTGAAGTTCGGTACTCGATTGTTAACCGAGAGAGCTCCCTTCTTGATCAAGGCACCTTAAGCAGTCATTTAAGCCTGTTAGATTACAGGATAGCATAAGGCATTTCAAAATATTTAGTCACTTCTATCATAGACAGCCCTTTAAACCATCATTTTGCCGTTTTTTAAGCATAATTTGAAAACTACTTGGGAGAAAAATGTGAAATTTTGGATTTCCATAAAGCAGGACTTAATAAATCTGAGTCCGCCAAAAAAATTGTAGGTTGCAATTCATAATTTTTTTCGTTTATTAATTTCATAATTCATAATTCATATCAGAAAATTGTAAAAATTGCAAATTCAATGTATTTATGTTTGGGTATATTAGTACTATTGCTACACAAAAAATTAGAACATTAGGATCATAATTTCAGAAGTTATAAATAAAAATATGAAAATGTAATTTAACATTAGAAGTACTAAATTTTGAATGTTTATAATTCAAAAACTTATCATTCAAATGACTTTTATTGTTTATTGTTTATTGTTGTTAACACATACATCTGACTTGTGTGCTTGACATCTAGGTCCGCTTATAAGTCATCGCCAATATACAGGGACGAGATAGCACAATGAAATTTACAACACAGAGAAATTACATCCGGGAGCTCCACAAAGAGTGTGCAATGAAGCCAGCGAGAGTCGAACTCGCAGACCTCTGCCGCTCTCAATGCCTGGCGGCTGGCAGCGAGGTGTCCTAACAGCCCGGCCACAAAGGCCCCTCAAATGACTTGAAATTCGGTGTCTAGGCATAGTTTGAACCGAAGATTTGAAATATCTTGTTAAAATTGGGTATTGCCATTGAGAAAAAGGAAGTTTGGATTCGTTTTAATATGTAGATGACCCCTTAAGCAAATTTTATACACGTCATTTAAAAGTAGACTTTATTTCCAATCGTTCGGTACGAGTAATTTTCATCTACGATAATTTGTTGAGGAGTTAATAGGGGGTGTTTACCTTTTTTTTCCACGACTGTACATGAAAATAAGCAAGTTCGTATTTTCTGATAAATTCGTTCATAAATTGCGGTGTCAGCCCATTATTTCACCAGTTTATAAACAGAACTACTCCGCGCCGGTAAGGGTTAAATAAAGCGCATTTTACCATTTAAAAAAAGTGGTGCCAATCAAGAATCTGAATTTTAAAAAAGTAGCCCACTGGCAACACTGGATGGCGAAATTAACTAAAAGAATTTAGTAGTGCCCAGAGCATTTGGAGTCCTGATTTACGCTGGACACCTGGCAACACTAGCCGCAAGTAAATAGCTACCTCTACAGATGATCTTGTAACTCATCACTTTCTTTGCAATTTATTTGGAATTTTAAGGCTAATGTTCTCCAGCATTTTGATTTTATTTTTAAAGTGGGGACAACTTTTATTTTCTGTTATTTTCAGCTTATAGTATATGATACACAATAATACAATCCATTTAAAATTTCTTTCTTTCTTTTCTTTTTAATAAAATAGCACTACAAGGGGAAGCCCCGAATATCATCAGGGGTCCGTGAAACACTATTTGGGAAATACTCTACTCCAACATTCATTTTATTCGAATTCTTAGATTTTTACAATGCGTATACTGTTAATAAAAAGTTTCAAGCATAAACATGATTTTATATATTGTTCACCTGCGTTGTTTTATCTTATGTTCCAATTATTCATTTATTATGCATAAGTTTATTTTTTATGCGATATTTTAGGTTTCCGTATGTAAAAAGTAAAAACGAAACCATTATAAGATCACTTGTGTGTCCATCTGGCGCAGCTGCTTTTCTCGAAAACTATGGAACGTGGAAAGTTCAAACTTGCAAGAGCTCTAAAGGGTATTGATCCTTTATTTACATTATTCACATATTTACAGATTATTAACAATTCACAAATATTTATAGTAAAAATTGAGGGGCTAATTAAGCTACTTGGAAAACAAATATTACAGTGTGGTATCGTCCGAAAGATCGCGTAAAACAGAAATCAAAAATATATTTAGTTTAATTTTAGGTATTAAATTTTCAGAAATATCGTCGAAAATGTACGGCAAAAATATGCACACCCCCCCCCCCCTTATTTCCAGATTTACTGTAACTAAAATTATGAAAAAAATAGGGGCAGTAAGAGTTTATTTCAACCTTAAAGGAAAACTTTAGCGATTATCCTTGATCACATATTTTATGAGAAAATCGTATTTTTTCCTTACACAAACACTTTACTTTGCTGATGCTCAGCGGGGAGTTGAGGGCACCCGAGGTATCTATCGAGGCGGAAACATGTAATGATTATTGATAAAAATTTTTGAAAAAAATAGTTGATAGTGCGCCAACATATTGATTAATAACCTATCAATAAAACCATGAACATAGAAATAGAAGAAATTCTCACGACATAGTTTTAATATCGTTTCGCAACATTGGATGAAAATAACTCAATGGCAACGGTGTAGAATAGAACCGTGTACATACCAGCGCCGCTAGCGGACAACGTTCTTTGGCTGGCTGTCAATGATCAAAGATATTATTGTTATAGCATTATTGAAGCATTCGAACCCAGTAGAACCGTGCTACACAGCGCCACTTATTTCACACATTTTTCGAGGAACGGTTTTCATATTCGAAAACAAATTTCATGAGAAGTCCTTCTCTATTCTATGTGTTCATGAACAAAACTATGACACGAAGAAAGGTGGCGTTAGTGACCAGCTTTCAAAGCGGGCTTGGCACAATGCCAAGTTCAAACCTAGTGAAAGGTTATGCGGAACTCTTTCTGCACGAGTAAAACTCGCGCGTGTGTGTGTGTGTGTTGCTTATGACGGCCGATACTCTGCACAATGGACATAGGCGAGGGGAGGATGTCCTCCGAGGGGTCTTTCTAAAGTATCCTAACCCGTATTTACGCAAAGTTCGAATAAAACCACGGAAATCTCCAAACGATTAGGCCGACGTGCGCGATTGGGTTCGAACCCAGCACCTTCCGTCTACCATCTGTGAGAGCAGAATCTCTCAGCCATTGGTTGTAAAAGTCGCGCTCGACCGATTTTGTCTCTTTTGTCCTTATATTTTACATATAATAATAGTAAATACGTTACGTTAGAAGAAGGTTAGAATTTGTATCATAGAATCATTTCAGACCTGTTTATTCCATACAATACAAATATTTAGAAAGCTTCGAAATAATTAAATCTATATATTTAGAGTTAAATGCAGAAAAATAAATTACTAAATAATTTTCGCTACCCATAGATGCCACAAATAGAGGGATATAAATCTTGAAACACCAAAAATTAATACAGAAAGCTGAAATTCGATATTTATTTATGTGAAAGTGCATGTCATTCCTCTTAGATAATACCGTACGTGTGACAGTTTTTATGGAGTAAAGCCTACAAAGAAAGACATAAGCTTGTGAAAAAATGTTGTGAAGGAGGATTCTGTTTACAAAGCGAGAAAGTATGATTTATCTATGTAATGAAGAATTTCGCAAAAGGCAAGATTCCAGAGCAATTTTATTCAGTTTCTGGTATACTAATAAAATTTTAACGTTGAGCTTTTAAATATCGTACTTGCCAAAACTGAATTTCTTTTATATTATTGCAGTATTCTTTTATATTGTCTTTTACATTATGTATAGAAATAAAATAATTTTTTAATAAAATTAGTTTATAAAATACATTGACTGCTATGATATATGTAAAACTAGAGTAAAAATGATTATTTAATTAACATTTTTATTTTTTTTAAATAAACAATTTATATTAACAAAAATCCAATATCTAATTTTATGAAGAGCCCCCTCTTTAAGGTTTTCAATCCCCCCCCTTCATAAAAAAACAAAAACAAAGGAGTAGCGAGTCAATTATAAAGTATATGCTGAAGTATCATCATTTTGACCACACTGATATACTTGAGAAGAAACTGTTTAAATATTGCAAATGTGAATAAAGATTGCCAAAAATCTATTGAAAGTTAGTAAGCTTTGGGTAATTTGAACTAACAGTTTATTTTGATTTTCAGGTTTGTGTATTTCTAAAGGAGGGGGGAAAATCTAACCATGTAAGTTCATGCAAGTGATAATGCTTATGTTATTTACCAATCTCTCTTTATTTACGTCTCGGTTGGATATAAAACAGCTTCCCGCCAATAAATATTATTATTAAAAACATAAATACTATTCACTGTTAGAATAAATCTAACAACGATGGTTGCAGAATTTCATCAGTGGATATGGTTCGAACTTTAATAATATTCTGTTCTTTATAAACATGAAAATGTCAGTCAAGTTGAACATGCGGTAGATCGCGAAGTCTTGCCGAAGTTACCGACTATTTTCATTTTCAGTTGTGTTTATTTCTAAAAGAGAGAAAAAAATATTTTAACTAACGTAAGTTCATACTAGTACTAATCGTTGTGTCTTTTACCAATCTCTCTTTACCAATGTCTTAGCTAGATATAAAACTGCTTACGACCAATAAATATGCTTATTATTGATATCGATTATATTTTTTGTTAAAATAAATCTAGCAACGAAGGCTGCGGAATTTCATCAATAAATTTCGTACAAATTTTAAGGGGCCTCAGGACTCTTAACCCTCTCGCTGCGTAATTGTTTTATTGAAATAACTTCAAAAATTGCGTATTTATAGAATTTTTATTCTTTTCTCACCGGTTTTCCAAAACAAAAATACTTATCTAATTTAATCGGGAAAATACACCGATTATAAAAGGAAAAATTTACAATAAAAAAATAACTGGTGGGAATAATGAAGGAGGAAAAAATGCATCCCCAATAAAATCTCGGGTTGCGCAGCGAGAGGGTTAAAGCTTTAAAATCATCGAAATTTTATTTTTTTTAGATGTTAAACTCCTATCTTTTCTGAACATTTTGATATAATTGTTTCCTTGAAATTCCCATTAGAACAGAAGTTATGGCATTTACAATTATACCCGCCCAATAGCTGAAGCGGCGTTTACAAATCTTTGAAGTCATTTTTCTTCAAATGACGTTTTTAGGCATAACGCGCACTATATCTCAAAAAGTCTTAATACTTTTTCTTGAATTTTCCAAAACATATGTTTCATATTAGTCTGTATAGACTGAACCTAAAATTTCCTTCTTATTGTTCAAAAATATACTTTTTAGGTGATTATGCTGTTGAAATTTTCTAAATTTTGAATTTGCTAAATACAACTTTGTTTTAAAAATATAAAAATGCTTAAAATATAAATTTATTTAGGTTCAGGTTAATTAATACAATCTGAAGTATAAGTAGGCATCGAAATTTTCATTCTAGATGTGAAATTTATTTTGTAATCTTGCGCATAATCTGTTATGCTAATTTTCTGCTCGTCAAATAACTGACACTTTGGGACCGCCCGTAAATGCTAATTCTGCATCTTGCATTTTTTTAAATACATGAAATGGAAGAACATACTTATATCTTTGATCTAAATATAAAACTGTTTCTTAAAATCAAATACATTTTAAGATATTAAATGTTGAAAATGGTCTTTTTTGTCATTTTTTCCAATTTTAAGAATCCTGAGACCCCTTAACAATCTTCTATTCTTTACATACATGAGAATGTCAGTCAACTGAAACATTCGGTTGGTCGTGAAGAATTGCCGAAAATTTACTAAAAGTTGTGAAATTTTGGGCAATTTGAACTTACTGATTATTTAATGACCTATCGGGTCAATAAAAATACTTACATATTAGTACAAACACAAGCAAGAACAAATGAACATAAAACGCTTTATCGTAAGGGATACAACAAAGCGCAAATGCAATTTTTTAAATTAGAGAAATACTCATTTACATTACAATTGAGTAACAAGTAAATGATAGCTGGTGTTGGATGAAAAATTATGATAAGAAATCAAGAATTTGCGAAATTTCTTTTTATTGTATTTAAAGACTAACTGTGCTTAATAGGGAAGAGATACGAAAAAATACATCTCAGACCGATTGAGTCATGTTGTATTATTAACCATGTTGCTTATCTTAACCTCTTCAGTTCCGAAGCTAAAATAATAATTCAAATGTTTATTCATTGGTTTTTTCCAAACAAAATGACATCGTAAATGACAGAAAAAATATCTTTCCTGATATTGATCCTTTAAGCGCTTAGTAATTTAGGTTCAAAAATATGGATCTAAAGCTACAAACACCCTTAAAAACATGAATTTAATAACCATTAACCTAAATTAACGCAATGACAAATTTAAGAGCTTTAAACAAGTAAACAATCTACAAATCCTCAAAATTTTGTATTGAAAAAGATTTAAGTTAAATTCTTATGAAAATTTCTCACTTTCTTGGTCATACTGTCTTTTGAGCATTTTTAGGCATTTTGCAAACTCAGATGAAAATAACATTTATTTTATGTGGGAATCAGCTGAGATGCTGCCACTTATTCGTTTGCTATGAACGCAATAAACATTCAGCTATTAAGAAGTGATGTGAAAATGTAAAAGAAAATCGGACATTTTATTTTTTTTAAGGAAAAGAACGGAGGTCTCCGTATGAGGACCCAGGGGTTGAGAGGTTAAAAGTGCGTCAAATTTTGAGGGAAAGATTTTTTGGCAAAAAAGTGAAACAAATACTCAACTATGTCTAAGATTCGTCAAAAAATTGTATCATTGTACACACGATTATCCGTAATTGTACACACGACACTATTTTCTTTCTATTATTTGTTTGCTAAAAATATAAAAATATAAATTTACGAATATTTTATAATATTAAAAACTTAATTACACAAACGAACAAAATCTAAACAATTCTTTAATGTTAGTGAAGTAATAATTGATTAAAAGTCATATTTTTATTTGGTATCATGGAAATGTATTACAAAGTAAATAATTCAGAGTTACAACTCATTTTAATTGTACTGAACATGTTTACACAGTAGCAGTGAAATGATAAAATTATGATTTCAAAAGACATTATGGAGAGAAATATTCTCGTACACACGTTCATTAAAATCAGTAATGATTGGAATTCACCAGCACATCATGAATTCCAATTACCCAAACTAGTGTAATGCATGAATTGTATGTCATTTTCTTTCAGATTATTTGTAAGCAAAATAGAAAGTTTTCTGTCTAATAATGATTACTCAATTCTTATTAATTATCATTTTGGGGCTGTGCATATATAACGTTATCACTTTAGGGGGGAGGAGAGGGATCTGGCATTTGACATCGTTAGATAACTCTGGGGGGGGGGGGGGGGAGTGTTTGCTTTTTAATATCGTTATGATTTCTGATCCAACCAAACTTTTCTTTCTAACTTTTCATTGCATCCAGATAGTCAGTTACCTGTTTTATTATTATTATTTTTATATGATTTTATGAAAATACAAAGGTATTATTAAAGTCATTACATGTTCATAAAATCATTTCATTCCAGAATTCGGAATACACCAACGTTTGGCATTCATGTTCTGCCGCCATATGCGCATATTATTTTCTGTTAGAGAAATCAGAAACGTAATATGTAGGAAATTATACTTGCGCTTAACCCCTTGAGGGGTGTTGGGATATATTTTATCCCACCTACGATTAATGCAGATTTGCACCAGAAAAAATTATGAAAATTTACCTTTCTAACTTTGGTGGAAAAAAGTCGTAAAATTGCTTTTCCTTATTTTGAAATAATTTTTTTTATAAATTTCCGATGGGAATTTTGCATTACACAAACGCAATTGCTTGCCCCTCAAGGGGTTAACAGTAAAGAAAGACAAAGAATGTTGTCCACTGTTTTGTTGATAAGTTCTGCTTTTACTTCCCCGGGCAGGGAGCAACTGCAATATGATAGTATTACTTTTAAATACATTACGTAACAATAAACTACTATTAAATAATTTAAAATAGTAACTAACTCTTTTAGATGTTATTTGATACAAATCTATTTCATAGATTGATACTTTATTGACTTCTCGAATCGGTAAAGTATGCGACTAATAAATGTATAATAATATGTGTGTATATCACTGCAAGCGAATAAAAAGAAAGAAAAAAATCTAAAAGTAAAATAATTTTTAGACATTGATAACGATATCATCGGGTGGGAAGGGGTGGGGGGTCCAAAATTAGCAAAAATTTCATAGCGTTATATATGTATAACCCCTTACTGCATAAAGCTTCATTATATAAATTTCAGCTAAATCACAAATTATAACTCAGAAGAATCTTTAGTAAGTATACCTAGCATAATTAAGGTGCACTAAATGTACTTTTGAAGAAGAAATAAAAATAGGCATTTTTTTATGGAAACACCAAAACATCAGATAAGTTTAATAACAAAGCACTTATTGTAATTATCCTGACACCGATTAACCGGATCGATTAAGTTTTTTTTCCTGCATTCTTCAAAATTTTGGAAGTGAAACTTCTTTAGGCGCGGTAGGGTAAATTCCGCTGGATGTCACAAAAGTTAACATTCTAATAACCATTTCCTAAGCATCAAATTATAAAATTTCCAACAAATACAAAGAGATCAATGCATAATATCAACTGTTTCTAGAACAGAAGAAGCTTCACTTCTACACCACGCATATCCCCCCCCCCAACATCTCTCTTTATCTTCGAATTATCTGAAGGGGTAAAAAAATTGCTTATTTTGTCCCTCGGTGTCCTTTGAAAGAGGGACCCTCCCCCCTCTCGCGTTTGTTCGTGCAGTGTATGCATATATACATGCAATAATTTCTATGTGTACTTCGATGTATAACTTTGTACAAATTTTCTAGAAAATAAAATTTAAAAAAGTTTAAAAAATAACTTCTAAACACTTCATTTATAATATGATAAAATGTGCAGTATTATAATTGTCAGTCCCAAGCCTGGCAAAAGTATGAAGGAAAGTTACCTAAAAAGCATTGCCATAGCGGTTTTTTAAAGTTGTCAAATTATCCGGATTTTTCATTAACCGGATCGCCCTCGGTCCCGACCAGTCCAGATAATTAGTGCTCTACTGCACAATAATTATTTCATCTTCAAAATTTCAGAAGATTATTGATTAAAAAAAATTGTGACGCCTGGCAACTATACTTTTGATTCTTTTCTTTTTGAAAAATCTGTGATGGCAATTGATAAAAAATATATTAAAAGGTTGGAAACTATGTTTTTGCGCATATCCGAATGATTAATTCAATAGTAAAATCATTCATCTGCCCATCACTAGTTAACCCCTTGAAAAGCGATGGTTCATTTTTGTACTACTTTATTTTAATCCCTATATGCCATATTGACATCAGAATTTTGGAATGGATAATTTCTTTTTATTAAATACTTGAAAAACAGGTTTTATTTATTTTTCAATAAATTTGTTTGTAAATTCTGGTGTCACTGAATCATTTCAGCATTTTACAAATGAAAGTACTTAGCCCTGAAAGAGTTAAACGTAATCTCTTTTGATTTTACTTGTTTCAGAGACAAAAATTTAACGTAAAATACCCAAATAAAACTATAAAAATTAATATTTTTCTATATATTATTGCTAAAGTAATATTTAGATCTTTTGCAGTTTTAAAATAACGCTTTATCGAATTATCAGGAAAAATATTGACAAAGTAAATATTTCAAAAGATTCATGTTATTAAACATGTTTACGCATTCAGGGTTGGCTCGTATAATGCATTATTGTTTTGAAAATAGATTATCCGAGAAATATTCAGTTACATACGTTTGACAAATCTCATTAACAATCAGAATGTAGAGCGCATTATGAATGCGGATTATGCAATATCATGGAATGCATTGAATTCTATATCATTTGCATTCAGATGATTTGTAAACAAAGTCCATTTTCTAACCGCTAATGATTACTCCAAGTTTTGTTATTTATCATCATCTCTCTGATATTTTATTAAAATTAATTTAAACAGAATCTCAAAATGTAATGTTAAAGCTTCCTCAGTATCAGCGAATATGTTGCTCTACACAAAATTGAATGATAAAATCCTTTGTAAGTAAAAACATTATATTAAAAAAAAAAATTAACTTTTAATATTTTTTAATTTTTAAATGTTTTTTAAAAAATCAATTTCATTTAGTTAAAGGTTGTTTTTAACACTTTCCCACGTACACTGGCGGAAAAAAAATCCCATCACCAAGAAAGACTTGTGTTAGATAAAAGAAATTTGGTAGGCGAGTTTTATACATAAGAAAGATGACATCGATTGAAATTTCGGGCTTCGCGCATAAGTGTGGCGCTAGTGGCGCCACTCAGAACTTGCAGATCAGGTTTACTTTAAATGCGTGCTGTAAAGTTCGTAGGCGTTATTTAGCTTCGAAATGTGGCGTATTGAGTTGATGTTAGCCAAGAATGTCTTTAACGAGACGAAGAAGCCACTGTCAACAGCTCATCGAGTTGGAACGAGGTCACATATTCGGGCTACGGGAAAGCTGGATTTTCTTTCCGCGATATTGCAGAAAGACTTGGCTGAAATTTATCCACTGTGCATGATTGTTGGAAGTAGTGGTCAAGGGATGGTACTACCTCAAGAAGACCAGGTTCCAGGCGGCCACGTGGCACTCCTGAGAGGGAAGATCGCCGTATTCGGCGTACGACTGTGGCGCAGCGTACTGCGTCTGCGGCAGAAATTCGAGCTACAGTTGGTACCACAGTGGCACAACGAACTGTTAGAAATCGGTTACTTCAAGGACAGCTCCGAGCCAGGCGCCCTGTAGCGTGCATTCTACTGACTCCAAGCCATTGCTGTTTGCGACGCCCTTGGTGTCAGGCCAGAGCTCATTGGAGGACGGAGTGGATATCTATTGTGTTTTCTGATAAAAAAGAAACACAACCGATCTCCACTCCGCCCACCAATGAACTCTGGCTTGACACTAATGGCGTCGCAACCGGCAATGGTTTCGAGTCAGTAGAATGCACGCTACAGAGCGCCTGGCTCGGAGCTGTCCTTGAAGTAATCGATTTCTAACAGTTCGTTGTGTCACTGTGGTACCAACTGCAGCTCGAATTTCTGCCGCAGACGCAGTACGATGCGCCACAGTCGTACGCCGAATACGGCGATCTTCCCTCTCAGGAGTGCCACGTGGCCGCCTGGAACCTGGTCTTCTTGAGGTAGTACCATCCCTTGACCACTGCTTCCAACAATCATGCACAGTGGATATATTCCAGCCAAGTCTTTCTGCAATATCGCGGAAAGAAAATCCAGCTTCTCGTAGCCCGATTATGCGACCTCGTTCCAACTCGGTGGGCTGTTGACAGTGACTTCTTCGTCTTGTTAAAGACATTCTTGGCTAACATCAACTCAATACGCCACATTTCGAAGCTAAATAACGCCTACGAACTTTACAGCACGCATTTAAAGTAAACCTAATCTGCTAGTCACACTTATGCGCGAAGCGCGAAATTTCAATCGATGTCATTTTTCATATGTATAAACACGCCTACCAAATTTCGTTTATCTAACACAAGTCTTTCTTGGTGTTGCGATTTTTTTTTCCTCCAGTGTATTTGAATATCATCCCACATACTTTATGATTTCGATTTGTCTGTCTGCCGTCTTTCCGTACTCTAAGTAGCGTAAATATAGTCCAATTGCCAGGAAATTTATAAATGTTATTGGATGGATATCAATATGGCAGGCTCGGTAGTGAAAGTGAAGTGTGTAGCCTTTACGGTTCTTTTACAGGGACACTCAAAGTAATTCCGTTATATTACGGTCAATTGAAAAAAAAAATAATTTGCGGTGTATTTTAATAAAGTGACACTATTTTAAACATACTGAATTTTATATACAGTAAAACCTCTTTGAACGGTCACCTCTAAACAACGTTAACATCCGAATACCGGCCACATATTGATGGAACCAAACACGTTTCATAGTATTAACATTAGAATGGACATCGAAATACGGAATTCTGAACAACGGCCGCTCAAAAGACACGAGAAAAAAATTTAACAGTTCCTGGTACAATTTTATATTTATTTGCAAACCGAAAAATGAAGCAGATCAAACAAAATTTTCTTAATATATCAACAAAATGTTACTTAATCTCTTAAACATTTCATCCTTTTCCAAAAACTAGACATAGAAAATGAAGACATTAATAATGATGGGGAAAATTTAGATAATATTCTTAGAACGGCAGACATAACTAACACAAAGGCCAGCAAGATTGTATGTCTGAAAAAATATTTGGCAGTTACTGCTACAAGTGATTCATACAGCAAACGGTGGAAGATAGAATAGAGGAAGAAGAAGGGGAAAGTTATCAGAATGGGGAAATGAAAGAGATTATAGAATCCCTCAAATTTCCAGTTTTAACACATATACCGAATTTAAATCATACTGATGAAGAACTGTACGGAAAAACAACTCATACTATTATTTCTTTGGAGAAAAATATTTGGAGGGAAAAAATACTGCAAATCACTGATTTTTTTTAATGTATAAAATTGAAATTTCATCTTAATAACCCATTAGAGGATTGTGAAAATCATTTCGCCCCTTTAAATTTCGAATTTCTTATAACCTACTCTGTGAGAGCATTTATGTCTTAAAAGTAAAACCCATGTAAAATTTCAAGTTTCTAGCAATAGCCCTCGCAATTCCCGAATAAATCATCGTTTTAAGAATGCTTTCAGCATATTTCACACTTTAAATTTTCCATATCTAAAAACCTGTTCTGTATTAGTAAGCAACAGTATGTATGTGGTACATACAGCATAATATGGTGTGCACAGAATTTATCGTTCATTCACAGGAACACACAAAAGAATTTGGCTACAGATGAAATTGAACAAAAATTGATCTATGGAACCCTATGAACAATGATTGCTGGAAGTGCATTTCCATTCGCGGCACGCGTTTTTAGATTGAACGACTTTTTAAGTATTACTTGGTGTGTATAAATTCTAGAGTTACTATACTGGACTGCACAAACGTTTTCAAATGTGTTTCCGTTTATTCATGGAAATTGTTAAATGGATATTTTCAATTGTGCTATTCGTTTAACTGAACTGACTTTTAACATACTATGTTGTATACACACAAGCCTATAGATCATATACAATGTTGCACAAACAAAAATCGGATATCTTTCCGATGGTAATAAGAGAAACTGTGTTTTCAACTGCGTTTTGCGTTTTGCATTTTCCAAATTGCTTATTTACACATCATGTTTTAGCTTAATAAACTGACGTTTTGTTACAGTATTCGGAATAAGTTGGAAAGTGTTTCATAACCTATGCTAGACGCGTGATTTTTCGTTCTTGTTTTTTTTTTTTCAAAAAGGAAAGAATACTATTAGCTCAGTGGTTAGGGATTTGAATTCGCAATTAATTAGGGGAAAGCTGGAAATTGTTTTAAGGGGACGGTGGAGCTTAAAATCCTTAAAAATAATTTTTTTTATTTTTGTAAATTTCAACTTAAATATTATTCAAGGGTACATTATATACATTATAACATGCATTTATCCCCAAAAAACTTTTAAAAAAAATTAATTTTTGAGAAAAAAATGGAATTTTACGCGTCGTCTTAGAAATCTTCGAAACGCCCCATGCGTCTTCAATATCAATGAAAATCCCCAATATTTTTTATAAAAGTTTGGTTTATATAGAGAAATAAAATAGAGCATCGAATTTTATATATTTGAATTTAAAGGTAAAAAAAAAAAAAAATTCAAAATTTCAAAATTTTTTTGAAAAAATTTCAAAATTTTTCAAAAAAAATTTTTTTTTAACTTTTAAATTCAAATATGTGAAATTCGATGCTCTATTTTATTTCTATATATAAATCAAACTTTTATAAAAAATATTGGGGATTTTCATTGATATGGAACGCGCAGGGGGCACTTCGAAGATTTCTAAGACGACGCGTAAAATTCCATTTTTTTCTCAAAAATAAAATTTTTTTTTGTGATAAATGCATGCTATAATGCATATAATGTACCCTTGAATAATATTTAAGATAAAATTTACAAAAAATAAAAAAAAAATTGAAAAAATTTGAAATTTTGAAAATTTTTCGAAAAAATTTCAAATTTTTTCAAATTTTTTTTTTAACCTTTAAATTCAAATATGTAAAATTCGATGCTCTATTTTATTTCTGTATATAAACCAAACTTTTATAAAAAATATTGGGGATTTTCATTGATATTGAAGACGCATGGGGCGTTTCGAAGATTTCTAACACGAAGCGTAAAATTCCATTTTTTTCTCAAAAATAAAATTTTTTTTTAATTTTTTTTGGGATAAATGCATGTTATAATGTATATAATGTACCCTTGAATAATATTTAAGTTGAAACTTACAAAAATAAAAAAAAATATTTTTAAGGATTTTAAGCTCCACCGTCCCCTTAATCCCTTCGGTTTAGGTCTAGAATGAATATGCTATGTTTCCCCCTCGTATTAGGTGAGCGTTAGGAAATATGTATAGATTTATAATCAAAAAACACTTTTTTTGCATACCATAACAATATCATCTCAAAACAGATAACTTTGTCAAGATAAACATTGTCAGTACAGATGCTGTAGACCTTAAAATTCTGAGTAAAATGAGACCTACACTTAATATTTTTATTGAACATTATGGTCACAATTCTACTTTAAAGTTTTAGACCCGTGCTCAGGGGGTTGAACGCAGAATTAATTTGTAGAAAACTGAAAATTGTTTTAATCCCTTCAGTTTAGGTCTAAAATAAACGTACTATGTTTTCTTCCTCGTACTTGGGTAAATGTTAGAAAATATGTACATATTTATTTTCGAAAAACACGTTTTTTTAATTACCTTAACAATATCTCAAAACATCTAACTCTGTCAAAAACATTGTCAGTACAAATGTTGTTGAGCTTAAAATTCTGAATAAAATGAGTACCCACACTAATATTTTTGTTTAACATTAAGGTCACAATTCAATTTCAAAATTTTGCTTTAATTGCTAATTAAGAGCTTGAAGCCAGGAGAGGCCAAGTTAACTTAACAATATCTAAAAACAGCTAACTCTATGAAAGAAAGTAGCTACTAAAAAAGAAGTAGAGCCTATAATTCTGAATAAAATGAGTACCTACACTTAATATTCTTGTACAATATTAAGACCGCAATTTTGAGGTATTGTTAAGTTAACTTAGTCTCTCCTGGCTTCAAACTCTTGATTTAAAATTTTTGAAATAGAATTGCGACCTGAATGTTGAATGGTAGTCAATATGGTAGAATATTAATGGTAGAATATTAATGATGGTAGTCATTTTATTCAAAATTTTAAGCTCTACAACATTTGTATTGACAATGTTTTTTATAGTTTTAGCTGTTAGCTGTTTTGAGATATTGTTGATATTGAGTTGATATTGAGATATTGAGATATGAGAGAGTTTTAGTTAGCTGTTTTGAGATATTGTTAAGGTAATTAAAAAAAAAAAACGTGTTTTTCACATATTTTTTAACATTCACCCAAGTACGAGGAAGAAAACGTAGTCAAACATTTTAGACCTAAACTGAAGGGATTAAAACAATTTCCAGTTTTCACCTAATTAATTCTGAGTTCAACCCCCGACCACGAGTCTAAAACTTTAAAGTAGAATTGTGACCTTAATGTTCAACAAAAATACTAAGTGTAGGTACTCATTTTACTCAGAATTTTAATCTCTACAACATTTGTATTGACAATGTTTTTGACAGAGTTGGTTGTTTTGAGATATTGTTATGGTATTTAAACAAACGTGTTTTGTTAGTATAAATCTGTACATATTTTCGAACGCTCACCCACTACGAGGGGAGAAACTTAGCATATTCATTCTAGACCTAAACTAAATGAATTAAAACAATTTTCAACTTTCCCTTAATTAATTCCGAATTCGGCCTTTTTTCGTCCCGTACCACTGGGCTATATGTAGATATTTCGCGTTTTATTCTTCGGTAGTTCTAATAATTGAAAAGTTAAAACATAGCTTAAAACGAACCGAATATCTGAAATCGTATATTCAAGTATATAGTCTTTTATTAATGCAAAATTGAATATGATATATAAATTGTTAAATTTCACAATTTTTTTCTACAGATACAGAAACCTATAAAAATTATTAATTTTACATTTTGTATTAAAGGGGAAAAAATCCATTCTTTCCCAATCCAAAAATTAAAAAAAAGTATATGGGTCATTCTCACAATCTTTTGAATTTTATGTCCCTGAATAATAATTTTTATTTTAGTACATGTTCTTGTTTTTTTTTTGTTTTTTTTTTTGTAATTCATGTACTGGGGAACATCCTATTGCATGATTGCATAACAATATTAACGAGATAAATACGTTTTGGACGATATTGGGGGTCCAAATACCAGGAAAACTCCTATACCGTCCCGTGTCCCTGATGCTGATTTTTAAGTTTGGTGCTGTCTGTATAAAATTGTTTCAATAAAAATAATTCGATGTAATTTTTTTCCGAAACTGGAACTATTGTTTTATATAAATATGTAGCAAAAAATTGACCTGCACACATTTTTAGGGTTGTTATTATTTTTTAAACTCTGTCCCTGGGTTTTAGATTCCGTACCGTCCCTCTTCTAAAATTATACAGAAAATCACTTCAGATGCAGCCACAGAATCTTTTTAAGTTTTTTCTCATGCAGAAGTATGCTAGAGAAAGAATGTTTAAAATTCTTTGCCAGGAAATTTACTGCAGAATTTAAATCAGCATTTAAATATCAATTTCAAGCATCGTGGCTTTATTGGTAGTCTTACCGTCCCCAAGGTTTATTCCTGCACTTTTCGAGGTTTTTCTTTTTATTTAATCCTTAGTCTTAATATGATTTGACTAAAATAGGTGGTAATTTTCCTTACCGTTCCATCCTTGCCGTCCCTTTTTCCTATACCGTCCCCCTTTTTTACCTTATCGTCCCTTCTTTAACACCCCTTTAAGACAATGTTATACCAAAATTTGGTACTAAAAATACTACATTGTTATTATTTATTATTTGAATGTCCTGTGGGTACTATCCAAATTCATTATAAGTAAAAATTTAGAAGAAAATTAAAAGTTTTAGTGGTAAAATGGTAAGGAAAATTAAACTCGCCAGTTTAACATAAACCTCAGTTAAATAAAAAAAATTTCGCTGCTGACCATTTTTTCTTTATTTTGAATCATTAAGGTATTCGTCTGTTAGATTAAAATGTTTATTTTAGCGAGTTAATTTCACCAGATTTTTATTCCCGAAAGTCAAAAGATTGTGAGAATGCCCCATATACAGTTTGACTTCTAAAATTCGGCATTCAGAAATCCGGCATCAAAGTCTGTCATTCCCTTTCCCCCTTTTTATAGAAAACTTCCCAGTTACGGAAAAAAGAAAAATAGCAATTGTTTACGAATTAAAAATGTTAAGATCAAAAGCTATCCATTTGCGAACTCCGAGATCGCTGAAACTGTGCTAAATAGAACCGCTTATAAGGCTTTTAGCAGCTCAGAGAAAGAGTACAAGGAACCGGCAGAAGAAAAAGTGTCACTTGAAAAATGCACAAATTTGACCAGAAAGTTAATATTTGATTTGGAGAAACAAGACTGTATTTCTGAAATCGATATTCTTTACTCATATAAAATCCAAGAAAAACTTGATAACGACCGGCAGAAAATAATGAAGCAAATAAAAGTGACATCTCTGTTTCAGAAATTACTCGAGATGAAATGAGTTCGCTGTTTATTAGATTTTCTGTTATTATTATTATTATTATTATTATTTTGGAACACAGAGAATAAAGATTTTTTTTTTGTTAAATATTTAATTTTCCATTTGTCTCGCATAAATATCACTTGGCTATGAATTAAATTATGAATAAAATAATATTAAGAATATCGGAAGCACTTTTGATATTCTTTCAGAAATCCGGAATTTTGAAACATTCGGTTTAGTCTCTGTACTGACATTTGCTGTGCTCTGATCAGGGAGGCTACGGATCAAGGAATTTTTCATTTTTCAGAGAAATACCAGTATTTTCACATAGAAAATGTCTCCTTATTAAACCGCATGGTCAAATAATGCGAATTTTTCTATAATAAAATACCGGTAAATTCCTTAATCGTTGGCCGCCTGTTTGATTTACCAATATAGTACATTACTAGATTCTTGGCTGAAGAAAATGGTTAATGTAAGCATTTTTTAAAGTTAAAGTTCATGTTTGTATATATATGCAGGACTTCCGAATGTCCGTTTTCTGAATACCAGTAATTATGAAGAATAACTTTTGTGGTAGGTTTCTACAACACATGTAACAGAAACTACCTTTGAGGCTGGTGTCTGCAAAATTTGTGGAAAATATATCTGAAGAAAATTATCCTTTTATAAAATTGGTGTTCAAACGTTGATCCTTTGATAGCCCTTTATATATGATCGTATGTTATAGAATGCATATACATATTTAAGATGGATGTAATAGGTAGAATGTGTGTATGTACGAGGGTGGTTCAATAATTATTACCTCTAGTGTATATAAAATATTTGTACTGCGACGGTTGTTGTGGAATATCGAAGCCTAATGTCTTAGATGCGTATATGCTCAATTTCAAAACCGTAGCTGCTATTTCCAAATAGTTTTGGAGAGAGGAGTGAAAGGGGGGAGTGGGGGTGAAAGGCTGATTTTTAGCTTATAAAGCTAGATTTGTGACACTGGATGAGACTTAACTACTGTCATTTAGACTCAGTATCATAGTGATGTAGCCACATCTCATCCACTGTCAGAAATGTAGCCTCATAAGCTCCAAACCAGCATTTCACCCTCATCCCCCTCCTTAAAAACTCCCTCAAAAATAGGGCTTTAAAACTTCACCCGTCCCTTCAAAATTACGTTAATATAGCAGCTACGGTTCTGAAATTCAGCATATAGAAATTTAAGACATTAGGCTTCGGTATTACATGTCAACCATTGCAGTGCAAATATTTTATGTAGTCTAGGGACAATAATTATTGAACCACCACGAAAGCATGTGGCCAAAGTAAGGATATATGACAGTGCAGGGTGACTGATAAGTAAGTATACAATTTCCAGTAAAGCAGGAACAGTTAAGGCACGTTCTCGATATGCGAGCCATAAGGTAGGTGTACTTATAAAGTTTTTCACCACTGCCGAGGGAAGTGACGTAGACGTTAACTAGTATGTCATGTGAATAGTCAATAGAAATTTGTGCGTCTGCAGTGGAGAAGGCATTTTGTGTTCTTGAATTAAGGAAAACGGAATGTGTCACAGTTGTGCAAACACATTTTTGAACTAGATTTAAAAAAGAACTACCAACTAGGAAATCTTTTGGTTTATAAAATTTGAAACTACGGGATTTTTTTGCAATCGTTCAAAGCCAGAACGACTGCGTGTATCAACAGATGTCGTTGATAAATTTTGCAAGGATGCCCAGGGAAACCAATGTGGAGGGTTTGTTGTAAAATGTAAATTTCACAGCCTTTTGTTTGGAGAATTTTGAGAAAGAAACTACGAATGATTCCATAAAATGTGCAGATATTGCAAAATCTCACGGACCTTGATAAGATAAATTTTGTTCGAAATGCCGTTTTAAAAATAGCAGTGTCGCTGATGATTTAGTTTTCACCGATGAAGCACAGAACACGTTTACATTTGCAAGATTCACCAAATGTAAACGTGTTCTGTGCTATGTCCAAAAATAAAGTGTACGATCCCTTCTTTTTCCACAAAAAAACTGTAGTATTCTAAATGAGTTAAGCCTTTAGTTGATACCACAAGTTGCAGAACTATCATAACGACTTTATTCTCCAATTTAGACGGTTCACCACCCATTATCCAGGCAAGGTGCGAAGGTACCTCAATTAACGTCCTCTTCGCCGATGGATTTGACGAACCACGGCCTGCAACATACCACTGAACCAATGGCCACTCAGAAGGCCACCTTCTAAATTTTTTTTTATTTGGAGATACGGTAAAGGATACCGTATTTACCTCTACTCTTCCTGTGGATCTAGCGAAGTTGGAACAAGGTATCACATCCATTATCACTGCGCATACTTCAAATACCCTAACTCGCATTTGGACAGAAACTGCTTACCGATTTCCTGTGTGTTGTGTGCCTAAGGATGTACACATAGATCATCTGTGACTGTCTGTAAAAAAAGTTGAAGTCTTGACATATACCGGGTGATCCAGAAGTTCCGGGAGTTTTGAAATGTTAATAATTAGTTAACTATATACAATGGAAAGTTGCGGTTGTCACAGAAAGGCTTAGGTACGTGTGGGATTTATTTTTTTATTAACAAAAAATATGTTATGTAATTACATTTTTTGCCAATAGGTGGCGCTGAAATGGATAATATAGTTCTGCTATGGTTTAAGACAGCGGACTGAGTTTTGGCATGTGTTCAATCTCGATTACGACTGTAATACATGTCAGGGATCTCCCGCTTCTTTGACGTTTTTCCAATGAGCCCGTTTCCTTAAACCTGTTTATGAAAGCATGACTAAACATAGCAGTTACACATCAAATTTTGTGCCAAAATTCCTTTTAAATGCAATTTCTTTAAACTTCGAAAAAGCGCTTGAACTTAAACGATCCTTAAAACGAAATCTCATCAATATCTTAGGAAAGACCTTGCGAAATGAACTCATCTGCTTATTTAACACATGGTGCAGATACCATCGATGTCGTACAGCAGCGCCATCTGTTTCTAAAAATTTTAACTATTTATTTAAAAAAATTTCATTATAAACAAAAATCCCACATGTTTCTGAGTATATATGTGAAAACCTCCCCTTCCTATTGTACATACTTTTCTAGTTATTAACATTTCAAAACTCCCGGAGCCTCTGGTCTTCTATTTCAAGAACCATAAAATTTCTTACATTCGTGCTGATATATAGCACATTGAAACTACTGTGCACTTACTTATGAATCACCCTGTAAGATGGCAATGTATTTAGAAGAGAATAGACAACATAAAAATAAATTAAATATCAAAGAATATTTATTGATTGTAACGTCTCCGGTACGCGCATATATTCTGAAACTAAGACAGTTTTTTTTTTTTTAAGTTTAATTTTGAAATTGGATAATTAAATAAAACAGCAAACACCGAGAAACGTCAGAATCTTAATAAAAAAAACCTCAGTATCATCAATTTTTTAATATAAAGAAATCATAATTATATGTTTTATGCTATATTAAGGATTAATGTATTCTTATCATTCAAAGTTCAGTAGCTTTTCGAAAGGGAAATTGAATAGTTCTGTAATATAATTTAAAATTAATCAAACCTATGCATGTGTTTGAAGGAAATTGAAAGCTTTTAAATTAGTTATTTGAACTCGAAACATTAATCTCATTAATTTTAAGGTATTGTTAAAGTGCGAATGAATTATGAATACAGCAAAAGTTATAATTAGTCACAGTAGCTTAATTTTAGAGTCTGGCTTCCTAGATATACGAAAAACATTCGAAGATAATTTTCACGTAAATTTAGTAAATTTATAACATTTATTACAGTTATACACATAATTTTCAGCAAACAAGTACATATGCGTGTGTGAGTGCCTATACGCATGTTATTGCGTATATTTGTATAGGTATATATTAATATACACTCATATCTAAATATATATCTATATTAGATGACCCGCCCGGTGTTTCCTGTGCCGATGATAATTAACTTAAATGAACCTTAAATTTGTATGATATATTTGTATATATCTGTATTTGTATATATATGATTTGTATATATCTTTAATTCGATTTTGTCTGAATTTATATTTTTAACTGAAACAAAACTGCGAAAAAAATATTCATTTTTAGTGGTATAAGTGCTCGTAACAAGACGTTTTCATTTGCGTAACATGATTTCTCCTTTCGTTACAAAATGTTATTTTTCACAAAAATATAATAAATTTCACAATCCAAATCGATCAACATAAAATGGATTTTTGAAATCCTCAAAATATGAGGATTTAAAATTACAGATTAATCCGTCAAGTAATTTTTAAGTTATGCTTAAAAAAAGCTGGACCTATTGCAATCTGTTTAGCACCGATTGCAAATGAAATTAATATTAAGAGTTCCAAACTTTAAACCTGTATAATTCCTAATCTGTTTGAAATAAAATTTACCAAAAAATCTGAATATGCTGTCAAAATTGGTCGTTTATATTGAAAACTTCGAAGTTAGATGCATTTTGTTCTATGCCATTCTTATATGTTAGCACCAACGATTATGAATATAAAGCATAGTGAATTTCTTTGAATCTAACACGGAGTTAGACTAATCAGTGAATTAAAAGAAGAACAGAGCAACAGCGCTCCCTTTTGTACATTAAAATGTAAATTAAAATCAACATGTACATTTCAAACCAGTAATCACAAATAATTTTGGAAATTGTTCATTTCTACATGGTAGAATGCAAGACACGGCTGTAATATTCATCTCAAAAGAAATAGGGCTAATATTGCTCAAAGAGACACACACCAACAAATTTGGCGTAAAATATGAGTGATTCTGGTAACAATGTGATTAAAAATCTGTAAGAATTACAAGAATAAAATTATTAATAGTGCAAATCACATTTGCTAAATTTCATCAATATATACGGGGTCCAATTAAGTTTGTTGGTTGTTTGCATGTAAATATTAGGTCTCCAAGAAAATTCTGTCTTTTAAAGTTCTTTCACGCCTATTTTTTTTAAAATCTTGATTTCTTCATTAGCACCACTTTTTTGAAATGGTAAAATTCCCGTCGTTTTCACATTTCACATTAAGGTGAAAACAAACGGAATTTTACCATTTCAAAAAAGTGGTGCCAATGAAGTAATCAACATTTTTAAAAAGTAGGCGTGAAAGAACGTAAAAACGACAGAATTTTCTTGGAGACCTAATATTAAGAAAGAGGAACTGAGATATCCTTAACACTAGAACCCCCGGAAGGAGTCGATTCGACTCCGACCAGGTGATTAAATGTCAATTCGAACCGTGAAATTCTTTCACAAAATAAGTTAAATTTTAAAATCGCAGATTTACGTAAAATAAATCAGTCAAATAATTTTAAATAAACATTCTGGTGTCAAATACTTTTATGAAACTTGAGTAAAATTTCGGGGCTTTCTAGTGTTAAAATAGTGAAGCTTCAACTATAACCGCTTTCGCAGGAGTTCATTAAAATGGGGGGCAAACTGCTACCAGTAAATTTAAGTAGAAATTTTTTCCTTATTCAAACGTCTTATTAATTGAAGATTTCCGTCAAAAATAATGTCAAATGTTGATATTAATTTTTACTGGTCGGAATTTACTTCAGCGTTTGTAGTTCCGCCATATTGTGACAACTAAGACAACCTCCTGTCAGTGTCTGTGAAAAGATTATAATACCTGGGCAAACTGACACCAGAAAAAAATATAGAAATATATTACCATATTTTTGAGAGACATTTCCCATGAATAAGGATCTTAAATAAGAAGAAATTTTCCATTCAAATTTACTGGTGGAAGTTTCCACCGGCAGTAATCAGAAACTGTGGATCCCATAAAAATAGCAGCCATCTTGTCACATCCTCCTCAGTCACTTCACGCGCAACTGCTAGACAATACACTACATGTCTCCTCCGCTTTATTCGTAACTCCATTGTTGTTTGGTGTCGGGCGCTAAATTCATCTTCTGCACACCAGTGTTAAACAGATCGAGAACTTCTTCAAAGAGGGATCTAACTCATTACAAACTTCTGTACTTGAATTAGCATTCGATCCAAGCACCTTCTGTCCACCACTTAGTCTCAAATACTAGATAAACAGGTGGTCGAACCCGATTTGGCATTCACCCCGGAAGCATTGAAGAGTAGTGTCACCCTGCTATGTGAACAAAGTCAGAATTGAATCAGAATCTATTTACGTCAAGTTTTATCAGAATGTGCATTTTAATTAAAGTCCGTGCATTATTTCTTGACATACAGTGATCTCGGAAATCGTAAGAAACACAAAATAGCAGCGCCCCTGTAGAGGGATATCCACTCAAACCTAATCAGTATCCATTTAATTTTAAGGTCTAACAAAATATAAAGTTTTATGAGATTCCATGTTAGTTCTTGAACATGCGTTTGTTCTTGAGATACACTATAGGGGAAATCGTAAGAAATGCAGCCAAGTAGCATGACTTGTTCGGCTTATACATCGAAAGGGAATCAGCATCTATTTGTGTCAAGATCGAAAAGAATATGAAGTTTGATGGAATCCCGTACATTAGTTCTTGAGTTATAGCTATCACGCCATTTGTAAATAGTGAAGCATAGCATGGAATTCCGCACGTGAGTTCTTGAGTTAAGGAGGCCATAAATACTGTGTCACCCACATGACTAACTGACTAAGACGCAGACAATCTACTACTGTGTGAGCCAAAAGTTCGTTAAAATTTTAAAAACTCATAAAAAATGAAGCAATTAGGATAAAGGAGTGTGGTTTGCAAGAAAGCGCTCACAAGGTAGTCGGACTATTTTTAGGAGCAAAAAAAAAAAAAAAAAAAAGTTAAAAAATCACATGTAGAGGGTGCTGACGACCCGAAACACAATAAACAGGACAGCAATACACTCCATCCATTTGTTCTTCCAATAACAAATGTTCAACATGACCTCCAAATCATTCTACGACACAATCAGGTTGCGTCGTAGTATCTGTTCATTGTGTTTCAGGTCGTTAGCGGCCACTACATGTGATTTTTTAACTCAATTATTTTTTGCTGCTAAAAATAATCCGACTCCCTTGATCCCGCCCTTTCTTGCAAACCGTACTTCTATATCATAATTTCTTCCCTTTTCATGAGTTTTTAAAATTTTAACGAACTTTTGTCTCACCCGGTACTGCATCAGACAGGGATTTTCCAAAATAGTCAAATCGTGTTCATGACAACACAAAACGTGTAAATACATCAGAAAACAGAAGTCGAAAATTTTCGCGATTCCGATACTTACATATTTTGTATTTAGAAGAAAGCAAAATGGGAGGTTACTTAGATCGGTAACACTGACACACAAATATATACAGGGTTTCCAAAAAATGATGCAACGCGCTTTTATGTTTTACATGAGAAAGATTAGTAAGAAATATAAATTGCGAAGGTGTTACATTTGGATTGTTCATAGATATAGATTAAATAGGGTTAATAGATTAGATAAGACGTTATGGAATAATCCTCCAATTAATATTTAAAAATATATATTTTATCAAATATTTTATACGACACCGCTAGGAAAAATTGACCGGTTATAGGCTCTTTAATTTTGCCGCGCAAAACTAAATATCTACTCATAAAAATTAATTGAATGAAAAATTAAAAAAATGAAATAAATGAATAATATGATAATAATGAAAAAAAAAAGCCGTCTTATACTACTTTTGCGTACCTTTAAAATGGTATTTCATCATTGAAAATAGAAACCATGTACAAACTGATGATGAGATTGATTATATAAACAACACGTGGACAGTCGTAAACAAATTACATCACATATAAATGCCAATACAGCAATGTAGGCAAAGATCACGTAAAAAGAGAAGCGTAGCTTCAAATCCAAGAAGCAAAACTTTAAAAAAAAATGCAATTTACAAAATATTCTCAAAATGTTTTCTCCTAATTCCAAAACCTAACTGGAGTCTTCTAATGCTTCTGTAAATATTTCGCCTACACTGTTGTTGCTAGCATGGATTATTTATTGTTTAACACGTTGAGTGCCACGGCGACTGATACTGAAGCTGAAAATTTTACAATGTTTTAAGTAATTTTTAAGAAAGTATAATCATGTAATAAATTAAAGGTAAGTAAATTTTGAATAAATTTTCAATGATTACTTAAAACAATATATATGTACTTAGTTTTATATCATATTTTAGACCGTCAGTCATCGGTGAATGAAGCGTTCTAAACGGGGAGTTCAGTGTCAAGCACCGGAGACTGACGTGGCGCTTAGCGTGTTAAGGTAAATTAGTTGTTATTACACATGTAACACATTTCTTTTTCTGGGTAATCGATATCATTTTCTAATTGGTTCTATCATATAAACATACAAAACTTTACTTCCCTGCAAAAACTTTGTTTCTGTGGTCATCACAACGAAAAGTTGAAATTGCGTATTGTCCTTATAGTCCAGGCAATAGGGAATTTTACCTAGCAAAATTAATGGTAGTACTGGAAATCGGCTTTCTAGATGTTTTTTGGGTCGCTGAATCCGAATTTTTAACTTCCCACCAAAATTTCCCCCGGCAACCCCCCAAAATTTTGGTAAAAAGCCACCCAAAAAAGGTTTTTATTAAAAAAAATCAATTTTTTTATTGTTTTAGAGAAAAAGTATCTAGAAATTCAGAAAGTAGACAAAATGTCCAACAAACTAGATATATTACATTAAAACTTAGGATGAAGGGGAAGGGGGATCTGCCTCGGAACAGGCGCGCGGTGCTGCGTAAACTAAGTTGCGCAATTCCACTTAACCACTCACACGTTTACATTCGCCCTCCCATCTCCCCTCCGAACTTTCTCTATAAGGTTTACTTTAAGATTTTTGGGTCGCTCAATCCGAATTTTTAACTTTCCCCCCAAAATCCCCCCCCCGAAACTCCCCCCAAATAGTTGTTTTTAACTTAAATTTCTTATTGTTTTAGGGGAAAAGCATTACGAAATTCAGAACTTAGACAAAATTTGCAACAAATAGGATATATGACATTATGAATTAGGATGAACGGGGAGGGTGAGGGCTGTTTCTGAACATGCACTGCGGCGCTACGTGCACTAAATTATGAAGTCCAGGTAATAGGGGATTTTATCTGGCAAAATTAATACTAGTTCTGGATTTCGACTCACTTTATATTTTTTGGGTTGCTGAATCCGAATTTGTAACTTCCCACCAAAATTTGAACCGGCAACCCCCCAAAAAATTGATTTTTTGAAAAAATTTGCTTTCTGAGAAAAGCGCGCGGAGAATGTTCCAAGGCAGCCCCCTCTCTCCCCGTTTATCCTACGTCATAATGTCATATATCCTATTTGTTGCAAATTTTGTCTATTTTATGAATTTCGTAATGCTTTTCCCCTAAAACAGTAAGAAATTTAAGTTAAAAACAACTATTTGGGGGGGGGTTCGGGGGGAGAAATTTTGGGGGTAAGTTAAATTTCGGATTCAGCGATCCAAAAAACTTAAAGTAAACCTTATAGAGAAAGTTCGGAGGGAAGATGGGAGGGCTAATGTAAACGTGTGAGTGGTTAAGTGGAATTGCGCAATTTAGTCCACGCAACACTGCGGCGCATGTTCCGAGGCGGATCCCCCCTTCCCCTTCATCCAAAATCATAATGTCATATATCTCATTTGTTGCAAATTTTGTCTACTTTCTGAACTTCTAGCTACTTTTCCCCTAAAACAATAAAAAAAATGGAATTTTTTAATAAAAACCTTTTTGGGGGGCTTTTTACCAAATTTGAGGGGGTTGCCGGGGGAAATTTTGGTGGGAAGTTACAAATTCGAATTCAGCGACCCAAAAAACATCGAGAAAGTCGATTTCCAGTACTACCATTAATTTTGCTAGGTAGAGTCCCTATACGGTCTCTATGGCCTGGACTATTAGGAAACATAAGGAAACTGTTACGGGAATAATCTCACTGACTGTTGATACCTTGAAAATTAGAAAGCAATGTTTATTAGTACGAGACTTTTGAAACAGAAAGTAATCAGTAATCAGGTAAGACTTTTCGACGATTATATTATATTAGAAAAAATTCTAGTACAAAAGTGGTACCAAACAACAACAAAAAAAAAAAGCGTAAAAGTTGACAGGAATGAAAATACCACTGTGGCAGTCACAAAAGCGAAGTTTCAGGTGTATACCTACTCTTTTCTACATACTTGCTACTCAATTAAACAGAAACCAATACTGTGAAACCAGAAACAGAACTTTTTTGAAAATTTGTTACATAGTGTTATCATCCGTGTTTTCCTTTTGTTACATTATCTTGCCTCTTTGTATTGCTAATATGATACATGGCCCCTATTCGCAATGATTAATTTTCATTTAACCATAATTGCAGAGATATTGTAAAGATAATGCAATTGTAAAGATACAGGTGTGTAGAACTTTCTCTAAAAGATATGTGGTGAGTGATTTATTCCACAATAATTTTCCTTTGCTTGTCAAATTATGTCTTTGTTAATTTACGCTTATTTCAAGCGTTCCAAGCATTTCAATACTATCCTACTCTCAGTTACACAATATTCATATTTCTAGTAACTGATTACAGATTCAAAATATTCTTCACATTGCATTTGCCAAAACCCAATTATCAGTCAGCACCAACTTAGTGAATACATATATTACCATCTACTATTGTCAGCGGATTTTATCATTAATATGCAGATAATTTTAAACTAAAATGAACTGAACACCCTAAAATAGTGCTCTCCTTATATAATGGTCTTGTTGTATATCATTGTTCTAAAATGTAAATGGAATAACATCTGTTGAATTGATAACGCAGAGAGATACTTATGTGTTAATGTATGTAATATTAAATACGGGGAACATTGCAAGGTAAAGATTAATAAGTTTCATTTAGATATATATGTTAAAATTAAACGTTACCTAAATTATCGTGTATATATTAATGAATTGCTTCTAAACATCTAATTAAAACCTGTAAGGAAAGTTATAATCTGTGAGTTTTTTTCTTTTAACCCTTTCAGGGGCAGAACAGTTCTGTTCGTAAAATGATAAATAATTGACTTACATCAGAATATTCAAACGAATTTCTTGGAAAATAAAAACATGCTAATTTGTTCTTTCATTACAAATGCAAAATTTTATTAAAATATTCTTGGTGCCATTTGTCAGTTTTGGAATTAAAATTAGGTGGCTACTAATGACAGGATACAGGAAAAATTCTATGTATTATACAAGTAATTTAGTATATTTATCAATATTAGAAATAAAAAAACAGAAAAATATAGATTATACAATTATTTCTTTTAGGACAAATAATTATATTTTTATACTTATATAACCTTATATAATTGGAGTTTGATGCTGCAAATGCTTCTGAAAACGTTGAATAAAATATTACATCTATAATTTTACAATTAACATTTCCCGATGCTTTAAAACTATCTGACAATTTATTTTCTCGATTAAACATTTAACGTTTACACCAGGTTGGTTTATTATAATTCTAAATCACTGATGTGAGATGCAAGAGACTATAAGTAAAGGCAGGAAATAATTGAAGATCCGGAAAAAATTAAAGCCAATCGCTAGTATCGGCTGCATGCATAATCGTTTATTTAAAATCATTCGATTATTAAAATAACTCGAATACAAATCATTCGTTTATCAGAATTACTCGATTCTGTGAATCACTTTTTAAGTTATTCTGGTTGATTTTACATATTATAGATTTTATGAAAAACTATTTAACCCTTTCAGGGGCAAAGTATTTCTACCCGAAATGTGCTACAATGATTGACTGACACTAGAATTTACAACCAAATTTATTTGAAGTAAAAGCTTTTACTCGTGTGCTCAGTAATATAAAAATTTTGATTCCATAATTCGGGTGACAATATGGCATTTAGCGATTAAAATTAAGTATTAGACACCAGAAATTTTAACCCTTTCAGACCCGGTGTCCATTACAATGGACATACATTTTATAACCTTATCTCTTTTAATCCTCTGACCGCAAAGAGTTAAAACTTGCTCCACGAATAGATGAATAACTATAATCTTTTTGACATCTTTGCGTTTTTTGGTTTGGCGACATTTAACAGATGTTTACAGCTTGCTTTGCTTAAAAGTGGCGTCAGGCTTTGGTATGCAAAAACATGAGTATTCTTTTTTGTTTTGATTTTTATAAAAAATTTCTTCTAATGTGTCAGTGATTTTTTTATATAATGCTTGTATGTTAATCTTACCATTGGAAATAGTTTTATTTTTTTACTGGTTCTAGTTTAAGACAAATGGGAGCCAAAGTACATGTCCATTACAATGGACATACGGTACAGGTGGTTGTGATTCTTTAGATAGTTGAATTATAACGTTTCTGTAATCAAATTTATTTTAGACATTTGAATTATTTTTAAAACAGAAATAGAAGTGACCCCAGTAGACGTGCAGATTGCAAATGTCGAGAGTTATCTCTGCAAAAATTTTTGCCCTGACTTGTCTTCTTTCTTTCATCAAAATGCTTTTAACCCTTCATGGGCAAAGCATTTCTGGTTCAAAAGTATTCAAATAATTAATTCACACCGCAATTATAGAACAAATTTATTTTTTAATAATCGAAAACACTTTTTCGCGTATATTATGAAATCGAAATTGTAGTAAAATTTACTGGTGCTACTTGGCATTTTGGACAATAAAATTAATCGTTTGAAGACTGCGAACGGCGCCCCTGAAAGGGTAAAGTAGTATTTTGTTATGAACAACGAATAAAAAACCGTGACTGGAAAGAGTAGCCATCTGGTTATTTAGCAATATCTCTTTCTGGCCACTTTGCCCGGAATATCGCCATTACAAAAAGAGTGCCCTAGCAACCAATCTACAGGATTTAGCGTTTCCAAACAGACATCATTTAAAAGGTTATTTCACACTGATCAAACACCATAAGAACAATCAATTGAAGAGCTGAGTGGAAGAACATGTTATGCTACATTTTCTTAAAAATTGTTTTATCTTTTGTACGAAGGCGTTATCAGGTATTCTATCACATGGTAAAGCTAAAATACCAAAATTCTATTTAGCCTTGAAGATTTAAGACATTATTAATTAATATTTAATATTTCATTATTTGATAATGTAAATAATATTAATATTTTTTAATAATTAAAAATTAAATACAAATAAGATTTTTTGATAGAGTTCAGTACCACACCTGTTAATATTTTAAACACATGATATCAAACAGAAAATAAATCATTAAAATTGACAACAAAATCTTTCACATCAAATTTCTTCAAATGTAATTTTTGTTACTTAACATGTTCTTCCACTTAGCTCTTCAGTTATAACACTGTACATTATTTAGTAATAATTAAGAAATTGTACCACTTGCCTGAAATCAAAAATGTAAAAACCAGTAAAAAGAGTTCATATGTAGAAAAATGTAGCCTTTCGATTCAAAATCGCAGACAATACTACAAGCATCTGTGGCGACTGCTTCGCCAAGTTGCTGCGTGGCGCTATACAGTGTGCCCACTAAAGTCAGTTGTCACCCCCAATAATTTCGGAACGGCAAGAGCTATAGTCATAAAAGTGGAGTCTAGATGTAGTAAAGTCTGTGCTACTGAATGAAATCGCCTACGGAGCCACCTGGTGGCAGACTGTAGAGTTGGCATTTTTATCTCGAAAACGGAAAGAGACGTAGGAAAACAGTGATTTACGAAGTTTTAAAGCATCATAGGTTCAGTACGAAAATATATATTTTGGACATTAATGCGGAGAATAGAACGGTTAAATACGCGCATTTGTTTTTTCATGATTTCTTACATTGTAGCGTGACAAAACGATCTTAGAAAAAAAAAACTTAGTTATAAAAATATACCTATATTTGAGATGTTCAAAACTTCTCACCGTCAGCTGCAATGCATATTTATCCGAAAGATAATCATTTTTCCTTCCGTTCAAGTTTCGTGACGTCACAGTGTAAAAAATCCCAAAAAATAAATGCGCGTTTTAACCGTTCTAATCTTCGCATTAATGTCCACAAGATGTCTTTTCGTACTAAATCGATGATGTTCTACTACTTTGTAAATCACCCCCCCCCCCTATCTCTTTTTGTTTTCAAGATAGGGATGCTAACCCCACAGTTTTCCACCAGGTGACGCCGTAGGCGGTTTCATACAGTAGCAATGGCAACATTAATATTTCTAGACACCACATTTAAGACTATATCTTTTGCCGTTCAGAAATTATTAGGGTGGCAACGGACTTCAGCAGGCACACTCTATAGCGAAAAAAACTCAAATGGCCACTTTTTCGTCACTGGCAATTTACCCTCTGTTTTGTCCATTTATGCTCAACTTTTATTAACACAATATAAATGATACTATATTTAATCTAGTATAGTACAGCGTGGAGGAATTATACTTTGATAATTTTATACGAAGGAAAAAAGATTGGCTGCTTCAGTAACTAATGTTACAAAGAGATCCACGAAATATGTAGGCGACAAAGCAGTACATATGTCTATTTCCTTTCAAGTTCAGAACCCCGGTAAGATTTACTTTGCCACCTATGAGTTTATTCAGAAGGCACATAACATTTTCAATCTAACCCTCTTTGTCTATTTCTTAAACTTCAATGAGGAATCGTAAGTGGCTTTTAAAAAAAAGCGGCAATAAAAAGAGTAAATAAACAATATCTAATAATTAAAGTAAGGCATATAGAGTAAAACTTTTCGTTTCTCAAAAGATTTTCCCGAAAAAACGATTTCCAGTAATATAACTAAGTCCATCAGTTTTTACGCAATTTTTCATTTTATGCTAATACTTAATGTTTTCTATTTGTATAATTAATAATGTGCGAAATAGATTCCGAAGCATTTCGTATATATTATTAATCTTATTTCTGAAATAAAAATCTTAATTAAGGTTAATCCTTTTGGCGAATATATCCACTTATCCGTACTATCATGGTTTATCTTCATAGTTACAAATAAAGTCACACACAACCGTGTTTGATTACTTTAGTCTAGTTTATTTTATATTTTTTGTGACATACTCAAAAAAAAGTAGTTCATATGTTTTCGCAGAACTAAGACTTAAATGCTTAGACATATTAAAAATCAAGAAAAGTAGTAAAAATGAGTATAAATTGCTCCTTTAATACGTAACTTTTTTTAATATTGCATAAATGATGCTATATTTAAAATAGCATAACAAAAGAAAATGAGAAATTATACCTTGTTAATTCGATAGGAGGGAAAGATTATTGTTGCTTCAGTAGCTAATGTTAAAAAGAGATCCGAAATTTTTAGGTTACAGAGCTGCTATTTTCTTTCAAGTTCAGAATCTCGGCAAGATTTATTATGTCAAATGCGTTTATCTCATAGCACAATGTAGAAAAAAAGATTTGCTGTAATATAACTCTCGGTCTCTGTCTATTTTTATACTTCAATGACGAATTGTAATTTGCTTTAAAAAAAGCGCAATATTCAAATTTCTATATTAAAAAACAAATTAAAGTGTCAAATAATTAAAGTAAGGCATACCGTGTAAAAAGTTTTCGTTTCTCATAAGATGTTCCCGAAAAAAACTATTTGCAGTCCATAAATTTTCATACATTTTTTCATTTTATAATAAATCTTAATATCTTCCATTTGTATATTTTATAATGTGAGAAATAAATTCTGAAGCATTTCGTATTTCGTATTTATTATTTTTACTTTTTTCTTATTTCTAAAATAATGAAAAGCCTATTTATAGTTAATCCTTTATGGCGAATATAGCCACTAATCTATACCATCACGGCTTATCTTGAAAGTTGTAAATCAAGTATAATAAAAATAAATTCCTTTTTTTATTATTTATTTATTTGTTTATTTATTTATTTATTTATTTTGCTTAGTTTGAATCGTATCTTTGCTTCTTCTATATGTCAAAAAATATGCAACGCATTTCTTTTTAAACCATAGATTTATCATTTTGCAAACACCACTGAGCTTAGACTGAAATCCATGGTTTATTTCAAAGATAAAAGGAAATATTGTTTCCGTAATCATTTAATTCGAAAAAATTCATATATTCATTTAGATGATAACTTATATTAATCCTAAGATTAAAAAAAAATATTTAATTTCAAATGGGACGTTTTGGAAGATGTTTTATCCCTTCAACATTCAGTGGGGGAATTTGTTCACTCTATTCTTAAGAGTTTAGTGAAATATTGAAAACATTTGGAATAATGAGACAAAATGGGATTCAAATTTAATTAAAAACCGCTGTTCAATTTAAAAAGAAAATCTTATCTGATTTTCAAACTCAAATATAATGAAAACGAACCAAACGGAAGAACACATTTTAATTATTTTTCGATTTTTATATGTACAATATATAAAATGCGATGGTTATTTTATTAAAGAAAATCTAATTAAAATGAAATTAAAATAAAATATGTTTCATTAATGATAAAAAAAAATATATTACATGATAGAAGTGCTGTTACACATGAGGCATTTTCTATTTACACAGAAAAGTTTTATAAATAAATAAAAGACCAATATAAAACAATGAATCATCAACATATTTATTTTATATGAACGAACAACTTAGGAACAAACAAGAAATAACAATGCACCATCTTTTTCTTTTTTATATTTCACAATTTCTTTTTTTGTGGGATGGTGGGGGGAAGGAAATTTAGACTTCAAACGAAGTATGTAAATCTGTCTCTCTTTTTTCTGTTTTAAAGTTTTGGTTCCAAATGGCAACAAAGTCCTATTAAAGATAAAAATGTCAATTTATTTTAATGTTAGACTCCGATACCAAATTTTACTGAATTTTACTAAAACTTACCAAATCGACTGAGAAGTTTTTGACATTAGTTATAACATATATATATGTATATACAGTGGACTCTCTCTATCTGAACACTCTCTAATGTGAACACTCCGGTATTATGAACATACCCTGACGATCCCGGCGAAATGCCATAGACTTAACAAAAGATGAACTCTCTGTATACTGCAATAGAATTTTTTTGCATCATGAACGCTGCTAATTTTTTAAGGCTCTGTTATGCGCATTTACGAAAACAATTTCATTTGCAAGTAGATATAAGTACAATGTATTGTTATTCTGATAGAAAGCAATCGAGCAGTTTACCCCTTTTCTATAAAAGCATGGAATCTTTCCGATAACGGTGTCAATTTTTTTTTTTATTTAATCTGATTTTCAGGTGCTCACCACAAGATATTGTTAAGCGGAAGGAGTCGATTATAGTTTAAGATATGCACTTTTTATTGGAAATTGTAAAATATTGTTCCATTCTTCAGCATATAAATGTTAATTTTTGTAAATTTCATTAATTTTTTCATAAAAATGCATAGCTGCGAACTGTTTCTTTTTTGTGTTAACACGCTATTTCCGAATCATAATCCTTACCACATTTAATCCCAGAATACTGCAATTAATAAACATTAAAATTAGGCAAAGATTTCTATTTGAAAGAAGTGATAACTAAAAAGTGGAATAGTTGACAACTAAGTATACAGTGTGTCCACGTATACCCTGTTCGACCTTTGTTTTCGCAACCGTTGGTCCTAGTTGCATACTTCCAATTGCAAAAGTGGTCAAGATTAGGTGCAGAGTTAAGATGAAAAGTTTGGAGTGAAAAAAACAATTTAACGAAGAATTACAGAATCTAAATTTTTATACGGTCCCCCGATCCTATAAGTTATACTTAGTAAAATTTCCCTGTTACACTGGCAAGCAAGTCAAAAAAAGTCCCGTTATTCTACGATTAAAATTGACCGAGTAATAGCTGTTTAAATTTGGAGCATATTTTTTGCTGCAAATTAGGGGTCATTCACACATTTAGTAGAAATCTAATTTCTTCAGATATATTAAAGTCAGATATATAAAAGAAATGGTTGAGAGTAAAATTAGCATTGCAATATAAATTTGAAGTCTTTAATCTTTCTGACATATTATTGCAAAATATAAAATTTGTACTGAACATATACGATGATAAAAATAACAGATTTTTTGTTAAATAAAAGGATGAAAAACAACAGTCTCAATTCTTTACAAAAATGATACATATTTTTAAATGCTGTTAGATTACACCGTCTTTCAAATTTTGGGTTTTTTAGCTTTTGAAAATTGATTCAGATGTATTTTTTACGCTGAATCCGAAAATGACCTTCATTTTAAACCACCATGTCTGGATTTTTCTCAAATCGCAAATTTCAAAGTTAAAAAGCTCAAAGTTAAAATTGATCCTCCCTCCCCTCCCAACCTCATCGAACCCCTGAGCTGTTTAGCCGTAAGAAACCCAATATAAGCCACAAAATTGAATAAGTTATTGGATTAAATAAAATTAAACTGAATAAAAAAGTCTTACATCTATTTTATAGTATCAGATTTTTCGCTATTTTTTAACCTTGAAATTTACGATTTTCGAAAAATCCTGACATGAGGGTTAAAAGTGAAGGTAATTTTTTATTTAACGTTAAAAAATACGTAAAGCGTAATTATAAAATTTTAAAAATACAACCATCGTAGGTGTATGTTTTCTAATCTAAAACCATTTCTTAAACTTGTTAACGGTTATCTGTCCGAATTTTTTTGTGTTGTCCTCTAATATAAGTATGTATAAGATGGTAAGCGTCGAAAATATTAATAATATTACATTGTAATCGGATTTAAGTCAGTATGTAAAATTTTAATTTCGATCGGACATTTGAAAATCAGTTAAAGTTCGAATACAAATTTTAAACTGGAAAGACGATCGTTACAAGTTAAATAAAACTTTATGAAAATAACATAATTTTTGTTAAAATAAATCATAGCCTCAAATACTTACAAAATACAACATATGTTAAAATACAATTATTTTAACTAATCTGAAACTTAACGAATAAAATTAACTCAATCGTAATAGTTGTGCGATTTCTTTCAAACCGCAGATAATTTGAAATAAGTTTAAGTACTTTATATACGACCCTTGAAAGCATGGTAAAAATCCTCTGTTTTGATATGCAAAAAAGTGGTATAAGTCATGCATTTCAAAGTTTCATAACTCGGTCAATTTTAATGTTAGATGAATGGAACTATTTTTGTCTTACTTGTTAGTGTCACAGTAAATTTTTACTAACTATCACTTATAGGACTGTGTGACAGTATAAAAATTTAAATTTCATAATTTTTTAATAAAAGTTTTTCTTTACCCAAATCACTTTAAAAATAATTCTTACCTTATTTAAACCATTTTTGTAATTGGAAGTATGCATCTAGGACCAACAGTTGCGAAAATAAAGGTAGGTCAGGGTATACGTGGACCTGGACACACTGTATGCTGATATATTTATCTAAAAAATTTTATTTTGCTAAAGAAAAAAATTGCTTTAAATTTTGGAAATAAGTATGAAATATAAATATACAGATTTGAGTCACTGGGAATGGGAGGCGTACGCTACGGTTTGTTAGCATTGCAAAATATTACGGCTTCGGTACTTTTTTTGTTAGAAATTAAGCCCTGGCTGCAGTAAGTGAATCTCTCTCAGATTTTCCCCCTTGTTTCCAACCTAATGTCTAGTTAATTCCACCCACATTTTTTTTTTTATTTCTTCAGTCCATCTGACCTGAAGTCTTTTAGGCCGTTTTACATCTCTTTAACCCCTTAATTCTCGCTTCCGAGATATTCTCGGGCTGTGTCTTTTACTCAAACTGTTTGTTTCCCACCAGTTTTATAAAATAGTGAAATTGGCTATATTTTAGTATCGTTTTTACTGTCATTAAATAAGGTGAATATTTCTTTTTCATAAAAGTGGTGCCAATAAGCAATTTGAATTATTTAACCGTAATTTAATTCGAGCGTTAAAGGGTTAATTCTACTTTGAGTGTTTGTATTTCATCTAATGCCTTGTACAGAGTTTCCAAGTCTCCGGCTTTTTGCACATCACTATTATCTTAGAGAAAATGCTATTGTTTTAAATCGACCAAATGTTCCAATTAAATAAAAGAGCATTTTCTTTATTAAAATACTGGTATCCAAAAAGCCGGAGACTTGGCAGCTCTGCTTGTATGCTTACAGTATGCCCAACCCATTCTCATTTTAAGAAGTATTATTCTTTGAATTATCTCAAAAACTTTATTCCAACTTCTTATGTAGTTTATTCGCTTTCTGTCTTTTCTAGTTATACCTAAGATATGCCTTCCCATACTTCACTGTGTTGTATGTATCTTTGTACCATCCGCTTCTGTAACCGCATTTAGATTTTGGATGTTCTTAAAAAATAAATATACATGTTTCATAAGATGGCTAATTAAAATTAATATAGAAAATTACAAACAGGAATCTTTTGCAAAAAGTATTTTTATACTGTGAATTATGGAAATGATAATTATGACTTTTCGTATTGTCCATCAATGTATATTTATAAAAAATACATATTCACGAAGAAAATCTCCAACAGAAAATTAACTTCAGTCTCTAAATTCTTAGAGTGTTCTCATTATACTATCACTGAGATAATTTAATAAACTGGAATATTTTTTTAAAGATCCGTGTATTTGAATGAGAATAAATTAAGTCCATTAATAAAAAAATAACATATTAAAAATGCGATATGCAGATAATTTTAACTATGTAAAAAGAAGCTTTTTTATTCAGTTTTTTCTTTCAACATTGGCAAGAAAAACCTAAAGACAGACTTAATTATGCTTTTAATTTATACCAAGAGATTTTTTTGTCTCTTGAATGGCAAAAGATTTTTTTTCCAAAAATCCTTTTTAATTAAAATATAGATAATATCTTTAAGAATGTTTTGTATGTGAAGAATTAACTCCAATACCTTGATATAAAAAGAGTATTAAAATAACTATATTTTTCGCAACTGTTCATCAGATTGTTTATATTCACCATTTCCTTTGTTAAATCTGATATATGTAGAGGCAATAATTTTTACAAAAGAGAATTTACTTTACATTTGTCTAATATAAAAATATAGAAACGTAACAAAGGAAATATTTAATGTGAACATTAAAAAAAAATGTCCACGATCTTACTTAAAAGGCGACTAAAATAATGAAAAAGATGTTACAAGTTTAATACATTTTATTTAAAACTTCTTAGTACTTTCAAGCATTCCAAGCTCATCATCAGAGAATATCTTAATAACTAAATGTTGTTTATTTATACAAATCCGTCACTTTGTTTTGAAAATGAGAGAGACAATAATTATAAAGTATAAAGTTGTATATAAAGATAATAAATTAAATAAAAAATAATTATAAAGTTGAAAGTAAAAGTGGCAGTAGCAGTTTCTCTGATTGAATTTAATTAGAGGAAATATATATTATTATTATTAATTGTAGTTCCATTTAATTTATGACATCACTCTGTTTCTCATACGTCACTTTCCATGGGTAGAAGAAAATATTTAACTTCCGTACTTTAAATTTTAATACATCACTTAGCTCAGATTTTCAGGATTTGTTTTCAGGATATTGAACCATAAACTGGGGATATTGTACGATAGGGCGTCTTTACATGAATTTAAAGTTTCTACAGTCATGTAAGCATAATAATTTAATTCCAAATTTTATTCGTTGCAAGAATTATTTTATTGAGACGATGTTGAATCAAGGTGAAAAATTGCGTTTCGTCTTATAATTTTATTTGTAACAAAGGAAGTTATTTATTTATAGAAAATAATCATTATTTTAATGTGAAGTTAACTAAATTGCGGATTATTACAAAGGTAATCTATAAAGTTCAAAATATTTGTTTCTTTTATTCTCACTATACAGCAGTTTATAACAGGAGATCTTCTGATATAATCTAACATACAAATAGCATTTATGGATCATTTTTTAAGAGATAATAACTAATATTTGTGTCATCCACCTACAGATCCATAAAAACAATTCCATTCAAGGGAGTTTGCTAAAACCTTTTTAGATGCGTTCGTAATTATATAAATACGCTGCACCTATAGTCGTCGTTCAATCCGTCTGTCTGTCCGTCTGTCCGCATATAACAGAGCAAAAACTACCCAACCAAATTGTCTACAATTTTAAATATATAATTGTTGCAAAATATTGTCGAGTCATTTCAAATTTCATGAAAATCGGATGTATAGCTTAATTACAGGGACAGTCAAAAGTTTACCGTTACATTACGACCAATGGGAATAAATTATTGCAAGTGGATTTTAATGATGTTACAGCCTTCCTAATGATTTGAAATTTTAACTATGTATTTGATGTAAAATTTTGTCGAGTCATTTCAAATTTTATGAAAATCGGATGTACAGTTTAATTGCAGGGACAGTCAAAAGTTTTCCGCTACATGACAGCCAATGGAGAAAAAAAATATTTAAAGTGCATTTTACTGATGTTACAGCCTTTTGAACAGAAAGAAATGGATATGCACTTATTGAAGTGCACTAAAATATACATTCAGTACACTATGCGGTGCAAAAAATATTTATAAAACTAGTTATAGTACGAACGCACCTTATTTGCCACGTTTGACGAGCAATTTCCAACTTGTTTAATTAACTGTACTGATTATATGTTTATTTACTTCATCAAATTTAGAATAACTGCTCCTGTCACTTGAGATTAATGAAACATCTGGATTTGAACATGTCTGAACTCGAAGGAATATCTTTATCTTATCTGCTTTTCACATGAAGATTTCTTCAAAGAATTAAGTTAAATAGCGGATATTCAAATGCAAATTGTACGTGATCTGAGAGGCGATATTTTCTCATAAATAAATAAGAGCCTGGCTATTTAAACTTTGTTAAGATATATTCATTCACCAGGGGAATGTCGAGTGATAAACTTAACTTTTATTTCAAAATATGGCTCTAACTAAATTGCTTTAATCTTATTAGCACAAATGAGCACACAAAATACTTTCTTTGTAAGAAAAAAAATAATATTAACCCTCTTAGCACTGATCTTTTTTTTCAAATTTTGGGAAAAATTACTTTTACACTAACAAAATTAAAAGTAGTTATCGAAATCACAGAAGTTGCAGTTTACTGAAATTTAACGAATCTGTTCTTTAGTTTCCTAACGAATGTAGTTATGTTGCGTGTTTTTCATGTAAAAATAGTCCAGGGAAGAATTTTTTAAGAGGTTTGGAAAATGTCGTATTACGACCAGATTAAACAAAGATGAAAAATTTAGTAGTATTTATTTTTATCTTTATCACAAATTACTAATTCGGAAAAGGAGTCCTTACTTTAAATTTAAAGATTGAAACATATGTTTGAATTAAAAGAAACGCCAACGGTTTACTAATAATTAATAAAACTTTTATTAATATTATTATTATTAAATGCTGAAACATAAGTAAAGTCATAATAGTAAAAGCATCGAGATATGCTAGCACTATTAGGTGCTGGAATTAACGAAAATAATTTTTTCTTTCAAATGTTACAATTCGAAGTACGAGCCTCATATAAGGCTCAGGGTGACGAGAGGGTTAAAGAAATATTTTATTCCTTTGCAAAAAATTAATATAAGAAATAGGAACAAACTGTATAAAAATATAAAATTATAGTAGAACCTCTATTATCCGAAGCTCTTTTAACCGAAACTCTCGATTAACCGAATTCCATTTTTAAAGCTTTTTCTTTTTTTTTTTCACATTCCTTGTGTGCAAAATCCATTTTGAAAGCTTTTTTTTTTAAACTATCGTATTCCTTGTGTGCATGCAGTGCTTTCCGAACTACGAGTACATATAAATATTTTCGACCCCCTTTCTTAGAATTTCTTTGAATTTAACTTGAGCTCCCGTAAGCTGCGGAGTGGAACGAAGGAAACTAATAAATTAACAATTTTAAAACCTTTGAATGCTTTGCAAAAGGTTTGGCATGGCTGGAGGAGCCGAAATACTGGATACTGGTGAACTAATAACATTAAAAAACTCCGTGATAGAGCTTCAAAACAAAGGCAATCGAAACTGCGACAAAGAAAACATTTTTTTCAAACACTTTTGATACATGTAAAAGGTACTTAATTTAAAAATTAAAATTTAGGTAATTTATTCTTGTTTCTATTTTGCTGTTGCTTTATTTTTATTAAGCACTTGTTACCATAATAAGAAATATTGCATATATGTCTCCTTAATCTTAAAACGGAAGCATTCTCGATTATCCAAAAATTTCGATTTTCCGAAAGAGGGTCGGTCGCAATTACTTCGGATAATCGAGGTTCTACTGTATCTTAAGGATTCAGAGATTAGATTGACGCTTAGAAGGGATTGTGATTCATATAGTCCCTATTAAAAGTTTCCTTTCTTTAAATTCAAAACATAAAACTAAACAAAAAATTTTCAAAAAAAAAAAAAAAAAAAAAAAAAGAAAAGAAAGGAAAATGATGCATTCAAGCATAGATTAGGAAACACTTTTCAACACATTCAAAGTACTGTAACAAATTTTTACAGTCTATGAAGGTGAAAGTAGATATCTAAATAAACAATTTAGAATTTGAATAACGCAATCGAAAACCAAATTACTACAAATACGATCAGTAGTCGGATAATTATTCAAATTGTTTTGTGAACCCTATATATTATCTATAGATTTGCATGTATACTACCTGGTATGAAGAAAATAATAATTCAGTTAGCACAGTTAAAAATTCCCATTCAGCAATTTCCGTCATTAAACGGAAATTTACTTGAGATTGTATTGCAGTTCTGTATATGATCTATAGAATTTATACACTCCACGTAATATGCAGAATAATAATAATAATAAAAATAATTTAATTTTAAAGCCCGTACCACAATCGAAAACGCAGTCCCAACAGTTTTTGTTCATTGGCAGTACTGTATCCAAATACTTTTGTGTGTGTCCCAGTATGTGAACGATAAATTGTATGTGCACCAAATTCTACTGTAAGTGCCTTGTAGTACATCCCAATGATATATATAAATTTATATGCGTTTAAAATAGTGTAATATTATTAAAATACATCGCAGACGATTTTTCCTCGTAGACAGTAATTAAACGGAATATTTTTGAGTGTCCCTGTAAATGTAAATAAACCGTAAGTGCTACACACTTCATTTTCAATACCGAACATGCCATAGCGATCCACAATAACATAAATTAATTATATCGCAATCCGGGCATATTTACGACAGTTAGAGCACGCGGAAAGACGGTAAAGAGTCAAACTGAATTCACAAACAATTTTCAACTAGGTTGGAAAGTGTTAAAAAGAGATAGAAATAAATATCTTTAACAAAGAAGAGAATCTGTAAAGCTGTTGATATTCTTTGTTGTAAATGATTTGTTGATTTTGCATTATTTATAAAGTTATATAAGCATAATAAAATAAAATTGTAAAAAAAAAAAAAAAAAATGTAGCATAATGTCCACTAATACAGAAAATAAGACTCAAATTAGCTTACCCCTTAAAAAAATACCAATATTAAGCAGTTTATTATATTCCTCTGCAAAAATTAATAAAATAAAAAATAGAATAATTAGAGAAATTGGAGAAGAAATTGGATACAATCTTGGATATGAAGTTTCTTGTTTAGAATTTTTTTGTGATATTAATAGAGTCGCTGTCAAAACGTTTCTTTCATTAAATTTACTTTATCTTGTTGAGACCCGATTTTAAAATAACACTACAAGTACACATTCATTGCTTTAGCACAAACAAACTGACACCACAGATGACAGACAGAGCACTCTTTCTGAAATTGATATTTTAGGTGACTCATAATTTAGGTTCCCAAATATGGATCTAAAATTACCAGCCTCCTTAAAATATCAATGTAATTATCAATAACCTAAATTCACGGTATAACAAATTAAAGGGCTTTAAACAAGGGAATGATCAACAAATGCTCAAATTTTTTTATTGTAAATTGTTTCAGTTAAATACCGTAAATACTCGTGTATAATTCGAAGAATTTTAGACAAAATTTGGGAGTTGAAAATGAAGGGTCAACTAATGGTCAACTTATGGTCAACGAGTGGGTAAAAAATAAAAAATTGCAGATAATCGGCGAATGGGTAAGTCTTTTAAGTAATCACACATGGGTCTGCGTTGGAGATAGATATAAAGCGGGACGATGGTCATTTCATTGTGATTGACAAAAACAGCTTTACAGTAATTCCCTGTAATTGTTATGTACTCATTTTCTCTTGGGATAGAATTACATTCAATACAGGGGCATTCCTTTCAACATTTTAATCCCCTTTTTAAAAAAGTTCAACTTGAGAATGCTTCTAGATATCTCTCCCAAAAGTCCTACAATACAAAGAATTATTATGTTTCAGCGGTCTTAAGAAGTTGTTTACCCTTGTAAATAATGCTTGAATAAATTTTTGAAAGAATTTTTTTTCTTTTTAAGTATCCTTAAATTGATGTGAATAGGTTTCAAAATAGTTTAAGCTTCTTCGGTTTTACATAATTATACAGTTTTAAAAAGATGAATTTTTAAAAAAAGTCTGATTAGAAACATAAACTAGTATGTTGTGGCCATCACAAAACTTTCTTCTATATAAATCACGTCAATTAAATCATTTAAATAGTACAAGAAATAACAACGATTTAGCACCAATTCATATCAAAGTATACCTGAATTCGAAGTTTGATGAAAATTCGTGAATTAGTTATTGAGATAGAGCTGTAGGGGAAATTCTGAAAAATTCAGCATAGCAGCGCCACCTGTTGGGCGATTTGCACCAAAACACAAACAGCACTAATTCATATTAAGGTATACAGGAATCTGAAGTTTGATGAAAATCGGTGCATTAGTTCTGGAGCTAGAGCTATTGTGGAAATCACAAAAATGCAGCACAGCAGCGCCACCTGTAGAGCGATTTAAACGAAAAGGTACAAAACATCATTTCATGTCAAGGACTAACTGAATCTAAAGTTTGATGAAAATCCGTGCATTAGTTCTGGACATTGAGCTATTGTGGAAATCGTGAAAAATGCTGCATAGCAGCGCCACCTGTTGAGCGATTTACACCAAAACATAAACAGCACTAATTCATATCCAGGTATACCTGAATCTGAATTTGTTGAAAACCCAAGTATTAGTTCTTGAGATAGAGCTATTGCGGAAATCTCAAAAAAATGCAGCATAGTAGCGCCACCTGTTGAGCGATTTACACCACAAGAGGCAAAACGTCAATTCATGTCAAGCACTAACTGAATCTGATGTTTGATGAAAATCCGTGCATTATTTCTTGAGATTGAGCTATTACGAAAATCGTGTAAATGCTTCAAAATGCAGCATAGCCGCGCCATCTGCTGGGCGATTTGCACCAAAACGTTACCAGCACCAATTCATATCAAGGATTAACGGAATCTGAAGTTTTATAAAAATCCGTGCATTAGTTCTTGAGATTCTTCTTCTTCTTTTGCGGAAATCCTGAAAAATGCTACATAGCAGCACCACCTGCAGGGCGATTTACACCAAAAACTAATCAGCACCAATCTATATCAGGGACTACCTGAATATAATTTTTTATTAAATTCTGTGCATTAGTTCTTGAGATAGAGCGCCCACAAAATTTGTGTCACATACAGACAGACAGACGGACGGACAGACAGACAGACAGACAGATAGACTCACAGACAGACATTTTGTAAAAACATGTTTTTTGGAATCTCTGACACCTAAAACGTATAAATCCGTCGAAAACTGGAATTCGAAAATTTTCATGAAACCAATACTTATTTCTTCTTGTCAAGATAGAAGAAAGTAAAAAACAAGAAAAAGTTAACTAATTTAATGAAAATTTATTAATTTTTTTATCCTCGATTAGAAATTATTTTTCACCATATTACCAGAAATGTGGTTCCACTTATACACGAAAATTCATTTTTTTTCAAAAAATTGCTTAATAATAGAGGGGTGGGGGGTCGATGTATACACGAGTATATACGGAAATTATGAATATTTCTTAATTTCTTGCCTATACTGTCTTTTTTGCGGCATTTTGCAAACTCGGATAAAAATAACATTTATTTTATGAAGAAATAAGCTACAGTGCTGCTATTTATTGCATTTGTTCCAAAGCAAATACATTCAGCTATGTAGAAGTAAAGTAAAAATGCAGAAAAATCAAACAGTTTCGTTTTTGTGAGGAAAAGAATACATGCCCATATTTGTGTACCACACGTAAGGTTATCTGAGTGAATTAAATCCACCAGATTCGTCCGGGATACCTCAGATGATCATTGGCGGCTTCAGCCAAGAGATTCCTGGTTCGAATCCTGGTACGGATCTTTTTCACCCTGTTGGAAATTTATATCTCATATGATTTATTTACCAATTAGAATAATTGTGTTAAAATTAATGTAGTATATTATATTTATATAAAAAAAAGATTTGAAAACTGTACGTCAAACGTTGCAAATGAGGTACTGGTTTTATAAATATTCAGATCTTGGTGCAATAGCTGTTGCATTCGTATGTAAAAATACATGAATACGAAATTTATTACTATTACATATATTAAATTCAGTAATACGGAAATAATAGGACTCTATCTTAAATAGGACGTAATCACCATGGTGACCTAGAATCATTACGTATCATGATAGGATATCATTAAATTAAATACGTATGATACGATTTTATAGAATGAGAAAAAACTTTTATTAATATGCTTTTAAGTTTTGACTCGATTTTCATAAAATTTGAAATGATTCGAGAAAATTCTGCAACGATTATATATATTAAATTTCAAATCATTCATTTGGGTAGTTTTTGGACTGTAGTATGCTGACAGACACAGACGGACCAGAAGACGACTATAGGTGCGACGTATTTATAGAGTAATTCCGGGATTTATGCCGCACATTTTTTTTGAATTTGTGTATAAAGTCCCATGGTGGACATAAAATAAAAAAAAAATCATGCTGGTCTATTTAGTGTTAAATATACAATGCGTGTACTGCGACAAAAAATTCAAAAAATATAATTAATATTTTTCAACAATTGTTTTCTAAAACATTACATTGCGGCGCGTCACCCGTACATTCAGGCCGAGACGCCGTACTTGTGCGGTAGTTATGCCGCGCTTGTAATAAGAACAAAATAAAATTATAAATAAAAATATTAAAAGAAATATTCATATCTGGACTATAATTAACGATGTAATAACAAAATGAAACTAAATGAGTACAATGAAACGTGTTAGTAGATTCAAATTAATAATTGCTTACCTACATTCACTATTTAAATTATCGACTTATTTTTTACATTAAATTTTAATTGTTATTTCAGAAACAACATAACATCAATGTATTAGAGAGGGAAAATAAAAAAAAAATAAAATTGTGCTTTCATAATTTATTCGTTAACCCTTTCGGGACCGGTCGCTTTCACGCAAATTTTATTCGGTTGGCACCAATTTTTAAAAGAAGTTACCTTTACTTAAATAATCATGAAAATGCTCTAATCAAAGAAAGCAAACATTACTTTTCTTTTTTACTGGTGCCAGAAACAAATTTTTTATGCTCTTTATGAAGGTGCTTATAGGCACCTATGGTCCCAAATGGGTTAAGAGACCTGTTTTTTCGATTACAATCTACATAAAAAGTGTCGAAAAAGTACAGTCTTTATGAAACTACATTTGACACATGATGCAACGAAGCCAATTGCACTTCATCTTTTTTGGAGTAGTTTTCTAAACATTCCGTGTAAAGAACGTCTGCGTTACGCGCAATCGAATTTTTCATTATTATCTACTTGACTCGCATCTTTCTTGCCCTTCTTACTTTTTATTTTTTTCCTTTTTCTCCTTTGGTTTCAGTAAACTTGATAGCATGCCTATCATGGTTAGTCTGTGCAAAAAGAAAAGGAAAAGTTAATACCACTTAATCATTCCGTACAAAAGAAACTGCGGCATGTATACTGGAATTGCAGTGCTGCATGAATCCCATTTTGCATGGTGCAAACGTCGGCCATCACAGTTACCTGCTATTGCTAAAGGGGATGGCGTAACCATACACAGAGTACTCTATACAAAGGCTAAACTTAGTTTTGACTTCAAAATCATGCATGCATTTAGTAATTAGAGTATGAAAAGTATTTAAACATAACGAGTTTAAAAGTTTGGACAGTGAAATCATGCACTTACGTCAAAATAAGGATTGTACTTTTACAAGAAAGCATCGAAATGGAAGTCACGCTATACGCTGGTTAAAATAATCTCATTGCGCACCTATACTGTGCGTTTGACGACCATTTATCGATAATTACAGGAAATACAAAGGGTGCGGCATCTATCCCGGATGCGGCGGCTCTCCGGATTTTATGCTTTTGTATTATTTGTAAATTTAACCCTTTAGTACGCAGTTTGTATATATGCAAACAACAGTGTTTTGAATTTAATATATTTTTTTATTCGTATATACCTAATTCACACCAGAAAATTAAAATAGCAATATTTGCTTTAAATAATAACCGACCTTCCGTATTTAAATAAAGTGAAATTAACCATCGTAACTTTCTGGTATAAAGTCAGATTATCTGGATACGTAATTTCTAGAACGTATTCTATCATGGGAATTAAAGGGTTAAAGACTAAGCTTTATAAAATAAATAATTACATAAAATAATGAATTGGAGACATACTTTTTAAAATATTTACTAAATTGCAATATTTTAGCGTAAAACAGTCACACGACGAGTTCCCTATAATTAAGTCGCATCTAAAAAAGATTCGAAATACGTTTAATAAACGCAGGTTCCTTTGAGCGGGTGTCTTGCTTTGAGGAATTTAATTCTTTTATATTATTTGTAAAGTACAGCAATATGAAACAATTTGATAAGAATTCATATTAGAGTAAATAAATGACACCAAAATATTACAATTTACGAAAACACTAATATTAAACAATTTGTTTAATTGTATTTAAAAATAGTCAGTTATGGCCATCCTAAAACTTTCTTCTATCTCATACATGTTAATTCTTCCTGAAAAATGCAGCATATCAGCGCCACTGGTTAGGGGGCTTACTCCAAAATCTAATGAACAACTTATATCAACTTATAACTTATCCGAAGTTTGATTTAAAAAAAAAAAAAAAAAAAAGAAAAGAAAACGTGTATTAATTTTTGAGATAGAGCTATTGCAAAATCGTAAAAAAATTCTTCATAGCAGAGCCACCTTTTGGGCGATTCACTCCAAAAACTAATTAGGACCGATTTATATCATGTTCTAACTGAATCTGAAGCTTGATGAAAATTCATGCATTAGTTTTCCAGATAGAGCTATTGCTATAATCATGAATAATGCAGCATAGCAGCGCCACCTGTTGGGCGATTTTCACCAAAAATTAATCAGATCTAAATTACATCAAAGGCTAACTGAATCTAATAGTCCAGGCAATAGGGAATTTTACCTAGCAAAATTAACTGTAGTACTGGAAATCGGCTTTCCAGATGTATTTTGGGTCGCTGAATCCGAATTTCTAACTTCCCACCAAAATTCCCCCCGGCAACCTCCCCAAATTTTGGTAAAAAGCCCCCCAAAAAAGATTTTTATTAAAAAAATCAATTTTCTTATTGTTTCAGAGAAAAAGTATCTAGAAATTCAGAAAGTAGACAAAATTTCTAACAAATTAGATATATGACATTATGACTTAAGATGAAGGGGAAGGGGGGATCTGCCTCGGAACATGCGCGCTGTGCTGCATAAACTAAGTTGCGCAATTCCACTTAACCACTCACTCACACGTTTACATTCGCCCTCCCATCTCCCCTTCGAACATTCTCTATAAGGTTTACTTTAAGATTTTTAGGTCGCTGAATCCGAATTTTCAACTTTCCCACAAAAATTTCCCCCCCGAAACCCCCTCCAAATAGTTGTTTTTAACCTAAATTTCTTATTGTTTTAGGGGGAAAGCATTACCTAATTCAAAAACTAGACAAAATTTGAAACAAATAGGATATATGACATTATGAATTAGGATGAACGGGGAGGGTGAGGGCTGCCTCTGAACATGCACTGCGGCTCTACGTGCACTAAATTATGAAGTTCAGGCAATTGGGGATTTTATCTGGCAAAATTAATACTAGTTCTGGATTTCGACTCACTTTATATTTTTTGGGTCGCTGAATCCGAATTTGTAACTTCCCACCAAAATTTCACCCGGCAACCCCCCGAAAAATTGATTTTTAAAAAAAAATTGGTTTTTGAGAAAAGCGCGCGGGGAATGTTCCGAGGCAGCCCCTTCTCTACCCGTTTATCCTACGTCATAATGTCATATATCTAATTTGTTGAAATTTTTTCTACTTTCTGAATTTCTAGCTACTTTTCCCCTAAAACAATAAAAAAAATGGAATTTTTTAATAAAAACCTTTTTTGTGGGTCTTTCTATCAAAATTTGGGGTGTTGCCGGGGGAAATATTGGTGGGAAATTACAAATTCGGATTCAGCGACCCAAAAAACATCTAGAAAGCCGATTTCCAGTACTACCATTAATTTTGCTAGGTAGAGTCCCTATATGGTCTCTATTGCCTGGACTATAAAGTTGTAGGAAAATCCGTGAAGTAGTTCTTGAGATATAGAAATTGCGGAAATCGTGAAAAATTGAGCATAGCACCCATCACCTGTTTGGTGATTTACACCAAAACGTAATCAGCACCAGTTTATATCAAGGTCTAACAGAATCTAAAGTTTTGTGTAATTCCGTGATTTAGTTCTTTAGATAGAGCGCCCACAAAATTTTTGTCTCATACAGACTCACAGACGGACATTTTCTGAAAACCATCAAATTGCGTTCAGAACTTTCTAAGACGTATGAATCCATCGAAAACCGGAAGTCGAAATTTTTCACGAATCCAGTACTTTCTTCTTGTAAAGAAAGAAGAAATTAAAATAATAAAATAAATGGGGAATTAAAGAAATAGTGAGAAAAGAAATTAGATTCTTTCTTGAATTGAAAGTAATTCGACAGAATGTAGAATAATTGAATTCTATGTTTGTTTTTTAGACTGATGTATAGAAATTTTGTGGCAATAATAGATTTGTCATTTGTCACCAAAAGTTTTATTTTTTTGTTATTTTCTCTAAAGTAAATAGAAAAACTTTTACATTTTATATAAAAGGGAAAATTAGACGTACATTTTATAAACGATAGGGCTAGACTAATTCGGGTATTTTTTGCTATGAAAGATTTTATGCTTTTGTATTATTTGTAAATTTAACCCTTTAGTAGGCAGTTTGCATATATGCAAACAACAGTGTTTTGAATTTAATATATTTTTTAATTCGTATATACCTAATTCACGCCAGAAAATTAAAATAGCAATATTTGGTTTAAATAATAACAGACCTTCCGTATTAAAATAAAGTGAAATTAACCATCGTAACTTTCTGATGTAAAGTCGGATTCTCTGGATACGTAATTTTTAGAACGTATTCCATCATGGGAATTAAAGGGTTAAAGGTTAAGCTCTATAAAATAAATAATTATATAAAATAATGTATTGGAGACATACTTTTTAAAGTATTTACTAATTTGCAATATTTTAGCGTAAAACAGTTACACAACGAGTAGTTTTTACTTGTGTTTCAGATGTGCAACTGAAGAAAAGATTGACGTGTTTTATGAAAACTGTATCTCTGATTTTTTTTTCATTATTTTTCCTGTGTAATAAACTTTTCAGAGAATCATATATAATTTTTTCGAAACAAAATAAAAAATCGCGCATTTAAGGATTAGGTTACCATAGTCATAAAATGGGAATTGATCGGGACGAAAATGTTATATTAGCATAAATAAATAGGACACAAAATTTTACTATAATATAACAATACACAAAAACTAAGTCAATTATATTTAGAAGTAATACTTATCCAGATAAACGACAGCTAAACACATAGTGCCTTATTAATTTGTAAAAATAAAATAATTATTATTTATAAATTATTGCAAAAGTCATTTCATTACAAAACGTTTCAACGAATGTAAACTTCTCTAAAACGAATCGGTGCAAATAACTAAAAAAAATGTTTAGAACAAGTGAAGTTAATATTTCAGTTTAGAATAAAGTTACATTCAAAATTTATGACAGTTTAATCTTAATTAGGTTCTCGTGTTTTTGTTTCATATTCCTTTCGTTTCGAAAAAGAATGTTTTATCTTGTGAAAATGCTGACATAGCTGTTACATTTTTGAAACAATCTTTCTAAATCTCACCACTTTGTTACAATACAGTCTCTTTAATCTTGAAATTGACATAACAGAGAATTCCTAAACATTTTGTTTTTCAAAGATAATTTATGAATTCATCCATCATGTGCAATGATTATGTTTCTTTTTAAGTAATATTCAAGTTATGTTAAATGTTAAGAAGTCATTTTTGTAAGAATGTACATTCAACTAATCTCTGTGGAATATATAATGCAATATTAAACTCAAAGTATCTCTGTTTGTGTAACATGTAACAAAACAAATTCTTTTATCATTCCATATACAAAAGTGAGAAATCTATGATATTTTTCTTTTGCAAAACAAATTAATGAGCACATCCATTTTAAACTTCAAGTCTGAACATCGTAATACATCTTCCTGACTTCTGGTGAGGTTCGAAATAATTTTTCTAAGCTGGTGTGTCAAGTTTCTTAATTAATTTCACCATTTTCCTAGGCATCGTAACATTTCAAAGTCATACCAAGTTTGGTTTAATCTTCTTAAAGAGCATTAATTAGTTATCACATTCTATTTTGAAGATAAAATTTTAACAAACTTTTTAGTTCGGAATAAAGATTTATTGTCTTTTAAAATGTAATTTAATTAGGAAATAACAAGTTTGAAAAAGACCATAAGATGGGGAAACATTATTCCAGTGTTTAATTTTATGGTTGAACTATAAATTGGTTAAGTGCCTAACCGTAATTCGGTGAAACGTTTATCTATGAATTGGTCGAATGACCTGGTGAATGAATTGTCGATATTGGTGTATGAATTGGTCGATCTTTCATTTTTTAAATCAGGTAATCTCAAGATTAAGAACAAAAACGAATAAAAACACATCCACTTGAAAAATATACGCAATAAATACATGAATTTCGATATGTATGTGAAAACATAACAACTTACCTTAGTTTTAAAGTATTCCCTTACGTTTAGTGGGAAAAAATTAGATCAAAACAGCTAATTTTAGGGGGGTTTTAATTGTCTGAAGAAAGCACGTGGAAGGTAGGTTCTTATTCTAATCATAAATGACGCTGATGAGTAGGATTTCAGCGGTAGATGGCGTCTCTTTCTGAAATTAACGGAAGAATTGCCGCGGTCCGTTTAAAGAGGCGGTCCAAATATGGCTATTTCACGTTTTGTTTTACTTTCGAGCTATGACAAAATACAATATTTCACATATCAGTATTGAAGAGGAAGCATGAACAATTTACACTCATTTTTTTTTTATTCACAAAGATCAAAAGAATGAAGTCTTGATTAATTTTTTTAAGAACTGTTTGTTATTCAATTGTTAACACAATTATATTTCGAACTGTTACATAAAGAAGGAATATAACAGCAATCGCTTGTGAAATCAGGGAAACTAGATCAATCTTTTTCTATAAAACATGAAAACTATTTAACTCTTATTCATGAGATAGAGAATCCCCTGTGATGAAAGATTAAAATTAAACAAGACTTACCATTACGTTCCATAAATAGTCATTTTAATATCCGTTTCTTTAAATCCTTAAATGGCGGACGAAATGCCATTTTTTCTTTTATCTTATAGTAATGGCGTCGTAGACAAAAAACATGCTGTTCTGATTGGCTGATAAGTAGTTCGAACACATAGTTTAACTTATTACCAAAATGTGGTTTAATTCAGCATAATTTTCAAGGTTACACAATAAAATGAAATTTTTGAAAATTAAGAAATATCATATTTTGGAAACTCTCATTATTTTACTCCATGTATTGGTTCAACGTTCAGCGGAAATTTTTTAAGTGTAGTTCAATCACATATCTTAAATTTGTATTTTATTCATATTGTTTTATTTATTGATTGATGAATATTTTAATTTTTTTATGGAATATAAACTGGAAACCAATGCTGAACTATTTATATTAATTTAAGTACAACCGCATTTACCTTACGTAATCTCCTAAACCCGAGAGACACAGAGTTTTAGAAATTATGCTTGTAAATTAACAATAAAAATTATGTAAATAGCGGTACATTTTTCAAACAAATTGCGATACAGTTTCCAGACAAATTTTGTTTGAAAGTACATTTTTGTCTCCATTCGACTTTGTAAAATTAGAAAATGTGCGATATTTCTATGTAAAAAATAAAATAAAAAATTACAGTAAAAGTTAAATTTGATCGTTTGCTGTTGCCATTCGCAAAATGACGTCAGCGTTACGCACAGACACATTTGCCTTGTATATATAAATATTAATGCAAAATCGATAGGAACGAAAATATTAAATATTTAATAGAACTTTCGGAAATGGTCACCACCTGCGTCTAATTGAACAAAACGTTCCTTAATACAGAATTACATTCGATGTCACTGTCTGATTCACAGTAAACGCTCGACTCTTCAAGCAATAGAATAAAATTTCATAAAAATCAAGTCGGTTGAAATTTTCGTAAAAATACCTTCATTATTATAACAGGGGACACAACCGAAGTTTCTCGGCTTAGATAAAAATATTTTTTAGTTGAAGATCCTAATAATTTATTTATTAGCCCCTGGTACGGTATGCTCGGTATGCTATTTCTTTCTCGCATCTTATATTCTGCCATCTCCAAAAAATAACGTTACCTTACAGTAGCCAGCCGTAAAACAAAGCAGTACGATTAAATACTCTATAGCAATATTTTAAACTTCTAAGCTTCGCACATTTTCAATTTTTATACCGTCGAATTGGAAATAAAAGTACTTTTAAATGCAATTTGTTTTAACTCTGCATCTCCATTTATTTTTGAAATATTAATTTTTTTATAGTTTTTGGAGCCATTTGCTTAATATTGGCAACGGAAGTACTCCATTTCTGTAGAAAGTAAAGAAAAAATAATTGTAAAATATTAGTTATATATTTTTGTTGCCATTTTTTTCATAAGAACCGAAAGAAAATATAATTAAAATACGGGCTATTTTTAAAAGATATAAGCATATGATTTCTGTTAAAACATTGAACTATTATAAACTATATTTAATTTTAAGTATTTATATTAATGTTACAAACAAATGAAGGTCTATGAATCATTAGACAGCTGTTTTGTTTTGGTCGAGTTTCCTTAATGACGGCATCTTTTTGCTGCATTTGTGTATCATTTCGCGATAGTGACGTCCTATGCCCACTTTACTGTAGATGTTTAATAGTGGATCGTAAATGTGGAAGTCTTAAGCGGATGCGAATGATGTCATTTTACATAAAATAAAAGTGTGTGCTGTAAGTCTTTAATTTGAAATATGTTTTGTACTATTTATATATACATTTTTTTTTCATCGGGGGCGACACTAAAGTCTGAAAAAGCAGAATTCCTGTTTTCTAGCAGTAGGGGGCTCCCCCCCTTAGGGCTCCCCCCTCGTAGGGCTCCCCCCTCGTAGGGCTCCCCCCTCGTAGGGCTCCCCCCTCGTAGGGGGCTCCGCCCCCTACGAGCTGCGCTCTTCAACCCCCGTTCAGACACCGCAGACACTTACAACACGCTAATTTGATCGGCTTTAAAAAGATTTCGGAAGATTGAATTGTAATTTGAATATGACAATTATAATTTGACCTAATTTTCTACAAACTTTTCTTTCTCTTTTTAATATTCATGAAAAAATACTTTTGTTAGAAATGAAATATCATGATCATCTTAAAATATCAAATAAATATCTCGCTCAATTTTTAAATTTAAACTGTTTTGCAATATTATTTTTTGTTCATTTTACGTAATAAGTGTAATGTGACGTAAATTCTCCTATTTAAGACTTCTAACGCATGCTAATGAATCTATTATTTTACAATATTCTTTCTCTTTTAAAATTCAATGTAAATATAATTTTTATGACGTAATTTTCAATGAGTTCCTGCTTTTATATTTTCAGTTTATAATAGTCACGTGTACAATAAATTTTTAATTTGAAGCAAACATTATTGTTTGCTCTTTTTATACAGTTGGCAACAGTTTAAATTAATACAGTTTTCTAAAATACTTAAAAAAATCTCAGGATTTGCTAAAAATTTGAATTTAAAATGGAAATTAATCCTCAAAAAATGAACCAAATAAAGAAGATAAATGCAGTCTGAACACCGAGAAATTCTCATGTATAAAATGGTCTAAGAATGATTAAATTCCTATGTATAGTTTTTGCTCCTGTAAAACTTTTTTAATGGAAGGACTTTGACCAACTTTAAAATTAAATATCTCTTAAAGTAATTCTTCAATTTGAAAACTGTCTACATCAGCGTGTTTATCAAACATTTTTCCATAACATCACCGATTTTCATATTTTTGTATGCAACAGTTTTCTTTTTAATATTATCGAAGAAAGATCATGCTTAAACATTCAAATTGGATGCCGATCTACCAGGAATATCTACGCAGATTTTCATTGGTCCATTTCCAAGTCAAAACTTTTTTTTATATATAGAAGGATTTATTATACACATGGACCATAAAAGAATGTCCCAGTTATAAATTATAATAGTATTAACTGTAAGCGTTGTAGAGTGTTGGTTCAAGGTCACAAATAAAGAGTAACTCAAACAGTTTTAGGTAAATGCATGAGCGAGAACAGCTTTGTTATTGACTCGCTTGCAGTGCCACATACGCAAAATGGTGACTCCTGAGCGTAAAGCGATTTTGCTTGGCTGAGGATTTAAAAGCAGTTAGAGTCTTGCAATTTTTTTATTTTGGGGCTTTATAAAAAGTCGTGTCTACGTTCTGCCGCTATCTAATGATTTTCTAGAGTTGAGACACAGAAGTGAAGAGGCTATTACTGCCATTACTCCGGACTTTTTAACTGAAGTGTGGGGAGAATTGGTCTTTATATTGGATGTGTGCCGTATAACTAAAGGTGCACCTATTAAACATTTGTGAGAAAAACTAGGTTCGTTTACCTTCAATTTGATGTATGATTTGTTGTAAATAGTCTAAATTAAATTGTTATAATATACCATTGAAGCTAGGGCTTTTCTATGGACATCCTGTATAATTTTTAGATTGCGAACCAAATGCCATTAAAATAATTTTTATATGAAAAGTATAAATTATGCATTTATATATTAAAATTTACATTTTTTTTCTTCTAAAAACGGCAATAATTTACTATTAGACACATGCCAGGAGTCATTATACCACAGCTGACAACTCTAACGCTTTTTTTAACCACAAAAAATATTATTTAACCCTCCGTCTACCAGACGGGTCCAATGGGCCCGATGGGTACATTCGAAATATTTATTCTAACCAGAAATTTCTTTAAAATAAACTAAATATCTAAACCAGACAATAATGAGTTAAGTAAATAAGTTCAATAGTTTTAAATAAGAATTCTGATGTGTAATATTTTTATAAAACTTGAGTAAAATTTTCGGTAGTTCTAGGGTTAACTTTACCTTTTTAATCGCCGCAAACTGCCGATTAAATAAGGCAAAATTTTCTGGTTAATTTTTGTGGTACTATAAAGCGTAATAGTTTGCAGCTGTGTTATATCAAAGATTTCACTATCTACATAAAAAAAAACTTTAATTCTGATTATTTCAGTGTGTAAGCGCTTAGTTTGATCACACATATGTTAAACTTGTGTTTTATTATATATACACATATATGAGTGTAAATTTTCATTTTGTTATGGAGTATTAGCCCGCAACAAATGTTAAATTATTTGCATTGTTTTTTGTGAGAACGTGTTAATCTTTTAAAATCAGTTGAATTAACAAAATGCGTGCTTGAAAATTATTTTAAAAATCCTAAAATTTTAGTAATTTGAGCTACAGTTTTCAAACAAATAGCTTTTGAAAGTACACTTTTTTTTTCAATTCAATAGTATAAAAATTGAATATTGAAGCTAATAATTTAGCAGTGAAAATGTAATTCATTGTTCAGGTCTTTGCCACACTGTATATGACGTTAACGTTACTCACGAGCATGTTTTCTTTAACACCTTGAGGGGAGGTGAGATATATCCCACCTAAGATTAATGAAGATTTGCACCAGAAAAATATTTTTAAATTTTACTTTTCTAACTTTTGTGGAAAAAGTCGTAAAATTGCTTTTCCTTATTTTGCAATAAAATTTTTCGAAGATTCCGGTGTGAATTTGACACAGTGACTTGCCCCTGAAAGGGATAAAACATAGATTTATGAAAGAAAATCTGATTAGACATATAGTAAGATATACTGTATTTTTTAATTCAATGAATGGATTGTGACACCGGTTTGTTATACAAAGATGATTTATCTTACGTGTGCTACTAGCCCTAAACCTTCGTAACACCAATTTTTAGTCACAATATATAAAAAACATTCATTATTTAACTCATATCTCTTAATTATTCCATAGTCGGATCCAAAACAAAACAAGTTTTCAACAGAAATTTTTATTTTAACAAAAATTTCAAAATGAAATCTAACATGTACTTTATTGGAAGAGAGCATCCTTCCTTATATATATTTTATGGTTAAAAATATGTTTTGTCTTGGATCAGATACCGGAATAATTAGCAGATGTTGGCATCAATGTTTAAGTATGTGCGGTAAAAATTGTAGAATAAATTTAGATATTTTCTTTAAAACTATGGAGCTATGAAGATTAAAGGAGTCGACATAAATGACGGCATTTGATTTCGTTGCTAACCTCTCCCCCCTTCCGCGTCGCCATATTTAGCCGTGTCTTATACTGGAGACCGCTAATTGGACTGATATCGGTCAAAGTCAAATATGGCGGATGCAGGAGAGGGTGAAAGAACTCGTTTTCGGTCACAACATCCCTTTTCCACAGATGAAGATTGTTATGTCTACTCCTTTCCCATTCATAGCTTCATGTTTAAAACCCACTAAGTGACTGAGGGACTAATTTTAATTTTATTAATTTTTTAAGCCATTTTTTAAGAAAGGGCTCATAAAACTAAAATTAGATAAGGTTTTCTTTCGCTCTTTGTTAATAAAATATCTTTATACATATAATAGGGGGCTCTGCCCCCTGCAAGCTACGCTCGCCAACCCCCGTTCAGACACCGCAGAATCTAAAAATAAAAAAACATTGTAATCTGATGGGTTTTAAAAATATTAGAGACAATTAAATTATACTGAAAAAAGTTGTGCAGATCTCCCTGTAAATGGGTTTCCATTCAATTCCCTTTGATGGCAAAAATTTAAGGGCGAATCAGTTGCTGTTAAGACATCCAATTGTAGTTTTCGTTTTTGATTAAAGAGGATCAGTTAAGCATTTGAAAAGAAGCTAAAATAAAATGAATTAAGTATTCAGAGTCTTTATCTCCCGATATTTTAAAACAATCTATAACAATAACCTAAATCATGTGACTATCCTCAACAGTTTCCGGCGGAACACTTCGTTTTTTATACTCTAGGTGCCATTTTGATACTTTAATGTTATCCAGGCACAGGTGATAAGTCGCCAAATATTATTTTATCCCCATCATTTCATCTATATTATAATAGTTCAAGTCATTAAATGTCATAAACAAGGTCTGATCACTTCGCTTTTCATATGAATGTTTGGCACAAATGTCATATATTGGCGCGATTTTTTTTCCAACGTCAATTTGGGGAACGCATCAATAGCATAAACAACAACATCTGGCTTACCATATCAAGCAAAATAACGATACTTTGGCGCCAGTTAAGTACCCGTCGCGTATATGACGTTGGCGTCAGAAAAAAATCGCGCCAATATGGGACCGTATATGACATGTGTGCTGAAAGAAAAAAAAGCCGGGTGCAAATCTCGCCAATATCTTTTTTGCAACTCGCCAGTTAGAATTTTTTTATTCTTCGAGTGGTAAATTAAAACATTGATTTGAAGTTGAAATTAAATGACATGGTTTGTTACATAATTTAATATTTCGCCAGATGTCATTTGGCATGACTTTTTTTTGCGAAAATTTGGCGAAAACCTCGTTTTCGAATACCAGTTACACATGTATTTTTGGTACTACTTAGCTATCCCGTCGACCAAAAATCTATCGAGGACTATAAGATTAAATGCCAATAACGGTTGGTCGAAAATGTCACATTCACTTGACTTTTAGCAAGTTACACATGTTTACGTCATCAAGTGATTTTTATTTCGACGTTTTATTTTTATATTTATTAATGTTATGCTAATTTATTTGTTCTTTCGTTATTTAAAACAAACATTTTGTCAATATCTACAATTTGGCGAGTGGTTTGGCGATTTATATAACTTGCGAAATTGGTTGACGGAATAACTACGTTGTACCGTATTTTTTAATTATTTTCTATTATTTTCAAAAGGAAATAGCAAAAAAAATAATTAATAATTATAGAGCAAAATAATTTATATAAATAAAAAAAAATAAAAGTAAATAAACGACAATAGCCATGTCAATCAAAATAATGCCATTTTTGCGCCAATTAGGTACCCCAGCGCGTATATGACATCTGTGCCTAATATTTTTCTTTTCGTTTTCTTTTTTTTTTAAAAGGAAACAATTGAAAGCCTTCAATTTAAATGTTTCATTTTTAAATGAAAGTTTTGTATTATATAAAACGAAAACGAAATACAAAAAAAGCATTGTTCTTAGCATAGATTTAAAGGAGGCCAAACTGTCACCAAATTAATTTAAAATAGTAAACTTTTCTGAATTATGAAAAAAAATATCTGTTATGATTAAAATTTGAGTTGCCATCGTTAGAAAAATGTATTTAAAATTAGAAAAAAATTAATATTTCGAAAACTAATTCGAATTTAAAAATTCTAATACCAGTTTTGAGATCTGTGGATCAATACGGATTTTTGGTGTTAATTTCATCGCAAAGTATTCCATATTTTAGGAGAAATCGCCATGAAACATAATCAGTTGTTTAATCAGTCGATTCAAAGAATCGATACACATTTCAGCCGTTTCATATATTCGTTTCATAAATTCGTTTCATTAGGATTATATATATATAGGGTAGATATTTTTTTATCGTTATGAATTCTTCAAACATAACTTAGTAGACAAATCAGGGGACCGTGGGCCTCAGAGTACTTTAGAAATGAGGTGGTCATTAAAAAGTCAGCCAGAAATGATATTCTTTCATTAGAGGTACGGAACGTTGCGAAAAATCCGCTCTCCATCTTTGACCTGAAAACAAACATTGAAAATGAGATTCAAAAACTAAGTGTTCCAACTTTGAGAAGAATGTCCTCACATTTGAGAAAACGCATACGTCTTTGTAAGGTCATTTTCAACATCTTCTGTAATGTTATTAATTTTCGCTCAGTTTTGTGTCTCAGTATTGTTTCTCTGTGAATTTAGTTCATGTTTGTATTTTGAATCATGTTTGTATTTTAGTAAACAAAGTATGTTCAAGAGTTGCGCGACTTCTCGATCACCCTGTATTCCCGAAGTTCCGGAAGGATGCCTCAAATACTTCTGTAAATATTCAACAAATATTTAAAACCGGAAGTGTCTGGGGACTTTTCGCATAAAGTTATTTATTATGTGGTCCTTTTACAATAACTTTATTTATTTGATTACAGGGATCTCGCGACCCTTCACTTGGCGAAAAATGACAATTTTCCCAATTTTTTCCTAAAATGTAATTAGACACTCTAATATATTATGGCGGAGTTATGTAAATATCCGATAAATATAAATATGTGGTGTTCTTTCTTTTATATGATTGAGAATTACCATATTTCAATTCATTTTTCTCAGTTTGAGTTTTTACAATACAAAGTGCAAACACTTCAACGTATTTTATTTAAATTACTTGAATTTTTTATTGATATTCTGTGTGTCGAGTTCTGTGTAATTAAGGATCAAAATTGCAATAATATAAATAGGTTATTTATAAAAAATAAAGATGTTGATAGGCATATGTTAGCATTCTCACATATGTCGGGATATTTCATTAATTTTTGCTTAAGCTAATTGTTTTTTTTTTTTTTTTTAGAAATAAGATCTTTACAGTTTTAGAGTACAATTATATATAAAAAAGATAAAATTATGTGGATTATTATTATTATTATTATTATTATTATTATTATAAAAGCTAGAAATTCTAATACTAATGTAAAATTATATTAAAATGTCAAAAATATATTATAAAAATATTATTATAAGAAAAGTATTTCAAATTGTACCGCATCACTATAAACCAACTTTAAAATTCTTGAAATGTTTTTATTAATTTTTGTAGGTATTACAATAGACATTTGACTTTCATTTTATTGTTTGCATGAAAAACTTAGAGAGTTATCATTATTATCATTAACTGATTTAAAAGCAACTGTTTTGGCCAAAAAAATAAATGCTGTCAAATAATTGATATATTTTTCGCCCCATCCATTATTTCTGTTCTTGATTCATGTTTAGGAATGTTTTTTTTTCTTTAAATTATGTCCTAAACTCTAATCAGAAGGGCCGAATTTCAACAAATTCAGAGATCGTAATGCGTTAAGAAGAAATGGCAGTTAATAAGAAAAGTGATGAAAAATTTATCAGTCTTCTATAAAAGATGAACTATTCTTTTTTATTCGTATCGATGTTTTAATCAATTTATACTTCACAAAAATATTTATTGCTTTCGTACCACACATAACAGGCTGAATAAACTGTCTTCTTTAGATTTATCTGATTTAAAGATAAAATATATTGTTTGGAGATATTTTATCCAGACATATAGTTTTAATAAATAAATAACATTTATTTTATGGTTATGCTTCTTTTTTTATTTGCATACTGGATATCTGATATTTATTAGTAATTACCGACCGAAGGTTTGAATTCGGTCGTAAATCTAAGCTTTGGCGAATATTCGATTTCAGTAAAATAAATAAATAAACAAACAGTCAAACAATCGGCTTTTAGCAAACTGCAGTCGTCTCTCATATGCATGTCTCTATATAAAGAACCCTTGTCTTGCGCGCCCATAGCAACATTATATGTTTTTCATTCATGCTATCATTGTTTCTTTATTCGAAATGCATTAGATTAAAAAACGACCAGTAATAACAATAATTCTTTGTAATACTAAAGAGTAAAAAAAGATACGTATGACTGAAATATAGTGACGGAAATTCTACTGAACCTGAAAGCCAAAAAAATCTAAAAATTCTCAATTTTCCTAAATGTGCATTTCTATTGATATATATATATATATTTTTTTTAGCCCCCAGTACGGTATGCTATTTCTTTCTCCCAGCTTATTTTGTGTCCAAAAAATAACGTTACCTTACGGAAGCCAGCAATAAACAAAGCAGACGTATCATTGTACAATTAAATACTCTATAGCACTTTTTAAAATTTCTAAGCATCGCACACTTTCAATTCTTATACCGTCGTATTGGAAAAAAAAGTACTTTTAAATGCAATTTGTTTGAAAACTGTATCTCCATTGATTTTTGAAATATTAATTTTTTTGTAGTTTTTAGCACCATTTGTTTCGTTTTGGCAACTCAAGTGCTCCATTTATGTAGAAAGTAAAGGGAAAATAGTTGAAAAATAGCAATTATATCTTTTGTTGCCATTTTCTCATAACAACCGAAACAAAATGTAATGAAAATACGTGCTATTTTGAAAAAAAATATATAAACGAATAATTTCTGTTAAAACATGGAGCTATTATAAACTATATTTAGTTTTAAGTTATCTATATTAATGTTACAAACAAATGAAGGCCTGTGAATCATTAGATAGCCTTTTTGTCGAGATTCTTTAATGATGGAATCTTTTTGCTGCATTTATGTATTATTTTGCGATAGTGGCATCCTATGCATGCTTTACTGTAGATGTTTAAGAGTGGATCGTAAATGTGGAATTCTTAAGCGCATAAGAATGACGTCATTTTACATAAAATAAAAGTGTGCGTTTTAACTCTTTTGAAATATGTTTTGTACTATTTATATATGCATATATTTTTTTTTCATTGGGGGCGACACTAAATTCTGAAAAAGCAGAATTCCTGTTTTCTATTTTTTTTTTTTTTTTTTTTTTTTTTTTTTTTTGTAAAAAGAAAAAAAAATGATGCATGATAATATAGTTTATGGAAGTTTATCTATAGAGAATGTTCGGGTATTATGGAATGGTCGGAGAATATGGAATACTTCAATATCTGGCGCAAACGGTGTTGCAGCCAAGTGTAAAACTGCCATACGAATTCCTAGTATTCCCATGAGGCACTGTGTCCAGTTATGTGCGGATGTTTCCTGTTAGAGCGACACGGTGAAATAAAATCATTGTCAGTGATGTTAACCAAGTTCAGTATAAAGTTGAACAGTTGTATTTATTGCTGTGTCAGTCAGGTTTCTCTATGCTAACTCGTTGACGAGCAAAGAAAGTATGTTTTCCAAGATGGCGTATCGGATAATGTGAGATATAAGCCAGACAACTATTTTCAGGCGAGTGTAAAAATTAAAACAACTTTTAAAACAATCTGGTGATTTATAGATTATGTACTACGGTTTACTCCTTAAATAATTTTGGTTATTCTTTTAAATTGTGGTTTTTCTTGAAATTTTAATAATCATTATGACGCTATTCTATATTACCCGATTGATTACCATTACTGAAAAGTAATTTTTTTAAAGCTAAATATAAAGTCATTCGGGGTAACTTTGAATCATGGGGTGTAACTTTGCACCACCTCCTAATTTTCAATAATTCTGACTCCAAAAGACTAAATAAACTCCAGAACTGTATTGTTACTTACTACATCATCTAACTATTTTTGTGAAGTACTGTTTTCAAGTTAATTTTGAATGCTGTTTTGAAGTTGCTGTAATCCAATTAAATTTTCATAGTAAGTAACAATATACTCAACTATCACACATAGTATTATCTGAATGGTGTAAATGTGTTAATATTTTGTGATTATTTATTTATTAATGGTTAGTAAAATGTAAAATAAGAAGGCACTAACATTTTACCACATTTTCAGGGTAACGTTGAGCCGGCTCAAATCTATACTTATGTTTATAATTTACTGATTATAGGTACTACTGTCAAAAATTTCCCATATTTGCTCGTATATTTTATATAAATGCCGAAAGTGTGCATTAGATATAGCATGTAAATATTATCACAAATATGTGTAAAATACATAAAATTCATTTAAAGGCGTTATTCGGGACTGAGCTACTCGAATTTGACATTTCATACATTCGACATTTTTTATTCTTGTTTTAATAATACTAGTACTAGTATGTATTACTGTAACTATGGATATATTATTGAGTTAAAACATTGAAAATTGTTTTTCACTGCATTTTTATGTTTTATATGAACAATAAACAGTTTTTTTTTTATTTCTAAATATTCATGGTTCTCTTCTTCCCCTTTTCTTATGCATAATATTTGTTGTAATATCATAAATTATACAAATCTTGTGATGTTGAGAAACGTAAATTCCGAGTCTTTACATATCTGAAAATTTTTTGGGGGTTCAAAGTTGTCCTACTATAATACTTTTTTTTTTTTTTACAATGAATTATTCTGGATAAAATTTATCATATGGTGCAAAGTTATCTTAAACGTCTGGGTAACTTTGAACCAGGTTAAAAATTCATTTTTTATTGTTTTTTAGGGTTCCGTACTTAAAAAGTAAAAACGGAACCATTATAAGATCACTCTTGTGTCTGTCTGTCTATCTGTCACAGGCCTTTTACTCGTAAACTATGCAACGTGGAAAGTTCAAATTCGGGAAAGTAATAAAGACTATTGACCCACATATTTGCAGATTAATAAATATTCATAAATATATTTAGGAAAAATGTAGAGGGGCTAATTACGTTACATGAAAAAAAAAATATTTTCTTTGTATATCGTGTGGGGTATCGTGTGAAAGCTTTCGTAACGCTGAAATCAAAAATATATTTCATTTAATTTTAGATATATTTTCAAAGTTATGGTGGAAAATGTAGCGCAAAAATATGTCCCCCCCTCCCACCCACTAACTCCGAATCTATCGAAACTAAAATTATGAAAAAAATAGAGGTAATAGACATTAATTTAAACCTTGCAGGAAAATTATAGCGATTGCACTAGGTAATATAGTTTTTGAGAAAATCGCATTTTCCGTTACACTCAAATTTCGATTTACGTGCTTCATCAAAAACGTTGAGCAGAGCTGGAGACACCTATCGTAGCAGAAGTATAAAAGCATTGTTGATCATGAATTTCAGAAAAAATCGTCGGTAATTAGCCGAGATATTAACCCTTAAAGACACGGACGGTTTGGACATACATAATGACAGGGACGGCGTACTCTATGATCCATCGGCTTTTAAAGCCTAGATAACAAATTTTAAGGATATATTTATGTAATGCAATGCCCAGTAACAGTATAAAAGCAATAAACGTCAAATTGTTAAAAACAGACTAATTTAATGAGAATTAATCACATAAATACTATATGATTCGCGACTACTTTCCATTGAGTGGCTCTCTTAATACACCTACCATGTCTTTAAAGGTTAACTAAAAACCTACATGGAATAACAAATATACAGAACAGCTATATTTGCTATTATTTAGGTTCCATATATCTTTGAACTTTCATGGTACTTTCATTTATACTTTTCTAGTATACAGGGTGCAAAGGAAAGTCCCTTTAACCTGAAAATACTTGTGAACGGCTACAGCTATGCTACAGCTACAGCTACAGCTACAGCTACAGCTACAGCTATGCAAGTGAGGTAACGGTATAGTGAAATCACTAAGCCCGATTTAATGAAAACGACAGCAGCGCCCCTCTAGTGGCGAAATTTGGAAGATAGCCACTGCAAATCGAAAACGAAAAGAGATAGAGCACAATTTCTAATTAGAAAGTTATAGAGCATCAATTAATTAATAGAATACGACATTTTATTTACATGGATAAGATAAATCTTCGCCTGTTTACCCAAAAATGTCCGAAATCGATGCACTCCATTTTGTGTAAACGTTTGAATGGAATAGTCAGAGGTATGAAGAAATGCGCACAATTTATGCTATATATACGTACTTATCTCAATACATTTTGATAACATCACACGCACACAAAAACGACAAACTGTCTCACAGTGATAAAAAGTTAATAATTCATTATGTTCGAAAAGTTCGCCATTGCTCACGATACACGTTTGTATTCGTGAGAGTAATTCTGCATGCACATTTCTCAGCATGGAACGTCTATTTCAAGCCTCTTCAATACGAACACATAGATTTAACCCTTTCAAGGGCGGGGGCTAGACGGTCTAGCCACCTAATTTTAATTTCAAAACTGACAAATGGCACCAAGAATATTTTAATAAAATTTTGCTTTTCTAATGAAAGTGCAAATTATCGGGGTTTTGTTTTCAGAGAAATTCGTTTCAATATTCTGGTGTCAGTCAATTCATAAGTTTACGAACAGAATTCTTCTGGCTATAAAAGTGTTACTCTAAAATTTTAAATGCATTGGAAATTGAATCTTTACAGACATTACAGCACAGTACAACGTCACAATCTGCAAATGTGCACTTCTACATTTCCGGAATGTGAATACGCAAAGTAGAATCGTCGCTCATCGATTTCGGTCATTTTTGGGTATGCAGGTGACGATTTATCTTATCAGTGTGAACCAAATGTTGTTTCGTACTAATTAATTGATGCTCTAAAACTTTCTAATTGGAAAATTTCCTCTACCTCTTTTCGTTTTCAATTTGCAATGGCTATCTTCCAAATTTTGTCACTAGGGGTGCTGCTATCGTTTGCATTAGGTCGGACGTAGTCGCTTTACTGTACCGTTATCTCACTTGTATAACTGCAGCTCTCTCCGTTCGCAAGTATTTTCAGGTTAAAGGGACTTTCCTTTGCACCCTGTATACTATACAGCTATACCCAACTTTACGTTGTATAGTTTTTACAAAGTGTTAGTATTCTTTTAGCAACGGTATTTTTTTAATAATACACTTACTAATTCATATATTATTGTACGGAAACCTCAGTGCGCGAGTAATGCTCGCACTTGACTGTTTATATCATTATTATTCTTCAATTTTTGATAGTCGTACAATAATTTAGGATCATTTATTCTCTTTTATGCCCCTAGTTTCAACAATATTTTAAAAATAAGAGTGTGGCATATGAAAACAGAGAAAAAGCAGATCAAAGTTACCCTGAATGACTGTATGTATTTTATTTCTTCCGCTTTAAACGCATAAAAATGTATTGAGAAATAGTCAAAATCTGTTCTTTAGTAACTTTTAATGCATAGCTGCCAACCTTTACGCTTTCTGCCTAACCACAAAAATTTTATAGTAACTATTGTCTTGTTTAATCGTCGAAATCTTACGATTTAAGAAGGTGAAAATCTCTGTTAAATTTTAGTGGTAGCAAAAAAGCGTAAAAGTTGGCAGTTATGTTAATGTATCATCTCATTTTTTTATGTTTACTTACAAATAAAAATAAAATGGTAATTCATAATACCCGAACTTCCCCTATATTATTGCTTCATATGCATGTTGTTCATATTGATTACTTACTTGTTTACATTGATCAATGATCAGTCGCGTTTAAAAACATATCAGTTTTCATGCTTTTTCCCCCACAGTGAAATACTAGTTCTTCCGATAAATTCTGACTAATGTTACATTTCCCTGAAGATCTCACAATCATCAATCACTCTTATGACAACTATCTGGATGAATGAAAATCCGGAAAACTCGAGATGTAGGATTTAAAATATGTATAGTGGATATTACTAGATATTATATATATATATATATATCTTCTTTTCTCTTAAAGTATAGTTATATTTTTTTTATTAAAACATTATTTTTACGTTAAAATTTTTATTGAATTATATGTAAATACATTAAGTATAGAGATTTGTAAATGGGTTATTTTATGAAACGTTAATTTTTTTTTTTTGTGAGAGAGTACGTGTCAAATTACATAGGCTTATGAATGAATACTTCGAGTTCGCTTGCTTTACCTTACGAAAATATATAACTTGAAGAATGACATGTAGAGAGTATGTTCACAATTTTTTAACGATTTTGGAAAAAGAAATATATAAACAAAGATAAGACATTTATTTTCTATTGGGTTGAGCAAAAAGTTCTGGGAAATTTTTAATCTAATAGGTACCAGAATTTGTACCGTACTAGTGGTATTTCTATAACATTTCAGGAATTTCGGTTCCAAAATTCTTTCCCAAATTTCCCACAACTTTTTGCTCAACCTAGTAATATGTTTAATCCCATAGTCTTTTTATTTTATTCTATCTGTAGAAGAAGAAAGTATTGTATTCGTGAAAAAATTCGGCTTCCGGTTTTCGATGGATTTATACGTTTTACAATGTCCTGAACATGATTTGGTGGTTTTTAGAAAATGTCTATCTGTCACTCTGTGAGTCTGTATGTGACAAAACTTTTGTGGGCGCTCTACCTCAAGAACTAATGCACGGAGTTTCACAAAACTTTAGATTCAGTTAGACCTTGATAGAAACTGGGGCTGATTACTTTTTAGTGTAAATCGCCCAAAAGGTGCGGCTGCCATGCTTCATTTTGCACGATTTACTCAATAGCTATATCTCAAGAACTACTGCGCGGATTTTCATAAAACTTCAGATTCAGTTAGTCCATGATATAATTTGATGTTGATTACTTTTTGGTGTAAATCACCCAACAGGTGGCGCTGACATGCTGCATTTTTCAAGAGTTCCGCAATTGTTGCATCTCAAGAACTAATGCATGATTTTTCATGAAGCTTCAAATTCAGTTACTTCCTGGTATAAATTGGTGCTAATTAGTTTTTGGTGTAAATCGCCCAACAGGTGGCACTGCTATGCAGATTTTTTTACAATTTCCGCAATAGCTCTATCGCAAAAACTGATACACAGATTTTCCTCAAACTTCAGATTCAGTTAGAAGTTGACATAAGTTGTTGATGATCTGATTTTAGTGTAAATCATCTAATCGTTGGCGCTTCAGGAAGCATTAACATGTATGAGATAGAAAAAGTTTTGGGATTGCCACACCCGACTAAATTTTTAAATGTCATATTACGTCTTGATTTCTAAGATAAAAGAGTTTTTCTTAAATCATCAAGGTTCGTTTTGTTCAACTTCCCGTCCACGATCTTCAAGTGTCCATTCAATGTTTTGATACACCGCGTATAAAGAGCTTGTTTTACAAGTCCAAATGCCTAGTAATTTATAGAAGAAACGTCTAGGAACTTGAGTGATATCTATTTAAGTGGAATAGCCTCAATTCCGCTTTCTTTACTCATTTTTAGTTAGATTTTGTAAGAAATACTACCTATTTCTAAAAGTATAGCAGTAGATTTAGAGCAGGGGTGTCAAACTGTGACCCGCCAAATACCACTAAAATTTTAAAGAAATTGTCTACAAGTTGAATCGCAGAAATTCGACGATTAGATAAGGCAAAGATAACTATAAAATTTTAGTGGTATCTAGCGGGCCACAGTTTGACACCCCTGATTTAGAGGTATGACTAGTAGATTTATACTGATGGAACTTAGCACAATGAGAATTGTTTGCGTAAAGTGATGGATTACTGAAATAGTAAAGATTGCTGCTTCTACAAAATGTAACTGCACACCAAATTTTAGCTGATCTCAAAATGGTCACATGAGCGAGCAGCTTTATACAAGGGTATTGTATAAAATATAGTATAGTATTGACATAAAAACTAAAGGACAATTTTTCTCCCTGACAGAAGAAATATAAAACTATTTGTAATGTACAAAAAAAAATCTTTATTTTATACTTTAGAATGTACATTTTTATTTTTTATAGTAAAATTTCTAAAAAAAGTTTGTCATTGCACTTAAATATGTTCATGAAGATCAGGGCATGAAGTGGGGGAATAGAGACAGAAGTGACAATTTAAATATTTAAACTATCATTGGAGTAGATTTTACTGTTATTTTCTTGTAACTTCTTTTAGAATTTTAAATAAGCATCACAGAATATATTTTCTGCTAACAAAAATTATATGAATGATAAAATGTTGCATTTAAACTCCAAAGGGACACAAATTACCCACTTATTAGAGAATCGTCCATGTATAGCTTAAGTATACAGAAATGAAATTCATGATGTTTTACTTATTTTTATGGGGTGGCAAAATCTATGAGGACAACAGAAGCCAAGGGGTACAAGTGACAAAATTTCCATATGGAGTAAATTGAGTTCAAAGATAATTGACGTTAAAGTTGAACATCAATAATAATTGGCTGAATTGAAATAAGAAACTGCTGCTTGTTTCACAGTGGTGTTTGAACTCTTATTTCAATAAATGTGAAAAAAGTAGAGTGCAATTTTTTTTAAATTTATAATTAATGAATATTAACCATTATTCGGCAAAAGTGGTTGATCTTTAAAACAAAACACATAATTAGAAAATCACTTATATTTCTTTACCTGAAAAGAACAAAGCATATTAGATCGTCTGTGCACTTGCTGCAATTTTTCCAATTTTGTCACTTATGCTCCTTGGCTTCTGGGGTCCTTATAAATTAAAAATTATACATGTGTTTCAGATTAAAACAAAACTGAATTACTTATAATGAGTAGAAGGACTTTTTTAACTGGATAAATCCTATTAAAGAGGGAGGTATCACAGTTAAGGTTTGTTCCAACAGAGCGAAATATGTCCACACCAGGCCTCGAACATGGATACCTTGGATTATCGTGCCAATGCTCTTCCTATTGAGCTATCTGGACGGTAACTGGCTGACATAATTCACTTTTATTTGTTGGATATATTTGCGAACTGTAGGGCTAGTTTTATTCACCTGAGCTATAACATAATGGAAGCTATAACTGATCTATAACATGCATTTACATGATGAAAGTCTGTGAATAAAAATTAATTATGGCAGCAATGTACCGTCTGAGTAGCTCAATAGGTAAAGCATTGACACGACAAGCCAAGGTATCCAGGTTCGAGCCCTGGTCTGGACAATTTTTGCCCTTTTTGAATAAACCTCCACTCTGATACTCCAACCCGGAATACGAATTCTTTACTCTTTAAATTTTAATGAAGAAAAGAAACCGCAGTAATTTATAACCAATAAACATATCAGCTTCTTATTTTGGACTTTTAAAGCTATACTTTTTAAAAATATGTAATCAAATTTTAAATTTAAAAAAAAGAAAAAAAAAGAAAGCAAACGTGAATACAGTTTAAAGTACCAAGTAACATAAAAATGTTATACTAAATCAGTTAATACTTATTCCAAAACGGCAATAATTATACATTAATTTTAAATATAAGTTTGATATCCATTGTGTTATACCGATGTAGAAGTCGGCAGTGAAAAAAATTCGAGTTCAGACTCCGTGGAATAGTGAAAATGCAGGCAGTTAAGGCTTTTATAAAGCTTTCAAAATAACTACTTGTTTGTAAATTAAATTAAATATTTCACTGAATGTATATAATTAAATAATTTATAAAAATCTTGATGATTAGTTAAAAAAATTATACATAAAATTTTTAACGTTTAGTGAATTATCAGTTATAGTAAACACCAAAGTATTAAGCAAAAGTACTTATGATGATTAATTTTATAAAGAAGCTTAGCGTTGAAAGTTTTTATCTTGGGAATTAATTACTGCTGATCTCCTGCATTCATGCATTTATTAAACGAACATCAAGCCACTTGCGATTTCGATGTTTATCAATTATACATTAAAATATACTATTATAAATTAAATTTTGAATGTTTGGAATAAAAATTATTAAATATGTTGTTATATTAAAATTTATTAAGTATAGCTGAGAATATGTGAAATATTGCTAACACATACACGTTCTTTTATATTTCATATATCTATAAAGTCATGATATTCAGAACTACATTTTGTAGTGTAAAGCATTCCTTATGAATAAAGATTGAATATATATGTTGTATTACAGCAATCATTCTTTATCCTGTCGACTAAATGTTGCATTAATAGCAACATTGGATTATTTCTATAGTTGAAAATGAAGTTACTGGCTGTCTCGATAGCAGTAGTGAATCACATCCAGCAGTAATAGCGTAATATAAGTTGTCAGAACAGGTAATTCGAACCCGTTGTATTAGTATAACGAAGACTGGAAGCTGTAGCAGTGGACGACTGAAGGCTATGGAATACATTTTTCCGTGAAAGTTTCCCAGAATAATTGAGACAAAACGTAATATCAGCTCAGCAGTTTATTAAAACATCTTTCAGCGGCGCAGTTTCCACCAAGAATATTAGCCATCTCTCCATAGTAGTAATTAGGGTTAAACAAATTTGTAGATGGACGGTGACCAGGGAGTGGTATGAAAAATAAAAATATGACTCAAATCTGCTGAAACACAGCGAGCATCGGATTTTGATCGTCAAGTGTAGGAAATACAAATATGACGTAGATAGCGCTCTCAACCAATGAATAATTAAGAAAACCACGCCATGGAAAGATTGCGAACAGAGAGAGCGAATGCATTTGAAGGGAAAATGGATAAGCTCCGAAATGCGCGGGAAGTAAAATTCGGAAGAGAAAATAAAATGGTTGTTAAAAGAACATTCTAGAAAGAAAAACGAGCGGAAATGGAACATTTAATTTAAGAGTACTAAAAGCGTAATATTTAAGAAATTTAGATAAGTGAGACTTTAAATTAAAGGGAATTTAACAGAGTTAACGATAGAGATTATTTAAGAATAAGGATTTAGTGAATATAAAGTAGTAATTTAGAATAAGATTAGGGAATCGCGGAATTAGATCTAATAATGTAACAAAATCCCTCCCCTCAAAAAATGAATGAACTAGTGTGTCTCGATGACCCGCGAGTTCATTGAGAGAAAGCAGGTACTCGTTTTACAATTTTTGTTTCTTTGTTTTACAATCATCTTTAAAATGATACCGTCACTTGGTCACCATATTGCGTTGCTCAAAGCTTTAATTTCATTTTGAAAGAGAAAAAAAATATTATAATTAAAAATTTAAAAATATATATATAATTAAAATTTAAAAAGATCGCGTCTAAGTGGAAACTGCTGTAATAAGTACATATCCAATAATAAGAACAATTCTAATAATATTTGGTTAATATTCAAAATTAACATAAGTTTTGCTTTCTGTGAATTAATATATTAATATAAGCTCTTTAGTTACCAACAGTGACATATCATTTTTCAAAACCATCTCTTTTTATCAATGTGACCATATTTATTCAGTATCTTCACTAAATTCTATGTCCTCTAGTGATTTTTAGTCCGTACTGAAATATGGATATGTAAAGTTCATAAGAGTTTTTATGGTTTCTTAGATCTTATATCACAGACTATGTTGCACTAATAATTCTAATAATATTAAATACTAATAACAATAATAAATAAAGAAATAATCTAAGAATAACCTTTTATAATAATAATATATCAAATAAATTATAAAACAATAGTAAATAGTTATTTTGTCAACAATAATGTAAATATAGAACTGTACAATCTTTGATAGTTTGGTACCATGGTCTTTTCATCATTTACAGATCTGTATTTTCTCACTATAATAACAGTATCAATCACAAAAACTGTTAAATCCTACGTAATTTTATTTCTCGTATTATTTTTAATCTTAGATAAGTTTTCGAAAAAAGTAATGATTTGTGACCAGAAATGAAGACATTATCAGTTGCATTGGCCTCATAGTCCTTTCAAGGGTTAAATCATCATCACTGTTTCAGCAACTTATATCTTTTATTTTAGCGTAGTTATCATAAACAATTATTATATAAATCTCTATATAATTAATTCATAAACATTCTTAATAATATTTCTAGTTACTATATTTCCATCAATATAGTGTATTTAATCTTTTTATATAATAATAACATGTTAATCCTGTATCACTTAATAAATTCATATCTATAAATATCTCGTAATATCATGCATTCGTATGTGAGTCGTTAAATATAATTCCCGTTTATCTGACGCATAGGAATTACATGTACACTTAAATAAAGAAAATTAAAAAAAATCATAAATAAAAAAAAAATGGAAAATGGAAGGAGAGTGGAAGTAGTATCAGATTTTAAAGGGTTAACATTAAAAGCACAACTATTCTCCCAGTTAAATGCATTAAGTATTCCTTGATTCATACAAATTCTACAAGGTCTAGATGGATAATTTCTTTGCAAATGATTGCTCTGCATTCCATGATTCGAAAATCTAGAACCATGTGCATTGGAATTAGAATTAAAGTTAGTATTAGAGTGGTTGAAATTTGGTGTGCGAACCCAATTTCTGGGAGCATCATATCGTGGTTGACAAGGTCGAGCATGTTGCTGAAAGTTCTGCCATTGGGTTGTAAAGATCTAGCATTCTGCTGAAAAGATCGATCATTTGAAACGGTATTTCTTGTAGCATTTGGATTAGAGGTAGGAGTGACTACGAGTTGTCTGACTAATTTATACCAATCTGTGGCATTATTTGGGGAACTTACAATCAAAACATTCTGATACTGTGGTGTTAAGCAATCAATAAGACCCTGTACTATGATTGTCTCACATAATTTTAGTTTTCTTCCAATCTCTACTTTTTTATGGAAATAATCTTCCAAATCCTTTAGATCGTTTAATTTAAGCGAAGAAAAATCAGAAAATCTAGGAACTTCAATTTTGATAAATTTTTCTACTAAAATCTCTGAAATTTGAGCATAACTGTCACAATTTTGGCACTCATTGATATAAATTTTCAAGGCCTCTCCCTTTAAATATTTTGGAATATTTTCAAATTTCAAAGTATCATTTTGTTTACTGCAAGAATTATCAAAATATGTTAACCATTGTTGAACGTCCATTCCAAAATCGGGATAAAAAGATACAGTATTAATTTCAGTCATTTTACTTTTTTGTTTCCACGTAATAAAACTAGAATATCGAACTTTGAGATATACGATCTGGAGATATACGAACTTCAGATCGTAAAAGCATTACAAAATATCCTTTAAAATATCTATCATATTGCTTAACAGAAGTATAAAAATAATAATAATAAAAATCTCATAATAAATAATAATTTAACACAACATAAATAAAATCTCAAAATATGAAAATATTCTATCACTTAAATACTCGTAATCTTTTGTAAATATGCATAAATGAACATAGATGGTTCCGATTACGTGAGTTAAGTTAAACACTTGTCGCTGCTCATATGCTTTGGCAGTAAAAATAAACACAACTTACTTCGAATTAATAACCAAATCAAAAGGTTGATGCAATAACAAAGAATAAACATAAATTTTTTCGACACAAAACAGAGATCATTTTTTTAAATGACTTACGTAATGGTGTCTTTATTTGGGCAGTAACAACATTTTTTTGTTGTTGTTGTTCTTTTTTTAATGATGTTAGAGGATTATCTAAACTTTGTTTCTTTCTGGTAACCGTCTTTGGGTGAAGTGAGACTTTTTGGACATTTTTGTTGACATTCGATGTTGTTTCGAATTCTTGCTGGCTATATGTTAAGTATGGCGTTCATGCTTTGAAATCCACAAATGTGGCTACATGTTTGGAGTGGCGTACAAGTCGTAAATCCTGTCGGCTAAAAATGTTATTTTGTAAAATTACAGCACTCATTCTTTATCCTGTCTAGTAAATGTTGCATTAATAGCAACATTGGATTATTTCTATAGTTGAAAATGAAGTTATTGGCTGTCTCGATAGCAATAGTGAATCACACCAACAGTAATAGCGTAATATAAGTTGTCAGAACAGGTAATTCGATTCTGTTGTATTAGTATACCGAAGATTGGATGATGATTGGAAGCTGTAGCATACGACGAGTGAAGGCTATGGAATACATTTTTCCGTGAATATTTCCCCAGAATAATTGAGACAAAACGTAATATCAGCTCAGCAATTTATTAAAATATCTTTCGGCGGCGCAGTTTCCACCTAGAATATTAGCCATCTCTCCATAGTAGTAATTAAGGCTAAACAAAGTTGAAGATGAACGGTGACCAGGAAGTCGTATGAAAAATAGAAATACGACTCAAATCTGCTGAAACAGAGCGAGCATCGACTTTTTGATCGTCAAGTGTAGGAATACAAATATGACGTAGATCGCGCTCTCAACCAATGAATAATTAAGAAAACCACGCCATGAAAGGAGTGCGGACTGAGCGAGTGGATGCATTTTATGGGAAAATGGATAACCTCGGAAATGCGCGGGAAGTAAAATTTGGAAGAGAAAATAAAATGGTTGTTAAAAGAACATTCTAGAAAGAAAAAAGCGAGGAAATGAAACATTTAATTTAAGAATACTAAAAGCGTAATATTTAAGAAATTTAGATAAGTGAGACATTAAATTAAAGGTAATTTAATAGAGTTAACGATAGACATTATTTAAGAATAAGGATTTAGTGAATATAAAGTAGTAATTTAGAATAAGATAAGGAAATCACGGAATTAGATCTAATAATGTAACACACAGACACATACACACATACACACACACACACACACACACACACACACACACATATATATATATATATATATACATATGAAATTAAGATGTTTTATAATAAAATAAAAAATTTCGAAATTTTAAGAAAGAAAAAAAATGTAATCCAGAGTTGTTAAGTGTCCGGCTTTTTTCACACCACTATTATCTTATAAAATCTATTGATCATATACAGGGTGTCCGAAAAGTCTGGAAACGGTCGAATAACTCGAGAAGTGCAAAGCAGATTGAAAGACGAAAATATACCTGTTAAATGTTTTTAAAAAAGCTACTCAGTCATACCAAATTTGATCCCCGCAGCAGACACGACGGGGGTCAGAGGGGGTCCAACTTTGAAATCTTGAATGATAACCCCTACTTTTTATTGCAGATTCGTATTCTACGGACAAAAATACGTAACTTTTGTATTTAACATATTTTTCTAATCCTCGTTGATCACGGTGTAATTGAGCAAATTAGACAGATACATATTTTGGTTTTCCCAACCAGGTTTTGACATTTCGAAATCTGATTGGCCAGAACTTTTAACGTTAAAGTTGCTGACATTTGCGGCAATAGTGTTTCTCAAAAACCATCAGTGGAGATTGTTTTCATGGCGCTTTATATGCTTTTTCCATAAAAACTAATAGAAATATATTAAATTAGTTTTCTATTTGCATGACTTTTTATCAAGTCGATCATTTTAACCCCTTAACGCTCGAATTAAATTACGGTTGAATAATTCAAATTGCTTATTGGCACCACTTTTATGAAAAAGAAATATTCACCTTATTTAATGGCAGTAAAAACGATACCAAAATATACCCAATTTCACTATTTTATAAAACTGGTGGGATTCAAACAATTTGAGTAAAAGGCACAGCCCGAGAATATGACGGGGGCGAGAATTAAGGGGTTAAAATAATAAACTGCGTATTTTGATATTTTAACGAGTAAATAAGCACCTCCCCTCCCGAACAAAAAAATGATGGTATTCATTATTTGGGGGCGGAGTATGTTGATATTCTGTGTTTCGATGTCTTCTGCTGTCAAAAAAATCACTTAATTCGGGGCCGGATGGAAGTGTATAATTTTTTTTTTCAATTATTACTATAGAATAACATAAAGGAGAAATAAAAAACATATAAAAAATTTTTGTGCTGGCTGATCAAAGGATGGGAAGTTGCGTAAATTTCAGGAGGAGGGGGTGGGATTATATGTTTTGATGATTGATTAGTTACTGCAACTACTGACTAGCAAGCAGGTCAGAAAATATTAAAAAATTCTAATAAATGTAATACTTTTTTGTAAATAATTTTTTTTTCCTTTTTAATATTTTTTTCCTAATTTTTAATTTATTATTGGGTTGTTCGGGAAGTCGTGTCCGTTTAGGAAAATCAATTCGCACCGGAAAATCCTGCCCGGTAATTATTAGACATTAGATATAGGAATCAACGTCTAATTATTACATGATAGAATTTTCCGGTACGAATTGATTTTTCGAAACGGACACGAATTTCCGAACGACCCAATAATTTTAAACAATTGAAAATTTTCTATCTTTTAAACTTTTGAATTTAAAATATAATTTAACTCTTTAAGCACTGTTGATTATTTCCTGGGGTAGAAGACGTTTTAATTTTCAGGCGGAAAGGATAATGTAGAAAAGTGTTTAATTATTTATTAATTATTACAATAATATAACAAATGTGAAACATATATATAAACAAAAACGTTATTTGCAGAACAAATTAAAAACGAATCAGATTTTTCCGACATTTTTTAAGCCCGAGAAGGGACATTTATTCATATATTTTATTCAGTTACTTCGATATTTAATGTTAAAGTTTTGTAACAAATAATTTAGAGCTTTTGCGAACAGTGTCCTTAAAAAAGGACTCGTAATTTTTATTTTACTGGCATCCAGAATATTTAATTAAAATTTTCCATTTATAATGTACTTGAAAATAAGAAAGTTTGCATTTTCCAATAAACTCGTTTATAAATTCTGATGTCAGTGTATCATTTCATCAGTTTATAAACAGAATTACTCCGCGCCGGTAAGGGTTAAACCAAACGAATATTAAAAAAAATAAAAACAAAATTTAAGCAATATGATAATTTCAATACCCTAAAAATCCCTAAAATTTCCCTTCAAATTAAATCGAAATAAATCTTAGACTTTTAAAAATGTTTTTTTGTATTTTACACGTGCCTTATGATTTTGTACACACTCATCATAAGCATAATACAAAATCTGCAATACAAATATTTGCAACTTAAAAAGGAAAAAAGTTTAAAATTTATTTAGATTTCCTTTTAACAGAATCTAAGTTTTTAATGGGTTTTATGTATTATATTGTTTGATTTTTTTTAAATTGTTCAATTGGTTTAACTTATTTGTTATAAAAATTTAAGAACGTAGAACTAACTGAATGAAATATATTAATAAATGCCCCTTCTAGGGCTTAAAAAATGAAGAAAATAAACTGATCTGTTTTTAAATTTTTCTGCCAATTATGTTTTAGATTATACTTTTGTCACATAAGATATTTTATTGTAATAATAAACAAACAATTTTCTACATTATCCTTCTGTTATGAAAATTAACACGTCGTCTACCCCAGCAAATAATCATTACACTTTAACCCTTTCGAGACCGCATCGCGTACAAAAATTTTATTTGGAATACACCGTGTTTTTTCAACTGTCCCCTTTACTTCTGAAATACCAAAAAATCATTTAATTAAATAATTAAATAATTGTATTCATTTATTAATGGTGCCCAAAACAAATTCCACATGCACCTTTTGACGATGAATATATGTGCCTCACAAATCCCAACAGAGTTAAAGAGTTAAATTATTTTTAAAATTAAAAATTTTCAAATATCAAATTTTTTCTATTGTTTAAATTTATGAAAAAAAATGTGGAACAGATGTCATAAGTTCCCACGGCCGCCATCTTGGAATTCTTCTTGGCGTGAAAACCCTTTTTCCGCCAAGTAGTAAATGTGGCCAAGCACCGGTTTATACGCATGTTTGGCTTAACGAAAATAAAATGTAAATAATTAACAAAATTCGCTAAAGTGGCAATCAGTAATCGCTGTATGAGCGCTTCGCGCACATTTACCGAAAAAAAAAACATCGCCGAGTTCTGCATTTCTCGCGGTATAGCATTCTCAAAATTCAGCAGTTCTCGTTTTGTAGCAATCTCAAAATGTAAAAAAAACTCTTAAAGCAGCAAAATATACATAAAAAACGAAACTCGCTAAAGTGGCAATCAGCAATAGTTGTAACAGCGCTTCGCGCACATTTACCGAAAAAAAAACATAGCCGAATTCCGCATTTCTCGCGGTATAGCATTCTCAAAATTCAGCAGTTCTCGTTTTGCAGCAATCTCAAAATGTAAAAAATTCTTAAAGCAGCAAAATATACATAAATACGAAACTCCCTAAAGTGGCAATCAGCAATAGTTGTATGAGCGCTTCGCGCACATTTACCGAAAAAAAACATCGCCGAATTCAGCATTTCTCGCGGTATAGCATTCTCAAAATTCAGCAGTTCTCGTTTTGTAGCAATCTCAAAATGTAAAAAACTCTTAAAGCAGCAAAAAACATAAAATTACCAACATACCTTAACCCCTTGGGGACGAGCGACACGTATTCGTGCCGCATGAAGCGCTCAGAATCCTTGTTTTTCCTCACCAGTAAAATTGTACTGTAAAATTTGCCTTATTTAATCAGCGCATTTTCTCGATTCAAGAAGTCACAAATTTCTGTTTTTAAAAAACGGTGACAAAAGATTAAAAATGTCGTAAAAGGTTCCCGTCCCGAAGGGGTTAACAGACATCTGCTTTCTTGAAACCTCCAGCACGAAATATCTCTCATAACATCGCCGTCATTTTCCAAAATAGGCTTAATACTCATGGAGACGCTATAAACAAACCTCCCTTTCTTGTCAAAATTTCCTTATATTTCTTAATTACTTCAGCAAGTGCGTTTAAACGGAGTACAGAAACTATAATCAATAAAATACATCCAATAAATTTAACATAAGAAGAAAAAGGCAACGATAGAACAATATATCAAAATACATCCACAACATTCTAAGCTTCTCAGAGGTTGCCAGAACACGACACGTCACAACACACACGTCCCACGGGGTTTACATATCGAGTTTGTCATATCCGTAAACACCGCGAACACGCCAACAAAAAATCGCCAAACAATTCAAAACAACAATGGCTGAGGGAAGGTACGGCATCTACGCCAAAAAGGTTAAATTGAAAAAATATATTAATTTACAAAAAATTATTACATTTTTTAGAATTATGGTAATTTTTTTTGCCCTACTTGTTATTTTCTGGTTGCAGTAACTAATCAATGATCTAAATCTCCAATCGGACCATCACCTGAATTTTACACTACTTCCCCATTCTTTGCTCCGCCCGCACACACACAAAAAAACATATGTACATCTTTTTACTTTGTCCTATATGTTACTCTATAGTAATAGTAAAAAAATCCCATACACCCACCTCCTGACCACGAATTAGAGTATAAAAGAAAATAAAAGCAGCAGAAGCCATCGAAATACCGAATATCCACGGCTACCTCTACCAAATAACGAAGATTATCTTTTTTTTTCTGTTCGGAAGAGGAGGGGCATGTTTACACATTAAAATATTAAAATAAAAACCGCAGGTTAATTAATTAGAATGGACTGAATGGATAAAATAAAAACACAAATAGAAATCTAATTCAATATATTTCTGTTAATTTGCATGCCAAAAGCATATAAAGCACTTTTGCCATCGAAACAACCTCCATTGATAGTTTTCGACAAACACAATTCCAGCTAAGGCGACCCACTTTGGCAACGAAAGCTTTGGCCCATCACATTTCTTGATTGGAAAACATGGTTGAGAAAATAAAATATGTATCTGACACAGTTTGCTGGATTACACCGTCATCTACAAAGATTCGAAAAAAAAATGTTAAAAGCAAAAGTTGCGCATTTTCCCCCATAGAATCCGAATCTGAAATAAAAAATGGGGATTATCATTTACAATTTCAAAGTTGGAACGCCTCTGGCCCCCAGGTGGTCGGGATGGTGTGTCAACTTTCGTATCAAGGAATAGCTTTTAAAAAAATATTTAACACGTATTTTTTGGTTTTTCAATCTTATATGAATTTCTTGAGTTATTCGACCGTTTCCAAACTATTCGGACACCCTGTATTTTGTCACATTTGATATTTTATTGTAATAATTTATAAATAATTAAACAATTTTCTACATCGTCCTTCCCCTATGAAAATTAAAGCGTCGTCTTTCCCAGAAATAATCAAGAAAGCTTAAAAAGTTTAATTAATTTTTAAATGAAAAAGGTTAAAAGATCAAAATTTTTCAATTGTTTAAAATTATCAATTTTAAAATTATGAAAAAAATGTTAAATTGAAAACTATTTTAAATTGCAATAAATTATTACGTTTATAAGAATTATTGAAAGAGTTTCTGCTCAACTTGATATTTTGGAGTTACAGTAACTAATCAATCATCAAAATATATAACTCCACCCCCACTGAAATTTACGCTACTTCCCCATCGTTTGCTCAGACAGCATAAAAAGTTTTTATATCTTTAAAGAAAATATTTTGTCCTATATTTTGTTCTATAGTAATAATTTTTAAAAAGTGTACACCAGCACCAAGCTCCTGAATTAGATGATATTTAAAAAAAAAAAAAAAAAAAAAAAAAAAAAAAAAAAAACAGCAGAAGCCATCAAAACGCAGAATATCTGCACACTCCGCCCCCAAATAATGAAGATTATCCTTTTTCTGTCCGGGAGGGAAGGTGTATATTTACACGTTAAAAAAATCAAAATATGCAGGTTATTATTTTGAAATGATTGCCTGGATAAAAAAAATATGCAAATACAGTACTAATTTAATATAATTTTTATGGAAAAAGCATATAAAGCGTCATCGAAACAACCACCACTGATGGTTTTCGAGAAACACTATTCCCGCAAAAGACGGCTACTTTGACGATGAATGTTCTGTCCAATCAGATTTCGAGATGTCAAAACCTGGTTGGGAAAACCAAAATATGTATATGTTTTATTTGCTCGATTACACCGTGATCAACGAATATTAGAAAAAAATGTTAAATACAAAAGTTACGTATTTTTGTCCGTAGAATCCGAATCTGCAATAAAAATGGGGGTTATCATTCAAGATTTCAAAGTTGGACCCCCTCTGACGCCCGGGGGGGGGGGGGGGGTCGGTTTTGTGAGGGTAAAATTTGATATAACTGAGTAGCTTTTTTAAAAATATTTAACACGTATATTTTCGTTTTCAATCTGCTTTGTATTTCTCGAGTTATTTGACCGTTTCCAGACTTTTCGGACACCCTGTATATCTATTATCTTATGTTGTAGAGAAAATTTGGCTGTTTTAAATCGTTCAAATGTTCCAATTAATTCCTGTATTAGAATACTGGTATCTAAAAAAGCCGGAATCTTGGTAGCTCTGGTAATCGTTAAATGAATCATTTCATAGTTTTTTTTATACAAATAATAATAATAATAATAATAATAATAATAATAATAATAATTTTTAACTAACTCTTCACATAAAGTTTGTCTAATGAATTTTTAAACAAAACATTTATTTTAATTTAAATGTTATTTAAACATAATTCAGCTTTTTTAAATTTATTACTTACATAAAACATTATGCAAATAAAAAAATAATATTTTATAAAGAATCGAATGAAAAAAATAATTTCAGAGATTTCTATTTATCTTTTTTTAGTAATAGCTGTCAAAAATGAAATTACCAATTTATTTTAAAATGTTCTCAAGCAATTTTGTTATGAATATCTAATTATTCTAAACGAAAAGTTTTAATTAATTATTTGTTAACGAAATTGACTGATTTCATGGCAAGGAGCCCTTAATACTTTCTTAAAAATAAAATTTATAAAAATAATATTATAAGATATAATTCTGTTATAACAACTATAGGATATGCCATCGACGCATCATTAAGAAATACAGAAAAAATTCAATTTCAGCGATTAACTTTTTCAGCTAAAGAATTAAATTAAAAACTAACAATTGTTTGATAATATTCTAAAGCAAATTTATTCTCAATACATAACATTTCTACAGAATATATTTAAATTTGGATTAAAAGTTTTGATAGAGTTTTTAGTAAGGTTCTTAATATACAGGTTTGCTAAGGATCATAGAAATTTTTTATGATTATTTTCAATTAGTAATCTTTGCCTTAAGTAACCCCTTAACGGTCGCATTGAATTATGGTTTAAAATTCAAATTGCCTATTGGCACCACTTTTTTGAAAGAGAAATATTCACCTTCTTTAAAGACAGGCAAAATGATAATATAATAAAGCCAATTACATTATTTTATAAAACTGGTGGGAATCAAACAATCTGAATAAAAGACGCAGCCCGTGAATATCACGGGAGCAAGAATTAAGGGGTTAATCTATTTAATGAGATTTCACAAGATCATAACAACAGTACATGAAAAAGCAGCAGGTTCCCTAATATTACAAAAAGAAGAAAGTTTCACATGGCTGCCAAACAATTAATGAGTTCCGCTATTTCGAGATAGTCTTCGTCAGATTAAATCACAAATATATGTAATTAAATAAAGTTAATAATCCTATTTAAAAATAGTAGCACTCAAAAATCTTAATGTTTATCACATATTCTTTCATGTAATGTTTTGCAGTTGTTGTCGTGTTAAAAATTTTTTTCGTTTTTTTGCCAAAGCCTTGAGGGAGGATAGACTTCTAAAGTGTCCCCATAATTTTATCAAAGGGAGAAAAGAGAAATCTATTCTGGCTAAGTTACTTAGAGACTAACAGTTTAAATAGCGCAGCTTCAACACCTATACAGGATTTAACGTGCATAATAGAGCATAAGCGTACACGGCAACATGTGACTGCGCTGATCCTTCTATCAACCTGTCATCAACGGGAGAGGTCAGGAATCTATTCTGGCTAAGTGACTTAGAGACTAACAGTTTAAATAGCGCAGTTTCAACATCTATACAGGGCTTAACGTGCATCAGAGACCATTAGCGTACACGGCAACATGTTACTGCGCTGATCCTTCTATCAACCTGTCATCAACGGGAGAGGTCAGGAATCTATTCTGGCTAAGTTACTCGGAGACTAACAGTTTAAATAGCACAGTTTCAACATCTATACAGGATTTAACGTGCATCATAGACCATTAGCGTACACGGCAACATGTTACTGCGCTGATCCTTCTATCAACCTGTCATCAACGGAAGAGGTCAGGAATCTGTTCTAGCTAGGTTACTTGGAGTCTGACAGTTTATATCGCGCAGCTTCAGCATATATAAAGGGTGTATCGTGCACCACAGACCATTAGTGTACACGGAAACACGTGAGTGCGTCGATTCTTGAGCACGTGGTCTTTCGATTGCATATCTGATACTTTGTCAAACGGGCTATAGCGATCCTATTCTGTTGCTGTATTATGCGGGGTAGGGGCTTGTAGAGCTTTAGTTCTTAGGTAGGCCTCCTCACCTAGCAAACCTGTTGTGTATTATTTTTCACACACTCTACATTGGATATGAAACTTACGCACAGTGTCGCCAAATCTGACGGATATTTTATGCAAAAATTTTAAATCATATCAGAAGTTTTGAAAATTTATTTTTTGTTTTAAAAAATGATAGATATTCTGAGGGGGGGGGGGGAATAGAAACAAAAACTACCATTCAAAATTTCTTGTGTGATTCCATAATTTCTCAACGAATAATCTGTCAGATTTGGCAATACTGTTTAGCTTATATAATAGGGAATGTTCAAATTTATCGTGAATATTTTTCATTTATTCTAATTTCAAGATTTTCATTAATTTAAAAGTTGTGTAAATGCAATTAACCAGTATATTAAAATATGCTGTTTAAGTATTAAAATGTATGCTATTGTGTCCGCATATTAATGATTCATAAATATCTTACAAAATTAAAAATTAAAAGCAAAAATAATTGACATTCACAAGCATTGTTTTTTCTTAGTATTAACTAGCCGCCCATCGCGACCAGTTTGGTATCCCTTAAATGTATGCTAAGCATTGTATCATGTTACTTTTATTCATAATTTAATCAATCCTTCTAGTCCAGGCAATAGAGACCGTAAAGGGACTCTACATAGCAAAATTAATGGTAGTACTGGAAATCGGCTTTCTAGATGTTTTTTTTGGGTCGCTGAATCCGAATTTGTAACTTCCCACCAAAATTTCCCCCGGCAACCCCCCCAAATTTTGGTAAAAAGCCCCCCCCCCCAAAAAAAAAGGTTTTTATTAAAAAATTCCATTTTTTTATTGTTTTAGGGGAAAAGTAGCTAGAAATTCAGAAAGTAGACAAAATTTGCAACAAATTAGATATATGACATTATGACTTAGGATGAAGGGGAAGGGGGGATCTGCCTCGGAACATGCGCCACAGTGCTGAGTGGACTAAGTTGCGCAATTCCACTTAACCACTCACACGTTTACATTAGCCCTCCCATCTTCCCTCCGAACTTTCTCTATAAGGTTTACTTTAAGTTTTTTGGGTCTCTGAATCCGAATTTTTAACTTACCCCAAAAATTTTCCCCCACGAACCCCCCCCAAACAGTTGTTTTAACTTAAATTTCTTATTGTTTTAGGGGAAAAGCATTACGTAATTCAGAAACTAGACAAAATTTGCAACAAATAGGATATATGACATTATGACGTAGGATAAACGGGAAGAGAGGGGGCTGCCTCGGAAGATTCCCCGCGCACTTTTCTCAAAAACCAAATTTTTTCAAAAAATCAATTTTTTGGGGGTTGCCGGATGAAATTTTGGTGGGAAGTTACAAATTCGGATTCAGCGACCCAAAAAACATCTAGAAAGCTGATTTCCAGTACTACCATTAATTTTGCCAGATAAAATCCCCTATTGCCTGGACTTCATCATTTAGTGCACGTGGCGCCGCAGTGCATGTTCCGAGGCAGCCCTCACCCTCCCCGTTCACCCTAATTCATAATGTCATATATCCTATTTGTTGCAAATTTTGTCTAGTTTCTGAATTTCGTAATGCTTTTCCCCTAAAAGAATAAGAAATTTAAGTTAAAAACAACTATTTGGGGGGGGGGGGGTTCAGGGGGGATTTTGGGGGGAAAGTTAAAAATTCGGATTCAGCGACCCAAAAATCTTAAAGTAAATCTCATAGAGAAAGTTCGGAGGGGAGATGGGAGGGCGAATGTAAACGTGTGAGTGGTTAAGTGGAATTGCGCAACTTAGTTTACGCAGCACCGCGCGCATTTTCCGAGGCAGATCCCCCCTTCCCCTTCATCCTAAGTCATGATGTCATATATCTAATTTGTTGGAAATTTTGTCTAATTTCCAAATTTCTAGATACTTTTTCTCTAAAACAATAAGAAAATTGGTTTTTTTAATAAAAACCTTTTTTGGGGGGCTTTATACCAAAATTTGGGGAGGTTGCCGGGGGACATTTTGGTGGGAAGTTACAAATTTGGATTCAGCCACCCAAAAAACATCTAGAAAGCTGATTTTCAGTACTACCATTAATTTTGCTAGGTAAAATTCCCTATTGTCTGGACTATTCAGAAAATCGGAAGATTCTGAAAGATCAGGGGTGTCAAACTGTGGCCCGCCAAATATCTCTAAAATTTTAAAGAAATTGTCTACAAGTTGAGTCGCTTAAATTCGAAGATTAGATAAGGCAAAGATAACTATAAAATTTTAGTGGCATCCAGCGGGCCACAGTTTGACACACCTGTGATAGAGAAATCAAGAACTCTGTATTTTTATATTTGCCGGGCACAGGTCATAAATGGCCAACCATTGTTCCCGTGGCATTTTCTTCGTAAAGGCTGAAACATTTAAAATTCATGGCTTTCACTTATTTATTATTTTTCTTTTATTTTCTTTTTAAAAAATAAAAATAATTAATACCATAAACCACGACATTTAACTTGAGCATCAAAGCCTTGTTTTAATTTACCACGCGAAAAAAAATGTTAACTGGCATGTCGCTATTACATGGGATATAAACCTGTATTAATATTAACATCGAAATAAAACAAGAATGGTAATTTCCAAATGTCTCGATTTTTAAATTGAACTGTTTTCGAACACAAATATTCGCTTTACTTAATGACAGAAATTTTCAGTAAATCAAGAAGGTTAAATATTAGAACTCTGAAAGGGTAGTACTCGAAAATTGGGAGACTTGGGAAATTACTAGTTGTTAAACAAAAACAAATGAACTATTATCGAACTAAGTTTAATAGCCTTATACAGGGCGATTCAAAATTCAGGGTACAAATTTTAAAGGTTGGTACAGGACACTGTGACAATCGTGACATACAAAGTGACGCGTTGAGGTGCAAACACCGGGGGGGGGGGCAATTTAGTTCTTTTTTTATTTCAAAATTTCTCATTCATACCAGCAAATTCCTATAATAATCTTTTCTTTATTTAACTCATTAAAGCCAGTTGGCAAGAAAACTTACCAGGTAAAGCGAACAAAACTTTTAAATTTGAATACCAGTATTTTAGTTTGGAAATTTTCATATTATTTAATCTCAGATTTTGAGCTATTAAATAAATCCAAATTACAAAGTGGCAATGTGGTCAAATTACAAAGTATTACAGTGTCCTGTACCAACCATTACAATTTGTAACATGAATTTAGAATCAGCCTGTATAGTTCTATATAAACATTCATGTATAACAAATTAACACCTTGTAATAATATGTACTAATTTTAATTGCTAAAAGTTATAAATAAAACTTTACAAACAGAAAAATAGGTTTATTTGAAAGTTTACAAGATTCTACTCTAACCGAGTCATTTTCAAAACAAATTCATAAAAATATTTTATAGTGCACGGCCTATGAAACACCTTCGTTCAACTTTTCACGTACTCTTTCATATTATCCACGTTATTTATTTATTTATTTATTTATTTACTGGGATGTTTATTTTCATTTTCATAACCATTGACTAGCTGGTATCATAATTTCGGTAAGTTAAATAATGCTTCATCGCTACATATTGAACTTTTGCGTGTTAAAAATTGTGGCGTTTCCTAAACTGTGCAATTTTAGAATATTTATATTTATGTCTTTTGAAAGCGACTCGTGTAGTGTCGAAACGTGTAAACAGTCGAATAAGCATATTTTTACTGTTTTAACCCCTTGAGGGGCAAGCAAAAATGTCTCTAATATTGAATTCTCACCAGAATAATCGAAAATTTTTATTTTTAAGTAAGGAAAAGCAATTTTTCAACGATTTTCCTCCAAAGTTAAAATTATAAAATTTAATTAAAATTTTCTGGTGAGAATCTTGTTTAAATTAGGTGGGATATATTTTATCCCACCGCCCCTCAAGGGGTTAATTGACACCTTTTAACAATTAAAATTAATGTAGTAAACATTAATGTTAAAAAAAGGAAATAAATATACAGATGTTTTGCCATATGTAATTTATTCATTTCTTTTAACATTGCAGAAAGAAAGAAAAATATATAGATATTTATTTACAGGAAGCTTCAACATAATTTATTTAAAATGTTTTCCGTTTCTTATTTAAATAAGCTTTACTTCTAGTCTGGTTGGATATCTTTCAAATATTTACATACATATACGTGCCTACTTAAATAAATAAATAAAATTTGTATTCATAGTAATATAAGTATTCCTCATCTAAATACTCTAAATGCAAACATAAAATATTCCTAGTATTAAAGCATCACGCAAAACGTAAAATTTATTTATAACGGTAACGTACATTTGTAAATGCATATACACTCTAAATCGAAATGTCTTAAATTCAGACACTTAAGTGTCTGAAACGGAGTGTTCAATTTTCAGACATTTTAAAATGTCTGAATTTTTTCAGACACTTTTTGCGTCTGAATTTTAGACACTTCAAACGTCTGAATCGCAGCCATTTTTTAAAAGCATTACACGTAGCCATGTTTGACCACGTTGATCCTGGAAAAGTATATGGCCATTATTCTGCCCTACTCCCCCCCCCCCCCCCCACACACACAGCCTTATTTTAGGGGATCCAAAATATGGTATGCAATTTTCATAAAGCTGATAATCGAAATCTTTTTCGACTTTGTACTGATTATAATCAATATTTTGAATTTATAGAGTAGAATAAGATTAAAAATTAAAATATTTGTCACAATACAGTAAAACCTCTCAATAGTAGGCACCTTAGAACCGTGGAATTTGTTCGCTATTCGGAAGTGTCTGTTTTTCTGAGGTAAAAAATATAAAATATGTGCATGTTGTTAATAAAAAATGTGCTTCTTAAATAGTTGTGTCCTCTATGTAGGAGTGTCCGTTATGGAGATTTTACAACAAAACTTTCATAGGACAATTTTCTTCAGCGAACACTGACCTTTTTCAAGATAAATACATTTTTTTTACCTCATAAAAGCGAACACAATCGAATAGCAGGCAAATTCAACGTTCCAAAACGCGTTCAATTCGCGAGGTGGCCGCGATTGAGAGTTTTTACTGTATTTATTTTTTTATTTAGTTTTTAATCTAATTCTACTTTTAAAGTTCAAAATGCTGATTATAATCAATAGAATGTTGAAACACATTTAAAATATAAGCTTTAAAAAAAAAAATCCATATCGAATTTGGAGCACGTAAAATCGTAGGGGGGGGGGGAGGGTCTGCCCATGCTTTAATCAGGCCCTCCTTCTGGAAAAAGTCCAACCCTGTGTTATGATTCGATAAATGTACGTGTCAGTTTTAAGTGCAAAATCTAGCTATATGCAAATAAATATTTTATAAAAATCTACCTCTATACTTTGTATTCATTTTTAATTTCAAATTACTTTTTAACTAAAAGTAATCAAAAAATCAATATTATATAATTATTTCAAATGAAATATATCTGTATATTTTTACCGCATTCTTACAATTACGTTAACGGTACATGATTACATGAATTTAAGAATCTAAAAATAATCATTAAAATTTAACAAAGTGACTACAGATAACGCGAGATCCTTTTTCTAAATCTTTGTTGACATCAACAAATTTTTTTCTGATTCAACGTCTACATTAGTGACGTCAATTTCCGTTCTGAAGCTGTGGTTTTGACTTTTGAATCATAAAAAGATCATATGTTGACTATTCTCAGTATGGCAAATGGGATATTTCTAAAATACTCGGAAACACTAAAATTATAGCAAAGGGAAATCTTTTAATTAGAATGACCGGATTTAATGAGTTTTATCAGTCAAAACATTTTAAAATAAATAAATGAACACAAGTAATTCGCTGTATTAAATATATGGGGGAATCAATGAATGGAAAGATGTCCGAACTATATTCTTTTTTAAAATTTATGATGTACACACTATGAGGCAGAAGAAAACTTCATTAGACAAGAAAAGCATAAATAATAAATAAAAGCAGCTATTAACAGGAATGTTTACTATAAATGCTTTTGAATTCCAGTACATAACACATAATAAATCTATCAGAAATGTAAAAATCGATGTAAACATTACAAATGCTGCCGCATTAAATGCTTATAAAAATATTGTATACGTAAATAAATAATTAAAAAGGGTACTTCAGAGTAATAATTACACCAAAAAATACTATTAAGGTAGTCTTGATGGTAATTAAGAAGTATGAGCCAATCAACAGGCGATGTCACTGCGATTTTTAAAGTAATGGCTACATAAGAAAAGGCTTAGGAAGGTGTAAAATTAATAAATTCAGTAACCGCTAATATACACCATGCAGAGACACCAAAATTTATTTTAAAGATAACATTGGATAGAAAATAATACAGAAATATGATTGCAGATGATTTGAAGAGTAGAAATTTAAATATTAGCAAAATAAAATTTTAACATGGAAATACCATAGGCAAAATGCTTTGAACATATTTTGGCATAACTCAGGAAATAATAAAGCTATAGACTCGTGTGAGGTCTTCATTTAAAGATAAAACAATCACAGAGAGTTTTAAATACATAGTTAAGACCCCACTTACCTGGGAAATGGTCTGATTATTCCAAAAGCACATTCGCCCAGAGGACGTCCGGATTGGAGGCTACGTTAGTATCCGTTAATTAGGCAGACTTGGATATTTAAAAAATAAAATCCCCTTGCACATCCGGCTAGCTCTGTTAAAAGGATGGAAAATTTCCATCCTGAAAACATAGCCCGCCAGACAACAGTTCTCTTTACAAATTTGACGAGATGAAGAACACTGTATTAGTTTTATAGATAAATATTAATACGGAGTACCACTATGTCGATAGAAATTAAATCCCGGAACTTCACATTCCGCAAAAAACAATCAAGTCAAAATAAATTATTAGTTAAAATGTACGCGTACATAAAAACAAGCATTCAGTTTGAATTACAAACGAACATCGAGTTCGAAAGGAAGACGCATGCGCAACTGAGAGTGCCCCCTGGTGAATGCGGAGCGGAGTTACAAAGTGTCTTAAAATTAGACACTTGCAGATTTTTTAGACACTTTTATCAGTTCGTGTACACTATGATCATAGTAAGACACTTAGGTGTTTTAAATTAAGACATCTTTTGTGACTGAATTTTCAGATTCAGACACTTAAGTGTCTGAAATTCTTTTTCAGTCACATATGTATCTTAATTTAAGACGCCTTTATTTGCAGTGTACATAATACCATCCCATATTTACAAAATTAAACTCCTACAAGTCTAGACAGTTCCGGTATTTTCTATTTAATTTAAGTTTTAATAGAGTTGGGAAAGAAGTTGTCGTCTAACATCTACTAGCTTTAAAAGAGCAATGTTTAAAATTAAATATGCATTTTTCAGAAAGTTATGGAAAGATTTCTGGAAAATTTCTCCAACAAGAAATGTTATTGTCGGGTATTTTCTGAGATTGAAAATCTAAAATAATAAATGCCTGTTAACTTAAAACTTTTTCTGAAACTACTGATACTGGAATGTAGGAGTTTCATAGTTTTTCAAAAAAAAAAAAAATATTACATGCCGTTTGAAATGTGTTGAAAAGAGAAATATTAATAAAGAAAATTTGTATTTTTTTTTTAGTTTAAATATAACTCAACTTTCCTGCTCCTTTCAACATGATTTATTATTCGAGATTTTATTCAAGTGAAATTTAGTGTAACTTGCTTATTTAATCATTTGCGGTTCAACGTGGAGTCTGACTACACGTTATCTTTCTTTGCAAAAATTATTTTTGCACCAGTAATACAGAAAAGTAATATTTCCCTTATATAATTAGAGCATTTTAAAAATTACGTAATTAACCCTTTATCTACGGCATTATGATCTACTGCAATTTTTTTCATGTAATATTTTTTTTTCAGCTACTACAATGAAAATTAAAGGATAAATATAAAAAAAAATACTCACCCGTGAGAAATTTAATTATTTAGAGGTAATTAATTAAAGTGGTACTTTAAAGTACCGTCAGTGCACTATGACTAAAACATCATAACAAAAAACCCACAAGGTGTTTCAACTGGCACCAGAAAATAATTTCGATTTAAAAAGTACATGAAATAGAGGGTTTTTCTTATTTACAAATAAATCGTTTGGCAAATTCCGGTGCCAATCATTTATTTCAACACTTTAGAATTGAAAATGTTTTGCTCCTGAAAGGGTTAAAAAAAACTATTTTTCTTTAAGTTTCTATCTTGTTAGCAGTCCTTTAGTTATGCGACGTCTATATTCCAGGGACAACGCGTTCTCTCGCATCTCCACATATGCAATATATGAATTTACATATGCCATTTCTAGCATAGCAAAAACGAGCCGGTGCCACAACTTTTACGATTTCCTATAAACAATAACAATGAAACAGAAAAGAAATACCAGGGAAATCATTACTACACTACATTTTAGTAATTACATTTTAAAGCAGATGAAAACGATGGATAACTACGCAGACGAAAAGTAAACAAGAAGTTTTTCTCCAACACGCAGTGTACGGACGGTACTTATAAGTACCACCGAGTAATTCAACTGTTAAATCAAATACATACACCGTTCATCTAAAATAGCTTATGAAATTGTATTCTAAGATCATAATGAACACATAAAAAAAAATCCAACACTTATCTTATATCATTTACTGTGTTTGCAGCAGTGAAAAGACGAGCGTGGCAATCTGTAGAAAATGCCGGCGCAAAACACATCGACTACTTCAAAGATAGCCTCATTCCTCTCTAAAATAACACACCTAGAGCTACTGCTGCTATATATTCGAATGAAGTGGAGTTAAAAGAGCGTTTTTTGCAAAGTACCATTAGAATATTAGTAATATTCACTATGGTATAAAAGTTTAAAGTGAGTGGTACTTATAAGTACCGTCAGTAGATAAAGGGTTAAAGGTAACTTTAAAAACAAGTTGGAAATTGCACGTCAAACGTGGCAAATGGGGTGCTTTCGTACTATAACTAGTTTTATAAATATTTTTTGCACCTCACATTGTATTGAATGTACATTTTAGTACACTTCATCAGTGCGTATCAATTTCATTCTCTTCGAAAGGCTGTAACATCATTAAATGCACTTGGAGTATTTTTTTCCATTTGTCCTGTAATGTAACGGAAAACTTTTGACTGTCCCTGTAATTAAACTATACAATCGATTTTCATAAAATTTCAAATGACTCAACAAAATCTTGAAACAATTATATATTTAAAATTGCATACCATACAATTGGGTAGTTTTTGCTCTTTTTTATGTTAGCGGACTGGCGGACAAACAGATGGACCGAACGACGACGATACGTGCTACGTATTTATGTAATTACGAATGCACCTAAAAAAGAGTGCAAACCGAATAAAATTTGGGTAAGAGATGCCAGTCCCGAACAGTTTGAAGAAGTTATCACTATGGTTGCCAGCCAAATACAAAACTTTATCATGAATACCAAAAAATTCTAAGAAAAGCAGTCTCCTTATTTTATAAACGGCATTTTGAGATTAAATATCGCTATTAAGACGATAAAAAATTGTGGAATTCCAAATAGTATTTCCCTCCTACCCTGGTTATGACAAATATGTATAATTTCCAAATTCCTAGACTTCTGGATAAGCAGGTCTCGCAGCGTTCCTAAATTTTTTTACATTTCATACCACTATTTCAAATCTAATATCTTCGTCATGGATTCCTTTAACATCTACAATATAAGTCAGGAATACAGATTATCGTTTTAAAATAGTGGTAGTTGCGAAAATATAGTGAATAGTGCGAAAATTTTAGGAACGCTGCGAGTCCTTGGTAAGGGAAAACAGGATAAGATGATTAACTCAGTTATCTACAGGGTGAATCATAAATATCGAAACAGTAGGCTATCTCCTTAAATATTGCCCCTAGGCACATACTTCCAATTGTAAAGTTTCATAAAAAAGGTGCAAAATTTGATGAGATAAGTTGTAACTCCATGGGGGGTCTATTTGAGAAAATACAAAAATTAAATTTTTATACGGCCCCCGTAGAGTAAAATTTCCAATTAGGAATTTTTTCCTTATCCATTCCTGAATGAAACAGAAAAAAATTCATCTCGATATCTCCAAAATGCGCGGAGATATTGAAAACCAAAATTCGTCACTTACACCATTTACCCATGCCTCTGAGCGACGAGTTATTGACTTATTTTGAATGCAAGATAGGGATCATCCACAAATTGTACGTTATTAAACGTCGATTTAAGACAGCGCCTCTCCTTTGGACATAAAATAGCAGCGTACAGATTTTACTTTAAACTTGCTTTCAAAATATGCTGGAGGTCTACATTAGAGGTCTGCATGAGTCGAAATATCCAGGTCTGGGCTCGGCCAACCCATAGGAAAAAAAGTTCGGCCCAGCCTGGGAAAAAAGTTAAAATCTCAGCCTCGAACTTGGGCCGGCCTGACTAAATGTCTGCAAAACATAATTTTTTACGTCGATATGGTTAAAAATTGTTCGTATGAGAAGTTCCAACCAAAAATACTAACTATAGATTTTATTTTTCATGTTTATAATGTTCCTTTGTAAAGAAGCGCCGTAGGCTGTGATATTTATTTTTTTAAAATGAATCTCTATTTGTATGTAAATGTTTCACTTATCATTAATATCGTTAATACATATTCTACGTATTGGAGACTTTGAAAAACGCTATACAGTAAAATCTTTTAAGACGTAATCACATAGGAAAGAAAAAAAAATGTGTTAGAGACAAGTTCCCTTCTTTGCAGGTGTAAATGTAGTCTATTCCTTTTTCAGGTATTATTACATTCATTTTGTATGGATCAACATATTTATTCGTTTCAGAAAGGATTCCGTCATAGGCAGGTTTTTCACTGGTTTTACTGTATTTTAATTTTTTTGTCTAGAAATCTACTATCCTTTAAAAAAAGAAATTTTTAAGTTTAATTGTAAAATAATGGCAATTTAAAAATATATACATTTTTTGAAAAAAGTTTTAGGCTGAGCCAAATTTTATTGATTTTTGCACGGATCAGGTCAGTCAGAGGCAATAATTTTAACACGAGTTAGTTCGAAAGTGAAAATTTCTCACTGTGCTGACATAGGCAGACGGAATCCAGTCCCGGTTCGGTATGGAAAAGATACCTTGGGCCTGCCCCGGCTGAGCCTTCAGGAAAAAGTAAGGTCCGGGACTGCATCGGCCCTAGAACAAAGACTTTTTTTTAACAACCTCGTTGGGACGATTTAATATCTGAAGTTGTGAGGGCTAAAATTATGAAAAAATTCTTAATCAGCATGTTGGAAAAAGCCTTGCTTTAAATCAACTGACGGACATCTAACCCTCAGACTGTCTTGGAAAAGGGCAAAATTGTAATGTTGTTTTTCCTGCATTTTGTTTTAAATGCTTAAAGAAAAGATTCTTTGAACATTTTATAAAAAAAAACTTAACAACGAATATAAATGCAATCCTTGGAAGTATTAATCATTGTTCAATGTATTAAAAATACATTAAATCAATTGAATTATATTACTTTAAATACTGCTTGTATTGCAGTGAAATCTGGAGCTTAGTGAACGTATTAACACGGGCTTGTCAGTGAGGGGGTTAAATAGTACAGGAAGAATGTGGAAAGGGCAAAAGTTAAATTGAATCAGAAGTTTAAGCTACAGGAAGGAGTTACTTTACTCACCTGCAATTTTTTAACATTTATTAACATTTATTTAAACATTTTTTTTTTTTTTTTTTTTTTTTTTTTTTTTTTTTTTTTTTTTTTTTTTAAGGAGACAATCTTTGTATAAAACTTTAAAGGCGTTTTTTTGCATGGTGGGTTTTTTCACAATTTCTCGCCTTTAAATTGTTATAAGTCAAGAATTGTTAACGAAAAAGGGTGCAAACTTGGAACATGTCTTTTTCGATTAGTTTAAATAAATTTTGCTTCGGCAAATTTGAAAAAAAAATATTTTTGGAATTATGATTTTTTTTTTAACTTTACGAGAAATTTCAGGATGTGACTTAGTTTGCAAATTATGTGGTTCACCATCACAAAAGAGAAGAAAAAATAAAATTCTAACTTAATAAATACATTTTTTGCATGTTTCCTGGAACTCTTAAAGTAACATTGTTTCTTGGATTACATGCACTTCAATTTGTGTCTAATCCCTTGAAACGTCGCAAATTCATTAAACGGCATAACTCTGTGAGTTTTATAGATGTGAAGATGGGATTTTTTGTTTCAGGAATGGATGAGGAAAAATTTCTTAATTGGGAATTTTACTCTACGGGGGTCGTATAAAAAAATAACTTTTGTATTTTCTCAAATAGATCCCCCATAGTGTTGCAACTTATCTCATCAAATTTTGCACCTTTTTTAGGAAACTTTGCAATTGGAAGTATGTGCCTAGGGGCAATATTTAAGAAGATAGCATATTGTTTCGATATTTATGAATCATACTGTAAACTAATATTTATAAAGAAGTAAAGATTGTTTGTTGTTTGTTTGTTTGTTCGAGGTAATCTCTGGAACTACGGAACCGATTTCAAAACTAGTGGTGTAAAAATGATTGTGTTTGTCCCCGTTCGAACATAAGCTACGTATGTCCATGCCACAAACCCAAAGGGGGTGCAGGAGCGAAAAACGTTCTAAAAATGCGATTTTTGTGATAGTGAAGGGCCTAGAAACATGAAATTTAGCATGGTAGTTACTTATAAGAAATAATGATCGCTAAGAACATTTCTTAAAACATTCGAAATCTAAAAGGGGTGATAATGTGCGAAAAGCGTTGTAAAAAATGTTGTAAATGGCGATTTTTACGCAATCGCAAGAAGTACGAAACCGATTTCAAAAGTAATGGTTGGAAATTGATGGTGACAACCCTTGCTCTAACACGGTATAAGACGGAATGGTAGTTATAAGACACAAATGATCCATTTCTTTAACAAATTGAAATTTACGAAGGGTGGTAATGCTCGAAAACCGTTCTAAAACCGTTCTAAATAGCGATTTCTACGCAAACTCAGAAATTAGCAAACCGATTTCAAAATTAGTGACTGGAAATTGATCATGACAGCCTTTGCTTCAACATAGGCTCTATTTTATGTCGGTGTCACTACCACCTTGGTGTTGCAGGAGCAAAAAACATTCTAAATTGCGCTTTTTACGATACTGAAAGACCTAGATATATTAAACGTCCCATGGTAAGTTACTTATTAGATATACATTATATCTAAAAACATTTCATAAAATTTCGAAATTTAAAAGATGTGAAAATGTGCGAAAAGCGTTCTAAAAAACGTTCTAAATGGCGATTTCTACTCAATCTCAGGAAGTATCATTCCGATTTCAAAAGTAATGATTGGAAATTGATGATAACAGCCATTGCTCTAACATACGCTCTATTATGGCTTCCCACTTATCACTTGTAATGTAAGTCACATGCTACAATTTTTGGCTACCAGTGTTTTAGAATGGAAAAATGTGACATATTTTATCCGAGATATTTCATTAATTATATAAGGAGAAGCAAACTTTTCGAAAATAATAGTGGCCAACAAACAGTGTGACTTACACTACAAAAACGCATGGAACTAGCCTTATATGTCGGTGTCGCTACACTCTGGGGATCAAAAAACGTTCTAAGTTAAGATTTCTGTGATACTGCCAGTGGCTAGCAACATGAAAGTAGGCATGATATTTATTTATAAGATGTAAATGCTCTCTAGGTACAGTTTCTAAAGAATTCAATATTTAAAAGATGAGAAAATGCACTAAAAACGTTCTAAATTGCGGTTTCTACGCAATCTCAGGCAATATCAAACCGATTTCAAAAGTAATGGTTGATGGTGAAAAATTGATGGCGAATTGATGGTGAAAGTACCTGCTACAACATTGGCTATATTTTATGTTGTTGTCACTGCCACCTCGGCGTTGCAGGATCAAAAAATGTTCTAAATTGCGTTTTTGTGAAACTGAGGAATCTAACATTTTGAAATTTGTCACGGTAATTACGTAAAAGATGCAAATGCTTTCTGTGAACCGTCGGAAGTAAATTCTTAATTTAAAAGGATGAAGTGAGCGAAATGCGTTCTAAAGTACGATTTTTATGCAATCTCATGAAATACCAAACCGATTTCAAAAATGATTTTTTCAAATTGTTGGTTATATAACTTGCTCAAACATAAGCTATATTTGATGTTGGTGCCACTACCACCAGAGGGTTGCAGGAGCAAAAAACGTTCTAAATTGCGATTTCTGTGATGCTAGAAACTTTAAATATGGCAAGGTGATTACTTACAAAATATAAATGCCTGTCACCAAACAAACAAAAGTCAAAAAACAGTCGAAAATAAATTCGAAATGTAAAAGGCGTGAAGCGAAGGGAAAGAGCGAAAGACGTTCTTAAAAAGTCCTAAATTACGATTTCTATGTAATCTCAGTGAAATAATAAACCGATTACAAAAGTAAGTAATGTTTGCGAATCATAGGTGGCAGTATTTGATCCTACACGGGTTTTTATGCCAGTGCCACTACCACCTGGTGGTTGGTAGGAAAAACAAACATTCTAAAAAAGCCCTTAAAAACTTTCTAAATTACGTTTTCTATGGAATATTAGGAAATACCAAACCGATTTGAAAATTAATTTTGGCAAATTAATGATGACAGTCTTTTTTTCAGCATTTTATATTAGTGCCACTACAACCAGAGAGGTGGTACACCATTAGACAAGAATCTTGGAATTTGACATCGTGGCTAATTTTAAGGTGTAAATGCGTACAAAGAACGATTTCTAAAAATTCAAAACTTCAAATGAATACTGAAATGAGCGAATAAAATGAGCATAGAAGCTTCAAAACACTTTCTAAATTATCATTTATTTAGAATTAGTTTTAGTTCTTTTTATTAATTTAACCCCTTCGCGACGGGAGCCTTTTACGAAATGTTTATTACTTTGCTACCGGTTTTAAAAAACAGAAGTTTGTGCCTATTCAAATCGGAAAAATGCTCGGATTAAATAAGGCAAATTTTACAGTAAAAGTTTGCTGGTGAGGATAAACAACGATTCTTAGGCCTATTTCCGGCACGTATACGTGTCGCTCGTCCCCAAGGGGTTAAGTCTGTTTTCTGCCTAATGCAGTGTAATAATGGAGTTGAGTCAAACTGTGTCTTAATCAGTAATTTTTGAATTATTGTTAAAAGTATAATATCTTCTAATAAAAATTAGACATGCAAATATCACTTAGTATGTTTCAACTATTACGCGAGCAAAGCCGCGGGTTTGCTAGTTAAATTACAACTTACATTTATTGCTGACACTGACATGGATTTTTTAGTATTTGACAGTTACTTGATGATGAGGAAGCTGTAATAAAATCATTTCATAATTTAAGAACTACCATATCTATAGTATAAAGGACAAACATATCTGTGCGTAACGCATACGTCATTTTGCGAATGGCAACACTTTGAAATTTGAAATATAATTTCGGTTTTGCAATTTTCTCTACTGCTAATTTTTTAACTTCTAAACATCGCACATTTTAAATTTTTATACCGTTGTATGAGGAAAAAAATGCTCTTATAAATGCAATTTTCCCGAAAGCTGTATCTCAATTTATTGTTGAGATATTAATTTTTTGTAGTTTTTAATACTATTTTTTTAATCGTGGCAACAAAAGTATCCCATTTTTATTGAAAGTAAACGGAAAATAGTCAACAATAGGAGATTACTGTATTATTTTGTTGCCATTTTCTCATAAACCTGAAAAAAAAAAGTTGAAATTGAAATACAGGCTATGTCAAGAATATTGTCTGTTATTCCGCGATAATGACGTCATATGCATACTTTTCTATAGACGAAGTTTAAGACAGGATTGTAAAAGTGGATTGCTTTAGCGGATGCAAATGACGTCGTTTTATAAAAAAGCGTGTATTTTAACCCCTTGGGGACGAGCGACACGTATACGTGCCGCATGAAGCGCTCAGAATCCTTGTTTTTCCTCACCAGTAAAATTTTACGGTAAAATTTGCCTTATTTAATCAGCGCATTTTCTCGATTCAAGAAGACACAAATTTCTGTTTTTAAAAAACGGTGACAAAAGATTAAAAATTTCGTAAAAGGTTCCCGTCCCGAAGGGTTTAATTCCTAAAACTGAATTATGTTTTGTAGATGTGCGTTCATTTTCACAGCTCAGCTGCTTTGAAATTCTTCACAGGCGAATGCTTCACTTTTGAAAATAATGTAATCGAAATCACACACTGTAAAACGCAATGTTTTACAAAAATTTAGAGTGTCTTTATGAAAGAGAGGTGACATGCAAATAATAGCGATTTGTATTACAGAAATTGATGATTCTCGCCTGGAAGGATTTCCTTCGCCGAGTTAGACAAGCAAACCAAAAATTCGAGGTTTAAAAATTTTCATACATTCATATAATCTATATATTTAAAACACAAGTGTTTTTTTAGTCGTCTGCCCTGATCTTTCTGCTGAACCAATTTTACTAATATTTTTTTTTAACTGAAAGGTGTTCATTTATCGACGTGATCGCACTATCTGTTTTTATTTGTATCCCCACTTTTATATCTTAATTTTAAAAGCAATTTATGAAATTTCGTCAAAATGCTGAAAATTAAATAGCTTTCATTATTGCAGACAAGAGAGAAATAATGAGGTATTTTTATCTTTATTCACACCACTTTCTGATAAAAATTCAAAATCGTTTATAAAAATTGTTGTATAGGGTTTAGTGGCGCAAAATCCCATTAGGAGCATAATATTATATTCGTGAAATAATAACGGAAAATGACATACTGCTTTTGAAAACACGCATTTTTCCTCATAAATTTTGTATATTGTTTTTCCTTCAGCATGTGTACTGATACTAAGTTTCAGACACTAGGCGACATGCTTATTTAAGTGAAAATGAAATCATATTTGAAAGAAAACGATCATTTCTTAGATAAAACTAAACATTTTAACACAAATTCGTCTAAAAAACTTAAATTACAGAAATTTTTACTCTCCGGAATTGATATTAGAATCTCAAGTAAAGAGTGCGTCTATTCACATGAAATCTGAGAATGGTGACTTCAAGTTTTGAGTTAAAATGATTTTAAAATGATCAAACAAAATACAAATTTTTAAAAAATGATGAATATGAATATGAGAAGTGCGGTTGCAAATTTTGGAAGGTAAAAATTGCTGTTTTTCATTCCGGAATACCAAGCATAAGAGCTTCAATTGATAACCACATTGTAATAAATGATCTTTATTATATTTTACTGATTACGTATCTATATTATAAAGAACAAACGTATCTGTACGTAACGCTGACGTCATTTTGCGAATGGCAACACTTCACGATCAAATTTCGGTCTTGAAATTTTCGCTACTGCAATTTTTTAATCTTCTGACCATCATACATTTTAAATTTTCGTCGCATAGGGAAACAATTTACTTTCAAACGCAATTTGTGTAAAAACTGTATCTTAATTGACTGATGTATTATGTTTCTTAAAATAATTTTTAAGCATGATTTTTTAAAAGTTTATCTTATCACATTCCGATTTCAATACAAAATAATACTAAACATTTTTCACATAAAGCAACAAATATTGTTCAGCATTTGTTTCTGACTATTTTGCATAACAAAATTAATACTTCCTTTATAAACAAATAAAAAAATAATATTAAAAAAACACACCAAAGTAACGTATTTGTAAAAAAATTAACGAAATTAATACTTCTTTTATAAACAAATAAAGAATAACATTAAAAAACCCCACAAATCTAACATATTTGCAACCGTACAATTTAAATTTTTAGATCACCAAATAGGATTTTTTTTTCAAATGGAATTTCTTTGAAAAGCTCATCTTAATTTTCTGATTGTCTATGGTTTTAAAAACAATTTTAAAGCATGAATTATTTTTTAATTTATCTATATCGCGCAGAGCTCGATTGCGAAAGATTAATCCGTTTGCCCTTAAAACAAAATAAAGAGTCCATCACTTTCTTACTGCTAATTTCCATTTTAAAACATTTCCCTATGAATGAATAAATAAAATAATATAAATAAAACACAAATTTAACAGACAATGTATAAGCTCTGAAATTATCAGAATATAAAAGGATGCCGTAAGTAGCAAAATCTTGGTCAAATAACTCTTAGCATGCGGCTAATAAGAAAATATCGCTTTTGATAAATTTCAAAAAATTATTTGATTGTATAATTCGTATTTTTAATATGAAAAATGTTTTTTTTTAATGTAAGTGGGCAATCTAAAAAAATCATTACATATAAAAAAATTATTAGTTTTTAATTAAATGAAATGTTTTCACCTGTATTCTGTAACCCGGGAAGCCCGGGTACGATCCCCTAGTATATATAAAATCCTAATGAAACGAATTTATGAAACGAGTTTATGAAACGACTGAATGAAGCGAAGTTATGAAACGATTTTATGAAACGACTGGTTTTATTTCACGGCGATTTCTCCTAAAATATGGAATACTATACGGTAAAATTAACACCAAAGATCCGTATTGATCCGCAGATCTCAAAACTGGTAATAGAATTTAAGAATTTGAATTAGTTTTCGAAATATTTTTTTTTCTAATTTTAATTACATTTTGTAGTGAAAATCTGTAATTGCAAGAAAATTACTCCATATTTTTTTCGAAAAAAGGGGACAACAAGAAAAACTATAAGGATTATTAGATTTCTTCTTTTCCGTCAATTTTAAATTGATAATTGTAATTATCTTTTATTTCAACCGATAGTGAAACAATATTATGATTAAATTATGTTTTTCAGATAAATTTGTAAAAATAAGAATCAGATTTGTTTTTTGTCGTGAAAAGTTAAATTATTAACCCCTTGGGGACGAGCGGCACGTATACGTGCCGCATGAAGAGCTCAGAATCCATGTTTTTCCTCACCAGTAAAATTTTACTGTAAAATTTGCCTTATTTAATCAGCGCATTTTCTCGATTCAACAAAACACAAATTTCTGTTTTTAAAAAACGGTGACAAAAGATTAAAATTATCGTAAAATGCTCCCGTCCCGAAGGGGTTAAAGTAAGAAAGAATTTTTTTAAATAAGAATTAAGTGATCATGTGTCAAAAGCAGAAAATAAGGAAATTTAAGTCAAAATATTTACACGTAAGTATTAAAAAAGTACGAAAACTTAAAAAAATATATTTCACGCGAAACACATTTAACCCCTTAACCTACGATTTACTTTTAACAGCTCCACGGTTTGGCAAATCCATAGCTACCACTAAAATTTAATAGAGATTTTTGTCTTGTTTAATCATGGAATTTCGACGATCAAATTAAACTATTATTTTAAACTCTATTCTCTTATTTCATTCTATTTTTTCGACATCGTCCCTGCCGAAGCATTTGGCAACGTTAAACATCCACTTTCTATCAAAAATTATCTTGTTTTCATGTTTCTTTCTGATTTTTCAGTATCCCCCCAACCCCCGGTCACCTCCTTCATCTCTTTTTGAAAGAAAGAATTTGATTCGTTGCAACTCGCTCCCTTATTGGCTGCTGAAGTTTGCCGTCAAATCCGACTGAGATGCTCCCATCCCGACCCGATAGTCACGTGATCTGAAGTTACTATCATCCTCCTATTTCTTTATTGATCTTTATAGGCAGTTTTGATTCGATGCACTTCGCTTCCTCATTGGCTGACGAAGTTAGCCGTCAAATCCTTGCCGTTTTTCTTTCAAAATTCATTATTTTTTGTGCCAGCTTCTATTTTTATTAACGTTTTCGATTCCTATCCTTATTATTTTTGGATTTAACTAATTTATATATTTAAAAAAAATGTATGGCTCTGGGGCATTTTCCATCTTTCCCCACGATCCCTAGCTAACTCTACCATCCCAATGCTCTAGAATTCGTAAGGAATTCAATGCTGCTTAAACACTGAAGCACTCTGACTCATTCGATCCTTCAAATCCGATAGAGATAAACAGAAGCATAGCGACTCCTGTAGGTACTCTTGATGAACTGCATTGGTACACTGGTAAATTAAACTATATTTACTGTGAAATTTTAGTGGTAAGAAGAATTTACATTTGGCTCGATCATCGTACGCGGGCTATTCCCGTCATTGTAGGTTAAGGGGTTAAAGGAGATAATTACGTCAAAATTCCCAAATAATAAATATCGTCATAATTAAAGTAATCTTCCATTTAGTCCAAGGTTATAAAAATCGCAATTTTAGCAATTGCGACGTCGCAGGAATACTGTCCATTATTACGCGTGTAAAACTTTTAATGTTGAATATTAGATTATATTTGAGAAGCTCAAGTAATCATATTCCCAAACTTTTACAAATTAAATAATATATGTGCCCGTGAATTTTAAAAGTGAAAAAAAGTTTTAAAAAAAATTATTACATGAGCAATGCATTTAATGCTGAAAATTGCGTCATACATTAAAACGATACATTTAACACGATTTTCATTCCGGAGAATTTTAATGTGACGTCAGATGGTATAAATGGAGAGCGACTACCAAATTTGTTTATATATTACAGGATTTGATGCAGCGTAAATACAGGTAAATGTATGCGCAAAATACTTTCGTTTTATGTTGTACGAATTACTTTTCGATAAATACGTTTTTGAAAATCCGTATATTCATATTAAATAATATGAACAATATACATTGTAAAATATACATGATGGTGTATTAAAATAAAGAAAGTATTTATGAATAAGCTATATCTCTTCTTGAAAATATCTAAAACTCGATCAAAACATAAAATATAAGGTTAAAAATTTAAGAATGCAATGTTTTTCAATACCGTGGTTCTGAAAGATACTCCCGAGCAGACGGAGTTTTTTTTTAACTTCGAAACTGAAAGAAGGATATTGTCCATACTATCGTTATAAATGTCAGAAACATAACGACATTTTTAACCTAATCATTTTATACAAGCTGATTTTCAAATGTGTAATTTATTTTACTTATCAGTCCTGAAAACCACCATCAGTTGTTACTACAGCGATGGATGAGGTCATTGTAATAGAAAAATATCCCATTCAAACGGAAATGAATGGCAACTCGATTACAGAACTTAGCCGCCGCTATATTAATATCATTCAACCTTCCGTAACCTGGGAATATTTTTAAATAAGGCACATTACCGTGCTTTTGGAGCCTCTGCTGCGGGCGTAGCTCGCAGGGAGCAGAGCCCCATAGTATAGATATAAAAAAATATTTTGTTAAAATAACCATGAACGTCTTCATTCAAATAATGAAACGTGTACTCTTTACTGCAATGACAGACATGCGAATTACGTACACCACGATGCATTACTAAACTAAGAGACATTTATAATTTCAGATCTGCAATTAAAATTTAATTTATTTTATTACTTTAGTTCTTTTATTTTAAATATTGACTTGTACTGATTAAAAAAATGCTTAAATGTCTATAATTTTCAAATGTTATATATTTTAAATGCTCACTTTTGTATCAACATTTTTTTTAAATGTTTCACTTCATTTTGCTCTAATTATTATGCTTGGAGACAACGGCGTTGGTATAACGGAAAATTTCTAAAATCGTTCTTTATTTTATTTAACCCTAGAACTACCGGAAATTTTACTCAAGTTTTATAAAAACATTCTACACCAGAATTTTTACTTAAAATTATTTAATTTGTTTATTTAACTTATTATTGTCTGATTTATACATTTAGTTTGTTTTGAAGAAATTTCTGGTTTGAATAAATATTTTGAATGTACATGTCGGGTCCAATGGACCCGTCTGGTAGACGGAAGGTTAAAATAGAAAGAAAAAAGTTTGAATAAGAAATAAATATATCGAGTAAAACGTAAATATTTAATTTTAATATGAAAGCAATGTTTGTACCGCTAAAAAAAAAAATGTTTTCATTTTCAAAGGTTTAAATAGAAAAAATATTTTGCAATTTATCATTTGCTCCTGGATAAAAAGAAAAAATGGGTACTAGCAGGGCACAAATCTCGACAATAGAATTTTTTAAATCGCAAATACCAGCACTTACATTTTTACTCATGATCATCTACTATATATTCATATAAAACGCAAATACATATTTCATTCCGATTGGCTATAACTTAGGTTCTACTGAACAGAATTTTGTAGAACTTACACTGTTAGTTGGGTACTTTGTTTTAGAAGTGTTTTAAATAAAAAAAAAATAGCTCTACGTTGCATAGTGATACCTAGGGGAGTTTTAAAACTAGGCGAACCCGATTATGAAAGATTACCTTTTATTTAAAGTTCTACTGAATGGACTTTAATGCTATGCTGGAAAGTTCTCAGCGTTGTTAGAGGATGTATCCTATATGAAGAGAGTATATACTAGAGAATATATATGCTGTAGCTATTGAAGGTGTGCAGAGTTTCTTAAAAAATCTAGAGGGTAACGTAGGCCTATCCACAGATCCCTGAGAGTTCTATAATTTGATTAATGCGATTATGAAAGATATATTTAAATTTAACTACCTATCATATATATTAAGCGCACAGAGAAATTTTGTTCGGCTGCTTAGAACTTGAGATCTGCTGAATAGATTTTGATGGGACTTAAATTGTTAGATAATTTTTCAGAAAAGATTTTTGTTTATCATATCGTTCTACGTTGCTCAGTTATATAATTATGGTGGAAAATTCAAAATCACATGAACACGATTATGAAAGTTGGCCTTTTTTAAAGGTTCTGCTGAATGGATTTTGATGGGACTTAAACTGTTAATTAGACAATTTTTTGGGAAGCTTTTGGTACATTTACCAGGTTAAAAGACTTTTCTAAGTGGATTTCAGTGGAACTTTCTCGGTTAGTTAGTTTTTTAGGGAATGTTTTAGCATAAAACACGTATCGTTCTAGGTTGCTTGGTTATAGAATTTTGGCTGATAGTTCTAGAATCGGGTGAACCCAATTATGAAAAATTAGCATTTTTAATAGGTTCTACTGGATGGATTCTGATGAGAAATGCATTGATAAATTTTCAGAGGAATGGTTTTAGTGTATTACATATTGTTCTATCGTACTTTGCCAAATTCTACAGTAAAGGATCAACTAAAGAAGTTGGTCCTTAACAGCACAAATTTTGTATGTCTCAATAGACGATATAACGGCATAATGAGATCCATATCGTTTGTAGCAATTCTGATAGGCATTCCACGTAAATGTTCATATTGCTTTCAAACGCATAATCAAATTCACAGATGTATTTCGTTTGATTCTAGGTTTGTTTAGAAAAACCGATCAGCGTAGCGGGCGAACGCTGCTAGTTCCCAATATTTTTTTTAAATTTATTTAGGCTTATTTTTCAGAGATATAATAAGGCAAAAATCGTTTTAAAATATTAGTGTTTAAATTCAGCATGGAACTATTAATAAACAGGAAATGACATATCCTTAAAATAGTGAAGCGACAACTGAAACCGCTTTCGCAGGGATTCGTTACCGCCAGGGCATACTTCCATCAGTAAATTTAAATAGAAATCTTCTCCTTCTTTAAACGCTTTATTAATGAAAAATTTTAGTCATAAATAATTGCAAAAACACATATTCATTCATTCATTTTTACTCGTGGAAGTTTACAACGGCGGTAGTCAGGCCTTGTGTTTCCACCATATTGTGACAACCTATATAACCTCCTGTCAGTGGCAGAGAAAAGTATTATAATACTTGGGAAAACTGTCACAGTAAAAACAATTAGAAAGTTTTTACCGTATTTGTGAGCGAAATTTCCCATGAATAAGAGCCTTTAATAATACGAAATTATCTATTCAAATTTATTTGTCAAAGTTTGACCCGGCGGTAATCAGAAACTGCTGATCCTAATACCCTATTAAAAAAAACAGCTGCCATCTTGTGACAACCTCCTAAGTTACTTCTATCTCAACAAGTAACAATGCACTATATGTCTCCTTCTCTTTGTTCATAACTCCATTAAATTCAAGGGACCATACAAACGTTTAAAAAAATCCGCATACGACAGCCGCCATTTTTGTATCTGTGCGCAGGCCTAGTATTCAGGGGCCGGTGAGAGTACAGTGATTTTGTCTACACAAAAATCCTGTCTAAAGAAAATGTCGCTCTTAAAGGTGAATGCACAATAATTGAGTGTTTTATGATATAATAATTATTTTAACTTAATTTTGGAATTGAGATAATTAAGGCAACTAATAGTAGAATTAGTTTAAATATGTGTGAGTTTTTAAGATTTTTACTACATTCACTGATATTATGAAAAAAGGTTAGTTCTTTTATAATTCTTTTGGCATCTCGTATGAGCTCGACTGTACCAGAATTTTTTTTTTAATTGAAAAGTAAAGTAATTTTATTGAGTGTTCTGCCATGAAATGTTGAATGTTGCATCTTATGTTTGAGGTGCATTTTTCCCCTCTACAAAAGGATACTCATTATATACGCGAAAATCCGGAAAAAAATATATATAGTTATTTTAAATCCTGCGGAGGTAAAATATAAATAATCTAGTGGATTTCTTAAAACAGAAGAGATTTTATTATATTTTCGAAAACGTTTTTTCAATGATTGATGCAAATGATTTAATAATACATATTTCTACAAAATTCGTATAAAAGCAAAGTGAATGTAACATTTCATATAATTATTCAAATACCGATATATGACGTGTGAGTCAGGCAAGTTTAGACCATGGAACTATTAATAAAAAGGAATTGACATATCCTTAAAATAGTGCAGCTTCAACTGTAACCGCTTCCGCAGTGGTTGATTATTATCGAATAAAACTTCCACCAATAAATTTAAATAAAAATTTTCTTCTTACTTAAACGACTTATTTAATGCAACATTTCAGTCAATAACAATTTCAAAAACAGATTTTCATTTTTACGGGTGGATCTTTACTTTGGCGGAAGTCAGGCCTGCGTTTCTGCCGTATTGTGACAACCTGGACAGCCTCCTGTCAGTTTCAGTGAAAAAGATTATAATTCCGGGGCAAACTGAAACCAGTAAAAACAAATAGAAAATTTTAGCATATTTTAAAGAAGATATTTCTGTAAATAAAGCGCTTAAACAAGACTAAATTTTCTGTTCGAATTTACTGGTGGGGAGTTTGCTCCGGCGGTAATCAGAAACTGTTGATACGATTAAAAAAACAGCCGCCATCTTGTGATATCCTCCTTAGTTACTTCACTCGCCTTTGGGACAGTACATTATATGTCTTCTCCTTTTTGTTCATAACTCCATTGTTTAGACAAATGCATTTCTCGATTAAAGTATCTAGAACCTGAAACTTGTAAAATTTCCTTAACTAGCGTTTGCCTTAATACCTCTGCTATGTTAGCTATTTTCTACCATGTAGTATAGTGAAATCTTCAAAGGTTATGCGAGTTAATACGATAGCCGATGTATACAATGCAAAGTAAAAGTATAAAGCATTTTCTTCACTCCCTGTTTTCCGATTTTCGGTTTTAGATTTGAAACAAATATGCGTTTTACAAATGAAGTAAATGGTATTAAACTTTGGAGCTATGACTTTGGTTACTGGGAGATCAAGAAATGATCAACGCCAAAAATGAAGTGAAGAGACGGGTCTACCACCAAGACAGCGAAAAGTTCAAAAATTGATAATGGTTCTTTGTCGATACAGTACAAAATGTAAAGTCCGGAATCCTCGGGACTTTACTAAGTCCGAACTTTAGATTTTTCCGAATTTTGGGCCATCAAAAGTAGTACTGCTTTTCCAATAAAAAGAAAAACAGACTTCACTACTTAAAAATGAAAAATACGACGTTCATATATCAAAAATTGCATATAACAGTTATTAAAACAAAATTAAACAACCATTTTAATTAAATAAATCATAACAAAATAAAAAGTAAAACAAAACCTTTATTTAAGGGAACATACAATCACTTCACCGGCGATGGGTATGGGGAAACAGTGCTTTTACCCCAAACTTATCTCGGGGCAAACGGTGAAGTGATTAAGAACGAATTATAACTTACTTAACTATTGACGTTTCAGTTAATGTGCGCTGCTTTATTAACTTAGGTTTCTCATTAAGAAGTTTTTATTTTATTCTTTTACATAGACTTAAGTTCTAATTCAGTAATAAATCTTCTTTGCTCTAGATATTTTTTGTTTGTTTGTTTCAACAATTTTGTTTTGCCCTCCTTTCTTGAATACTGCCGCTGGAAAATCCGAACTTTGGACAATTCCGAACTTTCGACTTTGTACTGTATTACAAAAAAATATGATATAAAAGACCAAATTTTCGAGAACGTCGCAAAACTGGAAAATATTTTGATAGAAATATCATTTGTATAAGTAACGCAAGTAAAAGTCTGTGATTACTAATTAATTTTGATTGATAAAAGTAAGGCAATTTATTTCCATGTTTTTTCCTGTTCTCAACAATTTATAATTTTGTATTAACAGATTGTCAGTAAAATGCTTTTTAACAAAAATTACAAAATTAAAGAACAAATTATTTTTTTAGTATTACGTTGGTAACTTAATTAGATTTTGACAAAAACTGAATTTAATTTATTCAACGAAAAGCATTATTTAACACCATTCAAACGTTTACATCGTTTAAGGCGAACAAAATTGGCATCCCTTGGAATTCCGCATTAACAAGAGTTTATTGAGCTACAATTATTTTGTAATAACCATTTTTATCTTATAATTTTGTATGACACTAACGCTTGTATTCAACATCTACCTCAACCTAGAAAATCTCGGTCGAACACTCAAATGAAATTCTCGATAACATTTGATTGGACATTATCAAGGAGACGTCCAATCGGGATTAAAGACGAATACCATTTGAGCGTTCGACCGAGGTTTTCGGTATAACTCGGGGTCGAGGTATTTGGTGAATACGAGCGTAAATAGGACAAAAAGGAGCCACAGCCATCGAAAGAGGACGAAGGAATTTTATTAAATTTCCTAATATGAAACATTAAAAATCTGCATCATCTCCAGTTATTCTCCAGATATTATTGGTACTCTCGCGTAAGTATAATAACCTTTTAAAATAGCAAAAAAAAAAAAAAGTTTCATTAACCCTCTGTCTACCAGAAGGGTCCAATGGACCCGACATGTATATTCAAAATATCTATTCAAACCAGAAAATTTCTTCAAAACAAACTAAATGTATAAATCAGACAATAATAAGTTAAATAAACAAATTAAATAGTTTTAAGTAAAAATTCTGGTGTAGAATATTTTTATAAAACTTGAGTAAAATTTCCGGTAGTTCTAGGGTTAAAAGCGCTCAAACATAAAAAAGAAATCTATAAAAATTAAACATATGGGATGCGAGTTTTTCAGATCCATTCTATGAGATTTTCAAACATGAATCTCAAGTCGTATTCCATCTTGACAGCTTCTCTTGGACATATTTATAAAAAAGAAAAAAGTTTTATTCACGGATTGTAAATACATTTTAAAATATTTATTTATTTTTTAATTTCAAATATAAGTGAAAAAACTGCATTATTATTATTATTATTTTGCTGTATAATGCAACAAACGTTATTCAAAAAATTGTTGGGCTCTTTTAAAATTCAGATTCTTTGATTGCTACCTTTTTTTATTATAGTTATATTCGTGTTATGAATTGATTTAATACACTGCTCAAAACAATTAAAGGATATTGCAGTTTTAGGTGGATTTTGTATCTGGTAAACTGTTTAGCTGATTGATACATGGTCGACAGACATAGTAGGTTATATGAGAATAAATTACACTTGTTTGGCAGAAAAAAATGTATTTTATTGCGCATTTGTGTACTAAAGGAAAAAAACACAATTTGTGCATATGAGAAAAAAAGAATAAGAAAAGGTGTTTTCTTCAAAGAAAATCATTTTCAGTAGGAGGTATGGTTTCCACGGGCGGCCAGCAACGTTGAACACTTTTGAGGCATGGACTCAATGAGGCTATTAATGACGAGTTGGGGTATTCTGCCCCACTCTTCCAGAAGAGCTCTTTCCAGTTCTTGGAGAGTTTGTGGGGGTTGTTGGCGGCCAGAAACTCGTCTTCCTAGAGCGTCCCAAACGTGCTCGATTGGATTCATGTCTGGAGAACACGCTGGCCATTCCATTCTAACGATTCCTTCCTCGAAAAGGAAATCCTCCACGAGGTTTGCACGATGTGGCCTGCAGTTATCGTCCATTAAAATGAAGTTATCTCCGATTGCTGCAGCGTAAGGGACTACAATAGGTCTTAGGATCTCATCCCTATATCGGCGATCAGTCAGAGCTCCATCTCGAATGATGTAGAGGTCAGTGCGCCCGTCAATGGAGATGCCACCATACACCAACACTCCTCCACCGCCAAATCTGACACTTTCGTGCACGAACGCAGGATTATTCCTACTGCCACGGTCCCTCCAGATGAAAATACGCCTATTATCCGGATGCACAGAAAAACGGGACTCGTCAGAAAACAGAATATTGCTCCATTCATTTCTCCTCCAGTTGACATGCTCGGTTGCCCACTCCCTGCGGTCGCGACGATGCCTTGATGTTAATCTAACACATACCATCGGTCGGCGAGCATACAGACCTACAGCATGGAACCGGTTTCGGACAGTCTGAATTGAAATCGTGGTGCCTGTAGCCGAGCGAAGGTGTTGTTGGAGAAGAGTAGCGTTCATGGTTCGGTGTCTCCGAGCTGTTAACGCTAAATACCGATATTCATTGGGCGTTGTTACCCGTCTACGACCTTGCCCTGGTCTTCGGCCTGCACATCCACTCTCCAAAAAACGGTTCTAGATCCTGGAAATGACACTTTGTGACACTCCAATGGCTTGCACTACTTCGGCTTGAGTTTGGCCCCCTTCTAACCTACCAACAATTCTCAAAGCTTCTGAATCTGTCAAATGACTTCGCTGAGACATCGTACTCATCGAAACAAAGCAATCACTGAATGCCGATCATCTTTGTCTTCATTCTCTTTTATCCAGTTGAAAGTAAAATTTCATTCGCTGCCGCTGAAGCGAAGTTTTTGACGTCGAACTCAAAATTTGCATACTCCACAGTTTGAAAACCAGAAAAATTTGCATTTGTGATTCTCTTCTTCTATTTTCGGCAAAAAAAATTTCGTTTATATTTTTATTTTATATAAAACTTCAAATATCCTTTAATTGTTTTGAGCAGTGTACTTTGGCTTCTGGTTGGGACTAATGTTTATTTTATTCATATCAATTTGTGATTATTAATATCTGCCATACACTTACTTGCACTAGGATACTTACAAGACATATTTACCAGATTTTTTTTTAAACTTCTCGTAACATTAAATATAAAAAAGTCGCCAGTGATGGACTGTCATGAAAAGGTGATAAATAAGTTGAATATCGCCATTCCAAAAGATTGTAGCAACCACGAGAATCTCACTATTATAATCACCCAACTGGAAACATGCCAAAGACATGCAGCAAAGAGGTAATGTGACTAAAAGTTTGATCTTTCCTTCCCTTTCATTTTAGTTCACAAACAGTCATTTTCAAACTGTTCGATTCCGGGAGTGTTTAGGGAAAATTTCGGTTGAATGCGAACCACCCGGGAATGTTTCATAATATTTAATTTTCTTTTGTAATTTTTCCGGTGTTGTTAGTCGTTAAAAACTCACTGTAAAATTAAATTGACTAACCCCTTGGGGACGAGCGACACGTATACGTGCCGGAAATAGGCCTAAGGATCTTCGTTTATTCTCACCAGTAAAATTTTACTGTAAAATTTGCCTTATTTAATCCGAGCATTTTCCCGATTTGAATAGGCACAAACTTCTCTTTTTTAAAACCGGTAGCAAAGTAATAAACATTTCGTAAATGGCTCCCGTCGCGAAGGGGCTAAACAATTTATTCACGAAGGCATGGCTGCCACAGGCAACTACTTTTATATTCTTCTCGCACCAGTATTTCTCTAATATAAATTTTGAAGCAAATTTCTCTTGCAAATGTTGTCAAAGTGCCTGTTAAGGATTTCTGTATTGAGAAAATGGTGCCAGTTAGAATTAAAAAAATAGTCGCCAGAGGCAGCCCTGCGAATGGAGTAGAAAATCCGGAATCGTTTGTACACTAAATATTTTATGTTCCTGTTTTTTTTTCTAAACAAGCATAATAAAAAACTTAAATAAAACTGTATTAGACCAGGATGAATTATAAATTTATTAAATATGTAGCACCTTACTCCGATATGCTTCAGTGGAGATGAACTTGTTATATCTTCATTATTTTGAAAAATCTGCTTTTATTTGGCTATATATCTATATTGGCTGCTGCTATAATCTGCTAATTTTATTTGGCATCATTCAGCAATGGTGTTTAATATAACAGACTTTCTCATAGAAGCTAAGAAGTGTCTATGAAGAGCGCTATTATTGCTTTCACAGTTCTTTGCGTTGCACTTAGTTTAAGACATTGCAGAAGTGGAAAATTGGCGCAGAGGCGGAGCCTATTGACACCACTAAATTTTAGTACTTTGCGGCTTATCTAATGACATAATTTCCGAGTTTTTATTAAGGTGAGTAATACAATAAACAATTAGCGGTGTCAATAGGCTCCTCCTCTGCGCAATTTTCCACCACTGGACATTGGTTGCAGTGTTGCCAGATTGGGGACTTTTTTGTGCACAGATTATTGATTGTCACCGTTTTTTTAAATAGAAATATTCTACCTATTTAACCCCTTAAGTGCCACAGACGTATATATCCGTCGCGCATAGTCGATGCGTTAAGTGCCACTGACGTATATATACGTCAGTCCAAAATATTGTCCTTTATACTGCGCTGTACCAGTAAAACCACGCCCACGGCTTTGGAATTTAAAAAAAAAAGAAAACTGAAAAAAGACTTTGAAGGTGTTTTTGAAAGACTGACCTATTTCAGAGGAGAAGGGGGTAGAAGGAACTACCTTCATAAAGGCTATCGCACTGAGTTAGTGACGTGAGAATACAAACGAATTTTTTTCCATATTTGACAAGGCTCCGCCCTTTTTGTACACCACTATTATTTTAGAGAAAATATTGTTTGGTTTGCCGTTCACTTTTCGCCTGTCTATCGCATTGCTATTTGGATGTCACTACCTCAGTCTCATAGCTTTAGCCGTGCAGTTCCTCGAATGTTCTAGAATTTCGTAGGAGTATGTACGATACTGATGATAGTGAGTTGGATGACGACTTTCCGTCATCTTCTGGATCAGAGACGTCAGAATATGATATATCAGATGAAGAGGATTCAGATAACGACTATTCTATGAAAGATGCCAGAAACTGGGTACGATTGGATATAAAAAAATTACCTATGCCACCTTCACGGTTTCCATTTTCGGGACAACCAGGAATAAATAAAAATGTAACAGATGTTACGAACCCACTTTTATTTTTTTTTAATTATTTTTTGATCAGAAGCTGGTGCTTCATATTGTTACAGAAACTAACCGTTTTGCAGACCAGTATAAAAACCAGCATCCAGGAAAAGAGAAATCAAGGACGAAGTTGTGGCGTCCAACAACTTTAGAAGAAATATATGTTTTTTTAGGTATACTTATTCTGCAAGGAATACTTGTAAAACCTCACGTTGCGCTTTACTGGTCTAAAAACAAATTGATCGAAACTCCAATTTTTGGGAAATTTATGAGCAGAAATAGCTTTCAACTTATCATGAAATTTCTGCACTTTTCTGATAACAGTACTTTTGATAAAAATTCACATCCAAATCCAAAACTAAGTAAAATATGGCCTGTTTTTTCTGACATGTGAAGAAATTTTCAAGTGTCTATACACCTGAAAGGGACCTGAGCATTGATGAGAGCTTGATGTTTTTCAAAGGTAGGCTATCATGAGTACAATACATACCAATGAAAAGAGGTCGCTTTGGAGTACAACTCTTTGTACTTGTTGAAGCAGAGACAGGATATATTCACAATACGATCGTGTACACAGGGCAGAGTACAAGCTTTGATTAAAAGTATGAGAACTATGGAGTCGCAACAAAAGCAGTGATGACGCTTATTGAACCTTTTTTGGGAAAAGGTTATTGTGTAATTGCGGACAATTTTTATCTCTCACCAGAATTAGCAGACCTTCTTATCCAAAATTCAACTGACGTATATGGAACACTTCGTCCTAATCGACGTGATTTGCCGGAAAATTTCAACAAACTTACTTTGAAGAAAGGCGAAATAGCCGTTTTCCAAAGAAGCAAAATTACCGTGTTGAGATGGCGTGACAAAAAAAATGTTTCGTTTCTTAGTTGTATCCATACAGCAAATTGCTCTGAAACTGAAAAAAATGTCATGAAGCCAGCTATTGTTATAGATTATATCTTTAAGATGGGTGGGGTTGATAGAGCGGATCAGGTACTAGTTTGTTATTCAACAACACGAAAAAGACAGAAGAGGTATTATTTAACAATATTTTGCCATCTATTAGATATGGCTATTTGGAATGCCTTCACATTACAAAAGAAACAACTCCGTAACGTTGATAATTACAACTTCCGCATGAATTTGGTGGAACGTATATTTGAGAAATTTCATATTACTCCCCCACAACCAGCCAAACCACAGAAATTAGAAAGTGGCTGTCCTTTACGACTTTCTGCTAGACATTTTCCGGACTTAGTAACATCAACGTCTTCAAAGAAAAAAGCATCGAGAAGATGTGCGGTTTGTTCAATGAAAAAAATTCGCCGTCAATCCCGCTAACAATGCACTGAATGTGATGTTGGTTTATGTGTCCAACCATGTTTCAGGATATATCACACGCCACTAAGTTCTAACATTTTTTTTATCATATTGTTACACTAAAATTTTACATTTTTGGTATAATTTTTGTATTTTCGTTTCTTTTTATATTTTCGCGGAAGCACACAATGTTTAAGCTTGTCTCTTATTTCCCCCAATACACCGCATAACTACGTGCACCTGTTTGGAAAACTGTGGCACGGGGAATGAATCTCGTAAGTTTTTCTCGGCAGGTAAGAGATTACAATAACTACTAATTGTTTAATATTTTACTTATGACAGTAATTTTTTCTCGTGTTGCAGATGTGCAGTACAAGAAAAAAGTTGACGTTATGCGAAAAACACATCTCTGATTTTATCATTATTTTTGCAGTGCAATAAACCTTCCAATAAATCACATATCATTTTTTTGAAAAAAAAAAATCAAATAATGTATAAAGACATGACATAAAGAATCCGACTAAAATGAACGCAAGAAAAACTTTTTTCGTATAATGAAACGAATAGAACCAATATTGTTACCAACAAATTATTAGTTCTAAAGCGTACTTATTTATCGGAAGAGAATCAATAAATCATATTCTTAAAATATGAATTATATACCTAGATGAATTTTTACATAAAAAGTTTTTTTTTTCGGAAATATGGTTTTGTCCACGTAAAACTCACTCCTGACTCTTTTGTTCGAGATATATACAATAGTTTCCTATCGGTAGCTTAAGGGCACAGCTTTCAGTTATTAGTGAATCCACAAAAATTAAAAATTGAATGGAACATCTATCTCTCAATGATTATTTACAGAGTTCGCACGTTCTTAACCCCTTGGGGACGAGCGACACGTATACGTGCCACTTGAAGCGCTCAGAATCCTTGTTTTTCCTCACCAGTAAAATTTTAATGTAAAATTTGCCTTATTTAATCAGCGCATTTTCTCGATTCAACAAGACACAAATTTCTGTTTTTAAAAAACGGTGACGAAAGATTAAAAATTTCGTGAAAGGCTCCCGTCCCGAAGGGGTTAAGCCACGCCCCATCTTGTAAGGCCACTAAGTTCTAACTGTGGCACTGGGGAGTGAATCTCGTAAGTTTTTTTCGGCACGTAAAGGGTTAATAGTAGATTAAAAATTCTAAAAAATAAGCCGAATTATACTATTTTAATAAAAGTGGTGACAGTCAAATAATCTGAATTAAAAAAGTCCCTAATCTGGCAATACTGATTGGCTGTTGCATTGTGACCTTTAATTCTCTTCAAGTGTACAGGGATGAATAATTTTCTTATCCCTTTAAGACCTGAAGAGTTTTGGTCGAAATTAAAAGTCTTGGTTTTTAACTCTAATTAATAGGATTATATTTATGGAAAAAAAATATTGTTAGGTTAAGTCAAAGGAGAATACATACAATTGTGTGGTGCAGATTGAGTTTTAAATCACTGAAATAGAAGAAATTGTTTTTCTTTTTTCTCAGGACCAGCTACAGCACAATTGTGTTGGTCAGGTCTTAAAGGGTTAATGTTATGGTATTTTATTGAATGAGAAAATGTCATCCAAAATAATAAGTATTTCATATGCTAATGTTTCGATTTTTGTAGATGTCTGCAAAAGAAGAGTCCTCCTGATAGCTTTATAAGTTATGACGTTATTTGACAAAGGAATATTTAAAACAAAAATAGCTGCTTTACATCACAATTATTTCATCAACATCTTGCAATACCACAATGAACAATGTTAGATAAATGTCTCGGCAATGGAATAAACTGCTCGACAATTTATTAGATGGGAAACTTTCAGTTCGCTTCAATTACTTGTATCATTAAGTGTAATCATAGTTTTCTTTAACCCCTTGAAGGGCGGTGGGATAAAATATATCTCACTTAATTTAAACAAGATTCTCACCAGAATATTTTAACTAAATTTTATATTTTTAACTTTGGAGGAAAATCAATGAAAAATTGCTTTTCCTTATTTAAAAATAAAATTTTTCGATTATTCCGGTGAGAATTCAATATTTAGAGACATTTTTGCTTGCCCCTTAAGGGGTTAAAGTCTCATGCTGCATACTTTGTGTAGAACATAACGCATGTGTAATAGTGGTGGTAATTAGTTGAAAAATGTTCAAATTATAGTAATTTCTGTAAAAATAAAATTCATACACACCTTTAAAAAAATCTTTTACTTGCAATCTGATGACATCATTAAAATTTTATTCAGTTTCCTGTCGCCGCTGCGGAACATCTATCTGTACTAAGACACTTTCAAAAGAAATCTTTCACAAAGAAAAGAAAATCTAAATTGTGGTAGGACTGAATATAAAACTACTCGCCAGACTAAAGAAAATATTTTAATAACGCAAATATTTCAATTAAAAAAAGTGGTATTAATCAAAGAATCTTAATATTAACCCTAATCGGTCCTATGTCACTTCCCACGCGACATCGGGACCAGCAACTCATACATGAATTTTATTCGATTGGGACCACTTTTTCTTTAAGAAATACTTTTACTAGTACTTTGACAACATGAGCAAGAAAAACGTACTACAAAAAGTACTTTTAAAATATAGTGCTGCAAATAGAATACAAAAATAAAATCATGTATAAAAAGCTAATGTCTGATTAACCCCTTCAAGGGCGATGGCTCATTTTTGAACCACCTAATTTTTTTCCCCTAAATTAGACATTGACACCAGAATTTTGGTTTGAAAATCTTCCTTTTATTATCTACGTGAAGAAAAAAATTTACTTATATTCAAATAAATTTGTTTTTAAATTCTGGTGTCGTTCATTAGTTTCAGTATTTTACTAACAGAAGTGCCTTGCCCCTGAAAGGGTTAAAGTTTAAAAACTGTTCAACTGGCGGCGTTCCCAGAGAAGTAAAAGGTAAATGCACCAGTAGGGGGGCACTTAGGACATTTATCTAATTATTATTTTAGCTAATTCCAAAAGATATATATATTTTAGCCTAGTCTACAGCTTAACCTTTTGCGCTCTGTGACGTACGCAGCGTACTTCAAGCTATTTTGGTCGTTTCCGAGAATGCCCGACGCAGCTGATTTTTTAATTAAGCATTCCAGATTCTCACCAGAAAGTTTTAACTGTTATTTTGGGTCTGCGGGATTATTTGGAACAATGGAACAATAAAGCTGGTGTATGGATTCCCTAGTTGTTTGGCAACTTTACATCCAGGCTAAGAATATATCGTGTTACAATGCATTGGGAGCCATAGGAAAAAGAGCGTTTAAACGCGGCTAGTAGCCACGAAAAAGAGAGAGTAAAAACTAAAAAGATAGACAATTTTAAAAAGAAAAATTGTTAGTATAACAAGTAGGAAAAAAAAATGTTCCATATGATCCACATAAATGTCCAGGACAGGCGAAAAAGCTACCAAAGGAAGCCCCATAAAAAAAGACTCAATTCACAGACCATACATTTAATATATCTTGATAAGTAAAATAGTTTAACACAGTGATGAAAAGAAACAAAAACTAAAATATACGCATATTTACAAGAGAATTTAAATTACTATAAGGAAAAAAGAATAAAAATGTAAGAAAAAGCTACAATGAGGAGAGTTCAAACTAAATAAACAGTTAAATGCAAAAGCCGAGGAGAGCAAACGACAGCAAGAGGACGGCGTCCACCCAGTCTAGGAATTTGAGGTGAATAAAACATAAGAATGAAAAAAAAGAGTAATATCATGAGACGAGTATAATATACAAGAAAAGAAGTTTTTTTTTAAATTTTTAAACAAACAATACAAACAAAAAGAAAGAAAAGAGTTTAGAAAATGAAGAGCTTAATCTTCGTTAATGTAGATATGACTTCCAAGTTTATCAAATTCAGTTAATATAACCATCAATTTTTGCATCGGATTATCGAGTTTCTTTGTCGGTGTTGAGATGTTCTTTAGACATTTTAGGAATTTAGTGATTTGAAAGATTTGTTTAACTTCGTCGAAAGTATTAAGAATGTCTTTTATATCATTGGTGTAATTTGTAGGAGCTTTAGAAATTTCAATAGTAGGGGAGGAATGGGTGTTTGCGGTAGTACTATCATTGTTATCAGAGTTTAATTCTTCATTACTAGTTGAGGGTTCAGAGTCTTTAGTATTTTTGGTATAATTATAATTCTTAAATATATCCGCTAAGATTAGGGTTCCTTGGGATAGATTGCTGACGCTATTACTTGTTTTACGGTTTTGTTTATTTTCTAGTCTATATGGATTTTTGGACAATCGCGGAAATTCGCTGGGTGCCCGAGTCCACAATTGGCACAAGTGGGTTTAATACGCCCCTTGTGGTGACAATCTGTACTTAAATGTAGATCTCCGCATTTTACACATTTAGCATCGAACCACACACTTCAGATGCGTGACCGTAACCTTGACATTTGTTTTACACAATTTTTGCTAGTAAAAGCTTCAATCTTAACAGAAATGTAATGTATAGCGTTGATTTGGTAAATTTCTTCAAAGTTCTAACGAGGTATAACATTTACCATGTATATCGGCATTGGTTGGCCAGTTTTGCGATTTTTAAGGATGGCAGCCCTAGTGACTGCGAAACCATGCTCTCTGAGACTTTCTTCGATAATTTTAGTATCGGTGTAACAGGGGAGGCCCCTAACGCATATTTTTTTGGGTCGAAGTTCTTTAGGATCAAGAGTGGTATATTTCTTTTTGTTTTGGTCTAGCCATTTCTGAGTAGATTTTAAGTCCTTACCAGAGTTACATTGTATAACAATGCGTTCGCCTTTTAGCGTTATTTTTGGTTTTTCTGAGTTTAACTCCGTAATTTCATGGGCTACCGTCGCCCAATTGCTGTCGACTTCGACGTAGAAAGGGTTAACAGATTTTTTAACTTTGACAGTATTCTGAGTATTTTCACTAACATTTGACTCATCCATATGTACATTTTCAGTTAGGGTAACTTCATTAGCGATATTCTTATATTTATTACTTAGAGGGATAGGTGAACTCTCCTCTGAGAGAGGACGTTTAATGCCTTTCTTAACTGCATTGAAAATTTCGTATTTAAGATTAGTATTAGTAAGAAAAAAATTAACAGTTTTCTTATACTTAAAAGAGCAAAAAAAAAAAAAACTAAAGATAACTGAATTTAACAAATTATCATGGGTTGGCTCCCTAAGCAAAGTAAATGCATCAAGGCAAGTAATTCTTACCTCTTCTTGTTCAGAAGCAGAAGCAGAATACCCGTCTTTAGCCTTTATATCCAAGATATATTGGTCTACGAAGGTGTAAAAATCACCCAGTATAGTCTTAGAATAGTCCTCAAAGTTTGAAGAAAATCTGTCAAACTGGTCTTTGAAATTGCTGTTTAACGTTCCATTACATATTCTGTCGATAACTTCCATAATATAATAATCATGTTCCTCTGTAGACGCCATACTGCAGCACTAGATAGCTAGAGTCTATTCTAACAAGAACTATACTCCACCGCCGCACTTCAATCGAAATAAAAGAGCGTGAGCAGGAGTGCCAAAGCGTTATAAGTAAGCGAACAAACTTAATGCTGGAATCAGGCGTAAATTAACACAGTTGCGCCACCTTGTGGACGGAGTGATAACTCACATACGCGGGCTTTCAGTGTGGCGCGTATTTCCTAAATCTTTAGTCACTCATGTAATTGAATTTTGCTTGCCACATTTATTTATTGCAAAATAACGGCGTAACGAGAGGGGCACCTAGACGCACTTGACACCACGAAGTTTTCTTCGCCTTAGTATAGGCACTTCAGATATTAATCAACATGAAAAAAAACTTTACAATTTTAGTGGTGTGAGTACGAAAACAGTTAGGTATCTATTTGTAGTTCACACTCCATCCGCTACGTGGCGCATGACCTTGATTGATGTGACATGGCTTTTAATCTTGCGGTTATTTCTCCCATATAAGATAGGACGCTTACTTATATCGCTTTGCAGGAGTGCCCTTGCATCGCATTCGGAGCGAAGAGAGAAACGTGATGACCGAAAAATGGAGAGGTATTTATATTCCATAAATAAAGTAATAAAAGTTACCAGTTAAATTTTTGTGGTGTGAATTCAAAATTTCTAAAAAAGAAAAAGATCTGCCAGATGTGGCATCACTGGTGGCTAGAGACAGGTAGTGGTGGTAGTGGCGCTCACAGCGGCAGAGCGCAATGTTTTAATGCATCAGAATAAACATTCAAAGTTTCAAAATATATTCTTCAAAAAAAAGTAAAAAAATGTTACCTTCCCCTATGCTCAGTAGTGGGCAGTCGTTGCTCAGTAGTCGTTGAACAACTGCATTTCTTACTTATGTCTTCAATTGATAAAAAATAATGTAACCAAAGTTTAATCTACTTCCAGTTTTCGACAAGTTTACACGTTTTAGAGATCAGGGGGATCCTAAAAAACATGTTCATTGTATCATCCAAAAGTGTAGACATTATGCATAGAATTGAACAATTTTTGTGCATGTGTTTAGCTATGGCCAGCAGGTCCTCCTTGAATTTGGAAATATTCCGCCGGAAGGAGGCGACGTAATAGATTTTTGTGCCATTTTCATTATTGTACCAATGAAAAGTGTAAGAAGTTATGCTTAGAATTAAACCAAATTTTGGCTATGGCAAAACTATCCTTTTTCTATTTCGAAATATTCCGTCTGAAGGTGGTGCTTTAATAGCAATTTTTATATAAATTTCTCAATTTTTCGTAGTTCTACAGTACATAGACAGTTCGTGCAGCGATGCAAACTTAGCATCCTGCAAAACCGACTATTCGCAAACTGCTTATATACAAACGAATAACGAAAAACTATTGATTTTAATAAATATCTTGAACAAGATTAACTCGCTTTTACTCCTATTAACTGGCTGAAGAAGAAATTTAAGATAAAAGTAAAAATTGACATAGTATTGAGCCAATAATATTGAAGTATTAACCCTCTCGCTGCTCAACTCGAGAGTTTCTCGGGCAACGTAAAAGTAGCAAAATTTGCGCCTTCATCGGGATGCATTTTTTCCGTCTAATTAACCCGCCTTGATCATTCCCACCAGTTACTTTTATTGTAAATTTTGCATTATCTAATCAGAGCATTTTCCCGATTAAATCAGGCGAAAATTTTTGTTTTGAAAAACCGGTGACAAAAGAATAAAAATTCTTAAAAGACGCTTGTCGCAAATAATTTAAATACGCAATTTTTGAAGCTATTTTGATAAAACAATTACGCAGCGAGAGGGTTAACATTTGCGACTACTTTTTGAAATATTACGATGTGTGAGAAAGAAGAGAATTTTGGCATTGGTACATCCAGCCATTTTTAAGGTGGAGGGATTTGTACACTGAAACAGGGTGTGTCAAATGTCGCTGGCAATTTTTTTTAATTTAAAAGAAAATCAAGTAATTGAAGTCTTTTTATTTCTTTTGGTTAAAAAGTTTATAATTATTCTTTGAATATTCATCTTCACTCGAAAAGATGCGTAGGGAACTAGAAAAGTTTATTCTTATCAGTATCATCCATGAACCGTATGCAGCATAGTTTTGAAAGGGCTGTTCATAAGTGCAACTTTAATGAAACACTTAGTTTTATACAATATATTGATTTTCTTAATTCGTAATATCACCTGAATGCTATAATTTTCCTAATTTATTGCAAACCGTATTAAAGTCCCAGATGCGACATGCAACAAATCGTTTTTATTTAAGCCATTTGAATCATGGACCTTTATTTCAGGACTTTTTTTTTTCAGTTCAGAAATAATACAAGATCGATTTCAGAAATCCTGAATAGTACTTTACTTCATTTAATGATACACAGTTTGTGATTAAAAAACTAAACCTGTGGCTGTGAGATACATGAAGGACCAAGGCCTACAGTGCCCAACTCTGTTTACTTGACCCTGGGATCTGAGGTGCTATACAGCATCAGCATGCGTCCCAGCCATTTTGTGATTTATATACAGTAAAAATCCTTCTTTTTTTATTTCAGGTATGGATTGCAAATTTCTGCATAAAATGAAAGTTACTCAAATGGACACATATATCCGCTAATGATTCAACGGATTGGATAGCTGTTTAGTGCAGAGTCGGCGAACCTTTTCACATGTGGGTTCTAAATTTTTTTCTAAAAAAAATAAAGTCATAATAGAAAGCCAACAGCACCCCCAATACCCGCCAAAGAAACTCTATAAAAATAATGAATCAAAACTATTATTATTTTATCATTATTAGATTAAGATAAATATGGATAAGGTACCTGCACGTAATATCAATAAACACATTAAATTAAATAAAGTATAATATTTAGTCTAAGAGCTAGCAACGTTATATACGTTACGAACATTACGAATATAGTGTTGCAAATAGAATATAAAAATAAAATCATGTATAAGAAGTTACCGTCCGATAAGGGTTAAAAACTGCAACTGGCAGCATTCCCCTCCCAGAGAAGTACAAGGTAAACCTACCAGTAAGGGGGGGGGGCACATAAGGACATTCATTTAATTATTATTAAAGTGTTAGCTAATTCCATAACATATATATATATATATTTAACCTAGTCCTAACATTAAAGTATCAGAATAAGCATGCAAAGTTTCAAAATATATTCTTCGGAAAAAAAATTACCTTTCTCTAAGCTCCAGTAGTGGGCTTTGTACATTTCTGATGCATGAATCTTTAAGTTTTAGGGTTATTCAACAAATTATTTACAATGTAATAGAGTATATCAACGGAAGTTTAATTTAAAGTAAAACATAACATTAAAAAATGATTTAAATAAAAACATATCGCTTAACCCCTTCGGGACGGGAGCTTTTTACGAAATTTTTAATCTTTTGTCACCGTTTATTTTAAACAGAAATTTGTGTCATGTTGAATCGAGAAAATGCGCTGATTAAATAAGGCAAATTTTACAGTAAAATTTTACTGGTGGGGAAAAACAAGGATTCTGAGGGCTTCATACGGCACGTATACGTGTCGCTCGTCCCCAAGGGGTTAATGAAATCTCTAAGAATAGAAAAAAATCTGTTTTTGAAGACACTTTAGAAAATAAACAAATGCACCAGCAAAAAAAATATACTCCCTCCGTCCCAAATTAGTTGCGACTTTTAGGTCGAAATTTTGTCCTAAATTAGTTGCTACGTTTCAAGTGAGTGGAGTCATAAATAACTTCCGATACAGTTTAGTAGTTCGACACCATTTTGTAAGGACTCTACCACCAGTATACCATAAAGATCATTTTCTTCGTAAATAATTAACGATTCATTATCCAGAATGTAGTTTTATGCGATTACTGGTGGAAGAATCCTTACAAAAATGGGCGTGGCTTAAGAGCGTGCGAACCCTGGATTTTTAAAACTAATTTGGTGCTTATTTAAGGAGAGACGGGGGAAATGCTTGGTAAGTAAATGTTGTTGATTGATAGCATAGCACTCTGAAATATCTGAAAAATGTTCAAACAAAATCATAAAATCATCAGTATCATTAATCAATACAAAAGTAATCAAATGTAGCAACTAATTTGGGACAGACGGGGTATATATATTCCAACCAGTCTATGAAAAATTAACATTAATCCTCTAATTGCGTAATTATTTTATCAAAATAGCTTCAAAAATTATGTATTTAAGAATTTTTATTCTTTTGTCACCGGTTTTTCAAACCAGAAATTTTTGCGTAATTTAATCGGGAAAATTCTCCGATTACATAAGATAAATTTACAATAAAAAATAACTGGTGGGAATAATCAAGGAAGGTTCATTAGACACAGAATTGCATCCCCAAGAAAATCTCGGGTTCCGCGGTTTCTTTCCGTCGTGTTTCAGAAATGAGTTTTGCGCTTGATTTTAAACTTTAAAAATTAGTGGCCAAACACGTGTATGTAGCCCACTATATGTCCGTTAACATTAGTAAAACTGATTGTTAGTAAAATTGCGCACCAGGGTTGCAGTTTGGCCACCATTTTAATTCTGATATTTCGAATTCACACCGAAACTTCCTAAAGAAGAATTTTTACTTTAGATAATTACGAAACTTTTGTATTCAAATAACGTCATAAAATATCTTTTTTTTTTTCTGGTGTGAATTCGAAGTTTCTGAATAAAAGTGGAGGCCAAACCGGCAACCCTGCTGTGCACCATGGATATCCCGCATCGGCTTCTATTTCGTTTTACAGCACAAACAGTCGCAGTATGACTGTTCGTTTTCTTGACGGTTAAATAAAGGGTTTTAAATTTGTTACTCTTCGGCAATAGTTTTATCTTATACATTGTTTATCCGGTAATTTTTCCGGTTTCAGTATCAATTAGATAATCACCATAGAATCAAATTGACTAAATAATTTACTGCATTAGAAAATTTAAAATGCGAAATCGCCTGGACCATAAAGATTCTAGAAGTTTCGAATTACTTGTTATTACTAAACTCAGCAACATAATGAAATTTTTAAGAACAAAAAAAAACCTGTTTTTGAAGACACTTTAGAAAATTATATTCCAAACAGTTTATGAAAAGTTGACATTAAAAGATATTTGTCAATTAGATTTCGTTCAGTCGTTTTTCAGAAATGCGTTTTGTGCTTGTTTTAAAACTTTAAAAATTAGTAGCCAACTACTGACACGTAGCCCACTATATGTGCGTTTACCTTAGTAAAATTGTGCGCCCGGGATATCTTGGTTTCTGTTTCATCTTATTTCGCGAACAGTCATACTACGACTGTCCGATTTCTAGATGATTAAATGGAGGTGTTAAAAAAACGACAATTGCTGTCGAAAGTTTTATCTTATTCATCGTTTATTCCGTAAATTTTCCGGTCTTGGTATAAGTTAGATAATCAACATAGAATCAAATTGACTAAATAATTTACTGCATTAGAAAATAGAAAATGCGAAATCGCCTGGACCATAAAGATTCTAGAAGTTTCGAATTATTTGTTATTTCTAAACACAGCAACATAATGAAACAACATAATGAAATATTCAAGAATTTAAAAAAAATCTGTTTTTGAAGACACTTTAGAAAATTATATTCCAAACAGTTTATGAAAAGTTGACATTAAAGGATATTAGTCAATCACATTTCTTTCAGTCGTTTTCAAAAATGCGTTTTGTGCTTGTTTTTAAGCTTTAAAAATTAGTAGCCAACTACTGATACGTAGCCCGCTATATGTGCGTTTACCTTAGTAAAATTGTGTGCCCTGAATATCTTGGTTTCTGTTTCATCTTATTTCGCGAACAGTCATACTACGACTGCCCGATTTCTGGAAGTTCAAATAAAGGGTATTTAGGAACGGCAACTGATTCCAAATTTTATCTTATTAATCGTTTATTCCGTAAATTTTCCGGTTTCATTATCAGTTAGAATTAGTGCTGCACAACCTTTTTTCCAGAAAATTCTTTGCCACCACAAAAAATTTAAAAGTAACATTTGAATTATTTAATAGCAAAGTTTCTATCAATTAATATGGAAAATTATTCTGCATAAAAATAGTGGTAGTCTTGGTGGCCCGCGGGCCACAGGTTGTGCACCCCTAATTAGATAATCATCATAGAATCAAATTGAGTAATTAATTTACCGCAGTTGGGAATAGAAAATGAGAAATTGCCTGGATCATAAAGATTCTAGAAGTTTCGAATTATTTGTTATTTCTAAACACAGCAACATAATAAAATTAAAATAAGGAGTAATAAACAAGGACAAACTATTTATTTACTCCATATTTGCTTTATTTTTATTGTTTAATTAATTACGCTCGAAATATGTAACATGTTCAGTGAGATGTTTCTTTTTAATTAGCTGCCTCGCAGTTTCGTGCCCTTATTTTTAACGGTAATCTTCTTCTTATATTGACGTATATTTAGTAATAAAAAATGATGAATATTTATATTAAATTACTGTGGTAGTAAATCTGTGCGATGTCTTATTACCCCAGGGGGAAAATTCCAACATTTCATTATTATAGAAGTTTTCGCTATATGTAACAGTGATATTCTGAGGCATAGCAAATCAAGACGTTTTTGTAAACTAGTTGCATTGCAGCAGAGTTTCGTGCCATTATTTTAAGCGGTAGTCTTCTTATATTTATGGATATTTAGGTATAAAAAAGACAAATATTACTACTAAAAAATTCTGATACTAAGGCTGTACCGTGTCTGATTATCCCAGGGATAAACTTCCAGCACTTCTTTATTATAGAAGTTTTCGCTGTATGTAAGAACGATATTCTGCGGTTGGATAACGTTAATATATTGGCATTAAAACATTGGTGGGAGTTTGCCCTTGCGGTAATACGACAGTCTTTCCAGTGCAAGCGTCTATACACTTCTCTTAGAATTTGAAGTGTTTTTGCTGTTATCTGCTTCACTCCAAAAGATGTGTAGAGAATTAGAGAAGTTGATTCTTCTCAGCATCATCCATGACCCGTATGCTGCATAGTTTTGATAGTGCTGTTCATAATTGCGAGTTTAATGACACACTTTGATTTATACAATGTAATTGATTTTCTAAATTCGTAATATCACCTGCATGCTATACTTTTTCTACTTTATTGCAAACCGTATTAAAATCCCAGATGCGAGATGCAACAAATTGTTTTTATTTAAGCCATTTGAATCATGGGCGTTTATTTCAGGACTTTTTTTTTTAATTCAGAAATAATACAAGATCGATTTCAGAAATCCTGAATAGTACATTTTACTTCATTTAAAAACACACATTTTGTGATTACCATAAAGTAAAAATTCTTCTTTCTTTATTTCCGATATGGATTTCGAATTTCCGCGTAAAACGAAAGCTGCTCAACTGGACACATATAACCACTAATGATTAAAATGGATTGTATAGCAGTTTAGTGTAGTGTCGGCGAACCGTTTCACATGCGGGTTCTAATTTTTTTAGAGCGAACATCACCCCCCCGATACCCGCCAAAGAAACCCTTTAAAAATAATGAATCAAAACTATTATTGTTTCATTATTATTAGATGAAGATAAATATGGATAAGGTACCTGTAAGTAATATCAATAAACACATTAAATTAAATAAAGTATAATATTTAGTCTAAGAGATAGTAAAAAAAAAACATAACTTTAGCATGGCTCATTTGTCTATATGACCTTCCATTTTATGGTGCTGTACGTATGCGGACCGTCTGGCTGGCGGGAGATGTTGCGTTTACCTGTGTGACTAGGGATTATTCAGCTGATAAAACTTCAAAATTACGTCATTTTAGAATGACATTTGTTTATAAAATATGTTTCTACTAACTATCAGTGATATTAATCCATTATTGCCAGACGTTGCCAACATTGCTAAGACCCTGCCAGATCCCTATTTATAGGTTAAGAAATGCCATCTTTACGTCATTTTAGCAAGCTTGAAAATTGTAACATATTACTCTATGGCTATCAGACAACCTACAATTAATTTTCCAGAAACAAATTCGGTTGCAAAGTTAATGCCAGACGGTTTTAAATCTGGCACGAAAGTTACGGTTTGAAGAGTGGTTTATCGGTAATAAAAAAAAAGCCCCCTTCACGTCATTTTAGCAAGCTTGGAATTTGCAACATATTAATTTTTGAATATCAGAGAGCCTATAATTAGTTTGCCAGACACAAATTCGGTTGCAAATTTAATGCCCGATGGCTTTAACTCTGGCAACAAAAGTGCCGGTTTGAAGAGTGATTTATAGGTTAAATAAATGTGCCCCCTTCACGTCATTTTTCCAAGCTTAAAAATTGCAATATATTATTCTTTCGCTACCAGATTTAAAACCGTCTGTCATTAACTTTGCAACCGAATTTGCGTCTGGCAAGTTAATTCTAGGTTGTCTGATAACCAAAGACTAATAAGTTACAATTTTGAAGCTTGCTAAAATGACGTGAAGGGGACATATTTTTTACATATAAACTACTCTTCAAGCCGGCACTTTCGTTGCCAGATTTAAAACCGTCTGGCATTAACTTTGTAACCGAATTTGTGCCTATCAAATTAATTTTAGGTTGTCTGATAGCCAAAGAGTGATATCTTAGAATTTTCAAGCTTGCAAAAATGACGTGAAGGGGACATTTTTTTTTAACCTATAAACCAATCTTTAAACCAGCACTATCGTTGCCAGATTTAAAGCCGTCTGGCATTAACTTTGCAAACGAATTTGTGTCTGGCAAATTAAATATAAGTTGTCTGATAGTCAAAGAGTAATATGTTACAATTTTCAAGCTTGCTAAAATGACGTGATAATGACATCTTTTTTTTAGCCTATAAATAGGGACTTGGCAGAGCCTTAGCAATGTTACGCTACGTTTGGCAATAATGGGTTAACATCACGAATAGTTCGTAGAAACAGATTTTATAAACAAATGTCATACTAAAATGACGTAATTTTGATGTTTATTCACCTGCATAACCCCTATTCCCACAGGTAAACGCAACGTCTACAGCCAGCCAGACCGTCCGCATACGTGCTATAGCATGAAGCGGAAGAGCATATGGAAAAATGAGCCCTTCGAAAATCAAGTAACGAAAACGTTGTTAGCTCTTAGGCTAATTGAAAACCCAAAATAAAACAACTTGTCACATGACCACTAATAATAAACATTTAAAAATCTACATCTTTTCAAGATATTATTGAAACCCTATCGGAAATATAATAATCTTTTAAAACAGAAAATAAAAAAAAAAATTCATTAAAACGCTCGAACAAGTTTAAAAAAATCTATAAAAATGAGAGATATCATTTGCTAATTTTTCACACCTAGTCTCTGATATTTGGAAACTTAAATTTATACGACATGGGCAGCTTCTCTTGCGTACAGCTTTATTCATCAAAAATATTTTATTCATAGATTGTGCATGCATTTTGAAACAGTGATTTAATTTATCGATTTAAAATATAAGTAAATGACCCGTAATTTTGTTTTTGTTCTTCTTCTATGCAATAAAAATTATAAAACAAATTGTTGGAAGGGTTTTTTAATTAAAATTCTCTTGCTTTCATAGTAGAAGCACGTCTTCTTTGCGCCTGACGAAGAAAGACTAAGATCTTTCGAAAATCCTAGCGCATTTAAAATTTTGTATGGTGTTTTAAGAAGTTCTTTTTTTCTTAAAATTCTCTTATTGCTACCATTTTCTTGAAATAGCAATATTCGCCTTTTTAATAATTAGGGTAGATTGGGGCACGTTTAGGTGGGTTTTTTTCAATGGATTTTCTAATTTTTATGTTTTAACTTAGGAAATTTTAGAGATCGTGGTTTTATAAAACAGTTAATAAAGTCAAAATTTGTGTATTCAGTTATTGCCCTATTTGTGTTTTTAACAGTAAAAACATTTTTTTAGGTCCAAGTCTTTTGCGTTACGCATCAAGTGGGACACGTTTACTCAAATTATAAGTGATACCAAGGATTAAGAGAAATAAATATTTAATCAAATTGAAATGTTTTATTTATAACTTAAAACACTGCTTGAAAAAAAAAAATTAAAGAGAATTAATTAAAGAACATTTTATAGGATAAACTGAAAACATAGGGCTTATTGTTAATTAAAAACAGAAACTATTTAGTCATCTTCATCATCACTGTTACAGTTTTTGCAAACAAAAAATAAAGTATTTCCTTTTGCACACTTGTCATGGGACAACCTGTTACATCTAAGACATTGAACACAGCATTGTCCTTTTTTATATTGGTTGTATGATTTCAAACAATAAATACAGACACAGTTTCATCTTCGTCATCGGATTCATTCACTATTTTCTTTTTTCCAGAGTGTACCAACTTTTTCTCTTTTGCAGTTTTTGGTTTCATACTTTTTCCTTTGTTGTCTTCTTGTTCTGCTTTCATAGAAACTAGTAAATTTTTACGTAATTTCTTCTTTTTGTTTTGTTGTGCCGTCATTTTTTTTCTTTTTCGCTTCTGTCTGCTCTTGTCTGAGGGCTTCTCCGGAGTATCAGTTAGGATTGCGGACTTCCTCTTTTTCTTCCCTTTCTTGTTGCCAAGCCTTGATCCTGCCTTTTCAAATGGTCTCTTTTGTGCAGGTGTTGGATAGTCCATATGTGACGAAGTGGAAGGCCTACTGGGAGAAATACGTGTAAGATTGATAGGCAATCGATGCCAATGCGTAAACGTGCCCCGTCGCCATGTTTGGATTTATTTTTAACGTGCAACGAAAATTAATAACATATCTGTTCATACCGATACATTTCTCAAACAAAAGGTTAAAATTCTGCTATTGTTCATATATTTGTTTATCTTTAACTAAGTATTATTAGTTCACAATAACTTTCAATAAGTTCAACACAAAATTTATATGCATAGATGCCAACATTTCTTAATTGTTCCGGGGTTTTACCAAAGACAAACATATTTCATACCGGAAAGTGCATATAAAGAAATGCATCTTCTTTAATGCGGCATTTGCTAAGTTTCGTTTGCCATTTTGTAATTAAATAAAATTCCGAGTTGAAAACCTTGGTTGTCAGTCTGGCCTCTACTTTCAATTTAAATACGTGGAATTCACATAAGAAATTCTGAAAGAAGAATGTTTACTTAAGTAATCACGAAACGTCTGTCATTAAATAAAGAAAACTATACAATACAGAATTTCTGGTGTGAATCTAAAATTGCGTAATTAATCCTTTAGTGCGCAGCTTTGCATACATGCAAAGAACAGTGTTTTGAATTTAATATTTTTTTAAAATTCGTATATACCTAATTCACACCCGAAAATTAAAATAACAATATTTCCCTTAATTAATAACAGACATTCCGTTTTTTAAATAAAGCGAAATTAACCATTGAAATTTTCTGTGAGATTCTCTGAACCACGTAATTTCTAGAACGTATTCTATCATGGGAATTATAGGCTTAAAGATTAAGTTTTATAAAATAAGTAATTATATAAAAAAAGGTATTTGGAGGCATACTTATGAAAATATTTACTAATTTGCATTATTTTAGCGTAAAACAGCCACACGACAGTAGTTTTTATTTATATTGCAGATGTGCAACAGAAGGAAAGATTGAAGTATTATATAAAAAATGTATCTCTGACTTTTCTCATTATTTTTCCTGTGTAATAAACCGTTCAGAGAATCATTCATAATATTTTTAAACAAAATAAAAATCGCGCATTTAAGGGTTAAGAAAAGGCCAGATCTGGCAACCCTGTTGAAAACATGTTTGTCTTGATTCCGGCTCCGGTATGACTAACAGATGTTGGCATCTATGCACACACTATACTCCCTGACGTCTTGTTCCTCAAACAGTCATGTCAAGCTGCTCGACAAGGTTCTTCTACAATAAGGTTGTTCCATTTGAAGGATAGCCAATCAGAGTAGAGCAGGACTGAAACGTCACGTGGCGGACAAGATCGGAGCTCGATCAGCCGTGAGACAGTAAATAGATGCGTAAAAAGACCGAAATACGAAGTAAATAATTTTTAAAAAGCAGATTTTCGAAAGTAAATGGAACAAAATTACTTTCCTTAAAATAATTTGGACAAATACTGATTGGAGTTAATCAAATATAAGATACATAATGGTTAAATAATATCGCGATACGTTTGTTAACATTCAAATACTTAAGTAAATTCGCGAAAAAAATTACCTTTTTAATGTGCAAAATTACAAATGAAAACTTTTAAACTATTGTAAAATAAAATGAACGAATGAATTATATGAATATGAATACACAGGAGTAGTAATGGAAAGACTAGCATTATCAAACAGAATAAATTAAACAAAACTCACACTTCAAAACTTTTAACAATAATGCATTGTCCAATTACTAGATATAAGTTTTTAAAAATTTTCGAATGTCACTATGCTTATACAGGATGAAAATAATACAAAAATATTACTCTATAATTAAACTAATTCTATTATGAAAAAAATATGTACTATACATATTATTTACATTATATTATTAAAATAACAATATCGTTATTTCATACAGTGTTAAATTCAGACACTTTTCTCTGGGAGGGATTTCTGTGACTCCGGGGGGGGGGGGGGGGGATTGCACTTTTTGACCATTGAAAACCCAAAATCTCAAATCTTCTGGAGGGGACATCGCATTGCTCCGGGGGAGGGATGTCCTCCCCCCGGGCCAGCCCCTGAAATCAACACTGATTTCATGTATACAAAATTTCAACAAAAACTGAAAAACTTAAAACAACTTCAGTATTAAAATTTCCATGTTATCTTATAAAACACATCAAATATAACATTTCTTCATACAAATAGGAAACAATAGAAAGAAAAATTATGGAAGTACAGTAGAGAGCCGATTATTGGAACCCCAATTAACCGAACTTCCAATTATCCGAACAGCCAATTTCTATAAAAAAATGTTTTTAAACCGAACTTCCAATTATCCAAACAGCCTATTTCTCTCCTTTTTTTTTTTTTTTTTTTTTTTTTATTTGTAAAAGGAACTCTGTTCAACTTTTAGCCAAATACAATGAATTTTCTCCTCTGCGAGTTTTGAACTTTGAACTTTTTTTTCCCCATTTTATGGCGATTTGTCTGCATTTGTGAAATAAATCCGGCTTTAACAGTTTAGTCCAATATAGTAAATGCCTCTTCTTTTTCTTTCATTAAAGTTTATTCGGAATTTCTCGCGATTCTCTTATGCAATTTTTAGAGATTTTCCCATTCTGCAGAAATTTTTTGACATTCGTAAAAGGAATTCGGTTTTAAAATTGCAGTAAATTTTGTCCTCTGCGATTTTAGTGTTTTTCTTTGCGATTTTCCAGAATAATAATCGCCAGGATGTCGATGCTCGGATTTGAGACTATGTACTGTATTGTTAAATCTGTATACTTGTTCTGTGAGAGTTATTAGAACACGTTGATATAGTGCATTCATTAGATTTTATTCAAAAAGTCTGTTTAAATAATAGAATAATTAAAATCATTCACAGAAAAAAAATTCCAACGCAGAAACAGCATACAGAATAATACTGAAACGAGCGAAGCGAGGCGAAGTTGTCCGCCACGTGACGTAATGCGCGAGCAGTTAAGAAATCTTTAGAGTTGGCGCATCGCACGAATAGTACCCAAAGCGTTATAAGTAAGCGAACAAACTTAATGCTGGAATCAGTCGTAAACACAGTTGCGCCACCTTGTGGACGGAGTGATAATTCACATACGCGGTCTTTTAGTGCGGCGCGTATTTTGTAAATCTTCAGTCACATTTATTGCAAAATAATGAAGTAGCGTCAGGAGCATCCAGACGCACTTCACACCACGAAGTTTTCTTCGCCTTACCAGAAGCAATTCAGTTATTAATGAAGGTGAAAATAAATTTACAATTTTAGTGGTGTCAGTAAGAAAACAATTAGGTATCTACCTGTAGTTCACACTCCATCCGCTACATGGCGCATGACCTTGATTGATGTGACTTCTCCCATTTAAGATAGGACGCTTAGTTATATCGCTTTGATGGTACCCCCCTGCTGTTCGATATCTTGACTGTTTGCTATGAATACCAAGCTTGTTTTCATCTCAGGCTAAAGTTTTATAATATATATATTTTACGCTGAAATTTTTCCGGTGTCAGTAGTCGTTAAATAATCACTATAAAATCAAATTGACTAAATAATTTATTGCAGCAGGAAGTAGAAAATCAGAAAATGTCTCTCTTACAAAAGAAAGTTCGGATTATTGGTTTATTCTAAACACAGCATCATAAAATCTAAAAAAAAGAGGATAAAATATAAATTTATTCATTATTTGCATTATTTATTTATTTTTAGTTTATTAATTTCACACAAAAGACGTTACCCGCGCAGCGAGATGTTTTTGTAAATTGTTGCATAGCTGTAAATTATTGTACAGCTACTTTTATCGTAACATTTATCTTATACATAAAAAAATATTGATATAACAGACATATTTACCAAGATAAAAAATTAAATAGTGTATATAAAGGCATTCGCAATTTTTTAGATAATCAAGCTTCAAATTATATTTAAATTGAATAACGATATTACATCTGTTCATAATTAGTTTTAAAAAATACAAAAATACAGACAATTTAATTAAACAGATTAAAAGCGTATAAAAATCTTTCAAAAATAACATTAAACGTTTCAAACTTGCTTAAAGTTCCTCATCAGTAATGTAAAGAAACAGAAATTCGCGAGAGATAACATATTTCAACTTAATATTTGGAAATTTTTCCAGAGAGAAACATTCGCCTTGAATACAATATTTCAAATGAAAATCAAATTTCAAATTATTTTTGCTTAAAAGGCGCAAAGACCAACTTAGTGAAAAAGATTCCATTCCGGGAATCGAACCCGGGTCATCAGTATAGCGCACTGACGTTCTACCGCTAAACCACATGTAACGATACCCCGCCTGGAACTTCTCACTATTACAAATTGGCAAGGCTACAAACGCAGCACAAGATGGAATATTTTCCGTGAGCCACCAACATGGGGCAAACACAGACACTTAATTAAATCCAGCATCGAATGAATCTATATTAATATTTGGAAATTTTTCCAGAGAGAAACATTCGCCTTGAATACAATATTTCAAATGAAAATCAAATTATTTTTGCTTAAAAGGCGCAAAGACCAACTTAGTGAAAAAGAACGTGGTTTAGCGGTAGAACGTCAGTGCGCTATACTGATGACCCGGGTTCGATTTCCGGCATGGAATCTTTTTCACTAAGTTGGTCTTTGCGCCTTTTAAGCAAAAATAATTTGAAATTTGATTTTCATTTGAAATATTGTATTCAAGGCGAATGTTTCTCTCTGGAAAAATTTCCAAATATTAATATAGATTCATTCGATGCTGGATTTAATTAAGTGTCTGTGTTTGCCCCATGTTGGTGGCTCACGGAAAATATTCCATCTTGTGCTGCGTTTGTAGCCTTGCCAACTTGAAATAGTGAGAAGTTCCAGGCTGGGTATCGTTCCATGTGGTTTAGCGGTAGAACGTCAGTGCGCTATACTGATGACCCGGGTTCGATTCCCGGCATGGAATCTTTTTCACTAAGTTCGTCTTTGCGCCTTTTAAGCAAAAATAATTTGAAATTTGATTTTCATTTGAAATATTGTATTCAAGGCGAATGTTTCTCTCTGGAAAAATTTCCAAATATTAATATAGATTCATCGATGCTGGATTTAATTAAGTGTCTGTGTTTGCCCCATGTTGGTGGCTCACGGAAAATATTCCATCTTGTGCTGCGTTTGTAGCCTTGCCAACTTGTAATAGTGAGAAGTTCCAGGCTGGGTATCGTTCCATGTGGTTTAGCGGTAGAACGTCAGTGCGCTATACTGATGACCCGGGTTCGATTCCCGGCATGGAATCTTTTTCACTAAGTTGGTCTTTGCGCCTTTTAAGCAAAAATAATTTGAAATTTGATTTTCATTTGAAATATTTCAACTTGTAGTTCAGTTTGTGACATGTGCTCTCTCAACTATAAGTTGTATTATAATTATCTCCCGTGAATTTGTGTTTATTTACATTACTGATGATGAACTTTAAGCAAGTTCGAAATGTTTACTAGCGTTAATTTTCAGGTCTTTATCAGTTACCGAAAGATGACGGTATGAGATAGATATTTATTTGCTTAACCCTACAGCTTCGGGCGACTCTCATTTTCTTGGATAATACCGCGGCATATTTTTAAGTGTTGCCAGTGGGTTACTTATCAGAAATTCAGATTGTTTGATTCCCACCACCTTTTGAAGTAGAAATAGTCACTTTATTTAATTACAAATTAAATAATGTGAGACTAAGCCGAATTATGCGCTTTTTAAAAAGCGGTGGGAATCATACCAGTCTTAATTAAAAAAAAGTACCCCATCGGTAAGACTGGAACGCAATAATAGCGAGTCCCGTGGAATTATGCAGAGTATGTGAAACGCGATATGACGTTGCCACCGAAACAATCAAGGCCTGAGGACACGAGTTGTGACGTCTTCACTAATCGACCGACTTCTCACTAGTGTTCGATTTCACACCGGAAAATCTTTAATAGCAATTTTCTTTTATTTTATTTGTGGAATAGCTATTATCTTATAAAACAATAATAACTATTTAAACTTACTGGTGAGAATTCGAAATCCTTAAATAAAAATTCAGCTAGATGCGGAATGACTCAGCGTTGCCGCATCTGGTTGAATTTTTAATGGGGTACTCCAAATTCTCACCAGTAAGTGTAAATAGTTATTATAATTTTATCAGATGATAGTTATTCCTCAAATAAAATTAAAGAAAAGTGCATTCAAAATTTTCCGGTGTGAATTCTAACACTAATGAGAAGTCGGTCCATTAGTGATGACGTCACAACTCGTGTCCTCAGGCCTTGAGTGTTTCGGTGGCAACAGATATGAGCGTTTCCTGGGGAATTGTATAGAATATGTGAAACGCGATATGAGCGTTTCCCGCGGCTGGATGGTTAAAGGGAGGCTTTTTTCGGAGTTTATAAATTTTTCATTTTTCAAGATGGCGAAATGTAAAAGGTAAGTTTGTTTATGTTGTTTCTACCAAGGATCGAAATAAAAAAGTCATAATCTTAGTTTGTAGACTTCTTTCAAATACGTATTTTTTTTAATTGTGAAAATATATTTTCAAGCCTATTTTTATGTATTTTTGAAACTCTCAAATTATAGGCCGCTAGGCACGAATGGGTACATATTTTTATTAGTAATTTAGGGAACAGTTATTTATATAAAGTTCTTTTCAAACTGATTATGAACCAAATTTTTTTAAATCCTCAAATACGATTATTCTTAGTTTATTATTGCGAATACTTAAAATGTTATTAGTATCTGTAAAGAAATAAATATATTTTAGTAGATCATAAAAATACTAATTATATTATATAATATACAATGTAAAAGCTTATTTTATATAAATTTAAACAAAAGATATAATTATGCATTACAAATGCTATTAAAAATATTATGCATATTCCCATATTTAGGACGTTTACATTTTATCAAATAAATACAAAAAAAAAAATTAGCATAATTTTTGTAGTATTATTCCAGTACATTTTGCAACATTTTAAAGTGATTTTACCAACGAGTTTGAGAAAACATAAATTCAGGGTCAAATGGTTTAGTGTTAATTAAATTGTCTGTATTTTTGTATTTCTTTTTTATCGATTATGTTAAAATATATAATTCTATAGATTATGTACGAGTCACCTAAAAAATTGATTGTACTCCTGAAGGAAAAAAAATAATTATTTTTAAAAGCTTCTAATAGTATAAAGAGACTGAATAATATAACCTTTCCCTAAAAATTGCATGAATAATAATTAAAAAAAAATAGAAATTTGATTTTCCTGTGATAGAAATTGCCATAATAGATTGTTCATCATGTTGAGGAAAAAATAATTATGACTTCAGTATAAACACAATTTAGCGGTCAAAATTCACTCTCTAATAATTATTTTTTTATTTCTTTATAACTTTTAAAAAATAAGTTTTTGAGACACTGGAGTCATCAACCAAATTATGTTTGAATAATGATTTCAAAAATGTATTTTAGATAAAAATACAATTTTTCGTATTCATATACTTTATTGCCTTAGCGAATAAACATCTGCAAACTAATTGTTTAACATATCCAAATTTTGCTTTGAATTTCAGGGAAATCGCTATTATTATTAAGTATTTTGGTAGAAAGAAAATGTGAAATCCTTAGAACGAAACCAATAACGTTTACACTGGAGTCTACGTAAGATATAATTCATAATTCTTGTCGATTTATGTTACCGATTTTCATGCGGGGTTAGGAAAAATGCAAAAACCCTCGAATTGAATAACACATTATGCCAATTCTGCCAATAAATAACCAGTGCTGATAATAGCATAGTTTATAAATATTTTATTAGAAATTCATAGAGTTATAAAATAAAATATATAAAGGGTACAACCACAGGTCTGAGACGCCAGTTTGGCTATTATTTAATTCAAAAATTTTGACTTCAAACCGGAAATTCTAAAACATTTTTTTTTTACTTTTAAGTAATAACGAAATGTCAGTTATTAAATAAAGAAAATAATGATTTTTAAAATGTCTGATATGAATGGGAAATTTTGGAATTAAAAAAACGGGCCTAACTGGCAATCCTGCCACAGATTTAAAAAAATCTCAAACGATAAACTTCCAAGTTTACATCTGTAGGAACGCAAAGTCAATTAATGCATGAAAATTTAAAAAAACCAATAGAAAAGTTGATCTCACCTGTAAACAAGTCAACAGATGATGCTTTAATGGCATTACAAATTGCAGTGGAACACCATTCCGGATTGATGAGTAATTGTGTAACATATCTTAGAAGAGCCTCAGGAAAATAGTACAATAGACGTTCTATAATAAAAAGTTAGAAAGATTAAGATGAAAAAGAAAATAGATGCCTTTATGTCATAGAGATAGAAGACGAAGCTATTAGGAGAATAGGAAAAGTAGAAAAACTCGGATTGGCTAACCCCGGTGAGAGCGACATAGCAAGGTTGCCAGTTTGGCTTTTTTATTAATTCCGAAAATCCGCTTTCATAACAGAAATTACCGATAATATTTATATGCTTAACCCCTTGACATCCAGAACGTACTATGGGTATGTCGCGATATTATCGTAGATGTCTACCAGATGTATAGGGCGTACGTCCATGAGGAATATGAAAATGAGTGTTGCCGCGTCTGGCTCATTTTTTAATTGGAAATATTGAATTCACACCAGAAAATTTTGAACAGCAATTTTCTTTTAATTTATTTATTGAATATTTAAGAACAATGTTGCCAGATTGTTTATTGTCACAGCTTTTTTGAAATAGAAGTGTTCGGCCTATATAAAAATCGATTAAAAATTCTGAAAAATAAGGCGCATTATACTATTTTTAAAAAGTGGTAACAGTCAAATAAGCTGAATAAAGAAAAAGTTTCCAATCTCGCCACACTGCCTAGGAACTTGTATTATCGCATTACTTAATGACAAAGAAAAAGAAAATCTATGGACTGTGAAAAGCGCCTTTGTTTTACTGTGACGTAACATCTGTCTTTGCCGACCTACCTTTACCTGCTTTGTCCGACAGTTTGTTTCTCTTAAATCTCTTAACTGTGGTTATATATTTTTAAACTTAATTTATGTAATTAATTTCTCTTTTACTTCTTTACTAGTAGTGTTTTTTACTTTTTAACATTTCTAATACCACTTTTCTTAAAAAGTATCTTTAGATTATTTTAATTTTTTATTTTTGTTAAAATTATTACGTAATATTTATACTACAGTACTTTCTTATCCCAATGGCTCATTCATTTTAGACATTCATCAATAGAATGGGCGTATAGTTGACGTCAACTCGGAAGCCCCTCAAAGTGATAACACTGTTAAACCTAAGAACTTGTAAGTCAAAAATAACTATTAAAACTTAATACTGAGAATTTGGAATGCTTAAATAAAAAACCAGCTAGATGCGGCAACACTGATGAAAATAAAATTTAAACTAAACGGTGGTATGTACCACGGTACTTGAAAAAAGTGATCTGGTGTCAAGGGGTTAATTAACGAGAAACATTTCGCGATTGCTTCATATAAAAATTCCTCATTCAAAATTTCCGGTATGAATTCGAAAATTTTGAAATAAAAAGAGGCCAAACTGGCAACTCTATGACGGAACTTCTTGATATGAACCGAGGAACAATAGCGCAATATGATTAGTTTCAGTGTTGAATTCAGACACTTTTCTCCGGGAAGGGGGCATTGCTCTTTTTGGCCATTGAAAACACAAGATATCAAAAATTAGGCGGGGTATTCCCCTCCCCCCCGGCCACCCAGTGAATTCAACACTGATTAGTTTTATGGAATTCTGGTTGCGTGGCAACCTAACATCCAGTGTAGAGGTAATTCGCCTTGCAATGGCATTAGGGTCAAATATAGTAACTTACTAAAGAGTTTAATAATATAGAGAAAGAAAAATATTAAAAAAAGGAAATTTCCATTAGTTCCAAAAAGGAATAGGCGAAAAAGGTACCGCGCGAAAGTCCATCTTAGAATGTATATATATATATATATATATATCCCCTTGGGGACGAGCGACCGGTATACGTGACGCGTAAGGTGCTCAGAATCAGTCATTATTCTCACCAGTAAATTTTTATTATAAATTTTGCCTTATTTAATGGGCGCATTTTCCCAATTCAATTAGGCAAAAATACCTGTTTTGAAAAACCGGTGACAAAAGATTAAAAATTCTGTAAAAGACGCTCGTCTCGAAGGGGTTCAATATATATATAACCATTAAATAAACATTACTGACCGCCAAAAAAACTGTTAAATTATGAATAAAATTAGATTAAAAAATTGTCAAAAGTACAGTTCCCCCCATCACGCTGTAACATAGATTCCAAAAACATAGTAAAAAACAACAGAAATTGAATAACAGAAATGGAATAATGGAAATTTGTAGAACTTGGATAGAATCCTTATGCCCCAAATACCTAAATTTCCAGAAGTAAAATGTGTGGTTTCATCTTAATATTAGCCATAAAATAGCTAAAGAATATGAATTTGGGACAACCACACACATAAAACAGAGAAATAAACCATTGAACATCAATTAAGTTAAAAAAAAAAAAAAAAAAAAAAAAAAAAAAAAAAAAAGATTAAAAGGGATAGAGGAAAAAAAACAAATTACCAAATTATCTATAAATATATATACTTAATTTTTATTGTTTAAAAAGATTATTGGTTACTGTTTTTAATTTTATTATTTGTGGTTGGATGGCAAGTAGAATTCGTTTTAGCCCTCGTAAAGTAGAATTTACATATATCTCAAAAAGTAATTATTGTAATGAACTATAAGCTTACACATTCATATTTTTGACGATGATCATCCTGCTTATTTAAAAATTGATATAGTCCATAATTCATATTTCTATATAGTATGAATTTATTAAAAATTTAAATAACTAAAATTATGCTTTTCAGTAAAAAAATCCTTAAAGTTTGAGATCATTCAATTTATCTGATTGTAAATAAAATAATTTAATCTTTTCCGGCGCGGAGTAATTCTGTTTATAAACTGATGAAATAATGGACTGATACCGGTTCTGATTGCTTTTCGCTCTGACTTTACGTGAATATCGCTGACTGATGGCTGCAAAGGATGGGGCTGGCGGCTCCTCTAAGCGCCCCATTAATGGTATGAGACGTTCTCCTTCCATTTTCTCTATTGCTTCCACTAACTCCCATAGAAGCTTAATTAACAGAGAAACTCTCGCTAATATTGGTTTAAGCAATGTTCTTAAAGCTCTTAACTCAAATGAGAATGATATTCAAAATTTAAATTTCTCTATTAAAAGTAATGTAACTAGTGACCAAAAGGACATTGATGAGGGCTTTACCCCCGTTACCCCTAAATCCAAAAAACGTAAAAGTAAAAAAACGAATAGAGTTGCTAATAAACCTGAAAAAACCCGTAAAATCACCCCTGAAAATGTTAACAACGACGTCGAATTCCATTCTGATGATGACGCTGATACCGCTTCCTCTAGCGAACATGAAGAAAATGTTCCTGAAACTCCAAAGAAAAAACCTAAGCCTATTATGGTGGCTGAAGTTCCTAATATTATACAATTTCTCAATGATCTATCCTCCATGGACAAATTCAAATTTAACGCCAAGCTTGCTGGTGAATTCATTAGTATTTCCCCTGATACCATCCGTGACAAGCTAATGCTGCATGAGCATTTCAAACAAAATAATATTCAACATTATATCATTCCAGACAGGGAAATTCCCCTTTAAGCCGTAATCCGTGGACTTCCTCGAAATATTGAAATTGAAACTGTCAGAGAAACCCTCGCTTGTCGAGGATTTACCATCACTAAATTTTCGCAAATGAAAAGTAAAAGAGACGTGAAACTCCTCCCTCTCTACTTGATTGAACTTCCTAAAAATCCCACTAGCTTTGTAATCTTCAAAGTACGCTCTGTGTACAATCTTCGAGTTGAAATCGAAAGATTTCGACCGGCTAAAAAAGCCACACAATATTACAAATGTCAAAAGTTTTTTCATATAAGTACCAATTGTCATATTAATCCTAAATGCGTAGGGTGCGGTGGCCTGCACCCCTCTACAAACTGTGAAAATAAAAAAACTCAGGACTCTGATGTTCCTAAACCACCACCGAAATGTGCTAACTGCTCTCTGGAACACCCTTCATCTTAAAAGGGTAGTTCATTATTTCCAACAAAACCCCAGTTTCGAAAAACATATGCTAATGTAACTGCAAACGCAAAAAATCCTATTGCTGCAGACGCAGAGAAAAGAAAAAAAGAAAAAAACCAGCGATTCTACTGCTTCTAAGACAAACCCACTTTTCGACCAATCAAATTCTTCCAATATTACGTCACCACCACCTCAGCAACTCTATGAGTTACACGAATTCTCTGGTGCTATCCCTGCGATAGCCGAGATCGTTAGTAAAATTAAAGAAGAACTTAATGTCAGTTCTTTTTCGGAAATCCCCCAAAAACTCAACAATGTCCTCAAAAATATACAAAGTAAAGGAGATTCTCTCTCTAAATTACTTGCCTTCTCTGAAATGTTGGCAAATTCCGCTAAAAATCCTAGTAGCGAGTCGTAAGTATTCGCCTCCTACCCTTTATTCAAAATTTTCTTAATATTTACTTGTTATTTTAATGTATGGTCACGTTAAGTGTCTTTTTTTGGTTAAGGATTAGGCTTTGCTTCTATTTTACGACTGTTTCGAACATGCGAACCCTTTATTTTTCATCTATTCTTACACTTTCCAACATTTTTCTCTTCTGCGTGCTTCACTTGTTGAAGCCACGCCTTCCTACTCTCCTGGTTTTCGGATTGGCTGACTGGTTCAGCCACTTACGTAAATAGACTTTCTCGCTCTTTCTCTCCTCAATATGTTATACTAGTACTTATGTACTTAGCTATTTTTTTGTTAGTCTTTTCTTTTTCTTAAATGTAAATTTAACTTTTGTGGCTACCAACCACGTCTAAACATTATTTTTTAAGGCTCCCTAATGCCCTTGCAACACAATCACCTATCCACTGTATGTAAAGTTGCAACGCAACTAGGTAATCCATTCAGGTGCTCACATTGTTCCATTGTTCTCTCCTCATTTCGTCTCTGGTTCTCGGCAGTAATGCTGCGAATCTTAGACTCTCTCTCATATAGTGGCTTTTTTGCCGCGCTTAGACTAACAATTCATGTTTTTCTTAGGATGTGCTCATACTATTTACTCATATACAGGGCGTGGATTTCATTCTCAAATAGGTAGGCCCTGCAACTGCTCTGCTGTTCGCTGTTTAATTACGTACTTGATGATGGAGGAAACGTTGACGTTCGAGACAATTGGAATGCTCTTCGAGCTTCCAAATTTGAATAAAGAGATAAAATCTTCTACCCTTAACTATTGCTTTGAGTAAATCAGTAGAAAAAGTTACGGATATTAAACATAGTGATGAATGATTTTACTATCAAATTAACATTCTATCATGCACAAAAACATAGTTTACAACCTTTGTATATATTTTGAATCAATTACACCAGAAAGTTTGAAAGAAAAGAATCAAAACCATAGTTGCCGTCCTTCGTATTTTTTTAAAACTATTATCTTCAGAAATTTTAAAGATGAAAAGAATATTTATATTTTTATTGGTTTCTTAAATTGTTTCTAAGCAAAATAGGAAACTTATTTTTTGATAAAAAATTTCTGGTAAAAATGGAATTAAAAAAAAAAAGAAAGTTCCTAGCTTTGGTTTTGCGCATGCCGGAATGATTTATTCGAATGGTAAAATCATTCATTCTGTGTATCACTAATAATAAGTTAAAATGTAATACAATTCGTATAAACTTTCCACTGACTAAAACCACGGTTTCTATTTTGCGTGCAAAAGACAACATTATAAAACAGTGACTCAAATAGAAAACTGTTTCTGAATTTTCCTTTCATTTCCTGCTTTTCGTGCAGTTTTTGTTTTTAGTATTTTCGTCATGTAAAAATGATTGAAAATCGTAAAAAAAATTGGCAAAAAAAATTCTAAAACTTCTTTGAGTAGTTATCCCTGTTAAACTTAATCACAGAATATATGCCATTAAAAAAAAGGGAAAATTACTGTTGCAAAATTTTTTAGATATTCGGAATACAGACGTGCTAAATATATAACGATGTGTTAAAATGATTGTCAATATGCTCGTGATATCCAATGAACTAATATGTACTTTGAGAAGAAAGTGTAATAATAATATAAGAAAGTTACTTCCTTATTTAAGATTACGAAAAATGTCTTCAATTTATGTGGTAATCATTTTAAATCTACTTGGCGTCATTCATTTAAAAAAAATTCTGTTTGAAATGATGTTTTTTTTTTGTTTTTTTTTAAATTTAAAGCACGAGAATGGCAAATACTTACCAACCTCCAACTGTTCTTAAGTAAAATGTGGATTAAATTTATCCGAGTTAACCACGTTTTGAAACAGAAATTTAATTGATGTATTTCTATTTGTTAATTTGATGTTTCTACGTTAAATTCTTTTTTTAATTCTGTTTCGAAACTTACTTAACCTGTGTCATATTAACTCGCATGTTACTTTAGATTAATGGAAAGTTAGCGGGTTTGCTCACTTTATGTGAAGTAGACATTATTTTCCTTTTGAATTATTTTTTGTTAAACAGCATTCTTTTTAACATGCAAAGCTTTTAACCTCCAATAAATGGATTATTCTACATGACACTTTTCCGCTTTAACTTGTTTTAAATACCCTTTCACACAGTATACTAAACGTATATTTATAAATAATTTCAAGCAAAAAATTTTAAGCAGTTGCTTGTTTTCACATCATCAATCATTCCAGCCATTCATCAAAGTAATAACTGAAGTTTTGGCACCGTGTTCGTTTTTTTAAAGCAATATTACTATCATAACAATGAACGAAAAAAGAAAGTGAAACTGTTTTTTAAAGAACAGTTTTATTTCTTCCGAAAGAATGAGAGTTTTGCGAATAGCAGCTAAAAAGTTATGTTAACCTTTATAAAGTCAATTATTTTTTAATTTAACAATTTTGTAGCATTGAATTTAATGTAACGCGATTATACGTAAGCTGTTAAAATCTTGAGCTTTTTCTCGTGATAAAAATTCAAAATTCAAATAAGACTAAAGAAAAACCTTATATCTTGCATTATTTTAAAACATATTTTTTTTTCATAAACGCAGACGTATGCATAAATTTTGATATTGTACAAACCACAAATTATATTAATTAGAAAACAAGAAAGAACAAATCATGCATCAATCCAGTGTTGCCAGTGGGCTACTTTTTTTAAATTCTGAGTTCTTGATTGGCACCACTTTTTTGAAATAGTAAAATTCGCCTTATTTAATAACATATTAATTAAGGCGAAAACAAGGGGAATTTTACCATGTCAGAAAAGTGGTACCAATCAAGAAATCTGAATTTTAAAAAAAGTAGCCCACTGGCAACACAGCGTCAATCATAGATTATGAAACACTTTCGGACACATTCAGAATAATGTAACAAAGCTTTGCCGTTTAATAAGTTGGAATATGATGTCGAAAAGCACAACACATTTGAAAACACAATTTCAGAAATTCCCATCTATAGTCAGAAATTTATGCGAATTCTTTGAGCAGCCCTATATATGATATATATATGATATATAAATTTCTATCTATAAACTACATGCATGCAAAAATTAGTTCAGTTCGAAAATAGATACCACAGTAGAAATTTCTCCAGCAATTTCCGCTGATAAAGATATACGTGAATAGCCTGAATTCTTTTATGCTGCTCTGTGTACGAAGTATACAATTTACACACAACAAGTAAAATGCAAAAAATTATCTAAATTTAAAACCGCATGCCGAAATTAAAAACGCACTACCAGCAATTTTTGCTCAAAGGCAGTCTTGTGACCGACTTCTTTTGTGTGTCCCTGTAAATGAACGATAAAAGCTATGAATGCAATATTCTGTAGTAATCATCTTGCAGTAAAATTCAGTGATTTATATCAACTTCAATGCATTATAAATAGTGTAATGTCATTGGAATACACTTCAAACGACTTTCCCCTTTGATCATAATGTAACGGATTTCTTTCGAGTGGCCCTGTAAATAAACTATTAATGCTACGCACTTCATCTTTAATACCCAGAATGTCATAGTAAACAACATTAACACTAGAACGCCCAGAAGGAGTCGATTCGACTGCGACCATATGATTAACCCTTTCAGGGGCAGAGAAATTCTGTCCGTAAACTGATAAAATAATTGACTGACACCAGAATATTCAAACGAATTTCTTACTAAATAACAAAACGCTATTTTGCACTTTAATTACAAAAGCAACATTTTATTAAAATATTTTTGGCGCCAGTAGTCAGTTTTGGAATTAAAATTTGGTGGCTAGACCCTCTAGCCACCGCCCCTGAAAGGGTTAAATGTCAACTGGAACCAGAAATTCTTTCATAAAATAAGTTAAATTTAAACCACGAATATTTACGTTAAAAAAATCAGTAAAACAGTTTTAAATAAAAATTCATGTGTCAAATATTTTTATGAAACTTTAGTAAACTTTCCGGGCGTTCTAATGTTAACATACATTATTTCCATGAAAATCCGAGTATATTTACGAGTAATCTGAGTTAGAGCATGGACAGAGAGATAGGCAAACCGAATCTATAAACACTTTTCAACTATATTGGAAAGTGTTAAAAATTACAAGGTCAAAACGTCCATACGTACTAAAGTTTAAAGATAATATATTGAGCTACGTTCGCCACAGACAGTATCTTTTAAGCTTATTTAGTAACTGTTTAATTTTTCCGTCAAATCCTAATTATTTATTCAAAATTGGGGGCTTCTTTTGTACAAATGCGTTTATTTTCTTGCAATAAAAGCATATCAATTTTAAAGAGTTTGAGAAAAGTTGTAACTCTATGTATTCATTTTTTAAAATTTAAATGAAACAAGTGGGTAAGTGTGATCACAGATCGCACAGAGGGTTTCGTTTAATATTTCTTTCAAAACACTATCATTTTGCAAAATCTGTTAGCTCCACAATTCGCAACCAGGGAGTGCACTCTATTCTAAACAAACGTCTGCCCGACAAAACTCCGTTTTAGAACCTATTTGCACTTATATTAGTCGAGGAAATTGGATCCATAAAACTTAAAATAGGAAAGCCCTCCTGGCCAAGTGGAAATAAAATATGAAAGGCTATTGTGCATAAAATGAAAGAGTGGCCGAAGGGTCGTCAAATGATATATCAGATGAGAGGTTTGGGGGAAAATTGACCTGTCCTCCCGGAGCCTTCCAGTGAAACTAGTTCGCTGTAGCTTCACTAGCGGCTAAGTTAGAAAAAATGCTTAAAAAATACAAGTTAGAGCCCAGAGGAGTCAATAATACAAGACTTTTTGAAAAATTTATCATTTGTCGTGTGATCACAAGTGTTCAGCTATAAGCATGCAAAATTTCATATCCCCAGCTTAATTAAGGATCAGTTAGAAATAATTGCTTATAATGCAGAAGTTGAAACCCAAAGGGTTAATTATAAGACTTTTTCAAAAAGTCATAATTTGTCTTATGATCTGACGCTTTCAGCTATAAGTATGCAAAATTTCATATCTCCAATTTAATTAGGGGCTCAGTTAGAAAGAATTGATTAAAAAACACAAGCTGGAGTCCAAAGGGTTAAACATAAAACTTTTTCGAAAAAAATTATTTGTCGTGTGGTCTCAGGTGTTCTGCTATAAGTATACAAAATTTCATGTCTCCAACTTAATTATGGGTCTCATTTAGAAAGAATTGTTTAAAATATATATGTGGGGGCTCAAAGGGTTAAATGTAAGACTTTTTCAAGATTTTATAATTTGTCGCCTGGCCTCAGATGTTCTGCTGTAAGTATGGAAAATTTCATATCTCCAATTTAATTAGGGCTCAGTTAGAAAGAATTGCTTAAAATACACACGCTGAAGCCCAAAGGGTTAAATATAAAACGTTTTTCGAAGTTTATTATTTGTCGTGTGATCTGAAGTGTTCAGCTATAAGTATGCAAAATTTCATGTCTCCAACTTAATTATGGGGCTCATTTAGAAAGAATTGCTTAAAATATATATGTGGGAGCTCAAAGGGTTAAATGTAAGACTTTTTCAAGATTTTATGATCTGTCTTCTGACCTCAGGTGTTCTGCTATAAGTATGCAAAATTTCAAATCTCCAATTTAATTATGGACTCTGTTAAAAAGAATTGATTAAAACACACAAGCTGGAGTCCAAAGGGTTAAATATAAAACTTTTTCGAAATTACTATTTGGCGTGTGATCTGAGGCGTTCAGCTATAAGTATGCAAAATTTCAAGTCCCAATTCACTTAGGGACTCTGTTAAAATGAATTGCTAATACACAAGCTGGACTCCACAGGATTAAAGATAAAACTTTTTCGAAATTTATTATTTGTCGCGTGATCTGAGGTGTTTAGCTATTAGAATACAAAATTGCCTCCAATTTGATTAGGAACTCTGTTATAAAGGATTGCTGAAAATACACAAATTGGAGTCCAAAGAGTTAAATATAACACCTTTTCAAAGTTTTATGATTTGTTGTGTGGGCTCATGTGTTTAACTATAATAATTCAAAATTCCATGTCTCTAACTTAATTAGGGGCTCTGTTAGAAAAGATTGCTTAAAATACACAAGTTGGAGCCCAAAAGGTTAAATATAAAACTTTTTTCAAAATTTTATGATTTGTCTTGTTGTCTGAGGTATTCAGCTATAAGTATGCGGAATTTCATGGCTCCAACCTTATTAGGGGCTGACTTAGAAATAATTGTTTGAAATACACATGCGGGTGCCCAAAGGGTTAAATTTAAGGCTTTTTCAAAATTTTAGGATTTGTCGTTTCATGTGAGGTGTTCAGCTATAAGTACTCAAAATTTCAAGTCTCCAACATCTATAGTTTCTGAGAACGGGCTCTGTGACGGGCAGACAGACAAAGGAGTGAGACGAATAGGGTTTCGTCAGATGAACGAAACACAAAAAAGGCCTTCATAAAATATAATTATAACCATTTTACGCTTTCTCTCTCTTTCTTTTTTCCAGGAACAGACAAAAATAGTTTTTCCTTTGGGATTTATCTCTTCTTGTAATTTATGTTTAAAAAAAGTCTAGGGTATGTCTTCATTTTGAAATTTTACCAATCTCTGGAATTTCCAACACGATAGCAAACTTTTGAAAGCATACTTGGTTTTTCAGTACATTTCTTACTGGAAGAGTAAACAGCCCGTCATTCGACCTGTTCAGAAGTTATGAATGTTTAGAATTTAGAACTCCTAATGTCAAATTCTTTTTTAATCGGTAGAAAACAGGTAGTAATGAGTTTAATTTAAAAATTATTTAGCGGGAGTTGCAATTTTGGATTTCAAGACGGTTACAATCTCTCGGTGTCTTTCATTTGTGCAATTCCCCTTTTAAATTTGTCCGGTTTCAAATTTTGATTTTTTTTTCTTTCATTCTGGCTTCCGCTAGAATGTCTTATACTGGGGACCTACGATTCCTGCTTCCGCAAAAGAGTCGAATAAGTGGAAGAGTAAAGGGCTGCGGACGAAGAGGGGCCGCTCGCCGCGGTGGCCCCCAATATATTATATTGGCATTTTTAATTTATATTTAAATACCGGAATAACCGCATTTATTGAATATAATATATTGAATATGAATATATAATTACATATTGTATATAATATATTGAATATATAATTATATTTAATAAATACAATTAAACACATTGCAATAGAAAACGAATTTTTCCCTCAGCACATAAATTACTTTATGTAGTAAAGTAGAAAAATCAAAAAGAAAGAATAAACATGAGAGAACTTAAATTCTGTAACTTCGATTACGTACCAAGATTATATGAAAGATTAAAATACGCCTTAAGGGAATTTGATATCAATTTAATAGCCTAACCTTCTACAAAACTAAAAGCTTTAATTCAAAGGAAAATTGATTCCATACCTAATAAGGAAATTGCAGGTGTTTGTTCTATCCCATTTCAAACGGAAAAACAGAATGAGTTACGTTACATAGTTATGACCACTCGAAAATTTAGAAGATTTGGGGAGCACATGAGAGATATCAAGTTGAATCGACCATCTACAGCACTTTCAAGATTAAATCAACGCCAAAATTTAAAAATGGATTTCGAGAACGCAAAAGTTATTATACCTACATCAGATTATTTTGCTTTGAGAATTAGGGAATATTTGGAGATTTTAAGTGAAGGAATAAGTGCATGTAACGATGTTTTAACCTATGACATACTTCATATTTGGTTTAATACACTGCTCAAAACAATTAAAGGATATTGCAGTTTTAGGTGGATTTTGTATCTGGTAAACTGTTTAGCTGATTGATACATGGTCGACAGACACAGTAGGTTATATGAGAATAAATTACACATGTTTGGCAGAAAAAAAATGCATTTTATTGCGCATTTGTGTACTAAAGGAAAAAAACACAATTTGTGCATATGAGAAAAAAAGAATAAGAAAAGGTGTTTTCTTCAAAGAAAATCATTTTCAGTACGGGGTATGGTTTCCACGGGCGGCCAGCAACGTTGAACACCTTTGAGGCATGGACTCAATGAGGCTATTAATGACGAGTTGGGGTATTCTGCCCCACTCTTCCAGAAGAGCTCTTTCCAGTTCTTGGAGAGTTTGTGGGGGTTGTTGACGGCCAGAAACTCGTCTTCCTAGAGCGTCCCAAACGTGCTCGATTGGATTCATGTCTGGAGAACACGCTGGCCATTCCATTCGAACGATTCCTTCCTCGAAAAGAAAATCCTCCACCAGGTTTGCACGATGTGGCCTGCAGCTATCGTCCATTAAAATGAAGTTATCTCCGATTGCTGCAGCGTAAGGGACTACAATAGGTCTGAGGATCTCATCCCTATATCGGCGACCAGTCAGAGCTCCATCTCGAATGATGTAGAGGTCAGTGCGCCCTTCAATGGAGATGCCACCATACACCAACACTCCTCCACCGCCAAATCTGACACTTTCGTGCACGAACGCAGGATTATTCCTACTGCCACGGTCCCTCCAGATGAAAATACGCCTATTATCCGGATGCACAGAAAAACGGGACTCGTCAGAAAACAGAATATTGCTCCATTCATTTCTCCTCCAGTTGACATGCTCGGTTGCCCACTCCCTGCGGTCGCGACGATGCCTTGATGTTAATCTAACACATACCATCGGTCGGCGAGCATACAGACCTACAGCATGGAGCCGGTTTCGGACAGTCTGAGTTGAAATCGTGGTGCTTGTAGCCGAGCAAAGGTGTTGTTGGAGAAGAGTAGCGTTCATGGTTCGGTGTCTCCGCGAGCTGTTAACGCTAAATACCGATCTTCATTGGGCGTTGTTTCCCGTCTACGACCTTGCCCTGGTCTTCGGCCTGCACATCCACTCTCCAAAAAACGGTTCCAGATCCTGGAAATGACACTTTGTGACACTCCAATGGCTTGCGCTACTTCGGCTTGAGTTTGGCCCCCTTCTAACCTACCAACAATTCTCAAAGCTTCTGAATCTGTCAAATGACTTCGCTGAGACATCGTACTCATCGAAACAAAGCAATCACTGAATGCCGATCCTCCTTGTCTTCATTCTCTTTTATCCAGTTGAAAGTCAAATTTCATTCGCTGCCGCTGAAGCGACGTTTTTGACGTCGAACTCAAAATTTGCATACTCCACAGTTTGAAAACCAGAAAAATTTGCATTTGTGATTCCCTTCTTCTATTTTCGGCAAAAAAAATTTCGTTTATATCTTTATTTTATATAAAACTTCAAATATCCTTTAATTGTTTTGAGCAGTGTATTTAAAAAAAAAAATCTAACACTTCAGCATCGGAACGAAACAACTTCATAGACACTCCCAACAAATAATAGATTGATCCTCTTTTTTTTTCCCAGACTGGTGTATAAATAGCTCAGTGAATGCGGCATTCCAGTGATAGTATCCTTTGAAAATGATCGCGTTTGCGATCGAAAGATTTCAGGAACCATCATGTTTTCTATTTCATATGATTTTTAACATCAATGGTTTTTAAGTTTTTAAAGACCAGTTCATTTTGCAACAGAATATTTTAATAAATTTTTAAGGACCTTTTTAGTAAACAGTTTTTAATTTTAGTTTTAATTTTAGCGTATGAAGCCTCGATTCATATATTTAAAGCTTTCAAGAAAGAACATTTGTTTAATAAAATCATAATTCACAATTCATATGTATATATTTTAAATATACATATTTTGTAATTTATTTTCGAAAAACATTGATGATGAAACTTAATGAATTGATTATGATAAAATTTTACTAAAATTTAATTACAGAAACCGATTTCTAGAAGCTTCTAATAAATGCAAATAGAAAAATACAGTTTATTCTGGCAAGTCGTGTCTGAGCTAAGCTTTAAAAACTACCCGTATTGCAACCTGTTTTGCAATTATTAAAAAAATTCAAAGTTAAGAGTTTCAAACGTTAAACTTTCCAATTCCTAAGTAATTTCACTGAAGTTATTCCCTTTTGATATACAAGGGTAAAATTTATATATATATATAAGAACGAAATTTAAGAATATGTCTTCTTTTTTCTGTATAAGAAACGGTTCGGTCTGTGGGGGATAAAATATTCGGCAAATAAAAAAAGCATCTGTGTCTCCCCTTCAATTCGCTCAAAAAAGCACGGACTGCGCATGCGCGGACACGACTGCCGATTTTCCTAAATAGAATGTGTTTTCGATGCGTTTTGAATTAACCCCTTAATCGTCGTGCCCGAGACATTCACGGGCAAGCCTTTATGAACAAATTTCGTCGCACCCGTGACACTCACAGGCTGGACGTCTCATGACTTTAGTTAATATTTTTTGCTATCTACTTTGCATTTTTCTTTCCCGAAAATATTTTTAAGCCTTAAATACGCGATTCTCTTTTTTTTCTGTTCGCACCACTATATTTTTAAAGTATAGTTTTTAGTAAATTGCTCTTGCACTTCCTATGGGAAATCAAGTACAATTGTTCCTCAAACAAAAAGTTGTGCCCAGGAAATAAATTATCTTATGCCGATATTGCAGCATCGGTCTGCTAAGGAAGTCTTAAACGCTTAAACTTTTAGTGGGCAGCCTTTGCATATATGCAAAGAACAGTGTTTTTAATTTAATAGGTATTTTTTTAATTCGTATATACCTAAGTGACACCAGAAAATTAAAATAGCAATATTTTCTTTAAATAATATCAGACTGTCCGTATTTAAACGAAGTTAAATTAACCATTGAAACTTTCTGGTGTAATGTCAGATTCTCTGGACTACGTAATTTCAAGAACGTATTCTATCATCGGAATTAAAGGGTTAAAAGTTAAGCTTTATAAAATAAATAATTATACAAAAGAAGGTATTCGTAGACATACTTATTAAAATATTTACTAATTTTAATATTTTTGCGTAAAATAGCCACACGACAGTAGTTTTTACTTGTATTGCAGATGTGCAACAGAAGAAAAGATTGACGTGTTATATGAAAAATGTATCTCTGATTTTTTTCATTATTGTCCTTGTGTAATAAACCTTTCAGAGAATCATATGTAATTTTTTTGAAACAAAATAAAAAAAATCGCGTATTTCAGGGTTAAAAGATGGGAAACACTGAAATGAGAAGTTTGTTTTTAAGATCATAAAGGTTTAATTTAAGGAATTGTACGAGTTGAAACAAATGTTTTATTTGTTTCAAATCTAAATACATCTGGGTTACCGTTTTATAAATTTCTATGTTGTGTAGCTCAAGTGGAGAGAAAGATTTTAGTGTTCAGATATCTGGGAAGAAATCAGAAGATTCCATTTTTTCAGATGTTTTTGACTCCGAAAAATCGGAAACTGAAGATAGTGATGATGATAGTGATATTACGCGCTACCATGCTTGCAAGTCAAATCGGAGATTAAGATTAACGTATCGTTTGAAGCTATTTCGGATATTCTGCAGTACTATAAATGATGAATTGTCGGATAATATTGTAATCGCTATGATGAGAAATGGGGAAATGTTGTCTGAGAAAAAAAGAGAGAAAGGCAGGTTGAAATAACAACCTATTTCTTAAAATAAAATGCTGTTGTTTCTTCCTCTTACAACTGTTGAAAAAATAGTGAAATAAATAGTAAAAGTAAAAGCTAAAGAAAATATATTTTGGACTACACTTTATTTGTTAAAACCCCATTTTTTCGCGATATTATGACGTACAATAGGTACAGCGAATTTTTAAAAAAATTTACATTTTTGGAATAATGAAGCTCACGATCCTCAAAATCCACCTAATCCAAAACTGTATAAAACTTCGACTGATTGTGCGCATCTGAATGATTGATATAGAAAAACAATTATCAAAATCAAGTAGTTTATGTGAACACCATTTTCTGGATATTATGACCCCTACGGACAAAACCTTACACATAATGAAAAATTTGTTCTTCCCATGAGAATAAATATGGAAACAAATTTATAAAATAAACCAAATATGAATGCAAATACTGTAATGTAGAACAATGCATGTCATGTTTCAAAGTTTTCCTTAGATTGAAAATTTACTAAATTTTGAAAAATACATTGAATGCCGATTTTCAAATTAAATTCGAATGAAATTATCGTCCTTGTAGCAATATAAAAAATTACTTCTTTTATATATGTCTTTACCTTTAATTAAAATGAAACCACAAGTTGCAGCATTGCATCGATGCGATGCTTCCCTGAACGTCATGTGTGTACAATACAATCAAATAAAAGATAAATAAAATTGTAACTTTTAAAAATTTTATCCATCCTGAACACTTTTAGGTACAAGGCCCCTTCATTACTTAAATGTAGAAATAAAGGATTGACATCGGAATTTATGTACAGATTTATTTCTAAATAAGAAAGAGTCAAATTTCGCAAATTTACTAAAGAAAACGTTTTATATTAAATTTCTGGGATTAGTGGACTTTTCGGTATTAAAATTAAGGGGTTTCATACACTTCAAACCAACCTTAAAAGGGTTAAATATTAAGAAAATACCCTGTTTCGTGTACTAATGAACTCAGAATTTTATGAATAATAAAATCGGGCAATAAAAAAAATCGACGAATTTTGAAGGGATATTCGCAAAATTACGCTACGATTAAGGGGTTAATAACTCAGCTAATTATCAAAAATTTAAAAGACTGAGCATCAGGTGCATCATGAGCTGTCTTCGACTAACCTCATCGAAATTTTCAGACTGGTACGTGCGGTAGATTTCGCAAGCTAACGCCGATAGACACACCCCACACACAGAGTGAAACTTTCTTTTATTAGTATTGATGGTTTAGAAAATATCTTTTTTTTGCTCTGTATAATATTCGTGACAAAAATATACCACAACAGTGTTGCCAGTGGGCTACTTTTTTTTGTTAACCCCTTAAAGGTCGCATTGAATTACGGTTTAAAAATTCAAATTGCTTATTGGCACCACTTTTTTGAAAAAGAAGTATTCATCTCACTTAATGACAGGTAAAATCACACCATTATACAACCAATTACACTACTTTATAAAACTGGTGGGAATAAAATAATCTGAATCAAAGACACAGCTCGTGAATATCACAGGAACTAGAATTAAGGGGTTAATTCAGATTTCTTGATTGGCATCACCTCTCTGAAATGGTAAAATTCCCCTTGTTTTCGCCTTAATTAATATATCATTAAATAAGGCGAATTTTACTATTTTAAAAAGTAGTGCCAATCAAGATATCTTAATTAAAAAAAAACTAACCTACTGGCAACCCTGTACAACAAATAAATTCACGTTCATTCACGTATAACATATAATGTCCTGTGCATGGAAATATTTAATGTTCACGAAGTATAGTTTCAAAGGAAATGTAATAAACTTTCTCATTAAAGTCTTAGAGAAATATGTTGGTTTCCACATGTTAAAAAATTAAAACTTTATGAATATAGTCAATGTATTTAAGATACATTTTAATAAGTAATTAAAAACAAATTTTTAGTCGACAAATTGATATTCATAAACAATGCTTTTGCCTATAATAAAAATCATATTTATAAGTATAAATCTATCTGGAAACTAGTCGGATGTACCAATCCCAAAACTTTCTTCTATCTCATACATGTTAATACTTCAAAATTCGCTATCACACTGCCAAAATTAAATGGCAATCTATGCATCTCATGAGGATTCTAACGATATGAAATTCCGTGCGTTAGTTCTTGAGATATGACTATCGCTGAAATCGTCTAAATTCAGAAAAATGCTGCCTAGCAGCGCCACCTATTGGGTGATTTATACCAAATCCTAATCAGCAACAATTTATGTCAACGTCTGACTGAATCTGAAGTTTGGAGAAAATCCGTACATTAGTTTTTGAGATAGAGCAATAACGAAAATCGTGAAAATTCCTGCATAGCAGCGCCACCTATTGGGTTATTAACACCAAAACCTAATTAACAACAACTTGTGTCAACATACAGCTAAATCTGAAGTTAGATGAAAATTCGTCCATTAGTTCTATTGATAGAGCTATTGAGGCAATCGTGAAAAAGGCAGCAGAGAAGCGCCACCTGTTGGGCAATTTACACCAACACATAATCAGTAGCAAGTCATATCAAGGACTAACTGAATCTGCAGTTTGATGAAAATCCGTGCGTTAGTTCTTAAGATAGAGCTATTGGGGAAATCGTGTAAATCCTGCAAAATTCATCATAACAGCGCCACCTGTTGGGCGATTTACACCAAAACATAATCATCATCAACTCATATCAAGGACTAACTAAATCTGAAGTTTGATCGAAATCCGTGCATTAGTTCTTGAGATAGAGCTATTGCGAAAATCGTGAAAAATGAAGCATAGCAGCGCCACCTGTTGAGCGATTTACACCAAAAACTAATCAGCATCAATTTGTATTAGGGACTAACTGAATATCAATTTTTATTAAATTCCGTGCATTAGTTCTTGAGATAGAGCACCCACAAAATTTGTGTCACATACACACAGACAGACAGACAGACAGACAGACAGACTCACAGAGTCACAGACAGACATTTTGTAAAAACATGTTTTTTGGAATCTCTGACCCCTAAAACGTGTAAATCCGTCGAAAACCGGAATTCGAAAATTTTCATGAATCCAATACTTTCTTCTTGTAAAGATAGAAGAAAGTAAAAAGAAAAAATATATGTTTTCTTATAAAAATAGGCTTCCTTTATTTTATACATTGAAATGTGCATGGAATTATTTAATGTTTACGCAGTATAGTTACAAAAGGAATGTAATCAATTTTCTCATTTAAAGTCTTAGAGAAATATGTTGGTTTCCACGAGTTAAATAATTAAAACTTTATGAATCATAGTCAATGTATTTAAGACAGGGACCGTACTTCTCCTGAAATTTCAGGATCAAGAAATTCTTCGGTAACAGTATTTCCTTATTGAAAATCTCTTTTTAAACAAGGAGAAATTTCGCGCTTAAACCTAGATTCATTTTTCTATAAAGAAATACCGATATTTGTCCTAAAAAATTCCATGAAGAGTACGACCCCTGATTTAAGATAAATTTTAATAAGTAACTCAAAACAAATTTTTAGCCAAACAGATGATATTCATAAAAAATGTTTTTGCCTATAATAAAAACATATTCATAAGTATAAATGTATTTTGAAAAAATAAAAGAAAAAATAGGCTTCCTTTATATTAAACATTGAAATGTGTATGGAGATATTTAATGGTTACGCAGTATAGTTACAAAAGAACAGCAATAAATTTTCTGATTAAAAGTCTTAGAGAATTGTGTTGGTTTCCACGAGTTAAAAAATTAAAACTTTATGACTCATAGTCAACGTACTTAAGATATATTTTAATAATTAACTGAAAACAAATTTTTAGCCGAAAAATTGATATCCATAAAAAATGAATCTTGCCTACAATAAAAATCATATTCATCAGTAGAAATCTATTTTGAATGCACTAGATTTAGAAAACAGCTATTCATATTTCAATTATTTTGCAACTCAAGTAGCAATCCTTATCTATATATATAAAAGAAAGTCTGAATTTTGTATTAATCAACGCGCAGCCCAAACTACTGAACCTAATGTCTTGAAATTTGGGGTAAAAATTCTTCTTATGACATTGAGTGCCGCTAAGAAAGGATTTTCTAAAATTCCACCCCTAAGGAGGGTAAATAATCGAACGAACTTTTAAAAAATTCCTTAAAAATCTGATTTTATAGCTATTTTTCAACTGATAACATATTTTAGTGTATTTTTGTATGCTGAATCGAATGGTACTAACTAAATTCTTTTAAGCTCAATAGTTTGCGAGATATTTTATATATTTCTAATTTGGCGATGTCTTTGGCGCCAAAACCTCGAAATACCTAACATTATAAGTGATAATTCATCCATATTCATTCATCTTATACATCCGTTACTGTAGCAACGGAAGAAATTCAAATTAAATCTTTTGGTTAAAGAATGAACCGGTTATGTGAGTTTGAAAAAAAAATAAATACAAACAACTTGAAAAAAAGAAGAAAAGATATTGAATTTATTTAAAATACAAGGAAGCGATCCACTTAGAAATTAACATTATAAAACGAAAATATTTAAAAAATGAAAGCAATGTTTGTACTACTTTAAAAATTTTGTGGTACTTACATCCGGGCCATGTCAGATACAACTGCGCCAAGCACGGCAATTACATTAATTACAGCAACCCTTATTTTTTGTCCATTTGATAGTTTATTTATTATAGTTTTAAATTATTTTTATTATTAAAATTTTTATTTATTATAGTTTATAGTATGTAGTTTTATGTTATATATTTTATTTATTTATTTATTTAAAACAATTTGCCATTTTTAACAAGGTTATGTATTTAAGAATGTTAAATTACTTTTTTGAACGTAATTGGTAAACGATAAACAAGATTGGCAATTGTCAACCATTTTTGGCAATCTATCTCATGGTCCGAATAATGCGTAAGTATTACTTTTTTAATGGAAGAAATTGGAATTGAAATAATACATCGTGATTTATCACTTGCTCCTGGATAAGAAGAAAAAATGGGTACTTTTATGTCAGCCGTATCCGTATGTAAATATCGCCATTAGCATTTTTAAAATTGCCAATAGCAGTAGTTACATTTCGCGTATGTAAATTAAAAACAATTCTTTGTTTTAAGTTATGGCATTATTTCCTATTGTTTTACTTTTCATCTGTTTCAATGATATTAGTGTAAAGCATGTATTATAAATGAAATGAGGGATATGTTGTTATTTTGAATGAAAATAATAAAATAAGAATAAGATATGGAAACAATCTTTGTTGATTTTTTACTTGCGCCCGGCTAACATAAAAGTATCACAAAAGCCATATAGTCACCTTTCTTTGGGTAGTTGTTCATGGAATTTCTGGTTAATCTTCCGCAATCGGATACTTCTTCAATCGGTGTATTAATTACAATGTTGAAAGCATCGTTTATGTATGAAGCGAAAACTTCATGATGAATTCTATTACAGAAAATCGTATCATCATCATCATCTACTACATATTTAAAACGAAAATTTGCATTTTATTCCTATTCTTTATGATATTTTGATAGGATATGCCACTATTAGTTAGGTAATGTTTTTGGAACTTTTTTTTTTTAACACAGTGTTCTACGTTGCTTAGTTTTAGTTAAAGAGCTATTGGAAAAGCTATACAGAAAGGTGAACGCAATTATGAAAGATACATCTACTGTAATTATATAAAAGATGCAAATTTGCTTTTCCTTCCACCCGTTTATAATTTGAGTTTTGCAGGATGTATTTTGATGGGACGTACACTGTTAGTTAGATTATTTTTTGTGGATGGTTGGTACTTCTTGCATGGATGGTACTTCTCTGTAGCGAAGTTTTCTTCTGGGTTATTGTTTTCTGAAGCACAAACTTGGCAACAAATCAGATTGCAGAAAATTAGATTGCAAGAGAAAGTTCCAAAACTAGGTGAATCCGAATGTGAAAGATTATCTTTTATTTAAAGTTTTACTGAACGTATTTTGATTGGAGTTGCATAGTTAGGTAATATTAGGGATTGTTGCAATATTTGAAATGTCATTCTACATTGTTAGTTATGGAACTATAAGGAAAGTTCTCAGTGGTGTAGTTGAAAAAAAAATAGGATAAAATCTACAGGAAGAGGTTATATATTAGAGAATATATATGTTATAGCTATAGAGTGCAGAGTTTCTAAAAGACACCAGAAGGTCTACGGCGTATAGTCTATGCTACATTCCTAAAAATTCTACAATCACGTTAACTTGATTATGAAAGACATATTTAACTACCAACTTCAAATATAAAATAAAAAGGGCAATTTCGGTCCGACCGCTTATAACTTGAGTTCTTTTCAATGGATTTTGAGAAGATTTGCATTGTTAGATAAATTTTCAAGAAAGTGTTTCATATATAACACATATTATTGTACGTTGCTCAGGTATAGAATTATGTGCGAAAGTTCTTTAATCAGTGAACCCTATTTTGAAATATTAGCCTTTATAAAAGGTTCTACTGAGTTAATTAGCACTGTTGTTAGATAATATTTTTCAGGAAAGATTTTAGTATATAACACATATTGTTCTACATTGCTTTGCTATAGAATTATGACTGAATGTTGTATTATCTGGTGAACCCGATTATGAAAAATTAGTCCTATTAGAAGGTTTTACTGAACGGATTTTGATGAGATTTGCATTTTTTTTATTTTCAGGGATGATTTTAATATGCTACATATTATTATTCCGTCCTTTTTATATTGAATAATAAATAATCAACTAAAAGATTTGCTTCATAACAGTCCAAATTTTGTCTGAGACATTAGAAGATATAAAACTGTAACGGCATTCACATTGTTTCAGCAACGCGGATGATCATTGGAGATAAATGTATTTATTGCTATAAAACACAAAATCAAATACGCCGATATATTTCGTTTGATTAAAGTTTCGCTTGGAGAAACCGACCAGTGTAGCGGGTGAAGGCTTCTATTACTATATGTAAAGCGTAAATTCCTATTTCATTCCGATTGATTATAACTCAGATTCTGCTGAACATAATTTTGCAGAACTTACACTGTTAGATAGTAGATTTGGTTTATAAATAGTTTAATTTAAAAACCATCGTTCCAGGTTACTTAGTAATAGTTACGGGAGTTCTAAAATTAGGTGAACTCGATTAGGAAAAATTTTAAGTTTTACTGAACGGATTTTAATGACAGTTGCACAGTTAGTTAGATAATATTTCAGGGATTTTTTCAATATTTACCACATCTTTCAAAATTGTTTAGTTACGAAGCTATGCGGAAAAAGTTCTCTGTGGTATAGTAAAGAAAATTGGAGGATAATACGCTACAGACAAAGGATGTATACTAGAATGCTATGGTTATGGAAGTTGTGCAGAGTTTCTTTAAAAATCCAGAAATGATGCGACGTATACCTACCCCTACATCCCTGAGAGTTCTATATAATCAGGTTAACGTGATTATGATAGCTATATTTAACTATCTCAATGCATATAAAATGCAAAGAGAAATTTCATTCCGGCCGCTTTTAAATTTACTTCTACTGAATTGATTTTGATGGTGCTTACATTGTTAGTTAGATAATTTACAGAAAATATGTTAGTATAAAATAGTTAATGTTCTACGTTGCTTAATTAAATAATTATGGGTAAAGATCTAAATCAGATGAACCCAATTTCGAAAGATTGGCTTTTTTTTAAGGTCCCGCTGAATGAATTTTCACGGGATTTAAACTGTTGATTAGATTATTTTTATGAAATGTTTCGGTACATTTTCCAGTTTAAAAATCCTGATAAGTGGATTTCGATGGAACCTGCTTGGTTAGTTCATTTTTCAGTGAATTTTTTAGTATAAAGCACATATCATTCGCTTTGTGTTGCTTGGTCATCAGGTTGCTTGATTATAGAATTAAGGCTGAATGTTCTAGAAGCAGGCGAACCAAATTATAAACGATTAGCCTTTTCAGTTTGTCCAATTAAAAAGATTCTGATGAGATTTGCATTGATAATTTTTCACGAATCCTTTTAGTATGTTACATATTGTTCTATCGTTCTTCACCGAATACTACACTAAATGATCAACGAAAGAAGCCTAAATTTTGTATGGCTCAAACGATATAATAGCGTAATAACGTTCATATTGTTTTCACCAATTAGATTGGCCATTCCAGGTAAATGTTCATATTGCTTTAAAACGCATGATCAAATTCACAGATATATTTCGTTTGATTCAAGGTTTCTTTAAAAAAACTGACCAGCGTAGCGGGCGTTAGGCTGCTAGTAATATTATAAATGTCAATTTGTGTCCGAAAGTTTGAATGAACTCAACGTCTAAACGGATGAATTAATGTTTTTTTTTTTACCTTTGCGTATAGGTGTATTATAAAACGGAAATTAACATAGGCTATAGTTTATTTAATTTATTCAAATAATTTCCTTAACCCCTTGGGGACGAGCGACACGTATACGTGCCGCATGAAGCACTCAGAATCCTTGTTTTTCCGCACCAGTAAAATTTTCTCTAATATTTGCCTTATTTAATTAGCGCATTTTGTCGATTTAACAACACACAAATTTCTGTTTTTAAAAAACGGTGACAAAAGATTAAAAATTTCGTAAAAGGCTCCCGTCCCGAAGGGGTTAATAATTAAAAATTTCATTCTTTTTCATAAAGAATCAATTGATATTTTCCCGATAAATTTAACCATCTTTCTTTCTTGTTGTCAAGAAAATCTAAATCTGCAATAATAATTTCTCCTCTACAATTAATTAAAAATTAAAATAAAAATAATTCAAAAGAAAATAAATATGACGTCATACTTATTTTATACGGTATTTTTTTTATTATAAATGAAGGATATATATCGTTTACGTTAATAAGGGGTTTTCTGCAAAAAATGGAGCCATAATTAGCAGGAAAAATAATGAAAAAGAATCATATTATTAATAAAGTTATTTGCTTAGAAAAATATGACGTCAAATTTGAAATAAAACAGGTATTTCGAAATATTCGTTAAAAATACAAGGGGCATGGATATCAGTAACTAATGAAAATAGATAAATAATGACGTCATATTAAAACGAATAACAGAAATATTTTTTTACTAATGGACACTATTCTCGCTTTCGGTTCGAGGATATAAAAACTACCATTTTGCCAATTGTGACGTCACAGGAATACTGTCCATACTGATTAAAAAGTTTGAATATAAGTTGCATACAAATGAGAGATTTCTTTTCAAAATGCACGTTATGATTATCAGGAGAAGATATTTTTGGTGGAAGAAAGGGGAATTAAAACGGATTAATATATTTTTTGACGCTATTTTCTCATTAAAATTAAAAACAATTGAATTTCAATTAGTATAAATTGTGCAAAAACATGATTAAAGTAAATTTTCCAAAAGTGGAAACATATTTACTCACATCGAAGCTTCATGAGTGAATTTACCCCACAGAAGAGAAAATCGTCTGTCGACATATTGACACAACCAAGAATGTAAATATAACTTTTGTGCATTTCAGTGGATAGTTATCACCTACTATTCATACGAATTAAAATTAAAAAAAAATCATATACTATTTTAATTATTTAATTTTAAACGATGGCAGTTAAAACATGTCACAAAGGCGTTTTTAGTAAAAAGCTTTTATCGGTTAAAAATGATGTAATATTTTTTCATGAAAAGCATTCATTTTAATACGAAAACATTAACATATATTTATTTTAATTTCGTCAAAGCGATGTCGTTTTCATTACACCAGTTTTCTTTCAGAAAATATTAGCATTTTATAGCAGTTATAAAAAATGGCGTGATTACATAGAATTTGACAATCGCAAATATAAGTTTAACATCCTTTTACCGTACAGTCTCCCAGAACAATGGTTTCAAGAAAATTTAATAAATGGCACAGGAAAGTCGACTTAAAAAAGTTTAGCAAGTAATTTCAATTTGAGATTAGGCTCAGGAATGAGATTTCCGCGTTTTTCCACACCAGTATTTTGTTAGAGAAAATGATATTTCATTTAATCGGAATACTCTTTCGATTTAACAGAACAACATTTTCTCTAAGAATATACCTGTGTGCAAAAACGCGGAAATCTCATCCCTAATTAGGCTTTACATGTGACATGATATACGTGTAAACAAGAGCCAAAACCACTAAGTAAGCAATAAATTTTCCTTTCACCTCTCATCCCTCTATTTTTTAAAGGCACCGTGTTTATCGAAAAGCGCAAGGTTAGAAGGGAAATTTTCTTTCGATTTTAAATAATCGAAATCTGTTGTTAAAAATCTCTCTGAATCACAATCTCTGCCCCCCCCCCCCCCTTGGAGCATATTCCTGCAAATTTGAAAGCTTTCACAAGCCAAAATTACAGCACAACATTAGATGTTTATTCATAATTGGGTTGCTTTTCCATTAATAGGTTTATTTTGCGAAAGCAATAAGTAACTCTCTTGATTTAGTGATAAGTATTTAGGCTCAAGAGTCTTCGGAGCGTGATAAACATTTTGATATTAATGGTAAATCTAGAGCTGATAAAAGTGTAATACCGTAAAATTAAAATGTAATAAATATTTGAAAGTTAAAGATATTTCTCGTACTCTTATTATTTATTTTTGAACTTTGATGTTTCACCACGTTTGATTATTATTTTTTAATACCATTTTTTTCTTCCAAAATGTGATTTTTTGGAATATAACCATAATGCTGCATGTTGATTTTTCGATTATTCTAATCATATCAAAGTCACGTCTGAAGTGATCTGCTAAAAATCACTTTTCTTTAAAAATATTTATTAATATATTTTTTTAAATAATATTCTTTGTCTCGAAAACATAAATTAAATACTCGAACGGAATAAATATAAAATAGAATAAATATAAATAATAAAATAGAATAACAGCGATGTAAATTTATTCCTCATTTAATCTTTGAAGAGTTGTATGAAATTTTATGCTCACGAAAGAAATTTAAATGATCCTATATATATATAAACAAAAATAAGCAAATTGCGATCATCAGAAGCGTTTCTACTTTAAAATGTGATAAAAAGTTAATTATATATGCTTTTAATTATCGAAATCTTTTGCTTAATTGATGAATTTCTTCTTCTTTAAATGTTACATGAACGCAGTCACGGGTAACAGCCAGTGAGAAAATAAAACTAAAATATTTTAACCACACATTCTTCGTGCTTGTAAAAATGAATAATACAATACAAAAAAAAGATACGCACCAGCATGAGTGTATCTTAATAAATATTGAATATAAACCAATTTTAAAATATTCTTTTTGAAATTATTCATTTAAAAATTTAAATTACTTTATTCTTTATCTTGAATTCACCTGCGTAATGGTCAAAGCATCTGACGGCCGCGCCGCTAGTCGAGAGTTCGATTCCAGACTTGGCAAGGATTACTTAGCGTTTCATCCCATCTGGGCCGATAAAATGAGTATCAAGCTTGCTCGGGAACTAAACACCGAAGATCCCGCGTTAGACTGACCATCTGACCGGGACGTATGCTGTATAGCATCTCAGGGCCCAAGGTCAAGAAAGCAGGTATGGACACTGTCGGCCCAGATCCTTCATAGATTGTATAGCCACGGGGTTTAGTTAGTTTATTCTTTATCTTCTGATGAGTTATTTAAGTATGATATTTAAAAATTTTGTAAATAAGCAATGAAATATTAAAATAAACTATTCTTCAGAAAGTTTCTATTGAACAGAAAAAATGAAAAAATCGTTAAATATCTAATTAGAGTTTGCGTTTAACGAGCAATAAAAATTCTTCTTCAGAAAGTTGCAGTCTGAAAACGAAATTTTGAGATAAAAATGGAGGCCAAACTGGGAATCCTGTTCCCCATCTGTAAATGTTATAACTTATTCACGAAAGCAGGGTTGCAGTTTGACACAATTCCAAAAAGTTTTTATTACTGTATCTAGAAAAGACATTTAGGAATTACATGAAAATTCATCCAGAATTTACAGTATGAACACAAAGCTCCAGTTTAACCCATTAAAGACGGAATTATTTTTTCTTATTAAAATACAAAAATTGCATTGCCCACCACTTTTTTAGAAAAGAAAAATTTATATTATTTTATAGCAGAATTTCTGTCATTAAAGAAAATGAAATTTATTGGTATAAATTACTGGTATTCAAACATCAAAAGGTTTGACAGTTATGCTGTTACCATGTGGTAACGCTAGTCCTAAATGGGTTAAGGATGCCAACCTGTTATACCTGTTCAGAGCAGATGCAACTTGGTCATAAGCGTTGCAAGTTGGTCTCCATTTTTATTATGAAATTTCAAATTCACACAGGAAGTTTTAAAAGAAGAATCATTACAGTGGGTGATAGGTTAACGAACTGCTCGTTTTACTAACAGATCGCTTAACGAACACTTTCACGAGCGATTTTTATATTCGGATAACGAACAACTCACAAAACAAAGCCAAGAAGAAGCAATGCTGTGTTTCAGATTTGCCGAGCAGTATTTAATTGCATCTATTGTCGAATTAGAAAACATTTTAACAGTTGTATACATATGGTCTAATTAATTCATGGGCAGCCAGTGGTTCCGTCCCTACATTTTAAGCCCCCAATTTAGAATGAATAGATCAGAAACATTATTTTTTATATTTTGTATCTTTTTTTAAAGAAATTGTTTTAAATGCAAATTAATTATTTTAATTGAAATTTAGTTCACAAATTATTAACAGGCTATAGGTTGCACTTGGGCTTTATCGGGCCTTGCAGTAAACACGATCTTTTAGAGAACCAAAGAGATTTTAATTGAAATTTCGTAAGGTCAGAGGGACAAATTGATATGATTTAATGCCGTAGTCAATGAATATAATCCTAAAAGTTCTTACAAAGGGCATGTCATTTATTTTTATATTTTGTATCTTTTTTTAAAGAAATAGTTTTAAATGCAAATTAATTATTTTAATTGAAATTTAGTTCACAAATTATTAACAGGCTATAGGCTGCACTTGGGCTTTATCGGGCCTTGCAGTAAACACGATCTTTTAGAGAACTAAAGAGATTTTAATTGAAATTTCGTAAGGTCAGAGGGACAAATTGATATGATTTAATGCCGTAGTCAATGAATATAATCCTAAAAGTTCTTACAAAGGGCATGTCATTTATTTTTATATTTTGTATCTTTTTTTAAAGAAATAGTTTTAAATGCAAATTAATTATTTTAATTGAAATTTAGTTCACAAATTATTAACAGGCTATAGGCTGCACTTGGGCTTTATCGGTCCTTGCAGTAAACACGATCTTTTAGAGAACTAAAGAGATTTTAATTGAAATTTCGTAAGGTCAGAGGGACAAATTGATATGATTTAATGCCGTAGTCAATGAATATAATCCTAAAAGTTCTTACAAAGGGCATGCAAGGTTCGCACACTACTTGGAATTTCCAAGGACTCTGGCACCACTATTAATGTTAAGAAAATTCACATTTAATTTTTAAAACACAGAATTCCCAAATACTGCATTTATTTATAGATTTTGCAGTACTTCTCTGCAGTGAAATACTTTGAAAATACTGTTAAAATTTAGTGGTAAAACTGTGCGAACCCTGGGCATGTCATTTATTTTTATATTTTGTATCTTTTTTTTAAAGAAATAGTTTTAAATGCAAATTAATTATTTTAATTGAAATTTAGTTCACAAATTATTAACAGCTGCACTTGGGCTTTATCGGGCCTTGCAGTAAACACGAATTTTCAGAGAACTAAAGAGATTTTAATTGAAATTTCGTAAGGTCAGAGGGACAAATTGATATGATTTAATGCCGTAGTCAATGATTATAATCCTAAAAGTTCTTACAAAGGGCATGTCATTTATTTTTTTTAAATACTCCATGACAAGGACAAAACCACCAAAGTACGATCGGCCCATATTAAATAAGGATATAATATATTAACCCTATTATAAAGAGAAGATTTATATTATTTTTTATACATTATTATAGACCCACGACGAGAAGAGACCTGTCAATCATACGTGACGTAGTCTAAGACGAACCCATTTCTTCCAAATCGGAGCGGGGATTTGTGTTCTCTACGCCGCGCCGTAGAGGAAAAAGGAAAGGTTGCCATATTTCCCAAATATGCGAGGTTTTGGCGCTATTTATATATATAATATTGGCTTTAAAGGGAAATTACATAAAAGCGTTAAAAATTTATATAAACTATGTTACTTTTTAATTATTACGATAATACAGAGAATTAATTATTTTTGTTTAAGTATAATTTATTAAAAATTTTGTTAAAAAATAGTATTTTTTCTTTTTTAATGAATGAATTACATCTCGACTTTTTGTAATAGCGAAATACTTAAGAAATACTAATTTACTTTATTTAAGCACATCTTTCATTTTAAGAATAATCAACTGAATTGTGTATATTTGTATAGGTACTAATAGTAAAGGTAATAATATCATATTTTGGACTTTTAACTTATATTATCTTAAAACTTAATGTATTTTTAAATACTTTTAATAACCAATAAAGATATAATTTAACACAATAGTCAATGAAAAATTTAAAAAATAAAATAATGTAATAATTAAAGATTTTACTTTTAATTTACCAGCTTAATTTATAATATAATTACTAAAAATTTTTAAGGCAAATTAATGATCCAACTATGACATTTTTCTTAATTTATTTTTAGCTCGATGGACAGAAAAAAAAATCTACGAGCGGAAAAATTAAAAAATAGATGCATCTGTAATCCGTTTTAAAAAATGAAGAATATCTATATGAAATAAGTTAAATTAAGAAATGCACTTGACAAAAGGAGGGGGGGGGGTCCTGATGTAAAATTATAAGCGACTTACTGTTTCAGAATGGCAGTATTTTTTTTTTCTTTATTTCTGTGCTGTCACGTCCGAAAATTCTGTTCAAAACGCCTGTTTTGATCTTTTCTATGTTTATTTTTTGCTCTATGGACGGAAAAAAAAATCTACGAAGGGAAATATTAAAAAATAGATGCATCTAAAATCCGTAGCCCAGACCGCATTTTTTAAAATGAAGAATATACATATGAAATAAGTTAAATTAAGAAATGCACTTTAAAAAAGGAGGGGGGGGGTGGAAGCTCCTGGTGTAAAATTATAAGCGACTTGCTGTTTCAGAATGGCAGTATTTTTTTTTTCTTTATTTCTGTGCTGTCACGTCCGAAAATTCTATTCAAAACGCCTGTTTTGATGTTTTCTACGTTTATTTTTTGCTCTATAGACAGAAAAAAAAATTCTACGAAGGGAAATATTAAAAAATAGATGCATCTAAAATCCGTAGCCCAGACCGCATTTTTTAAAATGAAGAATATACATATGAAATAAGTTAAATTAAGAAATGCACTTTAAAAAAGGAGGGGGGGGGTGGAAGCTCCTGGTGTAAAATTATAAGCGACTTGCTGTTTCAGAATGGCAGTATTTTTTTTTCTTTATTTCTGTGCTGTCACGTCCGAAAATTCTGTTCAAAACGCCGATTTTGATATTTTCTACGTTTATTTTTTGCTCTATGGACAGAAAAAAGAATCTACGAAGGGAATTATTAAAAAATAGATGCATCTAAAATCCGTAGCCCAGACCGTATTTTTTAAAATGAAGAATATATATATGAAATAAGTTAAATTAAGAAATGCACTTTAAAAAAAAGGGGGGGGGGGGAGCTCTGCTGTAAAATTATAAGCGACTTGCTGTTTCAGAATGGCAGAACTTCTTTTCTTTAATTTTGTGCTGTACGTTATGTACAATCATTCTTTCTTTAGAATGAATTGTTTTCCCTTTTGAGGACTTGTTTAATATTTAAAAAAAAAAAATTGTTTTGAAAAAAAAAAAACAGTTTAAAAATGGCAAAATAAACTAAATGACAGAGAGACAGTAAAACACAGCTAATCGAGAGAGGGAAAACAGGTTTATGTCAAGGAATGAGCAAGTTATTGGCGCGAAATTATTTCATTGCAACCCCTAGCTCTTAGTGGGGAATGGTCAAACTGAAACAGCGGGGTCATTTTCCCCCTCCAGTATCGCCTTGCACACCTTCGGTAAAATAGACTCATCTAAAAGAGGGTGTTTCCCAAGTCTCATCTCGTGGTGGGTTTATAATATTTAGCTGTTAAGAACGAATTAATTGAATTCCATACTATTCAATACAAAATCTATGATCGGTTAACACGCAATTCGTTACCGAACACTGTTTTGGAACGGATTAAGTTCGTTAACCGATCACCCACTGTAATTTATGTATTCATAAAATTTCTGTCTTTAAATAAAACAAAAAATACTATTTTTAATTTCTGGCAAGAATTCGAATTTTATTAACTAAAATGGAGGCCAAACTAGCAAACCTGCGGTTATATGCAAAACGATATAGGTAAGTGTCCTATCTTAAATGGAAGAGGTAACCGCAGGATTGTAGGTCACATCACTCAAAGTCGCACGCCGCGTAGCGGACAGGGTATTCAAATTCATGAGCTCTAATGATGGGCTCGATGTGGCTAGGAGCCGTTCGATAGCTTCATCGCCCCGAGCCTCGCCTTTCCGGTTTTCGGTTTAATTTGAATAATCTCCCTTTTAAATTTGTCCGGTTTCAATTTTTGATTTTTTGTTTTTTTTTTTTTCAATTGGCTTTCGTTAGAGTGCCTTTTACACAGGACGTGGCTGGGGACCCACGAATCTTGCTTCCGCAAAAGAGTCGGACTAGAGTAGAAGAATAAAGGACTGCGGACGAAGATGGGCCGCTCAGACCTTATTTCAACCGCCGCGGCGAGCGGCCCCTCTTCGTCCGCAGCCCTTTATTCTTCTACTCTAGTTCGACTCTTTTGCGGAAGCAAGTTTCGTAGGTCCCCAGCCACGTCCCGAGTGAAAGACTCTCTAGAGCGAAAGCAACGTTGAAAAAAAAATCAAAAATCTACAGGAAGATGCCTAATTGTTTTCTTACTTCACACCACTAAAATTGTAAAGTTTTTTCTCCTTCATTAATAGCTGCAATTACTCCGGCAAGTCGAAGAAAATTTCCTTGCATCAAGTATATCTGGACGCCTCTCTCGCTACGCCATAATTTTGCAATAAATGTAGTAAGCAGAGTTCAGCGGCACGCGTGCCTAAAAATTTAGAAAATACGCGCAGGTGCGTAGATATCCTGTCACATATGACGTCACACCAAAAGCTCGCGTATGTGGATTATCACCCCGCCCACAAGATGGCGCAACTGTGTTAAATTACGACCGATTAAAGTACAAAGTTTGTACGCTTACTCATGCCGTTTTGTTTATATGCTTTCTTTCAATCGGAGATCCATGGTATCCGATCTCTCTTGAGCGATATTGCATTTATCACAGATCGTCTAGCAGCAGCCTCAATGTAACACGTATTTAAAGTTACTATATATAAATACTGGTGGGAAAAAATTAGTTGAGTTTCAATTATTTTTTTACGTCAATTGTAATTTGACCCCTGAGTAACACGAAGGGTATAGCCGGGTTTCTTAGTAAAATATGCCCTTGAGTCAACCAAGTCGAGTCTTACATGAATCGATAGCCCTTAAAAAGAAATGAATTTTTTCCCAGTTTGAAGTTTATACCTCAAGACCATGGAGGGTTATGAGTCTTAATGTCCGTTTTGGAAAAGAGTGCATTGTGACGAAACTGCTGGTCAGATTTCAACGAAAAAAATAAGGGATTTATAATATTACCTTAGAAATAGTGGATAATTGTTTCAGATTTTTTTCAACAAAACAACAAGTTTTGTTACATTTTTCTTGTTTTTAATTGGACATTTGAATTAAGAATCTATTGAAATATTTCAGTGACCACCTTAATTTTTTTGCAGCAAATACTACGAGGTATGATGTATATTTGGTGTCAGTTTCAACTATCTACGCAGGGTGCATCATATAAAAAAATTAACTCTTTGAACCCTAAAAATTAATCATCTTTTTTTGAAAATTTGTTTTTGGCACCAGTAATAAAGGAAAATAAAATTTTCCTTATTTAATCGGAGCATTTTTGAAATTGTATACTTGAAGGAAATTTCTTTTAAAAAGTGGTGTCGACCGAAAACAATTTGTGTAAGAGACGCCGGAATCCAAAGTGTTAAAAACTTATTCCGGGAGGGGGGGGGGGGAGAGCCTCAACCTAATCAAACATTTATTTATAAATCAAATGTATTTGGTACTAGTTTGAAATCAACACAGGGTGCATATAATATTACAGAATATATTAATTATGGAATTCATAACTGATTGTTATCGTTAACTACAAAAAAACATATTTTTTTAAAGTATAACAAACTTTTTCCAAAAGTTCATTTATTATGCCGAATAGCCTTCCTTTTAGTCAACAGATTAGGAAACTACTAATTCAGATGCTAGCTTGATTAAAGAAGTTATTAAACATATGGAACGACAGCAAAGTGCTGTGAACACACCGGCATCTCAAGTTAATGAATAGAGTTTTAATATACGTAAAAGGCCATTTGCAAACTTTAAATAGACGGATGTTCTTGATTTTCCAGAAATGACAGAAAATGGCTTAAATCTTTTTTACTGGCTCTTACCAGTTGTCTAAAGCTGTCTCTTATCTGTCCGAAGTGATTGATAAAGACAACACAATTCGTCTGCAGTACGTAAGAGAAAATAATGCTCTTATAAAGTTCTAAGAAAGATCACGACACATACGCAACTTAAACGTCATTAGTGTGAATGCGAAACCGGCAATAGGACGGTCGGTTGTTGTCCTCATGCTGCTTCTATACAGTTCTATCTTTCGCATGCCCGGTATTTGTCTAAAATTATCTGTCCTGTACAGATTTTAAGTAGGCTTTCGATGTTGAAAACACAAATCCTGTTATTAATGAAGACAGCGATGAAGATTGATTGTTAATTATTTTCTAAAAAACAGTCGAAACAATCAATGTCATTGCCTTTTATATAAAAAAATATTTTTTGTAGTTAACGATAACAATCAGTTATGAATTCCATGATAAATATATTCTGTAGTATTCTGTGTACTCTGTGTTGATTTGAAACTAGTACCGAAATCCATTTCATTTATAAATAAATATGAGATTTGGGTGAGGCATTACCCCCCCACCCCCTCCTTCAAGTACACAATTTCAAAAATGCTTGGATTAAATAAGGCAAACTTTATTTTCCTTTATAAACAAATTTTGCAAAGAAAAATTATTCATTTTTAGGTTTCAAAGGGTTAATTTTTTCATATGATGCACCCTGCGTAGAAAGTTGAAACTGACACCAGATATACATCATACACCGAAGTATTTTCTGCAAAAAAATTAAGGTTTTCAAAGAAATATTTCGATAGTTTCTTAATTAAAAAGTTCAGTTAAAAACAAGAAAAATGTAATAAAACTTGTGCTTTTATTAAAAAAAAAAATTCGCTATTTGTATCGTGATATTATACATATCTTATGTTTTTTGTTAAAATTCTACCAGCAATTTCGTCACAATGCATTCTTTTCCACAACGGACATTAAGGTTCATTATTCCCACCCATGTGCTTGATTTATAAGCTTCAAGCTGGGGAGAAATTCATTTCTTTTAAAGGGCTATCGATTCATGTAGGACTCGACTTGATTGACTCAAAGGCATATTTTACTATGTAATCTGGCTATACCAGGTATGAGAGCGTTCCGACTCAAATGACCGTTTGCTACAACTAAATTGTAATAGCATTTCTTAGCCGTATTTAATGACAGAATTTCTGACATTTAACCCGTTTCACGCAGGAATTAAATTACGGTTAAAAAATTCAAATTGTTTATTGGCACCACTTTTATGAAAAAGAAGTATTCACCTTATTTAATGACAGGAAAAAACGATACTAAAATATAGCCAATTTCACTATTTTATAAAACTGGTTTGAACCAAACAATCTGAGTGAAAGACGCAGCCCGAGAATATGACAGGAGCGAGAATTAAGGGGTTAATAAAGCAAAGAATACTATTAAAATTTAGTGGTGAAAATCACCGATTTGGGTCGGAGCGCTCTTATCCCTGCTATACCCTTTAGATCGATTTAATCGAAAATTAAGAAGACAATTATTATTTTAAAAACTTTTAGAACTTAGATTTTCATTAAATAAGGAATTTCCTTCGCAGACTACCTTAGCACAATGACCGCTACAGATTGTGACAAAGCGGTTATCAGTATTTATCGAGTCAGTTCACAATTTCTAATTCCGGCAATATTTGTTACTTTTATGCATTTTTAATAAAAAAAAAATCCATTTTGTTTTTTCATTTTTACGCGCTGAACGCTAAAATGAACAATGGTACAAGTTTGTTATACTTTAAAAAATATCTTTTTTGTAGTTAACGGTAACAATCAGTTATGAATTCCATAATTAATATATTCTGTAATATTATATGCACCCTGTGTTGATTTGAAACTAGTACCAAATACACTTGATTTATAAATAAATGTGAGATTAGGTTGATGCTCTCCCCTCCCCAATCCTGGAATAAGTTTTTAACACTTTGGACTCCGGCGTCTCTTACACAAATTTTTTTCGGTCGGCACCACTTTTTAAAAGAAATTTCCTTCAAGTATACAATTTCAAAAATGAACCGATTAAATAAGGCAAATTTTATTTTCCTTTGTTACTAGTGCCAAGAACCAATTTTCCAAAGAAAGATGATTAATTTTTAGGGTTCAAAGAGTTAACTTTTTTATATGATGCACCCTGCGTAAATAGTTGAAACTGACACCAAATATACATCATACCCCGTAGTATTTGCTGCAAAAAAATTAAGGTGGTCACTGAAATATTTCAATAGATTCTTAATTCAAATGTCCAATTAAAAACAAGAAAAATGTAACAAAACTTGTTGTTTTGTTGAAAAAAATCTGAAACAATTATCCACTATTTCTATGGTAATATTATAAATCCCTTATTTTTTTCATTGAAATCTGACCAGCAGTTTCGTCACAATGCACTCTTTTCCAAAATGGACATTAAGGGTCATAACCCTCCATGGTCTTGAGGTATAAACTTCAAACTGGGGAGAAATTCATTTCTTTTTAAGGGCTATCGATTCATGTAAGACTCGACTTGGTTGACTCAAGGGCATATTTTACTAAGAAACCCGGCTATACCCTTCGTGTTACTCAGAGGTTAAATTACAATTGACGTAAAAAAATAATTGAAACTCAACTAAATTTTTCCCACCAGTATTTATATATAGTAACTTTAAATACGTGTTACATTGAGGCTGCTGCAAGACGATCTGTGTTAAATGCAATATCGCTCAAGAGAGATCGGATACCATGGATCTCCGATTGAAAGAAAGCATATAAACAAAGCGGTATAAGTAAGAATACAAACTTTATACTTTACTTGTGCTTTTATTATAAAAAAAAATTCGCTATTTGTATGGTGATATTATACATATCTTATGTTTTTTGTTAAAATTCTACCAGCAATTTCGTCACAATGCATTCTTTTCCAGAACGGACATTAAGGTTCATTATTCCCCCCATGTGCTTGATTTATAAGCTTCAAGCTGGGGAGAAATTCATTTCTTTTTAAGGGCTATCGATTCATGTAGGATTCGACTTGATTGACTCAAAGGCATATTTTACTAAGTAATCTGGCTATACCAGGTATGAGAGCGTTCCGACTCAAATGACCGTTTGCTACAACTAAATTGTAATAGCATTTCTTAGCCGTATTTAATGACAGAATTTCTGACATTTAACCCCTTCACGCTCGAATTAAATTACGGTTAAAAAATTCAAATTGTTTATTGGCACCACTTTTATGAAAAAGAAATATTCACCTTATTTAATGACAGGAAAAAACGATACTAAAATATAGCCAATTTCACTATTTTATAAAACTGGTTTGAACCAAACAATCTGAGTGAAAGACGCAGCCCGAGAATATGACGGGAGCGAGAATTAAGGGGTTAATAAAGCAAAGAATACTATTAAAATTTAGTGGTGAAAATCACCGATTTGGGTCGGAGCGCTCTTATCCCTGCTATACCCTTTAGATCGATTTAATCGAAAATTAAGAAGACAATTATTATTTTAAAAACTTTTAGAACTTAGATTTTCATTAAATAAGGAATTTCCTTCGCAGACTACCTTACCACAATGACCGCTACAGATTGTGACAAAGCGGTTATCAGTGTTTATCGAGTCAGTTCACAATTTCTAATTCCGGCGATATTCGTTACTTTTATGCATTTTTAATAAAAAAAAAAAATCCATCTTGTTTTTTTCATTTTTACGCGCTGAACGCTAGAATGAACAATGGTACAAGTTTGTTATACTTTAAAAAATGTTTTTTTGTAGTTAACGGTAACAATCAGTTATGAATTCCATAATTAATATATTCTGTAATATTATATGCACCCTGTGTTGATTTGAAACTAGTACCAAATACACTTGATTTATAAATAAATGTGAGATTAGGTTGATGCTCTCCCCCCACCCCCCCTCCCGGAATAAGTTTTTAACACTTTGGACTCCGGCGTCTCTTACACAAATTTTTTTCGGTCTGCACCACTTTTTAAAAGAAATTTCCTTCAAGTATACAATTTCAAAAATGCTCCGATTAAATAAGGCAAATTTTATTTTCCTTTATTACTAGTGCCAAGAACCAATTTTCCAAAGAAAGATGATTAATTTTTAGGGTTCAAAGAGTTAACTTTTTTATATGATGCACCCTGCGTAAATAGTTGAAACTGACACCAAATACATATCATACCCCGTAGTATTTGCTGCAAAAAAATTAAGGTGGTCACTGAAATATTTCAATAGATTCTTAATTCAAATGTCCAATTAAAAACAAGAAAAATGTAACAAAACTTGTTGTTTTGTTGAAAAAAATCTGAAACAATTATCCACTATTTCAATGGTAATATTATAAATCCCTTATTTTTTTCGTTGAAATCTGACCAGCAGTTTCGACACAATGCACTCTTTTCCAAAACGGACATTAAGGGTCATAACCCTCCATGGTCTTGAGGTATAAACTTCAAACTGGGGAGAAATTCATTTCTTTTTAAGGGCTATCGATTCATGTAAGACTCGACTTGGTTGACTTAAGGGCATATTTTACTAAGAAACCCGTCTATACCCTTCGTGTTACTCAGAGGTCAAATTACAATTGACGTAAAAAAATAATTGAAACTCAACTAAATTTTTCCCACCAGTATTTATATATAGTAACTTTAAATAGGTGTTACATTGAGGCTGCTGCAAGTCGATCTGTGATAAATGCAATATCGCTCAAGAGAGATCGGATACCATGGATCTCCGATTGAAAGAAACCATATAAACAAAGCGGTATACTTTAATCGGTCGTAATTTAACACAGTTGCGCCACCTTGTGGGCCGGGTGATAATCCACATACGCGAGCTTTTGGTGTGACGTCATATGTGACAGGATATCTACTCACCTGCGCATATTTTCTAAATCTTTAGGCACTCGTGCCGATGAACTCTGCTTACTACATTTATTGCAAAATTATGGCGTAACGAGAGGGGCGTCCAGATACACTTGGTACCAGGAAGTTTTCTTCGACTTGCCAGAGTAATTGCAGCTATTAATGAAGAGGAAAAAAAACTTTACAATTTTAGTGGTGTGAAGTAAGAAAACAATTAGGCATCTTCCTGTAGATTTTTGATTTTTTTTTTCAACGTTGCTTTCGCTCTAGAGAGTCTTTCACTCGGGACGTGGCTGGGGACCTAAGAATCTTGCTTCCGCAAAAGAGTCGGACTAGAGTAGAAGAATAAAGGGCTGCGGACGAAGAGGGGCCGCTCGCCGCGGCGGTTGAAATAAGGTCTGAGCGGCCCATCTTCGTCCGCAGCCCTTTATTCTTCTACTCTAGTCCGACTCTTTTGCGGAAGCAAGATTCGTAGGTCCCCAGCCACGTCCCGAGTGAAAGACTCTCTAGAGCGAAAGCAACGTTAAAAAAAAAATCAAAAATCTACAGGAAGATGCCTAATTGTTTTCTTACTTCACACCACTAAAATTGTAAAGTTTTTTTCCTCTTCATTAATAGCTGCAATTACTCTGGCATGTCGAAGAAAACTTCCTGGTATCAAGTGTATCTGGACGCCCCTCTTGTTACGCCATAATTTTGCAATAAATGTAGTAAGCAGAGTTCAGCGGCACGAGTGCCTAAAGTTTTAGAAAATATGCGCAGGTGCGTAGATATCCTGTCACATAAGACGTCACACCAAAAGCTCGCGTATGTGGATTATCAAACCGCCCACAAGATGGCGCAACTGTGTTAAATTACGACCGATTAAAGTATAAAGTTTGTACGCTTACTTATACCGCTTTGTTTATATGCTTTCTTTCAATCGGAGATCCATGGTATCCGATCTCTCTTGAGCGATATTGCATTTATCACAGATCGTCTTGCAGCAGCCTCAATGTAACACGTATTTAAAGTTACTATATATAAATACTGGTGGGGAAAATTTAGTTGAGTTTCAATTATTTTTTTACGTCAATTGTAATTTGACCTCTGAGTAACACGGAGGGTATAGCCGGGTTTCTTAGTAAAATATGCCCTTGAGTCAAACAAGTCGAGTCTTACATGTAGCGATAGCCCTTAAAAAGAAATGAATTTCTCCCCAGTTTGAAGTTTATACCTCAAGACCATGGAGGGTTATGACCCTTAATGTCCGTTTTGGAAAAGAGTGCATTGTGACGAAACTGCTGGTCAGATTTCAACGAAAAAAATAAGGGATTCATAATATTACCATAGAAATAGTGGATAATTGTTTCAGATTTTTTTCAACAAAACAACAAGTTTTGTTACATTTTTCTTGTTTTTAATTGGACATTTGAATTAAGAATCTATTGAAATATTTCAGTGACCACCTTAATTTTTTTTGCAGCGAATACTACGGGGTATGATGTATATTTGGTGTCAGTTTCAACTATCTACGCAGGATGCATCATATAAAAAAATTAACTCTTCGAACCCTAAAAATTAATCATCTTTCTTTGGAAAATTTGTTCTTGGCACTAGTAGTAAAGGAAAATAAAATTTGCCTTATTTAATCGGAGCATTTTTGAAATTGTATACTTGAAGGAAATTTCTTTTAAAAAGTGGTTCCGACCGAAAAAAATTTGTGTAAGAGACGCCGGAGTCCAAAGAGTTAAAAACGTATTCCGGGAGGGTGGGGGGGGGGAGAGCATCAACCTAATCTCACATTTATTTGTAAATCAAGTGTATTTGGTACTAGTTTCAAATCAACACAGGGTGCATATAATATTACAGAATATATTAATTATGGAATTCATAACTGATTGTTATCGTTAACTACAAAAAAACATATTTTTTAAAGTATAACAAACTTTTTCCAAAAGTTCATTTATTATGCCGAATAGCCTTCCTTTTAGTCAACAGATTAGGAAACTCCTAATTCAGATGCTAGCTTGATTAAAGAAGTTATTAAACATATGGAACGACAGCAAAGTGCTGTGAACACACCTGCATCTCAGTTAATGAATAGAGTTTTAATAGACGTAAAAGGCCATTTGCAAATTTTAAATAGACGGATGTTCTTGATTTTCCAGAAATGACAGAAAATGGCTTAAATCTTTTTTACTGGCTCTTACCAGTTGTCTAAAGCTGTCACTTATCTGTCCGAAGTGATTGATAAAGACAACACAATTCGTCTGCAGTACGTAAGAGAAAATAATGCTCTTATAAAGTTCTAAGTAAGATCACGACACATACGCAACTTAAACGTCATTAGCGTGAATGCGAAACCGGCAATAGGACGGTCGGTTGTTGTCCTCATGCTGCTTCTATATAGTTCTATCTTTCGCATGCCCGGTATCTGTCTAAAATTATCTGTCCTGTTCAGATTTTAAGCAGGCTTTCGATGTTGAAAACACAAATCCTGTTATTAATGAAGACAGCGATGAAGATTGATTGTTAATTATTTTCTAAAAAACAGTCGAAACAATCAATGTCATTGCCTTTTATATAAAAAATATTTTTTGTAGTTAACGATAACAATCAGTTATGAATTCCATGATAAATACATTCTGTAGTATTCTGTGTACTCTGAGTTAACTTGAAACTAGTACCAAAATCCATTTCATTTATAAATAAATGTGAGATTTGGGTGAGGCATTACGCCCCCCTTCTTCAAGTGCACGATTTCAAAAATGCTCGGATTAAATAAGGCAAATTTTATTTTCCTTTATAAACAAATTTTGCAAAGAAAGATTATTAATCTTTAGGTTTCAAAGGGTTAAAGTTTTCATATGATGCACCCTGCGTAGAAAGTTGAAATTGACACCACATATACATCATACACTGAAGTATTTTCTGCAAAAAAATTAAGGTGGTCAAAGAAATATTTCGATAGATTCTTAATTAAAATGTTCAATTAAAAACAAGAAAAATTTAATAAAACTTGTGCTTTTATTGAAAAAAAAATTCGCTATTTGTATGGCGATATTATACATCTTTTATGTTTTTTGTTGAAATTCGACCAGCAATTTCGTCACAATGCATTCTTTTCCAAAACGGACATTAACACCTTCGGGACGGGAGCCTTTTGCGAAATTTTTAATCTTTTCTCACCGTTTTTTAAAAACAGAAATTTGTGTCTTCTTGAATCGAGAAAATGCGCTGATTAAATAAGACAAATTTTACAGTAAAATTTTACTGGTGAGGAAAAACAAGTAGTCTGAGCACTTCATGCGGCACGTATACGTGTCGCTCGTCCCCAACGGGTTAAGGTTCATTACCCCCCCCCCCCCCCCATGTGCTTGATTTATAAGCTTCAAGCTGGGGAGAAATTCATTTCTTTTTAAGGGCTATCTATTCATGTAGGACTCGACTTGATTGACTCAAAGGCATATTTTACTAAGTAATCTGGCTATACCAGGTGAGAGCGTTCCGACTCAAATGACCGTTTGCTAGAACTAAATTGTAATAGCATTTCTTAGCCGTATTTAATGACAGAATTTCTGACATTTAACCCCTTCACGCTCGAATTAAATTACGGTTAAAAAATTCAAATTGTTTATTGGCACCACTTTTATGAAAAAGAAATATTCACCTTATTTAATGACAGAAAAAAATATACTAAAATATAGCCAATTTCACTATTTTATAAAACTGGTGGGACCCAAACAATCTGAGTGAAAGACGCAGCCCGAGAATATGTCGGGAGCGAGAATTAAGGGGTTAATAAAGCAAAGAATACTATTAAAATTTAGTGGTGAAAATCACCGATTTGGGTCGGAGCGCTCTTATCCCTGCTATACCCTTTAGATCGATTTAATGGAAAATTAAGAAGACAATTATTATTTTAAAAACTTTTAGAACTTAGATTTTCATTAAATAAGGAATTTCCTTCGCAGACTACCTTAACACAATGACCGCTACAGATTGTGACAAAGCGGTTATCAGTCTTTATCGAGTCAGTTCACAATTCCTAATTCCGGCAATATTTGTTACTTTTATGCATTTTTAATAAAAAAAAAATTCTTTTTGATTTTTCATTTTTACGCGCTGAACGCTAGAATGAAAGATCTTAACTTGCCTGTAGGCCATGTGAAATTAATAAAATATGTGGTAATAAATTAGTAATAGTTCTTTTTGTTAGGAATAAATTGTCTGCAATGAAAATATCTGTAACACACGTAGTTGTTTGGTACGACTCCACGAGAAATATAGCTGGCACAAATATTTCTGTGACATGTAAAATAATAAGTTTGATCTGTTCTTAACCCTCTCGCTGCGTACGTGTTTTATAAAAATAGCTTCAAAAATTGCGTATTTAAGACCTTCGCGACAAACGTCTTTTAAGAATTTTTATTCTTTTGTCACCAGTATTTCAAAACAAAATTTTTTGTCTAATTTAACCCTCTTGCTGCGTAATTGTTTCATCAAAATAGCTTCAAAAATTGCGTATTTAATTCCTTCGCTACGAGCGTCTTTTAAGAATTTTTATTCTTTTGTCACCGGTTTTTCAAAACAAAAACTTTCGCCTGATTTAATCGGGAAAATGCTTCGATTGGATAAGGCACAATTTTTCAATAAAAAGTTACTGGTGGGAATGATGCATCCGAATGAAATCTCGGGTTGCGCAAATTTTGTTACTTATACGTTGCTCGAGAAACTCTCGGGTTGCGCAGCGAGAGGGTTAGTCGGGAAAATGCTCCGATTAAATAAGGCAAAATGTGTAATAAAAAGTAACTGGTGAGAATAATCAAGGAGGGTTAATTAGGCGGGAAAAATACATGCCCGAGAAAATCTCGGGTTGCGCAGGGAGATGGTTAATAAGGATACGTGAAATTAATATCTTTTCATTGTGATTGCAGTTGCCATTCAAAATAAAATTTAAAATTGATAATTTGTGGCCTTTTGCGATTAAGATGTATAGGCCTATTGTAAATTGCTAGTACAGGCCTCGGAGCGTTCTCTTTCTACAGAGACTAAATCAAAACTTTTACCACCACTATTTTCTTACGAAAATTTTCGTAATTTCTTGTAAATGCCGTAAAAACCCACTTCAGCCTTATATGGCACCTTTTGTAGCAATCACTCATCAAAACTGCGTACATATCAAGCGTACAAACTTAATGCTGGAATCGGTCGTAAATTAACACAGTTGTAGACGGGGTTAATAATCCACATACGCAGGCTTTTAGTGTGACGTCATATGTGACAGAATATCTACCATCTGCGCATATTTTCTAAATATTTAGTCACTCGTGGAATCTTGTTTACCAGATTTATTGCAAAATATTTTTTTTTTTTTTACAGTTTATTTCCAACTCGTCTATATTATAAAGGACAAATGTATGTGTGAGTAACGCTGATGTCATTTTCCGACGTCATTAAAACATGAAAAACGGTAGATTTAAATAAAAATATATTATAGTAACGTTGAAATAAACAGTTTTTAAATCAAGGAATCATTTTAAGTGCGATTTAATGAATTTTTTAGGGTATTTTTTTCCCAATTCTATTGCCATTGTGCTACCACTATTTACGAATAGTACAACTAGTCTTATTTAATGAGAGAAATTCTGTGGCTTCGGAAACGGTAGAATTTACGGTCCGTGATTACGATATTCGAAGCATCTGATTTATTAGATAATTATATTAACCCTCTGTCTACCAGAAGGGTCCAATGGACCCGACATGTACATTCAAAATATTTATTCAAACCAGAAATTTCTTCAAAACAAACTAAATTTATAAATCAGACAATAATAAGTTAAATAAACAAATTAAATAGTTTTAAGTAAAAATTCTGGTGTAGAATGTTTTTATAAAACTTGAGTAAAATTTTCGGTAGTTCTAGGGTTAAACTGGCAAACCCCGCGGCTTTGCTCGCGTAATATTAGAAATATGCCAAGTGATATTTATATGTCTAATTTTTATTAAATGGTACTAACCAAATTTTTATTTTATTAAAAGGTAATATTTTATTTTATTAAAAGGGTTTTTTTTATTAAAAGGTACTTATTACTTTTAGGAATAATTCAAAAATTACTATTTAAAACACAGTTTGATTAAACATCATTATTACACTGCATTAGGCAGAAATGAGACTTAAATTAATAAAACGAAATAAAACGAAATAAATGATAATTTAGAAAATATTTTGAAACTTTTATGCTCAATTAATACGCTCATTTCAGTATTCATTTGAAGTTTTGAATTTTTTAGAAACCATCTTCTTACATCTTAACTATCGTGTCAAAATCCAAGTCGTACTACCTCTCTGAACATAAAGGGCTATGTTGAAATAGGAACTGTCACCATTTTTTTGCCAACATTAATTTTGAAATCGGTTTGTTATTTCCTAATATTCCACAGAAACGTAATTTAGAAAGCTTTTAAAGGCCTTTTTTAGAACGCTTGTTGTTCCTGTGAGCCCAGGTGGTAGAATCATCGGCATAAAATATAGCCTGTGTATGATCAGAGACATTGATTCGCAACTATTACTTTTTTAATCGGTTTATATTCCCTGAAATTGCATAGAAACCGTAATTTAGGACCTTTTTTAGAATGCTTTTCGCACCTCCCCTTCGTTTTACCCTTTTTTTAATTCGAATTTATTTTCGACAGTCTTTCGAGGGCATTTATATTTAACTACCATGCCATATTTAAAGTTTCTAGCCTTTTCCGTATCACAGAAATCACAATTTAGAATGTTTTTAGCTCATGCAACCCTCTGGTGGTAGTGGCACAGACACAAAATATTGCTTATGTTTGAGCAGGCTCCATCACCAACAATTTGACATCATTATTTTTTAAATCTTTTTGGTATTTGATAAGATTGTATAAAATTTGTAATTTATAACGCTTTTCGCTCACTTCATCTTTTTAAATTTGGAATTTTCTTTCGACTGTTCTTAGAAAGCAGTTACATCTTGTAAGTAAATACCATGCCATACTTCAAAGTGATAGCCCCCTCAGCTGTGCAAAAAACGCAAATTAGAACATGTTTTGCTTTTTCAACCCTCAGATGGTAGTGACAGCAACATAAAATATAACCTATGTTATAGCAGGGACTGTCACCATTGATTTGCAGCCATTACTTTTGAAATAGCTTTGGTATTGTTAGAAAAACTAATTTCTTTCAGAATTGGATAAACATTATCAATCATGTTAGACAAACTAATCTCTTTCAAAATTATATAAACTCATCATTAATCAAAACAAACTGTTTTTTTCCTGTCATTCAAAAACACTTTAGCTGTCATAAATAAAGACTTGTTTATTACTTTACAAGATTACTTCCTGTTTGTGAGATATGTGGATAAGAAACAAATAAACTTTCAAATGAAATGACTGCTATTATGACTTATATAAGAACTATTTACATAATTTATGACTTTAAGTATTTTATTCATATAAGTAATCAAGAATTTTTTTTATTTGTTATTTTTTTAATTATATATCAATGATCTTTTTTTGTAAGTTATAATTTTTAATCAGTGTGTTTCTGCAATGTAAAAAGAAAGGAGCAAAAATGTATGCTCCAATTTTGTATTTTAAGAAATATAAAAGTTATAGTTTAAACTAGAACTGTCACAATGTTCCTGAAATATAAATCACAACAAAAGGATACACAATAAATTCACAAGTTCTTATAGGTGAAACATCGCAGAATATTTCAGTTTTATCTTGGATTTAACCAACCTTTTTCTCATTGGATATGTTGAAGAAACTTACCTGCTTCGAAGTGGACGATCTACAATTAAAAGGTAAGGAGCTTTACCTTATCTTTATTTTGTGATTGAATGTGAATATTGTTATTTACCTTCAGTATCACTTTTTATCTAACAGGTATGTCCTGAGATTGAGTAGAAATCGCAATTTAGAACGTTTTTAGAACGCTTTTCGCGTATTTTCACATCTTTTTAAATTTCCAATTTTTTCGAAACAGTTCTTAAAGAACATTTATATCTAATAAATATGTACCTTGGCTAATTTTAAGTTGCTAGCCCCTACCGATCACAAAATCGAAATTTAGAACGCTTTTTTGATCCTGCAACGTCTAGGTGAGACTGATACCGGCATAAAATAGCGTCCATGTTAGAGCAGAGGCTGTCAGCATCAATTTCCTACCATTACTTTTGAAATCAGTTTGATTCGTCCTGAGATATTGCTGACAAATCGGCATTTAGAATGTTTTTAGAACGCTTTTCGCGCATTTTGCTCCTGCATCTCCTCTGGGGTAGTGGACACAGATATAAAATATAGCCTGTCTTGGAGCAAGATCAGTCACCATCATTTTTACACCATTATATTTGAAATCGGTTCAGTACTTCCGGAGATTGCATAGAAATCGCAATTTAGAATGTTTTTTACAACGCTTTTTGCGCATTTTGACCCCCCCCCCCTCCTTTTAAATTTTGATTTTTTTAGGAAATGTCCTTAGAGATCATTGATATCTTATAACTAACTACCATTCCAAATTTCACGATTCTAGGCCCTTCCGTAACGCAAAAACCGCAATTTAGAACGTTTATAACCTGCACCCGCTTTGGGATAGTGGCACCGACATAAAACATAGCCTAAGTTGGACCAAGGGTTGTCACCATCATTTTGACGCCATTATTTTTTAAATCGGTTTGGCATTTCCTGAGATTGTGTAGAAACCACCATGTAAAACGTTTTTTAAAACACTTTTTGTGCATTTTCAACCCTTTTAAATTTCGAATTGTTTAAGAACTGTTCTTAGAAATCCTTTATATCTATTAAGTAACTAATATTTCAAATTTCATATTTCTAGGCCCTTCAGTAACGCAAAAATCGCATTTTTAGAACGTTGTTTGCTCCTGCACCCCCTTTGGAATAGTGCCACCGACATAAAACATAGCCTATGTTGGAGCAAGGTTTGTCACCGTCATTTTGACACCATTATTTTTTAAATCGGTTTGGTATTTTCTGAGATTGTATAGAAACCACCATTTAGAACGTTTTTTACAACGCTTTTCGCGCATTTTCACCCCTTTTAAATTTCGAATTGTTTAAGAAATACTCTTAGAATTCCTTTATATCTAATAAGTAGCTAATATTTCAACTTTCATATTTCTTGGCCCTTCGGTAACACATAAATCGCATTTTTAGAAATTTTTTGCTCCTGCACACCCTTTCGGTTAGTGGCACCGACATAAAATATAGTTTATCTTGAAGCAAACGTTGTCACCATCATTTGACAAGAATATTTTTTAAATCGGTTTGGTATTTCCTGAGATTATGTAGAAACTACCATTTAGAACGTTTTTAGAACGCTTTTTGTGCATTTCCACCCCTTTTAAATTTCGAATTGTTTAAGAACTGTTCTTAGACAGCATTTATATCTTATAAGTAACTAATTTTCCAAATTTCCTATTTCTAGGCCCTTCAGTAACGTAAAAATCGCATTTTTAGAACGTTTTTTGCTTCTGCACCCCCTTTGGGGTAGTGGCACCGACATAAAATATAGCCTATCTTGGAGCAAGCGTTGTCACCATGATTTTGACACCAATATTGTTTAAATCGGATTGTTATTTCCTGAGATTATGGAGAAACTACCATTTAGAACGTTTTTTAGAATGCTTTTTGTGCATTTTCACCCCTATTAAATTTCGAATTGTTTAAGAACTTTTCTTGGGCATCATTTATATCTTATAAGTAACGAATATTCCAAATTTCATATTTCTAGGCCCTTCAGTAACGCAAAAATCGCATTTTTAGAACTTTTTTTGCTCCTGCACCCCCTTTGGTGTAGTGGCACCGACATAAAATATAGCCTATGTTCTAAGTTGGACTAACACCATCATTTTGATATCATTACTTTTGAAATCGGTTGGGTAGCTCCAGAGATTACCTCTAACAAACAAACAATTTTTACTCCTTTATAATATTAGTATAGATAAGAGAAAATATATAATTGTTAATATTGCTATTGATTGATTGACAGTTTTTAGTATTTAGAAATGGTAACTAACTGGCAGAAAACTAATTTATTATTATAACTAGCAGAAAATAAACAACAATAATCTGTCTTAAAATTTAGTTATAAGGAAACGTAAAAGAAACCTTTCGTGTAAATTAAATATTCAAAAGAAATTACATGATATTCCTTTGAATGAGGGGAAATTTATATGTATAACGCATTCACATTATATAATCTTTTCTCAACAGTTACAACGTTTTTCTTTAGCGATATACAAAGTTTCAGAATACAACATACGATAGTATCTCTATACCTAGCTGTAACAATATTTCATTATGCACCGTACAATAATTTTTTGTACATAAGGTAAAAATATACCTGTATTAGAAAAATGTGCCATTTTTTCTGATCTAATTCCATGTTATTCACGATAAAGGGAGTCTGATACCACTCGCACAAATTGGAGAGACTTTGGATACATAGAATGCATTTTTCTAGGAGCAAATTTAATTGGAAATAATACTGAATTGGTTTTTTATTCTTGTACTACACTGTTAAAACTTTTGCAGCATTCTGGCAGGTCATTCGACCGTTTTTTGAAAAAAAGGTTTCATAACCATAATTTAACAATATTCTGACCATAAAATGGCCAATAGTATGGTCAGAATAGTGTTAAAATTACGGTTGTGTAACCGTTTTCGGAAAAAACAGTCAAATGACCTGCCAGAATGCTGCAAATTTTCAACAGTGTAGCTCACCCGATCGACGTTGCCAGGAACATTCTAATATCTATTCTTAAATAAATATTAAATTTGTATGATTTTATATCTGCTGCGCACGCTCTGCTCAAATGATTTATCAAACAGCTGCCAGATAACAAACGCTCGAAAAATTAAAATTGTTAATAAATGTATATTCGTCAATTGCGGTCGAATTTCAAAGAAAATTAAGTATTTGGATTCGTCGTTAAAAAAATACACAATAGGTGTGTGAATTTCAAATCGGTAAAAGCATTACTAAAAAAATATATAACGTCCCTTAAAATTTCCCAGTGTAGTTTGAAATATGATAATCTGGCGAACTACAAATTCTGGTAAACACTCCCTCTCTTACAATAGAAATTGAGAAGTAATTTTCTTTGCGGCTCGATTAAAATATATGCTTTTTCCTTATGCAAACCGCTAGCCTCGATGCGATTTAAAGTTAAGCAAGTTGATTGGACAGTCGTGCGCGATCATCACATAAGGGTTCAACCACCGCCCCCTGAATTTTAGGCCTGAGCGGTGCCACAAAAAATGGAAGCTGCCGTAGTTGGATTTTTTTCAGCGTATGTACGGTCCCTTGAATTTGGTACCAATAATTTTTTAAAGATTTTTCCGCTTTATATTTCCAAGATTAAACGGGGTCAACGAAATCTTTTATAAAATACCGGTGTCAAATTTTAAGGGACCGTACATAGTTTTAATCCTTTGCACTCCGGCGTCGCTTACGAAAATTTTATTCGGTCGGTACCACTTTTTAAAAAGGAGATTACTTCAAATACACAATTTCAAAAATTTTATTTTCCTTTATTACTGGTGCCAAAAACAAGGTTTGTAAAGAAAGATGATGTCGCCGCAGCGGCGACAACGGAGTGCAGTGTGTTAAAAAATCCGGCTTCGACAGCCGCCGTTTTTGTGTCAGCACACAGGCCTAGAATTCAAGGGGCGTTGGTTCAACTCTAATTAGCTTGTTGTTTTGAAGAAAGAGATGCTTTTTTTAACTGCGCCGCTTGATGAGTTTATAATTAATATCCCAGCTTAGAAATTTAAAATTGTGAGTTTTAGATGCATTAGGAGAAGCCTTCACGAAAATTTTCAACCTGGTAAGTGCCGTAGATTTTAGTAGACATCGCACACACACACACACACAGAGAGAGAGAGATATATAGAGTGAAACTTTCCTTCATAAGTATAGATGCAGGGTGCTGCTGAATCCGACCAAAAAATTCACAGGAGTGATCGTGTAGGAAGCAAGAGGATAAAAAACTTGGGGTCACAAGCTACTTATTTAGTAAAAAATACACGGTGTAGCACCCTATCTGAAGTCGCTTAACGTTAAAAATCTTGCGAAAAATAAAAATATTGCAGTATTAATGTAGCGGTATGTACATTGTTTTCAGTGGCGTGGCGTGAAAACTTTCGGTGGTCATCGCAATTATTTAAGTTTGTGGTGAAAAATTATTAACTCTAAAATTCAATGGTTGAATGTTCAAAAAAGAAACTTTAAATCTTACCTTCACTTATACATGAACTCCAAATGTTCTGCTAAAACTGGATCGTAGAGTTTTAAAAGCTTATTAAGAGTTTTAAAATATTGCTTGGTCATCGCCGCATCCAGCGATGACCGGACGCCACGCCACTGATTGTTTTGTATGAAGTATGCATCGCAAATAGTTCTGGAAAAACATGGTGCTTACGTAATCGACGTTACCGTATGAATTGATAACCACAATCCAAAATGTGGAACGTGAAGTGCATACTGCTGGCGTGTATAACGGAAACTTCTAGCACTTTTTTTTGTGTTATCATTTTTACAAGAAAGGTGAGCATGTCTTTTAAAAGTTTCATTATAATATTCTTCAGTTTTCAGAAAGTTATTAAGGGGACAGTGGAGTTTAAAATCCTTAAAAATAATTGTTTTTTATTTTTGTAAATTTCCCCTTAAGTATTAATCAAGGGTACATTATATGCATTATGGCATGCATTTATCACAAAAAAATAATAATAAAAAATTTATTTTTGAAATAAAAAATGGATTTTTATGCGTAATCTCAGAAATCTTCGAAATGCCCCCTGCGCATCCCATATCAATGAAAATCCCCAATATTTTTTATATAAGTTTGATTTTTATATATAAATAAAATAGCGCATCGAATTTTATATATTTGAATTTAAAGGTAAAAAAAAAAAAAATGAAAATTTCAAAATTTTTCAAAATTTTTTTTGTTAACTTTATATTCAAATATATAAAATTCGATGCTCTATTTCATTTCTATACATAAACCAAACTTTTATAGAAAATATTGGGGATTTTCATTGATATGGAACGCGCAGGGGACACTTCGAAGATTTCTATGACTCTCTAGTAAAATTCCATTTTTTTCACAAAAATATTTTTTTTTTGTGATAAATGCGTGCCATAATGCATATAATGCACCCTTGAATAATATTTAAGATGAAATTTACAAAAAAAAAAAAAAAAAAAAAAAAAAAATTAAATTAAAAAATTTTGAAAATTTGAAAATTTTTTGAAAAAATTTCACAATTTTTCATTTTTTTTTTAAATTCAAATATATAAAATTCGATGTTCTATTTTATTTCTATATATAAACCAAACTTTTATAAAAAAATAATGAGGATTTTCATCGATATGGAATGCGCAGGGGGCATTTCGAATATTTCTGCGTAAAATTCCATTTTTTCTCAAAAAAAATTTTTTTTTTAATTTTTTGTGATAAATGCATGCCATAATGCATATAGTGTACCCTTGAATAATATTTAAGGTGAAATTTACAAAAATAAAAAAAAATATTTTTAAGGATTTTACTCCACTGTCCACTTAAAACCAACTAAAGTTGGGTTAGGGTAGAACATCGTGCATTTTTGATTAAATGGGTGGTTTGCGACCCCATGTCTTTTGGTAATTTTTCATTTTCTTTATACTTATTATCACCGCTTTGAATTTGTCGGTCGAATTCACAACACCCTGTATATTGTAGGCAATTATAACAGGGTTCCTACATTTCATGAAATTTTCCATACAAATAGCAGTAATTTTTTATGAAAAAATAAACATAGATTAGTCGCGCTAAATTTCATCTTATTCGAGTAGAGTTTGTTTTCAAGAAAATACTGGTACCGAAGAATTTTCTAGCCTGGAAATTCCCTGATTGTAAGAACTCTGTGTAATTGTTTGCTGTGAAAATACTAATGACAAAAAAAGATAATGCAATGAGATTGCTATGTTACGGAATGTTTTTCTCTTGTAGCATTTTTTCCCCAGTAAATGCTGGATGCGTTATTTATCAACAGATCACGAGCAAAAAAATATTTAATCAAATGCTTTAACATCCAATTAATAATTGAAAAATGCCTAAAAAACGATAATTTTTAATAAAAACGCTTTTAATCATATTAAAAAAAATGTTTTTAAACCTTTAGTGCGCAGCTTTGCATATATGCAAACAACAGTGTTTTGATTTAATAGATTTTTTTTATTCGTATAATCCCAATTCACACTAGAAAATTAAAATAGCAATAGTTGCTTTAATTAATAACAGACATTCCGTATTTATATAAAGCGAAATTAACCATTGGAACTTTCTGGTGTCAAGTGAGATTCTCTGAGCCACGTAATTTCTAGAACGTATTCTTCTATCATGGGAATTAAAGGGTTAAAGGTTAACTTTTATAAAATAAATAATTATAAAAAAATAAGGTATTTGTAGACATGTTTATTAAAATATTTACTCATTTGCAATATTTTAGCGTAAAACAGCCACACGACAGTAGTTTTTACTTGTATTGCAGAAGTGCAACAGAAGAAAAGATTGACGTATTATATGAAAAATGTATATCTGATTTTTTTTTTCATTATTTTTCCAACCTTTCAGAGAATCATATATATTTTTTTCGAATAAAAATAAAAAATCACGCATTTAAGGGTTAAGGAAAAATTTCGCAAAGCAGGGTTGCCAGTTTGGCCTTCACTTTTATTCAGAAATTTCGAGTTTATACCAGAAATATAAAATAGTATTTTATCGTTTATTTAACGAAAGACATTAGTGATCTCATGAAGTGACAATTTTTCGTTCTAAATTTTCTGTGTGAATTTGAAATTTCTTATTAAAATTGGAGACCGAAATGGCAACCCTGTCTCAAAGTCATTGTTTCCGTCACACAAAGAATATGCTCCTCTTGGTATAAAATTCAATTCGAAACACTTCTCTTGTCGCTCATATTGGTCTCTTTCTTATTCATTCTTTTTTAACTCAACTACGTCCGCATTAATGCTGACACTACTGTTTTCCCTTGCAAATCAATCTATAATTTTTTATCCCCCTGTGTGAATTTTATTCGCCTCCCCGAACTGGGGTTGGCATCTGTACTCTTTTTCTATTCAGAAATTACTGATTTTTTTATTCTTATTTTATTTAGTCTTAAACATTTCAGAATTTCATGAAATAATATTCTTCCATAATTCCTAGCATGTACGTGAATTCATGAATAAAAAAAGAAGCAAACAACCAAACAGCTTTTCGGATTCGTGGTTTGCATGAATGATTATTACGTTTGTTTTGAATCGGACCTCGACAGCATCCGATCTCTCTTGAGTACAGTCGGACCTCTATTTAACGAAGTCGCTAAATCCCGAAAAAAGTTCGTTATATGGAAAATTCGTTAAATAGAGATTTTAATTCAAAAATGCATATTCATTCATATTTAAGAGAATTTCTTTACTTAATTTTACGTAAGTGAAACATTGACAGAAGTGCTTTATATCCGGGGATTTTAAAAATAGAAATAGCGGTTCATTTTCTCGGAAACTTACTGAGTTTAATTTACTGTAATAAATGTACAAATGTAATAAATGTACTGTGTGTAATTAATTATTGTTAAACTTACTGTGTTTACATTCGCCAAAATATGAATCAAATATGAGTTCATTTAGAGTTCATTCAATAGAGAGTCACCCTTTAAAATACTTTAAACTACGTAAAACACATTTTAAGCCCATAAACACTAAATATAATTAAAAAAAAGTAATTAGTCACACTTTTTTTTATAAATTATATATCTATTTGTTTTACTATTTTACCCATCAAAAAGAAATCTGTTATGGAAATAAGAATGAAACTAAACATTGTTTGGAAATACATTGTATTTTCAGTTAAAAAAAATAATTTTACATTAAAATCACGATTTTTTATAATGGTTGATAAGCTGTTTGCAGGAATAACAAATTTTAAAGCAGTATTCTTTTTCTTCATGCCTTTATCCTCCTCAGCTTTGACATTTTCGAGTGACAAGAACCGAAATTACCAACACGATTGATCATGATCAACAATCTAGAAAACGGGAAACTATAGTTTAAATACACGGGGCAGCTCCATTGAGGGTTAAAAGGGGATATTGAAAGTTTGCTCTTCTTTGGATGGAAAGCAAAGAATCACAACAATTTTACTGCTCTCGGTGAGTTAGGTGCCTGGTAAGACCTGTTCATGGTCATTGATCATCATAAAATGTGTTAAAAGAAAGAATAAGTTTGAAATGTCCAGTAATATATATAAGAAACAGGGAGAAAAGAAAATTTAGATCCCAAGAAAAAGTTCGTTAAATGGAGAAAACACTTCGCTATTTGGAGGTTATTTTACGAAGAAATTTGCACAATGTTCTTGGTTCCAAGTAAAAGTTCACAAAATAGAGAAATTCGCAAAATAGAGGTTCGTTAAATAGAGGTCCGACTGTATAACAAATTTAAGTCGTCTAGTACACGAAGCTTGCTTTAATGTAATACCTCACTAAATTTACCGCGTATAAATATTGGTTCAGAGTTATTTATTCGTTTTATAACTATTGATATTATCCGTCCAACACAGCTTTCTGAATACTATGCCTGAGTGCTGATTCAAAATGTCGGCTGTCGAAGGCAGACATTTTCAATGGAGTTATGAATAAAGCAGTGGTGGAAAATTGGCGCAGAGGTGGAGCCTATTGACACCACTAAATTTTTATGGTATTATTCAGTTTAATAAAAACTCAGAAATTTGATCATTAGATAAGAGGCAAAATACTACTATAATTTAGTGGTGTCAATAGGCTCCACCTCTGCGCCAATTTTCCACCACTGATAAAGAGAAGGAGACATATAGAGTGGTGTCCACCAGTTGCGAGTGAAGTAACAGAGGAGGTTGTCACAAGATGGCGGCTTTTTTTTATCGCATCAGAGTTTCTGATTACCGCCGAGGTCCAACTTCCCACCAGTAAATCTCAATAGAAAATTTTGTTTAATTTAAACGCCTTATTTATGTAAATATATTGCTACAATTATGGTAAAATTTTCTATTTGTTTTTAGTGGTGTCATTTTGCAAAGGTATTATAATATATCTCACTGACAGTAACAGGGGATTGTTTAGGTTGTCATAATATGGCGGAAACGCAGGGTTTGACTACCGCAAAAGTAAATTCCCAGCACTAAAAATGAATATCTGTTTTTGTGATTATTTATGACTGAAATTTTACAGTAATAACGCGTTTAAATAATGAGAAAATTTCTATACAAAGGGCATAGCCGGATAAGCATTGGAAACATGCCTTTCAATCAAATTTCATGATTTTTTTCCCAGATGTAGCCACATATCTGACAATATATTTCCCCTACTACCACCCAATAAATATTGATATTTAATGAGATAAAAATGTTTTTCCGATTTTTTAAAAACGGATTTTCTCAAAAACTGCTGCAGGGAATTTCATGCCATTAACTGAGGATATATAGATACCAGAGGTACATAACTGGTAATTTTTGTATAATTTTCTGTTCATAAAAACTGTTTGAAACAGCGAAATAAAAATTTAAAAGAATAAAAATCATATCTTATGGTTATCCGAAAATTACCATTTTCTTGTAAAAAATTCCCCATATGTGCCCGTATATTCTATATAAATGCCGAAAGTTTACGTTGGGTACTACATATAAATATTTACAAAAATATATATTGAAATTATTGAAATTCATTTTAAGGCGCTATTTGGGGCGGAGCTACTCAACTTCGACGCCCGAAGAATTTTTATTATAAACAGTTACAGAATTGCTGTATTTTAAATTTTAATGAACACATGAGCAACATTCTCAACGCTGTCGATAGCAAAATGAACATGAAGTTGAAAAACAATGCTTATATGCTTAATGGAATCTAAAATTTATCAGTTGACATATTTTCTGCTGACTTTGTTCCAAAAATTCGTCGGATGTCGAAGTTACGTAGCTCCTCCCCAAAACACGCCTTAAAATGAATTTCAATAATTTTACTATACATTTTTGTAAATATTTATATGTAGTACCAAACGCAAACTTTCAACAGTCATACAGAATATACGGGCACACATCGGAAATTTTTTACAAGAAAATGGTAATTTTCAGATAACCATAAGGTAAGATTTTTATTATTTTTATTTTTTATTTCGCTATTTGACACAGTTTTTATTAACAGAAAATTATACAAAAATTACCAGTTATGCATCTTTGGTATTTATATATCCTGAGTTAATGGCATGAAATTCCGTTCAGCAGTTTTTGAGAAAATCTGTTTTTTTTTAAATTGTAAAAACATTTTTATCGCATTAAATATAAATATTTATAGGGTGATAATAGGGGGAATACATTGTCAGATATTTAGCCACATCTGGGAAAAAATCAGGAAATTTGATTGAAAGGCATGTTTCCAATGCTTATCCGGCTATGCCCTTTAGTGGTGGAATTCTCTGCCTTCGGTAAGCAAACGCTGTGAAAGCGGTTGCAGATTAAGCTTCACTATTTCAAGTATATGTCAGTTCCTTTTTTGTTAACAGTTCCGCGACCTTTTCCTCCTGATAAAATTATATCATGATTGAGCGCCTAGCGATTCCTCTTGTACGTACTCTTTTTAGGCCCATTAGACCAAACGAGGAGTTAGACCAAGCGAGGGGGTTTTCTTATAAGGGGCTGTGCATATATAACGTTGTCTCTTTAGGGGTGAGCGGGTCTGGTACTTGATAACGTAAGATATCTTTGAGGGAGGGGTGTTTGCTTTTGATATCGTTATCATTTTTGATCCAACAATCTTTTCTTTTTTCAGTAACTTTTTCTTTACATCGAAATAACCTGTTAGCTTACTATTATTATTATTTTTATATATTTTTACGAAAATGCAAAGCTATTATTAAGGCATTAAAAATGTTTATAAAATCATTTCGTTCCAAAATTTGGAATACAACATCGTTTGACATTCTTGATCGTCTACCATATGCGCATATAATTTGCTATTAGAGAAATCAGGCATATAGTGTGTAGGAAAAGTTATTTGCGTTTGCCAGCAAAGAAAGACAAAGAATGTTGTCCACTGTTTTGTTGATAAGTTTGCTTTTAACCTCATCGGGCAGGCGGCAAGTGCAAAAAGACAACATTGCTTGTGAATGTATTATGTAACAATAAGATATTAGTAAATACTTTTAAACAGTAAAGAACACTTTTAGGTGTTATTTGATATACAGTGAAACGTCCCTGAACGACCATTTTTTCATGGAACGGCATTTATTCCCATAGGCTCAATACTAATTTTACCTCTATTCAAAGACTATCCCAGTTGAACTCCCTCCATCAGCGATCAATTTTTTTTTAAGAAAATGAAACAAATTCCGTTTTTTCCTAGTCGCTTGAAGAAGATTTCATTAGAAAAATAATTCCGGAGAGCGCATTATTCATCAACCTTCTAAACTAGTTTTAGAATCTTTATTTATTCCGTTAACTTTTAAGTGTTTAAACCCATTTGTGTCTTTTTAGGCAATGAATTTAACTCTAATGACAAATTAAGGATGACGGTCAATAAACTCCCCTCCCCTATTCTGTCAGGAAATTCTCAAAGAAATAGACAAATTCATGAAATCGTCATTATTTGTTCCCGTCCAAAAAAATTGCATTTATTTACTGAACTTCAAAAGGATTTAGAAATAAAAGTTATAAAAGATAAAACCGTAAAATCAAAGCAAACGTCAATGTATTCATTTTCTAAACTCTGCAATAATTATCTTATATAATTAACTTTTGATTTAATAGTTAAATTTTCATATTCTTTCATAATGTAATAAATAAATTTTAGTAACAATAATTGTTACCTTTTTGCAAGAATTAAAATCTAGATTTAAACATGACTTCCATTTAGAGACCACCTCTCGGAGCGCCAAATTTTATTGGAACGGAACGTGGTCGCTTTAGAGAGGTTTTACTGTAAATTTATTTCATATATTGATATTTTATTGACTTCTTGAATACATAAAGTATGCATCTAATAAATGTATAATTATATGTATGTATCACTGCAAGAGTATAAAAATAAAGAAAAATAATCTAAAAAAATATATATATTAGACATTGATGACGATATCATCGGGTGGGGTTTCGACGAATGATAACGTATGATATCCTAAAGAGGGGGTGGAGGTACAAAAATTAGCAAAATTTTGATAACGTTATATGTGTATAACTCCTAATATTATTTTACTGAAATATTTTTCAATAAGATCAATCAAGCAATTCATTGGTTTGATACAAGGGTTCATACTCACAAGGGAGCCATTTTGGTGCTGCTCGTACCTACCATTGATACCTATTGCATTTTAAACCCTATATTAGGAAGTTTGAGAATCGTAAAATTTTCTCTTAAAATCATATTTTTTGATTTTACAGCAGTATAACTTTCAGAAAATGCACTTTTCGAACAACTTATCGGACTATTAGCATAGAATTTTTTTTAAAGAAAAAGTTTAAAAATACAAAGTAGTCACTAATAAGTATAAAATATTGAAAAAAAAAGTTTTAAAATTCTTTCAAGAGCCAACGAAATTGATTTTGAAAAATTACAACATTATATTCATATTTTTGTCGAGAGAAAAGTTGGTGTTTTTTTTTCTGAAAAGTAGAGCTTTCCGGCAACCCTATCCAAGAATCATAGCTGCTTGTTGTGTGTGAGTGAGCAGTGGTTTGCACTTCGCTAGAAATTGTAATGTCCGACCTAATTAAGAACTGTAAATTTTCTAAATTGTACAAAAATATTAATTTACTTTATGATTACTTTTACCAAAAGTCACAACATTTAATACAACAACGTTTCATTTTAAACATTCGAAACTTTATTCTATCTGACTTCAAAAGAAAATAAAAATAGTTGGCTTATTTTGTATTTCAATAAAAAATAGTTTTCATTGATCTTGAAATCTTTTAGCAGATATATATTTACTATTTATACATTTATCGTCTGCATAGAAAAAAACATAATTGTTGTTTATTATGCTATTATCAAACAAGTCGCAATCTGATTTAATTCTAATACGTACCCAGTGGTGGAAAATTGGCGCAGAGGAGGAGCCTATTGACACCACTAAATTTGAGTAGTATTTTTCAGCATATTTAATGATAGTATTTTTGAGTTTTTATTAAGGTGAAGCATACTATAAAATATTAGTGGTGTCAATAGGCCCCTCCTCTGCGCCAATTTTCCACCACTGCGTACCGTACATATATTAGACACTAGAGGGATAAAGCAGGCGAAAAATGTTTAGGGTCATATTTGGCGGCTTAACTCACTTTTGGCGTGAAATAAACAAATAAAAATCCAATAATAAAAAATTAAAAGTATAAAAAAGTACATAAAATATGATTTTAACAGAGAAATTTTATCGCTTATCTAACTTTTATGTATAGGGCTACAAAATGCACCAGGTCTCGATGCTAGGTTCGAGCAGCACCAAAAGTGGTAGCCTTATCATATAAGATAATGTCCCGCATTTCTATGTTTTCCAATAACATTTACAATTAATTCCATCACCACATACATTAAGCATTTCCCAACCATTAGGAATTAGGCAGTAAAACATTAAACGATATTAGTAAACTACTATTATGTGAGGAAAAAAAAAACATGCTTGTAAAAAGTACAAATACAATTCACAAAGATTTATGCATGAAGCATCTGTTTCAAAATATAAAATTAGATTTAATATTAACTCATCACCAAATTAAAGTATTATAACAATGTGCAGCAAGCGATATTCTGTATTCAAAATAACTTGTAGAAAATTTTGACTATGCCGTACACTGTATCTACGAACTGTACAATTTTCCACTCAAAATTTCTTTCGACAAGAAACTTAGAATGCCATTATTTAAAAATATTTATCAAAAATCAATAAAATTATTTTCAATACATTAATAATTTGACAGAAAAGTAAAGAAAAATTAAAATTTTTGTACAGCATCATGATAAAAATTTTACGTAGAGATCTTTATTTATGAAAATACTAACATATTGGTTAAATACATTTACAGAAATTATAAATAAATGAAAAGATAAATTTGATATTTAAATTATGAAAAAAACATGAGACATAGAAAAGGGTTCACGTATCGTTAAAAAAATCAGATATTCTAATTTTGAATGCTAGAAATAAATACTGAATTTATTAATTTTCAGTTTTTAAATCTTTTCTCTTGTCAAACTTTCCTTAATTCAAATTTCCAGTAATAATTTTTGAATGTAATTATTTAGTAGGATCTTTTATACAACTCGCATCACATTTTAAAAATAAATAAAGCTGCCATGAGTCTTGGGTCCTTTAATGGACAATCCACAAACTGTTTTATTTAAAAACAGGAACCTTCACATAAAATTTTAGCTGAAAAATTAGCTTTACACTAAACCTTTGCATTTCCAAACTGAACTTTTCAGAAATTTAATTATTTAAAAGTAAAATCTAACCTGTCACAAAACAACTGAAGTCGTCAAAGAACCCATTATTTAGATTTAGATATGCAAAGGACCTTGTTAGAAATGTATAAACAAGAACCTGAATATAACAATCATTTCAAATTTCCAAAATTAAAAGTAGATTTTTGATAAATATAAAAAAAAACTATTCACAATTTCAAAACTAGGACCCTCAAAGAAAAATCTGGACACACCCCTGTGAGTACAATATTTACATAAATGGTCGTATATTTACTAATTATTAATGGTCGTATCATTTATTACCTTTTTAACATAAAATACACTAGACTTTAGTAACAAATTCAGCAAAAATTCACATGAAAAATCACCATTACTAGAATTAGAATTTCTATACAGTGATTACAAAAGTGATCTTTTCAACTTTCAAAAGCAGTATAACCTGAAATAAAAAGTAGGATTACCAGATTGTTTTTCTCAACTAGGGTATATCATCAATACATGGAAATTATTCCAGAGAGAAACATTCGCCTTGCATACAATATTTCAAATGAAAATTAAATTTCAAAGTAATTGCTTAAGAGGCGGAAAGGCCAACATAGTTATAAAGACTCCATGCCGGGACTCGAACTCGGGCCATCAGTACAGCGCACTGACGTTCTACCGACTAAACCACATGGAACGATACCCAGTAGGGTGGAGCGAAAAAATTAATTTTTTTAAATCAAAAACGGGTAGGTGCCAAAAGTTGCCTTTATACTAGTACATTATCTGCGTGCAATATTACCGCTGAAACAAAATGGCTTGAGTCTGCGCTTTTGGTCCAAAAGTCGAAATTTTGGGTAAAATTTGACATTTTTTCAAAAAATTAAAAAAAATTATATAGGGATGGTTATTATTTAAAAGTGTTACTTAAACCTTTATTATTAATGACTTAACATATTTAAACGATAAAAAAAATCTTCGTTCTGTATAAGTGGAACAAAACTGACAACTTTTGGGGGGGAAAAAGCGTTGCCACTCTGTTGTGTCATACAACTAATTGTTATTTAGAATACAGCTCTTACGTAGTTGCTTTCAAATCTACCGAGGAGGTACCACGTGGAATTGGCTGCATTTCATGACACAACAGTGCATAGTCCGACCACCCTTCCATCTCAGCGCAATGTTTTATTTATGTATTGAATTGTGATTTTTTATCAAAAACTGGTAAAAGTTTTCTATGTATCAACCTAGTCCATCTCTTTTTTATATCCACAGACGTTGGGTGATGCTGCTGTGACACTCCTTTACATATATCCTCACGTATTCTACTGCTTGTGTATGATAAGGTAAGCAGAGTAATGCAGTGGTATTAATGGAATCTATTCAATCCTCTAGTATCTTCACCAAAATTGCATCCAGTTACTGCATAGTAATTGGGAGGTCTGTTCCTACAACATTTTACAACATTTAGGTATTTCATCTTTGAGTATGCCATCCTTTGCTTTAACTCTTCCATTTTTTATATGTTGATAAGCTTGTTATTTAATGTGATGGCGATCGTCATCAAAATTGCAATAAGAATTTGCTCTCGATGTGAAAAATTTACTCTCGGTGTGCTAAATATTTTTTTTAGTATTTGTTTTTTGCCGTTTTCTGTGATGTTTAGTAGCCAAGTAATTTCCCATAAGTTTTTAGATCAATTTTTTGCATGTGGATTATATTTTATGTAAACCCTCTTGCGGCATAAACTTGGATTACATACATCGTGAGTGAACCAGACTCTTATTTTCAACCAGTGCTTATATAAAAGCGAATAAGTTTATGCGCCTTTGTGAGCCATCTGGCATAGGAGAAGTTTCTTGGGTTCCTATTAGCTAGTTCTTCCGAGTCATATCTTCATTAAATAACTTTGCAAATCTCTAGCAGGTATTTCTGGTATGTGCTGAGTACCCTTTTCTCTATTTTAGGAAATAATGTTTGAAAATTACTCTCTATGGCTTCAAAAATGGAAATAAAATGGTAATGGTACGTGGACAAAGATTTTCCTATTGGTCCGGTGAATCCCTGTGGGTTAGAATCTAATTTTTGCCAAGGATCAGGTCTAATAAATGATGCAGAGAAATTTCACTGGACTTGGAGGTGGCATATGATCAATTGTAATGGTTCATTCTAAACATGTCCCTCGCAGAATGGATGACAACGACTAACAGAATTATCCGCCTTCAAATGAGCACTCACTGCTCATCAGAGTCTCTACGTTCACTCAAAATGTACTATGATATCCAAGTTTGGCCCTAGGATAGTTTACAATCAAATATAATCCACAGCTAAAGAAGGGATCTAAAAACTCATGGGAAATTACTCTGCTACTAAACAACTCACAAAACGGAATAAAACGACTACTAAAAAAAGGTTATTTAGGGCAATGGCTCCTTTGCATACGCAGAGGAAATTCTTAATTCAATGCTGTCTGACGATTTCCATCACATTAAACAGCTAGCTGCTCTGCAGATAATAGTTGAAAGATGGGAGTAAATAATGGCATGCGCAAATCTGAAATATCGACAATCAACTTTGAAGCGGATAATTATATAAATCTAATTTGTTGGAAAAGTGTTGTGGTAACAGAACCTCTAATCAACATGCATTTATCGGGTGCAATCTTGGTGAAGATAATAGACGGCAGAATAGATTACATTAATATCATCCGCACTGCATTACACTGTTTATCTTCTCTTACATAAACAGTAGAAAAATACGTAAAGGAGATCACAGCAGCAGCATCCAAAGAACAGATGTACCATGTTGATACATAGAAAATCAGTCTTTGACAAAAAATCACAATTCAATTTATAAATAAAACATTGAGTTCAGATGGTAGGGTGGTCGAGCTATACACTGTTGTGACATGAAATGCAGTCACCTCCACGTGGTACCTCCTGGGTAGTTTTGAAAGCAACTAGGTAAGAACTGTACTCTAAACAACAATTATTCGTATGACACAACAGAGTGGCAACGCCTTTTTTTCACCAAAAGTTGTCAGTTTTGTTCCAGTTATACAGAACGAAGATATTTTTTTATCGTTTAAATATCTTACCTCATTAATAATAAAGGTTTAAATAACACTTTTAAATAATAACCATCTCTGTAGAATTTTTTTTAATTTTTTGAAAAAATGTCAAATTTTACCCAAAATTTCGACTTTTGGACCAAAAGCGCAGACTCAAGCCATTTTTTTTTCAGTGGTAATATTCCACGTAGATGATGTACTAGTATAAAGGCAACTTTTGGCACCTACCCGTTTTTGATTGTAAAAAAATAATTCTTTTCGCTCCACCCTAATACCCAGCCTGGAAAATTTCTCACTGTTATAACAAGATGGAAAATTTATCGTAGTCACCGACCTGGGGCAAACACGGAACCTACTTAAATACAGCATGTATGCTGGATTTAAATAGGTTTCGTGTTTTCCCCAGGTCGGTGGCTCACGATAAATATTCCATCTTGTGCTGCGTTTGTAGCCTTGCCAGCATATAATAGTGAGAAATTTTCCAGGTTGGGTATCGTTCCATGTGGTTTAGTAGGTAGAACGTCAAAGCGCTATACTGATGGCTCGGGTTCGAGTCCCGGCATGGGGTCTTTATCAGTATGTTGGCCTTTCCGCCCCTTAAGCAATTACTTTGAAATTTAATTTTCATTTGAAATAGGGTATATCATTTCAAGTTCTTTAAATGCGTCTAAATTTACTAATAAATATAATTTCTTATCTAACTATTTAAAAGAATACTTCTGTTTATTATTAAAGAGAAAATTTTGAATTATTATTATTTTTTTATTTTCAATCAACTCCTCTAGTGAGATATAACAATTACTGTCAGATAACTGTACATTCATTATAAATTTTAGCAATCGTGTCAACCTGATACTTGTTTTCTGGATCAGTGCTTTTTCTTTCACGTACTCCTTTCTTAGGCTTTTCCTTTCGGAGCACCCCCATTACTCATAAACACGCACCTCTTCCCCTACACTTTACTACATAACGGAAACATGTTTTTTTCATAAGAAATCATCTTGTCACAACCATATCATAAATTGATACAAATAACATTCATATTTAAATTTTTATCTCGCATTTTACAGTTAATATTGCTTTTTATAATATTAGCCAAACATTAAGAAAAATCATTATAGCATTAAGAGAAATTTTAACTATCTTACTATCATTAATAATTACAACTTTGCATCATGATGTACAAATAATCAAGATGGGTTTTCATACTCTCAATTTTATCCTTGAGCTTGCTCCATGGAACTGATGCTCTTAAAACCAGGTTCCAACGAAGGCAGATATAATATCTAGTGAGGAACAGCGCCCAGCTTATTGCGAAATTTTTTCTTAATACACTACTGGTCATCCAAAACGTAACACCATGAAGGCGCCAACCAAACAGCGTGAAATTTACACCATGCATACACCTCGGTAGGATCTGCAAATGATTACGATTTCAGTACTTGTGCACATCGTGGGCGACTGCAGCGCCCCTTGAAATCTATAATTAAAGAGAAGAAATATTGTCGTTTTGAAGAACGTGAATTGTTTTCTCACGCGATTTTTTGTGTGTACAGATTCAGTATATCTAGTAGAAAAGCACGAGCGGCGTACGTTTCTGATTTCGACAGCGGCAGAATCGTTCAGTACAGATATTGCGGATTATCCTACCGAAAAATTGATCATCGTATCGGACGTAGCTAAGCAACAGACATGAAATTATGGAATCGGTGGATGCAGGTGGGAACGACAGACCGACAGGAGCGAATACAACCGCCTCGTCACACCACTCCACGGGAACACAGGCATACTGATGGAACGCACTGTCACAACCTCAACGATATTACAGCGAATGCAGATTCTACCATAAAAATCGGTGCCCGCACGAACAGTTCGACGTCGATTGCAGTACAGTAAAATGTCCGCTCGGCGCCCATTGCCTCGCATACCTTTGACATTAAACCACAGGGGTTTGCGTTTACAATGATACGCTGAACGGCGGAGACATCTGAATGGCATAACTGTGTTTTCGGATAAATGACGCTTCTGCCTGCAATATCACGATGGTCGAATTAGAGGTTGTAGAAACGGTGGGGAGAGGCTGCTCAACTGCTGTATTATGCATCGTCATACTGGTCCTGCATCCGGTATTATAGTGTGGCGTGTTATTGGATTCGGCTCCCGCACTCCCTAGTAGGTATTAACGGTACTATTACAGCCATTGTTATATCTCTGAGGTTTTTCAACCTGTTCTTCTCCCTTACCTTTAGAGCTTGCGTCGGCAATGTTTCGACAGGACAATGCGCGACCACATGATGCACTTAATGTCCAAGTTTTGTTCTTAACTCACCTTATTCCATTGTTACACTGGACTGCCTGTTCTCCGGATCTATCACTCATCGAGCATATCTGGTCAGTGATTGGAGATCTCCTAGCCCGAAATGCCACACCCTCTAGTACACCAGATGAACTTGTGGAGGTAGCGTGGGATGCAATTCCCCAACAATACACCCAAAGCCTCCTTCACTTTATACCGCGGCGTGTAGCAGCGGTTACTGACAAACGTGGAGGTAACAGTTTTTACTGATTTTCTCGTCTACCTCATTTCAAAGAAGGATGTCTTTGGAATCAATTAACACTGATACTATGTGTAATCTCTAAAATAAATTTGGTTTTGATATCTCCTGTCTTTCCTGGCGTTGCATTTTTGATCGCCAAGAGTGTAGATGCATAAGATGAAAATATTCTTTCGACGAACTATGTATTTCTGAAAGGCAAGAAGTGTTTTATATCGCGACATTTGTTCTTAATATGTGCATAAGGTGAAAATTCTCTTTCGACAAACTCTGTATTTGTGTTGGCAAGAAGTGTTTTATAGCCTTATCACAGAGTTCTTGCTACTCTTCTTGCTGATATCCAAAAATCAATTATATTATGATATTATATTATATTATATCAATGATTGATTATGTATGCATTTTACTGAATGCTTATCTTCTTTATTGTTGCTTTGCAATAACATTAAAAAGAGAAAAAAAAAGTAAGATTTTAAACTGTATATTTTGACGGAGGGGGTGAGAGGGGGGGGGATTAAAAATTTCTGGACAGACTGAATTGGACGATTTGCCTTTAAAAAAGGAGAAATTATTCACCATAATCAAATATGGAAAATTCTCATCCCTGTAAAAAAAAAATCTTGTAAAAAAAAAAAAGTTAAAATTTAATAAAAACTTGTCTTCTCTGCCCCCCGCTCTCAGAACCCTCCCCCGCACCACCAATTACATTTAATTTAAATTCACAATGTAATATATTTTACAATGCTATAAAATCAAAAAGGAATCATATACAACCACTAGAAAAGCCAGAAATGATTTTTGACCACAATATCGCGATTTGGGACCACCGTGCGTCGCTCAAAGAAGTAGCTCCTCGTGTAAGGCTGCCACTTGGCGACTATTCTTATATTTTATATGCACCGCAATTTAAAAAAAATAAATTTTACATTGCTTTTCTCTTGCATGTGTTGGCAGCGTTTGTGAAAGATTTTGCCTTTGAGAGAATGGTGCGAAATAGAACGTAAAATAGACGCCAGTGGCAGCCTGCTCTAGGTATAGCTTACAAAAACTTTAGCTACGAAATTACCATAATCTTAACTTTTTTCTATTGCGCATATTGGACTATTTTTTAAATTAGGAATCTTTTACACAAACCACTTTCGCATTAATTTCAGCACATTAATTTTCCATACAAATGAATCTATTTTTATCCTACCTCTGTAAAATTTATTACCTCTTCCTGAACCAAGGTTGCCAGTTTGACCGCATTTTTAAATAGAAATTCCAAAAAAAAAAGTTATTCTATTTAGTAACGGACATTTTGAATTACATGAAGAAACAATTCTAAAATTTCCTGCATGAAGCCGAAATTCATGTATAACAAAGGAGACTAACCAACAAACTTTATCAGATTTGCAAGGTTTATGTGACTAGTTCTTAATATTCTCTCGATCGGAGCTCAATTGCGTCCGATCTCACTGGAGCGTAACAAATAATTACAACTTTATATATAAGGAAGCTTTCATGTAATAGTTAATTAAATTTATTACATTTAAATACCGGTGTAGAAGTTTAATTCCTTTCATAACTATTTTTTTACGTCGATGATAAATTGACCGTTCAGTAACACAAATTTAGATTCATTTATACAAAATTTAAGATGACAGTTAATACTTTAGGAAATTAGTAAAATCTAAATTTTCATTAAATAATGCATTTTCTTAGCAATTTGACAGCAGACTACATTAACACGTTGACCGCCACATACAGTGACAAAATGTTTTTTTGACCGATATTTCAAAATGCACAACCACGGAAAGGTTTGATAAGTTTATGCATTTTTAGGTGCGGTCGTAGTTATATAAATACACTCCACCTATGGTTGTCTTCGGGTCCGTTCTTCTGTCCACATATAACAGCAAAAATCTACCTACCGAATGATTTGAAATTTAATATACACAATCGTTGCAGAATTTGGTTGACTCATTTCAAATTTTATGAAAATCGAATCAAAACTTAATAATATATTAGTAAAAGTTTTCTTCATTCTGTTAAACACAATCATAAATAATTAGTTCAATGATATCCCATGATAGGTAATGATTCTATGTTGTCATGATCATTACGCCTTATTTAAGATGGAGTCATATTATTTCCGTATTACTAAATTTAATATATGTAATCGTATTAAATTTTGTATTCATACTTTTTTGCATCAGCGCGCAACAGTTACAGCACCAAGATCTGAATATTTGTAAAACTAGTTGTAGTACAAACTCACCTCGTTTCCCATGTTTGACGTCCAATTTCAGATATTGTTAATTAAAAAATATAACATTTTAGCTATATTTAAAAGCTGAAGGCTAGCGTGAAATCACTAAACATGTCTACAGTGCGAAATTATAAAACCACTAACAAATTGGGGCACTTCTGAAGAAGAAGACACAGCATGCAAATTTTTAGCATGTATATTTAGAATTGATCGTATAAAATTTTCTGTTGTAATTGCTACATTAAAATTTAAGTTACATTTTATTGAAACCTTCTAATTTTTTTAAAAGTAAATAAAATTACTGTTAAGAAATTATCAGACCAACTGAATAAATTAGCATATTATACTTCACATCAGAATAATTATAAAAAGTACGCGTTTGTATATCGTGAAAGTATTCCCAAGAAGCAAATATGCAGGTTTATATAGTGTTATTTACGATATATTTGAAGCATGTAACTCGCAGGGTAAAGAGTTGTATGCGACCAAAATAATAAAAATTTGTTTTTATAAGGGTGCTGTTAAATCTGAACGAGAAATAGCTCGGTTAATGAAACGTTTTAAAACTGTCATTCACAATGAATAATTAGAAAAATGGATTTAGATACAATTAAACCATTTAGAAGAAAAGGGATTTTGACAGCATGGGTCGACATATATTTCGATTATCAATTCAAAAACATCTTTCAAATCGGGAAATTTCAAGCCGTTTCAGAATCAGAACCTAACACGTAACAGTTTGGACGAATCTGAAATCAAATAGTAATGCAAAATGTATGAAACTGCTGAAAAACAGAGGTTAATGAATCATCATAAAGAAGAAAGGCTGAAATGAGCTAAAAAATGTCATGGCATGGGGCAATAAATGGAAACAAGTGATATTTTCAGATGAAAAAAAAGTTAATCTTGAGGGTCCGGGTGGTTATAAACACTACTGGAATGATTTGATGAAGAAACTGAAACAATGCATCAGTCGACAAATGGGAGGAGGGTCAGTAATGGGATGGGGAGCTTTTAGTCATGATGGATTATGTGATTTCACCCGAATTTTGGGATGAATGATCTCTACGCAATATCAGACTATGTTATATGATCATTTGATATCGTTTGGACCTTTTTTAAGCTGTGCTAACTGTGTGTTTCTGTAGGACAATGTTTCTTCCCATGTGTCTAAATCCACCCAGCAATGATTTAAAAATAAAAAAAATCATGTTTTGCCATGGCCATGTCGAAGTCCAGACGTGAACCCTATGGAAAATCTTTGGGGCGTATTAAGACGCAAAGTTTACTCTAATAATAAACATTTTTTATCTGCCAATGAACTAGAAGTACCCATTGTAAAAGAATGGCATAATGTTTCTGAATTTATACTTAATCACCTGGTCACTTCTATGAAAAACATAGTGATTGATGTTATAAGGAAAAATGGAGTACCAATATCGTTTTAATTTACATATTATTTTTGTTTTTAGACAAGTGGTATTGTAATTTGTTAACAGTATATTTTTCAATCATTGCTTATATTGTTGTTAACATACTTATTTATTGCATTATTCAAAATTATTGCAAACTAATTTTAATAAATATGTTGTATTTTGATACCTCATGTGTTTAAACTATAATTAGAACCTTTATTTATTTCATCATTTTCAAAATCAAAGTGGTCTTATAATTTCTTAACGCACTGTATAAGGCCACTTAGATCTTTTTTTTAAAGCATGGAAATAAATTATTTATTATCCCGCATTATAGCGATAAATTATCATCACTGTAAATATATATAACACACGTATTCGTTTGGTATGGAAAATTGTGAAATATTGCTGGCACACCTGTTTGTGTGGCATGTCAAATAACGTGTTTGATTTGTTCTTAATAAGGATACTTGAAACTAATATCTTTTGACTGTATTTGCAGTGACAATCTATTTTAAAATTGTACAGTAATAAACATAAAAAATATCCTACGATGACGAAAAATATATATGTAGCGGGAAATTTTTATATGTTAGCAGCAAGTGAGTAGCTCTTCATGAAATTCTTATAAATCATGTGGGAAAAAAAAGTGAAGCTGGAATAAAAATAGTATTTAGGAAGTGAAATAGAAAGGAAGGTGATTTTTTAGACAAAAGATGTATTAAAACAGATTAGTTTGACATTTATGAGAATAATATTGTTCTTGATAGATATTGGTGCCGTTCTAGCATTACTCACAAGGAGAGGGTCCGAGGTTGGTCTCACGGAATCCAGCGATCCTTTGTACATTGATAGAGTATAGTTAATAGATAAACATATCAACAGGATAAAGTGCAATACCCAGGAGGGTCGTAAAAAACGAGCCCCAAAGTTCACCCATTATTGACTCTTTAGTATACAATCGGATAAATTACTCTCGCTTGCGAGAGGCTCGGTAGTACAGTTGGCAGCGCGCCAGACTTTTAATTTTCTCCTTCTGGGACGTCTGCGGGTTCGGTACTCCAACAAGCTTTTTTTTTTTTTTTTTTTTTTCGAGACAAAATAATGATCAGTTATTTTCAAACCATAATTAAAAAAATATATATCTAAATATTTAAAATTAGACAAATATTCATAAAAAAATATGCTTCTGCACGCACACACACACTTATATATATTATGTGCTTATTAATTTACAGAGATATTGCCGCTTTATGGATCTAATGGGGGGGAAAAAGGAAATTAACTGAATTATTCAGTCGACAAAATTTAATTTTATTCACATTTATTTATAGACTTTTCTATGAAGAGATGCCTGTTGTTTTCAGCGAAGTAAATTAAAATACGCTACATAAAATTAAAATATGCTATTTTACTTTTATCTTGTCAATTTAAAATGTTATAATTTTCATTTTTTTTCCTTTTTTTAATTTTTAAAACATAATTATTTTTTATCATGGGATCTCATGTTTGGTTGGTTGGTTGGTTGATTTTGTGACGGCCGATTATCTACACTAGGGATATAGGCCCGAGGGGGAGTGCCCTTCGTGGGGGTCTTTCTAAGGGAACCTAACCCGCATTAACGCATGGAAATCCATGGTTCGAAGAAAACCACAAAAACTCCGAACGATTAGGCCGACGGGCGCGATTGGGATCGAACCCAGCACTTCCCGTCTACCAGTTTCGAGAGCAGAACCTCTCAGCCACTGGTGGGGCTCTCATGTTTGGAATTAGAATAACTGTTTTCGGTTAAAAACCTTGTACGTAGATTTGCAGGTGGTTTTTAAGCAAAAAAAGTACGCTATAGAAAACGAACAGGGTGGGTTTAAAATGTTTACCTTTCTTTTGTTAAAATTTAAGCACCCATCTGCCGCAGAGCGAATGAGTACGGCATTTTGTTTTTAAAATTTTGAAGTGATTAGACGTTGTTCTTTATTATAGTGTCATAATTAAAATGAAAAAAGTTATTTTGTAAAAAATGTCTAGTGAAGAAGCTTCTAAATTTACAAATATTGAAAAACAAATTTCATGATACACAATTCATAGCGAATCATCAAAATTGATATTAAAAGATGTAGTCGTGTATTACGCAAAGTTACTCTCTGAAAATAATTTAATTTCATCGGAGTCTTCAGACGCTATTTCTTGTGAAGCCAACTTATCGGAAATGAACTTTTTCACAATAATCTAGAACTACTTTGTGATAGAAAAACTTATAGTTGAAACACAGCTTTGGCAAAACCAGGCGACGTTTATTTTTATAGGCAGGTGAAAAATATGATTAAGCGGTTACAAAATTGTAATTGTTTAATTGAACAGAAATGAGAAATTAATTCTCGCTAGGATTGTATAAAAATTCATTCAATTGTGCATTATCAACTCTCTTCACCTATATTTTGTAACATGATAAAATACGCCTGGCATGCATCGAAACTTTCACATAAAAGAATAATATTTATGAATGTCAATGAAGTGTGTTTTTAAATGATCTTTTTAAAACGCCTTGTTCCTGTAAAAACACTTCTTTTATTATTCGTGCACGCTGTCGCAAAAGTTTCTGTTTCATATGTTTTTATGATAATTATTATCCCGGTTCCTGCCCGTAATTAGAACCTCAATTTTAATAGAACACATTTATTATTTAAGTACATAGTATAGACAGAAATGTAAAATAAATTTAAATAAGTGTAAAATAAGTGTACGTCATTGTGAAATATATGTAAGTAATTGTAAAATAAATATAAATGATTGTAAATAAAACTAAATATAAAATTTACAAAAATATTGAATGCAAAAAAATACGTAAATACTGCATAAGATTCTTGCTTTTTTTTTTCATTATATCCATAAGGATGCAATAAAACCGCCTCTCTCTGTAAATAAATAAATATGTGTGAATGCGCCAATATTTATATTTCTCTTACATTTTAATAATTATATATATTTTTTTTAATTGTGGTTCAAAAATAATTTATCATTATTTTGTCGGGGGGAAAAAAATCCTCGTTGGAGGATCGAACCTGCAGATGTCCGTAAAAACGAAAATTAAAAGTCTGGCGCGCTGCCAACTGTGCTATCGAGCCTGTCGCAAAAGAACTTAATTTATCCGATTATATACTAAAGAGTCAATTGGGTGAACTTTGGGGCTCGTTTTTAACGGCCCCCCTGAATATTGCACTTTATCCTATCGATATGTTTATCTATTGACAATACTCTATCAATGTACAAAAGATCGCTGGATTCCGTGAGACCAACCTCGGACCCTCTCCTTGTCAATAATGTACATCTGCGTAACGTTCTTCTTATTTAGTGCCACTATTTTTGTATGTTAATATTCGTCTTATTTAATCTGAAATTCCATTCATTAAATAAAGCGAAAATTGCTATCTTGAAACAGTTGCTTTCAAAAATCGTTAAATTTTATCAGAAAATATTTTAAAATAAAGTATTTGGAGACATACTTATTAAAATATTTACTAATTCGAAATAGTTTAGCGTAAAATAGCCACACGAGAGTAGTTTTTACTTGTATTGCAGATGTGCAACGGAAGAAAAGATTGACGTATTATATGAAAAATGTATCTCTGATTTTTTTTCTTTATTTTTCCTGTGTAATAAACCTTTGAGAGAATCATATATATTTTTTTCGAAACAAAATAAAAAATCGCACATTTAAGGGTTAAAGAAAAATCAAATGCTAAAAGTAATTTAAACTACTAAATGTTTTCTCTAATAGATTTAGGTATGCATTTCACTTGAATAATGTTATTTAATATGAGATGAGCCTAATATGGATTTTGTAAATTATTTCTAATAAATGTGACCTTTATCTGAAGCAAATAGTCCAGTAGTCATTATCCATAAAAATTAATTCAATCTGACATTTATTGTGCCTAAATTTTGCATAAAATTGCACAAAAAAGCTTAAATTTGAATAAACATAGAAATGCAAAAATTTCTCAAAATCTGGGCCACCTACAGAAAACAAGAAAGCCTTTTCGGAATCAGCGCAAAAAATTGATGTAGGGTCAACTAACTTCAGTTCTGTGATAACCATTGTTGTTCAGTGTTATCTGGGTTTCGTAGATATACCGATTTCTCCCCACATGTTACTATGAATTTGAAAACCCGCAAATCCTGTGGGTTTCCAGAAGAGTTCTTTACATTTCCACACTGTGATTCGATTGCTGTGCAGTCAGTTTATGAGGATCTTCTCTATAGTTAATATGCTCTTTCTGTAGTTTGTGTGAAAATCGAAATATAGTGTCCTTGGACTTGGACGGTCCTAGTTCCTCTGAAAGTTTCCTCGTGCTGGTTGTTGGATGCATCTCTACTTTCTGCTTGAAATCTTCGAGATTAACACTATAAGTGATGGCTTTTCACTTCTTTGTTTCGTTTCAAAAGACAAGTAGCTTCCTTTAAAACATTTAAACCAGTTTTGGATTGTACGATCGCTGATCGTATCATCCTCTTCAACTTCTCAAATTTTAGGAACTGCTTCAGCCACTTTATGACCCATTTTAAACCCTTAATTCTCGCTCCTGTGATATTAACGGGATGTGTCTTTTATTCAGATTGTTTTATTCCCGCCAGTTTCATAAAATAGTGTAATTGACTTTATTATGGTATCGTTTTACATGGTATTAACCCTTTCGTGGTCACGCACGCGTATACGCGGCCGCACTTTGGTACTTGTAAATGGTCATGAACGCATATAGGCGGTCAGACTTTTGTACTTGTAGATGGTCATAAGCGAGTATAGGCGGTCAAAATATTCTACTTGTAGATGGTTATGAACGCGTTTGCGCGTTTGTGCTTCCCCCCACTTCTCGAGACTGGGAGTTAAAGAAGGCGTTTATCAATCACTCCCTCTTTCCACGCCCACAATAGGCGTTAGGCAGACTATTTGTCAACTGGATTACCGTATTTTAAGTCGAATGCCTTAGGGAATTTCGTTTATTGTTAATGCTTAAGAATGGCATTGTATTTCGAACCATATACTAGGCAACTTTATAGAATACCATCGTTTACTTATTTTATTTTTTCTGTCCATAAGATTCTAATTCATTACTATAATAATTATTATTTTATATCATTAGCCATATAATATTTATTTATTTTGCATGTTCATTATTTATTATGTAATATTCATTTATTTTGCTCTTTTAATGAATATACACGCTCTTTTCTTTCCTTTTTACTTCCAAATGTATGTCATTTTTTTCATTTAACTATAATACTAAATAACTAAACTGTTTTTTTTCTTTACTTACAGCACTTTTGTTGTGTAATAATAATAAAAATCTCAAATATCCAATTTAACATTACACTTCAAAAATAATATTTTTATTTATTATTGTTGCGCAAATTTTATTCAAATTCTAGCATAATTTAAAACTAGCACCGTGAAACCTGTCTATAATGACGCTGAATGGGCCAGAAAAAGCATCGATGTAGATAGGTTTTCAATTTCATTATAAGTAGATTGGTAAACGGAAAAAAGTGACCGGAAAAAACGGGACCGGAAAAAACGTGACAAGGAAAAAAGGTGACCGGAAAAAACGTGACAAGGAAGTGTTAAATATTGAATTTGGAAACAATGAACCTGGAAAAAAAATTAAAGCAAATCGGATGTTTCTGTCAAGAGTTATCGCGTTACGTACATACAGACGTAAGTGCATACATACATACATACAGAACCTGCGTGCACAATAGCTCTTGGGCTTTGATAGCCTGCGAGCAAAAAGCAGGATAATGAAAAAATTCCTCTAAAGAAAATGCCTCCTCTCTTCGTCTTTATTTTGTTCCCTTTAAAAGCTGTGTATGTAATTTTTTCCCTCCCCCTCCGCCTTATAAAACATCTTTACTCATATATAAACTATCAATAGCGAATTGAAAGAATCAATAAATTGTATTTCCTTAATACCCCCCCCCCCTCCGTAGATAGCACTAACTTGTCTTTTGTAGAAGTCATACTAAACTTCTCTTAATGAAATGTTAAAATTGTATTTAATTGGACCAAATCTTAGAGTTGTCAAACTCACCCATTAACTCTGCCCTTCCCCCCCCCCCACGCAGTAAGAAACTGACAGTGAAAAACTTTACTTTAGTTTTTAGCATTTATTTATCAACAAGTTCAATATTTAACACTTCCTTGTCACGTTTTTTCCGGTCACCTTTTTTCCATGTCACGTTTTTTCCGGTCTCGTTTTTTCCTTGTCCCGTTTTTTCCGCTCTTGTTTTTTCTGTCACGTTTTTTACGGTCACCTTTTTTCCTAGATTCAATATTATTCCTAAGGAAGAATTTTTTAAAGATAGCTTGCTTGCATTTCAGTATTTTTAAACGATTTTCTTTGATTTGAGTAGCTGAGGTCGATCTGTACAAAGGACTTTTTTACTCCTTCTATTTTATTTGCAAGGTTTTTTTAATGGGGATACTTTTACTTTCGAAACCGGTTCCGAAACGAAAAGTATCCTAAATAAATTTAAAAAAAACTTTAAACAAAATCGAAAAAGAAAAAAACGGTCTTTCTATAGATCGATCTTAGGTAGCCAATGCAAAAGATTCGTTTAAAAAAATGGAAATAAAAACGAGGTATCTTAAAAAAATTCTTCCACCAAATAAACATTAGCGAGCGGGTGCTTTCGCGTGAGTGAAGTAGCCTATTAATTGTTGGAAGTAGATCAAAAACTCCACGCAATTAAACATCATAGACGGCTTTATTAAGTCCAATTGCTCGCAGTAATCTACAATGTTTTTTTAATATTTTAGAGCAAAAGTAAAGTAATTTTATTTTTCAATTTGAAACTTTTCCTTAATCATATGAGACAAAGTTAATGATAATTCTACCGTGAAGGCTGTATTTCAAAATCTCTACAAACGTATCATAATGTTTTTTTTTTCTATTCTTATCTCGATTTTCCTTTTGTTTATATGGCAGTTTACATACAAAGAGATTTGCCATGAAAGAATTATTTCCATCAATAAAATGATGTTTACACAGTACTTCTCAGGTTGGGTGATATAACCTATCATCTCACCAATATGATTAAGCAAAGTAAAAAATAATAATCATTTTAAGATAGGTAATGCATTCATATGCATTAAAGACAGATAATCTTAACAAAAGTTACTCTTCCTTGTTTTTACTTGCATTAAAAAATAAATAAAGGTGTATTTTTACACATATTTATATGTGTGGTTTTCATTATATTCGACCTACTTATATTTTTGAATAACTGGATACTTGTACTGTGCATTAGTATATTTATAAGCAGTACATAGTCCCATTTTTAGCATTATTACAGCAAATACTTGGCTTAATATGAAAAAAATTCTATTTGTATTTCTTTTGAAAGTTGAGGGGGGGGGGGGAGAGAATCCAAAAACCATTCTTATGTTTATATCACTGCCTGTGTCCGCTGGGAAAATTAAAAACATTGTGTATTATTTGTGCTTTCTTTATATAACGAGCCCCAATATAGCGACTCTTACATTAAAACTGCCATATTAAAAAGCCCTAAATCTTATTTATTCTCACAGTTGTGTTTCACAGAGAAGAACCAGAGGTGTAGCCAGAAAAATGCTTATGAGACTACACTTCCCTGAACGATATCTACAATTATCATTATTTTTTACCTAATCATTCTACTAAATACAACAGAGTTGACCAAATGTTCCAGTGTAATTAATTCCAATGATACTTTAAAAGTATCTATGAGTTTTCTTTGAAGTAAGGTTTGAAAGAGAGTAAATATCTCCCATTGTTATCTAATCCAAACTCTTGCAACCTGTGAATGACATCGAAATCCTATCTGTAAGTGACTCTTTGAGCTTTGAGAAAACTATGATTGACAGTCCCACCCCTTCCCTTGTAAAGATGATTTCTAAAGGAAACAGTTCACAGGAACAGTAAAATTCCAAATAGTGGTAGCTTGCTACATATTTTTTTCATTGTCGCTTATTTAATAAAAGGATTATGAAATGTTTATGTTTTAAACTAGTTCTTTTAAAATTAGTATTAATCAATAATTATTAAATCATGAATATTGCACAATGTAACATAAAAGATTGTTGATATAAAAATAAAGTAGGGCATCATTAAAAAAAAATCTTTTCTGACATCACAGCAGAAATCTTAGAATAACTCCCCCCCCCCCCCTCCCCAACGGAAAATAAAAACTGATAGCCGAAGAGTTATCTTTATTGTAGCCTAAGAATTATTATTAAACTTATGGTTATTTTTAATAATAAAAACTTTATTGCACATTTTCTGTATGTTATCAAATTCTGCCCCATTCCGCAAGCGTGCTTATAGAAGAATTTAGTAATTTAGTTATTCTACCTAAATACTTTTAAATAATACTCTCTTATTCAGAAACTATAAAGTCGAACATTTTTTTTCAATTTTCGATAAACATAGGAAGGAAGTCTTTTAGAAAATGCTGTTAAAGTTGGCGTTTTGAAAAAAAATTCTGCACACGGAAGCCCGATAAAGGTTACAATGGGAAAACGCTTGTATTTCTCATGTAATTTATTTGTCGAAAAGTGAAAAAAAGAAAAAGTGAAAGAAAAAAAAAACATTTGGTCTAAAATCATTTACATAGTCATACCTGCATTTGTCAAGCTTTTACATTTATATATTAATTCGTTAATGTGTCAAAGTTTTTATTGTTAAACGAGCAATTTTTTTTTCATCTAAATAATATTGACAAAAGTTAGCGGTAGGGCAGGCGGAAGAGCATTAATTAACCACCATATACAGGGCAGGCTCCGGCTTAGGCTATGGGGGGGAAAGGTAAGAATCATTCTGCCCCCCCTCTATCTATCTATAGATTTTTTTATGAATAATGTGGAAGTAACTAGTAATAAACTTCATACTATTGTATTATATGCATAGGTTTTATATCCGGCACTGCTTACATCTGTATACAGAGTATCACAAAAAGATAAACACAACTTTAAGAAAAAAATACTTGTAGGAAAATAGTAGAAAAAAAAATGATAGATTGTTTGATACGAGTAATTCTTTGCAAACATTTACTTTGCTTATCTACGTACGTTATAAGATGTCTAAAAGAAAACGTCCCAAATTGGTTATAAGTATTGGTTTTAACTTGCCACGTTAAGAGAAAAACGTTAATAAAGAATTGCTTTTGAAAACTATAGAATACTAAATTGTCATAATAAAATATTAATCATTAGTTTTCTAATGATATTTGCGTAGGTGGAGAGGTTACTGAAAGCGGAGGGGGGAAGGGGGACCGCACTTCCTTCTTAAAAGTTCGAAAATGTATGAATTTTGGTCACTTTTATTTAATTTTAAACATTTGACACCATTTAAATAAAAATCCTGACTACTCTCATGGGAGTCCCCTAAAAAGGGGGACCCGGGGGAGCTTCCCGCATGTACCTACATAAGTCGGGCCCTGACAATATATATGTAATATACATATATATATATGTATTTAATGGACCACCATAACCAATAATTTTACATATTAAACTTTATTTTCAAAGATCTTTGTAAAACATTTTTATTTATGCAATGTATTGCCTAAATTGTGTTTCCTTGCGCTAAATACTGAATTTTTTACTCATACTTTGTTACCCCCCGACCCTTTTAACTCTGCCCTCTCCTACATTGTAAAGATCAAGATGATAAAATTTCCGTTTGTTAGTCAACATGTTTATTTCAACCCCTTTAAAATATCTGTATGTAAAGTTTTTTATGTTCCCCCACTCTCTTCCTTCTCACCCCAAAGACTATCCTTGGTCAAAGATTCCATAAATATATAAAACTCGCCGTTCTTATACATAACCTATCAAAGTAGCGCGTTGAAAGAACAGATACACCTGCTTTTCTTGAAACGCAGAAAAAAAATATAAGTATTACTGACTATGGAAGTTGCTTAGAGAATAGTTTTAATTGTGTGATGCATTTTCTCGCTGAACTATATTTGTATACCAATAGAAGTTTGTGGAACATAAAAATTTTTATACAGGGATACGCAAACCAACAAGATACATGGCCGTTTGTGTGCGTAATTTACTATTTTTTTAATTATTATAGAAGGTAATTGATAAAACTGGATTTCTAAATGTGTTATATGTTTACGATACTGTTTACTCGCATATCTTCCTGCCACATATCTTGCGCCTTATTTACCGGTAAAATTTCATTACAGTTTTATAGATAGATAAATGTGTTAGAAAGTATTTCACAATCTATTCTTGAAATCTATTCTCACAATCTATTCTTCGTTCTTATTTTTATGAGCTTTTATTTTTTATGCTGGAGAAAGTTTTCAAAGTTTCCATACATACAAATACGCAGAGATAATAATTACTACTATTTGTTTATTAATACTATTTGTTTAAAAATTAAATGAAAAAAATAAAAATATCTTGAGAAGGAAAATTAAAACTGGTTTCATCCAAATCCTAAAACTTAAAAAAAGGATAAATCTTAAAAAGTGATAAAAAGTGTCATTTGATTTTTTTTAAACTCTTTCCAGTATAGTTGAAAAGCGTTTATAAATTCGGTTTGTCTGTCTTTCCTTCTGTCCGTGCTCTAATTCACATAAATTTAGTCCAATTGCCATAAAATTGATATATGTTATTTTGTTTAATTTGGCATGTTCAGTATTGAAAATGAAATGTGTAGCATGTAAGATTCGTTTACAGGGACACGCAAAAGAATGCCGTCACATTACGGTGAATTAGAAAAATCGTGTATGGTGTAGTTTAATGATATTACACGATTTTAAACATATTGGAATTTTTACACTTCACTAAGGAGTTGTACACTACAAGGCGATTACTGTAGAATATGATGTGCATAGAATTTATATTTCATTTTCAGGGACACACAAAAAAATTTGGTCTATGACCAATAATTGCTATAAGTTTGTTATCAGTTGCGGTATACGTTTTTAAATTTGACTGTTGTTATTTTTTTTTTTATTATTTTATGAGGTGTTTATAAATTCTATAGGTCGTATACAGGGAATCACTATCGCAAGTAAAATTCCGTTTATTGACAGAAATTGCTGAATGGGAATTTTCCTGCGGAACTAAATTTTTGCATACATACATACAAAGTTATAGAGCATATACAGGGCTGCACAAAAAATAGATATTTTTCCAACTAACTGACAGCAATTGCAGAAATTGAGTTTTCAAATGCGTTATGTGTTTTCTAATTTATTTATTTAGACACCACCTTTCTCCGTAATAAGCTGTAAAGTTTTGTTTCAATATTCTGAATGTATTGGAAAGTGTTTCATAATTTATGCTAGACACATGATTTTTAGCTCATGTTTCCTTTTACAAATATTCTTTTTCAATTTCTCCAAAGAATTTTTGAAAAAATACGGAGTCTTACTGTACTAAATATAAGAAAAAATACATGAATACATTTCGAAATTATTAAAAATAGTGCTTAGTTTCCATCTGGTCTAAGAATATTCAACTTGTGTCCCGCGGAGTTGCGAACTTATTGTTGTAAAGTTTAAATCCTTTTTATCTCTTTATGGCCGATGGACGCTGGAAGTTTTATGGGAGATAAAGTGAGGGGGGGGGGAGGGAGATATTACTCTTCACAGATATTTGAAATGGATTGTATTTTTCTCATTTTGAATAAGAGAATATATTAGGTACCGAAAATAATTCCTGTTATCGGAAAATTTTAAATGTAATTATTTTTCCTAGGTGGTGAGAAGGAGAAAAATGACACCCGAAAAAAAAGTGCCCTTTTACTACAATGGAACTTACAAAAAGCACATTTATTTTGTATATTACTATGCAGACTCTCCATTGACCTATTTATACATAGTAATACCTGTACTAAGCGGAATCTTGCCTTAAAAAAATCCAAAGTTCTTTGGAAATTTTCTAATTCAAAATTATTATATTGCCCCTTATCATTTCGTCTTAAAGGGTTTCATTGTTAAAATTAAAACTTGCATTTAATCAGTAATACAGTCGTCCCCGTTTAAACGAATATTTTTGGTTCCAGAAATAACATTCGATTAAGCGGTGTATTTGATTAAACGGGGAATCATAACTGTAATATTTAATGCGTAATAAAAAGGGAAAATATCCATCTACGGTATGTTTAATTAACAAAATAATAAATCGTTAATAGAATAACATAAACTAAAATAAATACGAATGCTAATATAAAGTAAATACTTATTAATTTAATGTCAGTATATGCATTTATATGGTTTACATCACACTTAATGCAGCTCGTTTGAGTTTGGTCAAAACTTTGCTACTTCTAATTTATGTTACTTATACTGCCTTTAAAAAATCGTTTAAAGTGGTTTGTTTAAGTGGAATTTTAAAGGAGTAAATATAGAGTTATTTTTCGAATGAGTGCAAAATATCACAACGACCATCTCGAGTCTCGAAGTGACGACGCATTGCCATTAAAGCCTGATTAACAACAAGAAGCGATGGTGGTGAGATCAAGGTGGGGAAATCATTTGACCTGTCCATTATATACCTGCCGACCGAAATCATTGCAGGAAGAACTGAAAATATGTTTTCAGCGTAAAGGAACCGGAAATGACAAAAGGTGTAAGGAAATTCAACTGAAACGGGCTTTCCGCGCCTATTTTCAAACATCGGTCACACAGTTCTTATTCGATTAAGCGGGGAGGTTCGTAAAATGTATTTGGTTTAAGCAGGGAAAAATAACATAGAACCAATGGGAATAAATTCGGTTCCGGAGAATTCTATTTGAATAAGCAGGGTATTCGATTATCCGTGACCCGATTAAGTGGGGAGGACTATTGTACATATGCACAAGTATTACACCTATAATTCATTAATGATGCAATACTATGATCACTAATTAATTACAGTAAAACCTGTAAAAATGAAATCTATGTATAACATAATCCTGCCTTAAACGGAGAATTTTATGTTCCCAAATACAAAATATTACACAATTACACCTAGTAAAACCTGTTTAAAACAGAATTTGTTTTCGTACCTAGTGATCTCGTATTAACCGGTTTTATTGTAATATACAGTGGTACTGTGCAGTGTTACTGATTAATTAATTCTGTAAAACTTAAATAATATATCTTTACTATTTCTAAACATGATTTAAGTATAAGAAATTGTGTACTTTATAAAAAAGAAACGCCTTAACATGTTTGGTTTTACTGTACTCAAACAATTGCCTGCCGAGACGAAAGGAAAGGTTGAAATAATTACTGCCACTTTGATTACACCAATAAATGTTTTTCTTTTAATGTTCTACATTTATCAGTAAAATAATAGGAATTAATAAAATTCAAATTTGTTATCTGGAAGCTAAATTATAAGATCCAAAAATCCGCCTGTTTTTTTTATGTATGGCTGGAAAAAAGGTTGTCAGTTTGTATTTTTTTTATTCTTTTTTTTAAACAGGAATTTGCACATTTTGAAAATCTTATTAAAATTTGTTTTAATTCTTTTATTGCTCACAAAAAAATAAGTTAGAAGAATTATCATTTAGAAGAAGATTTTTCCATTTATTTTGAATGCGCATTTGAAATACTTTATAACAAATCACTTTTTTTGGGGGGGGGGGGGTAGGGGGTTAGAATATTTTAATGTATTTTCCTCTGGTATATTCATCAGGATAATGTACAATATATCAGCTATCTCAGATTTATAGCACAGAAAATCAAAGAAAGCGGATGTTACACTAACTTGCATAATGAGAAATTATTATTCTTCTTATTATTATTTATAAAAGAAAAAATAAATAATATTAGCATTAATTGAAATTGACATACGATGAATAACCCTATTTAAAAGTGTAACTAAAGTGTACTAAACGTTTAATTGAGATTCGTTGTATAGTGAGATCTATCGCTATACGTGCGTTTTATAAAATGTAAATTTATTTAAAAAATCGATTACTTCCAGTTTAATTTTGTAATTAAATCATTACAAATTAATAAAATTTACAAGTTTATGTAACAGAAACTGTTTAGAAAAAAAAATGCATTTAGAGGAAATGAAACATGTTTGTTATTACGAAGATATAAATTCTTTTCAAATTTAGATAAAATTTAATAGCATATAAAGCAAATTATACTACATTAACAGTTTGCAAACATTATTCTAAGCAACACGGAACACACACCTGTATTCCTGAAAACTGCTATTTCGTTACATACTTTCAGATGTTGTCTGGGATTAACCAGACAATCGTTTTCGAAAGCTATTAGTCAACTAGTTTTAAACGCCCATTCACGCCTCATAAAAGACAGTGGACAGCCGTTTCAATCATTCAGTGTCAGAAAGAAGGGGAAAGAACTAAATCCCTTAGCACTTTTCAACTACAAAATCACATAACCCCTTCTACCTTTTCGAACAAGTTCTTTTTTCCTATTCAAGGCCTTTTTAAGGTACATTTTTATAATCGAATGAAACGCTCAATGGGTTAAATAAGGTGAATGAATATTTCTTTTTTAAAAGTGGTGCCAATAAGCAATTTGAATTTTTAAACCGTAATTTAATGCGACCATTAACCCTTTGATGGTTTTTTTTAAACCATTTGTATTATATTATTATAATGGTCCTTTGTATAAAGTTTTAACCGTATTAAATATTTTAATACGTTAACATACTCTTAAATTATCACTTCAATTTTTTCTAAACTAATAATGTGCAAGTTTGTGGAAAAAAGATGTTTTTTTCGTATCCTATTATACATATCCTATAATCCTGAAATTGGAAATAAAACAGCCGTATTAACCCCTTAACGGTAGCGTTAAATTACGGTTTAAAAATTCAAATTGCCTCTTTGCACCACTTTTTTGGCATCATTTCGCATCTGGCTGAATTTTTATTGAGGGATTCCGAATTCTCCCCAGTAAGTTTAAATAGTTATTATAGTTTTATAAGATGATGATATTCACAAATAAAATAAAAGAAAATTGCTATTCAAAAATTTCCGGTGTGAATTCCAACGCTAGTGAGAAGTTGGTCGATTAGTGATGACGTCACAACTCGTGTCCTCTGGCCTGGAGTATTTCGATGGCGGCGGCTAGTCTCGATGCGATTTCAAGTGGAGCAAGTTGATTGAACAGTTGTGCGCAACCATCGCATAACGGTTCAACCACCGCCCCCTGAATACTAGACCTGAGCGCTGTCACTAATATGGCGGCTGCCGAAAGCGAATTTTTTTCAGCGTGTGTACGGTCCCTTGACCTTTCGTACCAATAATTTTTAAAAGATTTTTCAGCTTTATATTTCTAAGATTAAACAAGGTCAACGAAATCTTTTACAAAATACTGGTGTCAAATTTAAGGGACCGTATATAGTTTTAAACCTTTGCACTTCGGCGTCTCTTACGGAAATTTTATTCAGTCGGCACAACTTTTTAAAGGAAGTTTACTTCAAGTACACAATTTCAAAAATGCTCTGTAAATAAGGAACATTTTATTTTCCTTTGTTACTGGTGCAAAAAACAAGGTTTGAAAAGAAAGATGATGTCGCCGCAGCGGCGACAACGGAGTGCAAAGTGTTAAAAAATCCGCCTTCGACAGCCGCCAATTTTGTGTCAGCGCTCAAGCCTAGTATTCAGAGGGCATTGGTTCAACTCTAATCAGCTTGTTGTTTTGAAGAAAGAGATACTTTTTTTAATTGCGCCGCTTGATGAGTTTATATTTAATATCCCAGCTTAGAAATTTAAAATTGTGAGTTTTAGGTGCATTAGGAGAGTCCTTCACACAAATTTTCAGCCTCGTACGTGCCGTAGATTTTAGTAGCCATCGCACACACACACACAGACAGGCATACAGAGCGAATCTTTCCTTCATAAGTATAGATGCAGGGTGTTGCCAAATTTGACCTAAAAATTCAGAGGAGTGATCGTGTACGTAGCAAGAGGATAAAAAACTTGTTGTCACAAACTACTTATTTAGTAAAAAATACAGGGTGTTTCACCCTAACTGAAGTTGGCTTAACGTTAAAAATTTTGCGAAAAATAAAAATATTGCAATATTAATGTAACGATATGTACCTTGTTTTGTATGAAGTATGCATCGCAAATAGTTGTGAAAAAACAGAGTGCTTACGTAATCGATGTTACCGTATGAATTGATAGCCACAATCCAAAATGTGGAACGTGAAGTGCATGCTGCTGGCGCGTATAACGGAAACTTCTAACACTTTTATTTTGTGTTATCATATTTACAACAAAGGTTAGCATGTCTTTTAAAAGTTTCATTATAATATTCTTCAGTTTTCAGAAAGTTATTAAAGCCCACTAAAGTTGAGTTAGGGTAGAAACTGTAGGGTGTATTTTTGATTAAAGGGTGATTTGCAACCGCATGTCCTATGGTAATTTTTCATTTTCTTTATACCTATTATCACCTCATTGAATTTTCGGTCAAAATCACAACATCCTGTATATTGTAGGCAATTATAACAGGGTTCCTACATTTCATGAAATTTTCCATGTAAATAACAGTAATTATTTATGAAAAAATAAACATAGATTACGAATTTGAATATTTCCAACTGAGCGAAAAAATGCCCTGGCTGGGAATCGAACCCAGATCCTTGGCTTACAAGGCCAATGCTTTTCCGTTTAAGCTAACTGGGCCGACAACCAGCCAGCATATTTCGCTCAGAAAACCTTAATGGTAGAACATCTGGTCTGTCATGTAGACAGCTCAACAGAATCTTTACCAATCAGTTTGATTGTGTTAAAATAATAGTTCAAACATAGATTAGTCGCGCTAAATTTCATTTTGTTTAAGTGCAGTTTGTCAATAAGAAAATACTGGTACCTAAGAATTTCCTGGCCTGAAAATTCCCTGATTGTAAGAACTCTGTAAAACTGTTTGCTGTGAAAATACTAATGACAAAAGAAGATAATGCAATGAGATTGCTATGTTACGAAATGTATTTTTCTCTAGTAGCCTTTTTTCCCCAGTAAATTCTGGACGCATTTTTCAACTGATTACAGACGAACTAAAATATTTAATCAAATGCTTTAACATCAAATTTATTATTGAAAAAATGGCTAAAGCACAATAATTTTAAATAAAAACGCTTTTAATCATATTATAAAAAATATTTTTACGGAAAAATTTCGCAAAGCACGGTTGTCAGTTTGGCCTCCACTTTTATTCTGAAATTTCGAGCTTATACCAGAAATATAAAATAGTATTTTATCGTTGATTTAACGAAAGACATTAGTGATATCATGAAGTGACAATTTTTCTTTCTAAATTTCTGATTAAAATTGGAGACCGAAATGTTTCCGTCGCACAAAGAAGATGCCTCTCTTGGCATAGAATTCAATTCGAATCACTTCCCTTCCCGCTCATGTTGGTCTCTTTCTTATTTATGCTTTTTTTCAACACAACCACTTCCGCATTAACCTATTCGGGACTGGCGAGTTTTACACAAATTTTATTCGTTTTGCACCACTTTAAAAAAAAGTTATCTTTACTTAAATAATCACGAAAATGTTATAATTAAAGAGAGCAAATATTACTTTTCTTTTTTACTCGTGCCAATAACAAATTATGTATGCTCTTTTTGAAGGTGCACATATGCACCCATGGTCCCGAATGGGTTAATGCGGATGCTCCTGTTTTCCCTTCCAAATAAATCTATAATTTTCAATCTCACTCTGTGAATTTTATATGCTCTCCTCGAACTGGGATTGTCATATGTACTCCTTTTCTATTCAGAAATTAAGATTTTTTTTATTCTCAATTTATTTAGTCGTAAACATTTCAGGATTTCATAAAATAATATTCTTCCATAATTTTTAGCGTGTACGTGGTATTCATGATTAGTAAAAGAAGCAAACAACCAAACAGCTTTTCGGATTTGTCGTTTGTATAAATGATTATTATGTTTGCCTGAATCGGACCTCGACGGCATCCGATCTCTCTTGAGTATAACAAATTTAACTCGTCTAAGATACTAAACTTGCTTTAATGTAATACCTCACTAAATTTACTGCGTATAAATACTGGAACAGGATTATTTATTCGTTTCATAACTATTGATGTTATCCATCCAACACAGCTCTCAGAATACTAGGCCTGAGTAGTACTGATTCAAAATGGCGGCTGTCTAAGGCAGACCTTTTCCTTCTGATAAAATTATATCATGATTGAGCGCCTAGGGATTCCTCTTCTATGCACTCTTTTTTGCCTTATTAGACCAAGCGAGGAGTTAGATCCCGGTTTTCTTATAAGGGGCTGTGCATATATAACGTTGTCTCTTTAGGGGTGAGCGGGTCTGACACTTTATATCGTAAAATATCTTTGAGGGAGGGGTGTTTGCTTTTTGATATCGTTATAATTTTTTGTCCGAACAATCTTTTCTTTTTTCAGTAGCTTTTTCTTTACATCCAAATAACCTGTTACCCTATTATTACTATTATTTTTATTTATTTTTTTTTTTTTTTACGAAAATGCAAAGCTATTATTAAGACATTAAAAATGTTTATAAAATCATTTCGTTCCAAAATTTGGAATACCATATCGTTTGACATTCCTGATCGTCTGCCATATGAGCATATAATTTGCTATTAGAGAAATCAGGAGTATAATATGTAGGAAATGTTACTTGCGTTTTCCAGTAAAGAAGGACAAAGAATGTTGCCCACTGTTTTGTTGATAAGTTCTGCTTTTAACCTCATAGTGCAGGGAGCAAGGGCAAATAGACAATATTGCTTTTGAATGTATTATGTAACAATAAGATATTAATAAATACTTTTAAATAGTAAAGATCACTTTTAGATGTTATTTGATATAAATTTATTTCATGTAATAATATTTTATTAACTTCTTGAATACATAAAGTATGCAACTAATAAATGCATAATTATATGTGTATATCACTGCAAGAGTATAAAAGTAAAGAAAAATAATCTAAAAAAATATATATATTAGTCATTGATGACGATATCATCCGGGAGGACGGGAGGTTCGACGAATGGTAACGTATTATATCCTAAAGAGGGGGTGGGGGTACAAAAATTAGCACAATTTTGATAGCGTTATATATGTATAACTCCTAATATTATTTTACTGAAATATTTATCAATAAGCTCAATCAAGCAATTCATTGGTTTGATACAAGGGTTCATACTTACAAGGGAACCACTTTTGGTGCTGCTCGCACCTACCGTTGATACCTGGTGCAAAGTTAATAAATAAAATTTCTAAATTGTCGAAAATTTATGCTAAATGTGTAATTCATATAAAAAATTGTCCTCTGGTGGCGAAATTTTGAGCTAAATTTTTTTCGCTTAAACAAATTCCCATTTCTAGAAAGTTTCACAGCTTTATAAACAATAGTTTCATGTGTAGGCATCTTTAAAGTAGGGTCTTTTAATTATGGACACCCTGCATTATGGCTAATGTTATATATATATAAGGCTAATGTTTCATAAATTTGGTTATTTGCGTATATTATTTACAATTTAAAATTTACGGAGTCTCTACAAGTGTTTTAGGGACACACATACATACATTCCTTTTGACCTGATTGCCATTAATATTAATTTGTTTACATAGAATTTTCATGCTTAGCTAAACTACATACAACTTTATACTTTTACTTTCTTCGGAATAACATCTTCCAAGAAAACCAGGGCATCATTACTGAAGCTATTTTATATTCTGAATAATTATTTTTAATGAAATGAAGCCGGGCAAAGAGTATGTTTCACAGCTGCCAACTTTTACGCTTTCTTCATACTAGTAAAATTTTATAGTAAATATTTTGTTATTTAACCCCTTAACGCTCGAATTAAATTACGGTTGAGTAATTGAAATTGCTTATTGGCATCACTTTTATGAAAAAGAAATATTCACCTTATTTAATGACAGTAACAACGATACCAAAATATACCCAATTTCAGTAATTTATAAAACTGGTGGGAGTCAAACAATTTGAGTAAAAGACACAGCCCGAGAATATGACGGGAGCGAGAATTAAGGGGTTAATCGTCGAAATCTGACGATTAAACAAAGTAAAAATCTCTATTAAATTTAAATGGTAGCAAAAAAGCGTAAAATTTGGCACCTATGATGTTTTAAAACGAAAATAATGATGAAATATTCTCCTATTGATAATCATATTTACATTTGAAAGATATTGCACATTTGATGTCTTTTTTGCCTTAAGGAAAATTAGATTTTATTTAAAGCAGATAAATGGATATCCATTCTTAATGAACGTCATTACTGGTATACTTTCCAATACATAAATTACTTGTATTAATAAAATTAATGATAATGCGTAATATCGACGTTTCGAACTACTTCTGCTGTCGCCTTCAGGATAAATATGAATACAGTGATTTCGCAGCTGTATTTCAGCTATTATTTATATACATAATGCTAAAGTTTTATATACTGTTGGTTATTTGCTTATATTATTTACAATTTAGTATTTACGCAATCTCTAACAGTGTTTTAGTAAAACACATACCTGCATTTCTTTTGACCTGATTGCCATTAATATTAATTTGTTTGCATAGAAATTTCATATTTAGCTAAAATACATGCAACTTTATACTTTTACTTTCGTCAGAATAACATCTTCCAATAAACCAGAGCATCATTACTGAAGCTATTTTAAACTCTGAATAATTATTTTTAATGAACTGAAGACAGACTAAGTGTATATTTCAAAACGAAAATAATGATGAAATATTCTCCTATTGAGAATCATATTTACATTTGGAAAATACTGCTTTTTTTCTCTTATTTGCCTTAAGGAACTTTAGATTTTATTTAATCCAGCTAAATGAATATTAATTCCTAATGATCGTCGTTACTTGTATATCTTCATTACGTACGTTTTCCAATCCATATGAGAGTTGCTGAGATTATAATTAGTTGATATATATAAATAAATTTTAACTATTTGTAATTTTAAAGGCTTATTAAAATAATTATACCTGTTTTTATTAACATACGTAAGACAATTGCACCATAAAATATAATAAATAAGTTGTTTATGTTATAAATACATAAACTTGCTCAATGGTACACATAAACAAGAACTTTTATATGAACCTGTACATGTAAAATTAATGATAATGCATAATATCGAAGTTTCGACCTATTTCTGCTGTCGCTTTCAGGATAAATATGAATACAGTGATTTCGCAGCTGTATTTCAGCTATTTTTTCTTATATACATAATTCTAATGTTTTATATGCTGTTGGTTATTTGCATATATTATTTCCAATTTAATATTTACGCAATCTCAACCAGTGTTTTAGTAAAACACAAACATTTCTTTTGACCTGATTGCCATTAATATTAATTGTTTACATAGAAATTTCATATTTAGTTAAAATACATGCAACTTTATACTTTTACTTTCTTCAGATTAACATCTTCCAAGAAAACCAGGGCATCATTACTGAAGCTAATTTAAACTCTGAATAATTATTTTTAATGAACTGAAGGCAGACTAAGAGTATATTTCAAAACGAAAATAATGATGAAATATTCTGCTATTGAGAATTATATTTATATTTGGAAAAGACTGCCTTTTTTTCTCATATTTGCCTTAAGGAACATTAGATTTTATTTAATGCAGATAAATGAATATTCATTCATAATGAGCGCCATTACTTGTATATCTTCATTACGTTTGTGTACATTCATTACGTTTCGTCTTAATTACGTTTCATGTACTTTTTCCAATCCATATGAGAGTTGCTGAGATTATAATAAGTTGATTTATGTAAAATCAGGGGTGTCAAACTGTGGCCCGCCGGATACCACTAAAATTTTATAGTTATCTTTGCCTTATCTAATTGTCGAATTTCTGCGATTCAACTTGTCGACAATTTCTTTAAAATTTTAGTGGTTTCCGGCGGGCTACAGTTTGACACCCCTAATGTAAATAAATTTTATTTACTATTTGTAATTTTAAAAGCTTATTCAAGTAAATATACCTGTTTTTATTAACAAATGTAAAACAATTTCACTATGGAATATAATAAATAAGATGTTTACGTCATAAATACATAAACTTGCTTAATGGTACTGATAAGTAAGAACTTTTATATAAACCTATACAAATAAAATTAATAATAATGCGTAATATCGACGTTTCGAACTACTTCTGCTGTCGTTTTCAAGATAAATATGAATACGGTGATTTCGCAGCTGTATTTCAGCTATTTTTTTATATACATAATTCAAATGTTTTATATGCTGTTGGTTATTTGCATATATTATTTACAATTTAATATTTACGCAATCTCAACCAGTGTTTTAGTGATACACGTACATGCATTCCTTTTGACCAGATTGCCATTAATATTAATTTGCTTACATATAAATTTCATATTTAGTTAAAATATATACAACTTTATACTTTTACTTTCTTCAGAATAACATCTTCCAAGAAAACCAGGGCACGATTACAGAAGCTATTTTATATTCTGAATAATTATTTTAATGAAATGAAGACGGACTAAGAGTACATTTGAAAACGAAAATAAGGATGAAATATTCTCCTATTGAGAATCATATTTACATTTGTAAAATACTGTTCTTTTTTTCTCTTATTTGCCTTAAGGCTGTTCTCAACTGTTCTGCTCAACAAGCTCAAAACGTTTTGACACATTTACAAATTCATTTTTAACGGAAAGATATAAAATTGGAAGTCCTGACTATGGAAGCGATTTGGAATCGAATTGTATTTTTTCATTTTTTTGATAAATAAATTACCTATTGAGTTATAAGCGATTTTTGATCACGTGACAAACACATTTCTCGCTCTGTCTTGAGTGGTTATTCCACTTTGCGCGGAAATTCGGTTCAAAACGCCCACTTTGACACTATTTTCTAAAAAATCTATTGCATTTGCAAAAAAAAAATAAATAAAAATCGGAAAAAACACCTCGATTACATATTTTCTGAACAACAACACCTACTAGTTTCATGAATTTCCGAACAAAAATACATTAAAACTTATGTCATAAAGTTACCTTCTTAGATTTGAGAACAGATTTGAGAACATAGATTTTATTTAATCCAGCTAAATGAATATTAATTCCTAATGAGCGTTGTTACTTGTATATCTTCATTACGTATATTTTCCGATCCACATGAGAGTTGCTGAGAGTGGATTTAAAGAAACAAGAGGATTATGATAAGTTGATTTATGCAAATAAATTTTGTTTACTATTAGTAATTTTAAAAGGCAGATTAAAGTAAATTGTATTACTTGATTATTCCATCCACCAATTTCACCAAATTATACAATCGCCAAACTATTCACCAATTTGTAAATAGTTAGAAATTGCTCGTCAAACGTGTCAAATGAGGTGCGTTCGTACTATACCTAGTTTTATAAACATTCTTTGCACCGCATATTGTACTGAATGTATATTTTAGTGCACTTCATAAGTGCATATCAGTTTCATTCTGTTCGAAAGGCTGTAATATCATTAAAATGCACTTGAAATAATTTTTTCCCATTGGTCGTAATGTAACGGAAAAGTTTTGACTGTCCCTGTCATTACACTATACATCCGATTTTCATAAAATTTAAAATGACTCGACAAAATTTTGCAACAATTATATATTTGAATTTCAGACCATTCGGTTTGGTAGTTTTTGCTCTGTTATATGCGGACGGGCTGACAGACAGACAGACAGACGGAAAGACAGACGGACTGAGCGACGACTATAGGTGCTACGTATTTATATAATTACGAACGCATCTAAAAATGGAAGAATGTTACCATTCTAAAATTTTAAGTTGGGAAAATTAATGAATTAAAGTAAAAAAAAAAAAAAAAAAAATTAACGAATAGGGTTTACTTTACTGATGACGTTTACATATGACGTAGAGATATATCGAATATAAAATTTTATTTATTTAGTTGATTTCGGATAAAAGAATACTAAGAATAGTTTACCTATTTAAATGCAGAATTATTAAATTAAACCATAGACAAACATTTTTTTTTAAGATATTGCAATTTGTGAATAAAATTTAAGTATTTTAAATGTAATATTCGAATTTATCAAGTGACACAAAAATATCAGTGACAAAGGAAGATTGTAATGAGCTTAATGCTCTTTATTTAGACAAAATCATAGACGGATATAACTATAATAAATTACATTTCCCCTTTTAATATCATGGGGTAATCGCTCGTAAATTTTACTCCAATAGCATTTTAAAGATTCCAATTGTCACTTCTGTCCCTTGTCCTTCTCCTCATGCATTGATCTTTCGGAACAATTTTAAGTGGAATGACAAACTATTTTGAAAATTTGTTCCACATAAAATAAAAATACCTGTTCTGAAGTATATAGTGAAGACATTTTTATTGAAAATTATTATTATTTTTAATTATTTTTGACCAGAGAATCCTTGTGCCTTAGTTTTTATCTCACTACTGTCCCGTTGTATAAAACTGCTCATATGACAATCAGGTGTACAGCCATCTTCATTGCTCAGAAAGTCACATGGTTTCGTTATCTTAAATTTTAAAAAAAAGTTATAAGCTGCAAAATAGATACAAAGATAAGAATATGTTTATTACCTGTCTCTACTGTCCAGTACTTAAATAGTTCTTCTTCTTATTTTTATTTATTTTTCATTTTATCATGATGTAACATACTTTTGCTAAGTTCAAAATATCCCATTGCAATCTTACTAAGTTTAACTTACCATGAGCACAGAAGTAATTTTCTGAATTTTGTCACTACTGTCCCTGACACTTCTGTCCCTTTTCAATGAAATTGCATTGAAATTTTACTCAAACTTTATTAAAAACATAGACACCGGAATTTTTATTTAGAACTATTCGACATATTGATTGAACTTAGTGTTAGTAGATTTCATTTAAATGACTTTAAGAAAAAATTTGTGTTTCGAATCAAAGGCAATACATTATAAAAGCAAAAATGCTTATATATCAAGTGTCCTATCTTAAATGGGAGAGGTAACCGCAAGATCAAAGAGGAAGTCACATCAATCAAGGTCATGCGCCACGTAGCGGATGGGGTTGAACTACAGGAAGATGCCTAACAGTTTTCTTACTTCACACCACTAAAATTGTAAAGTTTTTTTTTCACCTTGATTAATAGCGGAAAAGCCCGATTTGATAAGGCGAAGAAAACTTCGTGGTGTCAAGTGCATCTGGACCCAACCCCCATCTCGCTACGCCATTATTTTGCAATAAATCTGGTAAACAAGATTCATATTCCATGAGTGACTAAAGATTTTGAAAATATGCACAGGTGGTAGATATTCAGTCATCTATGACGTCACACTAAACGCCCGCGTATGTGGATTTTCAACCCCGTCCAAAACATGGCGCAGCTGTGCTAATTTACGCCCGGTTTCAGCATTAAGTTTGTACACTTAATATGCATGCAGTTTTGTAATAAAAACGGGTCGATTAGAGGTCGGTAGATTAAAAGAATGTTGTTAATTAATGTTGTTCCCCTTCAAGCCCTTCTAGGGCGGTGGTTCATTTTTGGACCACCTAATTTTAATATCTAAATGGGACATTGACACCAGAATTTTGGTTTGAAAATTTTCATTTTATTAAATACACGAAGAAAAGCTTTTACTTGTTTTCAGATAAATTTGTTTCTAAACTCCGGTGTCATTCATTCATTTCAGTATTTTACTAATAGAAGTGTCTTGTCCCAGAAAGGATTAACCACTTAACCTTTTTGCCCAAACAGAGTTCGGGTAAGAAACGTTAGCTCGCTTCATTAAAGAAAGCTTTTTCCACATCACTAATTTTTTACCTGAAATCTTCGTTTCTTTAAATGGAAGACATTTCTCTATTATTGTATTTAAAAAGTGGTGTTGGCTCCCTGTTTTTAGTTTTTAATGTCAAAAAAAAAAAAAAAAATGTGGCAGTTAAGTGGTTAAAGTTAATGCGGAATATTGTACATTATTCACTGCCGTATGTCTTATCTATTTATAAAAAAAAAATTGCTTAAAATTTAACTTCTATTTTTCCCTAAATTACAGAGTGAAATTACTCACTTATTCTAAAATCGCCCACATATGTAATTGGATATATAACATGTATGTATCTAAACAATGTTTCTAAGACAATAAAAAGAGATTTTGTCTATTTTTTTCAATTAAGTTCTATTAAGTTTTGACAACTTAGTTCTTTACTTTATTACCTTTTTTCCTTTTTCCTAAATTTAAGTTATAAGAAAAATAAAGTTTGTTAGCTGAAATTCTGTTTAAAGACAAAGTGTCAAATTATTTCCACCTGCCGGATTTTTTATTTTGTTTTGTTTTTATTAGAGAAAAATCATTTTATCATAGCCTCTTGCTGCATAAGTAATTCTTCACGATGAGCGTCTTTTACAGAATTTTTTATCTTTTATCACCGGTTCTTTTAAGAAGAAATTTTTGACTATAGTAATCGGGGAAAACGTCCTGATTAAATCAGAGAAAATTTTCGCTAAAAAATAACTGGTGGAATAATTAAATATTATCAATTAGACGGAAAAATTAATGCCCGAGTACAGCTCTGTTTCCGCAGCGAGAGGGTTAATAGTTTAATTCTAGAAAGCAATCGGAGAAGAATAAAACGAAAAAAAGCTTAAAATATTATCCTACATTATCAGGAAATGGGAAAATATAGATATAAATGTTATTATTTCATGAAATTATGTGTAACTTACGAAACAAGTTCTAACAGCAGCTTTTTTTTCTTTTTAATATGCTGATTGTTCAGAAAACAATAAAAGAAAAGTTGTCAAAGAAAGGACATGACGTGTTATTAGGATAAAATCTACTTCAAGAATTATCTATCTGTATCATAAAGCAGACATGTGTCCATGCGTAATGCTAACATCATATTGATGTTGGCGATGACTTGATAAACAAATTTAAATTTTACTGTTTTTATTTATTTATTTTTTTTTTTTTAATTTCCTAACATCGCACAATTTTAATTTTCACACCACCAAATAAAACTAGTATGTATTGTGGCCATCACAAAACTTTCTTCTGTATAAATCACGTCAATTAAATCATTTAAATAATACCAGAAATTACATCAGTTTAGCAGCAATTCATATCAAAATATATCTGAATTTGAAGTTTGATGAAAATTCATGCGTTTATTCTTGAGATAGAGCAATAGCGGAAATTCTAAAAAAATGTATCATAGTAGACTATTGAGCGATTTGCACCAAAACATAAATAGCACTAATTGATATCAAGGTATTAACGAATGTGAAGTTTTATGAAAATTCGTGCATTAGATATTGAGATAGAACTATAGTGAAATTCTGAAAAATACAGAATAGCAGCGCCTCCTGTTGAGCGATTTCCACCAAAACATAAACAGCAGTAATTCATATCAAGCTATACATGAATCTGAAGTTTGTTGAAAATCCAAGAATTAGTTCTTGAGATAGAGCTATTGCGGAAATCGCAAACAATGCAGCATAGCAGCCCCACCTGTTGAGCGATTTACACCAAAATGTATAAAACATCAATACATGTCAAGGACTAACTGAATCTGAAGTTTGATGAAAATTGTGCAATATTTCTGTAGACTGTTGTGGAAATCGTAAAAAATACTGCATAGCAGCGCCACCTGTTGAGCTATATACACCAAAAACTAACCAACACCAAGTTATATCAGGGACTAACTGAATATAATTTTTTATTAAATTCCGTTCACCAGTGCTTAAGATAGAGCGCCCACAAAATTTGTGTCACACACAGACAGACAGACTTACAGACTCACAGTCAGGCATTTTGTAAAAACATGTTTTTGGGGTTCTCTGGCACCTATAACGTGTCAATCCGTCGAAAGCAGGAATTCGAAAATTGTCACGAATCCAATACTTTCTGATTGTAAAGATAGAAGAATGTAAAAATAAATGTACTTTCAAATGCTACTTGTTTGAAACTTGGATTTCAATTTACTGTTTTTGTGGATTAAAAAATAATTTTGAAGCACATGTTTTCATTCATCTTGCAAACCAATTACGGAAGATTAACTTGTTTGCGCTTAAAACAATGTAAATAATTCGGCATTTGCTTCTTACTGTGTAAAAGTCCTTAACTAAAGGACGAACTGATTTAAAACGTTACAAATTACCCATCTAAATATGCTAAGCACGAACTAGATGTTTAAACAGTGAAATAATCAGGATCGCATAGGTTGCTTTAAATAGGTTTGCCATAAGTAGTTTTGTTTCCGGCATGAGACCAACCTGATATTATCAAAAAAGTTTCTAACCCCTTAACAGTTTGGCCCGAACTGGATTCGGGCAAGAACACTTTGCTTGCTTCGCTATTAAAAGCATTGTGATACCACTAATTTGTAACTGTTAATTTGTCTTTATTAATTGTCAGATATTTTTCGATTAAGTAAGGTACATATTTTAGTATGGAAACAGTGGTGTACAGCCCCATTTTTAATTTTTTTGTAAGAAAACAAATGTCACTGTTAAGGGGTTAATGTAGTTGTTGGGCAGTCTAATAAGAGAATACAGAAATTGTAAAATTCTACTAGTGTTTTCAATTAAAAAAACTTTTATGTCACATTCTGCATACCCGAGAGTATATCAAACATTTTTAACCCGATTTGGATTCCTTGGCTCCCTTAACCCTCTCGCTGTGGAACCCGAAATTTCCACGGGGATTCATTTATTCCACTGGCGACACTTTTTTTATTAAACTCGGACCACTTTTTATATACAAAAAATTCCTTAGAGATATAAAAATTAGACTTCAAGTCTCTCGCTACGTGACCCGAAAAATACTTAGGCATATATTTTCCCGTCTAATTAATATTATTTGGTTATTCCCACCACTTATTTTTTAGCGAAAACTTTGTCTGATTTAATTAGGACATTTTCCGCGATTACGAGAGTAAAAAATTTCTGCTTTAAAGAACCGGTGATAAAAGATTAAAAATTCTGTAAAAGCGCTCATCGCGTGTTGCCAGTGGGCATTACGATTATGTACTTCAGTATAGGGATGACAAAAAAATTAAAACAGCGTACCATCTCGGATTCATTCAAATCCTAACTGATAAGAGATTGTCTAAAGCTATGGAGATAATGTAACAATGGTACAGTTGTTAGAGTACATTGTTAGACAATACTTTAAAAAATAAACGTAAAATAACTTGCCACTGCAAAATGTATCTATCATTCTCTGAATGTAGCTACAGAATATGCATTCAGCCCAGTTTAAAAGTTTGTTTTTTGTAAATGAGGAATATTTTCAAAAAATGGAAATTTTTGAGCTTAAATTACTTAAATATTTTTTATAGTGATAAATTGAAACTTTAAAAATTCCCTTTTTGAGTGAAAACTGAGTTGGGAACTTTTGCGGAAAAAAATACTGATTTGGGGAAATTTTCAGAAATTTTGGGGAAATTGACTTTTGATTATCTGGCAACACTGATTGATCTTCCTAAAATAGTAGTGCGAGAATATAAAAATAGTCTCCAGTGATAGCCCTAATATATCCTGATTTAAATGATTAATTATTGATTCAGTTTGGGCTTAAAAAAACTCTTACATATTTAAAAAATAACAAAAAATGCTTACATATTTAAACTTTAAAATATATATAGATTTGAAATATGTAATAAAAAAGGGCGCAATTTTTGAAGCTATTTTGATTTTAAAAAATATTACGCAGCAAGAGTAGGGTTGGCAGTTTTGGCCTTTTTTAAATTCTGACAATTTACATTAACACCAGAAATTCTGTATAGTATTGTTTTCTTTATTTAATGACGGACGTTTCGTGATTACGTATAGTAAAAATTCTTCTTTCAGAATTTCTGATGTGAATTTGAAGTTTTCAAATTGAAAGTAAAGGCCAAACTGGCAACCCAGAGCGAGAGCGTTAACTGTTTTGCCCGAGTGCCGATCGGGCAAAAAGTGTTTGCTATCTGCGATATAAAAAGCTTTCTGTTACCACTTAATTTTAACTGTAATCTTTGGTTTGTTAATGGCATATCTTTTTTGATTGTACAAGGCCGAATACTTCAGTTTTAAAAAAAAGTGGTACCGGGTCCTTATTTGTAATTTATTGCGTCAAAAAAAAAAAAAACAGTTAAGGGGTGAAACGGAACAAGTCGTGTATTGTATGTCAAACGTAGCAAATGAGGTGCGTTCGTAATATAAGTTGTTTTATAAATACTTCAATCTTGGTGCAATAGCTGTTGCACTCTCATGCAAAAATACATGACTACAAAATTTATTACGAATATATATATATTAAATTTAGTAATACAAAAATAATACGGCACATTCTTAAATAGGACGTAATCACCATTACAATAATCACCTACCATATGGGATATCATTGAATTTATTACGTAGGATAAGAATAGAATAAAATAATAAGAATAGAATTTAATAGAATAAAGAAAACTTTTATTTATATCTTTTTATGTTTTCATTTGATTTCCATAGAATTTGAAAGGACTCGACAACATTCTATAACGATAACGATTATATATATTTAATTTCAAACAATTTGGTTGGGTAGATTTTGCGCCATTATATGCTGACAGACGGACAGACAGATAGGCGAACGGGCCAGACGATGACTATAAGTACTAGGTATTTATATAATTACGAACGCACCTAAAAAAAGAAAGGTAAATAAATCTGCGAACTGAAAATATTTATGTGGCACACTGCACTTAACCCTTTGAATCACCACGTTACATATCTGCAACATACTCAAAAGTCAATGTTACTTATTCAGTGGATTAACCTCTTCGGGACGGGAGCCTATTACGAAATTTTTAATCTAGTGTCACCGTTTTTTAAAAACAAAAATTTGTGTCTTCTTGATTCGAGAAAATGCGCTGATTAAACTAGGCAAATTTTACAGTAAAATTTTACTGGTGTGTTAAAACAAGGTTTCTGAGTGCTTCATGCGGCACGTTTACGTGCCGCCCTTCCCCAAGGGGTTAAAAGCAGTATTTTACCTATTGCAACTATCTATACAACAAGTTATTGAAAATTTTTTATTGAATTCTCAACAGACAGCGATATTGTTAATTTTTTATGCCAAAGTTTTTTATACCATTTGAGCGATTTCCCATCATTATTGTTAAAATTAACTTAATATATTTTGTAAAATAAACAAGTTGGGAATTGCACGTCAAACGTAGCAAATGATGTGCGTTCGTACTATAAATAGTTTTATGAATATTTTTTGCACCGCATATTGTACTGAATGTATATGTTCGTGCACTTTATAAGCGCATATCAATTTCATTCTGTTCGAAAGGCTGTAACATCATTAACCCCTTGAGGGGCGGTGGGATATATTATATTGCACCTAAGTTTAATTAAGATTAGCTCCAGAAACTTTTAATTAAATTCTACTTTTGTAACTTTGGAGGAAAATAGCTGAAAATTACTTTTCCTTATTTTGAAATAAAAATTTTACAAATATCCGGTAGGAATTCAGCATTAAACAAACGCAATTGCTTGCCCCTAAACGGGTTAAAATGCACTTGAAATAATTTTTCCCATTGGCCGTAATGTAACGGAAAACTTTTGATTGTCCCTGTAATTACCGATTTTCATAAAATTTGAAATGACTCGACAAAATTTTGAAACAATTATATATTTAAAATTTCAGACCATTCGGTTGGGTAGTTTTTGCTCAGTTATATGCGGACGGACAGACAGACGGACCGAACGACGACTATAGGTGCTGCGTATTTATATAATTACGCACTCCTAAAAAGGCTCGAGGCATCCCAAAGTAGATTTTAAACAAAAGTAATTTCGCTTACTTTACAATTTTGTTTTAGAAAATTGAAAATATTCATGAGAAGTGTGCAATTTTCTGTTTGTTGCAGATGTGAAAAAATACCTTTCAGTAAATATATATATATTTTAATTAGCCTCCGATATGCTATTTCTTTCAGGCAACAATCAAAGTTTCGTCCCTAAAAAATTAACGTTACTTTATATATGCCAGCCGTAAAACGAAGCAGATGTACATTGGACGGTTAAATACTCATAATTTTTACAGCATTTTTTTTTTTATTTCTCAGCATCGCACATTTTCAATTTTTACACCTTCGTAAAGGGTTGGTTGTGTTTATGACGGCCAATTATCAGCACGAGGGATATAGGCCTTAAGGGAGGGGTGCCCTCCGTGGGGGTCTTTCTAAGGGAACCTAACCCGTATTTACGCTTGGAAGACCAAGGCTCGAAGAAAACCACGAAAACTCAGAACGATTAGCACGACGGGCGCGATTGGGATTGAACCCAGCACCTCCCGTCTACCAGCTTCGAGAGCATAACCTTTCGGCCACTGGTGGGGCTCCTTCGTAAAGGGAAAAAATATTTTTAAATGCAATTTGTTTGAAATTTGCATCTCAGCTTATTTTGGAGATGTTAATTTTTTGTATCATGTTAATCTATATATATCTTGGAAATTTTTCTGTAGAAAATTCCCCACGCATTGCATTCAATATCAAATTTTAATTGCTTAAAAGTCGTACAGCCAACAGAGTGAAAAAGTATCCAAGCCGGGAATCGAACCCGGGTCCTCGTTATTGCGTACCTACGTTCTACCAACTGAACCACTTGGAACGATACCCAGCCTGGTACTTCTCACTGTCATATGTTGGCAAGGCTACAACCGCAGTACAAGGTGGAATATTTTTTCGTGAGCCACCAACTCTGGGGCAAACACGAAACTTTAGAGAATCCAGCATCGATGAGATTGAATAAATCTATATAAATCTTGGAAATTTTTCTGTAGAAAATTTCACACGCTTTGCATTCAATAATATTTCAAATTTTAGTTGCTTAAAAGGCGTATAGCCAATAGAGTGAAAAAGTACTTAAGCCAGGAATCGAAGCCGTCTCCGCGGTATAGCGCACCGACAGAAATTTTCTGCAGAAAAATTTTCAAGATATATATAGACTTATTTAATTTCATCGATGCTGGATTATCTATAATTTCGTGTTTGCCCCAGAGTTGGTGGCTCACGGAAAAATATTCCTCTTGTTCTGCGGTTATAGCCTTGCCAAGATATGATAGTGAGAAGTATCAGGCTGGGTATCGTTTCAAGTGGTTCAGTTGATAGAACGTTGGTGCGCTATACCGAGGATCCGTGTTCGATTCCCGGCTTGGATACTTGTTCACTCTGTTGATTATACGCCTTTAAGCAACTAAAATTTGAAATATTATTAATTTTTGTAGTTTTTAATGCCATTTCTGTAATAGTGGTAACCGAAGTACTACATTATTGTAGAAAGTAAAGTGTGTCATGAAATGTTTCTGAACTATTGGAATATTCACATTTTGCCATTGTTGCTCAGACGTTGGAAAGAAATATTTTGCCAACATTAAGGCAACAGACACATTATTTCTCCAATGTTTGTATTTATAAATACTACAGATATTCAGTGGCGCAGCCAAGGTGGGGGGTTTGAGGAACTTGATACCACATGTTTTCAAAGAGTTTTTTTTTTAATCCAAAAATTTTGCAATTAAATTATACGAATTTCACTATATTAAAATAGTGGTATATCGAGCTTCAAAACCCCCATCCTGGCTGCGCCACTGCAGATATTAAGCCAATACTGTCTCAATATTGACGTTTCATTGCAATTTTTACTCGAACAAAGTTCAAACAAACACATATTTAACCGTTATTTTCGTTCCATTTTAGATACTTACAATGACAAAACTTTAACGTTATAGTGGGTCGGAATTGTTTTGCTAGAAAGGTAACGTAATTTTTATCTATGCAACCAATTTTCAGTTGTATATTTTAAAAGTTTTATTTAAAAGGAAACCTAAATAACATAAACTAATATATTAATAAAATTCATTACAACATTACTATCTGGATCGTTTAACAGATAATTAGATATATTACTTAACATTCTTGGATGTACTTTCCACGTTTTCTTATTTAAGCAATTAGATTCCTCTTAGGAATCCATTTCAGAAAAAAAGCCATTAATGCTCAACGTTAAATGTTTCTATTTCGTAATCGGATATTTTCTTTAACCTTAATGATGTTTACCGTCTTCTTCTAATGAGATTATAAGCGTTTTGCGTATTGACGCAATATAAATATCAGACATCTTAAATATTAGTTTAAATAATCCTGTTTCTTCGCAAACGCTCGAATTCATTTTACGTCGTACGTATGCAGTGATGCCAAATTTTTCTCTTTTTTTTATTCAAAAATTTCAAATTCTCACCAGAAAATTTAAATAGTTATTTCTATTTTAAATAACGCTAAATGGTCCGAGGATAAAATAATTAAAATTCTAGTAAAAATTTTCTGATGTAAATTTAAAATTTCTGAATAAAAAATCCACCACATTTGGATAATCATTTTCTAAATTTGAAAACAAAAACAAAATTAACAGAAAAAAATATTAAACGAAGTTCAACTATTAGCTTATTTTATATATGAGTTAAAGACACTAAGACTAATGAAACATTTGTAACATTTTAAAATTTCGGTATAATACAATATTTCTCTCTATAATTTATATATTACTCCCATATTTACGCATATGCTTTCATGCATAAATTTATATGCATTCTTTATTACATTAATAGATGTTAGTATTTGGAAATACGTCGAACATTAAGGCAATGTTTCGTCAATATTGACGGTCTCTTATAAATATTTATATTGTAAAGCCGATACTTCTGCAATATTCACGTTATTTCATTGCAATTTTTTTCGAGCAAATTTCAAACAAAGAAATATTTAACCGTTATTTACGTTCCATTTTAGATACTTACAATGATTAGAGTTAACGGATTAATGGTCGAAATTGTTTTGCTACAAATGCAATGTGTTGCATTTTTAATCACGTAACCAATTATGATTTGTATAATTTAAAAGTTTCTCTAAAAAGGAAACATAAAAAATATAAACGAACACATTAATAAAATGCATTACAACATTAATATTTGGTTTAACTGGATTGTTTAACTGGTAATTAGATATATTACTTAACATTCCTGAAATTAATTGCCACGTTTTCTTATTTAAGCAATTACATTCCTCTTAAGAATTCGATTCAGAAGAAAAAAAGGCATTAACCCTTTCCGGCGCGGAGTAATTCTGTTTATAAACAGATGAAATAATGAACTGACACCAGAATTTATAAACGAAGTTATTAGAGAATATGAACTTGCTTATTTTTGCGTACATTATAAAAGGAAAATTTTAATTATTTATTATTGGTGCGGTTTGTCAGTTTTCGAATTAAAATTAGATGTCCTTTTTTAAGGACACCGCCTTCGAAACGGTTAATGCTCCACGATAAATGTTTCTATTTCTTAATCGGATATTTTCTTTAACATTAATGATGTTTACCGTCTGTTTCTAATGATAATATAAGCGCTTTGCGTATTAAAGTAATTGAAATATCAGACAGCCTAAATATTAGTTTGAACAATCCTGTTAATTGGCAAATGCTCGAAATCGCTTTATGTCGTATTTACGCAGTGTTGTCAAATACTGCGATATTTCTATTCAAACATTTCAATAGCCACCAGAATGTTTAAATAGTTATTTTTATATTACACAAAGTTAAACAATTTAATAAAATAATAATTAAGACTTCTATCAAAAATTTTTCTGGTGTAAATTTAGAATTTCTGAATAAAAATTCCGCCAGATTTGTATAAGCATTTTCTAAATTTGTATAGAAAAACAAAATTAAAAGAAAGAAATATTAAACAAAGTTCCTACTAGCTTATTTTATATATGAGTCAAACTAAGACTAATAAAACTTTTGTAACATTTTATATTTTCTGTATAATTTAATATTTCTCACTATAATTTATACATTACTCCCATATGTATGCTTATGCTTTCATACATCATTTTTACATGCTTTCATTATAACATTCATATATGTTAGTATTTGTAAATACTTGAGACATTAACCCTTTGGGGGCGAGAGACCGGTATATGTGCCGCGTAAGGTGCTCAGAATCCGTGATTATTCTCACCAGTAAATTTTTATTGTAAATTTTGCCGTATTTAATCCGAGCATTTTCAGGATTCAATTAGGCAAAATTTTCAGTTTTTAAAAACTGGTGATGAAATATTTAAAATTCTGTAAAAGACGCTCGATCCGAAGGGGTTAAGCCAATATTTCGTCCATTGTAAAGCCAATACTTCTGCAATATTGACATTTCATTGCACTTTTTATTTGAAAAAATTTCAAACAAACAAATATTTAACCGTTATTTACGTTCCATTTTAGATATTTACAATGATTAATGTCAACAAATTAATGGGCCGAAATTGTTTTGCTACAAAGGTAATGTGATTTTTATTCTCGTAATCAATTATGGGCTGTATACTTTAATGTTTCTCTAAAAAGGAAACCTAAATAATTTAAACTAAAATATTTATAAAATGCGTTAAAACCTTACTATCTGGATCGTTTAACCGGTAGTTAGATCCATCACATAACATTCCTGTAAGCAATTTCCACGTTTTCTTCTTTAAGAGGCTACTTCAGTCGAACGAAAAGACCCGTTCGCTAATGCTAATCCTATGAAGAAATTTATAAAGATATCTCGGTTGCATTTCAATATTTTTAAATGATTTTTTTTGCATTGAATAGTTGAGATTGATCTGTACAAAGGCCGTTGTTTACTTTTTCGGTTTTGTTTACAGGTGTTTTTTATGAGGACACTTTCATTTTCGGAACCGGTTTCGAAAGTAAAAGCATCCTCATAAAAAATATCTGCAATCAAAATCGAAAAAGTAAGGAACGGCCTGCATACAGATCAATCTCAACTATTCAATGCAAAAGAAATCATTTAAAAATATTGAAATGCGACCGAGATATCTTTATAAGTTTCTTCCATAGGATTAGCATTAGTGAATGCGTCTTTTCATTTCACTGAAGTAGCCTCTTGAGCAATTAGATTCCTCTTAGGAATCCTATTCAAAAGAAAAAAAAAACCATTAATGCTCCACGTTAAATGTTTTTATTTTGTAATCGGATATTTTCTTTATCCTTAATGATGTTTACCGTCTGCTTTTAATGGGATTATAAGTTCTTTGCGTGTTGTCGTAATATAGATATCAGACATCCTAAATATTAATTTAAATAATCCTGTTACTTCGCAAATGCTTGAAATAGCTTTACGTATATCGACAGTGTTACGAAACCTTGCTTTTTTTTTATTCAGACATTCCCATAGCTGCCAACCGTTACGCTTTTTTCCTACCACAAAAATTTAATAGATATTTCCCCTTTTCTAATCGCGGGATTTCGATGATTAATACAATATTTACTGAAAAATTTTAGTGGTAAGAAAAAAGCGCAAAAGTTGGCAGCTATGCATTCAGAATTCTCACCACAATGCATAAATAGTTATTTTTATTTTAAATAATGTTAAACAACCCGAGAATGAAATAATAAAAAATTCTATTAAAAAATTTCAAATGTAAATTTAGAATTTCTGAACTATATATCTGTCAGATTTGGATAATAATTTTCAAACTAGTTCCATGGCTTTGTGTAATGTAAGTCTTATAGTTGACAACTGCTATAGTTTGGCCACCATTATTATCGAAAAGTTCTCTTCACCTTATTCAATTAATTACATATCTCCGATAAAATAAGTCACATTTTTAGCTCTAAAATACTGGTACTCAAACATCATAGCAATTTACACGTATGATACTTACACTACAATTACGCATGGTGATATCCTATACGAAAACAAAATTAAATGAGAGAAATATTAAACAAAGTTCCCCACTGGCTTATTTTGTATATGAGTTAAAGAGACTAAGACTAATAAAACTTTTCTAACATTTTAAAATTTCATTATAATTTAATATTTCGCTTTATAATTTATGTATTACTCCCATATTTACGCATATGGTTTCATACATCAATTTTACATGCCTTTACTATTGCATTAACGCTAGAGCTGCCAGAAATTTTACTCAAGTGTTGTAATAATATTTTACACCAGAATGTTTATTAAAAACTATTTAACTTATTTATTTAAGATATTTCTCCGTGGTACATATTTAACTTATTTTAGAAAGAAATTTCTGGTTCGAATCGAAGTATTGTTATATGGTACCGGTCAAAATGACTGCTATGACGGTTCTAGTGTTGATACACTGGCCTCCAAAAGTTAAGGTACAGGGACTGGATGCTTTCGATTGCACACGTTTTGTCGAATATCTGCAAAAATTATTGGCGAATTGTTCTTGAACTTCTGGGATGAAAAGAACATGTTTGATTTCATATTTCTTGGTGAAGATTTAGTCGGCCCGACAATTAGGGGGCTAATAATAAATTTAATAATAAAATAATATTTGCGATCAGCTATGCAACAGAAAATGCTGGAAATGGTTTTTCACTGGGTTAAATGACTATTTGGGTCCTGTTCAACGTTTGTGTGCGTTTGTGTAACCATAGCACTCATATTCGTGAAGATGTTATTGTGTCTGGGAAAAAATCAAAAGTTTTTTGCTTATAGCATACAGAGTTGTCAACCAAATTTAACAGAACTTTTCGAAAACTTGCCAAAGAATAGTAGCAACAGTATACCGGAATTAAAACATGAATATACTGAATATCTGATGAGATATGGGCATTTTTATGAGATATTATTAACTGCGCATGCGCTGAAGATTTCAAAATTTTTATTTCATAATTTGGTATTCATCATTTTGGGGCAACGTATATAAAAAGTCCAGTCAAATATCGCGAAAATTCACAAAGGTAGGGTCGATATAGTGAGTTGCTTTATTATAAGGGATTTTCCACAAGTTTTCAATCAGCTCCCTATATCTTTCTAAGTTTTCACAACATTTGACTGGACTTTTTATAGAAGTTGCACCCCAATACTGACTACCAAATTATGAAACAAAAATTTTGAAATTTTCCGCGCATGCGCAGTTAAAAATTATCTCATAAAAATGCCCATATCTCATCAAATATTCAATATATTCATGCTTTAATTGCAGTATACTGTTGCTACTAGTCTTTGGCAAGTTTTCGGAAAGTTGTGTTAAATTTGGTTGAAAACTCTGTATGCTATAAGCAAAAAAACTTTTGAATTTTTCACAGACACAATAACATCTTCACGAATATGACTGCTATGCTTACACAAATGCACACAAACATTGAACAAGACCCAAATATTCATTTGACGCAGTGACAAACCATTTCCAGCATTTCTGTTGCATAGCTGATCGCAAATATTATTTTAATATTAAATTTATTATTAGCCCCCTAATTGTCGGCCCGACTAAATCTTCACTAAGAAATATGAAATCAAACATGTCCTTTTCATCTCAGAAGTTCAAGAACAATTCGCCAATAATTTTTGTAGATGTTCGACAAAACATGTGCAATCAAAAGCATCCAGTCCTTGTACCTTAACTTTGAAGGCCAGTGTATTTGGAAATATGTCAGACATTAAGTCAGTATTCATGTTACCTTATAAATGTTTCCATTGTAAAGCCAATACTTAAGTTATATTCAAGTTATTTCATTGCAATTTTTATTCGAACAAATTTCAAACAAACAAATATTTACTCGTTATTTATGCTACATTTTAGATATTTACAATTAATGTTAACGAATTAATGGGCCTAAATTGTTTTGCTGCAAAGTTAATGTGATTTTTATTCACGTAATCAATTTTGAGATGTATACTTTAAATGTTCCTCTAAAAAAGAAACCTAAGTAATACATACTAATATATTTATAAAATGCGTTTAGGCGACCGTGGACGTTCAAAATCGCAAAAAAATTTAAAAAAATCAATTTCTTGTTTTTTGGAAAAAAATGTTCTGACAATCTTCTACTTTCAAATATAATAAAAATTATTCAAATCCGATAATTTTTTGCAGAGATACAGCTGTTTTTCTAACGTAAACAATCGTTAATCTACACTTAAAGTAAAACTTTAAATCCAGTTTTCTCAAAATGAGAATTTTCGCCGACTGAGTAAGTTCAAAATGCTCCATGCGTCTTAATTTTATACCAATTTTCATAATACTTGGTAATATTGTTGTTGATATACTTTATTACAAAACTTGCTATTAAAATGTGTACATTATTTCATATAAAGGTCAAAAAGTAATATTTTATTATTGAATTTTATCCAAAATGATCAATATTATAGGTTTTTAATTTTTTTCTGCCAAGGAATTTAGTATAATTTAAAAATGTATAGCAACTTTTGATATAATATCATAAAGCTATCCTAAAAAAAAATTACAAGTTTCTGAAACAAAATTTAATGCGCATGGAGCATTTTTAATTTGTATCACTAATTACCATATTATTAATTAATTACTCATTTGCATATTAATTTTTTTTAATGAAATTAAGAAATTTTCTTAATTATTGCACAAATTATGCGTGTATTAAATTTCAAAACAATTGAGCAAAAACTGTAGAAAATGTTTTTGAACGTCTACTGTCGCCTTAAAACCTTACTATCTGGATCGTTTAACCGGTAATTCGATATATTACTTAACCTTCCTGGATGTAATTTCCACTTTTTCTTCTTTAAGCAATTAGATTCCTCTTAGGAATTCCATTCAGAAGAAAAAAAGCCATTAGTGCTCAACGTTAAATGTTTCTATTTCTTAATCGGATATTTTCTTTAACCTTAATGGTTATGTTTACCGTCTGTTTCTAATGCGATTATAAGCATTTTGCGTATTAACGTAATATAAATGTCCGACATCCTAAATATCAGCTCAAATACTTCTGTTGCTCTGAAAATGCTCGAATTTGCTTTATGTCGTATGTAGGCAGTATTGCCAAGTCTGGTGGGTTTACTTTAACAGTCCGAGAAAATAGTAATAAAAAAATCGTATTCAATTTTTTCTGTTTGAATTCAGAATCTCTGAAAAAAAAAATCTTGTATTTTGCAGTATTGCATACGTATGAATAATAAGGCTTTTTTATAAACATTATCTGAATTCGTATGCGAAAACAAAATTAAAACAATAAAATATTACACAAACTGTCCTATTGGCTGATGGTATTTATGTGTCAGAGAGACTAATACTGATAAACCTTTTTATAACATTTTAAAATTGCTGTATAGTAATTTAATACTATTTTCAAAAGACTTACATTGCTTTGCGTCAATTGTGATCACGTCCATAGAAATGTTAAATATATAATATAAATTTGTAAATTATTCTGTCTGATATTTTCTGCATTATGATATTTCCAAAAGATTGTTTAGACGTGGGTGGTAGTCTAACCATGCATTGCTCGTGGTATAATTCCATTTCAAACACAACACGGTAAATGCTTCTAAATCTTCCATAAAAAAAAAAAAAAAACTTCTTTATTTTTGCTAAAGTTCTGAACAAAAAATTATATTCGCTTCGCAGAGTCTCTTGTATTTTTGGTTCAGTATGAGGATTGTGAGTCTGTTTTGCTATACATAAATTGTTTCTTCGAATGTACAGTATAATCCGGGAGCCCGTGATCGCAAAATTGAAAACTTTTTATGTGAATGGATTCTAAAAAGCCATACGAACAAAATGAGCTAGGTATGACAATCCAGAAATATGTTTCATTAAATTAATTATTATTAAAAAGCTATAATGATTTAGCGTTGTTGCGCACAGCCGACATTTAAAAAGCGACTCGAAATATAGTATACACCGGTAAAAGTTCAAAGCAAAATAAATTTGAATTTTTATCGTCGACGGATATGACAGTTTTTTCAGATTGAATTAGTACTGCCAGTTTGGGGATTCTGTTCCCATATTGGGGAATTTTGGACCTCCAGTAGAATGTTTTGGGGACTATCAACATTTTTGGGGAAAAACTTGGGGATTTTTTTTCGATGGTTCACGTAAAGTTTGTGTTTAAATATGTGACAACACTGGATATATCTCAAACTCGATTTTGATTTGGGAAACGAAAATAAAATATAGAAATAGGAGATATCAATCATTATCGAAACTTGAGATTATATTTATGATCATAGTATTCACCTGCAGTGGGTATTTGAAAGCATTCCGTTGTATAATTTTATTTTTATTAAAATATTTGCGTTGTGCTTAAACTTTTGCGCCGCACTGTATATGTGCATAAGAGTACCCTAGTGTTTTACACATAACTGATAAATAAATATTTCAAATAAGCATTTTTTTTTTTTGTATTATTAGTCGGACTATAATATGCGTTATTTGGCTTAGACTTTGATTTTATCAAAACACAATAACAGAAAAAACAAAATAAAGTTCATGTTTTGGAGTTTCTAACTTTTACACACATTTTTTAAGGATCATGAAATGTTTAAATCTAATTGTAAACTGTTCTCTGATGCTAGGTTAAAAGTTTGTATTCAGAAATTTTGAATTCATGTCACGTGTCAACTAAACTTACTGAATGTGACCTGCAGTTAGGTTGAATATTAGGGGGAAGGGATCTATTTTCATATAAGATCCTTGTGTGGAATTCATAATTAAATTAAATCTGGCATTGATAATCAAACTAAAAAAAATTCTACATTTCTCACGTCACATTGTATGTTTTAATATTTTGTGACTCAACAACTCCGATTTAAAAAATATTTACATGTTACAATACATCGTTTAACCCCTTGGGGACGAGCGACCGTTATACGGACCGCGTAAGATGCTCTCAGAATCAGGGATTATTCTCACCAGTAAATTTTTAATGTAAATTTTGCATTATTTAATCCGAGCATTTTCCCGATTCAGTTAGGCAAAAATTTCTGTATTGAAAAACCGGTGATAAAACATAAAAAAATCTGAAAAAGATGCTCGTCCCGAATAGTCCGCGAGCCAGCAACAGATTTTGATGACCAAGTTCCTCTCGGCCGATAATTTGTAAAATGCTTCAGAGAGATGTATCATGAAGCTATGTGACTTCAGCTGCGGTTCCGTGGGTGGGTTGAGCAGCGGTAGCCTCCCAAACACGTAAAAAAAAAAAAAAAAAAAAAAAAAAAAAAAAAAAAAAAAAAATTAGTCATTTCTTCCCGGTTGAAAATTTGTCAAATTATAGCTAACCCAATATCTTGAAGAAAAAAAAAGTCAGCTGATATTAAAGTGGTGGGTTAACTGCTGGTCACATGAACATGAAAAAAATATACAGGTTGCAAAGGAAAGTCCCTTTAACCCAATGGCGGATCTAAGGGGGGGGCGAGGGGGCGATCGCCCCCCCCCCCCCTTGGGCAAAAAAGGGTTTCAAAACGGCATTATGCATCCTCACTTGAAATGACTTGGGGGTGAAGCTCGAGCCCGGCGCGACCCGACCCGGGTCGCGCCACCAGTTTAAATCCACGAGACTCGGCCTGGGTCAGGTCTTCTCTCATTTAGAGCTGGGTCGTGCCCTGATCTTAAAATTTTCTGCAAATTCAGGTCTCTTCCTAGAGGTCAGCATTGGCCAAAATTTCCAGCTCGAGGCTCGTCCCGGAATAAAAGCTAAAAGTTCGGTACGTGTCAGTCGGTATGATAAACAGTATTGGCCCGATCGCGACCCGTGTACTTCTCTAAATTTGTTTCCCCGAGTCCAAGTTGTTCTGGCATCTTACTTATTTGTTGTCCGTAAAATTTATGTTTATGTTGTACATTTGTTTAGCAAAATCTTTAAAAATTTAATTTGATTTGATAAATTACAGAGATGCATATTTAAAGATCTACTCTTTTACTTTCTTCTATCTTTACAAGAAGAAAGTATTGGATTCGTGAAAATTTTCGACTTCCGGTTTTCGACGGATTTATACGTTTTAGAATGTCCTGAACAAGATTTGATGGTTTTTAGAAATTGTCTGTTTGTGAGTCTGTCTGTCACTCTGTGAGTCTGTATGTGACAAAAATTTTGTGGGCGCTCTATCTCAAGAACTAATGCACGGAATTTCACAAAACTTTATATTTAGTTAGACCTTGATATAAACTGGACCTGATTAGTTTTTGGTGAAAATCGCCCAACAGGTGGCGCTGTTATGCTGCATTATTCATGATTATCGCAATAGCTCTAACTCAAGAAAAAATGCACGAATTTTCATCAAACTTCAGATTCAGTTAGTCCCTGGTATAAATTAGTGCTGTTTAATTTTTGGTGTAAATCACCCAACAGGTAGCGCTGCTGTGCTGCATTTTTCACGATTCCCGCAAGAGCTGTATCTCAAGAACTATTGCACGGATTTTCATCAAACTTCAGATTTAGTTAGTCCTTAACATGAATTGACGTATGAATTAGAGCTGTTTAATATTTGCTATGCTGTATTTTTTGCGATTTCCGCAATAGCTTTATCTCAAGAACTAATGCTTGGATTTTCAACAAACTTCTTATTCAGGTATACCTTGATATCATTTAGTGCTGCTTATTTTTGGTGTAAATCGCTCAACAGGTGGCGCTGCTATGCTACATTTTTCAGAATTTCCGCTATAGCGCTCTCTCAAGAACTAATGCACGAATTTTCATCCAACTTCAAATTCAGATATACTTTGATATGAATTGGTGCTAAATCGTTGTTATTTCATGTACTATTTAAATGATTTAATTGACGTGATTTATATAGAAGAAAGTTTTGTGATGGCCACAACATACTAGTTTTTTTTTTAATTACAACTCATCTTAGATATAAAGATATAAGCGGTCTTATAACAAATTAGTATTTTTTACATAATTCTGACGATTAAAAAGTATTATTAAATAATTGTTTGGGCGTGTCAGTTATGAATCTTTTACTTTACCTTTTATCTTCAAAAATATTTAGACTTTCTTTTCAAATTCGGGTCGGCCCGAACCCTTCTCGCAAGAGTGAAAACCCAATCCGAAACTGACCCAAACCGTAAGTAATGTATGCCAATCTGCCCCAAACCCAATGCGCTAGAGCGCAGCTAAAAATTAGAAGTCAACACGACCCGCAGCAGAAAAGTAGAAGTCAACCGGACCCAAATGCGATCCACAGCAAAAAATTGTAGTCAACCGGACCCAAGCCCGACCCACAGCAAAAAATAGAAGTAACACAGTGAAAAAAATTAGCCCCGACCCACGCATCAGATTGGAGTCTCCAAATTTATAAAATCGCCCCCCCCTTGAGGACTCTCCAGATCCGCCCTTGCTTTAACCTGAAAATACTTGCGAACGGAGAGAGCTACAGCTATGGAAGTGAGGTAACGGTATAGTAAAGCGACTACACCGACCTAATGCAAGCGAAAACAGCGCCCCCTTGAGGCGAAATGTGGAAGATAGCTATTACAAATCGTAAACAAAAAGACATAGAGATAAATTTTCAATTAGAAAGTTTTAGAGCATCAATTAATTAGTACGAAACGACATTTGGTTTACACGGATAAGATAAATCGTCTCCTGTATACCCAAAAATGTTCGAAATCGATGAACGTGATTCTACTTTGCCAATTCACATTCCGTAAATGTAGCAGTTACCAATTTCAGATTGTGACGTTGTACTGTGCTGTAATGTCTGTAAAAATTTAATTTCCAATGAATTTAAAATTTTAGATTAACCCTTTCAGGGGCAGAAGAATTTTGTTCGTAAACTTATGAAATAATTTACTGACACCAGAATATTCAAACGAATTTCTTAGAAAATAAAACCCCGCTAATTTTAACTTTCATTACAAAAGCAAATCTTTTTTTAAATATTCTTGCTGACATTTGTCAGTTTTGGAATTAAAATGGAGGATT